>OY720633.1:82931054-85331054 GCA_963169105.1 Ceriagrion tenellum | reverse complement strand
AGCTCTCTTATTTTATCTTATCTGTCAGACGTAGTATTTCTTCGATCATTTGAAAGATTTAAGACGTAGTATCAGAGATGTAGTGAGGCGTCATAATATTCTCTGTGTCGCTCAGGAACACACCAGTTCTGAATTTACCAAGCAAACTAAGCCTAGCTTGTAGCCTCCGAGTCTCTAGGGACTCCTAGCTTAACCCCTCTAAAAGTTATGAAACACTAAACGTTCGCCCGTTATATTATTTTTATCATCATAAGTATATATATAGATATATATATAAAGGTCCGTGGTTCGATTCCCGGTCCAGTCGAATTTTTTCTGCTTGGAATCGGCCATCTTTACATCTTCACACCACCATTGTGTCTGTTGATTTTATGTGTTCCTATCCACTTTCTTTCTACCTTTCTGTATAAACATTTATGAATATATATATATATATATATATATATATATATTTTTTTTTTTTTTTTTTTTTTTTCCCCAAAAGGCTGATGCCTTGTCGATGCAAACACTCTTCTCTGTCACTTGCTGTTCGTTTCAATGCCACGTAGTCGCTGCATCCTATCCTCTTCTGAAACTCGTCCAAATACTTCTTCCTTGGCCGTCCTCTTCATTTCTTTCCCAGCACTTTACCTTCAAGAATGTTGGTTAAGAATGCCTCATGTCCTCAGGAAATATATTATATTAATTAATAAAATAAGTATTAAACATAGGAAGAGATACCAGGATGAGTGGGAACTAGAATTAGATATGGAAGGGTGGAGGACAGTAGTCAATCAGGGTATGGAACGACCAACGAAGATAAAACTAGTCAGTAAGAAGAAATACAGCTAAAATTTTTTCGTAGCCCTCATTAAATAAAAAAATAACATATCCTGGGTGTCCAATCAACGGCGACCGGAATATATAATGAAAGGTGGGCGACCGTGCTGAAGGCTTGAATTTATAACAGTGCGTTCATTTGCATTATCTCTCATTTTGCTTCGCTTATGTGAGGATATTTGCAAGGAGTGTACGTCAAGGGGTGGCCGTCATTCAAAAAAATTGCATCAAAAGATTTTCGCGGAAGTCAAGAATTTGCAACCTAAGCGACTGCATGGCGAACGACGAGGAAAAATATAGATGACCCAACTCTTTCGCACACATACATTATGCATGACACACAGTGGCCTAGATTTTTCTCTAAAGAAATATTCCAGTCGCTGGGTCGCTGTAGCCTGCATTTTCGATGCGAATAGCGAGCCCATTTCCGTAATTGACGTTCCATGTTCTAAAATACAACTTTTTCGGGAGAGAGAGCTACCTGACGATGAGGTATACATAATGTATGATTTTCTTACGATTTGGTGACGGGGAAAGATTCAAGACAATCACGGGCGAGTGCTCGATTCGAGGAGAACTGAAGGAATTTTTAAAGTGTATGCTAGTTAGTTGGTCACGCGGGGAGGCGATCAGACAACCGAGGTCATTTGGACCAATCAGGCGCATAGGTGGCGGGAAAGGATTATCGTGGAGTGGAGGGAATGGTGGAGAGAAACCCGCCATCGGGATTAAGACTCTCAACGAAAGGCGACAGACGGTTAAATGTCCAATCCGATGGACGGAATACCGTACTTGAAGTGACAATAATATTAACTGATGATGAAAATTCTCCGCTCCAGCACGAACCCCCAAAATTCGCCCTTCTCCCCTCCCACATACCCATCCAATAATTCCGAAAACTCACTTTTGCCTGAATGGCCATAATTAAAATCATGAACAATCGCAACAGAAACTACTGAACCTGAAAACAGCCGAAGACAGCTCAACAAAGCTGGGAGCATCAAAAAAGAAAAGTCAAAGTGATAATTGTGGATCGGATCGGTCGATACCGATTTTCGTGTACTTTTACAATTGCACGTACAAAGCAGACCGCTCGCAAGTCCACCGGAGGCAAAGCCCCCAGGAAGCAGCTGGCTACCAAGGCCGCTCGCAAGGGTGCGCCGGCCACCGGAGGAGTGAAGAAGCCCCATAGGTACAGGCCCGGAACCGTGGCACTCCGTGAGATCGGGAGATACCAAAAGAGCCCCGAGATCCTCATCCGCAAGTTGCCCTTCCAGCGACTCGTCCGCGAGATCGCTCAGGACTTCAAGACCGACCTGCGCTTCCAGTCCTCCGCAGTCATGGCCCTTCAGGAGGCGTCCGAGGCTTACCTCGTCGGTCTTTTCGAAGACACCATCTTGTGCGCTATTCATGCTAAGTGTGTAACAATTATGCCAAAAGACATCCAATTGGCCCGCCGTATTCGTGGAGAACGTGCTTAGGAAGTTCGTGCTCCCTGGTTATAAACAATAATATTAACTGATCTTGAGTCAAACGGGAATAACGAAGGATTAAATCTTATGGAGTCACCCGCAATACACAATTGTGCGATCCAATTTTTCTTCCGTGGAATTTTACGAGGAAACTTGGAAAGAAGGAAATTTTGCTCCTGCCAGTTCGGAAGCATATCCTTCTTATTTTGTCTCTTCCATCAATTCTAGAGGTACAAAGCGGGCTGAAAATGATATCCCCCGGCGTTGCAAATTTTATTTGCGTGAAACTATATGATTCGTATCAAATGAATATCCTCTCACGTAGGTAATTACCATGTAACTATATCATTTCGTCGACACAAATTTATTACATGCATATTCAATTATGTTTCACATTGGAGATTAAAATATCGAAATCGTAGAGCGACTCGCAGCGTTTCATAATGAGGATCTTTAACTTAGGAATTCCTGATAATTTACCTTAAGTTTAACATATACTATAATGCATGTGTTCCACTATTGATTGGTGTAAAAATTGTACTAGCTCATCGGTCATTTAAGAAAGGTATATTGGCTTAAAAATTATGAATTTTTACGCAGAAATCAGTCGTGTCAATAGCCGCGTGATGGCATCTCTTCAAATAACTTTATTATCTCAATATCCGCCCAAATAATACTGTTTAAAAACCTTTATAATATGCACTAGATATTGAGGCATCTAATACATTTTTTTCAGCGTAGTTTATCGATCATTCAATACGAGCGCTAAGGTTCAAATAATACACTTCCGGTTTTCTTCGGAGCACATAGCCGTCATACGTACTGTGATCAATGTTGCAGCGTTGCCAACGTCCCAAAACTTGTATAGCATACACTAGATATTGAGGCATCTAATACATTTTTTCAGCCGGGTTTATAGATTATAAATTACGAGCACTTAGGCTCAAATAATAGACTTTCGGTTTTCTTCGGAGCACATGGCCGTCATACGTACTGTGATCAATGTTGCAACGTCGTAAACGTCACAAAATTTTTATAACATGCACTTGATATCGAGGCATCTAATTTTCAGCCTAGTTTATCAATTATACAATGTGAGCACTTAGGCTTAAATAATAGACTTTCCATTTTCATCGGAGTACATAGCCGTCATATGTATTGTGATGAATGTTGCAACGTTGCCAAGGGGAACTTCCTGTTCTCACCTGGTTTACCAAATTTATTGGTCAAATATTTCAAAACTAGGCATAAAATATACAGATTGTGATGTTTAAAGCCTGGAGATGACTATAGCCTTTCCCTCAGTTCGTTAAAAATATTTATATCGAATTCTGCAGAAATATAAATGGACGCTGGAGTCGGTGTTATCCCTGGTTTTTGTAAAGAGGTCAAATCTTCGGTTTAACGCTATCTCATACGTTTTTCCCCACGGGAGTGATTACATAGAATTAAAAAATAAACAAGGCAACACTACCCCTAAATTTACAGATTACAGCAAATTTTATACATCTTACGAAAACAGTACTTCGAGGCGCGGTTTCCTCCTTAATATCATCAGCGGCCACTTGTTGGAGTGCCTTGAAATTCTGCTGTGCCCTTGACCCCGATCCAGAATGTTTCGTGGTAGCTAAAAGGAATGTGATTCAAATTTTAAATTTCAAGAAACATAAACGGCTTTTATTGAAATTAACTTGATGGTAGAATTGGGATTAAATATACATAAGTGTGGTCCCCCCCCTCCCCCAACCTCTATGAGTAGTCGATTTGGCTATAAAATGTTATTGGCTAAGTTTCAGCTCAACTTGAAAAAGTTAATCCGTGTCCCACTGTGGCTGAAGTTAAGAAAAACTGCGAATGCATATTGTTCGACGAACAGAAAGGATTTACTGTCAAAATTGAACAAAATGTGTCACTGTCCACTTGGTTTGGAGTAACTGTTGGATTTTATTCATACCATAGAATTTTGGACGGTTATCCTCCATTAACACGCGCGATACGTTCAATATTCTCTGCCGTGAATTTCTCAGCCTTTAATACCTGCATGGATATCCTTTAATATCTGAAAATGGAAAGGATTATTTACCAGATGGGCTATCTGTCGTCAGCTATTGCTCACTCCAAGCGACGAGTCGTCTAGCTTACTTGAGAAGTTGAGAACTGTTGTGTTTTAGAGCGACACGGGGAATATTATCATGACGCCTCACTACATCTCTAGGTCTGACAGAAGCGATAAAATAAGAGAGTTACATCACTGAACAGATAGGTACAAAAAATCGTTATTTTTAGCGCACAATAAGCGATCACAATAAAAACTGAGCTCCACTAAATACACTCCCATAATACACGTCACCATTTCACCTCCCAAAACATTATCTCCACGTAACAGCTTTCAGCATTGGCCACCATAGCAAGCGCTCACTCCATCTACCTCAATGGTTTAAATAAAAACTGTCGGATTTGATCAGTCAAGTTTTTCTTATCGTTGTACACCTTTCATGTTTCATCTGTAATGTGTTACATATTTCAGCCACATGGCCCGCGAGATTCGGCCCATAAAGTGTGCCCAATGGTTTAGCACATGCCACCAATAGGCACTGGGTCCAAAATTTTGCGGACAACGTCACGGCTTCTAGCATTGGCCACAACAGTGAGAGCCCTCTCCATCTGCCTCAAAATAAATCAAACAATCTTCGGATTAATGTTTGCTAAAGATAATGTAAAGCGTACAGCGATAAACATTTTTCAATTCACAAATCATGCAAAAAAAAATGAATAATGTCCAAACATATACCCTGTCACGGTGGCGCCCGGCGGTTTACGACTCGGATGTAGACGTCCAATGGCAAGAGAAACTGATTTCGCTTTTTAATACGCGCTTCCTCTCATCGACCGAGGAGACCAAAAAAAAACTTATACTCCCCTTTTCTCTCTCTCCCCGCTCTTCACTCTTCACTTCCCCACGACTACGTCTGCGACGACGGCCCTTCCGTACGTAACCCCTCCGTTCCCCTTTCTCCAATGCACTGGAGGAATCGGAGGAAACCTTTAATGACCGCAAAAAGAGAGTGATCCTGGGGTCCCCTTTAATACTGAAAAGGACCGACCGTGAAGGGGGGTGTTACGGCGTTGGAGAATAAAAAGCATACGGGGAACAAAAAATTGAAAAAAAAACAAGAAAAGACAACTCTCTTTCTCGCTCTGTCTCGGCGATAAATCCATCGAATACAAACACGGTCGGGAGGGGTAGAGGAGGGGAGAACCATTCCCCCCCCCCCACCCCCAATTGTGATGTACCCCTTTTCCTGCAGTCAAAAAATATACTATCACAATCCCCTTCATAAACTCTCTCTCCTCCATTCCGCAAAGCTATTTGGTCAATGTTGATAAAAGTTTGATTGATCTTACATCGACTATGACCGAAATATACGCATTTTTACTCCAGTAAAAGTGATCATAGTTCATACTCTACGTTTACCAATCGAACTCAGACTGACACGAACTCGGAACGGTCTGAACATTCTAAGCCAGCCGACTCGGATCGTCTGGTTAATCAAAGCGAAATCGACTGAAATATTGATTTGAATTGGTTCGTATCGATTTGAAATTTCAGACAGGCGGAGAAAGCGGGCCGAGGTAGCCCACTTCTCATATCGATCCCACTAGCCCGTTGCGTTTACCATACCGAGCTGAACCGGCCGAATCGATCTAAGTTCGATTGGTAAGCGTAGTTATGGATTACAGGCGGGATGAGGTGACACAGCATGTGAACTAAAATGATATACACAACTGTTCTGGAGGATAGGTCTCGGTTGTATAAATGGATTAAAACGCCTCTTTCCGCCAACGTTTCGCAAATGCATCGTAGCGATTAATGTCACATTTTTATTTTACATTTAATTTAACAAACAAAATTTGTTAAGGCCTTGACTGGGTTTTATCACTTAGGAACGGTTGTTTACAAATAAAGGGTTTTTGGAGGGATTGTCGTCTTGTTCTGATGGGACTTATTTTGATTCTGAGGGGATTTTGGAGAATTACAAGGCCATTGTGTGATCTTTACGTTGAGTTTAATTGTCTTCTTATCATCCTTAGTTCCCTGTGGACTTTGATGGTAATCATTTCAAAATTACCTGGCGCCCTTAATAATAAAAAAAAGCCTAAGTACTCCCTTTTTATCTATCATCGAGGCGCTTAACTAGCTTGGGACATTTTTGGCGTCTGGTACTAAGGCATTTCTTCATCCTCAGGGCTTGAGATAGACATCAGGCTGAGAACAGTATAATACATGAATAGTAAAAACAGTTATCATCTAATAATAGTTGAGTATACACGTAGAGTTGTTAAAATTAACTTACATTTAACTGAATTATTATGACAGAATGATTAATCATGCGTACTACGAGTGATAGCGTCATCTTCAGGTACGATCTACATCTACATACTACCTTGCGTACCGCCGCATGGGCATGTGGCAGGGGCGTTTGAACACCAACCATGTAAGGGATAAGGTTTAGGGAGATGAAATAGTGAATTGTATAATGGGAGTGTATCAAGTGGAGCTCAGTTTTTATTAAGGTCACTTGTTGTGCGTGGGAAAAAACGAATTTTTGTCCTTATCCATTCGGCAAAGTATATCTCTTGTATTATCGCTTCAGTCAAATCTAGAAATGTAGCGTGGCGTCAAAATGATATTCTCTGACTCGCTCTCATACACATCAGCTCTGAATTCCTCAGGCAAACTAAGCCGAGGGTGTAGCCTCCGAGTCTCTAGCGGCTCCCAGCCTAATCCCTCTGAACAATGAGCGTACTTGAAGACGACGAGCAGAACAGTTGATCATTCAGCAGGCAGAATCAAGTTCTATCAATTCAGTTAGCTGTATTTGTAAAATAATTTAACCAAAGAGTGAATTGGAGGGCGCTCAACAAATCGCAATCACGTAGTTTGAATGTGGATTAAGGTTAAAATATTGAATTCCAACTGTTTTCCTATTTAGGTCGTTGAAAGATAGTCCGATGGATCTGGTAATATGCTTTATTTTCAACAGAATTATATCTCAGGTCCATTGCCTAATCATTTTAGTTGAATTTATTTCAGGCTGAGCAAGGTTATTTTATCCTATTTATTAAGGGAAATAACTGTGGATCAAGGTGCCTATTCCCATGTTTGAATTGTGGAGTCGGAAGCATTGTTTACAAATTTTCTGGAGTCGAACGGGAGGCGTCAGGACAGATATCTTAACAAATTCTTAAACTGCATAGTATCTCCAACTGACTCAAAAAGTTTCATGGCATTCCTAATTTATTTTTCAAAAATATACGTGGATATTTGTGCCTGCGACCATGTTGAATTATGGAGTTGAGGGCAATGTTCTTTCCTAGAGTCGAACAGGAAGGGTCAGGCCAGAAATCCAAACGAATTCTAAAGCCATTTAGAATTACCTGTCAACTCAAAAAGTTTCATAGCACTACCTAAATTATTTATGGAAATATATGTGGATCTTTGTGTTCATTTCACCCATTCATTTGCATGCAGCATTTGAACCCCGCCAAAAATTTGACCCAAGATGGCGGATAACATTGGACAAGCGCGTGTAATGACCAGGTACAAGTACCTTGGATCTTGAGGAGCAGATGGAGGAGCCTAATCTATTAAACTAGCACGTTTTTTCTGTAATAACGGTATTGCATCGGCATTTTATGCTAAAACATATTATTGTAATTTAAAATTTTTCGGGTTCTTCCTGAGTAGCAGCATACCATTGGGCAACCTTTTCGCCGGCATTCCCGTTTGCCATCATCAGGTCCAAATTCGGGTCTGGGTCAGGTCCGGGTTCGCACCTGATGAATGCCGCCGAAACGGTTATCCACCAACATGCAGCACTGTTGGAAGAAGCCGATAAATTCAAAGTAACAAGAAATCCTCGAATGCCTTCGTAACATAGGCCTGGTTTAGGACTTAACGCTCTTCCCACTCTCATTTCTCGGATAAAAACGCATTCAGAATGCGGTATTTATTGCATTTAAGTTTTTGTTACATTTTTTCAATCCAGAGAAGCCGTCAGTAGCACCAATTACCGACCTGTCCAAACTGACGTGCTTTTCCGGCAATGATTTAAGTTATCCGTCAGTAATTAACGAATTTAAAACGTATTGAAGGCTAAACGTTCTTTCCAAATGCAATTTCGATTAGTACACAGAATCAGATACAAATTACAAACAAATGACAAGGCAAAACCTCTCAAGGAACGGTGTCTTTTTTTTTAAGAACCGCTGTCAAAATATGCCACCAACCCCTGTAACCAATCCATAAGAAACATAAGAAAAGCACCCACGTCCGACTTTGAATTAACATCGATGGCCTTCTATCGATTCTGAAAGAGCTTGTTATGTTCGATATATCGCTGCAAAAATAGTTCATCAAGAGTAGCCATTATGGAAATAAGTAAGTTACGTACATCATAATTTAGTATCCACATTGAAAAGAATATTTCGTATTTTTCTTCAATTCTTACACGACGCATTTCACAGCTTTACTGCTCAGCTAAAATTATCAATATGGCAATATTACAGCAAGATTTAGTAGTGTATTTTTACAACCAAACTTTTTCACCGGCATATAATACTGCTACACAGTACGTACATGCATTTTCTATCGGTATATTTTAAACATAAGCTGCAGTTTTATTGTATCTTCTGTTGGAATGCAACGGACATAAATATCTAGAGTGAGGTATGATTAACAAATCCATCAATACAACAAAGAAACATCGGTGAGAATCCCAAGATTTTAATAGCGGAGGCAAAAATTGCACAATTTCTTATAATCAACCCTCAATGTTTTGATTAGTCATGTCATAATCAGATTACCATCATTGAGGTAGATGGGGAGGGAATTACGCCATTATACTGAAGCCTAAAAACCTAAATGAGAACCATATCGGTTATCCCTGCTCCTCTCAAACTTTACTTTGAATTTCGCTACGAAATGGACAAATTAGCGGATGAAAAACAAGAATAGCAGCCATCCGTTTGCAATTTAAGGGAAGTAACTCTCGAAACATATATTGGCTGCTTAATGCTATGGATTCCACCCGATTTTAGCAAAGTTTCCGTCGGGAATGCGGATTATTACAAATTTAAATAAATAAACATTATGTTTATGTAGAATTAATGTTAAATAATTAAGTGCATGCTGATTTCTGGTAAGTTATCGACATAAATCGTCGTACAATTGCAACACTAGTGTGTCATTTCTTAGGCGCTAATGTATGATAGGGGATGACAAAGATGGTGGACAGGCCACGCCCACAATACAGCTTCAAGAATTGGGCACCACTGTACCATCCACCACAATGGTTGGCATGATGCCGAAATGATGGCATATCTCTTTCTTCATTGGTCGTTCAATCCTAAGATTGGCTGACGGCAGTCCTCCATCCTTCCCTATCTAATGCTAGTTCCCATACCTCCTCGTATCCTATCCTATATACTGTCTTCTTCATTTGGTCCATGAACATATTCCTGGGCCTTCCTCTGGGAACTTTTCCCGCTATTTTTACCGTCAATTATGTTCTTTACCACCCCACATTGTCTCAGGGTGTGTTCAATCAATCTGGTTCTTCTTTTCTGTATGGATCTCCAAATGGATGGCATACTTAGTGCGTTGGTTGGTTGAAGGTTACTTCAAAGTGAGGAAATTATACCATTGTTTCTCCGTCTTAAAGATGGATTTCTACATCGTTTTCACTAGTCAGTAGTAGTATTCTTTTTTTTCTATTCTATTCTATTTTATTTATTTATTTATTACAATTTTTATTTCCAACTAAAAAACAGTGACCTCTACTTGAGAAATATCGCCATTCCCGCACAAATGGTCACCCGTGGTCATGCATACATCTCGATCAACCACGCCCGTCGCGAAAGGCAGTCAACAATGCCGACTGAACAGAGATTCCTCCCTCCTCCTCCATAACGATGGGTTAAACACCCCCTGCTCCCCCCACCCCTGTGAGCAGCGGCAGAACGAACGCAGAATCGACGACAAAAAAAGCGGGCGAACAGACCAAGAGATGAAGGGGGTAGGGAAGAGAGAATAAAGAAAAAAATCTTTTAAAAAAACATATATATGTTTTTTTTAATAATGCAAAACCAACCTCCTCACTTCCCCCCCCCCTCCCCATTCCCTCAACGAGAAAACGTCCCAGAATCCCCCGCACACACGCTGCGCCCCATCATATCCATATTGCTTCCCACAGCCTCCAACCACCCCCAACCGACCCCATACACGCTGTTGTTCTCTCCATCTCTCTCCACCTCGAAAAACCAACCCGACCTTAAAAAAATCGATTCCAGACCGTCTGGATGGAAGGATACACACGCATACAGACAGACACACGCACAAGATCATGAGCAACATGCGTACTCGAGGGGGCGGGGGTGTGGGATGGTGATGTGGATCGGCTGCCCCCCAGCACCACCTCACCCCCCCGCCACACCCCCTTCCCCATAAATCCCACCCCAGCACCGCTCCCCCTATCGGAAAGCACCATCAGAACCCGGCGAAGGGCACGCCATATGCGATGGGGGTGGCCGGCAGAGTAGAGAAACGAAATAGGGGAAACAAAGGGATTGAGAGATGGAGGAGAAAGTTGACAAACTGGGGAGGGGATGAAATTGGGAGGCATATCACTATTGGGGTGTGCGAAGAAGAAGGCGATCACTCGAACTGCTATAGTAATTATTTTCTTCCAATGTTCCCAGACATTAAATAGGGAGGCATAACTTTCTCGATAATACCCCATTCTTGCATACCTCATTTCCTTGACTTACTCTCATGCGTTGCTTCACAAATGCTCTCATATTCCTGTGGATCATGGTATTCCTTCTTTTTCGAATCTTTAATCACATTCACCCATGACTTTGGTGGTATATCCCTTCCTCTCACACAATATATTTACATAATCATTTGTTCATTCACTCAGGCCGCTCAGCGGTAAATAAATATATAAATTATTTAAACAGAGCCAGAAAGAAAGTGGATAGGAACACATAAAAGGACGATCACAAGTGTGGTGTGAAGATGGAAATATGTCCTGTTCCAATAGGAAAAAAATCGAAAGGCTCGGTAATTGAATCACGGACCTTCTGATGACATGGGTGTTTGTTCCTATGAACAGTTCCTATGGCCGATTCTTTTAGTGGACAGGATAGCGTGGAGGTATGAGCATCTGACACGACATCACAATGTTCATAGTTCGAATTCCGGTCCAGTCGAATTTTTTCCACTTGAAATTGGACATCTCTCAATCTTCACACCACACTAATGATCGTCTTTTAAAGTGTTCCTATCCGCTTTCTTTCTGTCTCTCTGTTTGAATAATTTATATTTATACATAGCATCTTCGGCTATCACTAGCCGATAACCATGTTGACATATAAAAGGGAAGAATTTGAGCCTCACATTTAGAGAATAATATCGTAAAATTGAAGCTAACATCTGAGATAAGTAGTTAATGAAACGAGAAGAAATGAGATGGAATAAAGACTTGAAGGATGAAATTTTCTGGAAGACAGTCAAGCGGGGCGAATGTGTTGCACCAATGTCTCAGAAAGGGAAGAAGCATTGAGGCGCACGGAGAGGGAATTACGTCATTAAACTGTACCCTGACAGTTAGAATATGAACCAAATTATTTATCCATGCTCTTCCCTTTCTTTCATTTGGGCAGCACGGCGGAATGGGTGAATTAGTGGATGCAAAGCAAGAACATCCACCATCTTTTTTAATTTTATAGTAATTAACTCTAGAAATATATTTTGACTACTTAGTGTTATGGTTTCTACTCGATAGTGAAATATTTTTCATCCATAATGCGGGTTATTATCAACTTAAATAAATAAAATATATTATGTAAGGAGAGTGCGTCTTAAAAAAGGAAATGCATGCTGATTCATAGTAGGTGATCGATTGAAAACATTGTTAAATTAAAAAATTACCGACGGAGGAAAAAACATGTACACCCTTGTTTGGTTACCAATTACAAATGAACAATACTACCCGCATAAATTTTGATTTCATCGAACTAAATCTTATTAAATTTTGAATTTAACCACGATGAACTTATTCTTTCTGCAAATACACCAACGGCATTTAATCCTGCTGACAGTAAAAATAAGCCGGTTTTAGGCGACTACCGTACTCTGCTAGATCCTTTCAGACTCTACTCAACCTTCTTGTTCTACTTTCTTCCATTAAGGTAGAAAAGAAGAATTTGAGGATGAAAATCCACCCTCTGTTTGCAATTTAAGGCAAGTAACTCTTGAAACATATATTGACTATTTGTGCTAAGGATTCCACTCGATTTTACAATAATTTTCACCTATCTTCACAATTTAATGATTTTCACATGATGTGGTAATGAGAATATAATTGATTTAAATAAATGAAAACACATGTAAGGAGAATCAATATTGAAGAAGTAAATGTATGCTGATTTCTCGGAAGTAATCGCTGGAAAACAACCTAATGGTGCATAATTAGCCCGTCAGCTCGTAAGAGCATAAAAAGAAGTCGGAATAAACAAAGGTGGCAGACCGGCCACGCCTACTTATCAACTTTTAGCTTTGGCCACCACAGCAAGCGTCCTCTCCCCCATACCTCAATAACGAAGGGTCATTGGTTAGAAGCGGATCTCTTTCGCAGAGGGCAACTACGGAGAGATAGAATGATGTAATGAGGAAAATGAAAGAAAGGAGAAGAGAAAGGTGAAACGGGAGTAGTGGGAAAAATTGGACGAGGAAAGAGGAGAAGACGAGAGGGAAATCATACGTTCGCACGAATGCAGTGGTTCATAATCACGCGCACGGGGACACAAAATATACAGCAAATGAGGTGAAATTCTCCATGTAAAAAATGATATGACTAATCCGGATTTTCCAATGATCAGTCAGGTGTCTTTTCTCCTGTGTTACAATCTGGAATTAATAAAAGAAACAACGCTGAAATTCCGCTTGAATAATGATGGCTTTGTGGTGTACCTAGCCAGCACATCTTACTGAGGGTGTGAGATCCGAGTTTCAATCCTGTTCAAGGCAAATGTTGTTTCATGGCGAACAACAATCTCTTTTCTTACGACAAAAATATGTGCAACGTGATTTATAGTGTGACTTTTATCTTTGTCACTTGTCTTGGGGGCTAGGTGGCAGGCCGAAAATTTAAGGGGGCGGTCGCCTTTCGAGGAGTCCGGAACTGTTCGAAGGCCTCCGTAGCCTGGAGGTGGGGAACTGCCACTGAGAGGGGGGTTCTAGCTCGACGTTGCCGAGGTTACTATCCCTCAGCAAGGAAAACCGCGTGGCCCACAATGAGAGAGACCCTGCGGTGATGAGGTTTGGTAACACAGCAAGTAGAATTAGGAAGATCACGAAACGGACATCTGAGGGAAACAGAATTTTCGAGGCTCTGCGCCTCGGCAATTGTACCCTGAATTGGCTCTGAGAACGTCACTTGACGAGCTACTTTCTCTCCGCTCACCCTCTTAAATTTTAGTTTTGCCTCGTAACTCCCAAGACACTTGAAAAAGAAAATAATGGACTAAAATTCAGTCAGCACGCAGATATCTCTAAATCCTGTCACAAAAATCAAACTTGATAATAGGGAAAATAAATAGCATTTAGTCCTCACACTAAAGAGATGAAGAATAGAGGAAGTTTTCTAACCAACTGAAAGGTATTACCCCTATGCGTACGCATCAAAAGCTTGCCATTGAAAAAGAATTTAAAATGTAAAAAGTGACCAGTATTCAACTATGCATCCTAATTGAATGACGCCACCGCACCGCAATGGTTCTCAGTAATTGTAAAATAATCCAACTACAACAGCTAATTGTCTTTAATAAAGGCAATTTCTACGTTTTTTATCTTAGAACCACAAATAAAACAGCTTATCTTCACCTGAAAACTCTTCATAATACTAGCAGCAACTCCGTACCGTAACTTTATGGAATCCTTGTGGGAGGAGATAGAGTAAACATAAAAAAATATTCAGATGATCAGACGGGTATAGCAGAGAGTGGGAAACAGAGACAGGAAATGGTGGATAAAATCGAGAGAATAGGATAACATTTTGGAATGAAGGTTAACATCGGGAATACTTAAGTAATGAAGGCAGGAGAAGAGGAAGGAGTTCTAAATGTGAACATGGATGGAAAACGTCTAGAAAACAAATACCATCCTTTAGATACCTCGGAAGTATTATAATATGGAATGGAAGTTGTACGGAGGAAATAAGAAGCAGAGTATCACAGGGAAAGGCAGCCTTTAGTAAAGCCAACCAACAACTTTCAGACAACGCAATCAAAAAAGACCTAAGGAAAAGATTTGCTTATTGTTTCATTTGGAGTGTTTATCGTTATGGAGCAGAAACAAGGATAGACCAGAGGAAAGAGAAGAAATATCTAGCGGGTTTTGAAATGTGGCTATTAAGTAGAATAAAAAGATTAAAATGGAGTGATAAAGTGAGAAACGAGGAAGCGTTAGGAAACTGGCAAGGATAAATGAGAAAAGGAATATTTTAAGAACAATGAGAAAGAGGAAGGCAAACTGGACACGTCCTGAGGAAAGGAAAGTCCTGAAAAGAATATTAAAAGTTGAAAGATCGAGGGAAAGAGAGGAGAGGGAGAGAGATAAATAATATGCTGCCTGCTATTATGAATGGAAGGAGTAACGAAGACCTGAGGGAAGTTGTATAGAATAGACGAGCATAGAGGGAGCAGTTCAATTGAAACCTCTCTGCGGACAGATTCACCTCAGAAGAAGAACTTTATCTATCAGACTGCTGATGACATAGTATTTTGACGCAATCAAGCGCGCGAACTTTTCAATGAGAAATACAAACATTAAACAACGTAGTATACACGCAAACTGCTGGTCCTTTACGCTTCAGATTAAGAGTATAGCAAACAAAAAGTATTTTATAATTAAGCATGTTCCCAATTTTCGCTCGGCGTATAATTGAATCAGCCATATCACATTATTTAGCGGATCCGGACGAAAATAAACTTACATAGCAAGAAACATAAATTATATTAACGCACTGGTACAAGTTGGTACATCCAAGATGATGGCCGTACTCAAGCTGATAATGATCAGCCAAAAATGAGTACCGTATGAAATTTTTCCCGTAACACAATTTGATCTGCGGTATTTGCTCTTAAAAACTATTCATAATGCTGTTTCGTTCTTTAAATTCTTCTCGTCTCGAAATGGAAGAAGTCAGTTCCATGGACATCCTTTAAAATGTCCACTTTTAGGTCGGTTAGGGATAATTCAAACATTTATAAAACAAACCCACCCCGGACATTTAATCCTACGGACCACTTCAAGTTAAAAGGGGAAAACAAAACACATTTCGTTTCCAACTTCAACCTGCATTTAGTTTCATTATGAAACCGTGACGTTCGTGAGGAACGATTGTCGGCAGATAAGTCACGCAGGAGCGACACGTGCGCCACAGGTGAGTAATATGTTTTCGTTCCCAGGAGAAAAGGCCCCATTTGACAAACAGCCGCCGCGAGCCGGGAAACAAAAAGTGGGCAAACACCGAGTATTCAAGAGCGCATCTGAGAATAGAATGCGCGCGGGTGAAATGAGGGAGTCTCTCGGCAAAAAAGAGATATGTGATGAACTTTGAGGAAAGAGTTTAAGGAAAATATGGCGACCATTCTAATAGTTTAGGCGAGATATCATTTCCCCAAGAATTCAATGGATTTGGTCTCACTTAAAAGGAAGGTCGAGCGAAATATTATTTCACCTAGAAATCAATTAATTTGGTCTCATTATAAAGAAACATATATCTCCCTTCAGAAGATACCAAAATATCAGTCCCTTACCGAACTACTTTCCGAGATAATTGACAATTAATACCAGCTCTTTTACATGGGAAATGGTACGTGCATGCACTCCAGAGAGATATCATTTTAAAAAATAAAGAATTTCTAACACCTAGATCTTGTCAAAAAACCAAGTTTGTCTGTTAATTCAGCCATTTTTTTAAATAAATCATATTGTTACTTCAGTAATTTTGTTCAGAAACACAGACAACCTTCCGGTGTGAAGGAGTTTTTAACGTACCGAGCGAAAAAATGAGTCAAATTATATACTTATATAAATATTTTTACATAATTTATTAGAATTTCAGTCATGAAAAAGTATCATATTCCACTATAAGCAATGCAATATTTAATGAGTCATGAATCCTACAGCTACTGAAATTAAAACGTATAATTATAATATGGTATCCATTATGACTTGGGAACTATCTCGCTAAAACTACTTTAAAAATGCACATGCGCTTCGAAGTACTGTGTTCTTAATATACACACAATTAGCTGTAATTAGTCTGTTTAGGCTTAGTTATACCTTTACTATTTTATAAATTTAATGTAATTACTCCTTCGGTTAAAATCCTATTGGACAAAGCGTCAAACCAAATATTTCACTACGTCACGAGAGCCAGTAAGTATACTGACTCCAGCCTCCATTGCGTTTCGGCAGGATTTGAAATCATTATTAAATAACGGACTTGGGGAAAAGTATATCTATCTTCAGGCTTAAAACTTTCAACAATATATATTTAATGCCTAATTATGAGACACATTGAAAAATAAATTTGGTAAACAGCAGAAGTTTCCCTTGGCAACATCGACGCCTTCGCTGTAATGTGTCGGCTATGTGCACCGACTAAAACCGGAAACCAGTTGTATAAACCTAATAACTAGAGTTATTTCATCGATGATCGAAGCTGAAAACATAGATTGGCTGTCTCCATATCTAGTGCATTTTATGCATCATTTTGAACAATATTATTGGGGCAGAAATTGAGATTAAAAACTTTTGTGAACAGATGTTTCACTGCCTTTAAGACAAGATATTACAGAGTTAAAATTCATAATTTATTTACCCAATATATCTTCGTCATATGATCGACGACCTAGCAATACTTTCACAGCATTCGATGGCAGAAGTCTTACTTTATAATATTTGAGTAAATCAAGATACGTCATTGGTAGAGATACGGAAATACAGCGAATATTTTGAGTGTTTGTAGCAAAAGTAAATTGAAAATTTTTGTTTCATAGCATTAATAGGCAAAAATTTTATTAACACGGTATATCCATATTATGATATGAGACTAATTGACAAGCTTGTACTTTGTGCCTAAATTTTATTTAAGAAACATGTACCATATAATCTAAAAATCATATATAACAAAAGAAATACATTATACTCTTGCACAATAGGGAATACACATAGGCCAGAGTTCAAACTACTCCGGAGGTTGAGTTGGAATGTGTATCCCTCCTACTCTCCCTTGTCAAATGACAGCATGCTACAAGTTTCGATGGTACTCTCCTTCATTTAGGGTCGACAATCAGTGAGGCAAGGTTGTATAAACTAGAAAATCGTTCTGCATCCACACTGCTAATTGGAGCCCATATGGTTTTCAGAAAAGCATCAGCAAACATTTGATTCTTCATTTTCATGATAAAGAGAATCTGAAGTAAGTCAACGTTGTCCTCTTTAATGGCGTTTACTAACTGACGGTGAAAATATTGATAACTTTCAATGAATCCTTTTCTGCCCGCCCAAACAGAAAAGTTGAGCGGTAGGAGACGACTTGGAGAGGAGAGCAGACGGGGGGGGGGGGAGAATGGTGCGCGACGTTGCCTCTTGCTACCCATAGAATTTAAATGCCGGATTACTCGAATGGCTCACGATGCACGGAGCGGCAACAGCGGACAGTTTTGGGCGATTTCCCCTACCTTACCCTAACATTGCCTCGACGTTCCCTCCGCAAAGAGCATTGCTTTCTCTGCGCGTAAAATATATTTAATTAAAAATCGCCATCGGAAATCTCAGGATATTTAACTAATGGTTATGTAGGCGTTTATAAAGCTGACGTCATTGCGGTTACAACGGTGTAACTCAAACCTCTATTGCATCGTTAGTTTCGAGATAAGCCGAGGTTTACAACTTTTACAACAGTTCGTGTAAAAGTCAACATAAAAACAATTTTTTCCTTTGGTAAGTTAGAAACATGTTAGGCTAACTTTTATGAGACTTTCTTATCTCTACAATAAATATTAAGAGAATGGCGATAACGTAGAGTCGGGACATCGGGTTTTGAGCGTCTAAAACGGCCTTTTTTCCAAATAAATGTCGTCAAAGTGTAGATAAAGACAGGAAAAAATTTTACACGCATTAGTGAACGTATAAATGATCATTCTATCATATGCATTTTATTTCGTTAAAATCGGTTGACCCTACTTGAAGATACAGCGTCCTAAACTCAACGGACTCGACTTTTTTAATGGACAGTAGACCTGTGCACCGCAGACAACTAGTTACCGCCGCGGCCGCGTCCCCGTGTCTGCGTACTGCCACCGCGCTGTCGCAGTCAAAATCAGATCTTGAGGCTCCCTCAAATTTACTCAGTACTAGTACGTAACTCTATATTTAATCTTTATTTTGCACTTCTTATATCTTGGAGTCCAATTATCAGTCGTCAGTAAGCAATTCGCGCCGTAGATAACAACGGCGTGGACGCCAGAGCGCCGCCGCACGCCGTTGAAAATACGCCCAGACTCCGCTGTCAACGAATACTATAGCCGGCGCACAGGTCTAAGTAGACCACTACTGAGATAGCTAGGCCTAGCCTAGGTCTAGACTCTTCTTGTCACGAGGGATTTGGCATTAGACATCAATTTCTGGGCCTTAGCATACAGTAAGTCAGACCTATAGTAGGTAAAAAAAATCGTGGGTCTAGGCCCTACTTACTTTTGCAGATATTCTCGAACTGCAGGATGGTTAATTTTGTTTATGGGTATGTTCGCCTCAATGCGCATTTTACTCGTATCCTGAATAAATTTGATGATCCTGAATGAAAATGAAAAGTGATTTTTTTCGGATTTAGCCTTCCTCTGGGAGTCAACACATCCTTCTATTGTCAACTGACGTTTGGCAGTCGCATTCTTGGCCTTCTCTTTCATTTTCTAAATATCCGCGTGATGATATGTGCTTGTTCAAGGCATCTGTTTTTTCTTCCATTCCAGGCGCACGTTACGTATCCCATACATCAAAACACTGGTATCACTTACCTAAAACTTCTCATCTTTATAACTTGCAGCACGCTCTATTCGCTCTTTCCCGTCCAGCCGCCATGAGTGGGGAAATAGGTGCTCGTTTCGCCGAATTTGCGACAGAGTGCGTTAATTTAAGTATCCTAGCGGTTAGACAGCGAACTAACCAACCCTCCATGACATGATTCCACGTGGTTGCGTGGCAGCGTACTTGCCGTGGCCTTGGGGAACGAGTTGGGATGCTTCCGTTAGCGACAACGATATCATCTGTCCTCACTACGTAAACAGAAAAAGTACATTGTCAAAAGCACGTCATCTACAAAAACTCCAGTGGTTTAGCTGTAATTGATTGCGTGATTTGGACGTAATGTTGTCTGTTTTTGCAGTGAAGATAACATCATTGGCTCTTTTGGAAACCCCTAGTCATCGCCTGTATTAATAAAATCCGTGTAGTCACTTTCGCACTGTGAAGCGGGTCAGTTGGTCAGGTGTTTGGCTGTTTTTGGACGAGTTCATGCGTAAAAATTACGCTTCACTAAAGAAATTATGGAAACTTGAATAAATCGCACGAATCAGCATTTATTGCACTTAATCGCAAAATAGACTGCATGTCGCATTTATTCGCAAAATATGGCTTTTGCGATTTTTCCGTATCTCTAGTCATTGGTTATTCCTAAAATGAAGATTCCTCCTTCTGGAATATTAATCCTTTCACAAACCACTCCAAAAAAAGCTGTTGAAAGATAAAACTATATCAGCCACTTACTGATTTCCTTCTCGAAATATTTTTCAAAAATAGAAGTCGTTTTCAATGTCATTTAGTACGCGTTCACACTATATAGATGCTTTATTTTTAAAAAATGAGGATTTTCTAAGACATAAATCTCGTCAGAAATCAAATCGAGTGTATTTTGAACTTATTCTCAAGTACTTTTGTTTCGTACAAGTTTTCATTGTGGTCGCATATTGTGCCCGGAAAGAACGAGTTTTTGTACCTATCTGTTCGGCAATGTATCTCTCTTATTTTATCGCTTCAGTCAGACCTAGAGATGTCGTGAGGCGTCATGATAATATTCTCCGTGTCGCTCTGAAAAATATGCTCTGAATTTCTCAAACAACCTAAACCTAGCGTTTAGCCTTCGAGTTTCTAGGGGATCCCACCTTAATCCCTTTAAAAGTTAAGAAACACTAAACGTTCTCTCGGAGAAGTTTTTAAGGAAGCGAGCAGCTTTTCTTTGTATTTTATTAGTTTTTTGGCTAAATATTTATGACCAGGGTCCCAAACGCTCGCGGCGTATTTCAGGTGTGACCTACCCAAAGCGAAGTGGTATCTCTCTATCACTTTTTCATCCGAGGAACTTCCCATTGTACACTTAACAAATACAACTATTAAGAACACAAATAAAATCAATGGTTGGAGAGTTCCCTTTATGGAAATTATACATATAAAAAATGAAAACACTTAGTTTTTTTCATTTTTAAGAAGAAAAATAATATTAAGAACAAGTGTGAAAATTTTCATACAAATCCGTACATAAACGAAAAGTGCTCCTCAGGGCTGGGTTTACAATGTCTGGTTAAACTTCACGTTAAGCAACGTGGACATTAAGTTCATCATCACGTTAACTCAGATAATCATTGGAAACCCTCCGTTATCGTAACGAGCACTTTAACGTCCAGAGTGAACTTAAGCATCGATTGTAAAACCAGCTTTGGAGCTTAACCGGCCGTTAACGCTAACGTGAAGTTTAACTAGACATTGTAAAATTTTTATGCTATGCTATAATAATATGCTATAATATGATGCTACTTCGCTTTGGCTCCGGCCTCGGAGTCACTTACTCCATATTTTCAGAAAATTTGTTTACATCATCTTGAAAGTGCATGTTATAAACTGAGACGAAAATGCAAAAAGATTCTCAGAATAGTTTCGCTGCAATTCAGCCTTGAAAGTGTAAATTGTAACAGAGGCTCCATATTAATTTATTTCCTAAATTTTTTGCAATGAAACATTAAAAAAAAAAGTCGATCTAAAGTCAAAATGCGTTAGTTCAAATTAATGGGCGCAGCAGATGGCTCTTTTGGGCTGGAAATGAGTCTTTAAAAGTTGCCGTGGTCTCAGGGTCACTTATTCAGGATGTTCCGAGAACTTGAATGTAGGATCTTTGAAGTGTGTATCATAAATACAGATGAAAATTAAACAGTGTTTCCGGGCTAGTGTTACCGTAACTCAGCGTTGAAAGTCGAGATTTCAACGTGGGCTCCTTTGGAGATTGCTCAGATCACAGCAAAAAAATCCCAATTTCAACTTGAAAGCAAATTCAAGCTTTTCATAAAAACCAGGAAGCAGTATGAGAAAACATTCGTGTAGAAGGTGGCACTCTATGGATCGGAAGCATGGACCATTCGCAAATCTGACGAGAACAGACTAGAAGCCTTCGAAACATGGCACTGGAGGAGAATGTTGAAGATAAAATGGACGGACAAAATAAGAAATGATGAGGTTTACAGAAGAGTGGAAGAGGAAAGGACTATACGGAACACCATAGAGAAAAAAACAACCAGATGCATTGGACGCACCCGGAGATACAATTTGTTAATGAACAACAAAATTGAAGATAAAAAAAGATGGAAAAGTTTTTAAAGAAGGACCAAGGAATAAGTTCATGGATAAAATAACGAGCTAAGCACACAGGAAGAGATAACAGGAGGTAAGGGAACTAGCATAAGATACGGAAGGGTGGAGGGCTGTAGTCAACTAGTCCTTGGATTAAACGACCAATGTTGAATTAAAACTCTCTAAAAGAAGGAAAAATTCATTGGAGATTGAAAAAATACAATATAGTCACCTTACTACCATATTTTTTAAAATTAAACTGCGGTAGTTCAATGTGAATGAAGCTGCAGTGTGCTCCTGTGACTGGACAATTTGGTCATTCAAAATGTGTTCGTGGTACAACTCGCATATTTTTCAACCTTCATTTTGATTTTAAATAGATAGCCCATTTCATCAGCGAAAGCACGGTTTTTTTTTTTCAAATGAATGAACGTAAATGTGCATATCATATTGTTATTCTTGACTCACATTGTCAAGCCACCCTAAAACCCTCCTCAAATTTTCCCCGCTTTCCCTTTAAACTCCCCAGTCGCTCTAATCAATGGAGAGGTGGAATAGGGAGGGAGAGGGAGACGAGGAGAAAGGGAGGAAGGAGAGACGAAGAGGAGGAGTAAACGGAGAGAGAGAGGCAGATATGCACGTTGACGGAGGAAGAGGAGGCCGTGAAAGGGGGGAGCGGGAAGATGCCGCGGAGGAGCGGCAATGTTGAGGAAGACAATGGGATAGGGAAGAGGGACGAGAGAGGGGGCGAGGCGCGGCATTGGCTGAGAGGGGAAAACTGTCTCGACTTCCCTCTTCCCTCCAGGCCCTCGCTCCACGTCGGAAGACTCTTTTTAAACATCTCACTCACCCATTCACTCATTTTCGTGAAACTTTTCCCCCTTTGATCTTCGTGATGACGGAGGAAGACCGCGGCAGAGCACTCAGTCACGCATGCCGGAGGCTGTGCGCTAGAGCGAAATATCCAAATACAGTGGTGCCTCGACTTGAGAACATCGTTCTTGTCCCCGGCTCGTATCTCGAAATTGTTCGTATCTCGAAAATGCTCGTATCTCAAAAATGGTCGTATCTCGAAAATGTTCGTAACTCGAAAATGTTCGTATCTCAAAAATTTCGCATCTCAAAAATGTTCGTATCTCGAAAATGTTCGTATCTCGAAAATGTTCGTATCTCGAACATTTCGTGTTTCGAAAATGTTCGTAACTCGAAACGCTCGTAACTCGAAAATGTTCGTAACTCGAAAAGTTTGTACGTCAAAACCCAGTTTTCCATTTTAAGATTGAGAAATCAAATCACTCTCATATTCAAAATTTGTTGAAAAAATTAAAATTTCCTACATTTGCTGAAAGTTCCCGCCTTTGAACGATTTATGCTACACTATCCCTGGTATTTACACTAGTGGTAGAAGTAGTAGTAGTACACTAAGATAGGCTGCATTGAAACAGCATCCCCTAACGTATCCCTAAAATAAGTTCGTATCTAGAGGTCATAATTCTATATAAAAATGGGTTTTTTTATCGCTTAAAGTTCGTACGTTGAGTGTTTGGCTAATCAGAGTACCATTTCCTCAACCATTTGACACTGCCTCGGAGTGGAACGTGAATCACAGACCAACATTTCGCGTATCAACATTATGCCCGATCAATTACGTTCAACGTTTTTTATTTTCAAACCATAACTTGCAAAGTGACATTCCCAAACCCTTAGGGAACCTATGACTTGAAAAACCTAAATGAATTTCCGTCTTTCTTGTTCGATAAATTTCTTGAAGTGTTGAATTTCTTGTTTCGGGACCGGATTCAGTACGTCTCATCATCACCATCATCAAAAATCATTAGATCAAATCCTGCCGAATAGCAATGGAGGCTGGAGACAGTGTAGTTACTGGTTTTTGTGACGAAGTTAAAGCTTCGGTTTAAGGCTTAATCCTATAATATTTTGCCCGAAGGAGTATACATTAATTTAAAAACAAAAAAGGCAGCACTAAGCCCAAATTTACTCGTTATATCACATTTTGTGCATCTTAATAAAAGAGTACTTTGAAGCGCAGGTTCCACCTTATAGGCATGGAGACTGCAGGTCGCGTTCTTACCGACAACGTTGTTAACATCAGTTATGCGCTAAAGTAAAAATCAGAGTACCATTTCCTCAACCATTTGACACTACCTCGGAGAGGAACTTGAATCATAGACCAACTTTTCGCGTATCATCATTATGCCCGCTCAATTACGTTCAACGTTTTGACACTTTCGCATCTCAAAAATGTTCGTATCTCGAAAATGTTCGTATCTCGAACATTTCGTGTTTCGAAAATGTTCGTAACTCGAAACGCTCGTAACTCGAAAATGTTCGTAACTCGAAAAGTTTGTACGTCAAAACACAGTTTTCCATTTTAAGATTGAGAAATCAAATCACTCTCATATTCAAAATTTGTTGAAAAAATTAAAATTTCCTGCATTTGCTGAAAGTTCCCGCCTTTGTAGTAGTAGAAAATAAAGAGGCCTTTAGCCTCACTGTATGAGCACAGCAATAATCACTGGGAAGTAATCATACATTTCTAAAGAGGGATGGACGGCAGGGGTGAGGTGAGTAACTAGGAGGACGAACGAGGAAGCATCGGATAGGGCTAGACGAAAAGTGGTGGAAGAATAGAGCAGATAGAAATACTTAGGCAGTGTAATAGAAGAAAATAGACTTAGTAGCAAAGATATAGGAAGAGAGTGGTGTTAGTTAAGGAAGTGTTTAGTAATAGAATGGAGCCTTGGGTGAGGATGTGAAGAAGAGGCTCGTGAAGAGCTTTATATAGAGTATAGCGTTGCATGGGAAAGAAACGTGGACCCTCAGAAAGGAGGACGAGAATAGGTTGCAGGCATTTGAGATGTGGGTGCGGAGAAGGATGGAGAAGGTGAGTTGGACGGAAAGGAAGACTGACAAGGAAGCGCTCAAGATGGTGGTCGTTTTCAAAGAAGAGGGAATGATGAAGGGGGTAATACAGAGGAAAAGATTGGGGAGCGTGGAAGAGGAAGGAAGAGTATAGCAATTCTTGACGAAATTAGGAGAGAAAAACGATATGAGGAATAATGGCGGGGCATCTATAGGAGGGATAGCCAGTACATGAACCAAAATTTGATAGGATGCTAGGCTAAGTACTGTCCAACAATATACCGATCAACTGGTACAGTGAAACCCCTCTTGACGACCACTCCTATCAAGCGACCACCCCTATCAACGACCATTTTTCAATGGAACTGTCGATCGTCACTTAATTCAGGTTTCACTGTAAGTGAAAAACAATTTCATATGCACTGAAAATTTCCAGGAGCAACTGAATTATGAGGAAATAAGCGCCATCTGTCTAGCTTATAACAAAAACGTCGCTTTAAGAGTTTTTCAATGTTTTTTTCAATTTAGCCGCCCGTTCATTAGTATAATATTCTTAGAAACTGAACCCCGGTCGAACGACCACAACTCTTAACGATCAGTTTTCAGCGGATCCGTACGCGATCGCTTAATACAGGTCTCACTGTAATATACTCAAGTGAAATGAAAATAACACTGCTTACTTATAATGATAACACATGACCTTGTTTTTCCACATATTTTCCACGACCCGGGTTTCAACGTTCGACGTCATCTTCAGGTAATTGTCCACAGGTTACCTGAGGATGACGTCGAGCGTCGAAACCCGAGTCGTTACAAATTAAAATATGTGGAAAAATAAAGTCATGTGTTATCATTACAATGTTAACAGATTCCGACAAGTTACGCCTGATACTACCAATTAACACTGCTTACTGCTGAGACTTTGATGTAACCTGCGATACAGACCATGTTTATCTCATCTCCGTTAGCCTAATTTGTTCTAATTCCTGAGTTTTAGATCTGCTTTTCCAGTGGTCCTTGGGACCGATCCAAAGAATGCTCGTACCGCTCCGACATTCTGATTTCAAAATATTACAACAGTTCATTCCTCTCTCCCTCCGACGGTGGCCCGGGGATTTCGTTCGGCCCTTCGGTTTTTAACATG
Organism: Ceriagrion tenellum; assembly: GCA_963169105.1. Lineage (NCBI taxonomy): Eukaryota > Metazoa > Arthropoda > Insecta > Odonata > Coenagrionidae > Ceriagrion > Ceriagrion tenellum. Next base: position 85,304,986 of record OY720633.1, on the reverse strand, counting down.
GGAGGGTTACATTGTGGGGTAGAGATGGTGAGAGAAGGAGAGATAAAGGGGCTGCGTCTGGTTTCGGAGGTCCATTTCCCTCCCCCTGGTAGAGGGGGTGTCGGAAAGTAAGGGGTGGAGGATCGGGCAGGAAATAAGAGGTGGGAGTGGGGGGGGGGGAGAATGAGCAGCAGCTGAATGAGATGAAGTGAGAAATCAATAGAGAACCTCACTCTCACTCTCATTGGGGGTGGATGGAGATGTATGCGGAAAACGGGGGGTAGAGGGGGTTGGAATGAGTGAGGGGAGAGGTGGTGGTTGCGTAACCCCTGCCACACTCCCTCCGGAAAGGATACAACCCTCCCGAAGCCGATTCGCCGCCAGCAGCGTCTCATCTCTTCCCTTTGTCTTCGCCACCTACCCCGGCGGTTGCTTTACTCACTGTATTCTTCCCATCTCACTCCAATCCTCATTAACATATGCATTGGTCATTTGGGAAAACATTCGAATATTCACGTTTTATCTCAATACTAAAAGAAAGGTAGCCCAAGCTAAGAAGGCATTCATGGGAAAAAGATAACTGCTATGCTCAAATAAGATAGGACTTCAAACCAGGAAACAGTAGGTAAAAATATTCGTGTGGAGCGTAGCACTCTATGGATAGGCAGCATATACTATTGGAAAAGCTGACCAGAAAAGACTAGAAGCCTTCGAAACCTGGTGCTGGAGGAGGATGCCGACGATGAAATGGACGGGCAAAATAAAAAATGACGAAGTGTACATAAGAATATAAGAGGAAAGGACCATGTGGAACACGATAGAGAAAAAAGAACAAGATGGATTGTACAAACCCTGAGATACAATGGGTTTGTGAAGAACATAATTGAAGGCAAAATGGAGAAAAAAATCCCAAGAAGAAGACCGAGGAATAGGTTCATGGACCAAATAATGAGGAAAGTTCATAGTAAGAGATTCCAGGAGGTAAAGGAACTAGCGTTTGATAGGGAAGGGTGGAAGCCTGCAGTCAACCAATCTCAGGATTGAACAACCAATACATGCATAAGAAAGATAAATCATATGAAAACAAAAGTGATGAGACTCTCTAGGACAAAGAAATCGAGGCTGGTCATTAAAGTTGGAAGGCACAAACTTGACCAAGTGCAACATTTTAATTACTTAGGTAGTATGCTAGAAGAAAACGGACATAGTAGCAAAGACATACGGAAGAGAATAGCGCTAGCTAAACTTACCAGGGCTCCTTTAAAGCCCCAACAGAGGTTATGGGCCTTGAGAAACCTAGTAATACCCTCGCTACAGTACCAGCTGGTCGCCGGAAATGTCCGTATAGATATTTTAAGAGCTCTAGACTGTGCAACGAGGAGGGTCCTCGGAAAATGGCTATCACTACCCATGGATGCGCCTAACGCATTCTTTCATGCCGATCCCAAGGATGGCGGATTTGGAATCCCCTCGCTCAGATGGAATATCCCGCTTCCGAGATTAAATAGAATTAATAACCTAATGAAATCGTCGTTTGTAAAAAATAGGACTCCAAATGAGTTTCTCGTAACAGAAAAGGAAAACGAAAAACGCAGGTTGCTAGTAGAAGGAGGCAGACAGCTGAGTAGGACTGATGAAATTAAGAAATGGTGGGCCGGTATGCTCTACGATTCGGTGGATGGCGAAGCTCTTAGGTATTCAAGGCAAACCCCCTCACAAAATCAATGGATCACCGAATGTACCCATTTCCTAAACGGGAGAGATTTTATAAATTCTTATAAAATAAAAATCGACGCGCTCCCCACAAAGTCAAGAGCATCAAGAGGACATAAGGACAACCGATTCTGTAGGGCTGCGTGCAACGCGATGTAAACGATGATCCATATTTTACAAAACTGCCACCGCACACACGGATACAAATTAAGAGGCATGATACGGTTATGGCTTATATTAAGCGGGGACTTGAAAATAAAGGCTTCACAACGGAAAAAGAGAAGGCCTACCTGACTCAGTCCGGGAAATTCGTTCCAGACCTGGTCGCCTACAAGGAGAAAGTAGGATACATAATCGAATCATCGACACCCAGGTGGTGGGCGACCAGGTCAACCCGGACAAGGCTAACCATGTGAAGGTTAAAAAGTACGGCGACAACGAAGACCTAAAGAACAAGATACGGGAAGAGAAGCAGCTGGAAGAACTCCGGACACTTGCGACCACCGTTTGCCGACCGGCACCGACGGCCACCGACACGTAGGCATTTGGAGCGGAAAGTCAGCGAGGGAACTCCTCAAGGAAAAGATCCTGAATTATAATGACTTAGAAGTCATCTCCAGCCGTGTAATCATCGGGGGTGAATCGCTGAGTGGCGTAACTTCAACTGGTCAACCTTGGGATGGAGGTGGCACACCAAGACCGGCGTCGGATGAAGCAGCAGAGGGTGTCCCATTAGAGGGAGGTTGCCACCGTCACACGGCGAAATAAAGAGGAATGGGGGTTTTAGTGGGACTCACCCTTACGAGGGTGAGTCCCACAGTACCTGGCCAATCCACCTAGGCCGGGTCTGCGTAAACGCATTTCCCTCACCCTCTCCAAAAACATATGGATGTGAAGAAGAGGCCGGTGAAGAGCTGGGCATGGAGCGTAGCGTTGTATGAAGCAGAAACGTGGGCCCACAGAAAAAAGGACAATAATTGGCTGCAGGCATTTGAGATGTGGGTGTGGAGAAGGATGGAGAAGGTGAGTTGGACGGAGAGGAAGTACTTGATATGTTGGACGAGGAAATTAACCTTCTTAGTTAAATTCGAGATCGTCATAGTAAGTGGCTGGAGGATGTAATAAGGGGCAATGAGTTACTCAAGAGTGAGATGGACGAAAGGATGTTGGCAAGCGGAGAAGGGGAAGAAAGAGAATAGGTTTCACGGACGGGATGAAGCAGGGTAGATCGTTTGCCGAGGTGATAAAGAATATGCTAGAGGTAGACAGGATCCTGAAAGCGTAGAATACCGGGAGGAGATTCTCAGACTTTCGACAAAACCTACCATTAGCGGTAGAAAACTTTTTAAAAAATAAGAATGTCAAGAGAAATAAAAAACTTCTTTTTTATTTTATTTTTTGAAATCGAATATATTTCGGGAATGATTAGAGACTAGGTGGCTAGTCGCCAGGCTTACTTGAAAAATTCAGAACAGGAGAACGCTTGTCAATACAACACAAGGAATACTATTTTATTACCAATAGCTATGTCTCCAGAACTGGAATTAGCGATAGAATAAGAGAAATACATAGCTCACCTCGAAGGTACTAAAACTCCCACTTTCTACGCACCAATAGTAAGGCCTTCGATAGGGTAGATGCTATTCTACTTAATAAAATGAGAAAGTTAAACTTTTCGTGTTCGGTCCTCAACTGGTTTAACTCATATTTGTCTGACCGTCGTCAAGCCGTAAGAGACACTTACGGCAATATATCCAACTGGACTAACGTCCCTTGTAGAGTGCCTCAAGGTTCCGTGCTTGGGCCCTTGCTCTTCTCCATTTACATAATTGACCTCCCGAATGATCTAAAGTACTCAAAGTACATGCTTTACGCTGACGACCTTCAAATTAATCATCACTGTTTCCCCAGCGAAGACGATGATGCGGTCAGTAATATCAACGAGGATACAAAAGTTATCACTGATTGGGCCAGGCGGATTAAATTTGTTCTTAACCCAAATAAAACCAAATAAATGATTGTTAGAAGCACCAGTATAACAAATAGTTTCCACTCAGAAAATACACCGCAAATATTAGATGACGGAGCCTCCATACCTTACTCAAACCAACACCACCAAGAGGAGAAGGCCTGAGTGTTGCCTTAGTGCTAGAGGTTGAAAAACGGGTGACGTCAGCAGACGGAGGCCGAGGTATTGAGCGGGAACTTGGTTTGTGCGGTTGCTTAGTGCTGTATGTTGCGAAAGAAATTTGAGTACATGGATTTATCAAGCCGTCAAATATGTAATTTTGGACTACAGTTTGTAATATATCCTCACAATTAGTTACAAGTACTGTGTACCAAATTGTTAGGGCAACTATGCAGGAAGTGAAAAAGTTGCCGTATTTTGTAACCCTAAGGAGAAGAAATGAAGTAGGAGCATACCAAGAGCAAAGTTCACACCACCAACTCGCCCGGACGGAAGCCCGAGAAAATTTTGAGAAAACCGATGAGTATTTAGTTTTCCACTGTTTCATTCTTTGAATTGAAAGCAGATGCACATAAACCAGACCTAATCAGTCCGGTATTTTGATACCTGGTGCGCGATACGTATATTACTATATATGGTAACGTGAAAAATTACGAGCAATTTTTATTAATTAGCATTGAGTTTTAAGAAGTCTGCATAGCAATGGGTAACTTTCATTCAAATTTGTATCATAACTTGTGTTACCATGAATTAAACATGTAAGACAGTTTGCGTAATTCATGGTTACAGTGGGAGTGGGAGGCATTAGTCGGAAAATCTTTATTAACCATCATGAACGGCGCAACTCTAGACGTCTTTTTCGCCAGCGACATGCTTCCTTAAGTATCTCTGGTCGACTCACACAGTAACGTTTTATATTGCTACGGTAGGTTTCCAATCTTTTCCGCTGAACAGACTCATTCAGGATCTTAATACTAGGTATGATGATAAAATAATCACGAATAATTCAGAAAATGCAAATAGATGATAGTTTAATATGGATGAATCAACAGAAGTATTCGCCGAAATCAGGAATAATCTGATCTGGTCTTCCAGCTTGTATTTTGTGAGTTAATCTCATTTTTAAAACACCATGACGATAAAATCGAACAAGCTTTTATTTCCGTGTAGCTAAGAAAGGGTGAAACTTGAATATTGAATATCAATTATTACTTCTGAAATGGCATGTGTTAATCATGAAATATTTTCGTTACGCGCTTAGCTGCAGTCATGTTGCATTGAGTAGCTTAGGAGCCAACTCCCAAAGGCCGGATTAAGGAGGGGGGTTGGGCCATGAGTTAACTACCCATTCCCATAAAATAAAAACTAGTAAAGAAACCTAATCTCAAGCCTCGGAGTGACGAGCGGATCTTTCGGAAACGACTCGAGCGAATAAATATGGACAATGCATTTGCAACTTGGAATGTACGGACTTTAAATAGACTCGATGCTCAAACAACACTACTTATGGCCAGTTATTTAGGAACGACACTTATGTATTCCATAACGTTATTGGGACCCATAAGCTATGACAACCATTGAATAAGTGTTGCAGAAACATTCGATAAGTTTATTGGTTTCATACCTTGTGGGATGGAGTTATGAGTTCCATAAGTAGGCAAGATGGCGGATGCGTAATGAACCATTTGGAGACTTAATTACTTAGTAAAAGAGTTTCTTTTTGACAAGTGACCAGTTTGTTTACTTCTGATGGCTAATCATTATCTGCATTAGCAACTAGTCATGTGCTAAACTTTCTTAAATTTTATCCGGCGGTAGAGGATTAGATAAAATATTCGAAGCTATTTACTATTGGTGAATAAGTTATGTAACTAGTAGACGTGTTCCTGCAACCGGAAAATTTTTATGAGATCTATAACTTTATGAATCTAATAACTACTGATTCCATACCTAAATGTTCGTGCAACCGGCCGTTAAGGAAATTAAAAAAAAAGTATGAGGTTTCAGAAATATTCAGCAACATAAGGCCAACTCGTTGCAATTTTACGTCACGAGAAAACTACTTCGCTTCACAGTAATCTAACAAATAATTATCGAGGAAGATGAGCAAACGTCTTCTCTCGAATGCAGCGCCGACGATTCCCTCCCCTTGAAGAACGATGAAAGAAGAGCCCGTCTCATAGGAAATCCTCTCCGTGGGCGTTCCTTAATCCAAACAGTGCCGTGCGATAAGAATTGAGATTGAGCCCCCCCAGAGGAGAATTTAGGATGAGAGATGATCTCGAATTTGCTTTCCTCTCTTTCTCCAAAGATTCGCCTTCACCCACGGATTCCCCCGGGAAAACCTCCTCCCACCTGGGTATTTCCCTCCTCCAACATCATCATCTCGGCTGCCTTATTCTCTGTTTCTCGCAATATATGTGCAAATCTTACGGAAATTCTTCCGCGTTGACTTATTTCTGCGGCGCCACTTTCGCCCGAGTTGCAGTCAGCGTCTTTAGTCCTGAAGGGTTTATGAGGAAGACACCGCTTGCTATCACATGTATTAGGCTCAGAAAAATAAACTCCCAAAGGCCCCATGCGCATTTTTTTTATTATTAATCATTAACATCCATTGGTATCAAAGTTTTGTCGGGTGTTGGCTGTCGATGAGAGTAGGTAAAGGATTCATTATGCAGTGAAACCTGTATTAAATGGCCGCCACCGGACCTATGAAATAACGGCCGAGGCTTCTCCATTTACTTTCTGCGCTACATAGAATCGTAACGCTTCGGATTAAGTGTGTAGAAAGTTGCGTCTCTTTCGGCGGTTTGTCGAACAATTTGAATAATTGAATGAGAGACGCTATTCACTGATAATTGCGTGCCTGGTGGAGCTCTGAAATAAATAGTTTCAGCTGTCATGTGAAGCAAAAATTGGGAAAGTTTAAATTATGGTACATTTTGAACATAATGTACAAGTGTACCTTGTGTCAAAATTATTATGTAAAGTACTATTTTAAGTAATATACTGTGATGGTCCGAGGCCATCACACATTTTTTTATAAAATAAAATTCCTATTCTAGAGAGCCGATCGTTGGAGGTTTTCGCGATTTTGGCAAGAAGGGTTTATTTCTCTTTTGTTCTTTGTTTAGATTTTTAAGTCTATGTTTCTATGTAAAATCACAGGGTGTATTTTTATTTTATTATGTGTTGTAAGTTGTGGTACAAGTGTAGTGAAGATCATCGTCTGCGTTTGAAATAACCGGTGAAAATACAAGTGAATGTCGAAAATGCAGACGACAAAGAAAGTGATGTATTCTGGGAGGCCCTCATACGTATATAAGGTTCTTCCCGAGGTTAAGTGAGGCAGATTGAGGCGGATTGAGAGAGATAGAAAGACATAGAGGAGATCAGAGTGGGAGAGAGAGACCTGAGTGCCCACAGTTGTGGTCGAGTGGTTCATAGCAGGGAGTCCGCCGTCATAGTGGAACCAAGGACATCTAGCCAAGGCACGGGGACGCGACCAAGAGAAGAGCGAGCAGAACCCAGTAAACAGTGGTGTACCGGGCAATATTCGAGAGCAGATATCATCGCCTCATTGACCCGCCTTTCAACACCCAAGGTTCCTGGAGGATCCATCCTCGCTCAACATAACGTCGTAAGAATTCCCGTCGCCACGTGTTCCGATGGTCCCCACATTTTCAATGGAGAACTTGCAAGGTTTTTTTACAGCTGTTTTAACTCATGCATCATATAGATAACCAAAAATGTTTCCTACACTTTCTTTCCTTTCATCTGAGCGACCCATATTTATTGAACTACAGTCAATGGAAAGGATGATGTCGTTTCAAACGCTGCTTTTTGCGCGCCATTTTGGAAGTGATACGCGTGACGTCACACCTGCCGTCCACCGTACGAGACATACGAGATACCGACGAATAGTTCGGCGAGTATCACCGTTCACTCACCGTTCATTTCTCTTTAGCCTCGTGATATTTCGCTGAAATATTGCGTCTGAGTTTCGGAAAGTATATATGTATTTTGGTGTGCAATACTATCACGATTTATTAGTGTTTCATCTGCATGGAAGTTTGTGCCAACTCAGATAATCTGCCTATGAAGTCGACGCTCTAGTGATGATGGAGTACTTATAATGAGATGCGACATGTAGACATAGTCGGAAATACAAACCGTTAAATCACTTCGTTAATTATTTACTGTGATTTTCCCGTTAAATTAATATATTATATGTTTGAAATTTCTATTGCAGTATTTCGGCATTATTAGGAATGTGATCTTTTCGAAAAGTTCGATTTTAAAATTTTATTGCAGTTCCATGTGGAAGTATGACATCGATAGTGCAATAGGACGCGTTCGATAGCAAATATTGAAAAATTTATGCACAGTGAAGTGCGAAATATTGCCGGAACATAAAGTAACGGCAAAAAATTGTGTCTAGCCTTATGATCAGCGAAGAGTCTCACGAGGAGACATCGCGAGACCTACGGTGAGTTGAGTTGACGCCAAAGATTTAATTTTTTTGCGACTGGGGATAGATGTAGAAAAAGGGTCACTGCTTTTTCTCCCATAGGCCCGGGTTCGCGAGAAAATTTTAGGTAACTTGAGAATTTGGCTCATCTTCAATTCGTCTCATTAAGACATGTTCACACGATGCATGTCCTTGCAAGTATATACGTTGATAGATAGATGCATGGACAAATTATCCGTATCATAACAGGAGCTTTTTTATGCCCACGAGTTCATGCATTGGCGCAATTTTGGGTGTAAATACGATGCTATTTTAATGGATTTAATGGATAAGATTACGCATCTGCTCATGCGTAATTAACGACAGTATTACGCTCGTAAAATAATTATTTGCCGTGGTGGTGTGGGTTAAGGCATTGGGTTCACAGGACTCCAGTGTAAAGGATCGTGGCCATACTACGTAATTTATTTTTCGGTTTAATATGTTTCAGAAATAAAGTAGAATTCCCAACCCCGAACAGGTAAAACCGTCACTGCATCATTCTTAACTTTCTAACTATTACTTGGATCTTCAACTAACCCTTCAAAGAGAGTACAAGTAGTAGCAAATTTTGGGATTCTATAGTTCGCCTGGATTTACACTTAAGAAGTGGAAGGTGTGTCGTTGGCCGCACATTTGGTAATCCGAGGATACATTTTAGGGAAGAGAGAGCTCCGATCGGTCATGAGTCTATTTGAAGAGTGTTAACAATAGACAAAGATGTAATTTTTATCGTACAGCGACGTATTCACTGTGAATTTCCTAGCAATTATAGTCGAATGCTGATATTTGTTAATCAAATTTTCGCTTACCGTGAAGAATTTTCTGACATGAGAGAGTTAATAACAGGGTATTTAAAAGCAGAGGTTTGTGAAGAGGTTCATTTAAAGTGACGTATTTAATGTAAGCAAAACGTGGATTGAAGGATCATGGAGTGTTTTCCTTGCACAATCAACCAACGCGGTTGAAAACCCGGAAGACCTTAATGCTCGACAACATACAAAAATGGTCGCAAATTATGTTACCCACACGAACACGTTCGTGCCGATGCAAAGCATCTGGTGATAACTTCATTAAATGCGCTTATTGTGGAATCATTTTTTACTTAACATGCCTATGTTATATCATTTGAAATCATGCCGCATTACGCCGTGAACGTAAGATGAAATCCCTAGAGATGCAATACGCATAACAAGGTAAAGAAAATACTGTGTTATCATGCCCTACATTTGTAATGAACTGGAATGTATTAACTTTCTCTCTCCCCCTAGGTCGCCGTTTCGATTCCTCAAAATGTTACAAAAATAAATGCAATGGCAGGTAAAATAGTGGAAAGAAATCTTATAGTTGCAATTTTATCGCGAACCCAGGCGTATGGGAAAAAAAATCTTACACTTTTCCCACGTTTCTCTCCAGTTTCAGAAAAAAAAGTTGTGTCGTTAGCAGCCTAACCCAGTCTCTACAGTGTAAGAAGTTCTGACAACGCCGATGACATGCGACTTTAAATTAATGTATATGGTTAAACTTCGCTTCGGTTCCGTTACTTTGTAAGCTGAATTTCCATTGTTGGTAGCAGCGTAGATGTTTCCGTGCTTGCATCCATTGAATACTCCACCGTTCTAGGCGTAGCGCTCCTGCCCTAAGTCCCCGGTGACGCCGCCCGAAGTCCCCGAGACAACGCCGGGCTTGCCACCGCTGCGGCCTCTGAACGACAGGTGTGACGTCAGGCCTGCCCGATCTGACCACGCCCCCCTTTTCGCCCGTTTTTCGCGCCGTTGGAATTTCAACAACTTTGAGAATTTATATCTCGGAAACTAAGCGCTACTTAAGCATCTGGTTTTTTGCGTTGGGCAAGATTCATCATCCTCTATTACCTCTATTTTTTTCAAAAAATCTGCAAGTTCTCCATTATCATTGACTCCCTACATATTTTTTTTGGGTTTCGAACTCTCGAAACTTATCTCAGTGTCTTATCCCCCCTTTGGTCATTAAATCCTCCGAAATAGAAGCCCAGAGACAGTGAACTTTAAGAGAAATTCTCTATTTCCAAAAGAGTGTCAATCACGGGCATCATTTGAGGCGATGTCCTGCGCCTTGCCCCCAATCTGTTATTCCATTTCAATTATTTTGTATTGAAAGGTGACGCCGTGTGTTTTGAAGGGTTCCTTATTCTTTTTGTTTATTGAAGGAGACGCCGTGTATGTTGAAAAGGGTTATTTCTTTTCTTTCTCTTTATTTTTTTTCATTAAATGTGTTGTGAAAAGGACATATTTTGTTTATCTTGCCAAAATCGTCGAAACATCCTTCATTCGATCGCATCTCAGAGTAGTAACGCGGTGTACGCGGAACCCGGGGAACCAAACTTGCGCCCTTATTTCATTTACGCGACAAAAGTCTGGTTGTGGAGGGGCATCAATCGCTCTTCGACCGTACGGTCTCATCGCCTGTCACGGCCGAACAGCACCACCTTTATTTAGCGGAACCCCGACTCATCATCCCCGGTCAAATCTCGTGGGGAAGACTAAAAGGTCCGAACCCAAAAAAGGGAAGGGAGTGAATTGGGACCACTACAATACATACAATACAAATACGTCACATTTCAATATTAATGTTATTATCAAATAAATTGCGATATTTTTAAATGTTTAAATAGCATTTTAAAAAACTAGTATAGTAGTAGTATTTTTTTAATGCTGATGTTCATAATTCCGTCCATATAGGGTTAAGGAGGCGAACGCTGAATGGAACTAAAATTTACATTGCTTTAATGGGACATTCATTTCATTTGCTCCCGAATAAATCGGCCGCTTACAGAGGTGACCGCTTAAGGGAGGTGGCAACGGAGGCAGGTTTCACTGTCTTTGCGTAGCAAACATGATTTCATAAAGCAATAAATGACTCATACAGCGAAACTCCTGAAGTTTCAATAATACCACTGGCTTACACTCGAGTGATGAGAAACCTCTTTTGATTGGGAATTTTTTCATTGGGAATGCGAATGATTTTTATTAATGAATAAACAACTTATACATGGAGATTGCTTATTAAAGCAGTGATTTCATGCCGATTTACAATAAGTTAACGATGGAAAATGGAGTAAAATTGCAAAATTAGAGCGTTAGCCCTCAAGCGCTACACTAAAATGAAACTCATGGAAGATTGTTGACTGGCTTCAGCTTCTAGCTTCGGCCAGCATAGCTAGTGCCCTCACCATCTACCTCAAGCAGCATGACAATCAAAATGTCAACCTAATTGGATATCCCAGCTCTTTCCTCACATTCCTTTGGATATCACGACGGGATGGACAAATTGATATCAAAACTAGAAAATCCACCATGTTTGAAATTTATGGAAAGTAGCCTTTGAAATATATCGACCGCTCCTAGCCGCAAAGTAGTATCTCAAAAAATCATTCCATTCAGGCGTATCTTGAATTCCTAGTCCACAAAATCGTATGTGTAAAATTTGAGCCGTATAATCGTATCTGAAATTTCGTCCATAAAATCGTATGTCAGAATACCAGTCCACAAAGCCGTTTCTCGAAAAATCAGTCCAGATAGCAGTATCTCGGCCAATAATTTAATTTTCGTTTTGGGAACTCGATTTACAGTCATTTTTTTAAATTATATTATAATTTTATTAATTATATTATATATTTTAATATATTATAATTTTAAAAAAAATAATGAAAATCGAGTTCCCAAAACGAAAATTAAATTATTGTTCGAGATACTGCTATCTGGACTGATTTTTCGAGAAACGGCTTTGTGGACTGGTATTCTGACATACGATTTTATGGACGAAATTTCAGATACGATTATACGGCTCAAATTTTACACATACGATTTTGTGGACTAGGAATTCAAGATACGCCTGAATGGAATGGTTTTTTGAGGTACTACTTTGTGGCTAGGAGCGGTCGATATGTCAGTTATTTATTTATACGGATTCTACTCGATTTTACCTCCGTTTTCACCAGGAATGCGGAATGTTATTAATTTAAATAAGTATAAAACGTTATATAAGAAGAATTTACACTAAAGAAGTAAATGCATTCTGATAATAGTACGTTATCGATGGAAAACAATGTAAAATGGCGAAATTAGTGCGTCACCCTGAAAGCGCTGGAGGAAAATCGGGATTGACCAAGATGGTGGACAGGCTACGCCCATGTTACATCTTCTAGCGTTGGCCACCATAGCAAGCGCCCTCTTCATCTACCCCAATGGTCCGTGAGTCACTCAGTGTATGTACTCCTATTTTATTATGGCATTTATAGGGAATTTAACGGCCTGATCTCGCAATTTATAATCGAACTTACAGGAAATTGAACGGTCTGATCTCGTATTTACGCCACCAAAACCACGGAGACAGTCCACTCTCATGATGCATCCGAAAATCCACGGTGGTGTTGTTACGGCTGCGATGTAATTAGGTCAACCCGATGACAGGCAGGAAGGGAAGGAAGCGCACGTGTCCCGGACGACCACGTGACCTGGATCTCACCGAAGAAGAGCGGAGGACGAGGGCGAAAATTGAAATGGAAGGATACTCGGGGAAAAAAGAGAAGAGCGAAACTACGGTCGCATACGACGGAGCGAACATGCTTTTGTCGTCACCCGCCCGTCCGGTCGGGGAAGCGACGTCGTCGCACACCGCGCCATTTTAGGGGGAGCGGCAGGAAGCTGAACAAGGGTCAGGCGAGGAAGAATGAGAGAGACAAAGAGAGAAAATGGACCGAAGAGGAACGATCTCCTGCCGTGAGTTATTGTCTTCGTATTCCACCTACTGTTGCCACTCTAAGAGCAGAATGAGTCACCATGGTAACTTCCTAGAAGCTCTCTGTAAAACATATATAATTTTATATATATATAGTTTTTAGAATTTTATGTATATTTAGTTTTTAGAATTTAAGCTTGACGCAGCCATTGCTAAGAAATTAACAAAACTATGTAAGTTTTACGTAAAATATATATAGGACGACCGGTTTCATCCAATAGTCGACACCATCAGGTACATAACATAGGGTTCTCAGTCATATATATTTAAAAAACATTGTATCTCCGACCTCCGTTACCCACCCTCTTTGATAATATTTCCCAATCCTTTCCCACCATCAGCCACCTTCGGATAACCACTGTCCCATCCAAAATAAATCTCAACCCTACCTCCCCTCGACCCGCATATTTTCAGTTGGAAGCAGCAATGACTAAACTTCAAACCTTCATCCCTATCTCCCTCCCCCACGTCACACAATGTACTCATCCTAACCCCCCCACCACTTTTCTCGTCTTACTGTTCCAAACCTTTCCCCTTCCCCCACCCACCACCCTTGAATATATATGACAGAGAGCCCTTTGTTATGTACCTGATGATGTCGATTATTGGACGAAACAGGTCGTCCAATAAATATTCTACGTGAAACATACAAAGTTTCGTTAATTCCTGAGCATTATGGAAAACTTTTAACTTAAAGAAGGTTAAGGCTGAAGCTATTGAATTAACGCAGACAAATTTCAAAAATCATGAGTACCTACACTTGAGGGAAATGCATTGGCTCGACCAAGGTAAACAAAATGTTACACATGGCATCTATTCAATCATTACTTCGCTCTGGTTGGGCCACACCACGAATACGCATTTGGGACCCTGGTCATATAGATTTAACCAAAAAAATAAATAAGATGCAATGAAAAGCTGCGCCCTTCGTTAAAAACTGCTACAAGTGAGCATATAGTGTTTCACAGCTCATAGAGGGATTATGGTGGGAGCCCCTGGAGACTCGGAGGCTACACGCTTGGCTTAGCTTGCTTAAGAAATTCAAAACTGGTATGTTTTTAGAGCGATAGAGAGAATTACATTTTGACGCCGAACAAGAATCCTTTCATCCCACGCAAAAAAATTGACCACAGTCACAAAAATAAGTCTTTCCTCTCCCAATGGTGAAAAAAGTTATGAGTCGTAAATATATTGACATTTTATTATGTTTAGTTGGCTTGAAAAATTCAGAATGAGCGTCTTTCAGAGCGACACAGCGATATTACCATGACGCCTCACTACATCTCTAAGTTTGACAGAAGCGATAAAATGAGAGAGATACATTGCCGAACAGATAGGTACAAAAACTCGATATTTCCGCGCACAATAAGCGACTACAATAAAAACTGAGCTCCACTTTATACACTCCCATGATACACGTCACCATTCCACCTCCTAAAACCTCATTCCTTACATCTTTACACGGCTTGTATCCTGACACCCCCTGCTACACGCCCATGCGGCGGTTTGCAGGGTAATGTGTATAATTATGTTTCATTTCTAAGTGCCACCATTTAACAGGAATGTAATTCTTTGTAACACATCTACCGAATACAAATTTATTTTTTAATGTGTCTTGGTTTTTTTCTACTGTAAGTTAATGAATTAAAAAGGGTCGACAACCCCAAAACAAAAATATTTTTTCTCAGGGTTCCTATATTACTTGTACTTTATGAAGAAATTACCTTTTGATACTCTGTCATGACATGTGTTATAATGAATGAATTAATTATTAACATTATATATAATTGAATTGTTGAAGTTATACATAAGATGTAGACAGGAGAGGCACCGACAGAAAAACAGAAAAGTGACAATACGCCGCCGCTCTTAAGTCACCGAATTATATCACATCCCTGCTCTGCGTATATTTCGACAGAACGACAGGAAGGGCATTTAAAATATAACGAAAAAGGTCGTGGTTTGCCACGAAGTAAATTCAGTGAAACCTGCATCCACCGCTACCTCGCTTAAGGTAGTTTAAGAGAAATATCATTTCACCGAGAAATCAACGAATTCCGTCTCATTTTAAAGAAAATATCTCACGTTTCCAAAGATATCAAAATATCAGCCCCTTACCGAACTGATTTCCGAGATTTTTGATGAAAAATACCTGCCCTTTGACGTGGGAAATGCTACGTGTATACACTCCGGAGAGATCTAAAATAAAAAATGAGAAATTACTGACATAAAACACTGTTGTTCTAACTTAAAACAGTTATAACACCTGGTTAAAAAATAACATAGTATTTTTTATATATTTATTCAGCTATTTTAAATCTAAATCGTATTGCCACCGCAGTAATGTTTTCCTAATAACAAAAAATCTTCCGTTGTGATGGAGTTTTAAACGTATCGCACAAAAAAATGAGTTGGGGGAAAGGTTTATGTAGATTTTTTATTGAATTACTTAGAATTTCAGCCATATAAAAGTATTTAATTGCACCAATAATGATGCAATAGTCCATTAATGCTTCATACAGCTGCTGTACTTAAAACGTAAAATTCTAATACGGTCTCCATTATGACTAGTGAACTATCTCGCTCGAACTACCTCAAACGCTCAACTCTATACGCGGCCGATTTTTTCGGAAACGAAATGAATTTCCCATACGTATGAGCAATGAAGAACTTCCCTCAGGTAGGCGGTCACCTCCTGAAGCGGCCATCATCTCATAAGTCCTCAGGTGGCCGCTTAATACAGGTTCCATTGCAACAACGATTCACGAACGATAATTTCAAAGAGAAAAAAAAACTATATTAACGAGTACGATACGAAGCACGAGGGTTTTTGTAACCAGCAAGATCGTGAACAAATTGACCCCCCCCCCCCCCCGAACTAAAATCATCGAATTCGTGCAGCAAGAGCCTGACGCGATGGAATCACCGATTCCCGATCAGTCGCTGAAGATAAGCTTCGTTGGATTCGGCTCGAATTTTGATAAGTTGTACTAAAATTCGTCCCCGTGCTGTTACCCCTGTCCGCGTGCGTCAGAAGGTAAGTTTGTCATGATCTTAGCCGCCCAAGATAGAAAATAATATTTACTGCCACTGAAACTCGGATTTAGGCTTCTTCTGTTTACATTTACCTACTCCCAAGGCCTGCAATTTGTACTAGAGACAAAGGGAATTTTACCTGCTAACTTCTCTTGTTGCAAAGAAAGAAAAATAACGTCCTGAATAATATTCCAGGGAATCACTGACGATAGGACTTTAATCACGTGGGACGGAAGAAGTACAACGGACATCCAGCGGAGAATAGCACAAGCTGAGAAGGCGATCAGAAAAAGACAACTGCTGTGCTCAAAGAATATAGGACTACTGACCAGGAAAGAGTATGCGAAAACATTCGTGTGGAGCGTTGTCTTTTAATACTGGTTCCATTGCAATTTAATTTCAGTAATCGCAGCCTGAGGCACAATGGGTTTGTTAAGAACATCATTGAAGGCAAAATAAGAGGGTAAAATCCCCAGAGCCAGAGCCAGAAGACCCAGGAATAAGTTCATGGACCAAACAAAGAGGAAAGTACATAAGAAGAGACACCAAGAGGTAAGGAAACTAGTATTAGATAGGGAAGGGTGGAGAGTCAACCAATTGCAGTCAACCAATCTTAGGATTGAACAACCAATGAATGGGAAATTGAATGAGACTTGGTGAAATGAGACAAAAATTCGATACAACAAGCGGCTTACAATCTTCAAATATTTGGAGATAAACTGACGATCGAAAGGCACCCAAGTATCTAACCCAAGCATTGCATCACATCCCATTCCCGTCACAGCAGATTCATTGCCTTTAGCTAAAATAAACTACAGGTGACATGAGGAATTGGAGCAGATAAGAAACGGAATGGCTATGAACGTATTAAGAATTTAGAAGTGAACTTAGAGGGCGTAAAAGTTATTGGCGTTGAATAGGGGATAATTTTTCGACACGGGCTTAAAAACTTTCTATAATACGCTTGAATGGAGGAGAAGGGTTTTTTCGTGCGGAGGGCCAGTCATAAAAGCATTCTAATTGTTGCCACGTCCCCTTGCGACTCGTTTTACAATGATACCTTTATATAGAGTCCTTGGTGAAGTCATAGCGACGGGTGATTGCTCCCGTCCCGTTTTGACGTATAGGATAGAGGTGATTTTACTCCAGGGCGATAGTTGCGTCACTCCGTTTGTTGGAAAACTTTATTCCCCCATAGTATATACGTACGGCCCAGCGTCCTGTGATAGATTCTTATTTCGTCTGCTCCGCGACCCCAATGCAGGCGGGCTTCGTGCTTCGTGGCTTGAGAGGTACGCTTTAAGTGACGAACGTCTTATTTTTACCTGCACAATGCCGTATCATCTTGCCGAGAAGAATAGGCACAGTGTACTCCAGCCATTCTTTCGTGAATTTGCACCATAATTGTTCAAGTAAATCTTTGGAATATTATATTCTCACTTTGAGCGGAAAATGCCTGTTTCAACGATGACGAGAGCTCGTGGGATGTTTGAGCGCTCCCCAAATCTGCAGGTGAGTACCATTACAAGTCGTATTGATGCATTCTCATGATTTTCAATTCATTACAAAATGAAACGTAGAGCAATTGTCTTAAAAATGTCGTGGTGTCAGGAGTGGGGGTTAGAATTAAATATCAGTAAATGTACCACAGGTCACTTCCTGCGAAGTCATCACACAAATGCCATATCTACACTGTGGGTTGTGTAAACATAAAATCTCCAGATACAGTTAAATATCTTGGAATTACCTTAACTTCTGGTATATCGTGGGGAACACACATACAAAACATATGCGGCCCACCATTAAAGAAACTAGGTTTTATTAAGCGTATAGAAGGAAGGTTCTCGGTTGAAAAAGTGAAACGACAAGGGTTCAGCTTTTAGGAGAATCATGTAAATGACCCGGCGGCTGATTTAAAAAAATTAAGATAAACAAATCTTAAAGCAACGATTTGGTTATGACCTATTCTGAAATTGTATTATTATGGTGATTGTATAAGTGTTACAAGGTTAATAGAAGAACTAGGATGGGAATTACTATCAGAACGCAGGTTAAAATTTAGGTTAAACCTTTTAAGTAAATTCGAAACAGAGTTGTTCACAGATGACGTTAGATATATATTGAAAACCCCTGCGTATTATGCTAGGTTTGATCATATTAACAAGATTAGAGAGATAGATTGTCGTACCGATAGATTTAAAATGTCATTTTTCCCGCGTACCATGAGAGAGAACAATAGGCAGCGTAGCAAAGGGATAGGTAGGTGAAATATAGTTAGAGTAGTCTGTAGTGCATGATGCATGTAATAACAACCATTAATCCCTTTCTTATTATGTAGATACTAACCATGTGACCCTATTATCTAGCATGCCTTCATTAAATATCCTAGTTGCATGTCAATAGTGCATGTCTGGTGATCTTCACCCCCTGCCACACACCCTCGTGGTGGCTCGCAGGGTAGTACGTAGATGTAGATGTGATGCCGTTTTGTTCTGGTAAATTTTTATGTTTTGCTTCGTCGTGGCGGAAGAAATTTCCCGCAGACTGGCACCGATACACTTAAGGGGACTGTATACTCCGGCCTAAAACACCCTTTTAGTTCTGGCTTCTGCCGGGAAAGATCTGCGCCTCCGCCTCTATTGTCCGGACAGCGCCACTGATGGAACGGTGGAAAATGCATTCCAAGGTTTTGGATAATATTCGCAGTGACATTATAATTCACAATTTTCAACATCTTGATGGTTCTCCTTAGAGACGAAGGAATCTTAATCATAACAAGAGAAAATATTTTGAGAAATATACGTCGTACGCGTCATGGACAGCACCTGAATCTCGTCAAATTCATGTTTCTTTCGCGGTCGAAATAGTCACATAGTAAGCAAATTGCGAAAGGTGACGACATTTATTGTAGACATCGATGCTTTTATCAGAAGCCTGTGAAAACATATTTACTTTAAGAAGCCAAACAGAGTCGTAAAAGTAATGAGCGTAGACATCTGCGGATGCGTATTTGGCCGTTGTATCCAGTACCCAAACTACTTACCGCATGGTGTAAATTTCAACCTCGAGTCTCCGGGAGCTTCCGATTTTAAATGTTGCGTCGAACATTCAGGTATTCATCAATTTGTCAATGTGAGCGAAGTCAAAGAATGGGTCACTCAACATATTCACTACAATTTTCATACCCAAGAAATATTTCAAGGGAATCGGATTGGTGCGGTGGGAAGATTACTGGAAAGAGGACTGACTAATCATACGGGCGTACAAATCACTGCAGAGGAGGATGTTTTTCAGAGGAAACCTGATCCCTACTTGAGTGTCTTGTAGAGGACACTTCAAGTACAGTACTCCGTCTGTCGGATGAGACGTTATTCCGTCGTCTGTTAGCGTCCTTCGATAAGGGTAGGCTAATGCCGACGCCGGGTTCCTATCCAGCGTTCCTCCTTAACCAGTACATGACCTTAGCTATCGGTCGCCTCCCAAAAATCCACTCCAATCCAAAATTTCAACCAGTTGTTGTAAAAACGGGCCAGATACACGTTCCTTCAAGTGGCTCAGGCTCGACTATACGAGTCAAGAAAAACAGTAACGCATTTTTATTTATTCAGTTTTAAAAAAATCATACTCTCGCTGACGAAATAGATTACCTACGGATTGAAAACCAAATTTAATCAACAAAATTTGTAAATTATTCCACGAATATATTTTTAATTACCGCATTTGTCCACCTATTAAGCCGACTGCAGCGCCATTTGCATGGCACTACCAATTTTGACTTCAATTACAGCATTGATTCGCTAATAAATTTGAAAACTAGACGGTAAGATGCTTACATTTTATTTTTGTGTAATTCCCCAAGACTCCTTTTTTTATAGTTTTAATTAAAATATGAATATACTTACTCGATCAAATTGACATTTTCCTGCTGCAGGTAATCTGAGCAATCTCCATAAGAGTCCATTTTGAAATCTCCATTTTAAAGGCTGAATTACAGTGAAATTTGCGGGGAAACCTTATTTTATTTTCATCTCCGTCGGTGAAATGCACTTCAAACATGCCCAATTCCAGTTTTAAGGAATATGGAATAAGCGACTCTCAGGCCAAAGCAACTTAAGCATGAATATTCGGTATGAAAGAAATAGCTTAGGTCGATCTTTCCGGATCAGCTCGGTATGGTGAACGCAACGGAGTAGTGGGAACGATCTGAGAAGTGGGGTGACTCGGCCCGGTTTCTCAGCCAGTCTGAGATTTCAGACCGATCTGAAATTTCAGACTGGCTGGCGCTGGTGGAACTCCTTGGTCAGTGGCGCTCCTCGTTATTTTTTTGGTTGTCATACGGAAACAAAAGATAACCGATATTATTCGAGGCATGTGTTGAAACCAGTTGTAACAAGTGTGCAGTCTAGTCAAGTGACGTTGATGATGTCGTAGCACATCACAAATCTATCTCTGAGGGGGCAATTTTGTTCACTGTGAATGGGACTGAAAATTTCTAACTCTGCACTTGTTTACTCACTGGGTCAATCGTGCTTCAACTGATGGACTCCATTGTTCAGCATCGATATTTCGTGTCCGTGTTGGTAAACCAGGCGATCTGAGTCGGCTTACTAGGAATTTTCAGATCGATCTGAGATCGTTTGGTTAATGTAGTGATGGAGACGATACCATTGTTAAATTTACATTTAGCCGAATTATATTCTACATTAAAATGAAGTCAATCAAGGTAGCCGGTCAGTGATGACGAGAAACAAAACTACTACCGAACTGGTACAACAAAATTTATTCCATTAACTCCCAGTTGTCCAACAGTCTTGCTAAAGCTACACTCGGAGGAGTCTGGTCGTAAGACACATTGGGAGACAATTTATAAGCTATCGTATGACCGCCTGCTAAGAATGCACCAATCATTCCATAAGTACCGTAGCTGATAATGCTGTCGTTTAACGATGCCATTAGAGCCAGATCGTGGTTTCTTCCATCTCTGGGTCCCACCTTCCCCGTGATGTTGTGAAAAGGACTCCCTTCCATTCCACCCCAGAACACTCCGTTGGTTTCATTCACCAATCGTTCCACGCACCACTTCCTATCATCGCTCACGATCAAGAATAGCACAGTCCTATTGCCTTTGAGTTCGATCATTTTTTCCATCGCACGCTTGAAGTAACTGGCGTCTGCAGTGGAGTTCAGACCCTTACCGAATTTTCTTCCCAGGTATCCGCTGTAATCCGTCCGTCTCACGTGGACACCCACCAATGACACTTCAACAAGAGTCTGGTTGATTGTTTTCAGCACACCTTCGATTGTTTTCCTCACTGAATCCAAAACTTTGGGCCGAAACTGAAATAGTTCTCGGAACCTTTTGGGACCCATTTTGGCGATTCCTTCAGAGTGGACTATCCACCTTGGTAGGATTAGGACATCACTTAACCGACCACCTTCGGACATTTTCTTCAGATCCGCCAGTGGCTTGAGGGCAACATTGATATCTATCGAATTACCATTCTTGAGCGTACCGCAGAGATAATCCCACGAAGAGACGGATTCAATGTCACCCAGCTTCGTCATCGCAGTCAGACAATTCGAAGCAGTGCCACGGTGAATCCTCCGACAGTGGTCCGACAGTATGGTATCTTCGTACGCTGGCACGCGAAGATTTTGAAACACCTCCTCGAGATCGCTTAAAAGGGATTGTGGTACGTAGGGAGAAAGGTTTAGGAATTCTCCAATGGCCACAGCGGACGCGTACTCAAAAATTAAGTTTCCGAACCGACCACCTCCACGCACCGTGACTATACCACGCACGGGACACAATATACGAATTGATGGTATTTCGGGAGTGCTATCCACGTACAGTGAGTAATAAACGAGCAACCCTCCACCAATACAAGTTAGGATGGCGAAAAATATGGGATGCCTAAAATTCATAGGGACGAGATGCGGCGTCTACATTAATGTAAGCGGATTTATTCAACGCAGGAGACCGATTGAATGCACGAAGTTCAAGTTTTTCTTAATCGTGCCAAAACTTTGTAAATTTTAGGGTTGGGATTATCACTTAATTGTCCACGGTAATTGTCCGCGTATGTTAGCAGTTTTATCAGCCGTACGAAACTACCCATCTCACGGTACTCCAGTTGCTTCGCGAGAAAAAAAACCTTACAAAACCTTTTCCCCGGGCGATTAACTTATCGTTTTTTTTAATTACCTCCAGTTTTTCTTTCATTGACGCATTCTTCCAGTCCGAAAAAAATGGAATAAGTTTTTTGCAGTCAATCCTTTAAAAAAATTGTTTCTCATGTTTAGCGGGCAAAGAAAGGGTTAATCCTCACGCCACCAGTAGATGAAGGTTGAACGATTCTCCTACGTCACAGCGAACACAGGAGTCGAAAACATCTTCTTCAAACGACCACACTCGGAACTTAGCCTCGAACCGTGGAGAGACGGTGGAGACAGAGTGACTGATTAAAATACACCTCGAAGGCCACTGAGATCGGGGTTTAAAATCCAGGGCAGTCAAAGATTTTTTCTGGGAAAAATGTCACATTTTGGGTGGCAATAATTTGAAAAATAATTTAGCTACTCCAGAGAAAAATGTAGACTGCCCATTGGAGTGAGTAAAGCCAACTAAGAGACAGTTTCATTATAATTATTTCCTTTTGTAAATAAAACGATAATAAAACTAACTTTAGTGCCTCAACAGTTTATTGCAGAATGCACCCCCAGTCTCGGCTGTTACGCCATTTTCTGTTTCCACGGGGAAATTAAGTATCCCAACAAAAAGAAGCGCCGCCATTTTCGACCAGAGGGATGATCAACTTCCATTCTGATGGGATTGTTTTTTTTGTCTCGGCCACGACGAGGGAATATCCAACACGGTAAGGTGAAGGACTCATCGTCCTATTACAGCTCTCGCAAAAGTTCCTAGCGCACACCTTCGCGGAAAGGAGGTGAGGTTTCAAGTGGAGAGGGCGAAAGGAAAAGACTTAGGGAGACCACGAGAGACTGAGAGGGGAACCTAAATACTTGAAATTTAAATTAATGAGATTTTTAAAAACTGTCAAATGTAGCCCAATGTAGGATTATTTCTTTAAATATTGGTGTAACTCGTTTTGTAATACATTCATCCATTTCCCTTTAATTAAAGCCTGCACTCGAGTGGACATATTGAAAAATCCAACAGTAGTAACATACATTATGTATTCTTACCGAAAATTGCCTCCTTCTGGTTTTTTCAGCCTATAATTACCTCCTGATAAATCGCTAATGTTCCGCATGAAACAAGTTTTATTTATTTTATTTATTTATTTCATTTGAACTTATATTACATTTGTGTTCCGTCAGACCGTATGGTCTGTCAACTTGAATGTTTTACAAAACTTAATTTCCCTCACGGCTTTGGTTTAAGGTAGTTCGAGCGAAATATCATTTTATTTATAAATCAACAAATTTCGTCTCATTAAAAAAAATATAACACCCTTCTAATGACATCAAAAATTGAACCCCTTACCACATTACTTTTCGAGATATTTGACGAAGAATACCAGCCCTTTTACATGGGAAATGGTACGTGTATGCACTCCAGAGAGATATTATTTTCAAAATGAGGTATTTCTAGCACTTTGATGTCGAAAAAAACCAAACAGCGTGTAGTTTGTATATTTATCAACTATATTTAAAATTAATGTTATTGTCACCGCAGTAGGTTCTTGGGTATCACAAGAAACCTTCCGTTTTGAAGGAGTTTCAAAAAAATTAGTCAAGTTTAAGACTTTTTTTTAGATATTTTCAATTAATTACTGACAATTTCTATCATGAAAGACTATATTATTCCATCACTAATAATGCAATATTTAATTGATGTGTCCTACAGCCGGTGAAATTATAACGTATAATCCGAATATGGTCTCTATTTACGACTAGGGAACTATCTCGCTCGGACTACCCTAAGCTTACACGGCTGCGAGTGCATACACGTATATCATTAGCTGCGAGAAAACCTCGAGGCACTGACATGCGACGCCAGCAGTTAAAAAATCACCGATCGCTATGACTTAACCTGGGATCCCCATCTTGAGGTTTCATTGTGAGACGAGTCGAAACGGGATGACAGGTAGTGGTGAGTAATCCAAATTCTCGAAGCGCTTGCGTTGGCAGCGTAGATGGAATGCTATTTCGGTCAATTATTGAAGCTGTGACGTGGACTGCCATCTTTGTACCCGTATCCGCATTTGCGCTACCAGGCTGATGCACTGACTTAGAAATGTTACGATGTTTTCCATTGATAGCTCACCTGAAATAAGCATGCATTTACTTTTTTAATGTATTCCTTGAATACATTTTTTATTTGTTCAAATTAGTAATAACACTCCCCAACAAAAAATAAAATTCTGTCTGTTTCCTGGTTCTAAATAGCCAACTCTTACTAATTTCGGGTCGAAAAAATCGAATGTGTATATGAAATCTTTTTATTAGCTCTTGTTTTCAAGATACACAACAGCCCAATGGAGAAAGATACACAACAGCCCACTCATCGATTTAAAGGTAATTTGATGAGGAAAAAAACTCCTCTGTAATAAATATAATACAATAGGTAATGTTTCATTAAACAATGTTCATTTTTCAGAAAGCAGCGGTTGATTTTAGCCTATTCCTGTGAACGTTTCCTTTTGGATTGCCTCTTGTACGTCAAAGCCGGAGCATCTCTTGTAACAGTCTAGCAGTATTCGGCGAGCATTGACTCATCCCAACGACCCTGATATCTGCGTTCCATTGCAGAGATATCTTGGTGAGACCTTTCCCCGTGCTCATCGCTTACAGCACCACAGCTTTTATTGAAAAAATCAAGATGGGAGTGGAGGAAATGAAGTTTCAGAGACATATTGCATCCAAGGTCACGGAACTTTCGTAGGAATTCTTTCACCAACTGTTGGTAGTTCTCGTCTCTCCTGTTGCCCAGAAATCCTCGTGCCACACCTTTGAAGCCTTCCCAGGCTGCTTTCTCTTTCCCCTCCAAAATTTTATCAAAAGCAGAGTCCTTCATAATTGTGCGTATTTGAGGGCCCACAAAGATTCCCTCCTTTACCTTTGTTTCACTCAGTCTTTGGAAATCCGCTCTAAAGTATTGGAAAGCATCTCCATCCTTGTTCATGGCTTTCACAAAGTTCTTCATTATTCCCAGCTTAATGTGCAGGGGAGGAAGCAGAATGTTATTTGGATCTACTATAGGCTCATTTTGGACATTTATCTCCCCGGAATTTCGATTTCTTATTGGCCATTTGTCTTTTATGTAGTGAGATTTTCTATCTTGACTGTCCCACAAACACAGAAAACAGCAGTACTTGCTATGACCTAACTGCATTCCCAGGACTTGACTTTCTGAATGACTTTCAAGTCACAACAGATCTGCCATTTATGATCCTCGTATTTGATTGACTCTAGAAATAATTTTACATTCCTGTAAGTTTCCTTCATGTGAACGGAATGTCCAATGGGAATGGAAGGAAGAAGGTTGCCGTTGTGTAATCGGACTGCTTTTAAACTAAGCTTGGAAGAGTCAATAAACAACCTTCACTTACTTGGATCATGAGTAATATTCAGGGAATTAATCAAGCCATTGACATCAATACAAGCAACCACACGTTCTTTCTTCTCAAAGAAATGAAGAAAATTCTTGTGACGAGTCCTGTACTCTGTGATCTTGACTTCTGGTTGGAGTAGATGCCATTGCTTCAGTCTTGATGCCAGAAGCTTTGCCTTCTCCTTTGGCAAGTCGAGATCTCTTAAGAGATCATTCAATTCTGTATGATTTAGTCTGTGGGGCTCATTCATATCTTCTGCCTCGAAATCTGGGTCATGGGAAGTCCCACGTCTAACGACTTCTTCTTCAGTTACATCCTTTTCAAGCTCATACTTTTGAGGTGGTTCAGGAATTGGCAGATTAGCCAAGTGAGGAACGGACTGAATGGCTGATGGAACGCAGGGATACTGAACCGATTCTTTCTTCTTTGTTGACCGACCTCGCTTCATGGGGGGCGTCATGCAGAACAATTGTCGACATGGTTTGTTGACTCACACCAAACCATGGGTACGGCAAACTTCATTACTCGTTTCTTCCCACTGAGCCACTCTCGCAGTCTCACTGAGCAAGAGTTACAACAAACATGTTGGACGCACGGTTTATCTTGGTCACCTACTTTTACACCGAAGTAATGGAAGTAAGCTGTCTTTACAACTGTGCTGATGGTTCGCTTCTGGGCTGCAAAAATCATTTCACCAATGACGTAACAAAAGTTGTCAACGATGTTTTGTTAACGTTCAAACGTAAGATTATAGCATTCCTTCGCATTAAACCTACATACTCAGAGGATAGATTTAATACGCAATGCCAGGAAAAGTCCCCAAAGTACCTTAAACTTATATGCCTTTTTTCGTCATGTAGTGCCCTAACTATTATTAACCCATTATTGTATAATGGTAACAGCATATAATTATAGTCTTTATTTATCTGTTTACTTTATGACTTGTATCTAAAGTAAGATCTGAGGCTTTCCCGGCGTGAGATGTTAAGCAGCTCTATTCGGGAATAGGCCACTGTGCCTTAACCCACTCCTACCTCTTCACGGAAGAACGATTGCAGCCACGGTGTGAAGCTTGCGACGGTCCTTTGTCAGTGAAACACCTCCTGACGGAATGCGACAAATACAGGGTTTTCCGAGAGAAATTTAAAATTAGAGGAGAGCTAGGTATAATCCTAGGAGACAATCCCGATTCTCATACTCGGGTGCTTAACTTTATAAATTTTACTGGGCTTATAAGTAAAATAAATTTAAATAATGCCAGAGTATCCTATATAAACGTTTTGTAAAAATAGCTTTAAATCTAATGATATAGAAATTATTTTATTGATGCGATGTGATATGCGATGCGATTTTAGAAATTATTTTATAGGTGCGATGTGATATGACCCTAGCCGTCGATGCACCCCAAAAAAAAACCAACTACGACTACTCTACTCGGGAAGTCCACCGGGTGTGAGACCCCATAAGTGCCGACGTCTCGATGGTCGTTTCCATCGTCTTCAGGCAAAATGTCGTGACTTCCTTGGTTCCGAAATACTTGCCAGGCAGGCGGATCAGGAGGCTCCTGATTGGTCAAAATCTTCCCGCCATTCTACATGAATATTGCATGCAATGACTTCTGAATTTATGAGTTTTTTTCTCTTTTTTGTCTTGTAAATCTCGTTAACCTGCATTTCATGAATCTACTTTTGACAAAACTGAGCAAAAACTTGCTTGCAGTGAATGAAGAATTCTTATTAATAATATAAATGTTTTCTCGCTGACCCTCCACAGTAAAGAACCTCCCCGATTTTTTTCTCAGGTTCTCCGTATGCATCCAACTTCTTGCCCTTCTGGGAGCAGTACAGAACTCCCGGGGTGAAGTCACCCCTTTGGTTTCCTTCCATCAAATGTCTGGCGATGACCGGACAATATACCTCATTCTTAATTCGGCTCTGGTGCCCCTTGGCTCTAGTTTCGAAATTACGCCATGTTAAGCCGATGTTAAAGCACTCGCAGTCGTCACAAGTAAGTTCACGCTCGCAACATCACGTGTGTTACTTTCCACAATGTCTTTTGAATTATCCAGCAATCGCCCCAAGGTGTTGCTACTATAAAAACGCGTCTTAAATCATAGCCGGGGAGGATATTAGAAAGATCAAAGGACACGGCACCAATGAACAGTATTTTGAACCATTAACTTATCTTCAGTGGAGGGGAGAGTGACAATGAACATAGATCTTTTTTTATGTAAGTAAGGGGTTTGTATTTTATATTTAAGACCTTATTAATTACTGTATTGCGATAGCCGATGATGTGGGCAATTTCTCTCATGGTGTTAAGCTCTACATTAAAATCCGAGTTTGATAACGGTATATTATTGAGGCGAAGGATCATCGATCGAAAATATGCAAGCTTACGGAAATATGGATAAAAGAATTGATAGATACAGCTACATCTCCATGGGTGGATTTCCAGGTAATTGAGAACTTACGTGTGTTGTTTTTTTGAACGGAAGTGGTTGTTTCTAGGTAATTTGACATTGGTCCTTCAATTTCAGGGGTAAATTTTATACTTTGGTGAAATCCATTTAAAAGAGATTTTTAAAAGACAATCTAACGATTGCTTCCTACCCGACCATAAACATCAAATATTATTGATATTTATTTAATCTTGTAATGGACATTTTTAAGAATATATTGTTTTATAATGGACATTTTTAAGAATATATTCCCTGCAAGGCAGTCCATAAAAAATCCGCTAATTATTAGTTGCAGGGAAAGCACGTATTCCATGGAGTTATGGGACCCATAACCCATGGCAACCATTCAATAAAGTCGTAGAAAGATTAGATAAATTCATTGGTCTCATACACTACGTTTACCAATCGAACTCAGATCGGTATGATCTCGGACCGATCTGAACATTCTAAGCCAGCCGACTCGGATCGCCTGGTTTATCAATGCGAAATCCATCAAAATATCGATTTGAATCGGTTCATTGCGAATTGAAATCTCAGACTGGCAGATAAAGCCCGCCAAGAGTTAAAGAGTTAGCCCGCTTCTCATATCGACCTTGCCAGCCCGTTGCGTTTACCATACTGAGCTAAATCGGCTAAACCTATCTGAGTTCGATTGGTAAACGTAGTGATAAATGGTCTCATGAGGTATGGAATGGAACCATGGTATCCATAAGTAGACAAGAAGATTAAAGCGCAATGAACTGCTTGAAGATTAAATATTTGAAAAAATAGTTATTTTGAGACGAATAACCTGCTTGTTATACTCTTACTGACTAATTAATATGTGCATCAGCAATTACTCATAGGCTTAACTTTCATAAATTTTATCCTGCGGTAGAAGATAAGATCAAACATTTGAAGCAACTATTGGTTGATAAGTTACGGAGCAGGTAGATGTGTCGCTGCAACCGGAATATTTTTATAAGATCTATAGCTGCATGGATTACATAACTGTTGATTCCTAAGCTAACTGTTCTCGCAACAGGACAAAAGAGAGGTGAAAGACGGTAACCCACGGCTGGCCCCTCTTTCTGGCGATGTATTTAGCCAAATTAATAAAAAGTAATTTTGAGGCAAAAATAATTGTACTAAGTTTAAAAATTCGATGGGTGTATCAGTGGTGTCTAAGAAGTTACCTACTTTCTACCCTGCGAGCCTCCACATCGGCGCGCGGCAGTGGGTGTTAGGACACCAGCCATGTAAAGATGCAAGGGATTAGGTTTTAGAAATAGAAATCGTGACATGTATTATAGGAGTGTATTTAGTGGAGCTCAGTTTTTATGTTGCTCGCTTATTGTGCGCGGTAAGAACAAGTTTTTGTACCTATCTGTCCGGAAATGTATCTCTCTTATTTTATCGCTTCTGTCAGACCTAGAGATGTAGTGACGTGTCATGATAATATTCTCTGCGTCGCTCAGATACACACTAATTCTGGATTTCTCAAGCAAACTAAAGCTAGCATGTAACCTCCGGGTCTCTAGGGCCTCCCATATTAATCCCTCTAAAAGTTGTGAAACTCACTCTTAAGACCACGGTCCCAAATTCTCGCGGATTTTCGCTGCTTTGACAGCTTCGTCAACAGGTAAGCATACAAACTGATTTTGTATTTAGTGATCAAAAGTGGAAGCAACTATGTTCACTTAACAACCATGACGACCTTCCATCGAGTTAAATCTTCAACTTAAGAAATGTGTAGTGAAAAGATGAAGAAAATCATGGATGATGAAGAAAAAGCATAAAGGGAGGAAAGAGACACGGGAAAAACTTGACAGTTTTCAAACTATAAATGCAATGGTATCATGGGATGAATAGGTATTTCTTCATTACATTTATCACTGCTAGTATTGAACAAATTACGTGGTACCCAGCCACACCAACGAGCGCAAAGATGCAGAGAAAAAGGTTGAAATTAGCCACGAAAAAGTCAGTCGACTTGAATGGAATTCAAACCCAGACCTCACGAGGCAAGAGTGTTTTCCTGGCTAGGTGTGTTAGCCAGTAGCTTTTCAACAGTTTATCCTCCTTGAACAGTGGCATAGTAAGCACTCAGCCACGTCTCCCATGCCCCACCATGCGGTCTTGAGAAGAGAACGTCTAGTTCGATTAAACCAACGTCTGAATGAAGGAAGATGGCTTGGTGGTGTAACCAAGTAAATTGGTGTCCAACACCTGATTTTCCACAAATTCACGTTTTTTTACGCGGTCGAAATACGTATTTTGAACAAAAAGCGAAAAATTACAGCACTTATTGCAAATATTAAACCTTATTCTTGAGCTCTGTGCAAACAGATTTGCTTTAAGCAGCAGAAGAGAGCCATAAGATAACAGCGCGTTTTTGTCCGCATAAGCGTTTTCGGCCGAGATGAACAGCAACTTTTAACTGCACTGGATTTACAGTTATTCCCTTTTCTAAATAATGAACATTTACAAAACTGAGCCAGATGACATCAAATATACAGAAAATATTGCTGGCTAACCTATTCTTCGTGTCTTAGTTCAGAGCCCCCTAAGTAAAGTCGCACCTTTCCGTAAGCGATTCCTTATCCCTTGCATGACTGCACTTTATTTCCTAATGTCCCTTCTTACAAGCACTAATTTTATATCGTTTACTAATATAAATAGTATTGAGATTAATAGGATATGTTCTTCTGAAGAACATGAGCGGATTTCGATGATACAGCCCGTCAGTGTATATTTAATTACAGAGTTAAATTGAAACGAAACTGAAGCAGAAACACCGAAATATATGCAGTAAATGATTTGAGTATAATTTATCTGTTGATCCCACTGATATGAGCTCAAATAAGTTTGTCTGCCTAGGGTTCCATGAAAAGCCATGGATACGCTATTTTCCAAAATAATTAACTTTTTCGAATTCATACTCCTAATCTATGCATGGCATATCGAACTATTATAGCAAACTATTCCAATAGTTATAGAAATAATCACAGTAGCGAACTATTCCAATTTTCTATTTAAATTTATCATGTTGTATATTTTCCACACGAACTTAAATGCATCAGTTACATGTTTAAGAGTATAAGAAAGATAACAGAATACCGGTACTTATACAGAATTTTATGCCCTTTAACCTCACCGATTAAAGATGAGGTTTGCTTCTAATGCTAAGTGGGCTACGTCACTACTATACTCTGAAAAGCTGAAAATCTGAGCTGAAAAATGGTTGGAATCAAAAGAAAGATAATTTGATGCTTACATGTCTAACCTTGCATTAATAAGAAGAAAGTAGGAAGCAAACATTTAATATTTTTCGGACTAGAGAATTGCACATGTGATGTGTTTAAATTATTATGAAGAACAATAGGGTCTATTTATTAGTTCATCTGCTCACCGCTGGCATTAATACTTGCCGAAGTACAATTCATTGTAATTTTAAAAAGTCAACAAATGGAAAAACGGTATGTCGCTGGTTTAATTGACAGCTCTTCCTATATCTTAATTGGCAGAGCTCTGTCAGAGGAAAATACAAAAATATTAACCACACGCATTTTCATTTATATAATTGAGCCAGACCGCCTTTAGATAATGGAAAAATGACACACACACCACGAATAAAGATAATTTCATGACGCATTTCCCTATCAGGGTGACCCGACTGCATTGGGATAATGAAGGTTTTACTTGAAGTACATTTCGCACTCATCGATTGTTTCCCTTGTCTACAGAAGGTATCGGAACATGTTAAACCTCTTACCCAGGAACAGTCCACTTCCTCAAGAATACTTGATTAAGAGAGAGGTGTCCTGAAGTTTGACGTCAGACCGGAACAATTATTCACGAGTACATTGTCTTTTTAGGATGAAGGTGATTTATTTTTAACAGAATTAACGTAAGGAATTTTGAGTGAAATATACGAATATCCAAAAGGTTTTTCATTTAACTATAATGAACATATGTAGAAACTAATACTGCAACAAATTTCAATGTTCATACATTATATAATTCAAATCGGTGACTATGAAGTTATTCCGGTTAAAGGGAATCAATCATTTCTGTTTCTTACATTTTTTAACAGTTTCTTCCTCGAAATTCAACTATAATCCCTTCAAACTCGTCGTATTACGTCAATATATCTTGTCAAAATTATAAATTTCTTAATTTCTTTCAATTAGGCACAAGGCTTCCGCCAATTTCGTCACATTTAAGTCTTAACTCGGCGTGACTTGGCTTGAATTATGCGACATATGAGGTAGACCAAGAGCTTTCAGTTTCCTTGTTCACAGCGGGCGTAGCTTCACTTGACGCAGCCTCGAGAGTTGAGCCCCGCTCAACTGTCATTTAATTCCAGACAATCGCAACGCCTGATGCACCATCGATAGTTGTAAAGTAATCGATTGCAACGCTCGATACCACCTCTTTCCTCGAACAGCCACATTGGAAACGTAGTTTGTGCTCATTTTAACGATCTTATCAATCATATTTAATCGACCAGATACGTACATTCACGTTCACAATATTAGGTACATTTTAACGCACTGAGCTGGGGTAAAGTGACCTGTCTCATAAATGCATGTTGGGAAGTTACAAGAGTGTGAGATATAACGATCACCGCTAAAATACTGGAATAGAAGGCTTCAAGTGTGACAATTATATCTATTAAAATATTAATAACGTGAATACGCTATTTGATATGACGCTTCACTGAGCAAAGAAAGCTCGTGACTCTCGATATTCCTCAAAAGTCGACTGTAAGATCGATTTCGGAGGTGGGGGGTTGTGATTGTTTATTGAATTATATTATACATGACTCTCTCGTAATTCCCCCCCCACCCCTTCTTTACAAAGTATTTTATTCCAACAAATTTTGATGTATGTAAAACCTTTCTCTTTTGTGGGGGTCCTGTTTGGACCAGTGTTAGTTTGGTTGACTCCGGTGGTTCTGGTTCGAGACCAAGCGACTGAAAATATTTCCCGGGGTGGCCTACCAACTTTTTCACGCCACCCGAATAAGACCCATCTACTGAGAGGCAGCAGTCTCAGCGGAAGGCATTGATGGCGCAGATCAAGAAGATCGGGCCGATATCGATTGATCTCGCCCAAAGCTGTGGCTGTTAACAGCCACAGCTTCGGGCGAGAGAGAAGTTCACGGAATCGACCGGGGTACTGCGATATGAAAAGCAACTGGGAAACCACTACATTAGTCTCCCTAGAAGATGAAACCCTGCATTCTATATATATGACATTATGGCATTTCCCCCAGTAAAATTGGTTCCGGAGGAAAAAATCCCCCAATCGGATCTCCGGGTGGGGCTACTGGAAGGGGTGTATCAGTCAGGAAGGCAAACCTATCTCTAAGTTATTTTTATTTCCTTCAGACATTAACTTCATAAAACAAAATTTTAAATGAATTTGAATCTACTCTAAGGGACGCCCACTCTACTGATCTCTTGTAACGCAGATAGTTTAAATCCAGAATAGCTCAACCAATTAATTAAGCAAGGCCAGAAGGATTAATTATTTCAGTCAGCATCTTAAACAAGTTCCGTCTGCTTCGGTGGCAGAATATTTATTTCGATGAATGTCAAAATAAATGAGAATACTTCGGTCTCGAATTACGCTATAAATCGTTCAAATTAGGTAACAAATATATTTACTTAACAGATGCATAATTCATACTCAATTCCCTCACTTGAACAGGAAGACAATGAGAAGCGCGCATATAATATATTTCTGAACTAGTAGAACCAGGTGCAAGAAAGGTGTGGCAATTACCATGAAAAATAACATTGTATATTCACGCGAAAACCTGTCCACCATAGACATCAGTATTCCCCTTATCACAGTTCGTTGCAATTTGAAAGTCATTTGGCCGGAAACGGTATCTCGTTGGCTTGACTGTCCGCTCGATATCTTCTCTGCCTATCTTTTAACTGACAGAGACTTCAGTCAGAAGAAAATATAATGAAATTCTCGAGACATATATCCATTTATATAATTACACCCGGCTGCAATTATATAGGTAATGGAAAAATGTCTAATGAGCTGCGTGCTCAATTACTCTCGCGGTTTCACTTATCCAAAGACGATATCGAAACATAAAAAGCCTCTCTCGAACGAACAGCAGTTGTCCACAGGAATACGCCCTTCAGTGAGAGATGTCCAAAGGCTTGAGGTTTGAACGAGGTGCCCTGAAAGAACCTTCGCCGATATGAAATCGGTCATTATAACATCGTGTGATGGAGTTGGACAAAACTTGGGAATATGCCGTGCATCAGTGACGTCCATTGAAACAACGACACACCAGCGACGCAATTTACACGGCAAGGTCGTGACCACAAACACCTTTCATAACAATATATTCATAATTAAACAAATGTGCTTTTCAATCACCCATCTACGCTACACACCGTATTCTCATCCCGTCAACAACAGCCATCGACGCTAAGCAGATCAAAACATATCTTCCCGTGGTACGAACCACGTTAGAGGAGACGAACCACGATAAGTTCGTCTTCTCTGACAGACGACAAATATCAAAAGAAATAAAATGACAGAAAGATTTAAAACGGCGTCAATGGGATTGCAACTGTGCTTTAGTATCTTACAAAATCCTTTTTCGGAAAAAAATAATTATCTGGTGTTTTCTAGTTTAAAAGATCATTTCGACAAATTTATTTCAGTATTTGCTTTGTACCGAGTTCAAAGCGTATAAATATATTTATTCACTTGAGTATATAAGCAAGATATGGGACAAGTCTTCACTCAGAAGGATATCAGTTATACACAGTTTTGGATTGGGCAAGTGTGTATCCATCCAACTATAGCAAAGAGGAAGATTTTTGAAAAACAAGAAAGATATGCAACTCGTTGACATGAGCATGAATTGTAACCTTGAGAAGATGACAGTTACTACTACCTTGATGTCCCTCGCCAACGAATGCAGGAGGATGCAACAGCAAAGTAAAAACTCACCACGCAGTACAGTCAGACTCTCAAGAAAACCTGGAGTTCCAAGCTATCCAGCAAGATTAAGAATCATGTCTCAAACATGTTTGCAGTTCCTTCACTGCTGTTCCTTTGGATGCATAGCATGAAACATCAAAGAGTGACATAATCTAAGCCGGAAAATGAGGAAAATGATGACCATCTTCCAAGTCCACATTTGAATATTCTATCTCCTGATTGTATCTCCCTCGCAATCCAGGATGTAGAGATCTATTGAGGCAGGAGTATCTCCACTGCAGAGTTGTTCTGGGTAGAGAATGACGAGAGTCCAAAAGTACAGATACCATGCTCAGGCCTATGAAAGAGCATCAACATATTGCACAGCATCATTGACAAAGCACCAAAAGCCTTCTCCAGAATCAAGGGTTTGCACTACGACAAGGCGGGGATGGCGGGTGATACGTGTTGACCTAAAATTAGGCTCCAACCATGCTCACAGCAGCAATCTTTCCGAAAAAGGCAGTGGACGTACCTTTGCAAACCTCACCATGGAGTATAGACAGACTCTCAAGAAAATCTTCAGTTCTAAGCTGTACTGCAAGAATCATACCTCAAACATGTTCAAGGTCCTTCACTGATGTATACCTTTGCATGTATAAAATGGAATATCAAAGAGTGGCAGAATCTAAGCCAGGAATTGAGGAATATTATGACCATCTTCAGAAGTTTTCATTCAAAATACTCTGTCACTTGATTGTATCTCTCTCACAATGTATGAGGTAGAGATCTATTGAGGCTGGAGCATCTCCACAGAAGAGTTGTTCTGGGTACAGCATGCCAAGTGTCCAATAGCCCCCCATGCTCAGCCTCATGACAGAGCATCCACATGAGGGAGCAGGGGTACTTCTCTTCCAGATGGCAAGGAGGGAATTGGGCAAAACTGGTCTGGACCGATCATTCAACAGAAGCAACAATAATGTGTCCATCATTTCATTGATGTCAGATATCTTAAAGCTCAAATAAAAAAACTGAGCAGAATACCTTACTCAAGGCACATATAGATAAGCCATAACTTGTACACATATGTATTGTTACATGGAGCATGGGATATTAAGGGTCTACACTCAGCCTGTCAAAAGTTGGAGACAGAGGGTTTTGTCCCCACCCACCAGGTTGGTGTCATAAACAGATTTTTTTGTTTCTACTTAGTATGTCTTTCCCTCACCGCTGCAACCTACTGTATTCAGCCCTCGAGGAAACCAAGGTATTAATAGCTGCTATCTTCATCTCTGAGATTCCTCAATAGGCCCAATACTTGTAAACCTCTCTCACTTCCATTATATACATGCAAAGTTTCACATACTCTCTCCTGGTCATAATACTGCTAAAATCTGTCTTCCTCAGTGTCTCTGCCATAACACTCACCCATGACACTCTTGGTCAACCCCTTCCCAGCACACCAACATTCCTCCATTATAAATCTGCTATGATATTCTACCTTAACTCATTCTCACAACACAGCCAAATCAATGGAGCACCCTCCTATCATATTGTACTTCAATTATTGGAATATCCAACCAATGTTCTTTCCCCTTCCCCTCATACCTAATGCAATATCTCTTAATTTTAATTCTCAAGGACTACTTTTCAACAGTATTTAGGTTACATTATTATGCCTATCAGGGCAGACCCAGGTTTTCAGCCATAAAATAAAGTCAGTAAAGTTAAGAAAAAAGTATTCAATCTAGTACAGGATCACAAACAAAGGCAACTCCTCAAAAATGTTGATAATAATGAATAGATCATCTGATGTGTCACAAACTCATCCTGGGGACAAACCAAGAAGTAAAAATCTGTTGATCATATGTCCAAATCAATACAAATTATAAGATAGGTAAGACAGGGAAGCATGCCCTCTTCAGGGCAATTCAACCATCATTCAGAATGAATTTTTCAAGAGGCAATAAAATATGTTCAATTGGGAGCTAAATTTAGAAGATGAATTAACATTGTCCACCAATGCTGATTATGCAGCCCTAATCACTAAAAATTTAGATCATCTACGGCAACTGACAAATGACACAGTTAATCAATGGTCTTCAATATCAACAATAATAAGCAAAAAGTGATCATCTCAAGAATCTTGATTTTTTTAAAACTACAAATGACATTAAACCCCAATGGAGGTGTCAGTAAATTGAAATATCTGGGCAAATGGCTTTGCAAAGAATAGATACCATACAGCAAAATAAAATGCCACATGAAAAAGTTTTTTAAAACTTTGAAGAGTGTTTACATATTCCTACATCAACTGAAGACTAAGGCTCACCAAGAAGTACCAGTTTTTCACCACACCAAAACAAAATAATTTACCCATTGTTACATTCAGACCTCTGACTCTATCCTGGAAAGCTCAGGGTTCTTGAATCAGAGCAATTTATACCTGACCTTCTGACAGGATCCTTTAGAGGACCCCCAAGGCAGTTTTGCTGTGTCGTATGTATGCTTGTATGGCACACTTGCCATGGCTGTAGCTTACCCACATCCTGGGTGTCCTCATCAGCTTTCACTGCAGAGGATTTTGTTGCCTTTTTATTGCCACCCACCTTACCCAAAAAGGTCATATCTGCTCTGTACAGGCCAAGAAACCTGCAGAAGTCTGCACTGAAGATATAGTCTGCCGAGGCCTCATCTTCTCCCAGGATGAACCATATGCCATGGGCAGCCTTGAATCTCTCATACTCTCCAAATGGTTGTTTGTAGATCTGGGTTAGCCCTGCATATTCCCTCCATGAGAGTTTTGGCATCCCACGTCCAGATACCCGCACCATCACTCTCTTCCCTTTGATCAAATGATCAGCCACGACAACCTGGAAGTTTATCCTTTCCATAATCCCTATTTTCTTGGCAGCATCCACCCACCAGGTTGCAGAGTATTGGTTACGACAATCAACCTCTAATGCTTAGTTTGTGAGTCTAGTGCCTTCATACCTGGGAAGATGATGGTCCTGTGGTACGGTGTCCCAGACCTTCTCCAGCTACCTTTCCAGATCACAGTGCCACTATTCTCCCACTGCCACCTCTTGATATCCCTTCAGCACTATGGTCATCTTTATGAGGTCTTTGGCCAGAAGGCCTGGGCACTATCTTTGCCCTTTTCGCATTGCCCTTTGCCCTTTGTCCTTCATTAGTAGGCGTGTCCCAAGGGGTCTATCCTCTTTTATTTGGTGCAGTGGTGGAAGTTGCCGCAGGCTCCTCTCCTTGTTTGGGTGCCATGCTGGGAACTCTAACCCCCATCAGTTCTTCCTCCAGCATGTGAGGGTACAGATCCACCAGCTGCTCCCGCAGCTTTCTCGGCTTTCAACCTCTTCTTCTTTCTTCTTCTCTTTGCTGTGCCACTCAACTTGGGAGTTTGAGCATTCGAGAGAAAATAATTAAATATCCTAATGTTTAACATTCCTTAAATTATTGGCTATAAACAACTACTTATCAATTCATTTCCATTTCTATTAAGTAATATAATCATTAATAACTGGAAATGGGAAAGTTTCGATAAATATTCTGAATGTCAACATGCAGTATATTAAAATGAAGTTTTGTTATAATATTACATAATAAAGCCATCAATAGTGGTTCAAAAAAGATAAAACCAATTCCACATGATGTCTTGACATGTAAGATATATAAATAACTACCAGTTAGAACTCATCCTTCAAGAAATGCAGCAAAATAAATGACTTTATCTCATGATGTTACGTTTTTTTGAAAACTCACATTTGCTTGGGATCTTCCAAGGTAAGTTACAAAATTAAAATACTTATCAGCTCATATTCAATTATTTGTATTTACCCAAAAACATGGCACCGACTTTTGTATTTGAAATATAGCAGGGTAAACTTCAAAATATATAGTAATCACCCAAGTATAAGTTATATATGGTCTTGATTACGTCTACCATTTTTTTGGATCCGTACAAGTCTTCCGTCCGGTATTCGTGAATTACACATCCACCTTGTGGCATTGTCATGTGACTTTTAACTTGTAGCTTTGAGAAACAGAACTCAGCTTTAGGCGTTGAGGGAGTAGGTTCGTTTGTCCTCAAGGCATAAAGAAAGACATCGGAAGATAAACTAGTTAGCTATTTCTTTGATTGCTTTTAGGCCACATGGTCAAAGTAAGTACCTTTCATATTGTAACCAGGAAAAAGACTGACTGACTAACAGAGAAATAAATTTTACCCTGCTCTTTGATTGCTTTTACCTTTCTTTCTTTGCCTTTCTTTGATAGCTTTTAGGCCACATGGTTGGCGTAAGTACCTTTCATATTGTAACAAGG
The DNA here is from genome assembly GCA_963169105.1 of Ceriagrion tenellum. Lineage (NCBI taxonomy): Eukaryota > Metazoa > Arthropoda > Insecta > Odonata > Coenagrionidae > Ceriagrion > Ceriagrion tenellum. Next base: position 85,265,681 of record OY720633.1, on the reverse strand, counting down.
AAAAAGGTCGACTTACTAATACAGGAATAAATTTCACCCTACTCTGCCCAGCTGCTATCAATAATAACTGTAGATTGTTCCTTAGATAATTAAACACTTCCATTTACTTCATTGTTAATTTCTGTGTTAATAGGTATAAATTATGGATTTGACTATAGCTATGAGGAATTCCTAAACATTTTGGCCAGAAACCATTGCAATTATATAATTTGAGATTATTATACATTTTCTTTTGCTTTAATGGAGTTGTTAGAGCATTCAACCGGTGATCACAGATTTGTATTCATATTCTGGACCAGTCAGTGGATCTCAGCGCTGACGTAATTTTTTAATACTTGAAACATGATGGCCATACCTCAATTTAATAGTCTTTTCACCTGGTAATGTCCAAGGAATTTTTTTGGCCCATTTCCAAATATTTAGTGATAGCTTGAAGACATTGAAATATCAAATAGATGAAATTTCTTATTCAAACAAGCAAATTGAGGAGTATTTTGCCTCATGCACCACTAGTTAATTGCTTTTACTTCTCTATGTAACTATTATTGCATATTATTAATTGTTACTTGGCATGAAGAATTTTATGGTGTTCTGATGCAGAAAGCTGCATTTTTCAGGTGCATTACCATTCTATGAAAAAGCACAGTCTTCATAAATAATTCTTGTTTCCAGCACAGTAGATTGAATAGTAACATTTTTTCAGCTGTTAATATCCAGTCAATTTGAAATTCTGTTCAATATGACCTTAAACCTGGTTTAGAAGTCTCTCAAAATCTGATGCAGATTAGGATATTCATTCACTGATTTTTTTATTTTATGTACCCAGCAGCAAATTCATATATATTTAAAGATATGAAAAATATTTTTCAATGATAATTGACTAAAAATGGGCAATTTTTAATGTTGTCAGGCTATAATTAATATCAGTTACCATTTATGGCTTATTTTGGCAAAGCTAGTTCTAGTTCATAAGGTATTACTTTTCCACAAGAGTAAAAACATGTATGTGATTCTGCATAATGTAATTGTGGCACCTATAATATCCTTCATTCTATAGAATTCGAAAATACAAAGTAATTCGTAGTGGCTTCCACAAAAGTTATATCAAGAGTCGATCGAGGCTTACTTGACTTAATCACATTCATTCAAAATGTTATCACCAGGGACACAAAAAAAGATGGCCTTCTTCCGCTTGTAGTCAGTAATTCCGTTCGCCACAGCAAAAAGTGGAGTTACTCCTTGAATACAATCCAATCATCAGTGGTTCCCAATGCAGGACTTGGTACATTACCAAATGTTCCGATGAAAGAGATAGTCACAAAGGAAATGGTTCCAGGTGCGACCCGGGTTTCGATACTTCGTGTCATCTTCAGGACCTGGTCCAGGACCAGGTCGTGTTATTAAACCTATAGTGGAGTATACAAAGTTTTATTTAAAAAGAGATAGTGTCAGCTATTATGCAGTAAGCATGATGTGTATGGAAAACATGGCACACACATGGTCAAGAATAAGAGGAAAAATAAATTCTGATCACTCAATCATATCCCATCCTCATCGCTATTTGTTGAGTGCATGAAATGAGAAAAAAGCCGACCCTTATCATGGATGAAGATCGATATATTTCGCACTAACAATACAATACAAATTGGTGCACACCAGGGCTCCCCTCCACTTAGCCCAGAAGCTTGGATATAACTGTGAATAGACTACCCATGCTTACACCACCCTTACTATGATAAGTATACATTGAAAATCACTCTGTGCAGTAGGTGGAAAGCAAGTTCAAAATCACATGCATAACAACTAGGTCTAAATCACATACATAACAGACGTCAATTATTTTGCATATTACCTATTGGTAGAAAAAGCAATATTCACTTTAGTGGAGGGAAGTTCCTGTGATGAAGTGCGCTTAACATAATGCTGAATCCTGTAATCTATGATGCCCCAGCTAGATCCTTCATGAAATACATTTAAGGTCATACAAGATATTATGGTTGTTAGAAGTGCATTTATAAAGGAGAGCTAATCTATAAAGGAAAACAGAATGGTTTGCACCTGAGCTGAGTTTTGGAGTAATGACTCATCCAGAAGCATCTGTTATTGAGACCACCTTTCTTGGGAGTCCCCTATAGCTGAAATTGAGTGTTTGGGGATGGTGACCTTGGTTCCCTTATACCACATGTATTTGATATGCTTAGTTTGATATATTTATCATGTCCCCTGAAAATCATATACATTACCAAAATGATTCATAAATGTTTCTTTGCAACCAGAAGGGAGTTGCTGCAACATCATGATATTGTCCAAAATCTTCCAAACATTCCTTGCACAGCATAAAGGTAACATCTTGGCAAACATTATCGCAACCTCCCCTGAAGCATAATTTCAACCTTACCGCAACCGTTAATGAACAATACTATCAACTGTGACCATTCAAATGAAAATATGGAGTTATTTCAAACTATAACATATAGTTGAATTTTTAGGTCTCTCCACTCCCCCCTGGTGCCTGTTACTGGCATGTCTACACCTGTCTATTGCATTAATTGTCTCTATACTTAGAGTTGGCTCAGAAAGAAAAGCATTTGACATTATATTAGATTACGGTTTATACATTCATACAATTTTGAATGAACAATTAACACAAATGAAACACATCATACCATTAATGCATGATATTTGATAGGATGGTGCACAATTCATTAGGCTGAGCTGAAAGAATGAATAAAGGTAGAATATCAAAACATGTTTTGGTATGATACAAAACTGGTACTACTTAGTGCCACCTTAGGATTGCCCAAAGTTGTTCCACCTTCCTATTCACTGAATTCCCTTTCCCATGGGAAAATTTTTGAAGTCCGCAGTAGTCCCATAAGGTACGTCTCCTTTGGGCAATTGTTTATGTAATTTTAGATGATAAAGAATCATGCATAAAACCACATTTTCTGAGTTACATAGAGGCTCAACCATTTCGAATTTAAAGATTCTGAGCTTGCTACTGCTTGGAGACGTCATTGTTACCTTGCACAAAGGTTATCACAAAGTGACTTGAATAGAGTTGCTACCTCTGAAACACCATGCAAACTTCCAGTAATGTTCCAATAATGGAAGTACTAAATGATAGGACAGTGCTCAATTCATTACTCCAGGCTGAAAGAATGAATGAAGATCGAATATAAGCATACATTTATTATGGTGGAGTAAATGGTGTGCAAGGAAGGGGTTGACCAAGAATGTCATGGGTGAGTGTTATGATAGAGACGCATAGGAAGACAGATTTTAGGATTATTAAGATGAGATGAGTGCACATGAAACAGTGTGTGCATGTTATGGAAGTGAAAGAGTTTTACGAGGATTGGGCCTTATGGAGGAGGTCATCAAAAGAGAACCAGTGTCCATGGCCTAACAGTAGCAAATAAGCTGTTTGACTGGGGGAAGATGGTTGGAGACGAAGAATAACCACTGATCATTGATCCAAGTGTCATTCTTCACCTTAGGAATGAAGATAGCTATTAATGCCTTGGTTTCATCCAGGGTTGAATACAGTAGGTTGCAGAGGTTAAGAAAAGGCATTCCAAGGAGAGACAAAAAAATCTGTTTAAGGCACCATCTTGGTGGGTGGGGACAAAACCCTCTGTCTCCGACTTCAGACAAGCTGAGTGTAGAAAGGTGTATGTCTGCACCCTTAATATCCCATACTCCATGTAGCAATACATATGCATATTATTCTGCTCAGTTTTTTTATGGGAGCTTTAAGACATCAGACTTCAATAAAATGATGGACATATTATTGTTGCTTCTGTTGAATGATCGGTCCAGACCAGTTTTGACCAATTCCCTCCTTGCCATCTGGAAGAGAAGTACCCCTGCTCCCTCATGTGGATGCTCTGTCATGAGGCTGAGCATGGGGGGCTATTGGACACTTGGCATGCTGTACCCAGAACAACTCTTCTGTGGAGAGCCTCAATAGATCTCTACCTCATACATTGTGAGAGAGATACAATCAAGTGACAGAGTATTTTGAATGAAAACTTCTGAAGATGGTCATAATCTTCCTCCATTCCTGGCTTAGATTCTGCCACTCTTTGATATTCCATTTAATGCATGCAAAGGTATACAGCAGTGAAGGATCTTGAACATGTTTGAGTTATGATTCTTGCAGGACAGCTTAGAACTGAAGATTTTCTTGAGCGTCTGTCTGTACTGCATGGTGAGGTTTCCAAAGGTATGTCCAGTGCCTTTTTGGGAAAGACTGCTACTGTGAGCATGGTTACAGCCTAATTAGGCCAATGCGTATCACCAGCCATCCCCACATTGTCGTAGTGCAAACCGTAGAAGGCTTTTGGGCTTTGTTACATCCCCAAATGGAATCATGCTTGGATCGGAGTGCTGCTTTTCCAGTGACCAATGAGGCTCTGGCTTCCCCTCTGAGGGGTAAAAAAGTCACTCACTTTTTAAATAGGTTTAACTGAATACCCCTTGACTCATTGCAAGCATGCACAGCTGCTCTACTTAGCGGACGGGTGCTGGCGATTTTCTACCGATGCCATTTTCCCTTTCCTTTTCCTTCCCCAAGCAATATAATTAGGTTGAATTTTTACTAGGAACTCACTTGCTTGTTTCCCTAGGCCTTTCACGCCAAAGTCTCTCAAAGGGAAATGCTTTCCCTGCTACGAGTAGCTTGATAATTTTCTGTACTCCTCTCTACGGAGCTCTCTCGTGGCGACAAATTGCTCAGGAATGCCTTTCGTCTGTTTTGGAACCCCACTCAGCAGGACACCATGCTCTTCCTCGGGCACTCGGCTCGACCCCCTAACCCCTCTCTCACCTTTGAATGAATTTCTAATGTTATTCTGAGCATTTTACAATTTTAAACGAAATTCTAGCGTTAATATTAACAAATTAAGAGTTCTCTTTATTGCTCAAACTATTGAGAGTTCCACACAAAAACTCCATTACTATCAACACTAGAATTTTGTTTGAAATTTGCCAAGACTCAACAAAAAACAAATAATTCACTTCATAAATTTCAAAATTTTGTAGAGTGAAAAAAATAATGGACTCGAAAAACCATTTCAAATACCATAAATTTACCACGGTTTCATGCAGCAAGGAGGGCTACTAATGATGCGGAGGGCTGAGCTCACTGGCTGAGGAAAGGGTCTGGGCTGTCCCTAAGCTGGGTCGCAAGAGTTTACTGCATACCTAGGATTATTGCTCCCGTATCGGTCACTTCCCTTCCCTCACGTTGACTATACACGACATTAGGTCCTTTGCACTGGTTTTTCTCCAATGGCCATAGCCAACATTCGTTTGTTTGCGTAGGAAAATTCACATCGGCTATCGCCGACAGTAGGCATAAAGGGGCTAGAGAGAGTAGATGCCTTCTTCTGTACTGAATGGTGAGTCTTTCCTTTACTGATGCATCCTCCTGCATTTGTTGATGAAGGACACCAAGGTAGTAGTACCTGACATCATCCTCCAGGTGATAATTTATGCTCATGTCATTGAGTTGCATGTCTTCCTTATTTTTCCAAAATCTTCCTTTCACTAGGTGGATTGATGTGCATTTGTCCAATCCAAACTCCATCCATATAGCCTCTCGGTTGTCCAGTGTGGTGTCAATGGGAGTGGGAAGGTCTTTTGCATTTGAAGCATGAAGCTTCGGATCAGCCATATTAAGTTAATGGGTGACCTTACACTTTGGGTAACCTGGAACACCATTCATACTTCCTCTACCTCATTGCAGCAGTAGTGAGGAAGGACGTAAATACAGAATAGCATGGGGCTCTGAATATTGCCTAGAAAAATGCCTTGAGGTGTGCTACCAAATCCATCAAAAATGACCACTTGCTTAAAGTTAGGACAAAGTGTATTTTCCGGAGTGGTAACAAGTGCTGGATGAAGAACAAAACCTCTTGATGGACATAAATCACCTTTGGCTGGATGATTAGTGGCTCAGAGAAAGTGGTTTCATAAGCCGTCTTGTAGTCCACTAGGCGTCATATTTGCTGGATGGCATCCTGGCACATGTACTTATAAGTGAGCAGGTGGTTTTTGAATCCCACAATTCCCCACTTTGAACTCCTCTGGTTGTACACCTCCACACAGGATGAAGGATAAGGTCATCAATGATTGAGGTGGGCACCTAATACACCGTATTGAGGCAGGTTCTAAGCTGGAAGTTCTTTGGATTGGACAAGTCTTCTTCTTCAGTAAGAAAACTGCATCCCCCACTCAGCCAAGTATTACTGGTTCTTTACTGGAGAGAAAGGATGTGAAGATTCAGGTAAGGTGTTGGGGGAGAAAGTCATGATGCGATTGGAGCTCAGAGTCAACTGAACCAGCTTGCTCCTTATTGTTTGGGATACCTACATGGGGACAGCTGGCAAGTCAGCTGGTGGAAAGGCTGCCTGTTTCAGGGAGGGTGGTCTAGCCGAAGGTGTATTCCTCTGAACTTGATGTAGGTAGAGTTTTCTCTCAAGCAGGTGGTCGGCATAGTCAAGCATATTCTGCTATGACAGTTGATTGTGTTCAGCGTGTATCGCACACCACAAAGAGTGCATCTTTGCCATATACCCCAAGCTGTCGGGGTCATTGGCAGCAAAGCTGGGAAACCAAACAAGGTTGTCGCACCTCAGGGCTTCTGTCCACTTCATACAAGTTACAATCCTAGTTGAAGCATCATTATTAACCCTTTGAGTGCGGCATGACATGACTTCATGTCATGCCACACTAAAAAGGGTTAAAAACAATGCCACTAAGGCCCCCAACTGAGATAGACCAACTGAGGGTTGCTTTCCTAATCTTACTTTCAGGGGCAAGTGCTCCTTAGTGTGAGAAGGTTAGCCCCGTATGCAGACGTCACCCGTCAGACGGCATCAGCCAAAAAACCGTCACCATGTATGTCCACCATGAGGCTGCAAGCAGTTTAGCTTTTTTGGCCCTAACATTATTATTATCATTAAAATATGTGATTTGATTGTTGTTAAATATTTCCCCATGTTTGTATTTTCACGTTAAATGATTACATTGACCAATTTTTCTCTCACAGAATAGAAGAGCCACAGAAAAGGCTACCATAAATAGAATCCAGTAAGGCAAATTTACTTCCATTAGTAATATATTACTGAATTTAATAATCTGAGGTGTGAAAAATAACGTAGGAAATTTTTATGAGAAAGGGATTTTTTTTCCTGTGTGATAAAGGACCACCTCACCCATCATCGAAGCCGCCAAAATACAACTAATTGCAATATATTCTGTTTTTCTGATACAGTATTGATTTATATAATTCTATCCATGTCACATGGGGTGGTGATTTCATTTCAACGGTAGCACTATGATAATTGTCAAGCAACTATATTTTGATACTAATAATTTCCGTAAATACGTTTTACAAAAATGAGGATAGCATTGCTTTTAACCCTTTTGCTGCTGTGAAAGTAGCAGCTACGATCCTCCAGTTGACTGCTGTTAATGTAGCTCCTATTTTTCATTGGCAAGTGGTTGCTCCTTCCCACCCCTCTGAACTTTCTCTGTTTCTGTGAATGCCATTCGCAGAGTTCATTGTTTTACGGCCTTTCATGACACCGTTTTAGAGGATAAAGACGCCAATGTGTGATAACTCTTGTCTATGATGCAACAATTGTCGTAAATATAATATTACAAAAGTGCTCCTTCATAGTTATATGTTTCCTGATTCCTGGGAAAACAATGATAACTTTCTAAAATCTCATCCAGAGGAAATATTAAACCAAAGATTATAAAATAGAGCCTAAATATTCCCGTTTGGAATGATATTATTCAATAGAAAATAAATGCCGGAATAAAATCACAAAAACAATGATTTTTACTTACAAAAAGCCGAAATAAATTTTCTTGTAAATATCCTTACAAAATTAGCAGGCTCAGTAACAGCATTATAATATAAACACAAAAGTATAATATGGAAAACAAAGAGTCATGAGAAGATATTTGATGCTGTCATTAAAATTATTCCATCAACTCCCAGTTGCCTAATCGTCTCGCTAAAGCCACACTCGGAGGAGTCTGGTCGTAAGACACATTGGGAGACAATTTATAAGCTATCGTATGACCACCAGCTAAGAAAGCACCAGTCATTCCATAAGTGCCGTAGCTGATAATGCTGTCATTTAACGATGCCATCAGAGCCAGATCGTGGTTTCTTGCAATTTTGGAGCCCACCTTACCCGTGCTGTTGTGGAAAGGACTCCCTTCCATTCCACCCCAGAACACTCCGTTGGTTTCATTCACCAATCGTTCCACGCACCACTTCCTATCATCGCTCACGATCAAGAATAGCACAGTCCTATTGCCTTTAAGTTCGATCATTTTTTCCATCGCACGCTTGTAGTAACTGGCGCCTGCAGTGGAGTTCAGACCATTACCGAACTTTTTTTTCAGGTACCCACTGTAGTCCATCCGTCTCACGTGGACACCAACAAATGACACTTCACCAAGGGACTGGTTGATTTTTTCCAGCACACCTCCGATTGTTTTCCTGACTAAATCCAAAATTCCGGGCCGAAACTGAAATAGTTGTCGGAACCTTTTGGGACCCATTTTGGCGATTCCTTCAGAGTGGACTATCCACTTTGGGAGAATGAGAACGTCACTCAACTGACCACCGTCGTACATGCTCTTCAGCTCCGCTAGAGTCTTGAGGGCAACTTTTATATCTATCGATTTACCTTTCTTGAGCGTACCACAGAGATAATCCCACGAAGAGACGGATTCAATGCCATCCACTTCAGTCCTCGCGGTCAGACAATACGAAGCATTCCCTCCGTGCAGCTTCCGACAGTGGTCCGAGAGAATGGTTTCTTCATACGCTGGCACCCAAAAATCCTGAAACACCTCTTCCAGCTCCTTCAAAGCAGATCGTGGTACGTACGGAGAAAGGTTTAAGAACTGTCCGATGGCCACAGTGGACGCGTACTCCCAAACTAAATTTCCGAATCGACCACCACCACGCACCGTGACTATACCATGCACGGGACACAGAATTTGCACCGAGGGTATTTCGGGAGTGCTATCCACATAAAATATGTAAAATGCAAGTAGTCCTCCACCAAAAACAGTTAGTATGGCAAAAAATACGGGGTGTTTAAAATTCATGGTAACGAGTTTAAACGACTGAATTCACGCAAATGTTTTTAATGATTAAAGCTTGCGTTTACCATGTTGAATGAGTCAATTGACTCCCAGTGTCTGTGACACCTCTTTAAAAGTCAAATATAACTTCAAAACCTGACCTCGAATACTGATAGGATATTCTGACTCCGCTCTCTGAGAAAATTATTTCCAATCCTCACCGTATGGTTCATAGTTAAGTTTCCAAAACTCGACTTTGTTCCCTCTTTTGAGTTACTTTTTCAACGGGAGGAATACGAATTCGCTTTTCAGAGTGCTTTATCAGCAGGAAATCTTTTACCACTGAAATTTTTATTATCTTTCCCTAATCCCGATTGATTTACGCATGGAAACACTATCAGTATTGTCCTAAATTCTCACACTGATAGCATCCAATGTTTTCTCGCAAGCATATTACGGTTTCTAACCAAGTATTTGAGTGGTTGTCGACCCATATTTGGAAGGTTATGACTCCCATTTAGAGAGGAAAGTCTCCCACCAAACACTCCTAGCTTGCACCGGTCGGTGCGCATTTTCATTACATACACACGTAATAAAGGGAAACTTACCGGGAGACAAATAATAAGAGTGAAGAGTGTGGTAAGTAGTTTTAAGACCAATAGATGTTGTCGAAGGTTACAGATTGCAAAACGATGGTAATTGATGCAAAAGGAATAAAAATATGAGTAATTGATTGAGCATATAACATCTTTGGTTCACGGAGGTTAGTAAGACGTTAAGAAAGAAACAGCTTGATTGAAAGTAGTCTATGATGAGTCACAAGAGGAAAAAAACGGTATCTCAGGAATGATGTGATGGAACTTATATATGATAAAAGAAGAACGTAAAAGTTTTCCTCTGGTTAAAGTTTTACACAACCGGTTCCAATGCTTTAACTCTTATTCAAGCCTAGGCTAGTCAAATCAAGCCTCGCAGTTACAAAGAACATCGAACCTTGGCTCATAAGTCATAGATCTTGTTTCCCAGGCTAACATAGTAATCATCCAAACACCCCCTGTGCTACACCTCTGCAGTATCTTGGAGAGTAGTATGTGCCTAGATATAGAAGATGAATTGATAGAAAAATATTTATGGTTTTATTGCATGGGGCAATATTAGGACTCTTGGACACCCTAATTCTTCTAACCAATTTTTGCGTGTGAAATCAAGATACAAACCTTTAATAAAACCGTATGTTGCTGACATAAAATGTCAATGCCAAAGAAAATAATATTTTCAAGTAAACATAAAGAATTTCAGCTTTAGGTAACTTTTACAGGTGCAATGCATTTAACTAGGAAAGACATTATTTAACATGATCAATAGTCCTACACATAACTAAGTTGTCATATCATAAATTAACATTAGAGTACATAAAATACCAGCAAAAACATGAATGATAAATACTTTGCTGTGAAACTATAAATGATTAGGCTCTAATTTTTAATTAAAGAACCCACTGCAGGAAAACATCTGTAATGGAAGGGGGATGTGAAAACCTTATAAATCTGCACATTGAGAAGTGAATATAAATAATATAAATGAAAAAGCAAGCAAAGTAGGCAGGAAATTAGCCTAAATAAGGAACCATTTGGCTCTGCGTGATAGTTTAGAAAATCAAATTATATGAGAAAATTAATGAGTCATAATCTAATACATGAAGCTGGGAGAGTAATGGGCATAGATTGGCTAGAGTCAACCCACCTCTCAATCAAAATCAACGTGAAAATGTAAAAAGTCTGAGTCAAATTAAATTCAATAGAATCCATGAGTAGTCACGGGGAAATGCATTCTGTCAAGATTATTCTGGTAACAAAGGATGGTCATCAAATGTGATATACTCATGAACGCCTTGTTTTTTTTGCTTTCAAACTCAATGTTACCCCTATAGTCTAAACTCAAAAGCCACTCCAGCATCCATGAACAGCTGAGGAAGCTTTCCTGCAATAATGGCCGGTTGTAAGAACAGTTAGTAATGGAATCGATAGTTACGAGATCCATAAAGTTATAGATTCGATAAAAATATTCAGGGTTGCCGGAACACATCTACTGGATACATAACTTATTTACCAATAGTTAATAGCTAGAATATTTTATCTAATCTTCTGACGCAGGATAAAGTTTATGAAAGTTTAGCCTATAAATATTTACTAATGCACATAATAATTAGTCAGTAGGAGTAAAGAAAATGGTCATCTGTCACAAGACAATTCTTCTATCTATTAATTAAGTCTCCAAGCGGTTCATTGCACATCCGCCATCTTGGCTACTTATGGAACTCATAACTCCATGCCATAAGTTATGAAACCAATAAACTTATCTAATGTTTCTGCAACACTAATTGAATGGTCACCATTGCTTATGGGTGCCATAACTTTATGCAATCTATATGCGTCGTTCCAAAAACTAGCCATAAGTCTAGAAGAAGAAGTTTTGATAAGCAGACCATAAGGAAACTTTTGCTAGACCTATAATGAACCTGTAAGAAGCCCATAGAAATTTTATTGTATGTAAAGAACTCTCATGGGCGTCTGATTATAAATCTTTGGGACCTACTGGACACCAATAGATAATCCATAAAAAATGTTAGCGAATCTATGTACGGGACTCTTACAATTGTCTGACAAAAAATCTTTATAGAGACTATTAGAAGATTCATATTAAATTCTTTGGGACCAACAGATTTTCTTCATAAATCTAAATTATTATACTAAAAGAAATTATGTTATTGGAATGAAATATACTTCATATAGGAATTGTATAAACTTTGAAGGTCCTAAATCAGCCAGTAGACTCTAACAATTCCCTGATGTCCCAATGTGATTCATAAGACTCTTAAAGGACCCCAGTCTTTCCTATAGGACTAATGTACGTATGACAAGTTTTGAGGATACAGTAAGTCCTCGATTTACGTCGGAGAAACGTGTTGAAGAAGAGTGACGTACTCAGAAACAACGTAAAACGGATCCAGATACTCGCGACCACTGTAATCCCAAGATAAATCAAGGCATTAATTTCAAAATTCGTTTTGTACCTTTGTCCAGGAAAAAATAGCTATTTCAGATAGGATGAATATGTCTCAGTTATAAATAAACTCAAGCATATGCGCATACGGTCGATATTATTAGCATTAAAAAGGGAAAAATTTTCGAACGACCCTTGTCAGCATGTAAGTAACATCGAATCAGACGTAAATCGAAACGACGCATGGCGAGGACTTACCGTACCACGAATAGCAACAGTATTACATTTAAGGAGTCACCTTTATAATAATATTATATTTATGTAATATTACTTGTTACACACATTCCACTAAAATCATAAAATATTTATTTCTCTAGTATAAGTAAAACTTAGGACCATTCCTCCATTCCAATAGCTTGTTTACCAACCTATCCATCTATCCCTTACCTCTTCGACCACTCCCTTGGTTGTGCGGCATCTGCTGGATGCCTAGTAATATTGTTTTCGTTGCACACACTGAATTTGCATGTTTAGGATCTCCCATTCATGTATCCCATTATTTTATACTTGTCTATCCTTCACTAATATGTTTATCTGTTTTGTGACATCACTGGACCTTTGGCGGTTCAGCAAAAGGGTTTTTGCTGAACTTTGGTGACAAATGATGGACACCGGGCAAGAGGTCCACGAGATCCAGTGCCTTTTCCAAGTGGCCCACCTACCAAATCGGGACCCCCGATAGAGTGGAAAAAATGACCGGGATAAGACAGGAATAGACCCCCGGGATGTGAGAATAGGATGGAAGAGAAGGCTGATTGAAAGGGTGGTGATAACGGATGAAGGTGATATTGAAAAAGGATTACGTGCGAAAATGATATGAAAAATGAAGGGGATGACAGAGAAAAAGGAATGGATATAAGACAGTGGAAAAATGAATTGAAAATTTGAGAATTCTGAGAAGAACTGTTGAAAATTAAGAATGGGAATAGCAGTTTGTTGCAATAAGGCACATGGCGAAGCATGAGGCAGGAACTTGGGAGTCTAGGCACGACGCAGTAGAAAAACGAAGTCAAACGAATCGGCCGAATTGGAGGAAGTCGCCGAGCGTTGTGCATTTGCTTGATTTCCTTTTTATAGCCAGTTGCAATAACATTTAGTTATGGTCTCTGTTTGAGGCTTTCGCAGCGCTGGATTGCAGTTCTCTCCATTGTTTTCGGGTTAGCTGCGTCAAGTTTTATTCAGATGACGTTTCGTGGCCTATGCTGGCCACATCTTCAGATCAGGTCACTCAGACCTGATCTGAAGATGTGGCCAGTATAGGCCACGAAACGTCATCTGAATAAAACTTGACGCAGCTAACCCGAAAACAATGGAGAGAACTGCCATTTAGTTATGGCTTTCATAGTTATGAGATCCATAAAGTTATAGGTCTCATGGATATATTTCGGTTGCAGGAACACCTCTACTAGTTACATAACTTACAGGGAAAATAATAAGTTACACGGGGAGCAAGAGATGGATCTAGAGAAAGATAGTACTAGGAGCCAATAGGGCTTGCGGATCTTACCAAGGAGCGGATCTGGACGTGGGATGCACGACGTGTCGACCGACGGGAGTCTACGACCAGAGTAACTAGCTCTGTTTAACCACCAACTGACCAACCTTGGTGCTCCCAATTACCCTTTATATACGATTATCTATTCTGTCCTCGCTTAGGGAGAGGATGGAACATTACCGGATGGCTTTCCATTTCACCTCCGACGAGCCAAAAAACATCCGGGACAGCGACACTTTTAACCGAACGTCGCAAAGAATAAATATTTGGAGTTGGGGACAAATCAGGAGAAATCGGAAGGTATCGGAAGGTTGGGGGGCCTCTCTCCCTAAATCCAGCTCACTACACGACGAGCGGCGTTGGGATGACCTAACCAACCCACTGCTATGCACCGATTTCCTTCTCTTTCTCTCCTCCTTCCCCCCTCCCCATTCCGCCTCAACACCGATAATCCCAACCGCCAAACCTCCTCTTTCCTCTTCCTCCTCCCCCCCCCCTCCTTCCCACTAAGAACCATGTATAAATACCTATGGCATTACTGGAATTATCGCACTGTACCTGATGATGGCCGATGAAGTGCCGAAACACGTATTTTAAAGTTTTCAGTATTAAAAATAGTGGACAGTACAACATCTAGTGCTCTTCACTGGATTATATCACTATAACACGAAAAATAATTTTTAGTGAACATAGTATTTACATCGGAAAAAACGTACGTGACATTTCATATGCAATATAGGTAGCTTTCAACGCGTAAATGTGCAATCGCGTGAAAGTCGCGTCTGAGACGTGAAATGCTCGTCGCGCACGAGTTACGAGAAACACTCCACCCTGGTACTATAATGTATGTACAGTCACTTCATAAAATATCGCGACACACTACTCTAGCGGTTCGTATAGGTCGGATGTCGAAGCTCGAAATACGTTGGCTATCCTGAACTATCTCTGGTGGCTGTGTCCCTCTTGACTTTCAATAAATATCATACTGTACCTGGAGAAGCTCATAGTCAACAGATATGGCCCGGGATAGCCAACGTGCTTCCAGCTTCGAAAGCCGACCTATAAAAACCGCTAGCATAGTGTGTCGCGATACTTTATGAAGTGACTGTACATAAGGTAGGCCATTGCGCATGTTGGGTAGCGCATTTCTCGAGTCGGCCAGCCGCTGTGACGTCACCTGGTTAAAGAGAGTCGTTAACAGTTGCTTCGCTTCTATTGCTACTGCATAGGGAGACGTGTTCGACCGGGTGAGTATTCGCAAGTTAAATTGATTTTACTCGCTTGGCGTGTGTGTGCATCAGCAATAACGAAAGTGTTCGTCAGTCAAGAGGTCTTGTGCTGTTTATGGATGCAACAACCGAAGCAAATATTCCACGGGAAAGGTGAATTTTTTCCGTTTGCCTTCGGAACTGGGCATTCAAGGAAAGTGAATAAGGACATGCCGAAGAAGTGACCCTATCAACTTGAAAATGGGTAAGTAATGGAGTATTTTTCATGGTTTTATTTCTCAATGTTACATTTTAGTTCGGAATACTATCCTAATCAATAATTTTCATGGTTAAACGTACGTGGTAATACCCATGGTACGTATCTGTGCGAAAATGGTAAATGCCTGTTTTTTTGTCGCTAGTTAGCTCATATTATCGAAAATTTATTTAAGTGACTCATTACTGTGTATAAGTGAATTTATGCTTAATGTTGCAGGCACAGTTTGCTCGCAGCACTTCGAGGAAGGTCTCTGAAGTTGTCTGCCGGGATGTAGAGGAAAAATGGCCGAGAGAAGTAATTTTGTTATTCATCAGAACATGGACGTACATTAGGCTAAAGCAGATAAACAACAAGCTTAAAGATGTCACTGATGGTAGGCAGTTCAAGAGGAAACTTAAGAAGCTTATGAGTTAATTATTAGCTGTTTTGCATATTTTGTGGTATTTTGTCTCTTTGCCCAGGGAGACGAATGGCTCTTGCATATGTCATTTTTAGGGGAGCTCATTTATGTTCACTATTGATTCTCCTGCCTTGAGATATCTGATGCTCCCCATTCCTATGCCATGACTGTTGTGCATATTTTGTCTCTTTGCCCAGGGAGACGAATGTCCATTGCTTATGTCATTCTTAGGAGAACTAATTTATAGTCTAGGATAAAATTTCAAAAAGGGCCTCCTTTATGAGTCTAGGGGCATTTCGTATAACAATTGGGCAACAGCCCTATTCCCCTACATCGACCCCGCTGAACCCGAAAATCGCTCTTGTCCAGCTAAAAAAATGGACCGGAAGTGAGATATTCAAGATGGCGGCCAAGATGGCATCTAAGTTAAAAACATGAAGTTAAAATAACTAAAAGTGAAAAGTGTCCATCTATCAACTGTCCACCTGAAATATTATATTTTCTCTTACTGGGCCACTTTCTACGAGTTTTATGCACTAATGAGTATCCTAGTGAATGGTAATCATCTGCACTCCTATTCAAGCAGACACAAATGTGAGGGACCATAGCTGCTGTTTCAATGATATTTATTAGTGTCCTCCCCATGCAATTCAATATCAAGTCCTCTTACTTACAGAACGAGTCGCTGAGTCTATCCTGCATGATATGTTGATAAAATAACTAAAAGTGAAAAGTGTCCATCTATCAACTGTCCACCTGAAATATTATATTTTCTCTTACTGGGCCACTTTCTACGAGTTTTATGCACAATTGAGTATCCTAGTGAATGGTAATCATCTGCACTCCTAATCAAGCAGACACAAATGTGAGTGACCATAGCAGCTGTTTCAATGATATTTATTAGTGTCCTCCCCATGCAATTCAATATCAAGTCCTCTTACTTACAGAACGAGTCGCTGAGTCTATCCTGCCTGATATGTTGATAAAATAACTAAAAGTGAAAAGTGTCCATCTATCAACTGTCCACCTGAAATATTATATTTTCTCTTACTGGGCCACTTTCTACGAGTTTTATGCACTAATGAGTATCCTAGTGAATGGTAATCATCTGCACTCCTAATCAAGCAGACACAAATGTGAGTGACCATAGCTGCTGTTTCAATGATATTTATTAGTGTCCTCCCCATGCAATTCAATATCAAGTCCTCTTACTTACAGAACGAGTCGCTGAGTCTATCCTGCCTGATATGTTGATAAATTAACTAAAAGTGAAAAGTGTCCATCTATCAACTGTCCACCTGAAATATTATATTTTCTCTTAATGGGCCACTTTCTACGAGTTTTATGCACTAATGAGTATCCTAGTGAATGGTAATCATCTGCACTCCTAATCAAGCTGACACAAATGTGAGTGACCATAGCTGCTGTTTCAATGATATTTATTAGTGTCCTCCCCATGCAATTCAATATCAAGTCCTCTTACTTACAGAACGAGTCGCTGAGTCTATCCTGCCTGATATGTTGATAAAATAACTAAAAGTGAAAAGTGTCCATCTATCAACTGTCCACCTGAAATATTATATTTTCTCTTACTGGGCCACTTTCTACGAGTTTTATGCACTAATGAGTATCCTAGTGAATGGTAATCATCTGCACTCCTATTCAAGCAGACACAAATGTGAGTGACCATAGCTGCTGTTTCAATGATATTTATTAGTGTCCTCCCCATGCAATTCAATATCAAGTCCTCTTACTTACAGAACGAGTCGCTGAGTCTATCTTGCCTGATATGTTGATAAAATAACTAAAAGTGAAAAGTGTCCATCTATCAACTGTCCACCTGAAATATTATATTTTCTCTTACTGGGCCACTTTCTACGACTTTTATGCACTAATGAGTATCCTAGTGAATGGTAATCATCTGCACTCCTATTCAAGCAGACACAAATGTGAGGGACCATAGCTGCTGTTTCAATGATATTTATTAGTGTCCTCCCCATGCAATTCAATATCAAGTCCTCTTACTTACAGAACGAGTCGCTGAGTCTATCCTGCCTGATATGTTGATAAAATAACTAAAAGTGAAAAGTGACCATCTATCAACTGTCCACCTGAAATATTATATTTTCTCTTACTGGGCCACTTTCTACGAGTTTTATGCACTAATGAGTATCCTAGTGAATGGTAATCATCTGCACTCCTAATCAAGCTGACACAAATGTGAGTGACCATAGCTGCTGTTTCAATGATATTTATTAGTGTCCTCCCCATGCAATTCAATATCAAGTCCTCTTACTTACAGAACGAGTCGCTGAGTCTATCCTGCCTGATATGTTGATAAATTAACTAAAAGTGAAAAGTGTCCATCTATCAACTGTCCACCTGAAATATTATATTTTCTCTTAATGGGCCACTTTCTACGAGTTTTATGCACTAATGAGTATCCTAGTGAATGGTAATCATCTGCACTCCTAATCAAGCTGACACAAATGTGAGTGACCATAGCTGCTGTTTCAATGATATTTATTAGTGTCCTCCCCATGCAAATCAATATCAAGTCCTCTTACTTACAGAACGAGTCGCTGAGTCTATCCTGCCTGATATGTTGATAAAATAACTAAAAGTGAAAAGTGTCCATCTATCAACTGTCCACCTGAAATATTATATTTTCTCTTACTGGGCCACTTTCTACGAGTTTTATGCACTAATGAGTATCCTAGTGAATGGTAATCATCTGCACTCCTATTCAAGCAGACACAAATGTGAGTGACCATAGCTGCTGTTTCAATGATATTTATTAGTGTCCTCCCCATGCAATTCAATATCAAGTCCTCTTACTTACAGAACGAGTCGCTGAGTCTATCCTGCCTGATATGTTGATAAAATAACTAAAAGTGAAAAGTGTCCATCTATCAACTGTCCACCTGAAATATTATATTTTCTCTTACTGGGCCACTTTCTACGAGTTTTATGCACTAATGAGTATCCTAGTGAATGGTAATCATCTGCACTCCTATTCAAGCAGACACAAATGTGAGGGACCATAGCTGCTGTTTCAATGATATTTATTAGTGTCCTCCCCATGCAATTCAATATCAAGTCCTCTTACTTACAGAACGAGTCGCTGAGTCTATCCTGCCTGATATGTTGATAAATTAACTAAAAGTGAAAAGTGTCCATCTATCAACTGTCCACCTGAAATATTATATTTTCTCTTAATGGGCCACTTTCTACGAGTTTTATGCACTAATGAGTATCCTAGTGAATGGTAATCATCTGCACTCCTAATCAAGCTGACACAAATGTGAGTGACCATAGCTGCTGTTTCAATGATATTTATTAGTGTCCTCCCCATGCAATTCAATATCAAGTCCTCTTACTTACAGAACGAGTCGCTGAGTCTATCCTGCCTGATATGTTGATAAATTAACTAAAAGTGAAAAGTGTCCATCTATCAACTGTCCACCTGAAATATTATATTTTCTCTTAATGGGCCACTTTCTACGAGTTTTATGCACTAATGAGTATCCTAGTGAATGGTAATCATCTGCACTCCTAATCAAGCTGACACAAATGTGAGTGACCATAGCTGCTGTTTCAATGATATTTATTAGTGTCCTCCCCATGCAATTCAATATCAAGTCCTCTTACTTACAGAACGAGTCGCTGAGTCTATCCTGCCTGATATGTTGATAAAATAACTAAAAGTGAAAAGTGTCCATCTATCAACTGTCCACCTGAAATATTATATTTTCTCTTACTGGGCCACTTTCTACGAGTTTTATGCACTAATGAGTATCCTAGTGAATGGTAATCATCTGCACTCCTATTCAAGCAGACACAAATGTGAGTGACCATAGCTGCTGTTTCAATGATATTTATTAGTGTCCTCCCCATGCAATTCAATATCAAGTCCTCTTACTTACAGAACGAGTCGCTGAGTCTATCCTGCCTGATATGTTGATAAAATAACTAAAAGTGAAAAGTGTCCATCTATCAACTGTCCACCTGAAATATTATATTTTCTCTTACTGGGCCACTTTCTACGAGTTTTATGCACTAATGAGTATCCTAGTGAATGGTAATCATCTGCACTCCTAATCAAGCAGACACAAATGTGAGTGACCATAGCTGCTGTTTCAATGATATTTATTAGTGTCCTCCCCATGCAATTCAATATCAAGTCCTCTTACTTACAGAACGAGTCGCTGAGTCTATCCTGCCTGATATGTTGATAAATTAACTAAAAGTGAAAAGTGTCCATCTATCAACTGTCCACCTGAAATATTATATTTTCTCTTAATGGGCCACTTTCTACGAGTTTTATGCACTAATGAGTATCCTAGTGAATGGTAATCATCTGCACTCCTAATCAAGCTGACACAAATGTGAGTGACCATAGCTGCTGTTTCAATGATATTTATTAGTGTCCTCCCCATGCAATTCAATATCAAGTCCTCTTACTTACAGAACGAGTCGCTGAGTCTATCCTGCCTGATATGTTGATAAAATAACTAAAAGTGAAAAGTGTCCATCTATCAACTGTCCACCTGAAATATTATATTTTCTCTTACTGGGCCACTTTCTACGAGTTTTATGCACTAATGAGTATCCTAGTGAATGGTAATCATCTGCACTCCTATTCAAGCAGACACAAATGTGAGTGACCATAGCTGCTGTTTCAATGATATTTATTAGTGTCCTCCCCATGCAATTCAATATCAAGTCCTCTTACTTACAGAACGAGTCGCTGAGTCTATCCTGCCTGATATGTTGATAAATTAACTAAAAGTGAAAAGTGTCCATCTATCAACTGTCCACCTGAAATATTATATTTTCTCTTACTGGGCCACTTTCTACGAGTTTTATGCACTAATGAGTATCCTAGTGAATGGTAATCATCTGCACTCCTATTCAAGCAGACACAAATGTGAGGGACCATAGCTGCTGTTTCAATGATATTTATTAGTGTCCTCCCCATGCAATTCAATATCAAGTCCTCTTACTTACAGAACGAGTCGCTGAGTCTATCCTGCCTGATATGTTGATAAAATAACTAAAAGTGAAAAGTGTCCATCTATCAACTGTCCACCTGAAATATTATATTTTCTCTTACTGGGCCACTTTCTACGAGTTTTATGCACTAATGAGTATCCTAGTGAATGGTAATCATCTGCAATCCTATTCAGGCAGACAGAAATGTGAGCGACCATAGCTGCTGTTTCAATGATATTTATTAGTGTCCTCCCCATGCAATTCAATATCAAGTCCTCTTACTTACAGAACGAGTCGCTGAGTCTATCCTGCCTGATATGTTGATAAAATAACTAAAAGTGAAAAGTGACCATCTATCAACTGTCCACCTGAAATATTATATTTTCTCTTACTGGGCAACTTTCTACGAGTTTTATGCACTAATGAGTATCCTAGTGAATGGTAATCATCTGCACTCCTATTCAGGCAGACAGAAATGTGAGCGACCATAGCTGCTGTTTCAATGATATTTATTAGTGTCCTCCCCATGCAATTCAATATCAAGTCCTCTTACTTACAGAACGAGTCGCTGAGTCTATCCTGCCTGATATGTTGATAAAATAACTAAAAGTGAAAAGTGTCCATCTATCAACTGTCCACCTGAAATATTATATTTTCTCTTACTGGGCCACTTTCTACGAGTTTTATGCACTAATGAGTATCCTAGTGAATGGTAATCATCTGCACTCCTATTCAAGCAGACACAAATGTGAGTGACCATAGCTGCTGTTTCAATGATATTTATTAGTGTCCTCCCCATGCAATTCAATATCAAGTCCTCTTACTTACAGAACGAGTCGCTGAGTCTATCCTGCCTGATATGTTGATAAAATAACTAAAAGTGAAAAGTGTCCATCTATCAATTGTCCACCTGAAATATTATATATTCTCTTTCTGGGCAAATTTCTATGAGTTTTATGCAGTAATGAATCCTCTAGCTGTATTATCACTATGTATCACAAAGTATTAATACTAATGGTCAATGTTTCTCAGCTTGTGCTGTTTTTTACATGCAATTAATGAATTTTTCTTTTCATCAGTCTGTTTCATCTGTTTTATTACCAATAACTCCTCCACTATCTTTCATGACTGGGGAATTCCATTAATGCTCTCATTTATGATTTAACTGCAGTTAATTGAGGTGAAATACACGCCTACCACTATGCCATGTCTGCTTACCCATTGCATGTTTCATTGTAAATTATGGAATCAGCAGTATAATGGAGAGTAGGGAGAAATGTGATGCTGTATGTGTTTACTTTTAACCATTGTGTTTGGTAATTTGACACCATATAGGACAGCAGACGAGACATCATCATTGTGAACTCCTTCAGCCTGTAAACATAAGCCTTAGTTTACTGTATTTCAATGGTTTGACCATCAATGAATAAGTTTTTTTCCTATTTTTCTGTAGTTATTAGAATAATCTGATACCATGTACTATAGGTATCATTAAATAATATTTTGTGTCTTTAACTGCCAATTTGAATGTATTTAATTTCTCATTTTCTTTTTTTTCGAAGGGAAATTTCCATTAATGCTGATACTTAAAGAGGAAACTATACCTAATACAGAGGGATTAATGTATCATTCCTGAGAGTATGCCTCATGTCTTGTTTGAATGTTTTTCATTGAATAAAAATGTACCATATTAAAAATCTTAGGTCTCCATTGAATAACCAAAATCTCTATTTCGCCTGGGGAATAATTAACACCCAAAAGTATTGACTGTCCTATATTGTGTACCTCACCTGCAATTGAAGTAAGTGTTGCTGGTGATCTTTTTGATTAGTTGATTGAGAAAGGAAAAGAAGAATGAGAAAGTAAGGTAAGAAGGGGAAATCTGGTGAAGTGCTATGTGGAACGCACTGAAGTAGTCCACTGAAATGAATGCTGCAAGTACTCGAGTTGCATCCCAGAAGTACGATTTATTTAGCTGTTTTATCATTTTTTGGGAAGTTATATCAGTGACAAATTATGAATGCTACACTTTTGAACAGCAATAAAGCAATCGTGGGTTAATGTTCATATAGGTTAACTGAGAAATTGCATTTTACTGTTCCTTAACTAGGTAGCAATCGAAAGTGCTGTCATTCAGCAGTCAGACAACCCCGAAGTTATTTACAACCGCATTAATATTCCTAAAACCTGGGTGCTTCGGTGCAGTTACTTCCAATTAATATGCAACCTAGACTCGATATAGTGTAACTACCCCAACACTCAGCGATTCGTGTCTTTGTACTTCACCAGCTAATGTTGCTTGCTTGACCGAAAGAGCAATGAAAAGGGATGGAATTTTCTATAAGAAAACCATAACTAGGAAATACCTTTATTCACTGATGTTGTATCCAGGAGGAGGAACACTTTATTTACTTGGCAGTATATGTACAGATGTTACTGCGTCGAATTCGGCGGCAATGAATAAAGATCTTTTTCGCCGTTCAATAACAAAGAAATGGCCATCTGTTCTTTCTTGGGAGAAGTGAGAAATTACGATTCAGTTACATCATTACCAAGTAAACAATGCTTCTATTATGACAAAAGGATAAATATGTCTCGTTCATGACAACCACATAAATAAACACCGTTGCAAATCGATAACTTGGTGCAGTTCCTTTCAGAATTTACTCGTATTCTCCATGTTAACCCTGCATTCCGGCGAAGCATCAGGCGAGATCTTCTACCTGGTGACGTCATATGATGAACGAGACTGTTTTCGTCCACCGGAATGGCCTACCTTCTGTATTAGTACCATGCACTCCACTATCGCACATATAAAACCAGGACGGTGCTGTCTAGGATCCGTTCGCGAAGTCTGTACGCGAAGTGAGGACAAACGCAGATAGTGTTTGCACGGGAAAAAAATCGAGATGGAGGAGAGATAATAGAAATCTATCCGGTGATAGGAACTCTGCTGGTAGTGCATTCTGCTAAGCGCATTTGCAATCCTTCTGATGTAAAAAAAGTAACTTAAATGAGGAAAAAAACTCGAGATTTGGAAACTCATCATTGAATCCTCGCGGTGAAGATGAGATATCGTTCAATCAGACAGTGCAGCCCGAATATCCTGTCGGAATTCCAGGTCAGATGAACAAGTTAGATTCGACTTTTAAAAAATAGGTTTCCACTGACTCTTTCGTCAGGTTAACCTTTGTGCAATAACCTCTAAAAACATTTGCGTGAAGTCAGTCGTTTAAACTCGTCGCCATGAATTTTAAACACCCCGTATTTTTTGTCATCCTAACTGTTTTTGGTGGAGGACTACTTGTTTTTTACTCCTTTTACGTGGATAAGACTCCCGAAATACCCTCGGTGCGAATTCTGTGTCCCGTGCATGGTATAGTCACGGTGCGTGGTGGTGGTCGATTCGGAAATTTAGTTTTGGAGTACGCGTCCACTGTGGCCATCGGACAGTTCTTAAACCTTTCTCCGTACGTACCCGGATCTATTTTAAAGGTGCTGGAAGAGGTGTTTCAGGATCTTTGGGTGCCAGCATATGAAGAAACCATTCTCTCGGACCACTGTCGGAAGCTGCATGGAGGGAATGCGTCGTATTGTCTGACCGCGGGGACTGGACTGGATGGTATTGAATCCGTCTCTTCGTGGGATTATCTCTGTGGTACGCTCAAGAAAGGTAAATCGATAGATATAAAAGTTGCCCTCAAGCCTCTGGCGGAGCTGAAGAGAATGTACGACGGTGGTCAGTTGAGTGACGTTCTCATTCTCCCAAAGTGGATAGTCCACTCTGAAGGAATCGCCAAAATGGGTCCCAAAAGGTTCCGAGAACTATTTCAGTTTCGGCCCGGAATTTTGGATTTAGTCAGGAAAACAATCGGAGGTGTGCTGGAAAAAATCAACCAGTCCCTTGGTGAAGTGACATTTGTTGGTGTTCACGTGAGACGGACGGACTACAGTGGGTACCTGAAAAAAAAGTTCGGTAAGGGGCTGAACTCCACTGCAGGTGTCAGTTATTACAAGCGTGCGATGGAAAAAATGATCGAACTTAAAGGCAATAGGACTGTGCTATTCTTGATCGTGAGCGATGATAGGAAGTGGTGCGTGGAACGATTGGTGAATGAAACCAACGGAGTGTTCTGGGGTGGAATGGAAGGGAGTCCTTTCCACAACAGCACGGGTAAGGTGGGCTCTAAAATTGCAAGAAACCACGATTTGGCTCTGATGGCATCGTTAAATGACAGCATTATCAGCTACGGCACTTATGGAATGACTGGTGCTTTCTTAGCTGGTGGTCATACGATAGCTTATAAATTGTCTCCCAATGTGTCTTACGACCAGACTCCTCCGAGTGTGGTTTTAGCAAGACGATTAGACAATTGGGAGTTGATGGAATAATTTTAATGACAGCATCAAATATCTTCTCATGCCTCTTTGTTTTCCATCTTATATATTTGTGTTTATATTGTTGTGCTGTTACTGAGCTAGCGTATTTGTTTATGGACATTTATTAGAAAATTAAATATGGCTTTTTGGAAGTAAAACATTGTTGTTTTATTGTAATTTTAGTTCAACGATTGCTTTCTATTTAATATTTCCGTTCAAAAAGAGAAAAATTAGGCTCTATTTTACAATTTTCGGTTAAATATTTCCTCGGGATGGTAAGATAGAATGTTTTGCTTGTTTTCCCAGGAATCCGGAACCATGTAGGTAACTATGAAAGAGAACTTTTGTGATATACCATTTACGACAATGTTTGCATTGTAGACAAGAGTTACTACATATTGGGATATTTATCTTTTGAAACTGTTACATTGAAGTCCGTAAAACAAAAGCAACTCTCCTCCGGTTATGTCACGATGAGAATTAAATTTCCGATTGGAGTGAATATTTCCCGTTCCAGTTCTTCAAAGGAATTCTTGGCACGAAATATGTAATGTGATTCAATTCCTAATGGTTAAAAAGTGGGATTTTTACAGTGTGTGGGCGAAATCTAACAGCTACAGGCCACTATAGTGCACGATTCTTTACGGAAGTTAACCTACTAACTGTGAACTATCCAAAAAAGTTACCTCGTCGTATTAAGAGGTTTACGCGATACTAATCTGATTGATTTGGAGCTTTCTATCAATGTCTTGAAGTTTGCGCAGATTGGAGTCAGTGTCAGCGCACTAAAACCGCTTTTCGGCAGATTACGCCCTCTTAGTTCTGGCTTCTACATCAGCCTGGGAGAGATCTTAGCCTTCTTCTCCATTCCCCGCACTGGACAACAGCACCGCCGATGTCACAGTGGGGATTGCGATGCAAAGGTTCACGATTAAGTTCACTGTTTCGTTACCATACGGAACTGTAAGTCTTTTGATAATCCTACAAGGAGATGAAAGATTCTCATTTACAATATGTGCAAAGAACTTCTTGAATGATGCTTTCGCGGCTCATGTTGATTGATAAAATGAAATACTGCGGGTATAAGCCGCGTGTTATATCGGCTTTTTGCCCGACGTTTCGTGACCCACTGCTGGTCACTTATTCATGGGAATAAAACTTCTTTTGAAAGCGAAAGACTTTGAAAGATGAAGAAAAAGAAGTTGAAGAAAGAAGCATGGAAGTTTTATTCCTACGAATAAGTGAACAGCTGTGGGTCACGAAACGTCGGGTAAAACACCGATAAAACACGCGGCATAATCCAGCAATATTTTATTTTATCAAGTGCAAAGAATTTGAGATAAAACACGTCGTATGCTTCATGGCCATCACTTTATATTCGACAAATTAACATTTCTTCCGCGGGCGAAATAGTTATATAGAAAGCTTAAAGTGCAGAGTTACAACACTGATGGTAAATATGGATTCTCATTCTTGAGATTCTCATATCTGCATCGAGAAACAGAGAAGAACAGCCGAAAATAAAAGCGCGCAGGCGTCTGCAGAAGTGCTTTCGGCCGTGGTATACAGCTCCCTATCCTTAGCCCTTTTATCTAAGTCATCTCATGGTAGTAAGTACCCAGTCGACACAGAAAATACGGCCAGTATTTGGCCGAAGTTTGGTTCGCCTGTGGCCGTTATGGCTACGGCTCGCCGCATCATCATCAGCCGGACACGGGCCCCTGTTGTGGCCCGTGTCCGGCTTGCCATAACGCAGTTGGCCAGAGCACCTGCGATCTACGACCACAATTCTTCTTTCCAAGATTGGTCGTAATGGGTATACCATGTGCATACCACAATAGAATAAGGATGACAATTATAATTTGTTATACATATTCATAAATACCAGAAATACAATTATTTTTTCCTCGCAATCATTTAGGAGAAAAACAATTACTATAAACCGACAATAATATTCATCGAAGTAGTACGATTGAGTAGCATATTGGTACGGCTCCCGTTTACGTTTGTTTGTGATGCACATGTGGGTTCATGGAATTGACGGTTCAATCGTTCAATTATATATTGCAGCGAATTCGGGCGAATCTTAGCGGCGAACACGCGAGTATTAGCAATACTATACGTTTATATTTGATGCGGTAATGACGGTGGTTTCAGTGTGATGTAATTGTGGTGAAGTGGATAGCAGGATGGCATTGCAAGCTCAATACAGTAATACCACCTTAAGCAATCCATTCCTATTTTCAGTTGAAGTATATCTACATTTGAAAATATGGATTTATGTTTTCATTCATTTACTACCTACCCAGGTTTTAAGATACATTGTTTTATAGGAAGTATTCCTTACAGGTGATTATCAAATACGTATATTGATTGTGGCCACTCTTTGGCCAAGGGTCCAAAACCATTATGGGCCCATAATGGCCACACACTTTGGCCACGATGCTTAGCCACAGCTTGGCCACAGTTTGGCCATATTTACTGTGTCCACTGGGAGTAGGCTTTGGTAGGTAACAGGTCAGTTCGGCAAATGGAACAACATTCCTTGAGCAATTTCAATCAAACTCTTTTCAAGTTGTAGTCATTTCATGTCAAATTTTGAAGTCATGTCAGCTCCGTCAAGCATCAAAATTGGGTGCCAACATTCAAGGTTTCAGACAGGAAAAGTACAATAACAGCAAGCAGTTCACTATTCCACCGAAGGATGGCGCTTGTGAACCTAAAGCTACTAACTCCAGCATTTTCCACCTTAACACGAGTTGAGTGAAATACAGTTAATCTTGTTTCAACTCGGCTCGATACCGAAGTTATCTGCCGGAGACAGACGATAAGAAATTGGTATCCAGGATAAAAATGATGTGAGAGGGCTTCGGATCGTGATAAAGCAGACAAATACGTTTATAGATTAGGAGGAGCGCCGAGAGATAAAGGGGTTGGAACGCGTTCATCCGCCGAATGATTCGATGCATGGAATTTCTCGGAAGCAAAAATGCCATAAATTTCACTATAAAAACCGAGAAAAGCGAAAAATTAATGCATGACGAAATGAGAAGGTTGAGACGACAGAAAAAGAGGGAATCCCGGACAGTCAAGGACAAAAATTCATTCATTTCACATAATAATAATAATAATAATAATAATTTTATTTCACCTTAACTAAATACACAAGTACAGTAAGTACAAATTCATCCATTTTAAGGGGGAATACAGGTATTCCATAGGATAACCTATGTTGGGGTTTCCAGCATCTAACGTTAGAAAGCATCAGCTGGTGCTAATACATATTAAGTTTGTACCTAGTGGTTAAGGAGCAATTTTCATTTTCATCAAAGTGTATTCTAAACAAATAAAAATGTAACAGTTAACAAGTAAATATGTAAGAGTACTAACAGTAGTAATATATACCAGTAACGAGGAAATGAAATACGGAATGGGGGAATACTTACATCGGCGATAAGAAAAAGAGCGTAACACTAAAATAATCGTGCACATAAAATTCACCTACGTCCCCTTCCCTCCTTTATCTGTCCCCTCCCTCCCCCCTTTTCCGTGGTTGGTTTCTAACCAACCCCCCTGCCACTAGCTTCTGGGGCCACTCGCAGGTTAATATGTAAATGTGGAAAAAAGAGCTAGTTTTTTTATCGAATGTAATATATTCGGATTAAACGAATCGGTTTGGTGAAATAGAAAATGTTAAATGCCTTGTAACTCGATGAGATGAGGGTAAACGATAAAATAATAGAACATGTGCAAGATTTTGTGCAAATTGAGTGACTATTCCTCAGGGGAGAGAGGGATGGATAAAGAGATCATTAGGGGTGTGAATGGCGAAAGCAAAGCCTTGGGTACATAGTAGCATGTAAAAGAATAAATTAAATACTAATGACTAGTAGCTGGAACGACATAGACGTATTCTATATAGTTATGGGCCCCATTATCCATGACAACCATTCAATACATGTAGCAGAAACATTCGATAAATTTGTTGGTTTCATTGCTCATGGCATGGAGTTACGAGTATCATAATTAGCCAAGATGGCGGATGCGCAATGAACTGCTTGAAGACATAATTACTAGATAAGAGAGTTGTTTCTAGATGAATGATCCGTTAGTTTACTCATGCTGAATAATTATTTTGTGCATCAGCAATTAATTATTCACAGGCTAAACTTTCATAAATTTTATCCGGCGGTAGAAGATTAGATCAAATATTCGAATGTATGAACTATTGGTCAATAAGTTATGTAATTAGTAGATGTGTTCTCGTCACCCGAATATTTTTATGAGATCTATAACATTATGGATCTCATGACTATTGATTCCTTTACCAAATTATCTTGCAACCGGCCATTAAGCGATCGGAAGAACTTAGCGTCACCATTTTAAAAAGTTATGCTTGGGCTAAATATCGTAACATCATTATCAGCCACTATCCTCACATGTAATTTCCGGTATGATATACTCCTGCATGATTTAGTACCTTGCAGTGCTATTTTTCTGTAGCATTAATAATATTAACTAGTAGTTGTATCTTGAGTAGTGTACTGCGCGTTAGCATGTTCGTCCATGTAGCACTCTCCTCATTTCTGATCTGACCGTACACTGTTGTACTGACTGCTTTTGGCCTGCACCTGGCATCCGGGGGAACGTGCGCGGTTCTGATTTCAGCTGGGACGAGGGCCTCTTTCCTGTAGTGGAATCACCCCGTGCCAGACACCCTAGAGGTAGCTTGAACTGTATTTCGTAGATGTAGATATATGATAGATATGATGTAGATATAGATGATAGTTTTTAAGATCGCATCTGAAATAGGCCACTCCGATGTAATACATAGAGATTTCCAAGACGCTGATCGTTGTCTTTTATTTTAAAGGAAAGAAACTATGATCGCTCCACGGACATCATTGTTCAAGTTATCCTCGACATTAGAGTCATCATCGCATTTTCGAAATCGATGAGAGAGTGAAGTAATTGAATCCGTAGCTTGCCAATTCTCATGCCGGTGTAGACATTAAGAAAATTCAACGACTTAATTTAACGCTACCCAAGGACCGTAATTGCGACTACAAGGTAGATTATTTCAGGCTTATCTTCCGACACGCCGACGCACAGCCAGATACCAAGAAGTCATTATCAATCTTCGAAGAATTCTTTCAGACTCAAAATGCGCCGTCGAAGTCATGCGTGATTCAGAAAATTAATTTATAGCTCCTGTGAATGCATAGCTCATGATTCATTATTGCCATGAAGTCATCCAGCCTATCCCTCTACCTAACTCCTTCTCCTTCTTAACAACAATATCAGTGAACCCTGGAGTTCTCTATTATCTTTTTCAAATGTCTTCAGGCAGCAATGGCGCACGAAGTGATATTGATGATATCGCAGTGCATCTCAATCCACCTCCATTGGGCAACTTTATTCACTCAATGCAGCTGAAGATTTCCAACTGCACTCGTTTACACACCGGATCAATCGTGCTTCAACTGATTAGAGACGGGCAAACTCGTTAATTTTCGGGAACTCGTTCACTGTGAACCGGTACTTTTTAGGACCCGTTCCTTTTCATTCGTTCACCGTTCTTTTTTATTAATAAACATTAATTTTTAATTTCAATATGCATTTAGCATTTCAAAAAAATATTATAAGAAACTAGAAATAATCTGTATGCTGTAATAATCTCGTTCTACAATATTGAATAAGTATAATAAAATTCAAATTACGGAACGGATTTAAATATTAAAGAAATTAGCGACCGAATGGAACGTGTGGCCGAAAAGAACGAGTGACCGAAAGGAACGAGTGACCGAACGGAACGAGTGCCCGAAAGGAACGAGTGACCGAAAGTAACGATTGACTGAAAGGAACGAGGGACCCAAAGGAACGAAAGAACCGAAAGGAACGAGAGGACCGGTCGTTCCGGAGAAGTCGGTCCTCGGTCCTCCCGTTCACAATCCATGAACCCGTTCCTTCGGTCCCGGTCGTTCGCGAACGACCCACCCTACAACTGATAGATTCGATGGTTATTCATCGATATTTTCAGTCCGTGTTGGTAATCCAGGCGATCTGAGTCGGCTAAGCTTGGAATTTTCAGATCGGTCCTAGTTCAAATTACTCTGAGAGCGAATGGTAAGCGTATTGTACGGTTGGTCTACGGTTTAACTGCGCTAAATAATCGTACTGGAGGTGTATTCAAGACTGTATTTAGCTACCCCACGCCGGCTCCCTATCTCCATTTCTCGCTAAGCTTTTCCTATTTCGCTGCCAATAATTCCTGGTCCGATTCTATCCTTAGCTGATGTTCGTCCTTCCTCTGTATCCAAGTTCTTGGGCCTATTTTTTCGGCCCTGTATTTCTGACTCGTATTCCTTACACCTTTCCATTATCTTTCCCCTTTTTCAATATCTTCCTTTTCTTGTTCTTTATTATTGATACTGCCCTCTTATCATTCGACAATATTCTCATTATAACTAGTGACGTACCACATTTATCTCGCTAATTTCATCTTAAAACTTCCTATATAGAACTGTGTGAACGTTCATCTACTTCCTTCCTCCACTGATTTCCTAAAGATTTCATCACTTACGCAACGGACCGATCAATTGTTAATGCTAGTCGTCAAAGATCGAATTATTATCTGTGCCACTCTTGATTCTTCCCGTTTTCTCTTACTAATCTTCCCAACTGTTTCCACTTCCTCATCATCCCTAAAGGTACTTTGAGCGAGATAGTTCCTTGGTGATATTGAAGACCATATTTGAAATATAAGTTTTGATATCTACAGCTACAAAACGAATGAAATAAATATCCCACAATTAATGGTGCAGTTTTATATTTTCACATGACAGCAATTTTAATAAATTAAATAAAAACATCTACATAATCCTTTACCTTGACTCACTTTTTCGCGTGGTTCGTTTAAGAATCCTTCAAAACGGACGGTGTTTTTGTGTCTCGGAAAAAATTACAGCGGTGACAACGTGACTAATTTTAAAAAAATGGTTGAGAAAACGTAAAAAATACTCACTGTTAGTTTTTTGTCGAGATCTAGGGGTTAGAAATGTCTCATTTTTTTTTAAATAAGGTCCCTCTGGAGTGCATACACGTACCGGTTCAACGTGAACGAGTTCCCAAAAATGTACGAGTTTGCCCGCCTCTAATCAGTTGAAGCACGATTGACCCGGTATTTAAACGAGTGCAGTTGGAAATCTTCAGCTGCATTGAGTGAATGAAGTTGCCCTATGGAGGTAGAAGGAGATGCGCTGCGATATCATCAATATCACTTCGTTCGCAATTACTGCCTGAAGACATTTGAAATAGATAATAGAGAACTCCAGGGTTCACTGATATTGTTGTTAAGAAGGAGAAGAAGTTAGGTAGAGGGATAGGCTGGATGACTTCATGGCAATAATGAATCATGAGCTATGCATTCACAGGAGCTATAAATTAATTTTCTGAATCACGCATGACTTCGACGGCGCATTTTGAGTCTGAAAGAATTCTTCGAAGATTGATAATGACTTCTGGGTATCTGGCTGTGCGTCGGCGTGTCGGAAGATAAGCCTGAAATAATCTACCTTGTAGTCGCAATTACGGTCCATGGGTAGCGTTAAATTAAGTCGTTGAATTTTCTTAATGTCTACACCGGCATGAGAATTGGCAAGCTACGGATTCAATTACTTCACTCTCTCATCGATTTCGAAAATGCGATGAT
This sequence comes from Ceriagrion tenellum, assembly GCA_963169105.1. NCBI lineage: Eukaryota > Metazoa > Arthropoda > Insecta > Odonata > Coenagrionidae > Ceriagrion > Ceriagrion tenellum. The sequence goes on along the minus strand of OY720633.1, from coordinate 85,233,029 downwards.
GACTCTAATGTCGAGGATAACTTGAACAATGATGTCCGTGGAGCGATCATAGTTTCTTTCCTTTAAAATAAAAGACAACGATCAGCGTCTTGGGAATCTCTATGTATTACATCGGAGTGGCCTATTTCAGATGCGATCTTAAAAACTATCATCTATATCTACATCATATCTATCATATATCTACATCTACGAAATACAGTTCAAGCTACCTCTAGGGTGTCTGGCACGGGGTGATTCCACTACAGGAAAGAGGCCCTCGTCCCAGCTGAAATCAGAACCGCGCACGTTCCCCCGGATGCCAGGTGCAGGCCAAAAGCAGTCAGTACAACAGTGCACGGTCAGATCAGAAATGAGGAGAGTGCTACATGGAAGAACATGCTAACGCGCAGTACACTACTCAAGATACAACTACTAGTTAATATTATTAATGCTACAGAAAAATAGCACTGCAAGGTACTAAATCATGCAGGAGTATATCATACCGGAAATTACATGTGAGGATAGTGGCTGATAATGATGTTACGATATTTAGCCCAAGCATAACTTTTTAAAATGGTGACGCTAAGTTCTTCCGATCGCTTAATGGCCGGTTGCAAGAACATTTGGTAAAGGAATCAATAGTCATGAGATCCATAATGTTATAGATCTCATAAAAATATTCGGGTGACGAGAACACATCTACTAATTACATAACTTATTGACCAATAGTTCATACCTTCGAATATTTGATCTAATCTTCTACTGCCGGATAAAATTTATGAAAGTTTAGCCTGTGAATAATTAATTGCTGATGCACAAAATAATTATTCAGCATGAGTAAACTAACGGATCATTCATCTAGAAACAACTCTCTTATCTAGTAATTATGTCTTCAAGCAGTTCATTGCGCATCCGCCATCTTGGCTAATTATGATACTCGTAACTCCATGCCATGAGCAATGAAACCAACAAATTTATCGAATGTTTCTGCTACATGTATTGAATGGTTGTCATGGATAATGGGGCCCATAACTATATAGAATACGTCTATGTCGTTCCAGCTACTAGTCATTAGTATTTAATTTATTCTTTTACATGCTACTATGTACCCAAGGCTTTGCTTTCGCCATTCACACCCCTAATGACCTCTTTATCCATCCCTCTCTCCCCTGAGGAATAGTCACTCAATTTGCACAAAATCTTGCACATGTTCTATTATTTTATCGTTTACCCTCATCTCATCGAGTTACAAGGTATTTAACATTTTCTATTTCACCAAACCGATTCGTTTAATTCGAAAATATTACATTCGATAAAAAAACTAGCTCTTTTTCCATATTTAAATATTAACTGGCAAGTGGCCGCAGAAACTAGTTGCAGGCAGGTGTTTGGAAACCAACCACGGAAAGGGGGGGAGGGAGGGGAAAGGATAAAGGAAGGATAAAGGAGGAAAGGGGACATAGGTGAATTTTATGTGAACGATTATTTTAGTGTTACGCTGTTTTTCTTATCGCCGATGCAAGGACAGTAGCAACTCGATAATAAGAAGTTGTCGGTACCGAAAAATCGGAACTTCGTGTATTCGAGTTTCATATTTTCGAACCTTTTTAATAAAACACGAAAAATATTTCCTCTTCCCATCCTGACTTCTCTGGTCTTTGGAAACGTGTTAAAACGATTTATAATCGTTGTATTTGAAAGTATTCGAAATAATGCCTTTATGTTATAAGTTGAATGTCACAAACGTTCGTGACGTAACTGTCACCTCTAAGGTCCCTATGAAAATGATTTTTAGTTGGCGATCATTTTCTATGCAAAATTTTCGCACAGTTTATAAGACGTATATAAAGCAAGTTCTGCTTTTGTATGATAATGTAGCTTTCTTAATATGTAGATAATCAGGATTGTCAACAGGTATGGGCGTTAAAAAGAGGCATTTGTGTCTAACATGTATGCAACTAAGACGGTAGCTGTCCCGAACGCGCTTCCAATCACCCTTCCTTTATCGCTCAGTCATTGGTAAAATGAGCAAAGGACTCAGTCCATTTCAGAAATCCTTTTCAGGTCATTATTTGTGGTTTCTACCACATCGCCTACTGGAAATACGAACTTGAGATGAAATATTATTTCGCTCCAATTACTAATCGCCTGACGACAAATTGGGCGTGATTCGGACATTTTCCATATCTTTATCAGATCGGAGTGTACTAAGTTTCCGGTTCCAAATGGCGAGATTTTTTGGACAGATGGAATATTAATGTGGAGGTCGTGGAGAATGATTCCGATGAAAATAGAACCTCAGATCCCGAACGAACGCTTCAACTGCCGCCCAGGAAATGCCTTCGCTTGCAATCAAGGAGCTTCACCAATCCATTTCTTATCCATGTTTCTAACATCTACGCAGTTGAGACGGTAGCTGAACCGACCGCGCTTCCAATCGCCCAATCTTTATCGCTCAATTATGGGTAAAAATAGCAAAGCACTCATTCCATTTAAATATCCTTCTTGGGTCATTATTTGCGGTTTCTTCCATATCGCCTGCAGGATATACGAACTTGGGAGAAATATTATTTCGTTCCAACCCATACGGTTTCACCCCTCATTGAAGTTCAAGTGAGAAACATTAACTCATGACCAAGTCCCTTTTCAATTTGATGATTCGTGCTTATAGTTCTATTCTGCAAAACATTAAACCAGTAAATACATTACGCGATTAATTTTTATCCTGATATGCATAATCTCTTCGCGTCGTGAGTTTTATGCTGCACGCCATTTTACACAATGGCGTCCTTTATGCCAACTTCGGTAAGCTAAAATATAGAAGCTTACGAAATGCATCGTATTTTAAAAGAGATATCCCAATCACTCCACGATTTACGGAACTTTTTATTCGCAATAGTTTGAAAGAGAAACTTCATCCTACATGGGCATCGCGGAGATATTCCAGATCCAGCGTTCTCTATTCGATTACTTTGTCATTTTCTTTCCCCTTTGCGACTTACGCCTTCTACATGACTGCACTGTGGAGCATAAAATAAGAAAACAAAATTAGATTAACCGTTTGAGGCGTAACTTTGTAAAATTAACTCACTGGAAACTTAGAAAGATGTGGGTGTCACGGAAAAAATCTGCCGCAGCTGAGGCTGAAATCCAACTCCGCGCAGTGGTAAAATCCTGATAATTTTATTCTTAATTTATATAAATGATTTGTGTAATTTTAAATTTAATGGTCTTTTAACAGCTTTTGCTGACGATATCGCCTTAAGTTACAGTGGTTACGATCAAATAATCATTGCAAATGACGTTCAAAAGGACTTGTACTTCATACGTAAATGGTTTGATTATAATGGGCTTGAACTAAGTGAAAAAACAAAATTTATGTTTTTTGATCCTAGCAACTGCTATGCAATGAATCTTAAATTATTATATCATAATGTAGACTGCTTAAGGCAGAACTGTAGTTGTCTAATAATTGAGATGGTCAGCAGCATAAAATATTTAGGAGTAACATTTGATAAATACTTGAAATGGTATCATCATATAAATGATTTAGTAAGAGTCTTACGATATAATGTATCGAAGCTTTATTTTATTCGACATAAGTGCCCCTTATATTTTCAAGTAATTTTGTACAACGCTTTGGTTGGCACTAAGTTAAGCTACGGTTTGATATGTTGTGGTGGGGCCCACAAGACGACATTGAACCCTGCAGTAGTGCTTCAAAAAAAGTTAATTAGAATAATTGCCAATAAAAATCGTTTTGAGCCTTCTTACCCTCTGTTTGTTAATCTTAAGTTATTGCCATTAAGATACATGTTTGTTTATAAAACTTTAAAGTTATTTTTTTTTGCGAAGTGGTAGTTTTCCAGCAATTTCTGGAACCGAGCATGGTTATAAGTTACGTAGGAACTGTAACTTTTTCATTCCTCAGCCTAATCTTTCTTTATTTAAAAGATCATTTCTTTATTTAGGGCCTAAAATCTTTAATAATTTACCTTGTTCAATTAAACAGACAAAGAGTATAAATAATTTTTATAAAATGGCTAAAGATTGGTTGTTATCCCATCATGATATAAATTTTCTCTTTTGATGTGTGTGTATATTTACTTTACATTTTTTGTCTAAAGGAGAAAAAGTCATTTTTTGTCTATAAGTTATACTTTGTGCGTTATTTATTGTCAGTTTCTGAAACGAGCATGTAAAAAAATCTTGTTTGCTCTTTTGTATTTATCTCTTCTTATTTGTTTTCACAAGATACGTTTTTGCCAATGATGCATATTTATAATAAAAAAATTTAAATTTTTGTGTAACTAGCCTCGCATTAAATTTAAGAATGGTAGCTTCCACACTGGTTTTTTAACCATTAAAGCTAACTAAAGCTCCTTTCATTGTTTTTGTAACAAAATTTGTACATTGAAGTAATTTGGAGTAATAAATTCATTCATTCATAACGACAATAAGATTCTCACAGAGTAGTATTTCCCTACTTAGACCCTTCTAAACGTCGGGTTATTTGAAATACAGCGTATCAGGGTCCAAATCATGCCCATGCTGAGTCATATTCGCGTATTAATATGCCAAGGACTCAAAAGTAACTCATGCCATCACAATGGCATCTGATTTAATTGGTCATACAACGAGGAAATCAAGGATAGCAGTGATGATAGATCAAATGTAATGTGTTACGGCCTGGTTACTCAACGAATTCACTGTAGTAACTCATGGATGAAAGTTGGTTCCAGGAAAATTTCATGGAGTTACCCCAACAACATCTTGGAATTAAGTTAAAGAGCCGTGGTGATTTTATTGTAACAATCTCAGTTTTCTGGTTTACTCATGCGATCAACTAAATTTTATAGGACGATATTTCGCGGACGACGGCTTCTTCAGGTTGAAGTGTCTTAGCGGTTTATCGCAGGTCTTATTATCTAATATATAAAAATAAATGTTTGTTTCTTCGTCTTCTATGCGTTCCAATACCCATTCATTGGATTGCCATGAAACTTGGGTGAGTTGTTGTGCGCGCGCCCGCAAAGGTTTGTGAATTTTTCAATCCATTGCACAATAGGTGGAGCGCGAGTCGTTTCAACAAATGAGTGATGGTACGCGAGCTTCTCAAACAAGCAAGGAACGACAAGCAAGCAACGAAGCAGATCGTTTACGAGTTGCTCAATCACGTCAATGAGAATCATATCAGTAGGACACAATTTGTGTTAAAAAGTGCATAGTTAATTTGTACGTGGAATAAGATTTGGTGCAGTGGTCTCTTTGTTTGCATTTTTATTTAAAACTTGTGCTCGATTTTCATGTATGCGTCGCTATTTCCTATAATTGGATTTTTGAGCGTTTAAATCTTGAAAACTTGGAAACCACAGCAAGTTTAATGAAACTTGTTCAAGAAATCTTGTTCCTTTTGCCGAACTGACCTGTTGCCTACCAAAGCCTACTTACTACCGTGAGATGGCTTAGGTAAAAGAGCAGTGGATAGGGAGCTGTATACCATGTCCGAAAGCACTTCTGCAGACGCCTGCGTGCTTTTATTTTCGGCTGTTCTTTTCTGTTTCTCGATGCAGATATGGTAGAACAGGGCTCAAGAATGAGAATCCATATTTACTATCAGTGTTGTAACTCTGCACTTTTAGCTTTCTATATAACTATTTCGCCCGCGGAAGAAATGTTAATTTGTCGAAAATAAGGTGATGGCGATGAAGCATACGACGTGTTTTATCTCAAATTCTTTGCACTTGATAAAATAAAATATTGCTGGATTATACCGCGTGTTTTATCGGTTTTTTACCCGACGTTTCGTGACCCACCGCTGGGCACTTATTCGTAGGAATAAAACTTCCATGTTTCTTTCTTCAACTTCTTTTTCTTCTTCTTTCAAAGTCTTTCGCTTCCAAAAGAAGTTTTATTCCCATGAATAAGTGACCAGCAGTGGGTCAAGAAACGTCGGGCAAAAAGCCGATATAACACGCGGCTTATACAAGCAGTAAAAACAATGTTTTTACTTCCAAAAAGCCATATTTAATTTTCTTATAAATGCCCATAAACAAATACGCTAGCTCAGTAACAACACAACAATATTAACACAAATATATAAGATGGAAAACAAAGAGGCATGAGAAGATATTTGATGCTGTCATTAAAACTATTCCATCAACTCCCAGTTGCCTAATCGTCTTGCTAAAGCTACACTCGGAGGAGTCTGGTCGTAAGACACATTGGGAGACATTTTATAAGCTATCGTATGACCACCAGCTAAGAAAGCACCAGTCATTCCATAAGTGCCGTAGCTGATAATGCTGTCATTTAACGATGCCATCAGAGCCAGATCGTGGTTTCTTGCAATTTTGGTGCCCAACTTACCCGTGCTGTTGTGGAAAGGACTCCCTTCCATTCCACCCCAGAACACTCCGTTGGTTTCATTCACCAATCGTTCCACGCACCACTTCCTATCATCGCCCACGATCAAGAATAGCACAGTCCTATTGTCTTTGAGTTTGATCATTTTTTCCATCGCACGCTTGTAATAACTGACGCCTGCAGTGGAGTTCAGCCCCTTACCGAACTTTTTTTTCAGGTACCCACTGTAGTCCGTCCGTCTCACGTGAACACCAACAAATGTCACTTCACCAAGGGACTGGTTGATTTTTTCCAGCACACCTCCGATTGTTTTCCTGACTAAATCCAAAACTTCGGGTCGAAACTGAAATAGTTCTCGGAACCTTTTGGGACCCATTTTGGCGATTCCTTCAGAGTGGACTATCCACTTTGGGAGAATGAGAACGTCACTCAACTGACCACCGTCGTACATTCTCTTCAGCTCCTCCAGAGGCTTGAGGGCAACTTTTATATCTATCGATTTACCTTTCTTGAGCGTACCACAGAGATAATCCCACGAAGAGACGGATTCAATACCACCCAGTTCAGTCCTTGCGGTCAGACAATACGAAGCATTCCCTCCGTGCAGCTTCCGACAGTGGTCCGAGAGAATGGTTTCTTCATACGCTGGCACCCAAAGATCCTGAAACACCTCTTCCAGCTCCTTTAAAATAGATCCTGGTATATAAGGAGAAAGATTTAAGAACTGTCCGATGGCCACAGTGGACGCGTACTCCAAAACTAAATTTCCGAATCGACCACCACCACGCACCGTGACTATACCATGCACGGGACACAGAATTCGCACCGAGGGTATTTCGGGAGTGCTATCCACATAAAATGTGTAAAATGCAATTAGTCCTCCACCAAAAACAGTTAGGATGGCAAAAAATACGGGGTGTTTAAAATTCATGGCGACGAGTTTAAAGGACTGACTACACACCAATGTTTTTAGAGTTAATTGCACGACGGTTAACCTGATGAACGAGTCACTTGACTCTTAGCGTCTATGGATACCTCTTTTTAAAAGTCGAATCTAACTTGTTATTCTGACATGGAATACAGGATATCCTGACAGGATATTTAGGCTGCACTGTCAGAGTGAAATATATCTCATCCTCACCGCGAGGATTCACTGTTGAGTTTCCGAATCTGGAGTTTTTTTTCCTTTTTAAGTTACTTTTTTCCACCAGAAGGATTGCAAATGCTCTTAGAAGAAAGAACTACCAGCAGAGTTCCTATCACCGGATAGATTTCTATTATCTCTCCTCCATCTCGAATTTTTTTTCGCGTGCAAACACTATCGGCGTTTGTCCTTACTTTGCGCAAGGACTTCGCGAACGGATCCCATACAGCACCGTCCTGGTTTCGTTCGTGCGTAAGTGGAGTGTGCTCGTGCGTGACGACCATTTCACGTCTCGGACACGACTTTCACACGATTGCACATTTACGCGTTAAAAGCTGGCTATATTGCATATGGAATGTCACGTACGTTTTTTCCCGAAGCAAATACTATGTTCACTGATAATTAATGTTTGTGTTATAGTGATATAATCAAGTAAAGAGCACTAGATGTTGTACTGTCCACTATTTTTAATACTGAAAACTTTAAAATACGTGTTTCGGCACTTCATTGGCCATCATCACGTAAAGTGTGATAATTCCAGTTATGCCATGGGTATTTATACATGGTTCTTAGTGGGAAGGAGGGGGGGGGAGGAGGAAGAGGAAAGAGGAGGTTTGGCGGTTGGGATTATCGGTGTTGAGGCGGAATGGGGAGGGGGGAAGGAGGAGAGAAAGAGAAGGAAATCGGTGCATAGCAGTGGGTTGGTTAGGTCATCCCAACGCCGCTCGTCATGTTGTGAGCTGGATTCAGGGAGAGAGGCCCCCCAACCTTCCGATATCTTCTGATTTGTCCTGATTTGTCCCCAACTCCAAATATGTATTGTTTGCGACGTTCGGTTAAAAGTGTCGTTGTCCCGGATGTTTTCCGGCTCGTCGGAGATTAAAGCGAAAGCCATCCGGGAATGTTCCATCCACTCCCTAAGCGAGGACAGAATAGATAACCGTATATAAAGGGCGACTGGGAGCACCAAGGTTGGTCAGTTGGTGGTTAAACAGAGCTAGTTACTCTTCTCGGTCGACACGCCGTGCATCCCATGTCAATATCCGCTCCTTGGTAAGATCTGCAAGCCCTATTGGCTCCTAGTACTCTCTCTCTCTCTCTCCCTCTCTCTCTCCCTCTCACTCTCTTCCTCTCTAGATCCATCTCTTGCTCCCCGTGTAAGATTCTCCATTCGACCCATTTTCATATATGTGTGTGCGCGAGTCTTTAAGTGTTTGTGAATGTCTCTAAAAGTAATAAAAACCAGGGAAGCCAATCTATGTGTCTTTATTCTACTCATCTCGACGCCTTAGCAAGGACTCATATCCATGTGTGATGTCGTCTCACGACTGCGCCATTACAGTCAAGTGGGTGGGGGAAGGAATGTCCAGTAGCGGATGTGAGTTGGATGAGGGATGGTTATGAGGTAGTGTTTCACGGTTTGGGTTTTGGTCAAAAAGGTAAGAAGGGTTTAGGATGGGGGAGTGGTTTTGAAAATCAATATAATTAAATACTTTGACCTTCATTTCTTTCCTCTTTATGATTTCCCATTGTTCATAGGCATCCAAGCAACGTACTTTGTTTTGAAACCTTAAAATGTTCACTCGGAAGTCCGCGTGGTGGGATTCTTCCATCAGATGTTTTGCCAAATGGGATATAGTCTTAAATTTTTAAACTTATTTCACCCACTAATTATTTTTAGTATGGAGACCGAGTCAGAAGGACATTTAAATTCTTTAGACCTCCGGATCTCAATTTCCCAAAACAAACATTCCTTTGTCATAAACCGAAAGCCCTCGTATACAAACCTCGTCATTCCTTCCGACTCCTGCCACCCAATGTCCCACAAAATGGCGGCGTTTAATCATTTGATCCATCGAGCCCTAAATATTCCGCTTTCAAAACAAAACTTCGACATGGAAGTCAACATCATTAAAAAAATTGTGGCACATAATGGCTATGATACCCATTTAGTTGAAAACATCTTAAATAAATAACGAAAAAAAGATATGCGATATGAACCACTATCTATTGTAGTATTTTAATTATAAAACACAGGAGACTTATTTGAATTTATATCTGCTATATCTTGCACGTAGAAACTAATATCAGGTTTTTTTGAAACCTGGTAATCATTGTTCTGGTGATAATAATCGTAGAATTTTATTAGATTTAAATTAAGTTCCAACAATAGTATTCCCAGTAATGGCTACATTTTTATTCAACTCATGTGACACTATGAATTGGATTTGATAAAATATAAATGATGTTGACTCTGGGTTTTCTTTATCTTCTACCACATCATAAACAGCATTATTAAGTTTTACCTGTTAATCAATACAATAACGGAACTTGTTGGAGGGTTATCTAACAATAGATAACTCAAATTCTCCCATCTACAAACTTCATAAAACTCTAAAAATACTGAAAATGAAAAGTAAACAACGGTAACTACGCAGAGCTGATTGAAAATGTTTATTTACTAAGTATATTCACTCAACATTCACTATGTTTACTACTCGAACTCAGATCGATATGAACTCGTACCGATCAGAACAATCTAAGCCAGCCGACTCGGATCGCCTGGTTTACTAATGCTAAAACGACTGAAATATCGATTTGAAATCTTCAGACTGGCAGAGAAAGCGGGCCGAACTAGGACGAGCCTGTGAAGAGTAGATTGTGTAACAGGAGTCGCCATACCAAACGAAAGAGTTGGCTGAAAGGACATGTTTTGATCCGTCTGTTCACCCTCCAGCTCGAAATAACTCTTCAAATAAGGAGATGGAAATTCCTTCGTATTGACTGGATCGGAATCCATCCCAAACCACAAGTAAAATACAGACACAACGAAACGAATGCAAGGACCTTCGTTTACTCGTCGACTCCGGCAACATGCACCACACACGACATCACACGAAACTAGAATGTTGCAACACCGAAGCAGCGTTTCCAACTCTAACACAAGACCGGATCGTGCAATCGTCTTACCGGGGAACACCTATCTTCGTTTTTAGGAAGTGTGTGGGACGATCGACCTCGGATAAGGTTCGACAGTCTGCGACATAGCAACTGAGGGATGATGAACTCCTCCACACGCCCCTAATTTATCATCGTATAGCAATAATAAAGTAGAACTAAAACAGTACATTCTAATCAATCTGTGTCTAAAAGATTTACGATTGTTTCTGCTGTTAAAAAAATTGTTAGAATAAAAATAAACTATAAAGGGACTAAGATCGTACAATATGCGTACGATCCTACCACTGGATCATACATCGTACAAGGCACGAAATGATCGGGTTTATGCGATCAAGATCGTACGTTATCATTATATATCGTTATATCGTTATCGTTAGACCCCTCAATTCCTCCCAATTACATTTCACGACTGTGCCTAAAAACGCGCTGTGATTTAGAACTTTTCGGATTCTTCCCGCGTTGCAGCATACCAGTGGACGACCGTTTCGCAGGCATTCCAGTCGGTATCATCAGGTTATCAGGTCCACTAATATGCTACATCGCGGGAAGAACCCGAAAAATTCTACAGTATAAGAAAGTTGTGGAAACCTTTGTAAAAATTTAGGAGGAACTTTAGGCATTCCCGATTACCTACCCTCATTTTAATATGTGGTATTAGCTGTTCCCGGCATGAGTTACAATGCCTCTTTTTCTACATAATTAGGCACGCATATGCAAAGCAAACACAAACGAATTTGAAAACAAGTCGAATAAATTTCTCGTACCAACACAGGAATTCGTAACGCACAAATGATGGCATGAGCTTCCATTTCATGCCTATGCTGCAGTTTCCAAGAAATAAAATATTCTATTGTTGATGTAGAGCAAGAATATAAGATATTCGAGCTTAAAAATCCAATTTTAGGAAAAAACGAAGCGTACACGAAAATCGAATGCAAAAAATAAAAAAAAAGCGAACAAAGAGACCATTACACCAAATCTCATTCAACGAAAAAATAAATCACGTACCTTTTCATTCAAATTATGTCTCAGTGATACGATTCTGATGCACGTGATTGAGCAACACGTAAACGATCTGCTTCGTTGCTTGCTTGTCGTTTCTAGCTTGTTCGAGAAGCTCGCGTGCCAACACTCATTTGTTGAAACGACTCGCGCTCCAATTGTAAAATGGATTTAATAATTTAGATACCTTTGTGGGCGCGCGCACAACAATTCACCAAAGTTTCATCTTAATCTGATGAATGGTATTGGAACACATAGAAGAGGAACAAACAAACGTTCATTTTTTTATACTAGATAAGGAAAGATATCTACCATCAAATGATGTAAAATATGACAAGGTCATCGGCCATTTAACGAAGACATATTGGTTTAAAACTTATGCATTTTTACGCAACAATGAATTTCCTCAATGGTAGTGCGATGGCATCTCTTCAAATAACTTTTTTGAATCTCAATTTCTGCCCGAATGATATTATTAAAAAAACATGCATAACATGCACTACATGTTAAGGTACCTAAATTATTATTTTTACCTTACGTCATCGATAATAATACGTGAGTATTCAACTTTAAATAGCAAAATTTTTATTTTCGTCGGAGCGCATTGCGGTCATATTGTGATGAATGTTGCAAAGTTGCCAAGGGAAACTTTTGGTGTTTACCTATATTACCAAATTTATTTGTAAAAAACTTCAAAAATTTGGCATATAAGGTGGTTTGAGCGAAATATCATTTCACCTAGTAATCAATGATCTTAGTTTCGTTTTAAAGAGAAAGACCTCACCTTTCCGAAGATATCATAATATCAAACACTTACCGCTCTACTTTCCGACATATTTGTCCAAAAATACCAGCCCTTTTGCATGGAAAATGGTACGGGCATGCACTCCTGAGAGAAATTATTTTAAAAAAATGACGAATTGCTGACTCCTAGATCTTGTCAAATAACTGACCGTGTGTTATTTTTATATTGTCTGAACTATTTTTCAAAATAAATCATACTATCACCACCGTATTTTTATTTCACGATAACAAGAAACCTTCCGTTGTGAAGGGGTTTCAAACGTACCGCACGAAAAAATGAGTCAAGTTAACGACTCATGTGGTTAATTTTATTTAACTGCTTAGAATTTCAATTATAATGAAGTATATTATTGCGCCATTAGTAATTCAATATTTTATTCGCGTTTCCTAGAGCTGCACAGATTAAAACGTATAATTCGAATATGGTCTCCATTATGGCTAGGGAACTATCCCGCTCAAACTACCTTGACTTGAAACCGCCATTTCTGTTTCTCTCTCTTTGGAGGTCAATGCGAAGAACAGTTGGCGTAAAATTGATTGATTGACGCTCTTCATTCTTCCTTCTCTCCATACACAAAGTTAAATGATTTAAGCCTAAATATGATTAAACCCTTCACTCAGTTCGTTAAAAATCATGATATCAAAACCAGAGGAAATAGCAATGAAGGCTGGGGTCGGAATAATGAATGGTTTTCGTTACGAGGCAAACATTTGGTTCAACGCTTTGTTCTAAGAGATATTACATACCACAAGGAGTATTAACAAGATTTTTTTCAAAATATTCAAGGCATTACTACGCCTACATCTACATCTACGTCATACTCTGCAAGCCACCCAAAGGGTGTGTGGCAGGGGGTGCTTTTGCACCATTCATGGCTCACCCCGAAAGAAATCCCCGGCAAGGTATAATTTTCCGCATTATTCACTACCATGTTGTACTATATTTATCAATAGCATTGATTCTATTAACCAGTTGATGCATCATACTAGTGTAGTTTACTGCATGGTTTAAAATGTGAGAGTATATAACCTCGTTGGTATATCCGCGAAGTAAGGTGGGAGCTTGGGAGACAGAGACAATTACACAAACTACATTAAAATTCTATTGAGCTAGGTACATCAACAACGAAACATGCGGCGGGAGAAATTTATGTTGCTCAGCGGCCAAAAATGAAGAAAATACAGCGCACTACCTAATCAAACTTCAAGAAGCAAAATCCTAGGTGAATTACTAGAGGAAAACCTAAGTTTTTCTGGTCTTACGGGAGTGAGCTCCAAAGCAAATCTTCGACAGTAGAATCTTCTTAGGATAAAAACAGAAAAGCAGTCACCAACCAAGCCAACCAATGAAACCATTACTTTGAAAGTGTATTTACAAAGGATGACACCGTATATAATTAAGATATTCCTAACATTAGTGGCCCATTGGTAGACATAATTGTTCAACGCGATGAAATAACTAAACAACTGAGTTCAAATTAAAGTAACAAGTTCCAAAATCCAGAAGGAATACCTGAACGTGTTCTTAAGGTAGATGCAGCGTTTCTTGACTTTAGAAAAGCTTTTGACAAGGTTCCCCACTGTAAGTTACTCGCGAAGTTAGCATCATACGGAATAGACAGTAATATAGTAGGCTGGATAGGAGATTTCTTGTATGAAGGCGTTCAAAGGGTGGTATTAGATGGTGTCAGCTCCGGCGAAGTAAAAGTTACATGCCTATATGTCCTCATCGCAGCAAATTTTATAAAGCTCAAGAAAAAAGTACTTCAAGGCGCAGGTTCCTCCTATAAACCCGTCAGCTATGTATAACACAATCTGCTTTTCGTGAAACTTGAAACCGCCATTTCTGTTTCCTTCTCTTTGGAGATCAATACGAAGAACAGTTGGCGTAAAATTGATCGGTTGACGCTATTCATTCTTCCTTCTCTCCACCTTTCTTCTCCACGCCACATTTCCTGCTTCCCTCATCTGAAATTATTCGCCAAAAAATTGGAGTCATGGTTTCCTTGATGTCTCAATAAATCTACATATCTACATATTACCCTGAGAGCTGCCGCATGGGCGTGTGGAATGGGGTGTAAGGACACCACCCATGTAAAGATGTAAGGGATAAGGTTATGGAAGGGGAAATGGTGACGAGTATTATGGGAGTGTATTTCTTTAAGAGTGTATTTATTGGAGCTCAGTTTTTATTGTGGTCGCTTATTGTGCACGAAAAGAGCGAGTTTTTGTATCTTTCTGTTCTATCTCTTTTATTTTATCGCTTCTATCAGACCTAGCGATGTAGTGAGGCGTCATGATAATACTCCTTCTGTCCCTCTGAAACAAACCAGTTCTGAATTTCTCAAGAAAACTAAGCCTAGCGCACAGCCTCCGAGTCTCTAGGGGCTCTCACCTTATTCCTCCTAAAAGTTGTGAAACACTATATACCCTATGAAATATACTCTTCTTTATACGATGGATTTCCAATATTTTCTCTTCTTAAACAATCTTCTAAGTACATTTCAAACAGCCTTTCCTAAGCCTTTTCAATCAATCTTTCCTAAGCACACTAAGCTAATATCAGCAAGTCTTGCTTTTGCTTTCCGCCGACAGAGGCAAATCATTCAAACAAAACAGAAAGTCGAATCATCGGTAAGTCTAAAACGTAAATTATTCCTCATTTGCAATCTTCCGCAAAGATCATTCAACTACAGGCATGATCTCAGAGCTAGGCGTTTCCCGATTTGCGACACAATCTCTTGATTGAGGCGTGAAAAATCAATAGAGTTGTCTGAGCTGGGGAAGGGATGTTCTATAGATATAAATAGTGGCCGAGCGTCGAAAACGATAGCAGTTTCCATGAAAGATTTTATCACTCACTACCTGTTGCTCAACACGAACGAAACTATGGCACCCGCCGATAAACTGACGCAGGAAAAGTAAACTGGAAGAATTACGAGGCAAAAAAATCTAGAGAAAGCGCATCGATAAGTACAAATTTTGTACGTCACTGCGGCGGGGCCTGAATTCGTCACCACCACTGCTAACGCATTGTAGATTAAAAACTCGAGTTCGTTGAAATTACGTCGGGCTACTTTTTCCGAGTAACGGGCTTTCCTCTTTCCCACTTGTCTTCCGTACAGGTGAAAAATTATGGATGGAAACTGTCACTGAGTTCCCACTTCCTCGCACTTTGTTATGGATTTACCTGATGTGAAGTTGGGAGTGCGTATGAGTAAAATTCAATAATTATTAGCTTATTTTAAGAGTTTAATTCAAATTTATAACGTTGGGTTCTCTTTGAAAACAATTGGGAATGTACTTTATTCCATCAGCGGAGTTAGAATGTTTACACACGTGGCATGAAGGTTATTTTTAATAATATCCAATTATATACCAATGATCTACCACACACTAAGACGAAGACTAAAATCCTAGTATGCGGAAGAGAGAAAGTGAATACAGAAGTCGACCTGAGAGGAAGTAAATTGTAGCAAGTGGATTATTTCACCTATCTCGGAAGTACCACCTCGAGGGACAGAAGAAGTACAACAGACTCCAAGCGGAGAATAGCCCAAGCTAAGAAGGCGTTCATGGGAAAATGACAACTGCTGTGCTCAAAGAAGATAGGACTACATACCAGGAAAGAGTATGTGAAAACGTTCGGGTGGAGCGTGGCACTCTATGGATCGGAAACTTGGACCATTGTAAAAGCTGACCAGAAGAGACTAGAAGCCTTCGAAACTTGGTTCTGAAGATAAAACGGGCGGCCAAAATAGCAAATGATGAAGTGCACAGAAGAGTAGAAGAAGAAAGGACCATGTGGAATACCTTACAGTAAAGAAAAACCAGATGGATTGGACACATTCTGAGCAGGGAAAATAATGCCCACTTCTACATGTTTAGTATGCCTATAGGGGGAAACACTGTCGCGATAGCTAGCTCCATTGGCGGTTGAGGGTTTAATCAAGCAGTATGATCCTATGAGTTTCTTTGAGTCACATGACAATGACGTTGGCTCAGATAGCCAATGGGATATCAGGGAATTCATTCCATTAGGAGCATTCCAGCGGAGTAGAAGTAATTCGTTTGCATTCTCTAGAACAACGAAGTTACAATAATGGGGTTCTGGTTACCACGATTAATTTTGTCAATAGTAAACAACAGGCAGAGAAGCTCAACCAAGGCTAGTTGCATTAAATATCAGACAGAAATAGACACATCAATGGAGGAATTTACGTTGAATGTTATGAAGGAAAGTGATAACCGTTTGATCCATTTTGCCCTTGAAGATGAATTAATATGAGATTAAGAATGTTTCTCTATTTGATACAGGTGCTTCTGTGTTCAACCCGATCCTAAAGATTGCCCATGAGGAGAAATATGTGTTCTGTCATTGTTACGTATATACTAATGTGACATGAGACTTGACCGGATTTTTGTGTCATGTGTATAGTACATTACTTTTTAGACTACATTTTGTCTGTGTGTTGTTTATTAGACAGAGAAAAATGGCTAGTGGAATTGGCCGATGAGTGGTGTAAGTGGTCTAAATCTGCATACCAACAGTCATGTTTGAGGATAAATTCGCGGATCCGCAGCGGTGTAGTGCTTGGCTCCAAAACTGACTTTTCTTTGAACCACTCCCAGACATTTCCCCTCAGGAATTGTTTTCTTCCTTTCTGTACCATGGGCTTCTTCAGCTATGAGTCAAGAATGGAATAGAAACTTAAATCTCCGCCCTATCGCCACAGGAGAGCCACCTGGTTGTCCACGGAGAGTACGTGCTGCCAGGCAGTGCTTCCCCTGCGCATCTACATATGCTACCCCCTCCCCTGAACTAGTACGCCCGAGTCGCCCACCGGATGAGGATAAGAGCACAGGGTTCTATCACCGGCCCCTCTACACCCTTCGACGCACCGCCGGAAACGACATACGTAATTCAACCCCAATATTATTACTGGTCGGGGTGCTATTAATGGTGCTGGGAGAGGATGCTGAAGATGAAATGGAAAAAATAAGAAGTGATGAATTTTACAGAAGAGGTAAGAAACCTAAAGAACACGATACAGAAAAAAAGAACCAGATGGATTGGACACACTCTGAGCCACGATGGGTTTGTGAAGAACGTAATTGAAGGAAAACTAGAGGGAAAAGTCCTCAGAGGAAGACCCAGGAATCAGTTCATGGACCAAATAAAGAGTTAAGTACGGAAGAAGAGGTACCAGGAGGTAAGGGAACAAGCATTGGATAGGGAAGGGTGGAGGGCTGCAGTCAGCCAAACTTTGGATTGCACGACCAATGAAATAATTATTACCGTTAGAGAATGATTGGGGCTTAACGCTGTGACGAAACTGGATCAGTCTTACGCAAGATAAAATGTCACGATTTTTACATTCGTGTGTAGCGTGGCACTATGTGGAGCGGAAGCATGGACCATTGGAAAAGCTGACCAGAAGAGTCTAGAAGCCTTCAAAACCTGGTGCTGGAGGATGACGCAGAGATAAAATGGACGGAAATAATTAAGTGTAAGGTAGAGCAAAAGAGGAAAGAAACCTATGAAATACGATACAGAAAAGAAGAGCCAGATGAAATGGATACACTCTGAGGCTTAATGGATTTGTGAGGAACGTAATTGAAGGTAAAACAGAGGGAAAATCCCCAGAGGAAGACCCAGGAATAAGGCCAGGTACCAACAAATCAGAAAGTACATAAGAAGACCTACCACGAAGTAAGAGACCTAACAAGAGAAGGACGGAGGGTTGCCGACGGAGGGTGAGGAACGTAATTGAAGGTAAAACAGAGGGAAAAATCCCCAGAGGAAGACCCAGGAATAAGGCCAGGTACCAACAAATCAGAAAGTACATAAGAAGACCTACCACGAAGTGAGAGACCTAACAAGAGAAGGACGGAGGGTTGCCGACGGAGGGTGAGGAACGTAATTGAAGGTAAAACAGAGGGAAAAATCCCCAGAGGAAGACCCAGGAATAAGGCCAGGTACCAACAAATCAGAAAGTACATAAGAAGACCTACCACGAAGTGAGAGACCTAACAAGAGAAGGACGGAGGGCTGCCGACGGAGGGTGAGGAACGTAATTGAAGGTAAAACAGAGGGAAAAATCCTTAGAGGAAGACCCAGGAATAAGGCCAGGTACCAAAAAAATCAGGAAATACATAAGAAGACCTACCATGAAGTAAGAGACCTAACAAGAGAAGGACGGAGGGCTGCCGACGGAGGGTGAGGAACGTAATTGAAGGTAAAACAGAGGGAAAAATCCCCAGAGGAAGACCCAGGAATAAGGCCAGGTACCAACAAATCAGAAAGTACATAAGAAGACCTACCACGAAGTGAGAGACCTAACAAGAGAAGGACGGAGGGCTGCCGACGGAGGGTGAGGAACGTAATTGAAGGTAAAACAGAGGGAAAAATCCCCAGAGGAAGACCCAGGAATAAGGCCAGGTACCAAAAAAATCAGGAAATACATAAGAAGACCTACCACGAAGTAAGAGACCTAACAAGAGAAGGACGGAGGGCTGTAGTCAACCAATTTAAAAACAGATTGCACGACCAATGGAAGAATTATTACTGTTGGAAAATGCTTGGGTCATAACGCTTCAACGAAACTGGACCGGTCTTAAGCAAGATAAAATTCTACGGTTTTTAAAGGCATCCGTTATTTAACAATGCATACGGCAAAACTTGACGACTAAATTCTTCCGAGATAAAAGTTACCAAGTCGGACATGAATAATTTAATCTCGAGTGATCTAAGAGATATGATAGCGGAAAAATGCTGGCGATGAGTCACATTCTATTTCCGGGTAAATTGCGCAGCAATCAAGAATGTGAACATGCAAATCTTGAAAAGGATTATGAAAATGGAAAAAAATTGCCAAGTCGCTGAAAGAATGGGAGCACCGAATATTATCTCTTGCGACACCATATCGTAATTTGTCGCACGAATAATGTTGGACACTCTTAATGATATAGTAGTCTTAACAATGTCAAAAGAACATATTTAGTGGCAAGCAAGCGAAGGGAGGAGGTACACGATAGGGAGAAAATTGAAACTACTAGACTAGTATGACGGAGATGAATTAATAGCTCTATGAAGTACGTTATCGTAGGCATCGGGATTGGCTTCAACGACAAATGAATAGAATTATAATTTCCCGGAAAAATTTCCCAAAATGGCTGTCTATCAGGACCTAACACCACATAGTAAGAATGTAGTATCACTAATGCCCCGTTTTCATTACCAGGTTAGAATGATAGTTAATATGGCGGCTTAAATAATTTCCGTTTACACGGCATTTCTCAACCCTAGTTAAGATGCTAGTGGCATCTGGTGGAGAGTTATGAAGGTGATGTAGCCCTCAGTCCAACAAACATCGCAAGTCGCTTTTCATTTGTTTCCTGGGCTGAGGGCTCAATTCACGAGTCCACATTGGCGAGAAAAAATGTTTGAATATGCAAATTTTTCGCACGGTAAGACTTTTCATTCATTAGTATTTAACAATACACCTACCATTTCATGTCTAAACATTATGCATCGAAAGATAAAAAACTGAGAGGATAAATTTCCTCAATAGGACGGCATGTCACTATGCTATACTTTACCATTAAGATATCCCGAGAATATTACGTTATTATGTCGTGTGTACTGTTTTATGACATATAAAAACAATTCAAGGTGTTTTCTTACATGCGAGAATTATAATGAAATCCATTTCGAGCCCTTGCCTCATTATATGCAGCGAAATAAATTACTTTTTCTTCCAAGCTCTGCCTATGACCCGTCCTCACTTGCGCTTTTAAGGTAAATTTTGAACTTAATATACGGTTAATCATTCACTCATGCAATTAAATACATCAAGCACCTTGACACTGCCGCATGGGTACGGATTATGACAAGGTAAACTCTCGTAATATATTGCACGCTTCAAGAAAAAGCTACATGTGGACTAGATCACTCAACTACTATAGCAACTAACCTGCGTTTACACGAGTTAAAAATGATGGCAACGAGCGCCAAGTTGACTAGGGTTAGCGCCAACCTGCGTTTGCACGGAGAAATTTTACTAGGGTTAGGGCTAACCTGGTAAGAAAGCTAGTAATGTAAACAGGGCATTACCCAAGGAGGAATGAATAGTCACATCGACGTCATCATGATGTCACCTCAGGGTCACAGTGCAAAATTCATCTTGACATCAAAATGGTCCCACAGAATGATGTCCTTCGTGACCCACTTTGACATCAGTTTGACTTGAAATGACCTGTCATGTTGACATCAAAATGACGTCCTTTGTGACTCACTTTGACTTGAAATGACCTCTGTCATGTTGACATAAAAATGATTCCTTTTGACTCTTGTGATAGTTTGACTTTTGTTTTCGTACTGGTGTAATGCCAGGGAAAGGTGGAAGAGGATGGGAAAGCAACAGCTGGAAACAGTAACAGCAGTTAATAATTAGATTTGGAATTTATTTTTGTGCTGTAAGAGAAATCATTTTTATTTTTTAGTATTTTTTATATTAAGCATAATGAATTTTGCTAGATTAATACTATTTGTCGAGCATAGTTTGCCCTTTTCAATCCTCAAGAGAATAGAAATTACTGAATTTAAAAGGGCAAAATGTGCTCATAAAAAACTTGCAAGACCAGCAGTTCGTTGGGCGCGACAGTTCATATTTGAGCTACGATTTATTATTGCGCCAAATTTAAAATGCCATTTATCGCTTTCCGATTTGCATCATGCGACTCAATATGGGCATTAAGTTGCGAAGGTAAAGTGATATGCGTGATCAGATTGCTCGATAGGAGCATAAAAGCAAGGTATTTTGGAAGTTAATTTCAGACGTCATGGTGACGTCAATGTAACATCACAGTGACGCCATAAACCTAACTTCGTATTTTTTCAAGTGAAACTGTCAGAATGGTGAGAAATCATCTGTTTCTTAACTAATATTGACCATTTATGACTTTCTGATAGTAAATTTTCGAAGGTCAAATTTTTGTCAATCTAATTCAATTTGAGTCAACAACAAACTCATGACTGAAGACTGACCTCTTGCCCATTATATTGACATCAAAATGAAGTCATCGAGACTTTCCTTCCTCCTTGGGTAGAGACAGATTTTTCCCACAAAAACATGGGACACGATAGGGCTTTATCCTACCAGAGTCCTCTACATTGCGCCAACTACACCACAAACTTTGTAGTGCAGTTGGCGTAGACAACTTTGCATTCCACAACCGGAGAGATCGTTCTAATGGCAAAAACTGCAAATACTAAAGCCTCTCCATAATTCGGTCACTACCCTAAAGAATAATTATTTTCCGTGTAACTCCGAAGAGAAGCCAAAAATGAACGACTTACTCCAGAGAACACTGCTTCATCGGCATCAGAATTGCTGCGTACATGAAAGATATGACTTTCCTGCCGGCTTGCACTTACAAAACGTCCAAACTTATCTCGTGCATCGCCGACAAGTCGGAGATAAATCGCAAGCCACGTGGAAAGTTTACGGTCGCCATATATCTCGGCGAAGGGCAATATTATATCTATTTGAACGAGTTCTGATAGATATATGTGAGTTTAAAACTACACGTACGAACGAGGCTATCATCGGCTTGGTTCAAAGAATGCATAACTGTTATCAGAGCAGTTACGCCTGACCGGTCAGGTCTTCGTTTAACTCTTGGATTCGAAAGCTACATACAGTCAATTAGTAAAATCTGAATGCAATGATGAAGGTAATTACATTGAAAATCAATGGTTTGGAGTTCCTACCCATATACGTGTAAGTGTTAGAGATATGAGAGAAATCCTGAGGAACATGGACGTATGGACGCATGGACGTGGACGTCCTGTCCCCCCGGACATATATCTACAGCTACGAATGGGTGTCGTGTCTCCTCCACCCCCCCCCCCCCCCAGGTATAAATCCTGGCTACGCCCATGCTAAGGAATTAAGTATACTGGGTTCAAATGAATCTTTGTCTTGCTACACTAGGAACACACAGCTATTCCAACTGACACTGTAGGGTACTAAGGCCCGTAACGAGAGTCTCACCTCACGAGGGAGCGGACCTTTCATGGATGTTTATTTCCTGAATATAAAGTAGATTCCGTGCGTTGTTTGATGTATGGCATTTGTGTTTACACAACGCTTTTCAAGCCGATGTGCGGAGGCCAATCACATTACTGATAACTGGAAAAGAGCTAAAAACATATTGGTTGTTCCGGATGCACCAACTGGCATAGAATTTCTTAACTGATTGCTGTAAAACCATCAAGATGTCCGTTTGATTTAGGTATAGGACATGGATTTCCGCGAATGCCAAGGTAAATACTTCATAATTTTCGTAAGATTGTTAAATACTATCAGGTTAAGGTAATTCAAAATATGATTTAACAGCGACTTATTTTTTTTTAATTTCTATAATCATGTTCATATTGGTGCCAAATGTAATTAGTTGTGAGGAAGTTACTCCTAATGTTAATATTATCCTAGAGCTAGATATTCAAAGAATCTACCCTGATTCTAGTGAAGTAAAAAGCATAATGATAGTCTTCAAGAAGACAGAGTACCTTAGAAGATCAATGCTATCCAATTATAGTAATCTATCAAATAGTCTATCAAGTGGGAATCATTTAGCATTTATGAAAATATGGGATATTCTCGCGAGGAAAGGTCGTACGAGTAATAAGACAGCAATTCTTGACCAACGTTTCGGAACGTAATTCATTCCATCATCAGGGCTACAAAAAAAAACATGTACACTGAAGGTCAACCACAACACATCTCAGAACAACCCAATATATAAAAATTTAAAAAAATGGTATATTAAATAAAAAAACACTGAAAATTACCAAAGAACCACATTAAGAACCCGAATTCACATCACACTGCCACTGCAATTCTGTCATCATCTTCCCGACCATCCATGACTACCTGGCGTAACAAACACCATCAAGCACCACTCCCCTGCCTCTATTCATCGCACCGATGTCTACATGAACTGCCATGCAAATATATGTCCCCACAAACATCCGCATACCACTGCTTGAAGACCACTGAACGTCACAAAGTACACAAAACCAAAAAAGAGCCACGGTAGAGGTCTTTCAACGAAGTTGCAAACACAAAATAGTACACAATACAAAGTTACATTCAAATAAGATTATCTCAAACAGTACATAGGGAAATAACATTTACAAATCATGAGATTGGTCGGTTACGCGACAATTGTTTTTGATAACAAAATTGCAAACAAATGTTGTGGTTGACCTCAGTGTACGTGTTTTTTTTTGTATCCCTGATGATGGAATGAATTACGTTCCGAAACGTTGCAAGGTATATAAAATAAAACAACACTATAGTCGCTTGAAGATTAAATTTACTGATTTGTAAGATAAATTTTATCATGAAACTTTCAAATATATTATTTTCAGATGTAGGGTAATATGAATCGAATCGGTTGCATCACATCTAAATGGATATAGCTCCTCAGGATTTATAATCGGAAATAATGACGATAGCAATAATGTTTTATTTCTCTCTAACAATATACATAACATACAATCATGAAGATAGGGCGGCACGTCCGGCGCGGGAGAATAAAACGGTTGTAGGACGCTGTCTGTACTCGTCCTATGCTACCGTAACTGCCGCTGCCTTGCGCCGCAGCGCTGTTTTTGCCACTGCGCTGTTATGATAGATCAGTTCTAGGATACTGACTAGGTTAAATAGGTTTGTCAGTGGTGCTAAATATCTAAACATGAATTGTAGATACTAACCTCGCATGCAATCTCCGGCATGATGTACCGACTCCTGCATGTCTTAGTACCTTGTGGTGTTATTTATTTGACGCATTGACTGATCCTGGGCTTTAGGTAACCCAGAATGAGAACCTCTATGGAGGTTACCATCAAATTAATAAATAATTAAATGATCATACATTATTATTCAACATGAAAAAATATACTAACATTAAAATAAATAATTCCTTAACCAAATATGTCTTCAATATTTTAATAATTAAATAGCCAATATCTTAAATTTTTTAATTGAGGTTAGGTGTGATGCATTTTTCCAGGCAGAAGGTAGTAAATAGTACGCTTTTGGCTCAATATATAATAACTTCGTCTGAAAAAGGACGTTTTGGGCCTGGGCAAGGGTTTTAAAACTGTATATAAACTTGCAATCACAATAGTTACTTAAATAATTGGAATATTTGACTTTGGCCACCATTACTAAAACTGGACTGATTAAGTGAATGGAGATTAAAACTGGAATGGTGAAAGTTAGCCCAGAAGTACCGAACAGCCTAAATCAGTGATGGCGAACGTTTCGAGCTTGTTGCGTCAAAATTCGTATCGATGACCTGGCTTAACTCAGGTGCCGTGGCACATTTAGATATCTCCATCATTCTGAGGTTTTCGTAGCGCCAGTAAAAAAATATGCTTTTTTTATTAATTCATTTATTAAAAAGAGCTTAAATTTATTGTTTTTTAAGATAAATTTTTCTGTGAAACATAAAAAATATAATATTTTATGATGTAAAATAATATCTCAGTGCGAGTTGATTGTTCATTAGTGAAGGTTGTTATCTATTTGTCGGAGTAAAACATTTGTGAATTTTTACCGTCCAACACGAGATAAACAAAAACTAGATTGGAGTGTGAGATGCAACACAATAATTAATGGTTGATCGAAGAATATACAGCCATCAATGACAGGGATTATCTATTACATTTACACACTGCCATGCGAGCCGCTGCAAGAGCGTGTGGCACGAGGTGTTAGGACACCAACTGTGTACAGACACGAATGATAAGATTTCGGGAGGTGAAATGGTGAAGCCTTTTTAAAAGGGAGTGTTTTGAGTAGGGCTTAAGCTTTTATTATGGTCTCTTATTGTGCGAGGAAAGAACAAATATCAGCACCTATCAGGGAAGCGTTAGAGACTTGGGAGCCCCTAGAGACTCGGAGGCTACATGCTAGGCTTAGGTTGCTTGAGAAATTCAGAACTGGTGCGTTTCAGAGAGATACATACAACATTATCATCGCGCCTCACAGCATCTTTAGGTGTACAGAAGCGATAAAATAAGAGAGGTACACTGCCGAATAGATAGGTGCAAAAACTCGATCTTCCGCGCACAATAAGCGACCACAATAAAAAATGAGCTCCACTAAAACACTTCCAAAATACATTTCACCATTTACATCTTTACACGGCTGGTGTCCTAACACCCCCGCCACACGCCAACGAAGCGCGCAGCTGTCCTTCGTATTTTATTTATATTTTGGTCAAATCTTTCTGTTCAGGGTCCCAAATATTCGCGGTGCACTCGAAGTGTGGCCTAATCATAACGATCATATCACGACGGCGTATTTTTGCTAACTCGGTGACAGGAACGGGCGGTATGCAAAGGGATACGCATTTCAACAATCTCCTCAAATTATATTCAGAAAATATTCCGGGTTTCCAACATTATTAATAATACACCGAGTAAGTTCGCAGGGGCATAAAGGCACATCCTTCAGCTTTTCTACAGCCGCAGTAATATCATGTTGTCAAAAATTCATGGACAAACGTTATCCCAGCATTAAATTCAAATAGAAATATGGGATTCGAACTCAGACCCATCGATAGCGTGCCAAGCTCTTCAACAAATTAGCCTGTCAAGGCCTCCATTTTCCCTGCAGCATGGCAGCCCAAAGGTCGCCGGTCCAAATTCCCCATCGGGTGTGAATATGGGGTTCGTTTAAGGATTGAGACTTTAAGTTTGTCGGCGTGATGTAGACTGAGTCCAAGGTAACTAGAGGATATTCAGCCCACCTTGGTCTGAGTCAATGCAACACATAAGAACTCAAGTCTTCCAAAAAACTTCTACATTTGCACTTTCTCGCTGGCGGTATCCTTGACTAGGCCACGCCCGAAAATAGTCACAATCTCCTCGAATCATAAAATAAATTATTCCCAAAATGCACCGTCGAACTAAAATGATATATTAGCTATCACAAAACAGTTTTATCTCCCTGGTCGGCTGGGCTTTGTAACTTGTTTGAAGTTCATCCGGTCGTTGGGATAGCATTCCTTTACGTCATCTGCCCTCGAAACATTGTCAGGCCAATACACAGGGGATAATCAAATTGTTCTTTCATTCGACATTTTTAGAGGTGGATATACTTTGAGTGGAGTGACATGCCAACTACTCAAAAGAGAAAACATGAGGGTGAGTCAATGGAATAACTCGCAAAACTGGATAGAGGGAATAATCATCAAAGTAACTTCCTGAAATTAATTTCCCTTTCCTACATATTCCCCCTGTACATTCAGACACTTATCCTATCTCTTTACAAGTCCTTGATAGCCGACACCTGAGAAGTCTTTTGTTAGATATCGCAGCCAACGAGTAATCTTTTGGACTATGAAATCATCGTTTCCAAAACATATGCCACAAAAATGATTTTTTGGTGGCCTGAACAGATGAAAATCACTGCGAAACTTCATTCATTTGACGTCAATAATTTGTTCACTTCAGCTCCTGTCAGAGAAACTTTGAATTCAGTGGAGGAAATTTTAATGGATTCGACCATTAACCCAGTGATTACGAACGAACTGATGAGACTCATGGAAATATGCACAAATCAAAATGAGTTCTTTATTCAATGGAAATTTTTAGCGCCATGAAGATGGACTGGCCATGGGATCACCTTTGTCTCCACTGCTAGCGGACATTTTATGGACTACTTGGAGAAGAAGCTTTTTAATTCGAATTTTAACCTTTCGTCTATTGTGTTTCATTGGTATAGATACGTGCACGACATATTATGTTGTTGGACAGGCAGCCACAGGCAAGCAACCAAATGTATAACTATTTTAAGTTTCTCACACCCGCGTATTAAGTTTACTATGGAGTCTGAATCAAGTGGTATTTTAAATTTTCTAGACTTAAGTATCTCTACTTTCAATAATAATCTCCAATTTTCAATACACCGCAAACCCACTAATACTGACCACGTTATACCGTCGGATTCATGTCATACCCGTGGTATCATAAAACTGCAGCTTTTAACCACATGATTCAGCGAGCTTTGTATTTCCCTCTTTACGTAGATTATTTCGAAAAAGAATTAAATATAATTAGACAAATTGCTAAATGAAACGGCTATGAAGAAAATTTAGTCAATAAAATATTAAACAAGAGACTAGAGAGGATGACTATAAAAGACATTTCACTATTGCAACCACTTCATGATAAAAAACTGAAACGGGTAAAGGCTGGGACACAATCAACGTGTACGTGTGACGCGAGACGTAAACGGGACAACGGAAGACGGGAAACCCAAGTCAGCGGACACAATCGACGTTAACGCGGCCCGGAGTAACAATTGACTAACGCAGGCGCAGCTAAGAGATCAGGTGTAAACAAGTGTGGAAGTAAATAAAGCCGTGTCCCAATTCGTTAGGCATTAGGGAGGATGCGGTTAGCTAGCTAAATATTTAGATGCCTTTCGCTAAGGGAGCTTGATTTGGGACATCCTTTGCTAGTGTTGCCGTCTACCGAGCTGGACACGAATGAAAAACATATGAGTAATTAATAAAGGACTGAATGAAACAAATGAAACCTGAAATAAAGACATTTTTGACGCCTGTGGCTACCTTCGGTTGCGTTGTGAGATTTGGAAAGTGAAATTACATTTTTTCATCCATTTCGTTATCTGGAGATTCGTTAGTTTTTAGTTTTCGGGGTATGTAAATTTGTGTAGGTGTTCTGGGATTTAAATTCGATTTATTTAAGTGTACTAAGTAAAATTTTTCTTTTGTAGTCGGGTGTTGGTTTGCGAAATTCTAGAGGATTTTTTCACAACAGACAAAACACTTGCCATGTTTGCCACTTTTCAACTACTTCCTTGGGTACAAGCGGTGCGAGTTTCCTTGTACGACGTATGCTGCGCTTTGCATGATGGGAAATTCAATATGGAGGCGGATTTAGGAGAAACTCCATCTACCCTAAATTTCACCCCCGAGAAAGGCACCTAAATCCGCTCCCCCATGATGCCTAACGAATTGGGACACACTTCAAGATGGCGTCCTCCCTAAATCTGCCGATTTAGCTGCCTAAATGGCGAATTGGGACACAGCTTAAGTTGTCTTAGCCAAGAGCAATCTTCAACAGTTGGATGTATCTGCCGACAGATGTCTCCCATTCCCGGATTCTCAGGGCTATTCTGATTGGTTTTCCGCGTACGGGACACGGGAAGAGATGAAAGTTGCCCATCTCTCGCGTACACGTACTCCCCGTACACGTTGATTGTGTCCGCTCGCTATACTTTCCCGTCAGCCATCTTTTCGAATATTCCCGTTAACGGCTCACGTTACACGTACACGTTGATTGTGTCCCAGCCTTAACGCTCCCATTCTTAGGTGAAATTTCCTACGAAGTAGCTAAATAACTTCCTAGAGACAAATACCGAGTTAGTGTTTTACACACCAAGAAATCTTGGAACCATCGTTTGACCCCATGTTAAAATCTGGTGTTTATGAACTTAAGAACGACACATGTGGTAGTGTGTATGCGGGACAAACTAGAAGGAATTTTATAATCGGGTGTCTGAACACAAAAGGCGTTTGGTGAATTGTAACTCCAAATCGTATTTTGCCAAACACTTAATGGAGGAAGCCCACCACTCCACATTCAACGTGAAAATCCTACGTTTCGTGGATAAAGGACAACGTTTAGATGTTTCGGAACAGTAGGAAATAGTGAAAAGAAAAAGAAATAAATGAAATTGTCAAATGAGAATGAGTTTGTTTGTCATTCCCCTATTTTGGACACCATTTTAAACTAACCTCACCTCCTCCCCACATTTTCTCCCATCTCTCTTTTCTTTTATCCTTCCTCGGTGAAACATAGGTCCAGTATGTCGAGGCATTTGTACAGAGAACTTACAGGGGGGTAAAAAGACGACAATAGAAAGAAAGACTTTCTTTCTATTCTCGTCTTTTTACCTCCCTGTAAGTTCTCTTTATTTTTATGTTTGTGGCCATTTGGCGAAGTTTTCAATTTGCGTGTGTATGTATATATATAACTTCACTGAGGACCACTCGTGTGACGAATGGACAAAAATTGCCACAGGAAGGCAGACAATAAACACAGAACCACGAAAAAGACACGAGAAGCTCCTTAATATTTCGGCGCGTCGCGCGCCTTGGTCGCAAGGACGTACATCTGTGTGGACCTATGTATCTAGTAAGATCAGTAAGATCAGTCGTACCTGATGATGACTGATATTCAGTCGAAACACGTGTAGTACGAGTATGAAAATAAAGTAGAAAATACGATGTCCTTTGTGTATCACTCGATTCTAGCAAAATATGTTGAACGTCCGGCAAAAAATAGTCCACATAAAACTTTCGTAAAGATTTAACCTATATTCTTCCCTTCGATCGAATAGAGGTGCCCACTCTAATTCCTTTAACAATTTAGTAACACTGCTATGTTTATGTGTATTTAGTATATATGTACAATTTACATCTACATCTACATCAACGTAATGCCCTGCGAGCCGCCGCATGGGCGTGTGGCAGGGGGTGTTAGGTCACCAGCCGTTTAAAGCCGTGTAAGTTTTTGGAGATGAAATGGTGACATGGATTATGGGAGTGTATTAAGTGGAGCTCAATTTTTATTGTTATTGCTTATTTTTCGCGGAAAGAACAAGTTTTTGCACCTATCTGTTGGGCAGTGTATCTCTCTTATTTTATCGCATCTGTCAGACCTAGTGATGTAGTGAGGAGTCATGATGATATTCTCTCTGTCGCTCTGAAAAATATCAGTTCTGGATTTCTCAAGCAACCTAAGCCTAGCGTGTAGCCTCCAAGTCTCTAGGGGTTCCCTCCTTAATCCCTCTAAAAGTCGTGAGACACTAACAGTACGCTTGTAGCAGTTTTTAATAAAGCGCGCTGCTTTCCATTGTATTTTATTATTTTTTTGGTTAACTCCTTATGACCAGGGTCCCAAATGTGGCCTAACCAGAGCGAAGTAGCATCTCTCTTTGACTTTTTCATCTGAGGACCTTCCTATTATACATACTAACATACTCTTACTCCACGGTCCACTCAAATCCAAGCTGATTTTTGGCCTCGCCTACAAGTTGCCTCCAGACTTTTTTGTTTTCCGCCATCTCAATGTCACCACCCAGTTTTCTTACATCATTGGCTACTTGGTCATCCCATCTTATTCTTGTCCTTCCTGGTGGGCGTCTTCCGTCTGCTTCTCTTATTCTGACATGACCAAGCCATCTTATCCTTCTGCTTCTAACCACGGCCACAATATCAGGTCTTCTGTATAAATCTCCGCATTCTCTGTTTTTCTTTATTCTCCATGCTCCTGCTTCAAGAGTTGGTCCATATATTCTTCTTAATATCTTGTTCTCAAAAGTTAACAACTATTTCTGTGCCTACTTTGTCAGTGTCCACACTTCTGACCCATAAAAGAGAATAGGTTGGATAATCTCTAGGTATATCCTACTTTTTGTATTTCTTGACGGAAGCCTGTTCTTCAACAGGTTTGACAAACTCCAGTAACACCTATTGGCTGCATTTAATCTTACTTGTCTTTCCTGGACTATCTTACTTTGACTAGTGATAGTAACTCCCAGATACTTGAATTCTTCAGTCGCTGCAAATTTGTGACCCCTGATTTCCAGCGTTGAGTTGATTGGCTCTGCCTCTCTGGCTATTTTCATACATTTCGTGCTGCGAAAGCGTGCTGCTTTCCTTTGTATTTTATTTTTTTTTTTGTAAAATCTTAATGTCCATGGTCCCAAATGCTCGCGGCGTATTCGAGGTGTGGCCTAACCAGAGCGAAGTAACATATCTCTTTCACTTTTTCAACCGAAGACCTTCCTATTATACGCTTAACAAAACCTAGTTTCTTTAATTCTGTACCGCATATGTTTTGTTTCTGTATTTCCCACGATATATCTGAAGTTAAGAGAATTCCAAGATATTTTACTGTATTTGAAGATTTTATGTTTACTCCCCCCACGGTGTAGGTATGGCTTTTGTGTGATAATTTTCGCAGGAAGTAAACTGTGGTGTATTTACTAATATTTACTTCAAAACCCCACTCTTGGCACCACGAATGAACGTTGTTAAGGTCAGATGACATAACTTCTGCCATATGTGACTAAATGTGACTTCGGCCATATCAGAGCTAAAATCGTCAATAACTACTTTTTGTTTTCGATCACTGAGAAAGCCCCTTATACAGTTCACTATTTTTCTATTAACTCCGCATGATTGCAATTATATATGAGATTTTTGTGAGGAACCTTGTCGAATGCCTTCTTGAAATCAAGGAATATCACATCGACTTGCTTAATCGATTCACCTGATTTTAGGATATCGTGAAGGAAGAGCGCAAGCTGTGTTTCGCGGGACCTGCCCTTACGGAAGCCGTGCTGACTGATGTGTAAGAAGTTACGATTATCCAGGAATTTCATAATGTTACTAACGACAATGTGTTCGAGGATCTTACATAAAAGTGATTTTTGCGATATACGCCGGTAATTTCCTGGGTCACTTTTATTTCCGTTTTTGAATATCGGAGTGACGTTGGCAACTTTCCAGTCGTGGGGCCCCTTGCCTTCGGATAATGATTTGTTAAATAATTTCTAAGAACGGTGCGATCTGTGGCGCTAACTCATCGAGCACGCGGGCTGGTATTCCTTCTGGATATGGGGACTTGTTACTTTAAATCGAACGCAGTTGTTTAATTATTCCATCACTTTGAACTGTTATGTCAGCCATCGGCTCGTTAAATTCAGGAATGTCTAAATTGTGAATTTTTTAATCCTGAGTGAATACACTTTCTAAGTAGTGGTGTAATAAATTGACTTATTCGATGCTGTTGGTGACCACTTTGCCGTTCGTATTTAGTAAAGACTCTACTGTCGAAGATTCGTCCTGGAGCTCTCTCGCGTAAGACCAGAATGACTTGAGGTTTTTATCTAGTAATTCACCGAAGAATTTTTTTATTGAAGTTTTGTAGAGTAGCGCGCATTATTTTCTTCGTTTTCGAGCGCTGAGCAAAATTTAGTGGCACTACTAACACTGCTCCGTACATGTGCAGATCGAGTATGAGTGGGGCGAGGCGAGGGGAAGAGAGAGAGAGAGAGAGAGAGAGAGAGAGAGAGAGAGAGAGTAGGGGAATACAACGATAGGTTTAGTTGAAAGGGTAGGGAGGGATGGTGGGAGGATGGTCATTCAAGTATTGGGAGGGATATGCCTCGTTCAGACTACCATCTTAAGGACCAACGTACGTAAGACTGTAAACGGGGCGCAGAGTTACCCTCGCCAGGGTGTCGCACAGTGATCTGGCGAGCACTTTTTTCCGGTAAAAAGTCGGTAAGCTCTTTTACTGATGTCGAACATCATGAACTAAATTTTAAAAGAGTTGCTTTAGTTGCATGTACATGTCTTAAAGTAGTTTGAGCGAAATATCATTTCACCTAGAAATAAATAAATTTGGTCTCATTTCAAAGAAAAATATCTCATACTTCCAATGACACCAAAAATTCAACCCCTAACTACATCACTTTCCGAGATATTTGCCAAAAAATACAAGCCCTTTTACGTAGGAAATGGTACGTGTATGCACTCCAGAGAGAGCATATTTAAAAAAATGAACAATTTCTAACACCTATATCTCGTCATAAAATAGACAGTATGTAGTTTGTATATTTTTGAAAATTATCCATATTGTCACCGCAGTAAATTCTTCGGGATCACACAAAAACCTTCCGTTTTTAAAGAGTTTCAAACGTACCACGAGAAAAAATGAGTCAAGTTAAAGACTTATTTAGAAATTTTCATTTGATTACTTAAATTTGTGTCTGATAAAACCATATTATTGCACAATTAATAACGCAATGTTCAATTCAGGTGTCCTACAGCTGGTGAAATTAAAACTTATAACTCGAATATGGTTTTAGGGATTACTATCACTAGGGAACCGCCTTAAGAGTAACTGTGATCGTTTTTCTCACTATGAGTGGAAGGGAGAGAGGTGTTTTTACAATTAATATAGGCTAAAGAATTCAAGAAAATAAGCGCCTGACATCTATGCTCGCGCAATTCGTATAGGCACACAGTTTTGGTTAATTATACATTTTAGTACCCCCATCAAGACGCGAAATTACATCAGGGATATTTATTTCTGCGCATAGCGATTCAACATAATTAAAAAATTAATATAAAATTTTTAAGATACAATTAAAATGATTTCTAACTATCCTTCATTCTGGTATTCATATGCTAATCTAGGCAGGCAGCAATTATTATCACTGCATCCGTGAGGGTCTATATGCATAGGCATTGAGTTTACGTTCCTTTGGGGGATAATTTGAGATCTAGCACTTTGCCAGGAATATTACCTGTTCTCTTGTGACGTGTACTTCTAATTGGTGTAATCAGAAAATCGGACTTAAGGATCGTTAGATGAAGTAAATTTTTGTAGGATTCATCCGCGGATGTTTTCCGGGTGTAGAACTGTCTAAATCTTTTGCAGTCCTTGCTCCTTGATTCCTGTGCTTCCCCAGAAAACAGTCTAACAGGAAGAGGCGCAGGCAGCAATTATTTTCTCGGCTACATCTAGCTGTAGTTTGGGCAAGTTTAGCGATATAATGTACATGGATAAAGCGATACAAACTTTTTTGTAGTTCTCAAAGTGTGTTCTCAAAAGTTTAGGATATTTATTTCCCATGGAGTGGCCCTTGGTATTAGAAATTCGATCAATTTGGCCCTCAATCAAGTCCATTTAAGAGCATGATTATCAAAGAATCAACGTGTCTTGTTACCGTATTTGGATGTTCCAAAACTCTGTGTCGGACAATCGACCACCAAGCCAATTGTTTCTCTGAACGCTGTTTGAGGTTTTGCATTTCTCTCATTCAAGCGTTTATCTCGTTTTGCTCGTAAGATATCCATATCTTATCACCTACCACTTTCGCAATATGGAACAATCATTCAAAAAGCCCCAACTCTTAAATGCCAAGGAGAAATTCCTAGTTTACATGCATTGGAACTGAATCTTTGAATCACTCTGTCAATGACGTCCTTTCACGCAGTTTTTTTTCTCACACGTTACAATTCTGCGTACACGCGGTGTTGGTTGCAAATTGCAAACTTTTCCATCATTAGGACATCATGTTGCACTGAAAATTCGGCGCAACATGATGTTCGCCTGACGCAACTCATCGAATTGGATTCTATGAACATAGAGAATCCAATGCTCGAAATTGGTCTTGGAAGCGAGAGTTTCCGAGCGCAGCCGATGCCGAGCCTAACGAACAACCGACGCGACGATTTGAGAGATGAGTTACCTTGTCTTAAAGGTCTCGACACACCAAGGCAGACGCGATCACCAACGCGATCCCACGGTGTTCGATCCAGCAAACACCAAAGCGAACTGCCCGCGCGAACTGCTCGCGATCCTTTCAAGGATAGCAGCCTTTCAGAATCAGAATTTGCATCCTCGAAGACTGCATACCGCTGCTTTTCACATCCGTGAACCCAAAAGGGGTTGACCATGCAATGGCACTTTGACCGTTACAAATTGTAGACCTCTACTAGGACGGAATACAGGATAGCCATGCGCATTGGTTGGTGTCTAGGCTTTCCCATTTCGAATGTATTTAATGAGGCCATTCACTTTCAGAGACGTAAGAAATGACGTATCAATAGAAAATTTAACAATAGGTTGTACTTTGCCAGGCGTATGGTAGAGAATGCATTGGGGATCCTAGTACAAGTGAAAGATTATCTTAAGACTACCGGAAGTTAATGTAGAGACGGAAAAACTAATTGTACAGGCTGCATGTGTTTTCCAAACTATCTAAGGTCCATTAATGGTGACATCCTCTCGCACCAGCGAGCCATTCAAATATAGGAGCCTTTCAGAATGAGAATTTGCATTATCGAACACCTTCTACCGATGCTTTTCACGTCCGTTCACATCGTTGCTATCCTTAACAACTGATTTTTATTATAGTAACTGCAACATCTTGTAAAATATGCTAGACACAACTAATATGTAACAAAGTAATTGCTATCCATGATAAAATATAACACAACAATAGTAATATCCACACTTTAACATTGTACATTGGAGATGTAGATGTAACTGGTCACTGGAGCCCCGTTTACTAGCAATTGGCTACCATACTATTGATTCCATAATAAAGAAAAATATAGTTTGTAATTTAAAGAAGAGACTCTTACTGGTCACATATAGTATTATTATTAATGTATCATCAACGCACGCGTCAATGTAATGTTGTCAACGGACAATGGATTGTTGTGTTATATTTTATCATGGATATATCGCATTTCCACCAAGTAAAGCCTGAAACGATTTCATACATAAGTAATTGCTAAGTTCAATTTCCATATCACAGACTCGAGTTCTGAAGAATGTGACCTGCGTTCTACTTTTATGTTCATAAGAAAAACTGACTACATTGATACTTCATTTAAAAGGAGATAATCTCTTGAGACGGTAATAAATACTTTCAATAAACCCAATGCATTAGCAGAGTGAACGCCATCAACTATTCTCGTTACACTAGAATTTAAGACTTTAAGTAGCATCCTCCATTATCTCGTTTCCATATCCATGACAACAATTTCTTATGGCTGAATTATAGTAATTTTTTCACAGGGAAAAATATTGAATCTGAAAGACAGCTAAAATCGGCATTCATTACAATGTACTCTTTCATTTTCGTTCCACCTACTGCGAGGTATCTTAGTTAAAGCCACAAGTGTTTCGAAGAGTGAACTGTAGATTGGATGGAAATATTTCACGCCTTCATCAGCTAATTGCCATAAAATTTACACAAAGTTTCGTTTTCATTTATCAGGTCACTTGGGGCGGACGGGAAAATGCCGGAGATTCGTTTTCTTCAGTCATATCATAGTATCAAAATTTTTACCAGGTTTACCAGGCGGTACTACTACCGAATTGGATTCTCTGAACAGAGTGAATCTATTGTGCGAAGCTGGTCTTTTTACGTGATTTCTTCGACAAATTATGGAACAACAACCGTTGTATACTAATTTTTTTCTTCCAGACCATTTCTATTTTCTACTGTTATGATTGTTTTCTGTTCTTCTTTTAAATTCTACATTCCTTAGTTTCTACATTTAGGTGTAGTCATAGATGACCGCATCCCTCGCCACTGCCGATAATACTCAAACATTATGATCAAAGAGAAACAACAGAAACGAACTTGAAAATTTAAGGTGTGGCTCAACGCTTTTGCCTGATTGTTATTTCAATCTGCATTGATCTCGCTTTGAAAAAAATTAAACCTCATCGCCTAAAACGCTTAAGTTTCTTTGGTTCATATGAGGAGTATGGAGGTGAGAGTAAACCTTTTATTTGTACAAATGGAAAAAGAGATAAGATACAGGGGGAGCGGTTCACGTCATATATGAACGCCACCACCTCCATTCTTATCAGTGCTCCGCAGACAACGCGGACCGAACGTGTACCGGCAAGGATCCTATCTTTTTCATCCCAGAACAGAGAAAGGAGAACTATCTGCGAGGACTAAA
Source organism: Ceriagrion tenellum (assembly GCA_963169105.1). Classification (NCBI taxonomy): domain Eukaryota; kingdom Metazoa; phylum Arthropoda; class Insecta; order Odonata; family Coenagrionidae; genus Ceriagrion; species Ceriagrion tenellum. Next base: position 85,196,155 of record OY720633.1, on the reverse strand, counting down.
TATTCCACCTTATAGGATTGGATTTGGCGACTGACCTGTCAGGGAGGGGAATTTTTTACGAGAGGTATGTACAATTTTTAATCTTCTCTCGCGTATTTCAACCAGCTGTCCATTCACCTCGTTCGTCAACTCATCATAAGCGAGTGATGCGGTGATTCGTCGCGAAGAATCAACGCCTTTTAAGTAGAGGTAGAAAGACAATTTTCTCGACTCTTACGCCTTTGCGATTCTAGCTTTCCGCCTAAGGTCGGGAAAACAAGCCACCGCATGGGTTCCGTGTGCGGCAGTCGACACAGTTTATGTCTCAATTCTCACAGTTCGCGTTGGAGCCTGAATATTATGGAGGCGGGAATTTCAAAACGACCACCGCTGAAGAGAAGGACTGCGATTATTCTAAGATTTTTCAAAACTCTGAAAATTGACCTAAAATGAGAAAACATTTCTATTCATGGCTCTCCCAATATTTTTTTAAATAGAGAAGGTTAATGAAAGTTTTTTAAATTTCATTTAACCATCTCACGCCTGATAAAACTCGCTAACGTCACTTCATCATAGAATCGTATGAGAAAGCGGCATTTAAAGCAACCAAATTTGATCTCGCAACCAAAAAAAGAGGAGGCCATTTTGTTACATATATCGATTGAGCAATTACAGTTTAACTGCCTCGCAGCGGAGGACGATCTGATAAGATACCACGGCGCAGGAAAATGAAGAGACTAGTTTTAATCTTTGAGTACGAGGAAAACGAGATTACCCGCAGAAATATCGCAACCAATATAAAGTCTTCGGCAATATCTGGTTGATGGAAGATTTTTTATTGGCAAGCAGTGAACTAAGCTATATTTTAAAGCCTTATTTACGTTTCTTTCTCAACCCATGATTTCGAAATTGAAGCATTTTTTGAGCTAATCGTCTTGACGTCGAGAGTGCATGAGGGTGGCTAGAATGGATTTTTAAAACTCACATATGAAAAACTAAGTCCTTAAAAGTTCTAGCGTCGAAATATTGAATTGCAAAGCCGGCGAATATTGGAATGGATTGACGAGTGCATTTCCTGATGACTCTTTGAATCAGTAAACTGGATACTAGTCATCACATTTGACGACTCTTAAAAACACAATAATGTTAGTTTTTTATCAAATCATGCAAAAGTTTTCAAACATTTCCGTCTTCATGATTTCTAACAACTTTATTCTGGCCAGCTATCCTTCAGAGTTGGCATTTTGGAGATATGGAAGAGAAGAACTCCACAGCCATTTTTCTTCTACCCGAGAGAATATCGGACCACCATAGGTCTTTGCGGACCCGAGAATCGAAAAATTCTCGACATATATTTTTCCTTTTTCTGAGAAAATATGTGGCATTTTTTTGCGGGTTCGTATCTAACGCTGATTATCCATTCGTCTTGCGCAGAACAAATCAAGAATAAAAGGCGTTGGCCTGGAAGATATAATGTGTGTAAAGGTGCTGGAACAAAAAATCCTAACGATTAAAAGGTGTCCTTTACCATGTTAACCATGTTGGACAAGCGTATTAGTTTAGGAGCACTAATTACCGCTCTGCAGGTAATTGCTCGCTCTATATTTCTCGAATAGAAAAGTAAGGTAGGCTACATGACCCTTATGAGAAGTCATGGCCACGGCTATTAGATAGAGCTAGTGAGAGTCCCGTTGCGCAACACCATAGGATACCGTGTAATCTCATTTTATCCCCTTTATCGATTCTGAGTCACCGGATAAGGGCGCTTGACGAATGGCGAAGCAAGAGAGAATATCACCATGGCCGCCTGCATTATAAGTCTTATGACCGTTTGTACAAACATGAATCAATGGAATGTAAGGTTGTGTGACTCATAAAACTCTCCACATAGCTATCAAATTCGGGTTGCAGGAACTATTACTATTGTAACATATATCCCAATAGTAATATGATCGTAATGCTTTTGAATATCTAGTTTACTCTCTTAACGCCGGATGAAATTTGTGAGTAAACTTCTTTGCTTTGTGCATTAACTACTTATGCACATTATCAATAGCAAGTTTGTGCAAGTAAACTCTTCACTTGTCACATCATATCTCCTGTGCCCAGTCATTACACCTCAAAGCGGTTCATTACGCATCCGCCATCTTTGTGACGACGGAAGCCATTAGTTCCCGTTTCACGCGGGACACGTAATTGCACAATCCGATGTACATTCGTACGTGCATTTCCAAGTGCGTCGTGTAAAGCGATGAATCGCGAGAGCGCATGCTAGGATGTATGAACGCGAGATGGCAATGCAATTTAGTAACTATTGCGCGCCAGATTGTGAAAAATTTGCCGCGATGAATTGTACAATTTCGTGTCCCATGTCAAAAGGGCTCTTATGACCGCTTCTTTGGACGCCACACAGGCACCGAGACACTCCTCAGCGACGCTCACACTTCACACTCCTGTTAGGATCCTACGATCCTACTCCGTGATCGTGACCAAAGATTGTATTACATCGTGATCGCGACATCCAAGAATAAGAAACGAGCCCCGCGAGAGCGTCGCCTGCAGTGTCCGGGTGGTGAACTAAAACGCGAAAGCATGTAGGCTCCACCCTCATTTTGTACGTCGTGTTGCCTATCTAATAGGTTATTAAATACCAGGGTTGAAATTCGCTATGAAAAAATCATTTGACTAGACCGTGAGTCGAACCCGGATCTCCCAATCGCCGGTCAGGTGTGTTAGCCAGTTACACCAACAAGCCATTTTCCTTCAAGGCGAACTTCGAGGGGCGTTTATGCGAACTGCGGGGGGTTTATGCGGGGGGGGATTTATAGTTCCCAAAACCCCCCTCGAAATTCGCCCTGAAGGAAGATGGCTTGGTGGTATAACTGGCTAACACACCTGACCGGCAATTGGGAGATCCGGGTTCGAATCCCGGTCAAGCCAAATGATTTTTTCATAGCGAATTTCAACCCTGGTGTATATGCACCCGTGCGAGTGACTTCGTACCACATCATTTGTTACAAGCAATGTTTGAAAAAAGGTTATTAAATGTTGAGGTGGGATTTTCGTGATGAGAAATGACAACATGAGTTGCACTCTTTCATTTCATAGCATCAAACTCAGAAACAAATTACACAAATACGCTACATCATTTCCAAGAAGGACTTCCCGAGCACACTCCGGCTTCACACACCTACCCCGAGATACACTTCGCGAAGCCCAAACTCAGCCCTGACGGAGGAAGTCTCTCTAACGGCGCAAGGAGAAAAACAAAAAATAGTCACAAAAATCCCAGGCGAGCGACACAAACGCATAAGTTCCAACAAGAGTGTTGCTGCTTCCATTATCAAACGAATTCCTTAACATATAGATTTTGTAACCACAGTTTACGCTGTTAATGGTGAATTGACTCGAATAAACGCTTACGTAATCTAAAATTTTCGCAGACATGACGAAAAAATTTCTTAGTATCCACACTTGAATGTTTATTTCCGACCTAGGTTTTGACTGCACAACAATCATTATCAATCAATCAAGGCCTTCAATCTTGATAATGATTGCTGCGCAGTCGAAACCTAGGTCGGAAATAAACATTTAAGTGTGGAATATACTAAGAATTTTTTTCGTCATGTCAGGAAGCCATATTATTGAGGAGAGTCCAAGGCCACAGAAGCACCAATTTAATTGAAGCAAATAGACTAAGGCTTTACTTGGTGGAAATTTCAATTTTCGTGAGAAGAGAACAATTAGGAAGGGTATTCACCCACACTTGTTTTGGTTCCTACACGAAGTTTTCAATCGGTCATTTTCCAAATTTTCAACATGGAAATGACGGTCGCCCGCTGAATCCTACGTTGGAGTGATGAAAACAACTTGTCTATAAAAACTATTTATTTTTTATTTCACCTTTAATATCAGTTGATTTTGTACACTTCATACGCATAAGCAGTTATTATGGAGGTTGGTCATAGTTTTATAATCGACTGAGAACACATTATTCTCACCAACGTTTCGCAGATGCATTTCCCCATCCACAGGGTTTTTTACAAAATTTATAACGTTTTTATTAAAATCATAATTTTTCTAAAAAGTTTTATACAGTTCGAAGAAGTTTTTAAGACAATGTTTTACCTTTTAATGACTATCAGGCTGAGTTCAATATAATAAATGGATGGTAACAGTTTTAATTGTTGCAATGCATAAAGATCAATAACATTTAAAAAATAAATAATTCAATAACAGAAAGAATGCTTCGCAGGTCTACTAAATTTGCAGTTAAACTAAAGTTTTTAAAGACAATGCTTTAACTTCAGATGGATATCAGGCTGAGCTCAACATAATAAATAGATAATAACAGTTTTAATTGTAGCAATACATAAAGATCAACAGCATTTAAAAAATGAATAAATTCAAGAACAGAAAGAATTCTTAGCAGGTCTACGACACATCCGCCCTCTCACATTTTTAATTCCTTCATCGAACTAATTTGCTATCACGCCGAAACATTTTTAACCTGTTATTTATGTATATTCATGATTTATGCCATGAAAGTAGACTATTGTTGTTTCTAAAGCTCCCCACAGTCATTGAAGTCGTCATGGCAAGTGCGGTCAAAAGCCTGCAAAAAATGCTCAATTCCACTGAAATTCCCAATCATTTGATAGGTAGTGCAGATACGCGTTAGCAGGGGCGTGGAGAGCGTAATAGCCGAGGTTGGGGAGAGTGGAGAGGGGGGAGGGGAGGGTTTCACACAAAGGCACATAAGGAGTATCCCACGGCGCGGCTCCATTCCTTCCAGATCTTTAGAGGGAGCCGTGGAGAAGGAGGGTGAGGTAAACTCATTGTGGATATTTCTTATCGGCCTCGGGATACTCCTTATCGGCCTTTGGAAGAAACCCTCCCTTTCGCCCCAATCCCGGCTACTACGCTTTCCACGGCCCTGGGGGGATGACGACACACTGTGAGTCACTTACCGTAAGACGGCGTGCGAAAACGTGGGGCGCAAGCAATAGATAATAGTAAGGAGTGTAGGAAGTAGGTAGATGTCGAAGAGAAAACTCACGCAACAGTTCATATCGTTTATAGTACAATAAAATTGTTAGTGACTTTCGTGAACTATTAACGCATCCATTATCTATTTCATGTGCCTCACGTTTTTCGTTTTAAATCTTAAAGTGTTTTCATACCTATTAAAATTCACACTTACAAATTCTCAGGACAATCCGTATGGGGTTAGGAATCCGTAGGGTTGTTGTAAGTCTGTACGGGTCTAGGAGAAATTATTTTGTACTTCTTAGTCCGTTTTTACAACCACAGCTGTTTAAAACAATTTTTTTATTTAAACAATTATTGTTGAAAAACCTATGATATGCTACGCTCATTGCGAATGCAACAAAATAAGCACATTAATGGCGGACTTCATTTGGTCGCGAAGGCCTGTATCGAAGGAAGACTACAATCAATAAGGAGCGACCATGCTGCGTTAAGGCCGCTTTACACGGTACATTTTATTGTACAAACCAATGTATAATAGAATGTACAAGAAACTGAATGGAATCAGTGCAGGTTCTATTTCCCGTTCAGTCATTCAGACAATCATACAATTTGCCGCTTTACACGGTACAATTTCCTTCATGACGGAATTTGTACATTCGTTTGTACAATAAAATGTACCGGGTAAAGCGGCCTATAGAATGTACAAGAAGCTGAATGGAATCCGAACTGGTTCTATTTCCCGTTAAGTCATCCCGACAATCATACAATTTGCCACTTTACACGGTACAATTTCCTTCATGAAGGAATTTGTACATTCGTTTGTACAATAAAATGTACCGTGTAAAGCGGCCTATAGAATGTACAAGAAGCTGAATGGAATCCGAACAGGTTCTATTTCCCGTTAAGTCATTCAGACAATCATACAATTTGCCGCTTTACACGGTACAATTTCCTTCATGAAGGAATTTGTACATTCGCTTGTACAATAAAATGTACCGTGTAATGCGGCCTTTGGAACAAGGCAACGCCAAAACTTCATCACTTCCTGGACATGTTACCAGGTCTCGTGAACGTTCTATTCATCTCCGATTCGATGGCCGATAGGAATGATGGAGCAAGCGAGGAGTGGCTCTCCGTGACTCACGGTCACACGCGTTTGAGAAAGTGGGCGGTGGAGGGCGCAAGCGTGGGTGGGGTCCGCGGGTGGGGAAAGATGGAGGTGATAATTCAGATTGAAGTGAGCCACATACTACTCAGCTATCCTCCTCATCAACGTCGAAATATTGCCCTGAAAGCCACCTCAATCGCGTTTGACAGGAGTGAAATTATCACCAAGGAAGTGTTGTGTTGGACCAAGTTCTACAAGAATACAACATCAAAATAAGTAAGACGAAGACTAAAATCCTAGTATGCGAAAGAGAGATGATGAACGCAGAAGTCGCGCTGGGAGGAGAGAAATTAGAGCAAGTGGATTCCTTCACCTCTCTCGGAAGCACCGTCACGTGGGCAGAAAGAAGTACAACGGACATCAAGCGGAGAGTAGGCAAAGCTAAGAAGGCGTTCATGGGAAGAAAACAAATGATGAGCTCAAAGAAGATTGGACGACAAACCAGAAAACAGTATGTGATAAAATTGTTGTGGAGCGTAGCACTCTATGGATCGGAAGCATGAATCATTGGAAAAGCTGACCAGAATAGACTAGAAGCCTTTAAAACCTGGTGCTGGAGGAGGATGCTGAAGATAAAATGGACGGAAAGAATAAGATATGATAAAGTGTAAAGAAGATCGGAAGAGGAAAAGATCATGTGGAACACAGTATAGAGAAAAGAAGGACAAGATGGATTAGACACACACTGAGATACAATGGGTTTGTGAGGAACATAAATGAAGGGAAAATAGAGGAAAAAGTCCCCAGAGAAAGACCCAGGAATCAATTCATGGACCGGATAAAGAGGAAAGCACACAGGAAGGGATACCAGGAGCTACAAGGAACGACCATTAGATAGGGAAGGGTGGAGGGCTGCAGTCAACCAATCTTAGGTTTGAAAGAATCCAATAATGATTGACTAAAGTGAATTATGTAAGTGTAAATATAGTGGATGGAAAAAGAAAAATCAAAACAAGTAAGTTCCTTCAAGTACCTGGGAAGTATAGTTACTCAGAACGGCAACTGTACAGAGGAAATTAAAAGTAGAATTGCTCAAGGAAAAGTAGCATTTAGCAAGATTAAGGAACTGGTGACATCGAGGATGGTCAGGACAGATATAAGAAAAAGATTCGCGAACTGCTTCATATGGAGTATTGTACTGTATGGATGCGAAACATGGACCTTGAAGAAGAGAGAAGAAACGTACTTGGAAAGCTATGAGATGAGGCTGTGGCGACGAATGGAGAGAATTGGGTGGAAAGATAGAGTTTGGAATGATGAGGTGCTGAGGAGGATTGGAGAAGAAAGGATTATCTTGAGAAAAATCAAAAAGAGGAATACTAATTGGATTGGGCATATTTTAAGGAGGAATAGTTTTCAGAAATTAATTATAGAAGGGAGAATAGAAGGGAAGAGAGGAAGAGGAAGGAGGAGGTACGGAATGCTGACAGACATCAAAAGAGGAAGGAGCAATGAGGAGATGAAGAGAGAGGCCCAGTACAGAATGCTGTGGAGGCAGTACCGTTGAAGCCTGTCCAAGGACAGAATCATAATGATGATGATGATGATGACGAGAGTGTATAAGTAACCGTACCAGCATTCACAATACCATAGGTTCGCTACCAATGCTACAGAAACTATTGAATGCAATCAGTACGAACGAAATATATTATTTCGCCTAGAAAATAATGAACATGGTCTCATTTTATAGAAAAATATCTCACCCTTCCAAAGGTACAAAAAAATCAACCCTTTACTGACCTACTTTCCGAGATTTTTGGCGAAAAAAAACAGCCCTTTTACATGGGAAATGGTACTCCAGAGAGACTTTCTTTAAAGAATGAGGAATTTCCAACAACTAAATATCGTCAAAAATAATATAGTGATAGAGGGGAGAACACTGGGGAAGCGTGGAAGAGGATCTGGACGGATTAAAAAGAGTGAGACGGTACGAGGATTTTAGAGATAAGAAATGGCGAGTCATCTATGGGAATGAAATCGAGATGATGTCCCTGAATTTAGATATTAGAAAATGATATGCCCAAAAACTGCCCAATCAGTTGGTTGAATACCCAATGAGAAACCTTGAACTTCCCTCATATTGTGAATACCTGTAAGTCATTTAGTCAGGCAGTCAATTAGGCAACTATTTCTCTCATGTATTTTGCCATCGTGTAAAAAAAAGAAATTTCAAGTGTTAAATTATCAATTTTTTTAAAGGTTTCAGCAAAAACTTAATCATTTTCACTTTCTGAAACTTATCATTACACCTAAGCATTGTGGAAAGCAGCAATTTCATTGAAAGTCTAGTATCCCCTATTTTTTTTTGTTTACTGGCACAATATAAATTTACAGCAGCTCGGTTACTACAGAAATTCAATGAAAAGGCAGGAGATAATGTTCAAATACTATCATACCAATTATATTATAAATACATCTGCAAAATTAATTTGTAAGGATCCACTCAACTACTGATAAGAGACAAGAAGTTTTAGTCGTAATTTGCCTAGAATTTCACGAATGCATATTTTTTTAGCACCAGAGTTGCACCCATTGCAAAACATCATTTGAAGAGTAACGGTCATGCCAAAAGGAAATGCCGTCAACATTATATCTTCTTGGGGTATTTTTGTTAATATTCGGGCTACCCGCGAAAATCGTGTCTCCATTTAACTATGCTGACGGAATTCCACCACTCAACATTACTTCTATTACATACTAAACTATAAGCTACAAGAGCATAAATGCAGGAATGAGCGAAGTGGAGTGAAAATGATTTATTTTAGAATACACGGGTGACACTATCGAACTCAAATGACGTTAAAAAACAGACAATTTCATATTATCATGTTCCACTTAATGCGCTCATGTCCGGAAACCGATGATTATCCCAGTATCCATAGTTACCAGCCCTTTTTAAAACCAAGCTTTTATTAATTATACTCATAGTGTTCATTTTTTCAAGTGATAAACTTAGAATTTTGAATAGCATTTTAGGGGCGTTTTCGAATAACTAAACCCTTTCATTACCCCTTTTTATGGATCAGAATTGATGGCCTCCGCCACATACTAATTTAGACCTGGCATGCTTCAGAGCGACACAGATAATATTATCATGACGCCTCACCACATCTGCCAGAAGCGATTACATAAGAGATACGTTCCAAACAGGTAGATGTAAAAACTCGTTCTTCCCGCTTACAATTAGCGACCACAGTAAAGACTGAGCTCCGCTTAGTACACTCCAATAATACGCGCCAACATTTCACCTCCCAAAACCTTATCCCTTATATCTTCACAAGCTGGTGTCCGAACACCCACTGCCACACACCCATTCAGCGGCTCGCAGGGTAGCCAGTGGATGTACAAGTACTCATGAGCCGCCAATTCGTATAAAAATATGCCACCTCTTTAATATGATGCACAAAATTACACCTTCACTAGCAAATACTTTCGCCAAGTTACCGCAATATTGCATGGCTTTAAGGTAGGTGTATACGGCAGCCGAAACTTGCCTTTTAGTTCTGGCTATTGCCGCAGCCTAGGTAAGATCTTCGTCTTACCCTCCATTTCTTGTCCCGGACAACAGCGGCGCCGATGACACAGCGGAAAACGCGTTGCAGCGTTTCACGGGAATATTCACAGTGACGTTAAAAATCCGAAATTTGCAACATTTTGATTGTTGTACACGGAGACGAAGGATTCCTTCTTAGCAACAAGTGCAGATATTTGTAGAGTTATGCGCCGTGCGAGTCAAGGAGGTCACCTGATTTTTTGACCAATTTACGTTTCTTCCGCGGTCGAAATTGTTATGTAGAAAGTAATGAGCGAAAACAGACGACATCAATTGTAGATATTAATCCTTAATCTTATAAGAGGCCTGCACAAACAGGATTACTTTAAGTAAATACCGAAGCAGAGTCGTGCAATTAAAGCGCGTAGGCGTCTGCGGAAGGTATTCGACCGTGGTGCACAGTCCCCTTAAGGCATTTTGAAAGAGATCCCTAGTCATAATGGAGATCATATTCGAAATATCCGTTTTAATATAACCAGCCGTAGCCCACATGAATTAAATATTGAATTATTACTGGGGCAATAACAAAGTTTTATGTGACTGAAGTTGAACGTTATTAAAGAAAAAGATTTCAATAAGTCTTTAACTGGACTCATTGTTTACGCGCGGTGCGTTAAACACTTCTTCAAAACGGAAGGTTTTTATGTGATAACGAAGAAATTACTGTGGTGACAAAATTATTAATGTTAAAAAGTAGTTGAGGAAACAAAATAACTACACACTGTTAATTTTTTTACGAGATCTAGGTGTTACATTTTCATCATTTTTTCAAATAAGGTTTCCCTCGAGTGCCTTAACGTATCATTTCCCTCGTAAAATGCCTGGTATATTTTGGCAAATATCTCGGAAAGTGGTGTGGTAAGGTGTTGAATTTTTTTGTGTCATTGGAAGGGTGAGATATTTTTCTTCAACATGAGATCAAATTCATTGATTTCTAGGTGAAATGATATTTCGCTCAAATTACCTTAAATAGAAGAATTGTTGAGACATAAAGAAAATAGTTGACATTTTTATATATATTTTGTATTTATTATTTTCATGGAAAAACATCCGTAAGAAGCGTTTCATGTTAACGGTAAAACCACGATCGCTTCGCTTTTCATGCGGTATTCCGAGAAAAGGTTTTCAATTAGTTTGCGCAGGGAAGGCGAGCTGTGGCACCTTATCTCTCACTTGACGCGCTGTGTATGCTCAGCGATAAAAACCTCCGGCTGTTGCTAGATCTGCATCATAAGGTTGTCTCAACTCCACGCCCATGGCTCGGTTTTCCCAATCCAGCGCTCAAATCGACTCTATATCGGTTCCCCTCCTTCCCGCACCACCTCGACCATCATCACCATCGACTGCTTCTTCACCCACGACTCTTACATCCTTGGAACTCTGCATACTTCCAAAGGGTAACTTAAATTCGTCAAATTTATTACTCCCATATCGGGAACTTTACCAAAACCAAGAAGCAATCCTAAGTGCAGACGGAACAAAAGCAAAATCTCTCGAGGTGTTAGGCAGGGATGCAGTCTATCCCCAATACTGTTCAATTTATACACGGAACAGGAAATGAAGGAATTTACAGAAACAAATAAGAGTGGATTAAAAGTGAATGGTAACCTCTACACAACCATCAGGTTTGCGGACGACTTAGCACTTTTGGCGAATAGTGACAATGAGCTACAGGATGCATTACACGAAATTAACCAAATTTTTAAAAACGATTGGGACATGAAAATAAACAAAAAGAAAACTAAAATAATGAAATGCACTAGAGATGGACAAGAGGAAGCTGAGATATATCTAGATGGAGAAAAACTAGTGCAAGTTACTACTTTTAAATATCTGGGTAGCTGTATCACTTCTGATAGTAGAAGCACAGTGGATGTGATAAGTAGGGTAGCACAAGAAAAACAATCATTTATCAAAAAGAAAACTCTTTTGACATAAAAAAATGTTTCTCTATCGACCCGGAAAGAATTTGTTAAAACGTATGTTTGGAGTGTGTGCACCTATGGCTCAGAAACTTGGACTCTGAGGAAAGAGGAGAGGAAAAAGCTGGAGTCCTTTGAAAGGTGGTGCTGGAGAAGACTTTTAAAAATATCTTGGACGGAGAGGATTACCAACATGGAAGTATTACAAAGGATTGGGGAAGGACAAACGTTTGTTTTTCTATTAGTGAAAAAAGAAATGCAATGTTTGGACACCTCCTACGTCACTCAGAGTGGATGACTACTTTAATGGAAGGAGTGGTAGAGGGCCGTGCTGGAAGAGGTAGATCAAGAAAAGAATATCTGGAAGAGACCATAGCGGGGAGAAGATACAGTTATATAAAGAGACTGGCTTTGGAAAGAAGGAGTTTGAATGCCCACCAACCTTAGGGTTGAGGAGAAGAAGGAGAAGGTCGGTAAATTAAGGTAGTTTGAACGAGATAATTCCCTAGTCATAATCGAGGCCATAGTCGAATTATACTATTCAATTTCAGCAGCTGTACGAAGCATGGATTAAATATTGTACTGTTAATGGTGCAGTAATGTACTTTAATATGACTGAAATTTTACGTATTTAGATTAAAGTATCCATATAAGTCTTTAACTTGACTCATTTTCTCCACGCGGTAGATACGTTTAAAACTCCTCGACCGAAGATTTTTTGTGATCATGAAAACGTTACTAGCGTAACTATGAGATTTATAAAGTTTAGCGTATCAGGCGATGTTTTGTGGAATTTTAAGTACAGATGCCATGATCTCACAATAAAAAACGTTGGTCATTTTCCACAGAATTTTACTCACACCGACCACGGTTTTGACATAAGCTGTGTCTGAACCTTGACACTGACATAGCTTATTTAGAGACCTTGGTCGGTGTGGATTAAATTCTGTGGAAAGTGAACACCGTTTTTTATTGTGACATCATGGCATATGTCATTTATTTATTAAAATAGTCGAGAAAACGCATAAGCTATACACTGTTACTTTTTTAAAAGCGTCTAGATATTATAAATTCTTCATTTTTTAAATAAGGTCTGTCTGAAGTGCGTGAAAGTACCTTTTCCAAGCAAATTCCACTAGTGTAATATTTATTAAGACCAAGGTTTCACTTATTACAGCATCACAGCATATTATGGTAGAAATAACCAAAGAAATCTGATAATATTGATAAATAATACTGAGAAATGAAAAAATAGAGAAAATTATTTAAGAATAATATTTATTACGACCTTTTACGAGTTTTTTATTTTTTATAGATTTATTACGAGTTTTACTTGTTACATCATCATCCAAGAGCATGACTGAAACAACCTGAAAAATCCGATTATAATGATAAATAATACTGATAAATTAAAAAAATAAATTAAACTACACCAGTGAAATATTTATTGCAACCTACGATTCTATTGTTCAGCATCATTCCACCTTGTTAGAGTATATTGATAATAAATACTGATAAAATAAAAAATAACGGAAATGCCATCAGTGTAATATTTATTACGACCTAGGATTTGCTTGTTACATTATCATCCCCCCTGACGATGCAGTAACAAGCCAAACCTGGATCTTCATAAATATTATACTCGTGGAATTTGCTCTACCTTTCAATTAATCAGTGATGCCTTGGTTTCAAAAAGTATCGCTATGGTTTTCAGGATTAGTTTCCACCTAATCTTGTCCCCAGAGTTCTCACCTAGGGTTTCCAAACCGGGCGAGAGGGTTCTTGAATGCCATCTCACTCCGGTTGGAAACCTGGGAGAACTTTTAGAAGATAATGCGCCGGGAAAGATTCAGATCCCACATCACCAAATCCAGTGGTTTCCAAACTTTTTCCGTGCACCGCCGTACAAGTAGAGTCGTAAGCCCTAATTTTTCACACTTTTTTAGTTTTTAGTTTATTAGTTTCACAATTTTAGTAGTGCTTATAAATATCATCATATTCCCTTGGCTACACATTTTTATTGCTCCCCTAGCTGAGCAAATGAAGAATTAGTTCGATTGATTTTGAGCACATTGGCATTTTGGTCATAGTTTTTGAAAAAGAAGGGTTAGTTCCAAACGTATAGCTTTGGCTAATATTATCCTTCCGCTTTATTAATTTAAGCTAGAAAACACTCAAATCAGAGACCTTCCAGATACGGTTATCTCGAGTTGAAAACCAGTTTTTTAGAGTAAAAATGTTGATTTCACAAACTTGGACACAGCGCCTCCCATCCGCAAGCTTGAGTAAAAATCGTGGTCTACAAGACCAAATCGTGTGAATTTTTCATTGAGAGTCAAAACAATTCTTGTTGAGGTAGTTTGAAAGAAATGGATTTCCATCTAGAAAACAATAAATTTAGTCTCATTTTTTAGAAAAATCTCAGAAAAAAAAAATTTAGAAAAATATATCTCGCCCTTCCAAAGATGCCAAAATATCAGCCCTTTTACCAAACTACTTCCCGAGATATTTTTCAAAAAAAATTCCAGCCATTTTACATGGGAAATGGTACGTGAAAGCACTCTAGAGAGATATTATTTTTTTAATGAGTAACTTTTAACACATTGATCTATCAAAAAAATTAACGGTGTGAAGTTTGCAAGTTTCCTCAACTAGTTTTGTCAGACCTTTTTTCAATTTCGCGGTAAATAAAGTCACCAACTGCCACTTGGTGGTTGACATTAGCCACTGCGCACCAGTTTTCGCGCAGCTTTCACTCGACCGCTCACTCGGCTCTGGCTGTCTCTCTCGTCGCTAGCAGAGCCTACGGACGCCGTGATAATGCAGGTCTATGTGCCGACGTCTAGCCATACGGTAGAAGAAATCGAAGAAGTGTACAAGTAAATTGTAGAAGTCCTCGGGGTGGTGAAGGGGAAAGACAACCTCATCGCCAAGGGAGACTGGAACGCAGTGGTAGGAGAAGGAAATGAGGGAAAGAGTATGATATTATGGACTGGACGAAAGAAATGCCAAAGGAGAAAGACCGGTAGAATGCTGCAAGGAGAAGAATATGGTAGTAGCTAACACCTTTCTCGAGCAGCATCGTCGTCGGAGGTTCACACGTAAGGTACCAGGAGGTTTTGACAGATTCCAAATAGACTATATACCAGTTAAAGTCAGATACAAGAACCCAGAAAAGCAGGATAAAAGATTTCCCGATTGGGATATACACAGTGACCACAACTTTGTAGTCATGGACAGTCACCTTCGATACAAGAAAATTTAGAAGTTAAAAACGTGAACCAAGATGGGACACTAATTTACTGGCTGGAAAAGGGAGCATAAAGAGATTCTCCATAGTTCTCGACAAGAAACTAGAAAATGAGAGAGAAAAGAGTAACAAAGGAAAATAGTCGCTTTTCTAGCGACTTGACTGGTCGACTTACCTCGTTTGACGCTAATACAGTCCACTGCTTATTTGTGCTTTCTTGCGATAAAATATTTGAAAGGAGCTATCGTGCCTTTATCTTTTAAATCATCCAGTCACAAGAGTAGTCTTTCAGAATCACAAAAAACCTCTCCGATGCAAAGGAGTTTTAAAGGTGTCGCGTGGAAAAAAATGAATCAAGTGAAAGACTCATAATTGGCCATATCGAATTGATCCTTTGAGCAGATTATTCGCCAAAAAAACGGCCATTGGTGACTGAGTATTCATGGTGCTGCAATAATTTAACGATACAAATGCGAAATGGGAATAAATTCCGAGAATACACAGCGTAATACATGGAGTGCGCGTGGAATCCATGCTGGGTGGATTATTTTCCGGAAAAAACAGATCGCACAACCATGCATCATGCGCCATCTACTCTGCTTTTTATAGATGGTGTTAACCGAAGTAAGCGAAATATTTTTTACGAACTAATTCTAAAGAAACCAAAAATAGATGTATTGTCATGGGTTTCACAACTAGGGATGACGATTAATCAAGCACAATTTTACATTGGGCATAAAGATATACGTTCCTTTTTTGCGAATTTCTGACGGCCTTCCGCATCTGAATATCTTGACACAAAACGTTTTACAGATAACCCTGCTGGAAAATGAAAATTTTTAGAATTGCTGGAATTTGTCGCTATTAACTCCCCTTTTCCATTCGCTTAATTGGAAATTAATTATCCTTTTATGGGTGATATATAAACGTTTAGGAACATAACCTATAACATATTTATGGCGAATAATTTTCATCGACTGAAAAAAAAGTTAGATAATGCTTTCCAGGAATTCTCCTTTCGTTTCCATACTTGTTACCTCGGTTAAACTATATATCACACTCCTCTCAATAAAAAATTCATATTTACACTTCATTGCTACGTTTTTTTTTATTTCCCCTTACAGGTTTCCTATAATCCAACTGGCAGTTCCCAAAATGTCTTGGACTACGACTTTAGCGGTGCTGGGTAAGTGTGAAAACATTAGACATACCTATTGATTCTTGAATGTATTTTCGCCAGCCAAAAAAAATCTCAGCAAATACTAATGCGAGGGTCGTCCAAAAAGTAATTCCCTCACCTTTTCTTTAACTCTCTAAAAAAGACATCTTGAAATAGTTTTCGGGAGACACATCTCCATTGGTCGCAAACAAGCTTTATCAGGTTATCACGACGCTACCGTATCTTACATCTTGAGTGCTCTGACCAATTTTGTGAACTCCACAGAGGACAGACTGCAAGATTAGGCTCGAAAATTACAGTCGGGCACAAAAAAATGAAATAAAACTCGGTACAACTTTGTGGAGTTCCAAGTTAATCAGTAAAATCAGCTATTGCACTCCACTGGCCATTTCACGGATCAATTTCTGTGATCTGTGATCAATTACAGATCAAATTCTTCAGGCATACGCATAAGTTTGGTGAAATTGATCTGAGAACTGACCAAGGGAGTGTAAAAGTTATGTTAACCCATAAATTAGGCACAAACGAGACGTGAAAGGGTGTGAATTATCTTCTTTTCCGATCCATTTTGAATAATCGTACTAAGTCCTTTTCCACACTAATACTTTGTACGACGAAGAGGTGATTAGTGCGGGGAAAATCTGGCTCCATAACCAGAGCGAGTACTCGTACTGGCAGGGAATAAACGACTTGGTAATTCACTGGAGGAAGGCACGATCATATATCCAAGAAGAATGGAGGGTAGAGTCCCTAGAGGAAGACCCAGGAATAAGTTCTTGGACCAAATAAATAGGTTAGTACAAAGGAAGAGCTTCCAGTGAGTATGGGAACTAGCATTTGATACGGAAGGGTTGAGGCCTGCAGTCAACCTATCTCAGGATTGAACGACCAATGAAGATGAAGATACCAGAACTAAATATCCATCACTTATTACGGGGAATATTTATTTTTCTTGCAATATTTTTCATATCAGAGACAGAAGGCTTTGATTAAAAATATTATTATTGTCTAATACAATTCTTTTTGGGTTGGATATATGATCTCGCCTGACTTCCTTGAACATTAAAAATATTTTCAAGTACAAATAAATATTTACATAAGCAACAATCACTACGTTTACCAATCGAAATCAAATCAATAAGAACTCGGACCGATCTGATCACTCTAAGCCAGCCGACTCGGATCGCCTGGCTTACCAATGTAAAATCGATTGAAACGTCGATTTGAATTAGTTCATATCGATCTGAAATCTCAGACTGGCAGATAAAGCGGGCCGAGTTAGTCCGCTTCTCATATCGATCCCACTAGCCCGTTGCGTTTACCATCCAGAGCTGAACCGGCCAAATCGTTCTGAGTTCGATTGGTAAACGTAGTGAATGAGTTCTCCACCTCCAAATTCAAATTATTCGTTGTATACATTTTTAATCTCCGTTTGCTGTCATGTGACCAAGGATCCGCCGGATTCCATGCCATTTTATCGCAGAATCGATATGCTGCTTGCGGGAAAAATAGAAACCTGTCTATTTTCCTCGCGAGTAGCCACCGCGGTCGATTACCGCCACTATCGACCCCTACCACAATGGAAGTCCGAGCTTTCACATCGAAGCGTCGCTTGCAAGCGACTTCCAAGGCTTCTCTCATGGAAGTGGCTTCCATGTGTGAATCTACCATTTGTTTCAAAAAAGATGGATGTTCCGTGTAAGCAGAACGATACCCTGCAATTGGCGATACGATTTGATATATCGCTACACTCGCCACTTTCATAGAAGTCAACTTATATGTAAACCTTACATCTCTTCAAATGAAACTACAGGATTTATATTGGTAACTAGCAGAAGTACCCGTTGAAATTCAACGGGGGATGAAAGAAAGACAGGGCATAATAAAATAAATTTAATAATATAAATTTGACTCGCTCGTCCATAGAGGGTTGATGTTTTTTTTTGCTGTATATTCTTCCAATTGTTAGATTTTAACTGGAGAATGCAAAGCTTGCGAGTTTATCATGTATGAAACTTTTACCTTTTCAGTTTCCTTGGCCACACTGACTCACCAGCAGTACCAAGGAAGCGGTTCGCTGGAATTCACCAGGATACCTGATCATCTTCTTGACTGCTATTGGAACCAAACACTCAACGCCAGATATAACAGGATTCCGTCGACAATAGGCTCTCTTATTTCTATTATTCAGAAGTTGGAGAATGGGGCAGCATTAAACATGGACATGAGGACACTGTCAACCACAATTTTGCGCCAGTAAGTCACGTCGGATATAATTTGTTCCAAAGGTTCTCAGGCGTGCCTCATTTGAAATTAATTAAGACAAATCTGCATCAACATCCCCTGAAAGCCACCAAAAGGGTATTTGGCAGGGGGTGACTTATCATCAACATGAACCACAGTGAAGAAATTTACTTTCATCCACAAACGCCACACTATCAGTACGCTACAAATGCTACAGAAACTACTAAAATAATCCACAGTGTGACCATGAGGACGTGACACAAAAGTCATAAAGGGAACTTGCAAAACATGGTGTTAGGGGCCATTTAAGTATTGCGTAGGAGGTTTTTAGGGTTAGGGAGGTTGGGATCATCTTCCTTTGTCTCATGAGGAGGGGGGCAGGGGGTCTGGAGCCAATTTAAGTAAGATATTTGTCCGCCTTGAAACGCTGTATAATTTCCAAATATCCTGCGATTGTTCACAACTTCATCAGCTGAGGTACTGTTTCGCTCTTAATGTTAATGAATGTGGTACTCCAATACTGCATAATTAAACGCAAATATTATGGTCTCTTATCGATCGCGGGAAAAACGACATTCTAAACCATTCTGTTTAGACAATCAATTTCCCTTATTTTATTTTTATGATCTGATCCAGTAGTAAGTTCGTAATATTGATATCGAATGTTTCAGTTACACTTATTGAATGGTTGCCATGGCTTATGGGTCCCATACCTTTATAGAATTCATGTGTCATTCCTGCAACTGGCCATGAGTTACCAAGATATGTTTCAAGATCTACTCGCTATAATTTCAATCATATGCTTTATATCTTTGCTTAACATACGCTAATTTGTCCAATCCGTCTGCCTATCACAATGTCAGTAAGGAAAGAGGAGGGATAGCACGCACGGCAGGCATTTCGGGTGTCAGGCTACAGTTTGTGGACGTAGTTCCCCTTCCATCAATGACAATGGTTATTACTTTTTATTATTATGTTTTTTTTTTAATTTATTATTATTTTTATTTATTTATTATTACTATTATTTATTATATATTAATTATTATGACAATTTCCGTCCTACTAAACAATGTATGCCTTTTTGTAACACCTCAACAGTGACAAGTTACTTCCCTCAATTTTCCTCTGGATCACCTAGCGGAGAATTTCACTCCGACGAAAAACATTTTCAGGAGTTAGTATAGAGATATAGTCGGTTACTGTTCTCACTAATAGCATAAAATTTCCCCAAGCGAGTCGTCGCGAGTTCTATCAGCGGAATTGTACAACCGTTAACGCCTTCAGTTCACGATGGAAATTGCTGGCTGCAAGCAGCTTGTGCAACAAACTTGCCAGAGAAAACCCACTCTTACAATTAGTCTTTCAACTGATTCATTCCTCACCACGTGTGACGTATGCTCTTTCAGGTACCGTGTGGATGGTATACAGCGAGATCCGACAGTAATGCCAGGCATCGGCATGGTTCCGTTCGGGCCTTCAGGGCATCAAACGTACCGCATGACTTACCTCTTCAATATGCTGCTGCCAGCCACAGGAAATCCTTTTCCTAATGGAACGCTGACGCCAGAGGAGAAGGTGAGCAACAATCTCTACGTTTACCAATCGAACTCAGATCGATATGAACTTGGACCGATCTGAACATTCTAAGCCAGCCGACTCGGATCGCCTGGTTTACCAATGAGAAATCCATTGAAATATCGATTTGAATCGGTTCATATTGATTTAAAATTTCAGACTGGTAAAGAAAGCGGGCCAAGATAGCTAGTAACCTGTGTTCGATTGGTAAACGTAGTGTATGAGGGCATCTCCAATGTAAACTCACTAAAATACCTATGATTTCGTATTGCGGCTACAGGTAAAAGCATAGGTGACAGCCACCATCACTACGTTTACCAATCGAACTCAGATCGATTTGGCCGGTTTAGCCCGGTATGGTAAACGCAACAGGCTAGCGAGATCGATATGAGAAGCGGGCTAGCTCGGCCCACTTTCTCTGCCAGTCTGAGATTTCAAATCGCTATGAACCGATTCAAATCGATATTTCAATAGATTTTGCATTGGTAAACCAGGCGATCCGAGTCGGCTGGCTTTGAATGTTCAGATCAGTCCGAGATCATATCGATCTGAGTTCGATTGGTAAACGTAGTGCATGATTCGCTACCTCCAGGACCGTTGAAGTATTTGTGTGTTAAGGTATATACCATTGAGGTGACTGGAGAGGGCGCTTGCTATGCTGGCCAATGCTTGAAGCCGAAGCCATTCCGCCATTTTTGTTAACCCTCATTTTCCTACAGCTCTTGCGGGATAAATAACTAATTTTACTACGTTTTCCATCGTTAACTTACTATAAATCAGCATGCATGTACTTCTTTGAAATGCATCCTCCATACATATATTGTTTATTTATTAAAATTAATAATCATCGGTATTTCCGATGAAAATTATTGTAAAATCGATTAGAATCTATGGCAGTAAGCAGCCAATGCATATATATTTCAGGAGGTACTTGCCAAAGTTTCAAATAGATGATTGATATCCCTGCAGTACATCCGCTAATTCGTCCATTCCGTCGTGCTATCCATGGGAAAGAAAGGAAAGATCAGGGTTCAAATATGTGCTTGGTTATTAATGGTCGTTATTTCGGTTGCCAGGCTTCAGTTAGAGGACGCAATGCCCTCTTCATCGACCTAAATGGTGTGTGCCTTAGCCGAAAACGCTTCCGCGGTAATCAATGCGCTTTGGTTTTTACAACTAATGCCCAGGCTTCGGGAATATGGATTAATAGTTAGCACAAGTGTTGTAACTTTTCTGTTATTGGATTCCGCAATATTATTTCAACTGCGGAATAAACTTGATTTTTAATGTTTACAATTAAATTAAAATACATTTTCCGCTCTCATCGGTGGCGCCATTACCCGGGGCGGCGTTGAGACCTATAAGTCAGAGACTGGAAACCGGCAATGTTGGATGGGCCATAGGCTCTGGGCGCTTAACTGAATGATATACTTAGTTATGAATTCAATTGATTTGTTACACTACACTATTAACTGTTCAATTTCATTAAATCTTTAATAATAAATAACACTATACAGTATAAAAGTAGAGGCTACGTTGTTACTGTTGTTGCTAAGCAATGTTTTCAATTGTTTGTGTCATTAGAAATGCGCGATTCTCATTGACCCGGCATATTCCTTAGCCCACCAATCAAATATGCCGAGGTTTCCAGCCTCTGACTTAGAGGGTCTCCAAGACGGGGCGACACCTATGTACCTACGGCCTGTGGGTGGGGCATGGAGGGGGAAGCGAATATCTCATCTGGGGTACGACAGAAGCCAGAACTAAAAGGGCATTTTCGGCTGAGGTATACAGCCCCCTTAAGCCGACCTTATGAGATTTCATAATAAAACTAAAATGCTTTTCATTCCTCCACAGTGTGCTCTCCATTTCATGCTCTCGGATTCAATTGACGACTATGAAAGAGGGGACACTTGTGGTCAAGTGTCTACTTTCAACAGTCGACGACCTAGATCTGTAGGAGATGAAGCTCCTGTCGACGGTACAAGCCATGATGACAGCGCTCCAGAGGAGAACAAGGAGGATGCAACGATCCACGAGGAGAAAAAGCCAGATATGCCTCCGGGGGTAATGCCAGTAATGGCCGCGGGGAGCGACGCAAGCGGCGACTCTTCAAAGGAAGCAAACAAAGACACGAAGGAGGTGGACAAGCAAGGAGACGTCGAAATTGATGTGCATAAATCAGCTGATCCACAGCCTTTACCAGACAAGTAAGTTCTTCTTCTAAGGTGAAACTGTCCTCATACAGGTTTCAATTGAATTGCTCCCTCCATTCTCGTCTATCCTGTGCTGTCTCCCTAAGCTCTTCATAACTCCTTCCATTCATAATATCAGTCAACATATTATTTCTTCGTCTTCCTCTCCCTCTCTTTCCCTCGATCTTACCGTCTGATATTCTTTCAGCAGGCAATCTTTCGTCAGGACGTGTACCATCCAGTTTGCCTTCCTCTTTCTTACTGATCTCAAAATATTACTTTTCTCATTCATGCTTGCTATCACTTCCTCATAGCTCACTTCATTACTCCATTTTAATCTTTCCATTCTTCTCAATAGCCATATTTCAAAACCCGCTAGATATTTCTTCTCGTTCCTCCTGATTGTCCATGTTTCGGGACCATAGAGCACAACACTCCAAGTAAAACATTTAGCTAATCTTGTCCTTAGGCGTTTATTGATTGCTTTGGGTGAAAGTAGTTGGTTGGCATTTCTGAAGGCTGCCCTTCCCTGTGATATTCTACGTCTTATTTCCTCCATGAAACTTCCATTCCATGTTATAATACTTCCGAGGTATTTAATGAAAGGTATTTGTTCCAGGCTTTTACCATCCATGGTCACATTTAGAAATCCTTCATCTTTACCATTACCTTTACTTTAGTTTTCCCGATGTATACCTTACATCCAAAATGTTTTCCTACCCTCTCGATTTTACCCACCATTTCCTGCAACTGTTTCTTACTCTCTGCTATTACCGCCTGATCATCTGCACATTTTATGTTGTTCACTCTTTCTCCTCCCACAAGGATTCCACCAGCAAGTTATTCAACGCTTATTGGACAAGAGTTGGTACGAATAACTCATTCCCGGGCATCAAAACGGATTCCAATTCCGATAGCTTCCGGAATAACGCCAATACAATATTACTAATACCCTGAAATTAATATGACAAATACCTCCGAAAATACCTTTGCTATGGCTTTAATCGAATGTGGAAAAACCTCAAAATGATTCATCGTAGAAGGACGATAAAACTAATGTTCTACGATGATTTAACTAATATCCCTGCATTCTTGGCGATTCACCGCATAGATTGCTTCTTCTGTAAAAAAAACACTTGGGCTGGGTAGTATGTTGCTCTCTCTAAAACGACAAACTGAGCGGAGAATACCCGAGAATCAGGAACAAGTAATAGCCACATTAAATTATCAAAAATCAGAGCTACAACCACTATCCCCTTCAAAAACAACTACTTTGGCGTTTGACGCATTTACCCTCTTATCCATCCTCCTCCCTTCGTCACAGAAATTATCCACGTGCCCCTGTATTTCCTGTGGGCTCTCAGCAATCAAACAAGCAGCATCTGCGAACATTGAAATTCGCACATGTGCATCTCCAACCGTAACGCCAACGCTATCCTTGCACACACATATCATACACTAATCCATAGAAATACTGAAGAGCCAAGGTGACATTACACATCCTTGTGTTACGCCCTACTTTATATGAAACCAATCACTCAAGACCCCGTTCACTTATATCTTTGCCTGACTATCATCATAATCACTTTCATAACATTCAATAAGTGCTCATTCACTCCATAGTCCTTTAAAACCTTCAACAGCCAATTTCTACTTAACCTACTACTGTCACAATCTTCTCCAAATCTACATATGCAAAACTTTGCGGGCGTCCGTACATTCCTCGAACACTTCCAGCTAGCATCTTTTTCAAATGTCTTGGGGGCTAGGAGGCAGGACTGAAATTTGAGAGGCGAAAGAATAGAAAGTTGTCGTCACATGACTTTCCCAGAGCCAAATCAAGGTAGAGTAGGCGTGGCGTAGAGCTTCGACAATTCAGTTGCTCTCAAACCTCCGTTGAGTGAACTTCCTGATTCTGCAAGCAATATTGCCAAAAATCATCACTAAAGGACCTCTCTCATAGAGGGTCACGCGGTTTTCCCGGCTGAGGGAAAATAATCTCGGCAACGTCGAGCTAGAACCCACCCCCTCACTTGGTGGTAATTCCCCACCCATTGGCAGCAGATGCCTTCGAATGATTCCAGACTCGCACGAAAGGTTCTCGCACCCGCAAGTATTAGGCCTGCCTCCTGGCCCTAAATACATTCGGAAAAAAATATAAGTAATTGGCTTTTGTAACTCTGAATCAGTCAGACTAAAATCAAAGCAGTAGCGTTAAAACAGTTTTGTTCGGTTTTACAGCCCGTGAAATAGCTTCTCCAAGCAAATCAAGCTTTCAAAAATTCTAAGATTGGACCAACTACCTCCACATTTTATTTGAGAAAAGATTTCCTCTGCCATAACCTATTTCGTCTTCTGTTACTTTCATTATTACAATCGTAAAATATTCGCGACATTAGCTCCAATGAGTCCAGGATGCCATCTTTTACGTTTCACTTCACTATACGAACTGTATCACGAGTTGCCTAGTAAACACGGTCCTTTGTAGGAATGGTAAATTTAAGAACAATCAATAAATGTTAAAGTAGTATTCAAATAGGCACCCAAGAAGAGTTTTCGTGGCCAATGGTAATAAGAGATATCTTATTTATGTATGATAAAGATGAACTTACCACAAGGCCAAATATAACACTTTAATAACAGTTAACCCTCGGAACTGATGGGATATAATTTCTACATGACGAAAGATCTCTCTACATAGGAATACCTAAACGAGATGTTCCTTTTTAATTCTTCTGTAATAACTTTATGTTCAACCTCATACATTCCGTATTGAATATGTTGGGGGGGACTTTTTTATGCATGACTTACACCCTTTAAATTTATGAACTTTGCGAAATTTACTTTTTAGGGTCATGAGGAGTGGCAGGTTAGCCATGGGGCCCGGCAAATCCGAAAAACAGGCAAGGGACTACCCAAAAAGTAACTGCCCCCTGGAGAACGGTGTCATCTACACTCCATCAGGACCTATATCTGCAGGAATAATGCTCTCAGGAATCGCCACAGGATTACAACCTCAATCTGTCAGCATTCAGAAGCTGCTTGAAACTTCGAGAAGAGGAGGATCAAGAGGATTGGCGAGTAGCAGCTCGTCGTCGTCATGGTCAAAATCACTGAGCGATGACAAACTATCCAACCTTTGGTTTGCGACGCTGGCAGGTGAGCACGAATACTGCTGATATATATACGCCAAAGGGATGAAATTTTCCATTAAAAAAAAACACTTGGTTCGGGACCTAAGTTCGGACTCGGGTCACTCAATTTCCGGTCAGGTGAGTTACACCACCAAGACAATTCAGATTCAAGTCGAATTACTGGGAGGGGGGGTTAATACGAAGTGGATTACACCCATCTTCTACTCAACTATTCATCAGTTTTTGTTTATCAGTACATTTGATCTTAAGTATTTTTGACAAACTTTGAGAATTTCACAGAGAGTATCCACAGAAGGCATTACCCATACGGAATCACGCGCAAGTGGACAGAAGTGAGAACATTTCACGGAGGAAAAAAAGCATTCGCCTGGTTCGGGACTCGAACCCGGATCCCTCGATATCGCACCGCATACTTAAAACAATTAATGCTCTTGCTGATAATTAAATACTTTTCATTTCATCGAATTCTGAGCACTTGGGGCGGATTTCATGATTTTTTTCCATAGAAAATCCATTATGGTTACAAAAGAAACACAACTAATAACAGCCCTTCTCTTGGTTTTGCGAAATTAGTAGAGGAAATAAATTCAGAGCTGAATAAAACAATAAATATGGTGTTATTCAATTAAGATTTCTCAAACGTTTTGAAAACTCATGTAACCTAGATGCTTAAACTACTACAACTGACGTTAGCTGCATTCATCGGGAAATTGTCAATCATGTCAATTGACGGAATTCGCTGCGAGACTAGCCACAGTATTTCTTCTATGTCACTAAGGAGTCCTTCTCCCCAGAGAACTTTTGTTCGCTTTCAAGAAACAAGATATTCGAGACTACCTGATATATTATGTCACAAGCAGCTCGGGGCGGTTATGCTGAAAGTAGTAGCCGCATGCGACTTCGCAGTCGAGCGGAAGAAACGTGGTACGGAGCCGAGCGCTTGATCGATTTGGTTGACCCGTGCGCGACTTCGATCCTCATTGGTAGCTCGAGTGGTAGGTAGCCGTTGACTGACCCTTCGAGTCCAAACAATATGGCGGACCCTGAGCATCATATGGAGGAAATTGATGTTTTTCACCCATTTCCAGGGAACGCATCGCTACTTAATTCGCGTCACTAATAGAGATATCCTTGCAAATTTGTGCAGTATTTATACTCATAAATACCTTAATTTTACTATGAATAGGAAGCAGTCAATCCTGTGAAGTGCGTATGTTCCTCTCCACCATTATACCCTCTCGACTTCTGCCCAGTGGCGCAGAGATCGAGCCGTGGCGTCTCTACACTATATACTTCTGCTCATCTCGGTTTTTTTATGCATTTGTTGTTTAGCAAGAGTGAATTCCGCACTTTATCCGCATTGTGGAACTGAAGTTGTGGTTCTAGTAGACACTGTTTGAATCAGCGGCGCTTTGGCACTCGAGGGAGTCATTTTTTCAACGTTGCCACACACTTATCTTATCATACGGGCTGTCTAAGTCAAAATCGAGGGATTTGCACTCAAGGATATTGTTTTCCACTCAACTTGGATTACCCTACGACTTGATCGCTCGCGCACGGCTTCCCGAGAAGATGAGCGATATCGAGCATGCCACCCCAAGGCGCCACGTACCACGAGATTAAGGCCAAACTAGGAACACTATGAGTTCATCTCATAGTTTTTCCTCCTTTTGATCAAGTCTTTTGATCACTCACCCTTTTGATCAAGTCTGGAAGGTATTCTTATTAGCAAAGGTAATACCTTTGTGGCTTTACCCGCACGTGGACACTCGTAAGAAAATTCCACAGGTTCTTCGAAAGGTCAGATTTTTTTCCTCATAATGAGACAAACTCATTGAATTCTGCGTAGAATGACACCATACTCAAACTATCTTTCAGGGCCAGTTGCAGCAACGACACACATGTATTCTATGAAGCAATGGGACCCAAAAACTGTGGCACCAATTCAATACGTGTTGCAGAGAAAATCGATACATTTATTGATTTCATTACTTATGGCGAGTTCCTTAAGTAGCCAAGATGGCGCATGAGCAATGAACCGCTTTGATAATTAATTACTAGATAAAAGAGTTGTTTGGAGATAAATGACCGGTTTGTTTACTCTTACTGGCTAATTTTTAAGGGCATTAGCAATTTTTCATAGGCTAATCTTTCATGAATATTATCTGGCGGTAGAAGGTTAGATAAAATATTAGAAGCTGTTAACTATTGATAAATAAGCTATAGCTATAGCTTATTTATCAATATGAAGCTATAGCTTATTTATCAATAGTTAACAGCTTCGATTCCCCACAGATTGCTGCAGGGAAGTAGGTATCCCTGCAGAGATTTAACATTCCATGTAGAGAAATATCCCTGCAGGGATTTTCCCTGAGGGAATTCAATATTCCCCACAGATCCCTGCGGGGAAATTTCCCTGCAGGGATTTCCCTGTGGGGATTTACTATTCTGCTGGGATCTGCGGGGATCCGTGGGGCATTTTCAATAGGGTATGTACCTAGTAGACGTGTTTCTGCAATCCGAATATATTTATGAGATATATAACTTCATGAATCGAATAACTATTGATGCCATAGCTAAATGTTCTTGCAACCGGCCATAAACAAATGATTTTCCCCATGTGGAAATTTCGCAATCAGGCATCTTAATTTGACTTTTCTATTTAACTACACCTTTTTGAGTTACGATGCATTTTATTTCATTAAAAGCCACGAAGAGCCATTCAATATTACAAGTGTGAATCTCGTGCTCTGTGTGTTTTTGTACTTCCGGTTTTTAGTTTCGAGAAAGGTTGCACTTCATTGTAGTTTACACTGACAATACGAGATAACTGGCGTGCGTAAAAAGATGTTGGCCTGACCACAATTGTACCATGACCTCTCCTTTTTATTGCGATTGATAATGGTAATAATTCTAATCCTTGGCTATTAATACCTTAAATGTAAAGAAAACTCGTTAAATAGAAATGTAATAAAATCGTGTAAAATATAATAAAAATATTGTAAAATGCACACTATTTAACAACTTTACAACATCATGGTCCTGCTAAGCCATTCGTTGGTAATCAGCAGGTGCCTTTTATAATTTTTCAGCCGTGTTATTATTTATCACTTGCAACAAAATTGTCCCTAAAATTCTATATATAAATAACACAAAATAATTTGCAAAATATACAAACATAAGTTATGTCTTTATCAACCATTCCTTTGTCCTTCTCTTTACTTCACCAATAGATTCCAAATTTTTTAGATCATCACTAATATTATTGAACAGTTTTGGAACATAAACACTTAATTGCCTGCAACCCTTTTGTTTGAAATATCTTGTAACTTCATATTTATAAACTCTTATAAGATCAGCATTTGGGTAGTACACTCTTTCTTTTTTGTATTTGTTACTGAAATAGTTTTCAGTGATTGAAATATACTGCAATAACTTTTCAACCAGTAGGATTTTGAACTCTTTAAAATAAGAAATATTTCTAATATGAAACCCGCAAAAATTATTATAACTGCACATCTACACCTAAAGCAGTTACAATTTTCTTTAATTGCTACCTTCTCGATAGCTTAAGACTTTATCAAAATGAACAGTAACTAACTCAAGGAGGAAGGGATGTCTCAATGACTTCATTTTGATATCAATACATAGGGTAAAAGGTCAGTCTTCTGTCATGAGTTTGTTGTTGACTCAAATTGACTAAGATTGACTAAAAATTTGACCTTAGAAAATTTATTAAAACTGATGTCAAAGTGAGTCACAAAGGACATCATTTTGTGGGACCATTTTGATGTCATGATGACTTTTGCACTGTGACCCTGAGGTGACATCATGACGACGTCAATGTGATTTCTCACTCCTCCTTGGGAAGCAACCAATTACAATTCTTTCATGGATCGTTCAATCCTAAGGTTGGCAGACTGCAGCTCTCCACCCTTCTCTATTTCATACTAGAACCCTTACTTCCCGGTGGCTCTTCTTATGAACTTTCCTCTTCATTAGGTCCATGATCTTATTCCTGAGCCTACCTCTGGGGACTTTACCCACTATTTTGCCTTCAATTATTTTCTCCACCCAAGGAGGAAGGGAAGTCTCGATGACTTCATTTTAATATCGATATGAATGTCAGTCTTCGGTCAAGAGTTTGTTGTTGACTCTAATTGTCTAAGATTGACAAAAATTTGACCTTCGAAAATTTACTGTCAGAAAGTCACAAATGGTCAATATTGGTATAAGAAACAGATGATTTCTCACCATCCTGACAGTTTCACATGAAAAAATACGAAGTTAGGTTTATGGCGTCACTGTGATGTTACATTGACGTCGCCATAACGTCTACAATTAACATCCAAAATACCTAGTTTTTTGCTCCTATTGAGCAATCTGATCACACATATCACTTTACCTTTATAACCTAATGCCTATTTTGAGTCGAATGATGCATATCTGAAAGCGATAAATGGCATTTCAAATTTGGCACAATAATAACTCGTAGCTCAAATATGGAGGGTATACCAACGAAATACCGAACTTGCAAATTTTCCAAATCTAATTATCAACTGCCTTTACTGTTTCCAGCTGTTGCTTACCCATCCCCTTCCACCTTTCCATGGTATTACACCAGTACGAAAACAAAAGTCAAACTATCACAAGAGTCAAAAGGAATCATTTTTATGTCAACATGACAGAGGTCATTTCAAGTCAAACTGATGTCAAAGTGAGTTACAAAGGGCATCATTTTGTGGGACCATTTTGATGTCATGGTGACTTTTGCACTGTGACCCTTAGATGATATCATGATTACTTCAATGTGATTTCTCACTCCTTCTTGGGCACAAACCCATGCGCTTCAGGGTGTGTCCAATCCATCTTGCTCTTCTTTTCTGTAGAGTGTTCTATATGGTCCAATTACAATATCAACATTTTATGGATGCTTGATATGTCAAATATATACAATTCCAACATTTTTATTCAATTAGGTGACTTGGCGGAAGCTACTATCTATCAGGGGCCATCCTCTCCTGACATCAAAATAGGAGCAACTGGAGGTTGGAATGACACCACAACACCACGCTGGTATTTTCTCAGCACAAATGTTGGACTAGATTTCACTGATGCTGAAATTCGCGGCGGATTGGATGGTAAGAAAAAGAAAATAAATTTCATAAACTTAATCCATGAGGCAACCCAAAAAGATTGGTACTTTGCCCAGATGTAGCCTTACCCTATAACTAAGGAGGCCTGGGAGGTCGCGCTAGAAATTGTCTCCTCCTCATCTGATGGGCATCGCACGTGGTTGCAATAACTGCCCAACTCCCTTCTGAGTCTCCAGCCATTTTGATGGAGATGAAACCTGATGTTTGCAGGGGACTCGGAAGGTTATTAATAAACCAAGCAATCAATAGTAAAACGATATTCAAATGTTTCATTTGCAGGTTTAATCATTGGGAGTAAGATTGTTAGTTGGAATTCCGCTTATGACAACAGACTTCGCTTGTCTCAGGTACTGGACATGTATTACTCCGGGAGAGGATTTAAGGATGGTACCAAACGCTATAGGGCATGTCAAAGGAAAGACTACCTTGGTGAGGTTGCTCCAATGGAAGATATGAAATCACAGGTAATATAAATACTTATCTACCAAATAAAACTCTGCAGTGTTGAGTAAAAGTCTGTCCATTTCACAGTATGAATGGGATAAGGAATAACGTAACTAGTATTTTGTCATATTTATATGGTTCACGGCATAGTTTTCAAATTTTCTTTCGGTTATGAGTCATGTCTTACATCAAGCATTTTCTCAAGGCTAAGAGTTGAATATTACATACATACATAACCATCACGCCGTTCCCTTCCGGGGTAGGCACAGTCAAAATGTTTCACTCGTTGATACATAATTGTACACCTAACTCTGCTTCCTCCATTTTGACCTATCCTTGCAAACCTCTTTAGCCTCATTTACCCCCATACACTGTTTCATACACGCCCTTCTGTTATTAAGACTCCTAATATTCCTCCTCCTAAGAATTTCCTCTACCACATTCAACCACAACTTTCTCGGCCTGCCTCTACCTCTCACACCACTCATTCTACTCTCATATATCTGTTTCGTTATTCGACTCTCATCCATTCTTTCAACATTGCCAAACCAACGAAGCACACTCTTTTCATGCACGTCCATTACTGGAGCATTTAACCCCCATTCATTCATGACCCACTCACTCCTGACCCTATCCATCCTACTTTTGCCACAAATACTCCTCAGATAACTCATACCCATGGTGTTTAATCCACTCTTATGTCTATCCTGACATACCCATGTTTCACTACCACATAGCAAAGTGGGAAGAAGTGCACTTTTGTGCACGGCAATTTTCGCTTCCTTAGACAAGCACTCATTCCTTGATATGCTCCACATGCTACCTACCACCTTCCTTCCAGCATTCGCACGTCTCTTTATCTCCTCATCTATTCTTCCATCTTTCGCATACATCTTACCTAAGTAAACGAAATCATGCACTTGTTCAATTACTTCACCATTCGCCCTCATCATACAGTTATTCTCCCCATTCTCCTTATCAAAAACTACTACTTTAGTCTTGCACGCATTTACCTTCAATTCCATTCTCTCCGTTGATTCACAAAACTTACCTAGGAGCTTCTGTAATCCCTTTTGACTGAGATCAAAACAGCATCATCCGCATATAGAAGAACTCGCACATTTACACTGTTTACACTGTTGAATATTAATATTTTAAAATAAAAGTTATTCTCAATAGAATATGGAGTAGAAACAAACTGCTCATAGGAGAAGGTGAGGGGGCATAACAAAAACAACCCCTCAAAATTCAGAGGATTTGGAATAGAGGAGAGAGGACCATAAATGCATAACACAAAGATTATGCCGTCATTGTTATTATCATACACACAATTGTTCTGGAGAATGGTTTCGGTGGTGTAAATGGACTCAAACACCTCTTCCTGCCCACATTTCACAGATATATTTCCACATCCTCGGGGCTTGAGATGGATATCAGGCTGAGTACGGTATAGTAAATAAATGGTAGCCAAAATGGTCCAGAATGTAGCCAAAATGGTCCACATGTTAAAAACTGCTATGAGCGAACATATAGTGTTTCACAACTTTTAGAGGGTTAAGGTGGGAGCCATTAGAGACTCAGAGGCCACACACTAGGCTTAGCTTGCTTGATAAATTTAGAACTGGAGTGTTTCAGAGCAACAGAGAGAAGATTATCATGACGGCTCACTACATCTCTAGGTCTGATAGAAGTGATAAAATAGAGCAATTGAGATAGAGCAAACATTGCAGAAGAGATAGGTGCGAGCACTTTTTCTTTCCGCACACAATAAGTGACCACAATAAATCTGAGAACCACTAAATACACTCCCATAATGCATATCACCATTTCACCTCCCAACACCTTATCCCTTACATCTTTCCAAGGCTGATGTCCTAACAACGCCTGCCACACGCCCATGCAGCAGCATGCAGGGTAGTATGTAGATGTAGATCAATCTCCAGAACAATTGCATATACGTATTAAGCGGTTAAAATCAACTTACATGATTGTCGTTATTGTAATCACATTGGACATAAAAGTAACCAGCACTGCAATGGAGATAGTTGACATGAAAAACTTTTTTTCTCAAAATCATATGATATGCTCTATTTTAAGGGGTAGAAAATCTATTGTCAGGAGGGTGTAAAAGTGAAATAATGATATGTGTTGAACTGTGGAAATAAATATCATACAATTTCATTAATGCAGAAATTAAGTCACTGGCTCTTAAACTAGCCCATCACCAGCAGGGCATGGTAAAAAAAAATCTCTATAACCTCTCAAAAATGTACAGGATAGATTTGAAATTTACGCAGGCAAGTAATAATACATACGAATCCCCTCCAAATGAATGAAATATTATTTCTTTAGTGAAATAACCAGGTGACATATGTAATTTTCTTTTTTCATGACTACATCTACCTGTCTATCCTCTATGACGTGAATTGCTGAATTAGGCATTTAAAGCCGCCAAAGTACTCCTCTCTGTTCAGCAACAGATTACAATGTTAGATCCTGCACTGCAAGGCTTTGCTGACACAGCAGCTCAGAGGCTTTCCTCATATATACGTAAGTCCTCATATACACAATACAGGTGATACATAGATGGCAACTAGTCACTTTCAGTGTTTATCAATTAAATATACCTTGGATGATATATAAAGCATCTTTTGACCTTTAAGTTAAATAAAACAGAGCTCTCTTTTCTTTATGATTAATAATTTTCTTTCAAAAATAGGAGAATGGTATCTTTCCATGGGTTAGTTCCATGTTAAAAAAATGTTAGAAGACAACTTTTATATTTTTTTCACTTCTAGTTTCATTTTAAATTAATAATGGTATTTTGTTTCTTTAAATGGCAGGAATTTTAATATAGCTAATGGCTCTGAGCATGGATATCATAGCAGCTCAACCACCAAAAATCATTCATTATTATATCTTTCAACAGCAAGTGGGCTTGCCGATGCAGCATGTCCGCCTGAGCCTCAGTCACTGACTCCAACCGTTCCATCAGTGGACTTGGTGCTTGTATTGGATACCAACTGGGCATTCAATGATGCTTCCACAATCATTAGATATTTGACAGATGCTATACAATTACAAAATTATGGAGATACATCAGGAGCCGGGGGTGTTGGCGGATCAAGATTAACAATCCTTTCAGGCAAGGATGGAACTATACCTGCAATAGTAAATGGCACCACCAGCTCTTTGGATGTTACAGCTAACTTCACCATGGACAACTACAACAGATGTAAGATAGTTTATTCTCATTCACTTTTGTATTTCTACAGTCAAAATTATAGGGACTCAAAGAGACATTATCCTGAAGATGGAATATTATTTTCCAATAAAATTTTTCAACAATTCTGAAGCACTCAAGGTGTGAAATTTATGATGAAAAATCATTCACTTGTATGAACTGGAATTTGAAACCAGATTTTCTCCATGATTTTCAGTCAGTAGCACAATACAGTCATTCTCTTTGCCGGTAAAATTCATGGAAGTTTTAAAAATACTAGATGTTACTGAAAGTATTGAATTGACGATTAAAGCCTTTACATGTGTGCATATAGAGCCTGGGTCCTTGAATATGAAGTCATTTTTTACACTTGGATGTTTAACTTCGACATACAAGGTCCAAGTCAAATTTTTTATGAATATCCCACAGTTTATCTCATTATGAGGTAGTTTTGGTATCAGCTAAGAAACTTTGAATTTTATCAAGCCAAGCAATTTGTAATTATGTAAACTGTATTCTCCAAAATGCATTTAAATTATTTATTCATGAGCTATGTCAAGAGCAGAAAAAGGACCCATTATTTATAGAGTTAAATGAGATTTTATTTTATACTTAACAATTAAATAATAGATGTGTGATCTATTAACAAAATTACTCTTTTGCAATGCCTATAAAATATGAGAGACAATTTCTGTTCATCAACTCCAAGTCCTTGGTCTGATAACCGCAGGAGAAGCTAGGGAGGATGTATCAGTTGTGCATAATTTATTTATTTCATGCAAATTGTCCCTTCATGTAAGAGTAATTTAAATGCAAAATTACATTTACACAATACAGATCATTAAAATACATAAAAAAGTAAAATAAAAAATATAAAATCAAGCAAAATATACATTCAAGCAATGAACATCAAGTAAAATCTGTGTTTCAGTAAAAGAATGTGTCAACTGATAACACAAGTGCTTAGTACTTAATATTGTAGCAATTTCATTTCTGATAAATCGGGGAAGATTTGCCAACAATGGTATATTCCATGAACCCATTGTAACAATAATAAGAACATTTAATTTCTAACTAGAGACTTTCCTTTAAATATACTCATGCATTCTTTTGGCTTTGACTCAGTAGCTTGTTTAAAACCTTTAACTGTACTTATCACCATTATTTTTCATATTCATTAATACTCACTTTTTCTCATAACACTTCAGAGATAGGGGTATTCTCTGTGTGAAGTAATGGCCATCAGTATATAATGCATGATAATAGTTTAAAATGTATTAATTATCGATCCTGTTCCAAGAAAATTGCACATTACTTGATGCCTTTTTTGCATTTCCAGTTCCAAAAGGGTTGGATATGGTAAAAATGCTTGCTCGACTGCGGCAGATGTATGCATGGTCCATGCAACGGGACCGTCAAAATAAAATAACCACAGGAAGGCCACAAGTGGTGATTTTCATGCCAAGCTCATCATATATCATGGGTGACTCAGAACGCAGCCAGGCCCGGTCTCTATTAAACCGTTTGAATGTGAAAGCTCCAGGTTAGAGAATGATAAATATAAATAATGACAAAACTTTCTTTTGGGAATTTCTTATCATCAAAACAGGTAGCCTTAGGGGAGTAATGTGAATTCCAAACCCATAATACGTGAGTAGATTGTGCTCAGTTGGACATTTACTGAAAAATAATGAGTGTAGAAGTTCATGGGCTCCTCACTAAT
Organism: Ceriagrion tenellum; assembly: GCA_963169105.1. Lineage (NCBI taxonomy): Eukaryota > Metazoa > Arthropoda > Insecta > Odonata > Coenagrionidae > Ceriagrion > Ceriagrion tenellum. The sequence goes on along the minus strand of OY720633.1, from coordinate 85,160,396 downwards.
CTAATCAGAGTTGAAAAAAAACTGTTGAATGTTTTGGTAAATTTTATGGATTATATTGAGTGCCAAAAAGAAAACTAAATTCTTAGCTAACTTTTAAATTTGACCAATATTTCTTACACCCTCATCATGAAAAGGGTTGTACTAAGATTTTGATCTAAAGGCTAAAAAAATCTATTCAACAATAAATACAGCAATATATGTAATCTTTTTAATCCATAAATTTACCTGTGAAATTTATTCCTGGAGTTAAATTTACAGAGTTATGTCATTCCATGTTTATCTATTGACTGAAAACTAAGCAGTATTAATTAATTCACTTCATAAGATTTCCCAGATAAAGATGGGTTCCAAAATCCATAAGTTCATTACATTTTCAAGAAATGTTTGTTTTTTAGCATTGTATGAATTCATTGTTTGAGTCAAAATGATGAAAACTTATGGAACAAAAACACCTAACTGACTCCTAAAATTATAACTAAACAATTTTTTTACAATGATTACTCACAGTGGTGAGAGCAAAAGTCATGAAAATATGTCTATGTATTTAGTAATCTCATTTACAAGTCAACATTAATATTTACAACTAATTTCAATTTTCATACATTATCTTCTGTTTGGCTGATTTCCAGATACTTCATTACTATTCATGGGACCAATGGCCATGGATACATTCTATGACTTTGTGGTTGACAAGAACAATGACATATTTCCAATAACCATTTCACCTGACTATAGCTCTGCTTTGACACCAGTTGTGAAACGCCTTGCTCAATGTGAGTACATAGCCACTGTACCTAGAATGTCTATGCAAGAAATTTTTTGCCTGATGTTTTTGTCTTTGATCGACATGTTTAATGACCTTCCAAAATATAAAGATATCAATTCCATTATGAATTTCATGGACCCTTTCAACAAATCATCAGTAAGCTCTAAGAATAGAAGTAAGTCACTGATTAAATACACTACATGTGTGCATCATGATATTTAAATTTTCATTTCATGAACAATATGGAAATTCAAGAATAAACCAAAACATAGCTCTTTACAGTAGTAATATGTAATATAAAATCTAGAGACAGTAAAATTTTAAACAGCAGATTGCCATGGTGCCTTATAATTGCACTATTGTCATTATTACTCTGCTAGCAGCTGTTAATGGGCAGTTTCTACTTAAATTTCCAAGCTTTATATTCCATAAATATAATGATATTTTTACTCATCATCCATTTCAAGGAATTAGTGCAGAAGGAATTCAATGTCCAGATCAGAATTCCTTGTTGAAATGTGTATGATACAAATAATACAATGATATCCAAGTAGAAATAAACTTGGCGATGTTCTGGATAATGATGAGTAGCCATATTTGTTTTACAAAGTTATCTGTATGAGATTACTTCTCCATTTTGTCAAAAATAATAATGGAATAATATGAAGGGAAGTAGAAAGGTAATTTATACATCCCGAATGATATTACCAAATACAAGGATGCATTTTGCAAGCCCATGCATCTCATAGGCATAGCCCAAAAAATACAGTACATATTTACCATTTTTATGTATACAGTTGTATTGATAATGACAATTTTAAAAATTGGGGGAAAGCTCATAATCTCTATTTTTCCAAAAACCAATACCTAACACACAATAATCTCCAGTGAAATGCTTAATTCTGTCATATATCACGATGTTACTGAGGTATTTTTATTTTGTCATTGCCTTTTCCACTAGCCTAATGTCTGTATCTAGACCAACAGGAAATATAACTAATAAATTCAGGCTTCACTTTGTGGAACCTCTCCATATCGGATACCTGAAGATGTCATTACGTGACGAAACCCGGGTCGTAAACAATAAAAATATTAGTGGACCATTACTTAAAAGTTTTTGATTTCTGAGACAGACCAACAGGGCCAAAGATTTATTGTAGTGTATTGATAGTTTGGGCTGAAAAATATTTCCAATAATTTTTTTCAAAATATTACACCAATGATGAAAATTAACAATATCTCAAGAATTATTGTCAGAGCACATGTTAGGACAAAAACACAAGTTGCTCAATACTATTTGGGTCTATTGCTCCACTTGTCTTAAAGGACAGTAAATTTTTGAGATCAAAAAGAACACTCTTTCCAACAGTTTCTAGAACATTTGCAGACAAAAATATTTAGGCTTATTCTGAAAAATGCATACTTTTTTTCTTTTTTTGAAGCAAGTAAAAGGATTCAAAATATTCATTCTGGAAATATTCAGCTTCATGTTAAGGAAGTCTAACTCTTTAATGTGATCAAATAATCTCACTCCACTGCTCTGATACTGATTAATTCTGATAACCTAAAATCACCCAGAATTTACACATTGCAAACATACCCAACACGTCATTCACTTTCAGGTTTGGTGAAGTCAAATATTTAGTTATTGCTGTAAGTAGAGATGGGTAAATTACTATTATTTTCATTTGAGGTAAACTGCTGCGGTAAATTTCAGTGATTTTTGAGATCTTCACAATTTTCCTGTAATTTTTAATTGTCAGCAATTTAGGCTACTGGAGGATTCAATATAAAAGCCAATAGCAATAGCAAGAAGTTAACAGCATTAAAACCATTACTATTGCTACATTAAGGTATAAGGATTAATGAAAGTATTTTTTTTAAATATGGCAGGCAACATGCAATTTATCTATCTTTTGTCATGGTATGAGAAGTTTTCTTTCAAACCATTAAAACAACAGCTCTACAAATATTCCATAAGTAAATATCGTAATAGCATTAGTTGGACGCGTACATATTTTTAATTAAGCCTGAATGAAATATATGCAGACTTAGCTAAAAAAATACATTAGCAATATATCCGTACGAAAATTTTCTGAAACACAGGTGAATATTACCGAAAATTATGGTAATTTTCAGGGGTTGCCGTAGTTTATGAAAAATACCACAGTAATTTACGAAAATTACCACAGTACCTTTCAAAATATCTCTAGCTGTGAGCCTCAGAAAACGGTCTCTTATCATAATTACTTCAATTCTATGATTCTTCAATTATGATAATTCTACCAATATGGTAGTTTCTTTTGGCATCTGCAATTAGCTTAGCAAAACATTTCTTATTTAATTGATACCTTCTTTTAGCTGATTCACAATCACAATATTTCACATATCTATATTCCACCTTTAACTGATCAGCTAGAGGTCGCCCACTTATTAAATAAACACTTTGTCAACACTGTTACTCAGCTCACCAATCATATGCCATGCTCTAATATTGTGTCTTCTACTCGTGGGCTATCACAAATTCCTAATACCATATTTCTCTTTCCAGTCTCAGAAAAGGAGATTAGCCAGATTTTAGCCAAAATAAGTTCAAAATTTTCTTCAGGTTTTGATGATATCCCTTGCAGTATCATGAAGGGTGCTGTTGCAAATCATTTGCTAGCACCACTTGTCCACCTAGTTAACGTCTCCTTTTCATCTGGTGTTTTCCCTCCCCAGTTAAAAACTGCAAAAGTTCTCCCTCTGCACAAGGGGGGTGATAAGATGGATAAAGATAACTACAGACCTATATCCCTGGTCTCTGTTTTTTCAAAGGTCTTTGAATATGCAATGTTAAATAGACTTTCTTCATTTATTGTAAAACATAAACTTTTCTCCTCTTCTCAACATGGTTTCTTAAAGGGAAAAAGTACTGAAACAGCCATTTATAAATTTATTGATCTGATTCTTCAGGGTTTGGATGCACATATTGAGACCATAGGAATTTTTTATGATTTAAAAAAAGCTTTTGACAGTGTTGACCATGTAATTCTGCTGAAGAAGCTGCATTATTATGGAATATCTGGTATAGCCAACGATTGGCTGAAATCCTTTCTTTTTGGTCGAACCCAATTTGTTTACATAAACTCTTCTAAGGTTTCCTCAGAAAAAACGCACATTTCCAAAGGTGTACCACAGGGCTCAGTATTGGGCCCTCTACTTTTCTTATTATATATTAATGACCTTCCTACCCGTGTCAGACAGGGTGAAATAATTATGTATGCAGATGATACTAATCACCTCATTTCTTGTGCCGATAATGTGAATGTAGTTGCCCAGCAAGAGGTCAGTAATATGTTATCCTGGTGCACTGATAACAGGGTTGTGTTGAACAGAAAAAAATCCTCTTTCATGCTTTTTCACATGCATCAAAACAAATTGTTTTCTTCCCCCTTGTTGAAATTAGACGGTAAATCTATTGCTATGTCTTCTGTTACAAAGTTTTTAGGTGTGTATTTCGACGATACCCTGAACTGGGAATCACATATTGATTTTTTATGTTCACGAGTAGCAAGGAGCTGTTACCTACTACGTAGAATAACTCCGATCACAAGCTTAAGTGTTGCTCTCTCTGTGTATTATGCTTGTGTTTTTAGTCAAGTAAAATATGGTGTCTGTGCATGGGGTCATTCCCATTGAACAACAAGACTGTTTAAACTACAGAAGTGGGCCATAAGAATTCTGGTCGGTTTAAATAAACGCACTAGCTGCAGATTATATTTTAAAGAACTTAACATCTTAACATTCCCATGTATATATATTTTCTATACAATTATGTATGTTAAAGAGCATCATCTGGCTCTTGGATTGCCCTTGAACAATGATGTTCATTCATATAATAGCAGAAGAAATGGTGATTTTAAAGTGGTGTCTCACAATTTAGTGTCCTTCACAAGGCAACCATCTTATGCAGGTTGCATGTTGTACAACAGTCTCCCTAGTGAGATCAAACAGACTCGTAGTATTCCTGTTTTTAAAAAGAAATTGAAAGAACTTCTATTGAACAACGCTTTTTACTCAGTCGATGAGTTCTTGAATAACTGATTGTATTTATGTATTGTGTTTTCCTTTGGAGGTGAGGATTTGTATTTATGAATTTTGTTTCCTTTGGAGGTGAGGATTTATTTTTATTTTTTTTCTCTTCTCCTTGACTTGTCCTATACATATGTTTTTTATGTCTCCGGGACCAATAAACTACTTACTTACTAACTTACTTAGTTATCCCCTATAAACTTGCTTGCAAATACAATATCCATGCTCTCCTATTCATTGGACTCCCTATGCTTCACTTTTTTCAAATATTTCCCACCAAAAGATGGGCCATTCAGAAAATTACCGCAGTAATTTTCGTAAATTACTGTGGTATATTACTTTATTTACCGCAGCCTCTGAAAATGACCATAATTTTCAGTAATAATCACAGCCATCTCCGATATTTTTCATACCGATAAATTCCAAACATTTAATTTTAGGCCAAGTCTATGTATATTTAAACAATCTTAATTGTAAATAAAGCCAGGTAAAATTAATTTGTGGAATTTTTGTGGGGCTATTGTTTTAATGGTTAGAACGAAAATTTCTCATGCCAAACAAAAGAACGACGAACTGCGTGTGGGTAGCTGCATTTGTTTTTTGAATGTTCTTTCTTTCTTATTGCTTACTGTAGCAATAGTATCAGGCCTCTGCAGCTTCCCTAAGCCTAAATTCTAAATAGAGTATAATCAAGAACACGAGGTTATAACATTACCTATAATCTCCAGCTGAGCAAATTATTTCCTGAGTTATTAGTAGATAGTATACTTAGTATAGAATTAAGGCTTCATAAAATAAAAATATTTTATAAATATAAAACACTTCAATTATCATATCAGTCAAGTATGGACTAAACGCGACGTATACCTTTACAGAAAAAGACCGATTTATTTCACGCAACTAAATTATTCCTCTGAATTCAAGTTGTAGATGTAGACAGGCAATACAAGGCGATACTTACCGTTATCCAAAGCAGAATGGCATTCTTATTGAGTTGGGGTGGCATCCATTTTCTACAGGGCACATGCATGTGCCCTGTTGTGACATTAAATAACGTTTCCTCTCATGTTCACTCATTTGTATGAACCCAAAAACTTTGCACTAATTTTGAAATTGGAAATATTGCAAGGTGCACGCCCATAATTTATCGTAATCGTCAAAATATGAGTTCTGTATGGTATTGATTAGGGCCGCCATTTTTTGGACTAGTACAAGTGTTTGGTTAGTTATACCTAAGTAAACCATTCGACTTGTGAAAGTGTTAACGTGACTTGTAACTTGTAGACTTGTAGCTCTGAGAAACAGCCCCCAACTTATGCACAGATGCAGGGGTGCCCATGCCTCCCCCCATAACCAACCCCCCCCCCTCCCACTGGTCTATAGCTACTTACCAGGTTACAGGTTATAATTTGATAGCTTGTCCAAGGTAGTAGGTATGGAGTAACGCCAAGGGGAACGGAGCGTTCGGGAAGTTTTTTCATTATTAGCTTCACAAAATCATTTTTAACACTTTTCTGGCAATAAAATCTTAAATCAACATACATGTTTTCAACCACTGTGATAGAGAGTTTATTTTTTACGATAGCATGCTTAAAAAAGGAATAAATTGTAAAAATGAGACTCGTTTAGTTCTTATATTTTAATAAAGTTACTGAAGGCTTCTTTCATATTTTGAATTCAGAAAAAATATGGGAAATATTTTGAATATTGCACTCCTAATAACTCCTAACAGCTGGATCCTGTGTTCAACAAAATAGGCGGTCAACTTATTGCAAAGACTATTATTGATACTTCATATCACACCTTACAGCTACATAGAGCTCTTGCGAGAGCTAATGGCGTTTGGATGAGTGGCGTTTGTGTTGTCCGCGTCATACAAATTCCATTTTTTGAAATGCACTAATGCATGGCTCAAATGCCATGTCTTCGCTTTCCCCTACGTCCCTTTTCCCTACCCCTTCCACCAAACTTTACCCCACCACGACCTCGTCTTCTGCACATCCGACCGCTATAAGCTTTCGCAAGATCTGTACGAGTGAAATGTGCATAAAATAAGGACATCAAAATTAACAAAACAATTTAAATTAAGATTTGTCTTTAATTACATGGAACCCATTTACATCATTATTCATAGTTCTTATTTACAAATTATACTGGTAAAAAACTCAAATGTTAATAATTAAATAATACAGATAAAATCAGTACTGGTGGTGGTGGTACCATTTTGACTACCCTACCCCCCTTGATGTCCTTTTTACAGTACATAGTAGTTTTTTTCTTTGCTCACTTGACAAAGCAAATTTTACTGTAACTTCACTGTTATGAATGGATTTTAAAATGCCTTTTTCGGAAGAAAGGATAAGCACATCGGAGAGCCAGACATCTCCCATGCTGCTTCTCAGCCTATTTTTTAGAATTCTTAATCTGCACATAACCCTCTCTCCGGAGCAACATTTTGCTGGCAATGTCAGAAGTATCTGGTATAACATCATTAGGAAAAGAAATTCAGAAATATTTAATGAACACCTATATGGCCCAATGAATCCTTTCTTGACCCATTGATCCAGGAATCTTCGTTCTGCTATATTAGGATCTGTACTTGGAACATCAGGCTTGTCGTCACAACAACCTTGGGTGTCACTTTTGTCATTATTTTGGTTCAGACTCTCGTCACTCAAGCTCAGCACATCAAATAAATCAATGCTCGGGTAGCTAACTTTGTACAGTTGACTAAACAAATTAACTTCTTCACAAAGTTCTTAACCTACGATTCTGCAATACTCGCACAAGTCACTGATGAGAATCGGCCTTAAAGTTCTATCCATATTTTTAACAAAATTGAGTAAACCTTCATAGGAAAAGTCATTTGCTTGACAATATTCAGAGAACTTTCTGGAAACCGATCCCACAGCTGAAGACTTTGGAAATCAGGGATTTGAAAGTACACTTCTGATCTTATTTAGAATGTGTGTACATACATATTGTAACCTTTTCCTTCGTCCTCCTCAGAACACGGATGCGCTCGTGAAGGGAATGGGGTGGGGGCGGGGAGTGCTGGATGTCAATATTACTAAATATTTATGATAAACTAATATAGTTATGCAATTAAAAAACTGAAAATAGCATTATTCTATTATATCTAGCTCTGCTACTTTGCCTAATTGCAACCCATACCTAAAAACAATCTTACTAAAAAATGAGAAAATAATTTTGAATTGAAAGTTTCATATGTAGAGAAAAAGTTACTTATTGAAGGGGAGGAGGGTACGAGGGGTTGAGACAAATGCAAACGGTTGTCGACTAAGGGGAACTAGGGTTAAAAATCACCGTAAAAGGTAACATGCAGTGCATGCACGATCCATAAGTCTAAGCCTTTTGACTGTACTGTGATGTGACCCGTAGGCAGATGTTGCGAGGAGGGGGCGGGAATATGACTGGAGGGATGCTGAGTCAGTTATGCTACTGGGTTGCGTTCGGGGATCTTATGGTGGCCTCGACGACGGCACAGTGCGGCAGCCAAGGAAGAGTATAGAGAGATGCGACCGAAATAAAAGAAGCTTTAGACTGGATAAATGATTCTCTATAACTGAACGATTTTTTACTATATTACACTTAACGCTTAACATTCATTTATCGTTATAACCTTTCGATACCTATACATATTACTGTAAACGGGTACAAATATTTACATTCAGTGAATTCCTTTAGGCATTTTAAAAATCCCCCCCAAATTTTTTATTCCCCCCCAAAATTGTTTCCTATGGCGCAACTTGCGCCATACATCCCCCCTGCACAGATGGGACTGTTTTAGATTGTTCCTTATTTGTCGACTGTTGTTGTAGCTACTTTGTGTAATTCTAGCATGAAAAGGGTTGAAGACATCCCCAAATGGTGTATCTGAAATTCTTGATTGAACCTATTGCCAATTTTCACTTGAGCCTTTCTGTTATGTAGTTACTTGTTCCATTCGTATTAGCTTTCGTAAGATATCAAGTTCTTGCTTTTTCTCATATAGTTTTATCAATGCCTTCCTCATAACCAACGTAAAGCATTTAGAGGTTCAATTCATGTTCATACAACTTCTCCATCATTTGTCTAATGATGAACAGCTGATCAGATGAGCTTTCTTGTGGGAGGAAGCTGCATCGGTAGGTACTTCCCTACAGCCCTATCGTTCGATTTCTGTGTTTTGTTTATTATACTAGTCAGGAAATTATACCCAATGCTAAGCAGGGTGGTTCCTCTATAGTTAATATATTTTAATTTTCTCCTCTTTTTGAATATCAGACATATTATTCCATAGCTATACAACTGCCCGGCATCTTTTAAGTTTCTTACACTATCATAATTACAGCTGTCCTTATGAGAACTAGCAACGTAGAAGCAGCGGCGGCAACCCTCATGTACATTTCAAGAAATTTACTGGGAAAGACACACTTGGAGACCCGAATTTTTTCAAAATGAAACACTCATTAATTAAGAATATGCTATGCTACGCAGCGAAAAAATTCAATACATTACTCATTTGTCTTAAAGATTCATGTCGCCTGCTTACGGCTTACGTCTGCATTGGAGATTGACTGCCGTAAGGAAATCCTAACGTCTTGCGGCATACGTCTTACGTCCATTGTGGAATGGGCTTAAACCTGTGCTGTATGGGCACATTCCTTCATCACCCACTCATATTTTATTGACTCAGCCCTGAAAAAGAGGTAATTTCGTATATACACCCCAATTGATTGTCTCGAAATACATCTCCAGATTTTATACATGAAAGCTGAAAGTTTAAAATTAATATTAAAACATTGTGATAGAATTTAAACTACCTATTCCATATAATTAGAGCAAAGAGAGTGGTAAAATACCCACCGGCAGGGGAAAGAAATGGAAAAAGACAACAAAAAATGACATGACCTATTTTCCAAGACGTGTTCGAATTATTTGTAAGGACCTCATACAAATATCCACCTTGGCCCAGGTTAGGGTCAAGGGCTGGCAGTCCAGATGGAACAAAAGGGGCCCATGCAGCCCTCTGTAACAGGCGCATCTGTTCTCTAGCTAAATATATAATGCAATTTAGCCTGGAATAGAAATTAATTTTCTTTAGTTCCACGTCGAATCATCAACCCAGCATGTATATACCTACAAATGAGAGTTGGATGGCAGAAGTGGAAGCAGCAATCAATATGGCACAGGAATTGGTAATAGCTTGTAATGTATTATCCCGGCGTATGGGCATAGCCAAGGGAGGAAGGGGGCAGTCCCCCCCTACCCCCTGGGTGAGACATGTTGCAATTCCTTGTGGATTCAAATTGAAAAAAAAATTCATCTGAAACACTTTATTTAAAAAGACCTCCGACTCACTCAAAAGCTACACGTGCACTCTCCTCGCTCACACACACTCACACAGTCAGAAAAAAGCAGTATATTCGCAAAAACAAAAGAAGGCAGTCATCAAAAATGATGAAGAACACCAATTAAGAGAGTATTCACTCCAACAACTCATTTCATACCAAATCTGCAAAACAGAGTTAAACAGGATGATGCCCTGCCCCCCCCCCTCTCCCTAGCATAAATCCTAGCTATGCCCATGTTCCGGCGTAATTATACAGTAATATTACGAGAACAATTACACAATATAAAGTATTCTCCCATATGTGAAATGATGATGATGAAATGTACCCTGAAATAGAAATTAATTTTCCATAGTTCCACGTCGAATCATCAACCCTGCATGTACCTACAAATGGGAATCGGACGGCAGCGGTGGAACCAGCGTTCAATATGTTGACCCAGCTTCTGGTGCATTATTCTTCAGACTCCTTCCAAACTACTTCTTCTCCAGTGACAAAACTGTTTTGAGAGTAAGCATAACTACCTGAAGAGTGTATTTATGTTAATGTTGATGCAATAAAATAAATGTTGATGTTTCAGATAATCAACACTTTGATAAGTATATCAAGCAAATTATACCACAGTTTAAAAGTGTGAAATAGGTTTAATATAAGTAATTACTGATCCAATTGCTCCCTGTGCACTTCCCACCCAAGTAAAACATTTAATTAAAGTATTTGGTCTGTAACCGCTCTGAAAGACAAATATCTTATCTGGAAGTTGTCCATAATGCCCTGTTTACATTATGAGCTTTCTTACCAGGTTAACTCTAATCTTAGTAAAAATTCTCCGTGTAGACGCAGGTTGGCGCTAGCCCTAGTCAACTTTTTAACCATGCCGGAATTACTAGGGTTGGCGCTGGTTACCATCATTTTTAACACGTGTAAACGCAGGTTAGTTAGAATAGTAGTAGAGTGAAGTAGTCCACATGTAGCTTTTACTTGAAGTGTACAATATATTATGAGAGTTTATCTTGCCATATTCCGTAACCATACATCAGTGCCAAAGTGCATATGATGTATTTAAAAGCCTGAGTGAATGATAAATCGTATTTTAAGTTCAAAATTTACCTTAAAGGCGCAAGCGAGAACAGGCCATATGGGCAACGTGGAAGTAATAAGTCGTATATTCCGCTGCATGTATAGAGGCAAGGACTCGATATGGAAGTTACTTAATCTTGATTGTCAAGATAACATCTTGAATTCTTTTTATATATCATAAAAGAGTGAAAACGACATAATAACGTAATATTCTCAGGATATCATACTGGTAAAGTATACGATGAATGAAGACGTATCTCTTGAGCCGGCTGGGTAGCTTACACATCTATGGTGTCACAAATAATAGCACAGAATAACATGTGGTCGTTCAAATTTTCGTTTCACGTGAATACATCATCTAAACGGATGGCGCGCCATTTGGGAATGAGTGCCTGTTTGAATGCATGTAACGATTCGAAGACGAATCTATCAGATTCGAATACTTCGAATCATTTGGTTTCGGACCATACCGATTAGCAGGCGAATCGAATTTAGCCTGATTAGGGTCGATTCGATTTCGAAGCATTCACACAGCTCTAATATAAATATTTTCGAAATGTCTCTGCTGATATCATGGTTTTTAACCTTCCCCCAGGAAAAAAACAGGAAATGTAAGTAACCTCAGATAAACTGTTCTCTCCTCTGTTCACCTTGAATTTAAACTCATATTTACATGGCTATGGCTCACTTGCCCTGTGATTTCTTCACAAAAGGTAACTTGGTTTATACTTTGTGTTGACTATAGCCTATACACAGGGGTTCACAAGTTGCAGTGAGGCACTTCTCAAAACGCATGAGCTTTTTCGGAGTACATACTTCCATTCTTGTTTTACCTAATTTCACATATTTTATTACCCAGAGATCTAGTTGAACTCCATACCTCTCCAATTTTTACTCTTTCCCTGGCTTGAACAAGTTCTTGTAGTCCTCACATTACATTTCCCCAATGAATAAAGTAGAAACATATCAGTGTTCGCTAATTATCACTAGTTCGTGAATTAACTCGATTTACTTATTTTTGGGAGTGGTAACCCTCACCTTGAGTAATCCTGCCAACTGAATTAATATAGTTCTTCTTTCCAGTTTAAAGGTAGAGGAGATGGCACATTGAATGTTTGCTATGCAAGAAAAAATGTTCTCACAGGAGATAACTCAACTTCCTCATCATCATCAAGCTCGATGAAATGCAAGAGTATCACAAGTGACACCGCTGAATTCACAGAGAACCAACCTTGCTCAGGAGCAAGCCTCATTAAATCCTGTGACCCAATGTATTTCTCTGTGGTTGCAACTTCCTCCAACATGGCCTGCAATGGTAAGGGCTATATTTATTATAGAGTAATTATCACAAAAAGTAGATAGAAAAAAATTTTGCTTATTGGAATGAGCAGATACTTTTCCTAAGGTGCCATGGATGAGCTTTAAAAGTAAATCAGAAAGATAGGTAACAACTCAACACCAATGTATGTATAATTGTCATGGTCAATGGTACAAAATACTTATCATAGTAGATGGTAATATGTGTGGTATTGGCAATACTTGTGTTGTATGTGGGATTCCAAAGGAAAAATAGTATGTTTCATAAGCTGGAGTTAATATAGGTTACATAATATGCCACATGGGTATGTCATTGTGCCCTGCATATACCTTTCCCAGGTAAAATCCCAAAAAAATATTTGGTCCTTAAATGCTGGCCTGTACATGCTGTGAAAGACTAATATCTGGAAGTGGTCTGAATTTGTAAGAAGTTACAAGATGTTTCAAATCCAGACCAGTAACAGACTACTTCCGGAGCAGATATTAGTCTTACAGACCAGTTTCAGGGCATTTACAGACCAGAATATTTTTACCTGGGTTTGATGGATTCAGAGATAGTGATACTTCACAAAGATGAAGCTGCATATTCTGATTTATCAACCTTTATCTTCCGAGCGCGTCTCTCCGGCACAAAAATTGTGTCCCTAGACTGCCGAGCGTGTTCGTTTGGCACATTGATGGACATTTAAAAAACACTGGTCATTTAAAAAACCCCGGCCAGCAAGGCTTACGACTACGGAAAAACTCAGGAAGGTAAAGGTTAATGTAGCAATAGTAATGGCTAAAATGACATTAACCCCTTGCTCTTGCCATTGGCATTCCTAATTAAACCTCCAATAGCTATTAATTGCAGGAAATTAAAAATTATTGGAAAATAAAGGTTTTTTTTGAAAATTTGATGATTTTAAGTTTTGTGAACAAAGGGATGAAGTTAAACTTCTCTGAGTAGTTTCAAACATTTAAGTCCCTAGCCGATTTTTAATTCTGTAATGGCCTGGTGTTCAAATCCCAATCACCTCTCCTAAATATTCACCAACCCCCACCTCTCCCTGATGCAGCAAAACCTTGACCTGCCCTTGTTTTTCCTTTCCATTTCCGTAACCTCCAAATTAACACCCCTCCTAAACCTCCACCCCCTGTCCCTGCCTCCCACCCTCACCACACTCCTGTCCTCTTATGTGGTACATATAGGCGTGCCCCCAAAAATTTTAAGTACTGTGATAATGGTGCATATGTGCTGAGACCATGGTTGGTGGTGAGATGAATTGAAAGTGTGGAATATAACATTGTTTTCATTTAAGTATGCTTGACCTATGAGGGGAAAATAGATGATGATACCCAATATTTTGCCCAAAAAGTTTGGTCTTACAAAGTCAGACTACGCATGCATACCCATGCTAAGTATACATGGGACATCATGTCCTATGCTGAATATGTGGGATAGTGTTTGATTATTTTGTTTATTGATATAATATTAGCATAATTGATCCAGCCAAAAGGTTAACTCCATAAACAATTATTTATTTCACACTAGGTAGCTTTCTTATTTTAGTTTTTAAACAACATAGAATGAAATGCTTTTAGCAAAAATACTCCTTACAATGAGATACTATGAGGAAACAGGCAAGCTGACAATGACACAAGTATAGATACAATAGAGAATAAATCTACTGCATACTTCTTTTACAGATCCACCCTGTCGCTTCAAGGACATGGTCAGGGTAACTGTGGAGCATTCCGGACTCACCTGCGCCAGTGGAGCTATGAGACTTCTGACGACAGGGCATTTAATAGCCTTATGGATAGTTTTGTTTTCCTCAAGAGAGGTAGTGAACAGAATGTTTTTTTCAGGGTGAAAAAGTGGTAAAGCATTACATCAAGCTCAAGTCCAATCCCTTTTGAGGGAAAGTGAAGAGACGGTTGTTCCAGGAGAAAACAATTTGAAAGTGAATAATGTGACAAAAAGAACTCGAAGCCAACTATTATTTTGAAGGTTAGAGGGATAACATTCAACAATAAATTTTAAATGGATTTCAAAAGAGCCTATTTCAGAGATAATTCAAAGAAAGCCGAAGGATCTCAGTAACATTATGGCAAAAAAAAATGGCAATTTTTGTGACTGAATTTACCTATTCGAGTGTAGACAAGCATAATCCCATTCATATTTTCATATTAAACTAAAAAAGCAGGTGCATTTTTGGAGATAAGAAGGTGAAGATACAAGGTTCCATTTTCATCATTTTTAGCAAACAATGATTGTTAGAAGATATGGCTCATGTTATGGATCAGTATTGAAACAAAATCATTGATAATAATTTCACCACAACCTATGCATGCATATCTTAATTCATCACAACACCTAAAAGAAAATAATTTATGGAGATTACACTGCCAACATGCATGTAAAATGTTAAAAATGCCACAAGATCAAAATGCTGGGAGCTAACACTGGATTTTGATATGCTAAATACTGACATAATTTACAAGGAAATATTATTGCATGAATAAAAACAAAGCAGCACACATTCAGTACCCAAGATCATACCTAATTGCCTCATTATCTCAACAATCTCGAATATCTTACAGTAGGATATGATCTATCTGAACTTGAATATAATGAAAGAGCTGATTAAATTTTCTGTTTTCAATTAAGAGAAATTTCTCATTTGTTTGAAATTCTGAGTTCAATCCCTTTAGGTACCTAATCAAAAATGATAAGTTTATTAATACTATTGATTACTCGAACCTTGTGACATAAATCCTGAATGAACAGTTACATAGTCAGCTGTTTGTCACATATTTAACCCATGTGTTATGTTAACTTGTACTTACTTGCAGAAATATGCCTTATTTGATTTTTTAATAAATAAAAATGTACACCTCACCATGGGAAAGAGGAACTGCCAACACAAGTATTACTAAATGAATGCACAGCTGACAACAAAACAGCTAACACAGTGGTACAGTCATTTGGCATGCAAGTGTAGGCACTTCCACATGAGTTTATTTCTATGTTCAATATTTAGAAATACATTGTATTCAAATGTAGAAGAAATCAATAATTGAAAATGTATTCTGAAATGCTAGTAGCACAGCTGTACGAAAATAGCCAAGACCATCCTACCTTATGATTTTTTTTAACCATATGTGAATGTTTCAATAGCAGAAAATTATAGTGTGGTGACATGTGTCGTTTCATCAAGGAGTATTACATGGAGTACTTTTCTCATTCACTACAAGTATATATGTACAAGGTGATTCACTAGTCCATGCTCTTAATTATTCAACAAGGGCAAGAGTTAGTTGAAGGTCAAAGAGAGCTCCCAGGATGCACCTATGGAGGGCGTGCCAAATAAACGTACATTAACATATAGAGTAAATCATCATGGCATAATACAGAGGCAAGCATCTTCAACAAGGCTAAACTTCCAAGAGGAAAGCCAAGCATAAATCTGAGTTTCATCTTGAATCCTCTCAAGGTTAACAGACGATGCCCAAGTATATCTGCCTTAACATCACTCAAATACCAAAGTGGTCCCATACTTGCTAGCTAGACATGTGATGGGTGAGTAAATATTTCTCGAAAGGAATTATATGCCCTACCAATCTGATTGCAGTGGGCATGGACCAACTTTATATCATTCAGTCAGCACATGTCTGATTCAGATAAAAAAGACTTTGATTCCTCAAATTTAGCCTAACATGCAAAATGCACCCATGTCCCATATGACTACTGCCTTGCTAGCCAGCCAGCCTAGCAGCAGCTGTCAGCAACTTCATAATCTAGCCGAGTAACTAGCCGAGTAACTCCAGAATTCTGAAGTGCATGTAAAAATTTATTTCAGTTTGTCAGTTTCCAATAGTATTTTATCCAATTTTCAGTCTCCAATGAAGCAATTTGCTATTTATTATCAACACTCATGTGAGACATTCATCAGTAAATTGTGCTGGGTACTTCATTCCCAAGTAACAACACTCTCACAAGTAGATAGGTAACCCTTTCTCTACAAGTGATGAATACATAAAGGTAATGTTTCCCCAACAATTGCCAAGATTGCAGAGAATACTTAGCAAGCCTCAGTGACAGCAGGGTAACATCCTCGCCTGCTTACTCGAAGGTTGCTAGTTCAAGTCCCACCTGGGTGGGTTTTTCTCCAATCAGGTCATAAGTGTTAATTTATGGTTTATGAGTTAAATGTCTGGACAGACTGCACAGTCCACATGTTAATCAAAATAAAGTTGTCATTAACCATGGTATGTATTCTTTTGCACAAAAACCTTCATCACATATGTGAAAAAGAAGTGCCACTTAGAAAGATTAAATGAGATGATGGCAAAGAGTATGCAAATATTCGAAAATGAATTTGAAACAATTAATTTTCAGAGGTATTTCATATCAATGAATAATCTACTATTGATTTAATTTAAGTAGACCTGTATTTATTATGAGACACATGTCCTATTTTACCATATTTGTAGGATGAATGTGGCTACTCCTACTAAGGAGTAGCCACATTCATCCTACAAATATAGTGAAGCATGGTTGATGCTATGAAGATTCTAGTACTAGACTTTCTCATTTAAGTAAAGAGCTAATAAATTTAGTTCCTTAAAAAAATTACTGAAAAATAATTCTTCTGAGCCACTTATAACATGGCAGCAAATAAAAAAACTCTGACCAACAAGAGGGGGATTGATTCCTCCCAAATCAACCTCTCTAACTTCCACCAGGTGATAAAATCAGGTAAGTATGGAAAAAAGAAAATCTGGTAGTTAAGGAGAAGGTTGATGAGTTTAGGCAGAGAATAACACTATCAACCTGATAGGTAGAACAATATAAATGCCCCAAGTAGCCACCCAATATTGGGCCATTGTCCGACCAACATTGTTTGCTGATGAGTCAATGTCAGCCCATTTTGTCAGCCAATAATGGGCCAATGTCGAAACGATAACATTTCACATTATTTAGCCAATATTGGCTGGATATTGTTTGCCAAGATTCATCCTATAGACCACATAAATTGAGGTTAAGCATTCATTTAGACTTGATTGCTTAAAAAAACTGCCCTAATGGATCATTATGAATTATGTAATGTGCATATTTTGGTTTTGGTCAGTGGACTTTCCTAGGCATCTGCTATCTTTCTGACATGGGGCGTGTGTTGGCTTCTGATATTGGGCCAATTTTTGCTCCTCCTATTGGGCCAATATTGGCTCCTAAAATTGGGCCTATATTGACTCCTGATATTGGACCAATACTCGCTAAATAACGGCAATACCAGGCCGATCTTGCCCAAATTGGACCAATACATATCCAGTCATTATTCATGGGTGCTTGGGGCATTATTAAAGAGCCCATATTAGAATAAATATTCTGCGAAGCTACTTGAGATGCAACCAGCCATGAACACATATGAGGAGCCAAATGAATTCACTAAACAACGCTCAGTCTAGACTCAATGAATGAAGAGAAACTGAGAAATTATGGAAGCTTACCAGCTATCCATCCAGAGCTATTTTAAAGAAATGGCCCTCTCTGAGAGTACATACTTACTTCATATATCTCAACTGATATCACACCTTAAATTTTATCCTGAACTGAGTGAATTATTTTAGCTACCCCATCGATAGATTGTTAGTTGGATTAGTTGGGGGAGCCTTTGACAGGAACTCCGGCACCTAGACCTTGAGTGGTCCAATGTGCCAACCCCATTTTTAACCTGCCTGCCACATGCAGACAGGGGTCAAGAGTACCACGGTGAAGGTATGAATGGTCACCCATCCAACCCTCGTCCGGGCCCAACATTGCTGAACTTCTACCCTATCGATAAGCATTTTTGATGAAATAGAACCAAGTGGTAATGCATATCACTTAAAATAAACTCATTTGGTGAATAAATAAACTCATAAACTCAATTGTAGCCTATTGTTACTTAGGTACCTACATGATTTTAATACATATACTGGTTGCTCCATTGTAAAAAGGGAAAGCTAAAGGGAAAATGTCGATTTTTTAATAAAATGACAAAAAAGTTGCAAAAACCTTTACAATGTGTACCTAAAAACAAATCACTGAAGAGCAGCCAATCATTTATTTTTAATTGTGGGCTAGTTATGAGAAAATTCATCTGTTCCCACTGTAAGCACACCAGTTGCAGGTGAGAAAGTACACCAGTTTATGGTGAGGTGAGTCAACAGCTACTGGTGAGAAAATTTGATAATTTATTTGAAATCTCTATCAGTGATTGGTAAAAATTGACCAATTCACCTGAACTTTTTCTTAAGGGAAGGAAAAAAAGATATATGCGACACCTAAATCACATGGTAACTGATGCACTACTCTTCTGTGTTGAAGATATACAGAAAGAATGCAGTATTTACTGGAGTAAATTACCTACATAATTCCTGCATGTATACAGCAATCCTATAATTCAAATTTACACCTGCAAAGGATTTTCTGCCCACTGTCTCAATATTATTTGACATTCACATATAATGCATAGTGCATTTTCCCCAGAGAATGCTGAAAATTCATATCTGTTTTCAGCTGTCTCTCTTTATCATGATTCCCCCTTATCTCTCTGGCAACTCCCAAACCTTATCTCTATCCAACAGCAAATGGCTCATATGATCATAGTGTAGCTAACACTGGAAATATGCCAGGACTTCTCCTTAGTCAACTGATAGTTTCGTAAATACATACATTCATAAAACAAGGAACAGACAATTAGCAATCACCAAAATGAGGGGCAGTGTCTGCTTGTGCCTTTTAGTTGTTCCAAGTAAGTAAAATCTTTAAGAAATGTGGAGGAAATGCATATTTTGACAGCTAACATGTCTCCAATACTTTCAAGCAGAACTTTGTGGAAATCCATGTTTAATGAAATAGAAATATGTATGTTCCTCAATTACATTTCCACTAAAATTTATTAGAAAAAACTACTTGTTTTGATTTATCAACATCAAAATTTGTTACCTGATATACACTCCATTTCTATTTCATCAGCAAATATACATTGCATTTATATTTCATCATCTAACAAGTCTCACTGCAAGGCAATTCATATGCCCTCTAAAATATGCGATAAATTCTGTAACTGAACAGAAATATCAAAATATGAAGAAATTTATGAAAAAGAGTTTTGTTGTATCCCTACATGGAAGAATACAATGTTTTTTTTCCTTTGTCCATCCATAAATGAATTTCCAACTTCTCTATTTCCATTTTTACCAACCTTCTGTCTTAGATATCTTTTTTGGACAGACCAATTCTCAACAGCCTGTAATGAACAGTATACCAAGCTATTTGCAAGAATGCTACAGCAATCCATCATTAAGAAGCCGTGCCCTGAGGTTTCCATCTACTATTGGAACACTAATATCATTACTACAGAAAGCAGAAAGAAATGATCATTCAGAAAAGTTAACAAAGAATGTTGGTGGTGTTCTTGATGCAAGAGTGATGTCCTATTCAATTTTACATAGGTAAGAAAATGTCTATTCATGACAGATGACCGAGTAATATTAAAATCAGCCGACATTTTGTAAGTACTAGGAAGATTGATACTGGTAGATATGAAATAAATTTTATTTTGAAATTAATTTGGTAAATCATCAATGTAAATTAAGTGGCCAGTTTCATTGATTTTTTTCAAGTGTCACAAAATAAGTTTAGATGTTAACTGATTTAAGCATTCATATTGTGATTATTTAAGTATATTTTAAGTTTATCTCTGGATAAATATCTTACTTTTTTATTTAGGTATAGAATATGACAAAGTATCCATTATCAAAATGTAAATACTTTCTCACACAAGTCACCTACTTTGAAGATTCATGAATTAACCAAAATTGTGGCTGCTCATTATAGGTTTATCAATAATTGTTTCATAATCATACGTCAATTTCACAGATTTCGTTTGGATGGCATACAGCGTACACTAAGCATACCTGATCATGTTAATAACAAAAATGACAATGACACAAATGGATTGGTAGGGGTCATTCCATATGCTGCTCTTGGCTGGCAATACAATCGCTATAAAATTCTGCTTGGTGAGCTGATCCCAGGGAATGCTATTCTATTTCCAAACACAACTTTGGATTCCCATGAAAAGGTGAGGCCTCATTTTTTTCACACCATACAGTACATCTTGAGTTCAGCCTAGAGATTTTCCCTTGTAGATACTCAGCATGTAAGGTATGGGTTCAGTCATGTTAAAGTTTCAACCCTTTATGGCAACTCTGAGGGAAATGTATTTTACTGTAAGCTACTGTAACTATGGGGAAAAATTATTTGATCATTTAATGAATCAGAACTTTGTATTTTTTTACACTTTTTATTTCTGACTGTAATAATCACAGTCATCACCTTCAAGGTCTGCGCTTACATTCTTAGATGTTTGATAGTCACCTTCTATTATAAGTTGGTATGTATCAAAATATCAACACACCATTTTTATTTTTGTGCCTCTGTATGGTGCTGCTCTTTGGGGTCCCTTTATTGTAAGTCCCTCTCACTGAATAAAAAAGGTGGTAATTCTCGAGTAAAAGCGTACTTGGAACCAACATGCATAGTTGTATGTCTTTTTAGGTGGTTACCTCATTTGTTCCCATACAGTTGAAAATACAGTTGTATTTCAGGGAACACGCAGGAGTTATGGAGGGGCAATACATCTGTTACAAAATCACTATGATGAAAGATTGACAAAATAATGAACACTTTTCATAGGCTATTAAAATTATAGATTTATTCACTATTATCATCAATATTGGTGCAGTTTTGCCTGTTTTTCTCGGTTATTTTGCATTAGCCATGGAATTTCTGAGTGGTTTTCTCTCTTTATGTTCACAAACAGGTCAGACCCCCACACTTTTGACTTTATACATTTTCCCAAAAATGTTGTAGGCCTTCTCTTCAGGCATTATTGGTGAGAACAAATTATTAGCCAATTCTGCCATCGTGGAAAACCATGAGAAATTTGTCACTTATATTTTTTTAAAATCAGATATATATGTAATTAAGTTTGAGACTAATAAGTGATATCACACTATCCAATCTTGCATTTTGATTTTTTTCACAAATAGATTCCACAGTAGATGTCTTGCTTTTTTCACTGCATCAAAAATTCTCTTCATCAAAACATCTCTTTAAACTTTCCCTTAAACTTTCCCTTTCTTTCAAATGTCTCGATTTCTCCACATTCCCTGTACAATCAATCCTCCCTTGCTTCATCAGTGACCCTTCTCAATTCATTATTCATCCTTCTGCATTTCTTTCTTTAATCTTCTGTATTAACATTTTCCCATCTTCTTTCTCCCATTTTTTATATCATTTCATTTGCTACTCAATGTATTTCTATGTGCTTCCTCTTACCTGCCATTTCTTCTAACGCTTTGATAATATTGTCCTTAATTTCAATCTACTCTTCATCTATTTCATTTTTCACTTCACTCAATCTTAATTTATAATCTTATAGCTTATTAAAGTCCTACTCCTCTTTTCAATTTTTTCAAGTTCCACTTATAAATAGACAGTTCCTTGATATAACTTGTTATACTTTAGTTCTTAATTCTGAAATTAGTAAATTATGGTTTGTATACACATCTGTTCCAGGTGGCCTCTTCACATTTTTAATACTGTTCTTGGATCTTTGATTGGTGATAAGCAGTTTTTTCAATGAAATGTGAATGGTAAAAAATCTTATATCTCTTATGATTTCCTGGACTTTTCCAAGTATATAGTCCTCTTTTGTGGTGTTTCAAGCATGTATTTGCTATCCATATACCATTTTCTTCACAGAAAGTTATCAGGGCATCATTTCATCATTTCTCTTCCCTAATCTGTGTTCTCCTACTACATGTTCATCCTTTCCTTCTACAACCACACTGTTCAAGTCCATTATAATAGTTTCATTCTTTCCATTTTCCTCATTCACTTCTACTATTTGGTTGTACACCCTACTCACCAACTCATCCTCAACATTTGTTTAGGGCAAATACACTTCTATCAATATTGATGTAGGCTTCCACGGAGTGGTGGAGTAGGTGTGGCTAGTTTTCTGAGATGTCCTCTGCATTGATTCATCTTTGTACGATGGGCAGAAACCTGCACCCACACTTCAAACCTGAAGATGCCTGTTGAAACCCCAGCGAAACTGTCGTATGAAAATTAATCGATGCGAATGTCATCCTGGAAAACTAGCCACCCCTACTTCAATCAATAGTTTATCCACAGGTTTTCTTCAAGCCTATGACTCTTTCACTTACTGCAATTACTTTCTTCATATACTTCTCAATTTTCTTTTTGAGAGAAATGCTAAACCATTACTCCTCTTTTTTCTGCCTTTGTACAAGATTTTGTGATTCCCTGTAATGAAATTTTCACCTTCCCACTTCACTTTGCTCATGGGAGTGAGGTAGGGAAATGTTGTTCTAGCTGGAGACAAGACAACAGGTAATCATTCCTAGCAACAACTTTTCAATCCACCATATCATTACCCCTTACACTGAAAGAATCATTCAGCAAGCCCTCAAAAATAGATGAAAACTACCACCAGCGGCAAACAGGCTAGCATATTTAAATGTATTATGCGTAATATGGTTGTTTTGACTATATGTAGCTTCAAAATCTAAAGGGATTATTTTTTACCATTCAAATGAATATCTTATATGAGAAAAATTGATCTATTCCTCAGGTTGATTGTGTCAAGTACCTAGGTGTATATATTGACTCTCTTGTTTCTTGGGATACTCCCATCGATATTCTTGCAAATAAAATTAGTCCTTTTTACTACCTCATTCATGATATTCATCATATTGCTACCATTGATGTCTTTCTAACTTCCTCCTATGCCCATTTCTATTCTCTTGTCACTTACAGTACACTTCTATGGGGCTCATCTCCTTCTGCCACAAAAATATTCAGAATTCAAAAGAGAATTATCAGACATTTAGCTCAAGCAGGCCCTCGTAGCATACAGTCAGCCACTGTTTGGTGACCTTAAAATCCTACCCCTGCCCTGTGTGTACATTATGTTTGCTATTTTATTTATCAAAGGTAACATAACAAAATTCAACCTAAATTCAAGTGTCCACTATCACTTCACCAGAAGGCATTGTGATGTTCATGTACCCAATGTACAAACTTAAAAATCAACAGTGGGGCCATCAAACATGGGTCTCCATCTCTTTAACAAACTTCCTGTTATGATCAAACAAACTTAGCCAATTTTAAAATTGAAAAGTAATTTAAGAATGAAGGAAAAAAGAATTTAAAAGTAATTTGCAAAATAAGGTGTACCTACTACTAAGTGAATGAGTTACTTTGTCACTCATTTACCACATAATATTAGTTTTATCTCTATGATATATTTTTTTCTTCAATTGTATACCTGTAAATTGACTTAATTGTTTTTTTGTTATATCTGAATCAAATTGAATGACTTTTTATTTTATGTCCAAATTCTCTGACGTACCTTATATCTTGTACACTTACTCTCTAGTGTGTATTTTGATCTCTGGGCAAATAAAGTTATTATTATAATTATTAACCCCAGAAAAATTAATAAATATGTATGTAAACTGTTTTTGAAAAATTTCAAACTTAAAACAGTAAAAACTACACTGAAATGGCAATGCAGTCTCTACACACCCAATCCAGAATTTTCTGGGAATTTCAGTGTTGAACAAAAATCATAAAAAAAGCATATAACCAACGAAATGATAAGTAATTCAAAGTTTCACTTCACCAACTCTCTGGTCATTTTACGTCTTCAACTGTCATAGTCTCTTCACAATGTTACGTTATCATTGGTACAATATTTACTGAGTTCAGCTTTAGGTTAGAGGTTAGCCTTGCAATGCAACATGAATACAGATTTACATATAACTGGATTTTTTGTTTCCTCACAAAGTGTGCATTGCACTTCATGCTATCAAGCACTGTTGAGCAGAGGGAGAGGGGAGATGAAAGAGTGACATGCCGTGGAGCTAAGACTACCAAGCCAACTAGAATGCAAAGATTCAGCGAGTGCCCTTTAGAAGATGGAGTTGTTGCTGTTCACTCTCCTTACTCATCCAGAAGTGATACCATTAGCCCAGGGACTGTGATAGCTGGCATTGCAGCAGCTCTTCAACTCCAAGAGGTGCCAGTGGCAAAACTCATGAAATTCAGTGGTTCTAGTGTAGTGAAAGAAGAGCCAAAGGGTGACCCTTCCTTTCATGACTCTGAAGATTTAGCACCTATATCAAATATTTGGGCAGCCACACTTTCAGGTATTTGATAGCTATAGTTTCTAACCCTGTCCTCCGAAAATAAGTTACTTTCTACCATCCAAGTATGGTCAATTTCCTCCTGCTTACATGGATTGCTAATACTTCAAACACTAGTTATACATATGAAAAGAAATTAGAGACAATGATGACTGCACTTGATCTAAAATGTAAGATGTCCAAGCTACTAAACCCAGTCTCACAATTTGAATAATAATCCCTTTCAAAATTAGACACATTAACTGTTCTCAAGAATGCAGAATTGAAACGATCCATGAGGGAACCCAGGTAAAAATATTTGATCTGTAATTGGTCTGAAACTGCATAGTAGTTGCTTTGGAACTGACCTGAAAGACTGATATATGATCTGGAAGTGGTCTGTTGTTGGTCTGGATTTGAAACATCTTTAAAATGCAGACCACTCCCACATCAGATATTAGTCATTAAATGCAAGAAATGAACAATTTCAGAATAGTTTAAACCTTAACCGCTATCATCATGTCATTTTTGACCGGACTTAATTTGTTATTGTTTTTAGAGGTAAAACGGCCACTCGCAGAAACCTTGGCTACAGTGTAATCCTTGGGGGAAGGGGGGAGCAAGCCAGTTGAACTTGAGACAGTGGGAGTGACAGTTGTTGTTTACGAGCAATTCAAAAAATCAGGTCAAAAAGACCTGAGCAGGTGTGTACATGGCCAAAAACCATGATAATAGTTAAGGGGGGTTAGGACCAAATATTTTTCACTTGGGAGCCAAATAGTTAGAAATTATTTGAACACCTCATGAAGTTCATATAAGCGATACATAGAACCTTTAGGAAGATATCTAAAGGCATTAACATAAATGTTTAGTGGAACAAATAGCGTTGGAGGTAATTATCAGCCTCAAAATAAATGCATTGAAAATGAAATATGATTGGGTGGTTACCTATGTATTTAAAAAGGTTTTCTAATGTTATACCAATTCTTGTCATCAAACAGTTGATCATTCAAAAAGGTTTTCCTCTTGTAATCCAATACAGATAACATAGTAACTTTCGTTATTTTCTTCTGACTTGCAGGAGATTTATCAGAGGTAGCAGTTTTCCAAGGGCCTTATAAAATAAAAATGCCAGAAAAAGACAAGGAATTGGTGTCAACGGACATTGTTGTCGGAGCAGATGGCTGGTGGGGAGGAGGACCAAATGTATCTTCCACAAACGGCATTTATGCTATAGATTCTAGATTAGGACGATGGTATTACTTGACAAGGAGCACTGATCTAGAAATGACAGATGCTGAAATCAGGGGAGGTATTGATGGTGAGTTACCTTGCCTTTCTTAATCCCAAAATCCCTTACATTCTAAAATAATTTTCATCCCGTAAAATTTCTTCTGAGCGTTTGCTTTGCATATTACAAACTAGCCGCACTTTTACTTTCTTAGCAATACCCACAAGAGAATAAGCCCATAAGTGAGAAAATTTTACAGAGGAAAAATCATCTGCCTTTCCAGGAACTCAAGCATGAATCCCTTGATATCAAGGGATCTGGGTTTCAGTCCCAATCAAGGTGGATTATTTTTCCCTGAAAGATATTTAACTCCTTCAAAGTATGCAATGCTGTGACCGCAGCTATAGATATGAATATCATTCAATGGTGAAAATTGTCTTTAACAAAAGGGCAAAATAGATTTGAAAAGTTTGGTACTCATACCTAATGTTCCTTCCTCATGAACTACAATGGTATAATGATATCGTCCTCTGGTCTTACACCTGGAATCCATTAAATAGGTGACCTCTTCAAGCGACTCGCAGACTTTTACTGGAGGAAACATTAATGACCATAGAGGTGTCAAGTCTTGCATTTTGTCTTTTTTTGGTAAGGTTGACCCAAATGTAAGCCAAGGCTAGAGTAACTTGGGGACTGCCTTATTAGCAATGTCCCCTCCAAATTTATCTCAACTTTTTTCAACATGCCAATTCATGCCAACTTCACCTCTCACATCTTTTCTTCATCATTAATGTATCACCAGATATAGGAAGTCTAATACTTTTGTCAACCATTGATAAATGTTAATTGCCATCTTTATGGCTTAATGGACAATTAAGAGTCTATAAACCTATCCACATGAAAATATTTGGTTTGTGACTGTTCTGTAGCAACTTTGTAACTACTTTGAAAGACAAATATCTGATCTGGAAGTGGTCTGTTACTGATCTGAATTTGAAACATCTTGAAACTTCTTTAACACTCTGAGTATGGACCTCACTGACTTCATGGCGAACACGGACTTGGGTCCCTGAGGACCCAGACTTTTAAAATCAATTTCTAGTAACAATATTCACTCCCCTAGTAAGAAATGAATAGATATAGAATTATGATAATAATTTACACAAAAAATTGTAAATATATTAAGTTTCACAAATGAAACAGTCGATTATACATTTAATACACAGGGATCACTACTAAGTTGAATTCGTCCTCAAAATTACCCACTTCAATTTCAAAATTAGCAGGTCCTAAAACACATCCTTCACTATTACTTCCAACGTCTTCACAAGCATCTTCTTCCTTATCTTGATAAACAAATTCTGTGAAAATTTGTTTTCCATTCATAAATATTCAATCTCCCATTTCAGAATAACTAGGGCCACACTCAGTCAAAATTTCTATTCCAAATTTATTGCAGCGGAAAACAATGATGTGAACAGTGGAGAAACAACAAGAAAACTGACAATTGAGTACTATAGACCTCGAGAACAACAACAATCTATTACCATGGCATGCTGAGTGAGTTGAATTTGTCTGGACTTGGTACCATCCCGTCATAAGTGATAAAAGTTACACAGTGTACATTTCGGAGCCGAGTTCCAGAAGACCATCAGTTTTATACAGTCTGGAGATTCCTAAAATTTAAATTTAGGAATGATTTTTCTGTATATTTTTTACTCCATTTATGATTCTCTTGAAATAGGTGAAGAATCAATTACTGCAAAAAACAATTGAAATAATTGTTTGTGAAAAGATATTTCTCGGGTTTCTAGGTAAAAATATTAGGTCTGAAACTCCTCTTAAACTGGCCTGTAACTGCTCTGAAAGACTAACATCTGGAAGTGGTCTGTAACTGGACTCGTAGGTATTTCTTGGATCTCTGGAGACCCGAGAAATGCCTACCAGTCCGGTTACAGACCACTTCCAGATATTGGTCTTTCAGAGCAGTTACAGGCCAGTTTCAGAGGAGTTTCAGACCAAATATTTTTACCTGGGTAATTTTAGACAATATGGTGTGTGCCACAAAGCTCACCTTACAATTTTATGATTTTTTATTTCAAAGAGTATTGCCATCATTCACATTTTCTCATTGTAGAAATGAGCCCTGAGTGTGAGAGACAAACCATTAAAAATCTTCGGCCCCTCAAGTGAAAACTAAAACTATTTGTGCCTGTGTGCTACTAATGCAGAGTTCTACCTAAATTTTTATCAACAAGTTGACAATTTTGGCAACTTTGGATGCCTACTTTACATGCAACCACTTAAACAAAAAAATTAGAGTAAAAGTGAACATTTGGAGCACTTAGAATTAGTACTTTAGTGGTGTTTGGTTCTGCTCAAGGTTTGTGAATTTTTTTCTGGCTATTTTCTCGCATGAGGCGCACATTTTCACAGCATTAAACTTTAAAATATACCAACAATCACTGCACTAAAAAGATGTAAAACTGTGAGGTGAGCACAGTGGGAGGGCAGCATATTGTCAAAATGAGTTTCAAACACACAAGCCAATATCCATTGAGGCCAATCCAAGGAGACAATTTGTATTTGTCAACGGTCGAAAAAAGTTAAATTTAAAGTTATCTTTAAAGAATAATCCCCCCCCCCCAAATCATTAATATTTCATGAATCAATTTCATTCACTGATGCACAGATTTCTACTTACAGGATTACTCCTTGGGTCAGCAGCAATAAAATGGGGTGCCTCTATAAAAGGACGGTTGAGACTGTCCCAGCTTTTGGAAATGTATTACTCAGAAAAGGGAATGGCTGCGTATGGAGATCCTAATTTGAAGTGGTGTAATAGATTAGATACTTTTATTCATGGATTTGGAGCAGGAGGCAGTAACGTACATGAAGAAAACATTAATATCCTCTATGACCAGGTAAAGCACTACAATATGGACTCAAAATTTGATTTGCCTCTAAAGAATAACATGTCATCTCAATGCTCTACACTGAAGTCAAAATAGAAATTCTTTGAAACAAACATGTACAGTGGCAGTTCCATGCTTCATGGTCATCTAATTGGACTGGAGCTAAAGTTCCGTTGTCTTGGGCATGACTTTGTGGAATTTGCTTAACATTGTAAATGAAAAGTATAACTTAGTTATTCCACATAGATTTATTAGCAGGACAACCTAGGTTTCGACAAAGCCTGTAATCATCAGGTACAGTATTACAAGAAGACATAGAATATATAGTCACACAAAATCGGGGGAGGTAGAGGTGGTGTAAGGGTAGTGGGAAGATGGGAGTTAGAACGTTGGGGAAGGGGGGGGCGATAGGTGGAAAGGAGTAATGGTGTGCAAGGAGGAGTTTTGGAGGAGGGAGAGAGGAGGTCTTGGAGCTGACTAAGAGGTAAGGAAGGCAGGGGAGTGGGGATGTGGGGAAGGGGAAGGGTATTGCAAGTGTAAGAGTCGTGTGAGAACACCGGAGACAAATCCGTGACCGCACTAGACTCCAGTGTGGGAGGGATAAGGTTAGGAGCGGAGATGCCCCCCATAGGCAGCCTAAGTGTGGAAGGGAGGAAGTTCAAGCAGGGGGGGGAGTAAGAGGCATACAAAAATTCGTTGACGATTTTTTTCCTTACAACGGACACTTTTCAAAATTTCCATTTGCTCCAATCCGTCCAGACTCGGTCCTTTCTTTTCTAGGTGCAGGATCTCCGGTTCAAAGTCACTTAGGTGGTTTTCTTCGAGTAAATGTTTGGCGAAGAGAGATGAAGGGTCCTCATTTCTATCACACTATGTTCTTTAATACATTCTCTAAACTTTCGTCCTGTCTGACAGACATACGTTGCCCCACATTCACATTTTAATTTATACACTCCACTTTTTTCCTTTAAAGGAATTCGGTCCTTGGTGTGTGATACCAGCTTCCTCAGGCACTGTTTATTATAAAAGGCAATGTTGATATGGTATTTTGGAATTTTCCTAGAAATTTTAGTATATGTATAGGTCCAAATATACCAAAAGTCTCCATTTAGCACTAGTCACTTCAAACCAGGGCGGCCCATAGATATTATTTCTGGCTAATTTTAACAATTTATTTTGGTAGAGTTTGTTGATTAATCTTTCAGGGTAGCCATTATTGGTTGCTATCATTTTAATTGTTTTAAGTTCTTTATGCACATTGGATTCGGACATTGGGATGGAAACCAGTCTATGAATCATGGCATGGAAAGCGGAAAGTTTTTGGCAAAAGCAGTGTCTGGAATTGGCATGAATCACATGGTTGGAATAAGAGTCTTTCCTTAAATTTCTTTTCCTAAACAATTTAAATTGGTACTCCTCACATCTCTCAGTCCTTGTCTTCTTCAGTATCATAATCATTATGCTCCTATAAAAGTCCTCTGGAAGTATTCCGCTTTGATAGCAATGATTGATTATCTTCCACAGGATATCCTTGGCTATACTTCTGAGCACTCTGATGATTTCTCCATTGATGTTGTCTGCTCCTGGTGCTTTGTTTTTCTTGAGATCTTCTACTGTTCTATCTAATTAACTCCTCAGTAAGAGTAGGCTCCTATCTTCCTCATCAAACTCGCTTTCATTTTCCATTAGGTTTTCTTCCAGTCGAATCAGCCTTTGGAAGAGTTCTTCAGTGTATTGTTTCCATTTATTACCAATGCCTTCATCCTCTATCAATATATTCCATTTGCATCCCAGATGTTGTTGCTTCTCATTTTCCTCTCTCCAGAGTGTTTCTTCACTAGCTTGTAAGCTGTTTTGGTGTTTCCCTTCTTCATATTTTTGTTGACTTCCTTGCAGCAGCTTTCAACCCAACCCTCCCAAGCCTTCTTGCACTCTCGATTGACTTGGTTCCTTAGCTTCATGTGGAGGGTTGCCTCACTTTCATTTCTGGGGTTCTACCTTTTTCTTCTTTTTTCTATTAGTTTCCTAATCTCCATTGTTATCCATGCCTTCTTCGTTTTGGCCATCTTAATCACCAGTTGCTCCACTGCTACTTCTGTGATTGTCATCTTAAGCTCATCCCATTTTTCTTCAATGGCCATTTTTGCCTAATTTTTTAGTTTCCTGTTGGCAGCTGCAGCAAATCTTTCTCTGTCTCCTTCATTGGCCAGTATTTTTGCATCCCTCCTTAATATGTGTTCTATCTTCTTGATTTTCCTGTGTATGAGGTAGCTATCCATGTGCATGAGGTGGCTACCAGGTTATAGTCACTGTTTATATCCACACCAAGATAGCTCTTGCACTTGTTTCCTTGGTTCCTGTATCTAACTCTGACAAGTATGTAGTATAAATATCAAAAAGGGAAGCTTTCATTTGGTGGAAGTACATCATAATGATCAAGATAAAGTTTGTGACTTCACAAACTATATCTTGATGTTTAAGTATGTAGTCTGCTTTGGGCAATATGGTCCTGGTCCAAAAAGTAACACGTACATGAGGTACATCCAGAAAGTAAGTTCCATTTGAAATGCAAAGGAAACAACTATTCATTCAGGAAAAACATTTATTGTGAAAAAATCTTTAGTCCTTGAACTATTTTTCAACATGAATACCGCCACTTAGTAGGCACTTGTCATAGCGCAGCACAACCTTTCTGTCTTCATAGAAAAGGTGCCACCTGTGATGCCAAGCAAGTAACAACACGTTCTTTGAATCCTCGTCAATATTGAACCTCTAGGCACCAATGCTCGATTTCAGGAGTAAAAAAACCCTGGAAGTCACTAGAAAAGAGGTCCAGGCTGTATGGAAGGTGGTTGAATCATTCTCCACCAAAGTTCTATAAAAGTTGTTGTGTCACATGCGCAGCATGAGGGCTGGCCTTGTCATGAATCAAAGCAATACCATTGGTGAGCATCCCTCAGCAGCGGTTTTTCAATTTTATTCGCCATTTCAAACGAGAACCATGAAATGTACACAACATTCAGCTAGCTCATAATAGTGTCAACTCCTTCTCAATAGGTCAGGGTAAGTACCGTGCATGCACGAAACTACGAGCAAACTGAGGCAGCACTGCTGTGGTTTGAAATACAAACGGAACTTACTTTCTGGATGTGCCTTCCAAGATGAATTAACTACCAATACATAGTATTTGAAGTGAAAATCAATTCAAGGTAGTTTGGGTGAGATAGTGTTCTAGTCATAGAGAAGACCATCTTCAAATTTTACCTTTTAATTTCTTCAGCTCTGGGACACACAAAGGAAATGATGTAATATTAATGGTGCAGTAATGTACTTATACTTAACTGAAATACTCGGTAATGAAATAAGAATACCTGTATAAGTCTTTCACTTGACTCATTTTTTTCTGTATGTATAATGTACGCATGTACATATAATGTATGTATTCTCTATGTATAATGAATGATAATGTAGACTCTAATGTACGTTCCACACAAACACCAAGAACAGTATACAAAAGACTCACTTTTTCTTTCAGACATTGAGTTTCGCCAAATTATTGTATGAAAATATACACACAGTGCAATACGATGACAACTTATTGAGGGACTTCGTTCATGTATCAGTAAAAAAGTTGGAAAACTATTTAAGTAAGTTAAGAAAAAGGAGGAGGTTAAACGTGCAACACTCCAAAAAAGGTTAAGGATAATTTCAGACAAAGCTAACTATTACCACATGCCTGTTACAGCTCATCAAATTGATTACCAACACTGTGCAAATGGCTATTATGGCCGTGATGATGAGTTTCTAGGATATCCACATGTAGACTTATATGTTGTCACAGATGGAAGCTGGATGGGTCATAACTTCACAACCTTGTTGGCGTGAGTAACAAAGAAATAAACCTTACATCAATTTTTGGCTTTCTGCTAGGATATTAATTTGAATTAATTCACAAAATAGTCTTTCAATGATTTTTTTTCAGGTACTTAGCTGAGGAATGTGACGTTTCCCTTTTTGGAAGTCGAATGTCAGTAATGAATGGCCGAACAGCCAATTGGTTAACAGAAAATGCAATGAGTGCTGCAGAGGTAGTTTATAACATCACCAAAGTGATTGACACACCTACTTATAAAGGTATACATAAACAGTAATTCCCTCTATTCTGGTTGGTTAGAGTAACCCTTCACCTCATTTACCAACAATTTTCTAAATTCACTAAAAAAACTACTCTGAACTAAAAAAAGGAAAAATATTTGCATTTTTGCAATCAAAAGATGATGACGATGATGAACATATTTAAGAAACGATTTTCCTTTCCCAACCATTTTTTAAAATGTAAATTCAGTAAAAACCTATCAACTTTCTGAGAATTGGCAAAGATTATTATTTTATGTATAAATACAATGAAATAATTTTGCCATCATGGACCATTCATTGCTTCTAGAAAAAAGTCCCCAAACAATAGATCCTTAGGGCAGCAATGTAATAATTGACAGGCACATGTACCTTCATCATTATTGGTTGTTGAATCATGGAGTGATTTTCCTCAAATAAAGTTTTGGCAAAGAGGAAGGTTGAATTTCTATTTCGAAAGCAAGCTTGGTGTTGCTTAATCCTTAATTTGAATTGTCTCCCATTAGTTCACACATTAAACAGTTTGCTGGTGGAAAACATGTCTAAACAGTGGAAAATGTGATAAAAAAGGGAAGAATGCATTGAAAATGCTATAATGCTCTCATTTTTCCCCACAGCCCTACTACCAGGACTGGACATTTTACTCAACTTTGTAAAATTAAATGAGAAAATTAATGAGAAAATACAAATTGAAAAAATTAGAAATATTATCAAGGGAATTCGTCCTCAAGTAGTACTTTTCATTGCACATCGGACAATGATCCTGGGAGCTGGTCAAAAGAGGATGAAACAGGCAGTGGACAAATTCCGCATTGATAACCCAGGTAAGTTTACATTCTTAAGGCAAAGCAATCACCTAGCTAGCGATGACAAAGGCATAGCATACTGAAGCCTGGTTTCATAATACCTAGTTAACATGAATAGATTATTTAAGCTTTAGTTGGAGTAAGATAGGTCTTTAGCATTATAAATTCATGTTGTGAAAAATCGATTGTCAAAAATGTTTATTTGATCCCTTATTTGCAAACTACCAAAATTTATTTTCATTTGTAGATGTGCATTTGGTGTTTACATCAGTTGAGAGTATCATTGGTGAGGAAGATCCTTTCTCAAAACTGGGAGGACACTTTGTAAAGACAATAGGCAGTCTGCCATCTGACGTTGTTCCAGCAATACTCTCAGCATTGAGATCAGGTAAGATTTTTGAAATTAACATAATACCACACTCAGTCACTATGTGAGTCCATTCTCTCTGAGAAAAACTCACCTCTCATTGAAACATATATACATGTCAATGCAGCATTTTTGTGGAACAAATTATGCATAAGCCGTCTTTAGCAGTGCAGCAAATTAAAACTCATTTCTATTTCAACTTTTCACTTGGCATCTACGATGTATTTAGTTTAATTTGGGATTTTTTAACAATAACATGGATGTTTTTCACAAATCAAATTTTCAATTCTGATGCCTCTCTTGCATTTGCAATCAATCAACATCCTCAAAGTACCTACTTAGCCAGCTGCCAAAAAGGCATATGGCAGGGGAACTCTAGAACTTTACAAATATAATCTAGTAGCCGCCGACCAATCACCTTTGCAATGCGGTCATCAATTTTTCATGCCTGTGCCTCCATAGTCCCTCGTGACAATTACAATTTCCCGCAATCAAATAAACAAGTCAAATCT
This sequence comes from Ceriagrion tenellum, assembly GCA_963169105.1. Lineage (NCBI taxonomy): Eukaryota > Metazoa > Arthropoda > Insecta > Odonata > Coenagrionidae > Ceriagrion > Ceriagrion tenellum. The sequence goes on along the minus strand of OY720633.1, from coordinate 85,125,588 downwards.
CACAACAAGACACAATGGCTTGGGTGCCTGAGGCAATAGAGGTTGAGGAGCTGCAGCGGCTAAAAGCCATTGTCTTTGTTCAAAATCATCCATTTCGGTCATCGAACTCCTTCCGCGACTGTACTAGATCAATGATCTACTAAACAGACCTTGTGCAAGTATCGTACCATGCAAATATTGTGTGTTAGCTCCTAGGAAGATTTCAAGCATACTAGGTTTCATACTAGAAATCCTGTAGTCGCTAGCATCCTCAGACTTGTACAAGGTCAAGTATCGTGTGCTTCAGGCTTAAGCGTTTCATCCTCTGCATTGAATCCCTTCTCTGAGAGAGTCAATTACTTTCATGTTTGCTTATTGCATGCCAATTGTATTCAAAGTGGTGTCCTGCGGTTTTGACCACAGTGGATCACTCCCTTCACCACAGATGCGTCCACAGTACAGATACATCTGTATTTCAGATCTTGAGGGAAAACTTAGGGAATTAAGACAGCAGAACAGGTCGGTTAAAGCTGTCGTTTTTCCCATGATCGATAAGAGACCACAATGTCTGCCAATGAGACTTAGAAGTAGTTCTGCTGACAGGTAATGTAGCTGGTTAGTTGATTTGCTCTGTAATGCTTGTTTCTTAATCTGCCACACAGTACTAACATCATGTTTTGTATAAACCTGCATGACTTTTGTTAACCTAGTTGCAATATACAAAGATATGAATACTTTATGTACAATGACAGCAAACCTACGTATACTACGTATACTGCATGTTGGTGAGAGTTACTTGCACATTATTTTGCATGTCGGTGATAACTCACCCCTGCCAAACACCCCTGAGGTGGCTTGCAATGCTAAAATGTAGATGTAAGTTGTATCCTGATGTATATGCAACCCAGCAGACTTTTTCCCATCTTGAGCTTTCGTTTGAAGTCTTAGACGAAACAAAACTCAAGGTTGATTATCTAAAGACCAAGAAATTAGGATTTTCAAAGAAAACAGGGACCAGGGCCCCTGTGTTGAGGTAGCTCTGGCTTGACCAGGCGAGTCAAGACAAATATTAAGTTGCACATTTTTATTTTTCAGTTTTAAAATTTCTGGCTTCAATGATGAAAAAGGGCAAACTAACGAAAATACCACCACCACCATAAAATGACATAACATTTTATTACAATTTCGTCAAATTACGCGTCCAAGTTTTAGCATTGAGCGATAAAAAGCATATCTTTCCGAAGCCGTTTTCAGTAAATTGAAAGTGCAATTAAATGGTTTAAAACGAGATAACGGGTGGAACATGAGGAGAAAATTATTTTTGGATCTAATGTGAAGCCTTTTCCACGACAAACTATCTCGGAAGAGCGAAGTTTCCCGAGGAATGAGATTATTATGGACCATAAGCATCAACAAATCATATTTATTTCAAGTAGAAAACAAAACAACGGGAACCAAAAATCCGCCGATTCGATAGAAATGGCGCTGGAGTCGGCTCCTATGTCCGAAAACAGTGTTTATTATCAATGTATCTGGGGAATAATCCGAATATTTTGTACTTAAATTTTGTTTTTAAGTAGTTAAGGCATGCCAACAGTGAAAGAGAACTAAACAGTACAGATGAAAAAGTGGAATCCGGTACTTTTCCTCTTGCAGGGACAGTGATACCTCCAGAAACCCCTACGATTTGGACTTACTCGATTGCAAAGTTTAAAAAACACATTTCATCATCATCATAGGTCGTTCAATCCTGAGACTGGTTAACTACAGCCCTCATCCCTTCCCAATCTAATGCTAATTCCCTAACCTCCTAGTATCTCTTCCTATCACCTTCCTCTTTATTTGGTCCATGAACTTATTCCTTGGTCTTCCTCTGGGGACTTTTCCCTCTATTTTGCCTTCAATCTTGTTCTTCACAAACCCACTGTGTCTCAGGGTGCGTCCCATCCATCTTGGTCTTCTTTTCTTTATGGTGTTCCATTTAGTCCTTTTCTCTTATATTCTTAGGTAAACTTCATCATTTCGTATTTTGCTCGTCCATTTTATCGTCAGCATCCTCTTCCAGTACCAGGTTTTGAAGGCTTCTAGTCTTTTCTGGTCAGCTTTTCCAATGGTCCATGCTTCCAATCCATAGAGTGCCACGCTCCACACGAATGTTTTCACATACTAATACCTGGTTTGTAGTCCTATGTTCTTTGAGCACAGCAGTTGTATTTTTCCCATGAACGCCTCCTTAGCTCAGGCTATTTTCCGCCTGATGTCCGATGTACTTCTTCCGTCCCACGTGATGGTACTTCCGTGATAGGTGAAGGTCTGACAACTCTCCTATTTCACATTTCATACTGTGGAAACAGTGAACACATTTTTCCTCGTCGCACCACTGTACTTTTTCCATGGAAACAATGTCAGTCACGCGAGACTGTAAGAGAATCCTGATGACGTCTTTCTTTGGCACGACGGAAAACACGTCGGGGCAAAAAATAAAACAGAATACCGCGAATCTTCCCCGCCTGAGGAGGGGGGTCGCGCAGCAATTGGCAGGGGGCAACTTCGTCTGGACTGCCGTCGAATAAAAGGGGGGTGGGGCAGGGGGCACGGTGGCGCGCGTTGGCCAATCAGAGATCCCCACTATCAACAGGATCTTAAATTGTCGGCGACACGCCTCCTTTTTGTGGACGATGATATTACGTACGTACGCGCCACTCCGGTCTGCGTACGTCACGAAGGGTCTGTAGAGAGAGCGAGGAGGTCAATTGTCCTTTCATTTGAAAAGTCTCCAAACTCTCCCTCCATTTCTCTCTCTCTCCGGTCATTTGGAGACGAGCTCCCCCTTCAAGGGTCGGATCTAAGGGTCAAACGCGCCAGAAATTTCCTGCCTCTCTCTCCCTCTCTTTCCTCTCCCGAGATTCACGCTTTCGTTGTCTGACCGCGCCCCCCTTAAAAGAAAAACAATCTTTCGCCAACTGCGCAGCGTCGCGTCGTCAGGGAGACAGGCGGCTTCGTGGGCGATGCACGTCATGGACTAGGATGCGCGAAAGCAAAGCGAAGACAACGAAAGAAACGAACTAGAATGAAACGTAACTAAAACGTAACACAAAATTTAAACGAGAGAACCGTAATAAACTGAAGCTTAAAAAAACTATTTAAATAACAATCTTTTGCCAGCTGCGCAGCGTCGCGTCGTCAGGGAGACAGACGATTTCGTGGGCGATGCACGTCATGGACTAGGATACGCAAAGAAATGAAACGAAACTAAGAGTAAAGAATCAGTATGAAACGAAACTAAGAGGAAGGAAAGTATGAGAAATTAACGGGGATGAAAAGAAGCCAAATATAAGCTTACCTCGACGAAGCGAAACTCAAAGGGGCTAAAAATAGAAGTGACGAAATCGGAATGAAATGAAACTATGACAAGCGAAAACAACGAAAGAAACGAACTGGAATGAAACGTAAGTAAAACGTAAGACAACATTTAAACGAGCGAACCGGAATAAAATGAAGCTAAAAAAAAGTTAATCTTAATAAATTGGAACGAAAAGAAGCCAAACTAGAAAAAAAGAACCGGAGTTAAACGAAACTAAAGCCCGTTTTACACGGGGCACGATCTTGCACAATTTCAAACTGCATTCCTCAATTTTTCCTCAATCTGGTGGGCCATAACAATTGAAGATAGAGCAGGAGCTATTTTCCCATCTCGCGTTCATGCATGCACGCACTTGTTTTTGCAATTCACCGCAATACACGATGCAATTTGAAATGCGCGTTCGTAAATACATCACCTTGCGCAGTTATGTGCCCCGTGTAAAACGGGCTTATGAGAAGCGGTAGTATGGGAAACGAGCTGGAATGAAACGTAAGTAAAAAGTAAGTGAAACTAAAACGAACGAACCGGAATGAAATAAAGTTTAAAGAAGATAACCGCAAATAAAACGAAAAGGAATGAAACCGTTACAAACAAACTTGGAATGAAACTAAACTGAGAAAAACTAAAGTATGAGAAGCAAAGTGGAATGAAACGAAATTAAAAGTAAGCAAAACTAAAACGAGCGAACCGGAATGAAACGGAACTAAACGGAGCGAAACTACATGAAACGAATCGGTATGAATAGACACTAAAAGAAATGATTTTTTTTATTATTTCTGACTTTTTTCAAGCAACAAGTTTGGCTCAAAAATCGAGTAAAGAATATAAACTACTGTTTGATCAACAAACGAGCATAAGAAATGGCAACAACGCCCACAGGTTTTATTTTGCTACAACCATGTTTCGTCTAATTGTTGACATCATCAGGTAAATTGGACGGAACGTTTTCGGCGTAAATAATTGTCAGCGTTCTCTAATGTTTAGCCTTATATACTGTACTGGCACTATTCATAAATAAAACCGGTGGAAACTGTAAAATTTTCCTTGATTTTAAGGTATTATATCCCAAAAAATTGAGCCGGAGACAATTTTTTTGTACATATACTCTTTACCGTTCAACTGCATCATTTATGGCCAGTTGCAGGAACGACACATATGTATTCTACAAAGTTATGGGACCCATAAGCCATGACAGCCATTTAATAAGTGTTGCAGAAACATCCGATAAATTTATTGGTTTCATAACTTAGGGCATGGAGTCGTGGGTTCCATAAGTGGCCAAGATGGCGGATGCTCAAAGAACCGCTTAGAGACTTAATTATTTGATAAAAGAGTTTCTTTATAACGAATGACCAGTTTGTTTACTCTTACTGACTAATTATTAAGTGCAGTATCCAGTAGAACAGAAATACTACGCTGGAAATCGGAATCGAGGACAGATAGCAAAAAATGCAGTCAAAGAAGAAGAAAATACTCTACACGATAATTTATGTTTAAGAACAGGCGGGCGGCTCTCCGTCAAGCGATTGGTTCATTGATTCAGGGGCTACGAGTCATATGAACCTAGTATTATTATCCAGTTCCTATACAGTTCTGTGTCTGTTTCTCCAAAAGCAATTACTTAATTATTCTTTGTGATGGTGCTGAAATTGTCCTTGAATGTCACGACATAACCTTGTTTGGTCATCCTTTTCACGGACAAAAGGTTGCTTTGAATCTCAGGTACAAATAAGACGACCTTTACTAGGATCCTTTTAGTTTCTTCAAATGGAGTTTTGCAAAATAAATAGCCTTCCCCTATCCTCTTTGATTCAATCACTTCACCGTTGGCTATTGAGATTCTTTCTTGCTTGTCTTTGTTTAATTTCGTGAAGAAATTTTCGTCGTTCGTCACATGACTCGTAGCCCCTGAATCAATGAACCAATCGGACCAACCGGAATATTTTTATGAAGTCCATAACTTAATCGATCTCACAACTATTAATTCCTAAACTTAATGTTCTTGCAACCGGCCATTAAACAGATAATTACTCTAACAACGAGTCAGTGAGTATAATCTTGAGTTACTATAACAAAAAAAGTCGTCAAGATAAGGCATGCATGTATATACATTATGAAACCAATGAAGGTTCCAAAATTCCAGATTTCTTTTTCTCTCCCAATCCACAGTGCCTCGCAGAATGATTTCTTACAGCTGTGATCAGAGTAAGAACAAACAACGCGCCTCGCCGCCAAAGAATCAAGGAGATACCAATAATGGACATCTTGAGCTGGAAGATTACTTGTCGCCGGGAGAACCCCAGGTGTATCGACTACATCCAATGTACTTCAAGAAGAGCTTGGAAGCCAAAATAGTGGTAAATTTGACGACTTCCCAAACGAGATTTAACTTCTTGCTAAAAATTAAGTTGGTTTATTAGTAAAGTTCTTCATCGGGCGTACTTTGATAAGCAGTACAACGATACATGGTTCCTCACGATTCAATTAATTACGATTAAAATCTTATTAGCATTAGATGCTCTTCCAGTAATACGGGCATAGCTTGTTGCATTCAAAAACTGTCCTCCATTAAAAAACTATGGGTGTTAATTTTTTATCGGTGTTATGGTTTAGCCAATGGGCAGTGTTGGATAACCTTCAAATTATTCAACGTTCCAAGCATAAAAAGCGGTCCAAAATTTACCAGCAACTTTGGAGCATTGAGGTAGATGAAGAGGACACTAGCAATGCTGGCCAATGCTAGAAGCTGAAGCCAGTCCACCATCTTCGTTTACCCTCATTTTCCCATAGCGCTTGCCGGCTATCGCACTAATTTTGCAATATTACTATATTTTCATCGATAACTTAATTAAATATCAACATGAATTTACTTCTATAATGTCGATTCTCCTTACGAATTTTGTTCATTTATTTTAATTAGAAACTAGTCGCATTCTCGACGAAAACTATCGTTAAATTGGGTAGACTCCATAGCAATCAGCGGCCAATGTTTATTTCAAGAGTAATTTGCTCTAGATTTCACACGGATGGTGGATATTCTTGCTCTAAATGCGCTAATTCGTCCATTCTGTCGTGCAATCCTTAGGAAAGTATGGAGAAAGCAGGGTTAAACAATATGGCTCTTATTTCGGTTGTCAGGCTTCAGTTTGATGACGTGGTGCCCTCTCCATACACCTCAATGCATGGCACTCTGCCAGGGCCCGGTGAGAGGTGGCGGTCATAAACGACTCACTGAATAGGTGCGTAATGCAAAGTGAGAGAATGTTGATTTCGGACCTTGGGAGCAGGAGGAAATTCACCTTCAATTGCTCGAATGTCGAGGACGCCCCCACCTTGCTCTTGGGAGAAAGATACAGCGAATCGCGTCGCAGTATATAGACAACATATCAAACCGTTAAAGACTCATAAATCCGTTGTACGATTGGCTTAAATTACTTGCATAATCCACATCTGGCGAATTTCAGTACGGTATAGAGTTGGAGAATTAAGGATAGCGATTTTTCAGAATAACGATCGGCCTCTACGATTTATAAATGCAATTCACGATATTCCGCCCTCATTTTACAATTTTACGATATTTAAAGATACCATATGAATAATAAATTAATAAATTCCCTGTGCTATATAAAATGGGTTGCGAGATGAGTGAAACACAATGGCGGGCGCTTTCTTTCCACATTTCAGTGCGCTGCTCAGTTCGCAACAATACAATAAAACATGCTTTCCACTCGTTTCAGTCCAGTCATCCCTATGCTATATATCTAGAATTGATAGGAGCGAAGGAATAAGAGAGATGAGCAGATGAATTGAGAAGTATATACAAAGATTTCCTTTACCCTCATACCATTGGTGATTAAAACAATAACAGCGCAACATAACCTTGAGACACATTGTTAACACCATGAGGCGGAGGCTTGCCATTGTGGGCAATGGTAGAAGCTGTAGCGCGGGCGTGGCCTGTCCGCTATCTTTGTCAACCCCGATTTTCCATAAGCGCTTACGAGCTGTCTCACTATTTTTGAATGTTATGATATTTTCAATTGATAACTTACTAGAAATTTTCATTCACTTACTTGTTCAATATGAATGCTACTAGCATGCCTTGTTTATTAACTTAAATGCATAACAATCCGCATTTCGGGTGAAAACTTTGGTCAAATCGAGTCAAATCCATAACACTATGTAACTAATATGTGTTTAAAGAGTTACTTGCCTTACATTTCAAACAGATGGTTGATATTCTTACTTCACACCCGCTAACTCTCCATTCCGTCGTGCTATCTATAGGAATGTAAAGAAAGAAGAGGATTGAACAATATGGTTGTTATTTCGGTCGTCAGGCTTCAGTATGATGACGCAGGGCCCTCTCCATATGCCTCAATGCTTTGGAGCGAAAGGGTATCATTACTAAGTTCGGAATATGAAAATACCATGTTTTCCAAACTTTTGCATGCTAAGGTAACCCTTAACAAAAACAAACACCAAAAAAGTATTTTCACGTTTTAATTTTCTTCCTCGGAGCTTATGAAATAAAACTGTTTAAATTTTCGACAGGCAAAGTATACTTTTCGTGTTTTTATATTCTCGTTACAAAAACATGACATGGTTTAAATTTAATTTTCTTATTTTATCATAAATATATGCCTGCAAATACTGTGCACTAAGGTTTGCTAGGTTCTCCCAGGGGAACAACCGAGAAACTTCACTCACATTTATGTATCGCTTATAGATTTAATGGGCAATGGTTATTTAACTATATTTTAATTTATCACATTTATCATATCAATTCATTACAACACATTTAACATTATTCTTTCCCACCAAACTCAACCATATTGTTTTTATCACACATCCAAGTATGTACCCGAGGATGATGCCCAAGCGTTGAAACAAAATAGTTGTAGCTTGTGCCAACAAAAATTAAATATCAGTGTAAAGATATCTTTCTCTCTCTCTCTCACTTTCAAAAGTGATTTCCACATCGTTAAACCTTCGAAATTATGCCGAATTTCTCATTTACAATAACTATTTCGGTCAGGAAGGATCGAGCTTCAATAGTATTCATTTTAATTTCTCTGATAGCTCAAATTTGATAAGAAGAGAGCAAAGATAACCAATATGGTGGCTATTCCGGTTATCAGGCTACAGTTTGATGGCGTAATGCCCTCTGCGTCTATGAATGGTCAATAAACAATTGATTTCTATCTTCTCTCACCTTTGCCATGGCTGATTTCCTTACATTCCTTGTCACACGTTACCACGACGACTTTCATGGTCCAATGTAGAAGTTGGAGAACATTTTTGCTGTTATCCGTGTTTATAAATCGCCAAAATAAACTCCAACACTCGCACGATGCAAAGTTCTTTCTGTGAACACTAGCTGGGGCTACATGCAGTGTAGGCGGGGCTTTACCAATCGAACGCAGATCGATATGAACTCGGACCGATCTGAAAATAATAAGCCAGCCGACTCGGATCGCCTGGTTTACCAATGCGAAATCGATTAAAATATCGATTTGAAATCCCAGCCGAGTCAGCCCGCTTCTCATATCAATCTCACTAGCCCATTGCGTTTACCATACCGAGCTGAACCTGCCAAATCGATCTGAGGTCGATTGGTAAACGTAGTGATAGTTGCTCTTACATCAAGTCATTCAGTCTATGAAGTTTTAATTACTTTAAGAAGTGGTAAGTATTGAGCACCATTCCAGATGGTCCCATTAATAACGGGAACCAATATTTTCCTCAAGTTTTTCTGTTGCGCATATGACAGAAATACCTAAATTTTATGGACATTACGAACTCGTTAGCGGTATATACGCGCCATTTCTGCAACCATCTATAACACTTCCAATGAGGTAGGTGTAAAGAGAGCTTGCCATTGTGGGCAATGCTAGAAGCTGTAACGGGGGCGTGGCTTGTCCGCGATCTTTGTTAACCCCGATTTTCCTTCAGCTCTTACGGGCTGACGCGCTAATTTTGCAATATAATGATAGGAAATACTAATTTTACGATGTTTTCCATTGAATGGTAAATAAAAAATGGCATGCATTCACTTCGTTAATATGCATTGTCCTTACGTATATTTTTAGTGTGTTTAACTCAATGATAATCCGCGTTCCAGGTGAAAACTATGGTAAAATCGAGTAAAATCCATAACACTATGTAACTACTATATGTTTCAAGAGTTGTTGCGTTAAATTTCAAACAGATAGTTGATATTATTGCTTTACATCCGGTACTTTGCCCATTCCATCGTGCTATCCGCAGAAAAGTTAGTAACGAACAGAGTTGAACAATATGGTTGTTCGTAAATGTTACTCGGGTTTGACACCAGGTAACATTATTGAAATACATCAACGTTTCGATGGTGGACACAGCCATCATCATCAGCAAAATGAGTCGAGAGGAATGCTGGCGGTTATATATAGCCGTAGATGCTCCATTGTTGTGGGAGCCGTTACGAATTCTTCACGGATTTACGAATATAATTCTCCGGGAAATCCTTAATATGGTTGTTATTTCGGTTGTCAGGCTACAGTTTGATGACGTAATGCCCTCTCCATCTACCTCAATGGGCACTACGGCATCGCCTCCGTAAATTTTCTTGCAGTTCGAGGGCAGCGGTTACGGTGAGGTCAGCATCTGCATGTATCGACACAGGCCCGACGAGCCCCGCGCCCTCGTGAAGCCGACCTGCAAGCAGATGACCTCGGGCAGTGCCGAGTTTGAATTCAGTGACCCGTGCCCCGGCGGCGAGCCATACAACCACGGCTGCCTGCCCATCTACTTCCAGCTGAACGCCACGAAAACATTCGGAAGATGCACCGGTAAGCGAAGGGAACGAGAATATAAAGATGGGTGAAACAAAATGGATTCCAGGATGAGTGAAAAAAATGGCGGGCGCTTTCTTTCCACTTTGCAGTTTGCTGCTCGGTTCACAAAAAAAAACAACACAAATGATTTCCACTCGTTTCAAACTTTGCGTAATAAGTCAGAGCCATTGAGGCATGCGGAGAGGGCGCTTGCTATGCTGGCCGATACTAGAAGCTGAAGCCAGCCTGCATTCTTTGTTGATCCTCATTGTACTATAGCGTTTGCGGGCTAGCGCACTAACTTTGCAATTTTCCAAAGTATTTCTTCGATAACTTACAAGAAATCGGCATACACTTACTTCTTTAATATGCATTCTCCTTACATACATTTTTATTTTTATTAATAATAATACGCATTTCCGATGAAAATTATTGTAAAATTGAGTAGATTCCATAGCACTAAGTAGCCAATGTATGTTTCAAGAGTTACTTGCCTTAAATTTCAAATAGTTAGTCGATATTCTTTCTTTGAATCCGTTAACTAGTACTTTCCGTCGTGCCATCCAGAGGCAAGTAAGGAGAGAGCAGTGATTAGCAAAATGGTTGTTATTTCGGTTATCAGGCTAGAATTCGATGACGAGGTGCCCTCTTCATGCTCCTCAATGGTCAGAGCACTTCAAAACAGATCGGGAACGGAGTCAATAGACAGTATTTAAAGCTTCGGAGTGAATATGGTGCAGCGAGGTTTTTTGTATATTTCATTCAGTCCATCTAGATGCCATTTTCCTGGGTGCCACGGACTTACCGAGAAAACCTGGAGTCCGGAGCCATGGGCGCACGAAATTCAGGGGTGGCAGTTGCCCCCCCTAATACTGTGATATGTTTCGTTAATCAGCATAAGTTATCTCACTGAAGTTAATCAAGCGATTTAATAGAATATTAATGGGAAAATAGACAGTACTAGCAATAATTCTGCGGCCATAAATTGCTCTCTAAAGTCTTTAAAATCTACCAATCTACCCGGATACCCCTGTAATCTCTGCTCCCCCATCAAAATACTCAAATTAAATCCAATGCCACATGATATATGACGATCCTCCAGAAAATCTTGAAGAGGCATTCAAAGCGATCGCCACCAAAAGATTCATGAAGACTAATGGTTTTGAAAAGTGGCGACACTTAGCTATGAAACACGCTCAAAGTGATGGCAAGGCGTTTTCCAAATGATGAGAACTTGTAATAAGAGTCAGAGTATGAAACGGATGTGGTGAAGTTGAAATAAAAGCCAACGTCAACAAGTTTTCCGCGAAGTAATTTGGAATTTCCTTCTTCACTCCACTTCACGGGGTGCAAATTTAACTCTTTTTCTGAGCTAATAGTCGTTGGGTTGCTAAAATTAAAACGTGAAACGATTAGCAAATAGATTCAGTTCTCTCAGGAAAATTTTTATTGACATAGAAAAAAGATTAGCACGGGAGACCTCAAAACTGTACCGGCCTCACCCCGGTTGACGGAAATTAATTCTCGATATATTAAACAGATAAGTTAGCACATGCACGCCATTATCTCATTCAGAATGCACATTATTTCCAAAAGTATGAAGACACTCACCTGCGGGCCAATTCGATCAAATCCATAAAATGGGCCTTGGTAGGTGTCAACATTCTTTTCGAATTCCTAATAATTACGTTACCTGGCTACCAGCGGTCGTTTACATTTGATCTAATACTTTATTTAAAAATAAATATGTAAGACTTACTGGGCACAAAAAATTGCCCAAAGAATGAATTTAAAACAATTCACTGAGTTGGAATGAGAAAATAATTGATATGACCCAAAAACCTCGATATGTTGTCTGTAATTATAGTTGTTGTATATCACACTTGTAGATGAGTTATTGTTCTTGCCATTGTTTTATACGGTAAAATTTTTCATGTGTTTCTCCCTCTCTCTTCAATTACAGAGGATGACTGTCGCTACCCGGACCAGGTGCGATTCTCCGTGTGGCAGCAGAATATCAAATGCAACGGATCGACGAGACAATTGCCTTTGCCTGTGCCCATTCTTCTGTCGGCCGTCCTCTCGCTTCTCTTGGCGTCGAGTTTCGCTCCATTTCGTGACGCGTCGCTCTGAATTGAAATTGGAAAAGCTTTCAAAAGAAAAGCGTAGCAGAAGAAGAGGAAGAAGAAAAAGACACATCACATCTTATTATGAACGAGAAGTTTCTCTTTTTGTATACTTCCCTCGGGATGAGCATCGTCGGTTGATGGACCAGGTACATCGATGGATAACATATTTTCTGGTTCTTTTTGTCGGCTCTATGTTTTAAGGCAATGCTTATCACGCAGCCCGTTTATTTTATTTTTTTTCATTCCATTCTGAATTCTCCCTATCGATCATCAAAATGCCACGAAATCCACTAAAATTTATACCCAAAAAATTCTGAGACAGGAATATCCATTGTCGAGAAAATACAGTCTGCATACGTCAGTCGAAAACCGCTTAATATTTATTACTCCATAGCTTATATCGCTTTATATTTATTATTCAATCAGAATCTTCATGCATGAGCGAGTATAAGAGCGTAGTTTTAGAGTTTAAAAGATTGGGGAACGCTTCAAAAAATGTTGGGAAATCCCATAAACGAATACATTCAATTTCATTCGCGGTTTTCATAAGCAATGCCTGGAATAATTGACAATTTAAGGACAATGGCTCTTCTGTAACCATAGTTTACAATTGGCACTTTGTGGATGTCAACTATCGATGATTAACTTTCGATGCTCATCCTTGCCGCTAAGTTTCTGATAAACTCACCGCACGATCCTCCCGACAGTTCTGAAATGAAGGCACCGCGGGCAACAGCAGCCTGAAACTACCCTCCATTTTGGTGCAATAGGCCTGGGCAAGGCCGCTCTCTAATATGTGATAATCAGAGTATTAATAGTGCTTAAGGACTGAATTTTGTTCAAGGAAAATATAATTTTGACTCTCCAAGGAAAATATCACGACAACGCTGGCATCGAGGTATCTAATGTATGGTGCCATCAGGTCCACAAAGAACGAAGAATATTTTTACGTTTAGAACGGACATAATTTTACTAACAAAACTACTTTGTTTTTGATGAGTGAAAACGAAGGCAAAATAAGTTAAATAAAAAGCAATAAAGTACAATGACAAATATTGTAATTTCAGTTCTGATGTGGTGTAGCTAGTAATTATAAGGCAAAAGAACTCTTCACAGTTTTCACAAACAAATGTCATTGCGAAAGGAGTCAATTTATTACCATAGTTTAGTAATATACAACCGCGTACCCACTTTTAATTTCCCTGTGCTAAGCTGCAACAAGGTCCTCATATTTCAAGAGGAAACTAGTAAAGAAATCGTAAATTATCTTATATACTAAAGGACGGGGTCCCATTCTTGCCTGGTAAGTTTTTGAGTGAAATTTGCCCGTTAAGTTCTTCATTTGCCAACAACTGACGCTTTATTTATGATTTTGCACAGTGTTAGTGATTTATTGACAAGCAGAGAAAATTACTGTGCACCAAACTACACCGTGGAGGGTAATCCCTCTTCACGAGGTGAGAGTTGGTTTTTGTTTTGTCATTAGAAATATTTCATCCTTAATTTAGACCAAAACATACCTCATGCAGCTCACCTTCTCCTTTCATATTTTAAAGTTCAAAATCAGCTTCATGTTAAACGATAATTTGTTACATTGGACAAGGCTATACACTTTTGGTTACTCAATGAAGATAGGCAGTGCTACGGAGCGTTGAGTCCGACCCAAAATGGAAAAACAGAGTGCACCATGGGATCGTGTCATGGCCTGGGTACAAAGACCTGGATTTGCAGCTAACGCTGATGGCGCCTCTATCTGCCAGCAAGTAAAACTAAACCCGCCCATAGGGGTATGCTAAGAATATGCATTGGATTTAATAAGATAATTGTCAGAGATAATTTATTTCAATTGAGGGATTACTACCCTGCTCCAAGACATCAATATTAGGCTACCACTATTTTGAGTCATTCTGCTGTAAATGATTTAATTACTCCTAGATATTAATATTATCTTTCAGACGTACTCGGTACAGGATATGATTTTACATAGCACCGCAATGTCCCCCTCCAGAAACTGATCACGTGCGAAATGCTGGTAAACTGATACTTCTTAAGATTCTCGGAAAGACTCATTAGAATAATTTAGAAACAATTCCAAAAAAAATTCCAGAAAAAAGCTTTTACTTGCTCACCACCGCACGGCGCCACTGAGCTCCTAGTTGACAAGGTCGTTCGATACCGCTTGTATTCTTCCTCCGATACAGGACATCGCATCTCCACAACGCATGCGCCATTAATATGTTCACTGAGCATTTCCTGCCATGGCGCACTCAAGGAAAACAACGAAAATACAACAACGAGACAACGAGAATACAACAAAAAAAAAGAAGCGCAAGTCGACATTTTGAATACAAATGCACTGCAAAGTACAGAAAACTCTGAAAAGGCTATGCGATGCTTGTGAAAAAAAATTACTAAAATAAGCACAATAATGGCGGACTTGTTTACATGTCGAAGGCCTGCATCGACGCAAGAATACTATCGATATTGAAGGACCTTGCCGAGCTGCAAGGTTACTGCAATTTTGGTCGCGACACTATATTATTAAACTGAGGTATTACTTCATTTCCAAGCATGACAATGTAGTAAAGTACGCTCGCTATGACGTAATGCTGAAGGCTGAAGGTCGGATTCCATTGAAGTTCCTTTTCTGCATTCATGTCAAGCATTTCAGTCTCGGCATCTCGTCCAATCCACATCCCCTCGCAAAAGATTAAGCTTCGATTTTTTGAATGAATAACAATGAAAATAAAGAATTGATTTCCGATAGTAATAAGTAATCATGGGGGATACTGCGAAACAACACACGTGATTAAGGTAGTTGGAGCGCGAATCGTGAGTCGTTGAGTGCACATTTTAATAACTTTTTAAGTGAGACGAAAAAAAATCTTGGGACCACACCTCACGTAAGTACATCAAGTTATATGTCGGAAAAATCATACATGTTGTAATAAAAAAGATACAAGAATCAGGTTTTTAAATTTTTGACTCCATTAGGGCATTGTTATGACTTGGGTTTAAGGCGCGGACTTTGAAAGTCAAGCGAAAACCATAATAAATACGTGTTCTTTGCATGGCATGATCAATGAATATTTAATGGGAACCATAATAATAATATAAAAGGTATTTTTTTCGCGTTTAAGAGGAAATGTGTCCACATGTCACCGAATTCTTTCTAAATACACGTCATGTTCTTTAAAACACCAATTATTTGCCAACCAAACCAAATCGGTAACGTGGAATTTTTTTCACTTTCGTCTATGAATATTAATACTGAGTACGCGTATGAAAAGTTTCAAGCAAATCTGTACATAAACTAATACCGCTCTAACCACCTTGAGGGTGATTCCACCTTATCCTTCACCTGGGCGCGCTCCCTCTTTCGTTGTGCCACCGGGCGAATGACTGTAATTTACCGTCTCCTTGTGTTCGCACTTTTGTGCCCCTACGCTTCATCCTAAATCGGAATGAATTTTATGAAAAACCTTATATTTTCGTGCCAAATTTGTTTCGGTAACATGTGTGCAACTTGAATATAAAAGTAGAATAAAATCGATATCGAACGACTTTGGCAGCTCGTAGCTCAGTGGCGCCATGTGGCGATAATATATCGGTGAGTAATCGGATTTTAAAGTACTTAGCGTTCCATAAATATTGGAGTTTGTGCATGAATTTGAAAGTTTTTACCCATTCCGTAAACTCTAAAAAAGTTAAAACTATACTGATTTCTTGCGCAAAAGAAGGAAAGGGATTCAAAGTGAAATATAACAAAACCGATTCAAGCATCCTGCACGTACGGATGTAGGCAGGTAAGTAAGGTGATTCTGCAAGAAAATAGCACACCGATACAGTATCCGATCGATTTGATCCTCTGGCTTGGATTTGGCTGATTTAATTTCATGATTTATCAAAGGACGGATACAAATTACTACGAGGAGTCCAATGTAAACTTCTCCCTTGCTAATAAAAAACCTATCACCATTATGGTCCGTATATATTGTCAACCGCTGAAGAAATGTGCACTTGAACCGCGCAAATCATTTTTTCACCTTATGTATGTACTTTCGACCAATTGTGCCAATTTTTGGCCGAAGTAACATTTATTTATTGCGTAATCGCTGAAATGACAACTTTAAATCATTCTCAATAATAGCGAATTAAATAACAAACATTAACAGTAAAAAAACAGCACGATTCATGAAAATTTACATTAAATAATCACACTAGCCATAAAAATATAATCACAACTGCTGAGAGATCTCTCCAGATAGTGTTGAGAGAGACCGTATGAGGAATAAGACCGAGAGACACTTAGCTACAGGTAATAATAAAATTCTTTTGTATTTAAATGTAAACAGCAGGACTTAAGTTACGCAAAGAACGTGGAAAAACCCGCTGAGAAAAGAATGGTTGGTTATCGTTATTTCGGAGGGCCCCGTGGAATTTATTAGTCAAAGAATATGACGCATTGGTACGGAGGCTTCCGCGGTTATTTAATGACCGTATTCTGTCCGGGTTTTTGCCGCGCCGATCCATTTTTGGGGGACAACAGTTTCGCCTGCCTTCCAGCTGGCTTCGTCAGGTCCTAAATGAAATGCAGATCATTTTCTTAACGGTATTAGTCAGGTGCGCGCTCATTGGCCGGATGGGAATTCGAAAACGATTGATGGAAGAGCCGTTTAAACGTTGAAGCTAGCGGATAGCCGTCTTCTCTATTAAAGTTCCCTGTGTTCTTCGTTATTTCGATAGCTTCCCTTATTAGCCGAGGGAAATACTTATTTTCTCTGGCGATAATCTTACACCCGTTAAAATTAATTATATGGCCAGGTTCCGAAAATGCGTGCTTTGCGACTGCGGAAAGGCGAAAATTTTTCTTTTCGGTTGCTCTTAGATTTTCTTCCAACCTGCATTTCAGGGATGTAGATGTTTGCCCGATGTACGATTTTCCACAGTTGCATGTTATTTCGTACACTCCTTCGTACATATCCGATGGGAGACGATCTTTTTCATTTCGGATCGGATATTTACGAAGGAGTGTACGAAATAACATGAAACTGTGGAAAATCGTACATCGGGCAAACATCTACATCCCTGAAATGCAGGTTGGAAGAAAATCTAAGAGCAACCGAAAAGAAAAATTTTCGCCTTTCCGCAGTCGCAAAGCACGCATTTTCGGAACCTGGCCATATAATTAATTTTAACGGGTGTAAGATTATCGCCAGAGAAAATAAGTATTTCCCTCGGCTAATAAGGGAAGCTATCGAAATAACGAAGAACACAGGGAACTTTAATAGAGAAGACGGCTATCCGCTAGCTTCAACGTTTAAACGGCTCTTCCAACAATCGTTTTCGAATTCTCATCCGGCCAATGAGTGCGCACCTGACTAATACCGTTAAGAAAATGATCTGCATTTCATTGAGGACCTGATGAAGCGAGCTGGAAGGCAGTCGAAACTGTTGTCCCCCAAAAATGGATCAACGCGGCAAAAACCCGGACGGAATACGGTCAATATGACGCATTAATAAGACTAGTCACACCATTAACCTATTGGCTTAAAGAGACGGTGATTCGCTGGATGTATGCAGCGCTGACCTTTTAACTGGCGTAGTTAATTAATGGCATAAATATTCGAGAGAATATCTTTATTTTCTTCTGACACAAACATTGTTTTGAGGTGAATTGAATTTGCACCTCTCTTCCATATTTTTTTGCTCATTATCACGAAATTATATACGAACCGCTTTCTTTACTGTCACGCCTTCCCGCCTGTAACTTTAGCCTACTGTGGAGATCTCGCCGGTTGCTTTATAATCACTACTTAGCCACTATGTGTGTAATAGTTTTGGAAGTGCTTACCACTTGGAAGTGCCCATATTGCCCAAATTGCGCGCCGAACACTTGCAGTTCTAATAAGGGGCAACTATCTCCATGTCAAGAGACTCATTTACGAAACCATTGATACAGTAATAGCTTTCATCGAGAATGAAATTCTTTGGCTGTTTTTTTATTTTAATTAGAAGATGCTACTTTGAAGATAGATGGCAACTGATTAATAATCTTGATGCCTACATGAAAGGAACTCTCTTTATAAATTGCAAGCAGAGTGAGAAATCAAATTAGCGTTTGTTCTCTAGCAATTTTATGCCGATATACTCGATAATTGATACTCGTTTTGCCCGTTGAGGTGTATCGCCACATTATCAAACTGAAGCCTGACAACCGAAATAACAGCCATATTGTTCAACCCTGCTCTTCCCTTACTTTCGGAAGAATAGCACGACGGAATGGAAGAATTAGTGTATGGAAAGTAAGAATCTCAACCATCTGTTTGAAACTAAAAGTTAGTAACTCTTGAAACATGTACTGGCTTCTTATTGCTATGGATTCTACCCAAATTTATGATAGTTTTATTCGGGAATGCGAATGATTATTAATTTAAACAAATAAACACAATCCGCAAGAAGAATATACATTATGAAGTAAGTGCATACTTATTTCTAGTAAGTTATCGATGAAACACATAATAAAATCGCAACATTATTTCGTTAATCCGCAAGCGCTATATAAAAATGAGGATCAACGAAGATGGCGGACTGGCTTCAGCTCCAGGCATTGGCCAGCATAGCAAGTGCCCTCTCCAAATACCCTAATGGTTTTACCAATGAAATAGGGAACTTGTGATTGATAAAACAGACATCGATGGCCTAAAAAGCAAAATAATCAAGTCTGTAGACTCATTGCGGAAGTATGGACCAGTTTTTTCTCGTTCCTCTCGGACTATTCTTGAACACCACGGCCACAAAATAAAACGAAAAATTAAAATGTTTTCCCTTCATCAATGAACTCCTTCCCTCATAGTGAACACCCTTGAGTCTAAAGACATGGACGGGGAAGCACAGCTTTGCGCAATTCGGACGATTCGGATTGAACGGGATACTCTTACGAAAGGGTCGACGCATTGTGGTCCCTGTGATTGCCGCTCCGATCGGCGAGGTCTGGGTGAGAAATCCGATCGCTCGAGAGTTCCGGCGACAAGCAGTCTTCATAATCACTTATCTTCGAAAAGCATCCTCGCTCCGAATACGTGTCCAACGACGAATGATGATGAATCTCGTTTCGTCACCGTATTTTTAAAATGGCCTCCGCGCGGGTTTCGAGAAGAAAATAAGTCAGAGAAGGTTACAAGGGGGAGTGGGTTGGGGGTGCGGGAGGGAATGGAGAGGGGGGGGATGCTGGCCAGAGGTCGCCTTTCCTTTCGACCCGGTGACCACAAGAGACCTCTTCCGCCATCCGACTGAAGCCACCGTTTGTTTTGACCTCAGCAGGAGTGAGAGCGCTTTGAGAGGAATCGAGATCTGTGAGCAGCGCTAAGTTATAATGAAGAACGAGGGTTGACCAAAAAGTAATGTCATACACTTAAAAAAACTCCCTAATAACACAATTGATTAAAGATGCAAATAAGGTAAAACATTATTTTTAATGGTCAAAGAATGACTATTCTTATAACGTTGAATCAAATTAATTAAACATTTATACACGTGACATGCGTCATGACCCGCGTCTTTTTTTCTTAAAAACTATATACTCTACAAAAATGAAATTTGCACATATGAAAGAATGATGTTTTATCTACGCACTCTATTTTTCCACGCTATCTCCTTCAAGTTCTATTTCTTATAACGTTGAATATGAAAAACGTTGTATCTTTTCTATGATTCTTTTCTGTTTAAGAAAGTGTTTTATATAACTGCTAGCCAAATGAAAATTTAAAAATTTGTAAAATGTTCAAAGAAATTTTCTGTCAAATGAAAATGTTGTATCTTTTTCAAATGTTTTTTTTTGTTTTTTATTCCACTGTGAAGGGAACATGTTAAACATTGACGGTGCTCAATTTAGGTCTTGGCCTTGGAGGCCACCTAAAGCTTCCGTTGTTAAGGTTAATTATTTTGGAATGGAATGTTCTTCAGGAATCAGTGCGCTGAAACGGTCATCGAGAGGCACATCCCCGTCGATCGCAACGCCTCATCAGATTATCACAACGCTACCGCGTCTTACATCTGAGAGTGTTGACCAATTTCATGGAATTCGCAGAGGAGAGACTCCAAGATTGGGCTCGCAAATACCAGTCTGGCACAATCTAAAGACATGAAAGAATGTAAATTGCTTTATAATTTATATTATTTTACAATCCATTTTGAATAATGGCACTAAGTACTTTTCCACACCACTACGTTGTACGACAAATAACTGGTGCAGTGTAAACCTGGCCTTAACCAGAGCGAGGACTGATACCGACAGGGCATACACGCCCTAGTGAATCGCTGGAGAAAGGAAATAGAACTTGAAGGAGATAACGTGGAAAAATAGAGTGCGTAGCTAAAACTTCATTCTTTCATATATTTAAATTTCATTTTTGTAGAGTACATAGTTTTTTTCGAACAAAAGACGCGGGTCATGACGCATGTCACATGTATAAATGTTTAATTAATTTGATAACCAGAATCACTTTTATGTATTTATTTATTTATTCATTTTTATAATATTGAATTTAATTTTGTTTTTGTTCATTAACATGTTTAATAATATATTTTTGAGTTATTGTCATAGTGATGAAAGAAATAAATAAGTGATTGTATGACTGTAGACGAGAGGAGATCTTAGAGGAAGATGGAGAGGTTAAAATGCAACTGTATTTGAAACTGTATCAGAACTGGTGAATGAAAATTGACTGCAGAAGAAAAGAAAAGTGCAGATGGGTGTAAAAGGGAATCGCTTTGGTACGATAGTCATTACTTCATGGTCATCTCTCGTAGATCCAAGCCACTTCAGGCAAACTTATGTACTAATCAGAGGATAGCGAAATTGCCTGGTCACGCGTTACCCGAATTAATGCGGGACAATACCTCTGCAGCAAATAACTCAAGATGGTCATAAACACAAAACATTTAACAATTGGTGAGGTATAATTCGAACAAAAGTTCCTGTCGATGCGTAGAGAACAAGTTTGAAAAATGGGCTACGGAACTTTCGAAAATACGGCGAAACGGGGGAAGAAGATTGTTTGGTGTGGAGGGTCATTCAGAAAACATTTCTCATTGCTGCCTAACCAGCAATTTTAAAAGTGGGATGTCTCAGTGATATCTTCCGTCCCGTTTCGACTTATTTCGCAACGAGACCTCAAGATAACGTCCTTGGTAAACTCAAGGCAATGGATGATTTTAACAGCTTGGATTGTATGTGCTTTTTTCGGTAAGTTTGTTTCCCCTTCCTTTTTTTGTTTCCTCATTCTCAATCGAAGCGTTCCCCTCCGACCTTTTCCTTCACCCCCTGCACTTAAACCTCTCACCTTAGCCGCACAGGTCTGCGCCAGGAACTTTGGCGGGAGCTGCTTTATATTATTTTGTTATCTCCATAACTAAAAACGTCACATGGTTTCCGCAAATCATTATCTTGATCACAAATCATTCGCTCCATAAAAGGCCGGCAAAATAATTTAAGAAGTAAGAAATTTTTTACATACCTCATTTAAAGTGCCCAAACTACTGGAAAGCTAAATATCAAAACGTCAAGCGTAAGTCGTTCTTAGAATATAATTACTAACAGCGTGAACACCCGTTTTTTCAACACGTCGAAAAAACATCCAGTAGAAGGGATTAAAAAATAGAAAAACATAGGCGATAAGAGTGTGAGTTGATGCAATTAATTGACCACAGCATTAAGTGAAACTACGACAGCTAAACTTGAAATGGTGGGCGATAAGCCCAAACAATAAAAACTTTCATCGCAGGAAAAATATGTTTTGCTCCTTAGCATCATCTATTGGGGGTAAAAAAAACCAAATACGTTACTTTTAAGATTATTTCCGTATAGTTCGTGAATAATTTTACCCCCCACCATTCCCCCGATTGAAATTTTGAATAATTTTACCCCCGACCTGATTCTGAGCATTGCAAATTGGAAAATGACCTGTTAAAACCCCAGATGATATTTTCCGAGTGATCAACTCAATCACTCTAAATTGCTTTAGAGATACAGTTGACAACCTGTCGTCATAGGTAAAAATAATGATATGTGAAGAAACTGAGCAATTGTTCTTCCCATTGCAGTCCTAAGGAGCCTTCTAAGTCTTAGAATGTCTTAGTCTTATCTCTCCCACTTCACAGGGATTTCGTAACACATCTTTCTTCATGAATTCATAGGTCAAGTTTTATAAAGGAGGTTTATCACCACAAGCAAGATGATGAAGCCTTTTCAAGAACAACTCCAGAGGCTGTGAGCAAGAAGTATATAAAAAAGGTTTGGACTGCTTTATAGGCAATTACCTTCAATGAATAATATCCTGCACAGAAAATACTGCATTTAGCGTCAGGCATAATACAAATGACTGCTCACGTCAACAATGACGATGACAAAATTATTCTTAGTAACGACATATTTAGACCATTATAATCTCGTGCATGAATGATACTTTTGAGAGTCAGTTGCGTGAAATTCAGTCAGAAAAATCATCGAACATTGTTGAGCTTTTCTTTAGAAACATATTTGACTGTTATCAGTACATGCCAATGCAATACTATATGATGAAAGCACTTAAATCGGAAGATCTGGGTTACGATTACGTGTTTCATTTTTTTCTTTTCTGTGGGGCTTTCGAACAATTACTTACGCTTCAAAATGTACCACAGAGTACACAGAGAACAAGGTGGTTCGACTGCTTGTATTCTTCCTTCGATACAGGTCTCCGCAATCATTTCCAGCACACATTCGCCATGAGAGCAAGTGGATTACTTCACCTATCTCGGAAGCACCACAAAAAGTACAAAAGTACAACGGACATCAAGCGGGGAATAGCCCAAGCTAAGAAGGGGTTCATGGGAAAAAGACAGCTACTGTGCTCAAAGAAGATAGGACTACAAACCAGGAATTAGTGTGTGAAATGATTCGTGAGGAGCGTAGCACTCTATGGATCGGAAGCGTGGACCATTGGAAAAGCTGACCAGAAAAGACTAGAAGCCTTCGAAACCTGGTACTGGAGGAGGATGCTGACGATAAAATGGACGAGCAAAATACGAAATGATGAAGTTTACCTAAGAATATAAGAGAAAAGGACTAAATGGAACACCATAAAGAAAAGAAGAACAAGATGGATGGGACGCACCCTGAGACACAGTGGGTTTGTGAAGAACAAGATTGAAGGCAAGATAGATGGAGAAGTCCCCAGAGGAAGACCAAGGAATAAGTTCATGGACCAAATAAAGAGGAAGGTCATAGGAAGAGATACTAGGAGGTTAGGGAATTAGCATTAGATTGGGAAGGGACGAGGGCTGTAGTTAACCATGATGATGAAATGTGTTAAAACACCTTTGCAATCGAGTAAGTCAAAATTGTAGGGGTATCTGGAGGTATCACTGTCCCTGCGAGAGGAAAAGTACCGGATTCCGCTTTTTCGTCTGTACTGTTTAGTCACCTTTCACTGTTGGCATGCCTCAAGTACTTAAAAACAAAATTTAAGTACAAAATATTCGGATTATTCCCCAGATACATTGATGATAAACACTGTTTTCGGACATAGGAGCCGACTCCAGCGCCATTTCTATCGAATTGGCGGATTTTTGGTTCCCGTAGTTTTGTTTTCTACTTAAAATAAATATGATTTGTTGATGCTTATGGTCCATAATAATCTCATTCCTCGGGAAAATTCGCTCTTCAGAGATAATTTGTTGTGGAAAAGGCTTCACATTAGATCCAAAAATAATTTTCTCCTCATGTTCCACCCGTTATCTCGTTTTAAACCATTTAATTGCACTTTCAATTTACTGAAAACTGCTACGGAATTCATGGACCAAATAATGAGAAAAGTACATAGGAAGAGATACCAGGAGGTAAAGGAACTAGCATTAGATAGGGAAAGGTGGAGGACTGCAGTCAACCAATCCTAGGATGCGGTACACATTAATGTGCTCACTGAGCATTAACTGCAATGGCGCACCCAAGGAAATCAACGAAAATACGGCGCAAGTCGTCATTTTGAACAAACATTTACTGCCAAATAAACAAATCTTTGAAAAAACTATGGTATGCTCGTGAAGGATACACTAAAATCAGCACATTAATGGCAGTTTGTTTCCGTTACGAAGACCTATATCGAAGGAATAATACAATCGATATAGAAGGACCTTGATAGAGAGTAGCCAAAAGCGACATAAATCGCCACATGCTCTTATGGCTTGTTTCCGTTGCGCTAGTTAGCGCCGACGCCGCTGGTTTAATTTGGTAATGGAAACGCCAGTCAGCGTCAATTCTTTTAGTTAGGGATGGGTCGAATCCAAATGTCGATTCTCGATTCCACCAATCCTCAGGATTAGAATCGGTATCGAGAATCGATCGCTTAAAGTCGATTCCGATTCCATCGATTCCAGATAGATCAATATTCAAATCAAATTTCATTTATCGCATCATATTTGTCTCAGTAATTTTGGGTGTAGGCTATCAATTTGTACTTTTTATCTACCTCAATGAGCAGAGAGTATATTTGCTATTTGTAAATATATATACTTCTTGGGCGACTTAATTGTCTTAGTTATTTTATTTCAGCCAATACTTGAATTTAAATAATATTCATACGCTACTGGTATATCAATATCTCACCTGTTATTAAGAACAAGAATCGATGGAATCGGAATCGGGAGTCGATTTGAAAGAATCGAAATCGGAATCGATAAAAAGTGGAATCGACTCATCCCTACTTTTAGTCTACATGAGTGATAATCAGCGGCATACTTCTACTTTCATATATCTAATAAGTTAATTTTCGTTACGAATTACTGAACATTTACTTTCCCAAGACCTATAGGCCCAACCAACCTATTATTTTTCGGTAGCAAACGTAAGATAATGGTCCTCTAGTACACTACTGCAGCCTCCTTATTCCCAGAAAGGGTATGTTTTGATTTTGAGATACAAGCAAAACAAACTTATTTCGTTAGTCAACTTTTACTTAGTCCAAGAGTAATTCCCAGCAGGCCAATCGTTACTTGGGTTACCGCAGCCCACCTGGGACGCAGGCAGGTAACCCGACCTCAGTTCTAACCAGCGTAATAGAAACAAGGCACAAGGAATAAAATCCCAGCAAGTTGACAGTCACGATGTGGCGAGCAGAGAGAGAAAACAGCCTTTCATATCAAGGAAAACTCGGAAGAAAAGTTCAACGTGAGCATTAGGCCTCGTTTCTATGTTTTTATAGTCTAATGTAAAAATTACTGAATCCAACACAAGTTCAGCGAAGGAAAATTCGACACACTTTGCGTTTAGATAGGTGCACCGGTAGGAATTGATTAAATAATTTTGCAAATATTTCCTTCGCATTTTTCTCAAGAGAGCAGTACTTAACAACTTATTTTAACAACTTATGAGCAACAAATTATTTATGCGTCACTTCTAAAAATTTTCATGCTTCCAGGTTAACTCCTTGTTACCCAGGTTACCTTCCTTGCTCATACAGACTATAGCTTTCAGTTGGGTCTGAGTGAACAATATGCACAGCTTTCATTTAAAACCACATCCAATTGTTCGTCAAAAATCGCCTATGAGCGCACGGCAATTATTTCAAGCCATACGCCAAAGAGGAACTCGCAGACAACATGGTGGGTGTGCGCAACAATCACTACATAAAATAACTTACGGAGCGACCAGTTTGGCCAACTCTACGACTGAAAGTATGACATGCTTAGCAACTAGAGAGAATCCGGTCAGCAACTCGCACGCTTGCTCCATTCAACAGCAATGAAATCAAATCCTGTTGACTAGTATCTTCCATCGATTTAACTGAACAAACTCTTATCGCAGATTCATAAAAAGCCTTATTATTCGATGCCGCTCGTTTAAGAGCCTCGAGAGAGTGAGAGAGCCGGTCGCTGATGCATCACGTTGTGTCCCTAAATGTCCCATAAACAGTTTTTTCTTCTTGATTGCCGTGCCAGCAAACTTGTTTATGCCACGCTCATTTATCGGATCCGACTGGATATGAAGTAGGGGAGGGAGAGAGGACTATGCCTGGCGCATGATAACTATTGCCAAGGGTCCCATCTCCACGGTCCATGACCTTAATGATTTCATCGGAGTCAGTTTATACCGGTCGGAAGATTATAGTCCACTGGTCGTTATTCCATTGGAAAACTATGAATGCAATACGGGGGAGGATTATTGTATAAAATGTCAGCTTTCGATTTAAAAAAATATGATCGTAAAATCTTTTACGACGGTTGGAATACAAATCCCACTTACGCCGTCCATAGATGGAAATTTGTTTTATCATTCTTATTGAGGCTAAAAACAATCATCGCGCATAAAAAAGCAATCAAAATAATGGTGATCTTATTCCGGAAATAAGTTTAGGTATTCATGTGGAGAAAACCTCTTTATTTATAGATTCGATTGCTAACTTTCGACTTCTTTACATTAACGTCTGGTTAATGGGTGCTAATGGTTAACTTAAACATTTTCTACATCTACAGACAACCAAGCAGACCGCCGCATGGGCCTGTGGCAGGGGGGGTTCGGACACCAAAAAAAAGGAAGGAAAATACAGGGAGAAGCAATATGGTGGATTTTTTCGGTTGCCAGGTTACAGTTCGGTGACGTAATGCCCTCTTCACCTTCCTCAATGGTTTGAACCGCTCGAGATATTGTCGATCTCGTTACTAGGGAGTCACGTAATACGATAACAAAGGGTCAGAGATTTTGGTATATTTGAGCCACTCGTAAAAATCTAACGCAGCGTCACAGTCGAGTCTTTCTCATCGGGATACCGTCGATGGAGCAAATTACTCCGCTTGAACATAAGTTAAGAAACCAGATCTCAGAGCAGTCAAAGTGGGACACTCTTCCAGCCCCATGAGGGTTGTGTTCAAACCGCTTGAGATACCAAGGAGTCACGTGATACAATCACGAGATTTAGGTCTTTCAAAACACGTAAAAACCTCAAGCAGCCTTCCCGATAGGGTTTTTCTCGCGGGAGTATTAAAGACGGAGATAAATGTCGCAATGAATTATAGAGACGTAATGAACAATACATGGACACTTTACGTTATCCACCTGACAGGTAAAAACTCAGCGGTATCTCGAAACTGTTCATTGTTGTACCAAGTGACTCGTTAGAAACGTGATCGGGATCATCTCGAGCAATCTAAACGTAACCCTGGAATTCAGGAAAAAGCGTACAGCCATCACTAAGCCACTGTCGCGGAGGTTGAATCCAATATCGTCGACAAATTTCCGGACATTGCTCCACCGCGACAGTAGCAGTGTCTTCAAAATAACGATATCTCCAGTGTACCAATGTGGATTTGAGACGAGATCACCCAGCCCACATTATACTCATCAAAATTTGCCTTGAATTCAGATGGATTGATGGTAGAACTGGATATCAGACCAGCCCGGCAATTGATAGTTTTAGATTCGAATCCCGGTCCAGTCAAATGATATCTATAGCAAATTTCATCATCTCGAGGCATATCGCTGCACTCGTCGGATAACAGCTTACCACATCATTTGTTCAATACAATGGTTAGATAACCAAAGTTCACAAAGCATATTTCACGACGCACCACTATTTTTCTCTATATAAAACTGTAATTCCTACGTAGATGTTCGTGAAAAGTACACTTGCACTTTGGCATTTTGCACTAATGGCCTCGATCACACGTGAGAAATCTGAGGAAAATAACTTCAATGGTTGAAAGGTTCACAAAAAAACGATAACACCGTAAGTGCAGTCAAGGTTCGATTGGCTTCGACTTTTAAATCGAGAAGGAAAATCGATGGTCAACAATTCCACCATCACGGTAACGTTCACGAGAGAAATACAAACAAGATTTTGGGAAATCGGAACATTTGAGCGTCACCTAATCGTTTGCGGGGGACACCGGACCTTCAGTACTGAAATCGGGACGTTCCGGGATACACCCAGTTTCTACTACGCTCTTTCTCACGTAGGTTATAGAATACTGGTTAACCCCCGTGTTCCAGAAATGAAGTAATGATCCACCTTAAGAATGGCCAGCTGAGGGTCTATGGTGTAAATTTCCTTTCGAAACTTCCGTAGCGGAATATCAGCCCAGTCCAAGTGAAATACGCTCGTCACTTGTTGATATATGCGGAACTTGCGTTCCCATTACGTTAGTCTCAGACCCACGTTACCAGCTAACAAGGTCAGCCAAGCGTACTTAGAAATTCAACCACAGTCGGCGCTAATATTCATTCTTTTACCAGATGTAACCAACGTCAGACATAACTAGCGTAGTGGGAAAGGGGTATCCGAGACACAATAAAAATGCATATCAGACTTAAGTTAAGCATCCCAGTGACTCAGATACATTAAAAATCTTGAGCCGTTTGTTCCTTTGACTCACGACTCCTAGTTACGT
Source organism: Ceriagrion tenellum (assembly GCA_963169105.1). Taxonomy (NCBI): domain Eukaryota; kingdom Metazoa; phylum Arthropoda; class Insecta; order Odonata; family Coenagrionidae; genus Ceriagrion; species Ceriagrion tenellum. The sequence continues at coordinate 85,096,879 of OY720633.1, read as the reverse complement.
TATGATAAGAATATTTACTTCACAGAGGCTTTGTTTTAAAAATGAAAAATATTGTAACGCATAGATTTCGTCAGAAAATTTCTCAACGTGTAATTTGTATATTTTCTACACTATTCTTAAAATTAATCCATAACTCACAGCAGTAATTTTTTAGAGAATCGCACAAAAATAAGCATTCGGCCGTAAAGGCGTTTTCAGCATGCCTACATAGTGAAAAAACGATTCAAATTAGAACCTTATACGTGTATATTTTAGAAATTTCTGATGATTTCGGTGATTGAAAATGTTTTTGCGTAATTTATGTTACAATCTTTACTCCAGGCCTCTTAGGTTGCTTAAATTTAAAAATAAAGTTTGAATTTGGTCTCAAATATGACTGGGGAAAAATTTCGCTTCAAGGAGGAATCTGCCCTTCGCGCTACTGTTTTATTTAGTTTTATAAAATTTGCTGTAGTGAGTAAATGCAAGCTTATTGTACTCTTCCACGTTTTCTCAAGTTCATATAAATACTCCGGTTAGTAAAACCTCATGGGCTAAAGCGTTAAACCGTAGATTTTACCGCGCAACGAAAATCAGTAATTATAATGACTACAGTCTCCACTGCTAACTCGGCAGGAAATTATGTCATGATTTATAAACTATTAGAGCTAAGGATATAATATATATTCAGGCTTTAAAAAATTTGACAAAGTATAGTAGATCCCCAATTATGACTTCGTTTACAAAGAAATTTGTAAACAAGATAAACAACAGTATTTTCCTTGGCAACGATTACAATATGTCGGCTATGAGCTCCGACAAAAACTGGAAGTCTGTTATTTAAACCTAAATACTAGAGTCAATTATCAATGGCCAACGCTGAAAAAAATATAATAGGTGCCTCAATATCTAGTGTACGTAATACAAAATTTCGAAGAATATTATTCGGGTCAGAACTGAGATAACAAAAGTTGTGTGAAGAGATATTATCGCAAAGCAATTGAGGCAATGTATTTCAGCGTTTTAATTCATTGTTTTTAAACCAAGATATTATCATTTAATGACAAATGGCTTAGTAATATTTTTACACCATTCGAAAGTAGAAATCTTACTTAAATATGTTAAAATTGAGGTAGGTCATCGGGAAAGCCTAAAATGAAGGTTTCACTCATGTACATTCATGGTTTCACCGCTACCGTACCTATCAGTACCTACCAGTTAAATGGAGCTACGCTCGACAACTAAATGCGTAGGTATTTACAAAAATGAAACAGTCATAACAGCTGAGTTTCAAACTAACAAATACAAACGGGGGAAATAAATTCTGTTTGAAATTAACATTGAAATCGCCTAAGATATCAGGATAATTATCACTTTCAATGTTTTCGCCAATGTCGTTATTGACAAATGTAACATGATTATTGGGATTGAAATTTTCAATAGATTTTTCCACACTACATTTATTGTAAGGCGAGTAATTTCTGGTGGCAAATGAACTTTAAAGCCACTTCATCTTCTGACTCTCAAAAATGCTACGCATAACATGCCGTGTAACAAACACTGTTGTCAGTAAGAAAATGAATTCAAATGTTTGGCCTTGAGCCTTATGAATGCTTAAAAGAAAAGCTGCTCTTTGGAAATTGAGGCCTTCGCATTGTATACACCATGAATATATATAATGGATTGTGATCTCGTCGCCAAAAACTGTTGTCTAGAGTTCCGTAAACAAATAACTTTTTGGAAAGTGGTGCTGCCTAGTGATGAAAGATGGAAGTTCAAATGTAAATACAGTCAACAGATTGTAAATAAACACGTCTTACCGTTTTTACCATAATTATAAATGGGTTTTACTTACAATTAATCAAAATGCAGTGGGCAGCGGATAAAAAATGTAATACTACACGCGGGACGTAATTATACACTTTTTTAATATCGTCTACTTTACAGATATATTTAATTCCTCTCCAAATTTAATAACACAAATGCACAATTAACTTCTTAGCACTTCGTGAATGTCGCTATAAGGAAATTTAATAATAATGCGAGGTGACTTGATGAGTATCCCCAATGGCCATCATTGCAGTGAAGGTAAAAAGGAATGCACTTACCGCCGCCTTGAACAGATTATCATTTTTCAATCCACGTCTCCTATTTCGGGTCCTCGTAGACGTATACCCTTTTTGGAGCCTGGTACGACGCAAGTTTGAACAAGGCATTCTAAATTCTTCATTTTAGCCGAATGGGCTTAATGCATTCAAATTAGAATCAGTGTGTGGCAAACATCGTCGTCGGCACACGATGGACGTTTCATAAACCTCTTACACATTTTCTGTAATAGATATTTCCTCTCTAGCATTTACAAAGTAACTTTTAAATCACAAAAGAGCAATTATTCAAGGCATCTAGTGATTCATATCTCCTCGATCGTTATTGAATATTCATCACAGTCTCACGTTAGCAACAATTAACGACGTCTATTTACAATAACAACTGAAAAGACTCTAATCAAAGTGGCACCAAGGACTGGATGAACTAAGAGTGGAAATTTAGGCAACACGCCGGAATCTAATGTAATTCTTGGGATATAATTATGGCGGAGTATTCACTGCCGCTTCTAGTAGCATAAAAACGACGTTCTCTTTCTGACCGTACCTGAGATTGCCTGGTAAAGTTGTAATTCCGTTTTTTCGGAGGACGAGAGAGAAACGTTTGAAAGAGCCGAGCGAAAACTTTCAATTAATACAATTAATTACATCACACAGTATAACTTTCAAACCTGTAATCAACCTTGTGTTGCTCTATGCATGCTGTCACATCTGATTTTGTTTACTTTAATAGGTTGACGCGTTGCCACCTTAGTTACCAAGTGTTTAAAATTTCCCTTTTTAAAATAATTTTTGAAATATGAAACAAATTTTCCAAACAATTAAACATTTCTCAATCTTATTTTCTCTTCAGAGTTAAATACATCCTAACATTTGGTCAAGATTTTAAGACCCGTTTATGAGGAAAAAATCCAAACATACAACAGAAATAGATACAAAACGATTCTTGAATATTTGGTGATTGACGTATTTAACTCACAGCCAACGTTTCACCAAATATATTGGCATTCTCAGGGCTTTGCAACACAAACAAAGAGACGTACAGCCCGGTAATTATGCAATTATTAGTACAGGAGTTGAGGAATCGAAAATTTACCTGCCATTGAGCCTAATATGGAACAATAACAACGTAAATGTCAACTCCTAAGTTCGTTTAATCCATACACATAATAGTGCTTGGGCGTCGGCTGTACGCAGACTTGAGATGTAGCGAATGAGTCAATGTTTATTGTAATTTTTTTAATAGATGTGTTAGCTTTGAGCCTTAGGGTGGACGATTTGTGGAATTTCACATACAAAGTTGCTGGGGACCGAAATCTAGCAACACCTGATTTATGCATTGAGAATTAGAAGTCGAGCAAGATCGAGATGGCCAAAGCGTACGCGGAGTGGTTGGTGTGATTGCACTGGAGCATGTGAATCGAGGGTTCGATCCCCTCCCGATTGCTTTTGACTCTTGAGGTTTAGGATATGGATGTAGCCTGTTTTTTAGTATTTCAAAGCTATAGATTATGCATTGTGAGTAGAATTAGAAATCTTAATACGTTTCATTTTTAGGCGTTAAAACGAGGAAATTCTACCATTTACAAACCGTTAATTTAAAGAAAGGGAATTAGGGGTTTGAATACTTTCTCTTTGCTTTATAAAGAGCAAAAGCAATGTCTTAGTGGCATATAAGCTATTAGGAAAAGAATGTTTGGGGTACAGCTCAACAATGCTTGCTGAGTTATGATGACGGAAGATATACAGTGGGCTACCTACTGTTTCAATTAGACAACTTGCAATCAGGTTATTAAAAGCGAAGAAGAAATGAAAAGGGAAAAGAAAGCGAACCCATATTTAAGAGTAAAATACAAACGCGGGCTTAAATGCCACCCAAGGTGGCAGCTTAAGCTAGTTGAACAATAACAAAGCAAATAACAACTCCCGACAGCTCGTTCAATAGTATAAGATTAACACTTTGAGTGCCGGTCTCTAATTTAGAAAACCTGAAAAAACCGGCCATTTTTACTAAATTCAAAGTTTTTTTTAAAAGTTAAAGCAAAATAAGATACATTACGATGAGGGTTTTTTATAAGTTAAAACTTTACTCTGTAATTTGATTTTATCAAGCAAAACGTTCTGTTGATATTTAAGGATGTTACGTAACAATTAAAACCTCTTGTTTTTAAAAAATAAAAAAGTTGCAACAATTGTACGTTAACTATCATTTCCATTTTAAAAAATTTTTGGTTTCATAAATTTGAACAATTTGATCTAGAGCACTCATCTAGAAATGTTGTCATAGAAAAATACCATTGAAAATTAGGTAATGTAATGTTTCTTTGTATGGCATACCTGAAAGTACGGAGAAATACAAAATCCCACTTTACACACACTTCACTGAAATGAAGTGTCCTTCCTTACGGCTTTTCCTGTCTCTTTTTTCCCCTTATCTGCGCACATTTTACACTTTTTTGAGCTTTTCTTTGTCCTTGTGGGAGGGGGACTCTTTCAATGAAATGTTTTCCTAATAATCGTGACAGTTGAACTCCACTAGTACTTGGTAGCTCCTCTGGATCTTCCTGAAATACCGCTATGTCACCGAGCAGATCCTTCATGAATTCCGTCATCGAGACCTTTTTCCCCATCACTTTGTTGTACATGACACAAGCATTTGATACACTCATCAACAGCATATGAAACGCTAATCTATACCACCATTTGACACTGCGGTGTTCAAATACCCCGTAGGACATATCTGATCGCGAGGGTCGACACCAAATTATTTTGTTGTAGTTCACAACAGCTGTCGGCTTCGTTCTCTCCCTACCTCTCCGGTCAGTGAATGTAACCATCTCTGCCATATGACGTTACTGAGCATGAACACATCCCTCTTATCTTTCCAGCAGAGAGCCAGGATATTACCTCTTCGGCGGAATATCATATTTTCACGCTCCACTGGAGAATTGCGTAGAACCTCAGTTTCCTCAGTTATACCTGACTGGCCCGTGAAAATAGGAATGTTCGGCATTTGGTTTGCATCACTCCAATCATCCTGATGCACTTGTCTTCTTTCATTCCTCCTCTGCTTCTAGCCCCTCCTCTGACCCTTACACGACCACGAAAGGGCGCCGAAGCTGACGCAACATCACGTGCGCTGGCGTCGTCATCGTTACTGGATGCTGTCAGAAACACAAGAATCGAAACTTTTAGACGGCATGTACCGCATTACTTTCGCGAATATACTTATACATGACTATGAGAAAGCGGAAGATAAAAAAGTAAGGCGTTCCAGAGAATAATTCTAACGTATGTTTCTTACCAGAATCATAAATGTCTGTTGTTTCTCGGAAATATGGATCGTCTACACTACTTACCGCCCAGTCACGGTAAAGTTCTTCCGAAACATCTTTGTCCCCCAGTGTCTCACTTGCCATGCTGAACAAAACGAAAATCACTCAGAAAAATTCTCACAAAATGACACGCCAACACTCAGTGAGGGGTGGAGCACGTACAGGATTGTGTTAAAAAATGTGCGCGATCCGACCCGTGGCGGACCGGAAGATATTTGGTCATGTCGCCCAAGTATAGCAGTGATGAGAAGCACGAGTACAACTTCACGAATGGTCGAATATATTTGCAGACCGACCATGCAAGTTACACTGCGACCACACACTCCAGGCTCCAAAGGCACACTGCCGTAAAAACCAAGCGTCACCCACGCCAAAGGGCCAAAAACTCCTGGATGTCAAAAAGGGACACTGCACCCTCAACGAACGGTTCTTTCCACTGAAGAGACCTCACTCCAAAAGGAGGAATGCTTTTTGTTGGTGGACACGGGAAAAAGGGACCAGCCGACTGCTAAGACGACCCTACCACGAAGGGCAATAGATAAGACGACACTTGCCGCCGGACCCGACGAAGGGCTAGGGGTGCGACCCAAGATTGCCGGTAGGTACTGTAAACATATCGTCATCAAGACGTGAGGTGGGCGCTTTTTCCATCTGGCGGGTGATTTTCAAGCCTACAAAACAACTGAGTAGCGTATTGGAAAAGTCCAACGGCGTACTATTACGGCTTTATGCATATAAAGCCAATAAACTATGGAGGACGTAATATTACGTCCATGGCAAAGTTCAGAAAGTTTACTGGGACGTAATATTACGTCCAAGGCACGCATTTCATCGTTGGTTTTTCCCGTTATTGATTACTGTTGTCTAGTTTACAACGACTTAAATGAAGAAGATAACACCACACTACACCGTGCTCTTAATTCATGCATTAGGTTTATTTTTAAACTTCGCAGAGATGTCCACATGACCCCCTACTACAATGAACTTAGATGGCTCGATGTTAAAACCCGAAGGAAATATTTCCTCGGATTCTACTTGTATTGCTTATTTCAAGAAAAATCCCCTGAATATTTATTCGACATGATTTCCGTGAAACCTTCCACTAGGGATATGTGCACTAGATGTGATCCTGAGTATCATTACTTTCCTAGTCATCGCACAACGAAGTTCCAAAATTCTTTCTTGTTCACTGCGTGTCATCTCTGGAACACCCTGCCCAAAAACATAAAAAATTGTTCTTCTGTTGCTAGTTTTAAGCTGAAATATTATAATAAGTTACTTTCCGACCACTAAATGTTATTATTATTTTGCATATTGTTGTAATTTTGTATATTTTTGTAATTAATGTAAATCCAGAAATGTATGCAGATGAATTTGTTACGTGATACGATTTCCAAAAAACTTTGCATTCAGCATTGTAAAATGGTATTAATTTATACTTAACTTTTTCATTATGTTACTGTCCAAATTGTTGATTTTGCTCTTTATGTTGCTCAAAAAATGTAAATTGCTTTTGTTCTTAAGGGGTATATCCCCAGGACAATTAATAAATTATTCATTCATTCATTCAAAGTGTTAAAGCCGACTACGTCCGAGCCTTGACACCCGGAAATCAAGGCGGCGACGCCATTCACACGTCGTAGGTGGGTTGACTCGCCTTCGCGATCAGCTGTCGTTACTATGCGCATTCTTCTCTCAGAGAGGAAGCCGTCCCCGCCCTTAGGTTCACGCCACGAGGTTACGCAATTACAAAACGAAGTCGATCTTCTTCACTCCTCGAAGCCGATCGCCACGAGTTCGGTTGACATTGACAAGGTTGAAATAAGGTGTTGGAGGCAAATAGTTTGAAAGGGCGCAGACCGCAAGGAATTAAGATGGAGAGCTAAGTGCCATATTCCCCCCCTTTAACGGAACTTTTCATAAACCTTTTAGATAGTACAAAAAGTTGAAAGACATACTTACGTATTTTAACAGATAATAACTCTCATATAGTTTCTCGAGAAAGGAAAAATACTTTCTCGGAGGAATTATTGACCAAATACGGCACAGCGACTGAGGTTTGGCGAATTTGTAGATATGGCGGGATTACACTTAAAACAAAGATAACGTAATCAACTAGAGGTAAAACCCTGACTTTTGGTCAACCAGATTTTGCCTTCAAGTGTCCGGCTCATGAATCAACCGCTGTTATCAACCACCCTCTCCGCCCCGATAGTCCGCCAATTCCTTCCAAATTCGAAATGTTCGGGTTCGTACGACCATCACCACGGTTAACGCCTCAGAAAAGCCACTTGTCTACAGCATTGGGTATAAAACATCAGCTCTGATCTATCGCAGACTTATAAACTTATCTTTCGTGAGCTTTGAAGTAGAGACGCCGCCAACCCCATGAGATGAACCAATTACGATGGCAGTTATCGTGAATCATTGAGTGCAGATTTTAGTAATTATGCACGTAAGTCGAAAAAATATCATGTACCATACTTCAATAATGTTCATCTGTTCATAAATTAGAAGTTACCATGCACATTGTGATATAAATAATGCCAGCATTATGTTTTGAAATTGTGGCCTTCAGTGAGGCACATGGAGAGGGCACTACGTCATCAAACTGTTGCCTGACAACCGAATTAACGACCATATTGTTTCATTCTGCTCTTTCCTTACTTTCTTTTGGATATCACGTCGGAAAGGATAAATTTGCGGACGTGAAGCAAGAATATCCACCTCTGCTTGAAAATTTTAGGCAGGCAACTCTTGAAACTTGTATTGGCTAAACAGCGCTATGGATTCCACTCGATTTTAATAGTTTAATTTTATAAAAGAAATCGCCTCAGGCTCTACTTAAAGGCATTGATAGATTATGCAATTGCATACAACAATGAAAATATCACTAAGAAATTCTATACTTACTGATTAAAGAACTTAAAGAATGGACCAGTTTCATAAGAGCGTTCTTCTTCAGCTCCATCACATGAAGATAATACTCTGATAAGACACCGATGTTTATTAGTTTCAGTGGAATTACAATATTCCACATGCACATATGAATGATGAAAGATGGCAATGTAATGTCAAATGTAAATAGTCTACAGATCGTAAATAATCACGTCTTACCGGTTTTACTTACCAGTATCATAATGCAGAATATAAAAAATGTAGTACTACAAGCGGGACATAATTACTCTCTTTTTTATATTGTCCGGTCTACAGATATATTTAATTCCTCTAATTGAATTACACAAATGCACAATTAACTTTTCAGCACTTCGTGAATGTCGTTCTAGGGTAATCTAATAATACTAAGAGGTGAAAAAAGTGGAATGAATTAGAAGACGGATACAAGTACTACGAGGATTTCAAAACCAAGATCCGACAATATCATCAATGGATGAGAAATTGCGCCAATAACTATCATTTTAATAACAAATAAAGGAGAGATCGTTGAACCTACTCCGAGGCCACACATGAATAGTAGGTTACACATGTATAGCCACGTCAATCCATCTAGATCATACCTTCTGATTGCTAAGGCTCCCAACGGGAAATAAACCAAAAAGATGTAGCTGTAAATTAACAGTAAAAGATACACACAACAGGGAAAATGCTCACGATGGAAGTTTCATATGCCTCTAACACACTTCCTGTAGTAGATATTTCCTCTCTAGCATTTCAAAGTAACTATTAGGTCCCAAAAATAGTCAGCTATTATTCTCAGCATCAAGTAGTTCATATCTCTTCCATCTTCATTGAATATTCACCACAGTCTCACGTAAACAACAATTGACAACGGCTATTTACGATTCGACTGAGAAGACTTTTTTCTAAGTGACGCCAAGGACTGATTGAACTAAATGTGGAAATTGAGGCAACACATTACCTAGGAAAGGATTCCAAAGATTTAAATCCATAGTATATATTCGTGGTTATAAAAGTGGCCAACAACTCGAGGCAAAGATCCTAAATAAATTCCCGCGGATAGTTAACATATGATATTGTGGCCAAAAACAACATTTAATAAAATAATAACGATTAAATGTAGATTACCCTCCATAGAGATATCCACGAGTTTGTTCGCGCAAAAAAAATGACGACGCGACGTAGCTTCCTATTTCATTAGTGAAAGAACACCAACATGCCGATTTATGGAAACGTAATAAAAAAATTCCTGAAAGCAAATATTTGTCCTCTTTATGTCAGACCATCACACGCAGTGCGCGTGTTCACAAGATGACGTGTGTTTTCTGCGTCGTACCATTTGTCGGCGGTGTGCCACGGGATTGCCATGTGACCTGTGACTCATGCGTTTGCTAAAACTGAAACTATGAGGGAAAGTAATTTTTTTACGAGTAACACCAGATCACTTCCTCTTGCCGACATTAGGATGCGGGACTTGCCAATATTCAAACGACGCGTCGGGGGAGACAGAAAACTGGACCTCGGGTGTAATCCGAGGAGAATTTACCCAGCGGATATATAGTACTTCACTACTTTTAGAGGGATAAAAGAGGGAGCCCCCAGAGACTCGGAGGCTACAAGCTAGGCTTAACTTGCTCGAGAAATTCAGAACTGGTGTGTTTCAGAGGGACACGGAGAATATTCTCTTGACGCCTCACTACATCTCTAGGTCTGACAGAAGCGATAAAACAAGAGAGATACATAGCCGAACAGATAGGTACAAAAACTCGTTCTTTCTGCGCACAATAAGTGACCACAATAAAAACTGAGCTCCACTAAATGCATTCTCATAATACACGTCACCATTTCACCTCCCAAAACCTTATCCCTTACATCTTTACACGGCTCGTATCCCAACGCTCCCTGCCATACGCCCATGCGATGGCTCGCAGGGTTGTACGTAGATGTACGTTCAACAACCGCCAGGTAAGGATTATATCGAACATATCTCTCGATGACTGATCGATTTTCGGAGCATCTAATTTTCCACGAGAACAATTGAATAAACGTGATGGGAAATGATTTCAGAGCGCTCAAAGTACCGCACTATAACCGTGGTACCAACATGAGCATCAGGAATCATTATGAGTTCCCATTTTTTCCAAAAGGCAATATCTAAGTATCTACATCCACGGTTTCGGGAGACCCAGAACGCCAACTGGAACAAGAAACAACTTCGAGCAACAAATATGGAGCGGTTACAAGTTCTTCAATCCCGGAAGGAAACTCAAAGCACTTGCTTCAAACCTTCCCAAACGATAAATTCACGCTCATTGACGTGGCATCACTGCCTTTTTTTTAACTGCAATTTTTTCGGGGATGCATCAATCGAGTCACGCAAGCGAACCCCTCCCACCATCAAAATTACATCACGTTTCTCTCTGACTACCCCAAATTTGATAATTGTTCTGAAAACCCTTGTGCTTCGCGTGACGGTTCTTATCCGCAAGTCACTCGTGGTTCCCGTGTTTTGCGTTGGCAGACGTAAAAAAAAATGCAACAACTTTCCCAAGAATTAAAAAAATTACGGAGGGACAGGATATGTGAACTGGACGACAAAACTACTGCATCCTGACGACCTAAAAGACGACAGATGAGGTCACACGCCGAAAGGACTTGACAACCCTAACCTATAATACGCATTTGGCATTGCGTCACATGTTGATTGTCGTCATTCATACCTAAAAATGGGTGAATTACCGTAATTTTCATCTGAGATAAATTACCGCGGTAACTTTTCTCTTGAGGTAAATTACGATGATTTTCGAAAATTACCGTAGTTTTTCGATAATTTTTAATTTTCTGCAACTAATAGCTAATGGAGTACTTGATAGAAAAGCCAACATCAATTGCAAGGGGTTAACGGAACCTTCACCATTACTTTGCTACTTCAATGTATTAGAAATAGAGAGAACTTCAAAACAAATACAGCAGCCAACACGCAATTTGGTGTTCTTTTGTTGGTATGAGAAATTTCCGTTCAAACCGATAAAATGATAGCCCCAAAAATACATATTCCACTCGTAAAAATATTCCACAAATGAGTCGTACGCACCTTAATTTATAACATGGAACACAAGAAATATATACAGACTTGGCTTAAAATAATATATTTGGAATATATCGGTATGAACAATATCTGAGACGAAGGTGAATATTGCGGTAATTTTCAGGGGCTGAGGTAACTTACGTAAAACACTACATTAATTTACGAAAATTACCGCGGTAATTTTCAGAATGGCTCATATCTATTCATACCATGCCCGATTTAGTATTTAAATGGCCGGTTGCAAGAACACTTAGAAATGGAATCAATAGCTATGAGAATCATGAAGTTATAAATATTAGGGTTGCTGGAATACATCCACCAGCTTCACAATTTATCTACCAATAATTTATTTCTCCGATTGTTTGACCTAATCATCTATAGTTGGATCAAACTTTTATTTGCAAACGAGTTTGATCAATGATTGAGTTTGAAAATTCTAAATTTGTTAACTATTTGGAGTTTATCGTATTTATATTTGCTTATATACATAATAATTAGTTATTAAGAGTAAATAAACTACTCCTTTGTCTTTAGCACAACTCTTTTATCACGTAATTAAGTCACCAATCGGTTAATTGTGCTCCCGTCATCTAAGCTACTTATCCAGCTTATAACTCCATTCCATAAAGCCATTTATGAAACCATAAATTAATCGAATGTCTAAGCAACACATATTGAATGGTTACTATGGCTTATCGGTATCATAACTCGTTCGTAACCAGGAATATCGGAATTGAAACTCCTCACGTGACACAGCACCGTAGAGAAGGCGTAAAGAGTTGGCCAGTCGAATGGTCAGGGGACGGGAGAGAGAGAGAGAGGAGGAAAAAAGGTGTAAAAAAAAGAGCGTCCATCATTGCGTCCGGAGGAAAATTGGCGAGGCGACGCCGGAGGCAGAATGCGGACTCAAGGTCGCCGTCTCAGGGGCGGCTGAATGATCTTTCTTCCGAAAAGAAGCCGACAATGACTTAGCAGAAGTGTACGGAGGGGTTGATTTGCCCCGGGTGGTACTTTTAAGGCGGAAAGGAAATTTTTCTCTAATAAAAACTGATTAAAAACAATCTCAAATTGAGAAAGTGTGTTTCACGATTAATGGCCGGATGCATGAACATTTAGTTATGGAATTAAAAGTTATGAAATCCATTAAGTTGTGCATTTCATAAAAAATATTCGAGTTGTAGGAACACATCTACTAGTTACTTACCTGATCTACCCATAGTTCTTATAGAGTTATAATCTTATAGGATTCTTGATCTAAATTCTACCAAAGCATACAATTTATGAAAGTTTCTCCCACACATAATTGCGAGTGCACATAATAAATATTCAGTGAGAGTAAACAAACTGGTCATTCGTCTCAAAACGAATCTTTTAACACGTATTTAAGTCTCCAAGCAGTTCATCGCCCGGTCGCCATATTGTTTACTTATGGAACTCATAACTCCATTCCCTAAGTTATGAGGCCATTAAAGAAACCAATTAATTAATTTACTGCTTCTGCAACACTTCTTGGATTGTACCCGTAGCTTATGGATCCTATAAATCCATGTATATATCCATGTGTCGTTTCGGTAACTGGCCAAAAGTAATCTTCCCACTGTATCTATAGAACATCTGCTTACTACGTACGGACATAAACAGGATTTTGTTTAAGGGGGAAGGTCGGTCCATATTGAGTATAGCCAGAGAGGGGAGGGAAACAACGAACCTTTCCAGCGATTCCCCGAATCCTATGATTTTGTGACCACACACCGTTTTGGGGATCGATCCCAAAAATAAGCAATCGAGTAAAAAAAAATCAGAACGAGAAAATTTGGTGATATAAATCGAAAAGAGGAAAAAAATAACATTAGATTAAAAAATTTTCAGGACAGGGAAAAGGATATGCAGCGTTGAAATAAATTCAGTCATTCTATGGTGGCGAAAAAATTACCATTTCATATTTTTTTATGGATCCACAAAAAATAACAACTTTGACACAATCATCACAACCGCACAATTATTCAATAAGACTCGACTAGCGATTTCATTCAATGCGCCAGTTCGAGAAGAAAAACCAATGAACTGACGAACACACACATTTTCAACTGATACCATTCATAAAAAAAACAAACAATTCATTTCATTTCAGATCCTTGATAAGTGTCCAACTTGATAAACTTCTTGGTACTGGAAAAAAATATCGACGATCGAAAAGCTAGCTGCCCAAAAAAAAACAAGACTTCCAAAAGTTCTTCTCTTCCCACACTGGCCTCCCGTTTCATTGCATGAGAATTTTTTACATACAGTACAAGCAGGTTTCTTCTTTTTCACTCCGGTGATTTCTTAATTTGGAATGAATAATATGAAAAATGAAGGACGGGTGAATCCAGGCGGATCGCAGATTTTTTGTGAGTTGAGACCGGCCAACCAAAAGGCCAAATATGATACCGGGAAAAAGCATGAAGCAGGGCTGCAACTTGCGGAACTGATCGATCGATAAGGATAACGAGCGATACGGCATCCAACGTTACCACAAAACCACGGCATACGATACGCCATCTCCTCGGGCGATCACATTTGACGACAATGATTCGCATCATTTGATATTGAACGATAGAAAAGTTCCGTAATGGACACCAATATCTCATTCGATCTACTCCTAGGATTAAGGTAGGAAATGAAAGGAGGAGGAATCAAGGTGGACTGTATTATCGGTGAGGTGGGGCCGGCCCAACAAAAAGGCCGGCAGTACGGGAGGCAATCTTTAATCAGGGAGTCCACTATAGAACGTTTGGATTGAGGTATACGCGTTCCATTGTCGCCATATTTTGTAATTATTGACTTCATAGAACGAAGAAGAAGGTCGTACCTTTGAGGGGAATTTTGACAACATTCAGCACCATATCACTAGTTACCCAGAAATTCTAAAGTTCCATCATTCGCTGCCCAGGTCTCATCCCATCTAGTCCTTCGTTTAAAGTTTGGGTGGATAATAAGAAAAATCAAAAACGGAGGACTACAGACTGACATGGGTTGTACAGGGGCCGATCCAACCAATACATGCAGGCGATGATATAACCTAGATTCATCTTGTCCACACCTTATAGCAAAAAAACCAACTCCCAGAGATATTATTTAGTTCATTTGAGTTGCTGGAAAGATCTGGCCGTCAACGTGGCGTTACAAGGCTAAGGATTATTAAAGCCTTCACTCGCCACCTCCTCGAGTGCGGTATGACGTCTTTAGACATCATCAGCACTGAATATATTAAGGTTCGGCCAGGGCGATGAACGAAATTAGATGACACCAGGCAGGCATATTAAAGACTGGCGTCCTGCATCCGACCAACGAAATTTCGCGGGCGGAACGTACGAAGATCTTCGCTGACAAGAATCTGATTTCGGTAAGTCTTCTTTAGACGTCCTCAGCACTGAATATGTTAAGGTTTGGCTAAGGCGATGAATGAAAATTGGATTACACCAGGTAGGTATATAAAAGAATGGTGCCCTGCGCCAGACCAAATATAATTGGAGGCCTAAACGTAAGATCTTCACAGACAAGAAGCTGGAGTTCGGTAAGAAGTTATCGGGATGATTATAGATTAAGTTTTTGCTTTTGGCTATGGTGAGGGATGAAAGATAAATGAATCCAGGTAGATTGAAAACAGGCGTCCCGAAGCCGGCCAACTAAATGTCGAGGGTCGGGTGGGAGAAAGGAAGTCTTCAATAGAGCCCTATACCGACCCGTGGGTTTCCAGGTCGTCCTAGGTCCAGCGGAGGTGTCGAGACGAGCGAGAGATAAAGAGTCCGGCAGCCAGCCATCCGTCGACTTCTTCACTTGCCCATCCTCTGAATGGACCATTCCTGCTGGCAGAGGGGACATCGGTTGTTCTGCTTCACCCAGAGGGACATGCAACAGTAGTGGAACGAGTGGTTGCACTCGCCCCACACCACGACGCAGTCACCGCCGCTGCCCACCCCCACTCCGCTGCCCCCCGTGCCTCCGCCCAGGCCCCCGGTGCCGCCCCCGCCCACAGCGGAGGACGTCTCCTGCTTGTTCTCCGCCTGGCATCGGAGACACGCATCTATACAGGATGGAAGAAAAGAGAAGGAGAATAATCAGTCATCGGTCGAGTCGAAATTCAATCGCAAACGTACAGAGGCATCGGTTCCGATGAAAAATGGTCGTTAAGAGGGGTGGTCGTTCGACAGGATATCAGTTTCTATGAGTGCATATTATGCAAATGAACAGATGGCTGATTTGCAAAAAAATAATGGAACAACTCTTAAAGCGACGATTTTCGTAAAACCTATTCAGATAGCGATCAGTTCCTCATAATTTAGTTGCGCCAGGGAAATTTCAACGCATATTAATTAAATGTGCATCTACAGTGAAACCTGAATTAAGCGACCACCGACGGTTTCGCTGAAATATGGTCATAGGGGGGAGGTCCCTTGATGGAAGTGGTCGTTAAGAGGGTTTTCACAGTAATAAATATTAAACTTTGGTTTCTCCAACCGTCGAGGTTATACCGCAACGGTTTAGCCAATACCTCACTCCTGACAATAAGAGGACATTAATAAAGTTCCTAACCCAATCCTTCCTGCTATTACCAGAAATACTTCTGAAGTACCCCGTTTCCATTGCATTTAGTGCATATTAATGCACTGCTTCCTCTACCTTACCCAGAGCAACTGACAAGGTAAAGTGAACATCACTTTCACATTAGTAACTCGCAATTTTAGAATAACCAGCGAAAGAGCTTAATTTTGTGCAAAATTCCACAGAGGATGGCCTTGGCCGGGACTCCACTCGGATCCCTCTACTTCCGGCCGAGTGCTTTAGCCAGTTATGCTACCCAGGCGTCCTCATCCCCTGTTGATGTTTGTGGACTTTACGGGACAAGATGGAATCCCAGGACAAGATGGGATCCGGATTCGAGTCCCGGTCAGGGTGGATGAATTTCCTCCGTGGAATTTCGCACATTTGTCCAATGCGGGCGAGCCCGTAAAGTTATCCGTAGCTAGTCCCGGTGTACTCAAAATTGAGCTCAATTTTGGATGCACATGATTAAAAATATCACTCATTCCTGGAGTGGGCCCCAAAAGTAAAGCAATTTTAACAGTAAGAAGTACTTAAATAAATTATCAGATCAAGTAACCACTAATGAAAACATGAGTACTTGTAGTAGATATCGATGAATATGCATGTCAAGTATCAGCGAACTCGACTGAAGGAGGAAATGTGTCATCGAATCATTAGAGACATTGACGGCGTAAGAGGTGTCCGAAGTTACGCACTTTCCGACTAGGCAAGGGGAAAAGTTTTTGGGAGCAGGGACACACACGCTTGGCTAAGGACAGCCCACTTCCACATAAATGTCCACTCGGAACGATGGCGGCAAAAGAATTTACAGCAGCGGTATGAATGATTCTCCCCAAGGATATCATTAGAAGCAACATCTCGACATGATCCGATCATACACTACCGCTCTCGTTTAGTGTTTATCATAACGGACCGCACACTGGAGAAAGGACAGTCAACAATTCAAATCTGAAAGGAAAAAATCATTAAACTCATAGAGATGAGAAGGCATTATGGTCATATGTGATGAAAGTTCATGGCAATAACTCATCAGTAGAGTCACTAAAAACATTCAAGGAGGAAGAGCTATCAAAAAATTGTAAGAAAGCAAATATCCATAACACCTTTTCAAAGCGCGTATACTACATGCTCTCAGAATAACACCCCTACACCGCCTAGGCCAGGGGTGGCGAACCTATGGCACGCGTGCCCAAAGTGGCACGCGGAGCTGGGAGGGCGCTAAGGGATACCTTCATCTCACTGGATGGGTTGGCACGCGAGTCGAGCGAGTATACTTTTATTTCATTAACTTTGGCACTCAATCGCCAAAAGGTTCGTCACCACTGGCCTACCCTATAGGAAAATCTAATGCGGTCTACGACTGAATGACTGGTAAGAATGGTTGACCGACCATTCCCGCGTTACAGCATCAAGCATTGCCCACAATAGCAAGCGTTCTCTCAATCTATCTTAATGGGGAAAACCATAGGTAACGCTCAAGAAAACTCAATGCCAAAATCAAATATATCGCCCGCTGACTCCATTTACACTGGTGTACACATCAATAGATCTTCGTTTAATCATGCCATGTTACGGTCTACGGATATCACATTCCTTTGCATGTACTTGTGCTTCTGATAGGTATGAGGTCCCGCGTGGTTACTGCCACCCCGCAGCACTACACGCACCACCAAGGTTAAGCAAGCCCGAAGTGGTTTTGAGTAAGAAATCGCGGAAGCAGACATAACGCCATCGATGACATCACCCACAAGAGAGGGGCGGCATGAAAGGGGAAGAAGACTCGATCGCGTTTTTGAAAGTCATCCCGGCAGTTGAGATGGGAAGCGGGATGGGAAGCGGGAGAGATGGGATGGGAATGAGGAGAGTGGAAGAGGGAGGAATGGAAGGACTGAGAGAAAGAAGGAAAAAAGCGAAGATTTGTGTCGCGCTCCCGCGTCTCCCATAGTGGTCCACGTGAGCTGCGGATGCCAAAGACGGGTGAAGAGTGAAGATAAGACGCGTAGAGGAGGGTGGCCATTCCTCCCCCCACCACCCCCGCCCATTCCGTTGTTTTCCCCCTCAGCCTCGCTCCAGATAATTCACACCAACGTCACAGAGTCCTCGCCATCATAGGGCGGCTTTAAGCACATGGAGGCTGACTTCTACGGGAGAGGCGAGTGCAGCTATGTCTCCGTACGCATCGCTATGGCTCCCGCTGAAGTTTAGGGCCAAGACATGAGCGGCAAGGAAGGGGAAGAGGTAGAAGTGCAGTGAGTGAAGGGAAAGAAGGGAGGGGAAGAAAGAAAGGCCGTCTATATCGCCATGGGAAATCAACAGGCCGGTTACTGATTAATTTTACCAAGTTATCCTGATGGGAGAAGGAATAAGTTAGGGGAGGGCCGCGGTGAAGAACCGTCGTCAACCGACGGCTAATTACAGCGGCCGGGCACGCTTGCAAAACCTGATTTTGATGAATCAAGGAGCGATCAGCCAAAACCATGAAAAGTGGGTGACAAGGAGGGGAAGATAGGGAGACAGGCGGGGAAACCAAACTATTTCGCGAAACCAGCTAGAACACAAGGCTATTAGGCAAGTGGTTAAAATCCCCCACCGCCGAGACTATAATAGGGACCCTACCTCACGGTCTCATAGTGAGACGAGTCAAACGGGACGGCGGTTAGTTGTGAGTCATCCCTATTCTCGAAGTGCGTGCGTTGACAGCAATTAGAGATCCTCCGCAGAGAACAATCTCCCTCACCCGCTTCGCAGGGCTCTGAAAGTTCTGTAGCCCATGTCCCCAAATCGTCCACTGCGCAGCAACAGGGACACCCATCGCCGTAACTGTACTGGGGACCCAACTTTGAGGTCTCACTAGAAAAAGAGAAGCGCAAGAACTTTTCCTTCAATAAGTATTGGCAGGGGATATATGCGAGGGCTCTGGTGACGATTCCATGGCCACGATGCGCCACCACTTATTCCTGATGGAACGGCAGTTCATAAACTTAAGGAAAGATGAATTGACAAATATCTCCCGAAGCTGAATGTAGAGCAAGGTCAATTTTATCTTTTCTAGCAGACGAAACGATTAGACGAAGGATTTACAACGTCTTGGAAAGCTCCATCTTCAAGGACCTACAAGGAAACTCCCCATGATGCGAACCTCCGGGCTGAAAACTCTTCGCCGTACATCAGCAACTGAATATTCAATCCTATAACCACATTATTCTTCTCTGAATAAAGAAAATATCTCCGAACGAACCTCAACCTTAAGGTTTTTTAACCCTCACCCTGCCTGCCTAGCGTGCAGCTCTGCTTGCTGCACTGGGATTTTCCGAGCGTTTCATTACATCTACATACTACTCCGCGAGCCGCCTCATGGTCGTGTGGCAGGGGGTGTTAGGACACCAGCCGTGTAAAGATGTAAGGGATAAGGTTTTGGGAGGAGAAATGGTGAAGTGTATAATGGGAGTGTATTAAGTGGAGCTCAGTTTTTACTGTGGTCGCTTATTGTGCGCGGAGTGAACGAGTTTTTGCACCTACCTGTTCAGCAGTGTATCTCTCTTATTTTATCGCTTCTGTCAGACCTAGAGAGGTAGTGAGGCGTCATGATAACGTCCTCTGTGTCGCTCTGAAACAACAGTTCTGAATGTCTGACGTAAGCCAAGCCCAGCGTGCAGCCTCCGAGTCTCTTAAGGGCTCCCACCATAATCCCTCAAAATTTACATGAAAATCAGGTAATTTTTTAAAATGGATAAGGGGGTGTTCCCTCTCGTGCTGCGGATGATAATCGATGGAGGCGAGCGGAATCGTGTGCAGTGATTTTGACAAGTGTCAAGTGATTGCATATTGTACGCGCTTGCCACGCTTGGGTGGGTTTTCGTACGATTAGTGTTAGGTACCTAAATTAAAACCATGGCTAAGCTAGAATGTACACTAAATGAACGTTTTTTCTCTCCAAATAAAATGACGATCTCTTATGCATAGAATATTCTTCGCCTGCTATTAGCGAATAACAATTTTGCCAAGGATTACTAGTATGGTGGCACTAGCCTCAGGTTCATTCGCTCCAGATTTTCTGAAAACTTGAATATTCTGTACTTGTTCTTTGTTTGTACTTGTTTCAAATCTGAATATTCCCAAAACTTGTAATCTGCGATGAAAATAAATTAGGATTTCCAGGCTAGTCTCCCTCTAATGCAGCCTGGAAAGTGGAGATTTTAACATGAGCCCTTAGGGAGGTTGCCCATATTACAGTACCAAAACGGCAATTTGAACGGGAGAGCAATAATCAAACTTTCAATTAAAACTGTTTGTAAAGGCCACTTTATACTGTACATTCTATTGTACAAGCGAATATTTGAACTCTTGCATGAGGAAAATTGTACTGTGTAAAGCGGCAAATTGTATGATCGTCTGAATGACTTAACCGGAAATAGAACCTGCTCTATTTCCATTCAGTTTCTCGTACATTCTATGATACATTCGTTAGTAAAATAAAATATACCGTGTAAGGCGGCCATAAGAAGCTAAAAGCCCCGGGAAAATGAATAAATATCAAATATAGCCACCTTTCCACCCATTTACACTGCCCAGGACATGGATGTTTGAGTTAGTCTAGTGAGTTAATTGTAAGAGAGGACTGTAAAGTCCTAAATTCGCTCAAAAATAAAGACAAGTTGTTATTATTATCATTATTTCATTTTGTTATAAGCGTATTAATGCCGTGATTGATGTGTCCGACAATACTTTAATTTTCAAGGTAAATTACTTTGAAAATGACATAGCATTGTAGGAACTAATTAGGTACACGGAGAGGGCATTACGTCACCAAACAACAAGCCTGACAACCAAAATAACAAACATATTGTTTAACCCCACTCTTTTCTTAAATAATTCCTATTGATAGCACGACGGATTGGACGAATTAGCGGATGTAAAGCAAGAATATCAACCACCTGTTTGAAATTCTAGACAAGTAGCTCTTGAAACATATGTTGGCTGCTTAATGCTATGGAATCTAATCGATTTCACCATTTTTTGACAGGTAATGAGGATGCTTATTAATTTAAATAAATAACCAATACATGTAAGGAGAAAGCACATTAAATAAGTAAGTGCTTGCATGATTTCTACTAAATTATCAATGGAAAACATAGTTAAACTGCGAAATTAATCCGAAAGCACTATAAGAAAATGAAGGTTAAAAAAATCGCGGACTGACTTCATACCTAGGAAGGGCTCCCTCCTTCTGAGGGAGGTGATGCATTGACATAGTATTCTTAAATGGATTTTAGTCTATGAGATTTTACTCAGTTTCTTATAACTTTTTCTGTTTTTTATTCTATTCTATATCAACTCATTTAACCAGAGTTGTTATAAAACAGAATAAAATCGCACCTCTCCCTTTATTATCCATCGATATCTTTGCGCATACACTAAAATAAGCACATCAGATACATTAGAAATCTATTTAGCATGGCAACACCATTTACGTCATCACAAATTCATAGCACCGGAAGTCAAATTTAACTCAGTTAATGACGTGTTTCTATCGACGTTGCACTACAAATTCTATGTATGTATAGGTGTCGCAAGCCAAAGCTAAAACATGTTTTTACACATCTTTTAGCATTGTAAAGTGTAAAAATAGCATGTGTAAAAACATCTTTTAGCATTGGCCAGCAGAGCAAGCCCCCTCTCCGTCTACCTCAATGGGCAAAACTATATTGAAAACAGTAATTGGAATCTCGATAGATCACCATAATTTTCAAGGCGATTGCTCATTTTCGCAACCTAGTTCAAATAAGACATCTGGAATGTATGCTTACGCCTTTCATCCCACCATGAATATTCATCAGCGTCTGAAGGAAGCAAATGCGGACACGCATATCACATATGGCAAATACCGCCGGATGCCAAATTTCACCCAGTTATTGCCACGTGTCTCTATCGACGTTGCACAACAAATTCTATGCATGTATGGGTGTCGCAAGTCGTCACCATAAACGGTCGAAGTCGTAATCAGAGGAGCTGCTTTTTTTCTAAATTTGACGTCATGATTCCCCATGTGCACCTACTACGTACCAGGGTCGTTCGATTCGATACATTTGTAGCTCCATCGATACAGGTCTTCGCAATCATTTCCACCACACGCCCGCAATTTATGTGCTAAGTAAGCATTTACCAAAATTGCACACCCAAGATAATCCGCGAATATTCAGCCCCAGCCATCATTTCGAGCACAACTGGCTGATAAATCATTAAAAATTTAGAACATCTTATGCTATACCTATACAAAATACACTAAAATAAGCGCATTAATGGCGGACTTATTTGCGTTGCTAAGATCTGTATCGATGGAAGAATACAATCGACATTGAATGATCTAGCTACGTACCAAGGTCGTTTAATATCGATCGTGCTCTTCCTTCGATACACGTATTCCCAGCGAGCATAAATCCGCCACTAATGTGCTTATTTTTCTGTATTCTCCATAAGCATAGTATAGGTTGTTCGACGTTTTTGTTGATTTGTCAGTGCATTTGCATTCGAAACGACGATTTGTGCCGCATATTCGCGACTTTCCTTAAGGGTGTGTTATGGCAGTAAATACTCAAATAGCTCATAAATAGTGGACATGTGATGGAAATGATTACGTAGAGCTAGATCGAAGGAAGAATACAATCGACATCGAACGACCTTGCATACAATAATGCAGCGCCGGTCACTCAGATTCACGTCCTCGAAATCCTTTGCTCACACCCAGCAAAGTTGGTTCATTAATAGATGGGGTACAACGAAGTTCCCACTCCCACATCAGCATCACAACCCTAATTACCTGTAACGCAACATTTAGATTAAGGGGGAACCTGCGCATTGAATTACTATTTTCTACAGATGCATAAAATTTGCTGTAATGAGTAAATTTAGGCTTCGTGTTGCCTTGTAATTTTTTCAAAATTTCATGTAAATACTCCTTTGGGTAAAATCTTAGCGGGCAAAGCATTAAACCGTAGCTTTAACCTCGCAACAAAAGCAAAAAATTATACTCACTCCAGCCTCCATTACTTTTCTGTGAGACTTTATATCATGATTTTTTTAACAAATTCAGGGAAGGGTAATATAATCAGCAGGCTTAAATTATTTATTTATGAATATTAACTGCCTAATTTTGAATCTGTTAAGTAAGAAATTTGGTAAACAAGGTTAACAGTTGGCAACCCTTGGCAACGTTGCCACATTCGTCACAGAATGTCGGCAATGTGCTCCGACGAAAGTCGGAAGTCTGTCATTTAAACCTGAAGACTTTTTTATATTATCATTGAACTAAGCCGAAAAAATATATTAGATGCCTCATTACGTGTCGCATGTTTTACAAGTTCTTGAACAATTTTATTCGTGCGGAAATTGAGATTAAAAAAGTTATGTGAAGAGATGCCGTCCCACTTCCATTAAGGAAATGTAATTCGAAGTTAAAATTCATCATTTTTTTAACCAATATATCTTCGTAAAAAGACCGATGACCTAGTAATATTTTTACACCAACCGATTGGAGAAATCTTAATTTATAATGTATATTAAAATCAAGGTAGGTTATCGGGCGTGTCTAAAATGGAGCTTCCTCCTTGAAGAAGCACAAAAATGAAACACATAACGATTAGTATTTTCCAACTCTGTACACTGCGTCAATAAGTGCACGTGGTAGCAGACGGGAACTCCCATTGAGGTAGACGGAGAGGGCATTACTTCATCAAACTGCAGCCTGACGACCGAAATGATATCTACTGGTTTTCCCCACTCTTTCCTTCTTTCCCCTTTGAATAGCACGACGGAATGAACGAATGAACGAATGTAAAGTAAGAATATCCACCATCGGTCTGAAATTTCAGGCAAGTGACTCTTGAAACACGTATAGACTACTTAGTGATTCGGATTCTGATCAATTTTTACCATTGTGTTCACGAAGGGCGGTGGATGATTATTTATTTAAATAAATGAACGATGTATATATAAGGAAAATGCATATTAAAGAAGAAAATGCATGATGATTTCCAGAAAGTTTAATGGATTCTACTCGATTTTTAAACCCTTATTATACTCTGGGACACGTCCCCTACAGCAACAATAAGATGCAATAAAATAGCAGCGAGGCAAGTAACAAATGATAGTGTCCAAATCAGAAAATAAATGGAGCTCAAAAACAAAGACAAAGAAAGACAAAAATAACAACCCTCGGTGAAATTCAATAACTGCACATGTGTTTCAACAGAATTCAAAGATAGGTATGACACAAGATGATCGAAGGGTGAAAATCTTTGAGGTTATAACACGTATAGGATATGAAAAAACATTTTAAACAACAAAAACGATAAAACAAGATGGACCGTGAAGAAAAAAGCAATTTAAAACTAGAAAAAACATAGTAATGAGAATTCAATACTGAAAAGGCTAAACGATTCCGGAAAACATTCTTTAAATGACATTCCATGCAATTTAGATTGAAAAGTTGCCAACGAACGAGATTTTCTCAAATCAATTGGAATAGAATTCCAGAGTTGTGAGGCAGCCAGGACAAACTACTTGAGGCCATTTCACCATAGTTTTCACCGGGAAAGCGGAATATTAAAAATTTAAATAAATGAACGATGTATTTCACGCGAATAAGAATTAGAAGTGCATGTAGATTTATAGTAAGATATCGATGAGAAACATAGCAAATTTGCAAAATTTGCGTCTGCCCATGAGCGCTTAAGGAGAATCGGGGTTAACAAAGATGGCGGACAGGCCACGCCCATTTCACAGTTTCCAGCACTGGCCACTTCGGCGAGTGCCCTCTCAATCTCCCTCAATGTGAACGTCAAATTAATATTTTTTTAAAGTTATCATCGCAAGCAGCTTCGACATCGAGATATTCCCGTTGTTATTGCTACATATTTCATACATTAGACCTACAGCTCCCTCAGCACAAAACTGAAATGTATCATAAATCGTTCATAGCTACAATATCAAGAAATTGGAATTCACTCCCAATGGATGTAAAAACTTGCCAATCTATACCTTGTTTCAAAATAAAAGTATTTCATTCCATATTTTCGAGAAACTTCAAACTGAGAAATTGACAATAGATAATTGCTGTAGGTACATCTGAAATCAGTGTGGCATTCAATCTGTCACCGTACATTTAGTAGGTCTTGAAATTATTTTATGTGAACACAATCTGTGCCTTGTAATTATTTGATTTTTTGTCTTTAGTAAAAATTATTTATAAGTGCTCAAAAGTATGAGAGGATGTAAAAATATGCCATTCTAGACCCATATTTCAAAAGAAAATTATTTAATTCCACATTTCCGATAACATTTAACTGATTGCTGAGAGTTGACAAAAAGATATAGTTGTCGTATACTTGAAATTAGTAGGGTATTCAATAATTTTTTTGTGTATACTGCGTATCATGTAATTATTATTTTTTCCTATGTTATCTGTGTATTGTAATTATTATTTTTTTAATAGCATCTTATGAAACGTTAAATTTACGTACCAAAAAAAAGTCTGAAAGGCCGATGTAAAGGTCTACTATAATAAACGTTTCATTATTATCATTTACATTATTTCCTCACCATCACAAGTTTCGTCCGCCAGCGCACAAGCTAAGACGGATGAAGCACGGTGACAATTTATTTCAATCTGCTTAGCGTCACAATCTGCTGACGTCAACAATGTCATTGGAACATGCTATGCGCTTAACAGATTGAAACAGTTAAGCGTAGATACATGTTTGGAAAGGGCTCCATATATATTGATCATGATCTCGAACGACATTGAAACTTGGATGATAACTAGAGAAGACAAAAGGATTTCCTTCCAATTACTAAAAAAAGGTCAATTTAACTATCTGGAAAGAAGGATCACCAGAGAAATAAAAAGCAAGAAAGATAAAGGGATTAAAGTAGCAAGAGCCTAGATGGCACTTCACCGTTAGGAGTGTTTACTAAGAGCCGGCAATAAAGGATTGAATCAATATTTTAACATGCCCTCACATGACTAAGAAAGTCGGACGCAGTTCGGCAAGAGAGCGAAGCTTCGTAGTGATAGGCGTGCGATTTTTTTGAGAATTTTGAGGATCAAATACAAGAAAAGAATTATCGATGGACTAGTCCAGCGAAGAGTGGAGGAGGAAATACTTTCAATGAAAACCTTGCGAAGTAGAAGGGCCAAAGTTAACCAAACACATTATAAGCCTTATGAAGACCAAAAACATTAACGCAAAAAAACTTAAACGAAAAAATAAGTACTACAATCTCTTGTGTATTCACCAAATTTTGCTAGGTTTAATTACTCTTACTGTAAATAGGAGACGTGTCGTCATTTGCCTACGAAACATGATCCCTGGTGAGACAGGATAGGAATAATGTTCTGGCGCAAGGTATGTCAGTGAGGAGAGTGGAGATGGCTCGATACATCTAGAAAGGATGACATACGAAGAACTTTCTGGCGTGGTGGGCGATTAAATCAAAGAGCAGGTAGAAATTAGGAGTAACAAATACTATTATTAACGGAACAAGTGATTTCAGGGGAAAGCTGAAGCTTCTTAAGCTGAAAACCGCTAATATTTAGAAAGACGAGAATAAGGAACTAAGAGGTTGGATGTGTTAGAAGGGATGAAGGCTCGTAGGGATATACGCCGATTAGGAGAGAGAATCTGAGAGAAAAAAGATTCTCCAAAAGAACGATTGGCACAGAATAAATGGTCCATCAAAACGTATCCTAACTAAGCGGATCAAACGCATGAAGAAGAAAGAGTATTTGTCAGATGAGTAATCTGTTTGAGAACGTCAATCAGGGGTTGATATAAGATTATGGAAACATTAAATTATATCAAATAATTTCACACAGAATAGAATGTTTGCTAGTTATTACAAACAATATACACATTTAAGCTACTATCTCGAAGACAATTTGGGTGACATTGAAAATAGGCTATTTCGGCGACAATTAATTTTTGTAATTGATCTCTGTTTAAGAGACTGAACTGGTATTTGGTGCTTAAGTTATTCCGGTGTTCTCTCATTTATCAGGGCTTATTTACATTTATTCCGATGTCATTTTTCCACAGTTTTGTAACATTTTCTCGAAACGCAATACGTTATGATTTCATAATTCTCAATTGATTTGAGTTAAACGTAGACTATACACACACACATACGGAAATTAAGGGGTGACTCTCGAGTTGACAAACATTTTGACTTCAGAAGACGTCTACTTTGGCGTTAGAAAAAAATTAAAACAAAAAATGTATCACTACCAAGAATATGCCCAATACTTCGGCTAAAAAGTAGTGCTAATTACAATCGAGGCAATCGTTTTTGTTTATTTGAACACCGATTTCAGTTCGACTCAGTATGCAACTGAAACAGTCTACATTGGATTAAAACATTCTGCAGCCATTTGGATTAGGTACAGATGCTGCTAAGGTTACACTTCTGCAGATAACCAGGAACGTCACGACCGACATCTCAACCTCAGATAAATTTACGACTCAACAGCGAATAATTTCACAACCGCGGAAACTCACTATCGCTTCTTACATACGCACACTTTGCACAACCGCAATAATTCATTTTTAAAAAACCTTCCATGTGCAAATAGTCTCATGGATGCACACATTAAGGTCTGTACTTAGATTTTTTGAATAGCTGAGCGATATTGAACGAAACCTGGCAACGATTCTCTTAAGTCTTCCGGTTGATAAACCCAAAACTAACGAACTGCACGGTCCAATGTGGCAAAAAAGGGTTAACGGAACATTTTTGCTATACATTTTTTTGAAATTATACAGATCCTTATTAAGGCCGCCTTACACGGTACATTTTATTATGCAAACGAATGTATGAACTCTGCATAAGGAATATTGTACCATGCAAAGCAGCAAATTTTATGATTGTCTGAATGACTGGATGGGAAATAGAACCTGCTCTAATTCCATTCATTTTCTTGTACCATCAATGTTACATTCGTTTACAGTAAAATGTACCGCGTAAAGCGGCCTTAGGAGTGAATTTAATTGTCTCTGAGTGAAAATGTAATGACACCCAGAATCCTGTTATAAAATTAAAAAGAACATAATATTACGTTCCCAGCAGCTCTAGGAAGATTTACAGCAATGTAATATTATGTCATTAGCCCTAAAAATGTGTTATGGCCTAGTTACCCGATACACGTTCTTTGAACATGTACATTCTATACGTGTTCATGTAAGACTTCATGTACGAATGCCTGAACCAAGGAGAGCAGGTTCCATTTTCCTATTCACGCACTCATAAATTCGTATGAATTGGTGTGGTTACACGGTGATTTTTCGCGTTCATTCACGCATTCATGCATTCACACATTAACTCGCACGGGTTAATGTAGTTTGCGCAAAATATCATTTCACCAAGAAATCAATGAATTCGGTCTTATTTGAAAGAAATATATCTCACCCTTCCAAAAATACCAATATATCATCCCCTACCGAACAACTTTCCGAGATTTTTGAAAAAATACCAGCACTTTTGCATGGGAAATGGTAAGCGTGTATGCACTTCAGAGAGACCTTGTTTAAAAAAATCCGGGATTTCGAACGGCTATATCTAGCAAAAAATTATGTGTGAAGTACGTTAGTATTCTCAACTATATTTGAAAAAAAAATTAAATAGTCGACGCAATAGCTTTTACAAGATCACAAAAAACCTTCCGCTGTGAAAGAGTTTTCATTGACCGCGTGAAAAAAACGAGTATAGTCAGAGACTTTTATAGATATTTTCATTAAATAATTTGGAATTTCAGACATATGAAAGAAATGATTCTAAATGAATTCACTTTGTAATATTCCACAATGGTATTTATTACTCCGACCTAGGTTTCGACTTAAGTTAAGTCATTATCAAGGACCTTGATAATGACTTAACTTAAGTCGAAACCTCCGTCGGAGTAATAAATACCATTGTGGAATATTACAAAGTGAATTCATTTAAAACCATCGCAATGTTGTTCCACCAAGTGAAGCCAGAAAATTTATAACATATGAAAGTATTTAATTTCACCATTAATAATGCAATACATATACTTAATGCTTCCTACAGCTGCTGATATTAAAAAGTAATCTTCGAATATGGTCACGTTTTGACTAGGGCACTATCTCGCTCAGACTACCTTAAGGTATCGCGTAACCAGACCTTAATTGATGATTTCTAATGGCCAAGTCATGTCATGAGTGAAGGAAGCAACTTCGTAACGACCAAAAAATTAAAAGATGGAATTCAGTGTTCGATTTGTACGGTCGCGGTGGAAATTCCATATCGGGGGGAGTTGTACACAGTGCGGTGGTAGTATATGGAGTGGCTCTGGCGAGGAGAAGTGACACCGGGGAGGACTCATTATAATGGCTGAACGGTGAGAGTGCGGCTCTGTGAGGCGTGGTCCGAGGGGAAGGGCGGAGTGAGAGGTAGGTGTGGGGGCCGGGTGCGGCGCCAGAGAGGGCGACTAGGACTGCGGGCTTTTAAAGGGGAAGGAGGAACACGGCATCTCTAGTGACATTCACGGTCATCATCATTGGTCGCTCAGTCCTAGATTGGTTGACTGTAGCCCTCCTTCTTTCCCTATCTAATGCTAGTTCCCTTACCATCTGGTATCTCTTCCTGTGTACTTTCCCCTTTAATTGGTCCATGGACTTATTCCTGGTTCTTCCTCTGCGGCATTTTCCCACTATTGTACCCTTAATTATGTTCCTCATAAACCCATTGTGTCACAGGGTGTCTCCAATCCATCAGGTTCATCTTTTCGGTATAGTTTTCTACATGGTCTTTTCCTCTTCTACTCAACAGAGGACTTACAGACACTATCTGAGTCGGAATGGAAGCTTTAGAGTGCGTTTTCTCTCGCCAAAACAGAGAGATCATTCGAATTTCACTTTGGAATTTTACGCAGTTGAGTGACGCATGAAGAAATAAGACTGTTAACGGCGAAGATCCTTGCGTTAACGGCTAAATCTATCAGCAGTTACACGTCAGTTAAGGATGCGTTCAATGAAATCAGCCCCTAGTAGTCCGCGAAGCAATTTTATTTGACCAGCCGACCAAGGTTTGCCCTTTACAATAGCGACTTAGACAGCCAAAACTTCAATATAGAAGTTAAATAACATTGTTCCGAGGGCCAGGCGAAGTTTCATTTTATTATTTTGTGCGGCAATGTTACGACTGAATTCATCAAGTCAAAAAATACATTTGTGGTTTTGGCTTGACTCATTAACCCACACCGAACGCAGAAAACGTCCCTGAAATCGATGGTTTTTTTATTGCTGTTTTACTGAGCTATAAATTTGTTTGAAAAATAATTGCGAAAAAATACGACCTAAACACTGGTTCATTTCCCACGTGAACTGTGCTGCCTTCCCCAATTTTCGTTCCCGTTCCTCATTTGTTTTTTGTTGTCTCAATGGACCCCACATGCCCCAATGAGAAATGATTCATTAATTCGCAAGCAGGTATCTAAAAAAATCGATAAGAGGCTGATATTTTCGTAACGCAAAAAATAGTATTTTTCACTACAATTTTTCCACAAAAAATTTCCTCATAATATGGATGAAAATTCTTGCAAAAACCTTAAGAGTAAATTGTAGCATATAGATTTTTATCAAACAAAAGAATCGATATGACTGTTTGAGGGAAACTTGAAGTCTTCGGCGATTGAAATAATGACTCCATCGACGATGAAGGCTTTGCAAAGTAACCGCCCAAACGGATGATGGTCTACGTCCACTAGTTTCCATAATCCGATGGAAACACCGCTCTAAATCATTAGCACGACTCGTCACACAGAGTCCCTCGCTCCGGAACATGGAGCTTCAAGATCACGGAGAGAAGATAAGTAATACGAAACGACCGAGAGGAAAGACGTATTACGGCCGATAGCGCATCTAATCTACATCATAAAAGACTCAGGGATTACCCCTGACAGAAGTGTCAAATCCTTATACACTGGCTAAAATATGAAAGCGTGGTTCGATTAGAAAAAAACTGTAAATCAGGGTTTTTGAGCACTAATTATAAAATTGAAGTTAAAAATTAGAAAAACGAAATGGCGGACCCAACATGGCGGACGAAAACTATGACAAAGTTTCATATCATAATGAAATTTCGCTTACATGGATTTTTGAAGTGGCTATTTACGAATCTGAAATGAAAAATAACAAAAACAAAATGGCGACCACTATGGCGGAACAAATGTATAAAACGAGTCGAGTTTTATGGAACTTCGTGCATAAGGTCACTCACTGACTTCATAAAACCACAAATGACATCGAGGATCCGATATGGCATAGTGATGGTTCAAAATAATATTTAGTCTAAAAAACTTATTTTGAAGTTGAGGAATCCAAGTATTGCAAACTTTTAATCAAAACAGGTACGGGATTTTTAGAAACATAATGTTGAGAAACAATAAAAATATTTAAATTAAATACTACATATATGGTTTTTAAATGTCCTTTTCTCAATTACTGGCGCAAATAATTGACTTTTTTGAATAAGTATATTGATGTCCAAAAATGGTACTGATTCTAAGCATAAATTCAACAGTAAAGAAAGATTTAAAACATTCTGGTGCCGCAATTGCTTGTCATCGAGTGACTCAACCACTCAAAGAGTCATAAGACTTGGCCTAAAGCAGCATTTAAATTTTATGAGCAGATTTTCAAGTTCTTGTTATCGTACGCGAAATTTTTCCACACTCCGACTTTCAGAATGATGAATAAATAGTTAACGTTTTTTTTTCACTTATAAAAAATATGCCGATACCGAAATGCGCTATTGCTCGCGAAACAGAATCCACTGATTCTCATTAATTACTCTCTAACCAACGAAGCCACAGCAACAAAATGGACCTTATCTTAAACCATAAACCCAGGTTTGAATTTTCATCACGAGATAATACGCACATATTTAAGTTTTTTGGCTGATCTTTCAAATTGAAAAAACCGATTTCCACACTTAGGCCGTGTTCCAAACCGTAGGGTGCACCCTATGCACTTACGCCCTAATGCCCTATCCTGCACTTCACGCACTTTCTGCTATTAAGGTAGCCAGCGCCAATGTCTCCTAATGTCCAATGTCGGAACGATATCAGAACCGCCTCGACACGTAAGCTGCTCTGTTTATTTCTTCCGCAGGCCGATGAATTGTATTATCCTTTCGTCTGTCCCTAGTATATCAGAAGAACATCCATTAGTCACTCAGAATTATAATTTATCGCAAGATATCGCATTGGAAATTCGCAATATTCACGAATGGGAAATTCTTAGGGCGCAAAAGGGTGCATCGTCATACACTTACCTTCTATGTGCACTAGCGCCCTAGCCATGATGCCCTCTAACGGATTGGAACCGCACTATACGACGTCACATCCGGAAAATGACAATCGAAAAGAGCACATAAGGGTACGAAGTGTGCATAATATCGGATTGGAACACGGCCATATTTCCTGAATTTTACCCCCATATTGACACATACCTCATAATTCCACTCGAAGGCCAGTATCAATGGCCTTGTTTCACCACTGTTTAACTCAGGTTATCATTGTTAGATTCTTCATCATTCCCGGATAAAGCATTTTACCACGCAATAATCAACATTATCGAGGGATATATTCTTTAAAAAAAGTACCATCACTACATTGCGACGGTTACAACGCGTACCATTAAAGTCACCTACTTTCTCGAGGGGATTTATTCTAAAAAATGTACCTCTAACTCAATTTCCCGGAATCAGATAAGACTGGATATACTCATCGTGTGATGTCAAATTATCCCCATCCCCTTCTGCGTCATCTGTTGCCTTTCCACTTCAAATACATCTGAAATTAATAAGGCCGCGTCTCACAACGCCGCCCGCAGCTTATCATTTACTGTCCAAGCGCTGCTATTCAAGGCTAAAGAAATTTTTTTTCGTTCAAACGTTTTGCGAAGTCCGCACAATATATTTTCCAAATTTCATCAAATACAGAGATTTTTAGAGCTCGAGAAAAATTGTCATCGGTGGATTTTCCGCCAAAATACACCTCAAGTCATGGCTTTTAAGAAACGTAGTAACATGGGGCAAGATTTTCTTCCAAATAGTAGACATCGATAATTCATATTGATCATATAATACGAACTTAAGCTCTATGTGATTTAATATCTAACTTTTCCCTTGAATTTACATCTACATCTACAAAATACCCTGCGAGTCGTCACATGGGCGTGTGGCAGGGGGTTTCAGAACACTAGCCGTGTAAAGATGTAAGGGATAATGGTTTTAGAGAAGAAATGATGAAATGTGTTTAGTGGAGCTCAGTTTTTATTGTGGTTGCTTATTGTGCGCGGAATAAATGAGATTTTGTACCTATCAGTTCGGCAATGTATCTCTCTTATTTTATCGCTTCTGTCATAGCTAGAGATATAGAGAGGCGTCATGATTATATTCTGTGTGTCACACAGACTCCAGTTTAGTATTTCACAAGCAAGTTGACTTGCGTGCAACCTCAGAGTCCTAGACCAGAGACCTAGGGGCTCCCACCTTAATCCCTGTAAAAGTCGTGAAACACTATACGTTCGCTCGTAGCAGTTTTTAACGAAGCGTGCAGCTTTTATTTCTATTTCGTTTGTTTTTTTTTTTAATATTTGTAATTTGTGATGGAAAGGACGTTATTTTTACGCTAATTTATTTCGCAAAAATTACTGTCTAACATATTAACTAAACAACTTTATAATGTGTTACAATAAGGGATTATTCTACGTACGACCATGGTCTTCCTCCATTTTCATGTTCTGTATCTCTTTAAAAACAAAAGCTATAACATCTTGGAAAACAGCTATCCTTTCACTTATAACGGCATAAAACGTGTGTCACAACATAGGGTTACTTTTATATAGAAATATGACCTTCAGCAATGAACATTCCCATGTGTGGTATATAATAAAACAAACACTGGTGTTTCCAACAAAACGAGTTAGAAATACCTAAC
The DNA here is from genome assembly GCA_963169105.1 of Ceriagrion tenellum. Lineage (NCBI taxonomy): Eukaryota > Metazoa > Arthropoda > Insecta > Odonata > Coenagrionidae > Ceriagrion > Ceriagrion tenellum. The sequence goes on along the minus strand of OY720633.1, from coordinate 85,062,850 downwards.
AAATAACTTTTTTTAAGGTTTGGACCGGCATTTAGAGCTTTGGCCCCACTGTGCGCCGTAACCGACATCCAGAATCATCTTCAGGTGAATCATACTAAGGTGCTCACGGTCAGTCAGTCAATGTCAGTGAGTACCTGATGACGATGCCAGGCATCGAAATCCGGATTGTGTAATATTTTGATCAGTGAACCGACCAGTGGAGTATATGAGTTATGTTTACTAATTAACATGGAACTCCACTAAGCTGAACCGAGTTTTATTTCATTTATCTATGAACTAAATTCTGGGTCGTCTTCTGGGGCAATTCCCTCTATTTTATCGTCAATTACATTTTTTTCAAATCCATTGTGCCTCCAAGTACGTCAGATACATTTGGTTCATGTCATTGGTTCAGAAATTTATTTATATCATTGGTTTTCAATCCAAAGTTTGGCTGACTTCAGCCCTCCACCCTTGCCTATTTAATGCTAGTTCCCTTACCTCCTGGTATCTCTTCCTATGTACTTTCCTCTTTATTTGCTCCATGAACTTATTCCTGGGTCTTCATCTGGGGTATTTTCCTTCTTTTTCACCTTCAATCTTGTTCTTCACAAACCCACTGTGTCTCAGGGTGTGTAGAATCCATCTTGTTCTTCTTTTCTTTATGGTGTTCCATTTAGTCCTTTCCTCTTACATTCTTATGTAAACTTCATCACTTCTTATTTTGATCGTCCTGCAGGTCGCTAGTTCGAGTTCCGTCTCGGGGGGTTCTTTTCACTCAGGGCAAGGGTGTTCATGTGTGGTGCATGAGTTGAATGTAAGAAGGAACTCATACATTCATTCATTGGTTTTTCAATCCTAAGGTTGGTTGACTGAAGCCGTCCACCCTTCCCTATCTAATGCTAGTTTCCTTACCTCCTGGTATCTCTTCCTATGTACTTTTATCTTTATTTGGTCCATGAACTTATTCCAGGGTCTTCCACTGAGAACTTTTACTTCTATTTTGCCTTCAATTATGTTATTCACAAACCTAGACAAAGAAGACCTAGACTATACTGTCTGAATTTCATCGCTAAAAAGTCGCCATTATCAATATTATTATTATCACATCACCTCTGTTGCAACAACATCGCCTGTACGGCTCGAATGGTAGTGTGTAAACGTAGATCCTCAAGACGAATACTATCACTGGCGATGTTTGTACTACACCTCACGAGCCGACAACTTTCGTTCACTCACTCATAAACTGACCGCCTGTGAAAGGGTAATTCAGTCGACACGTGTGTTCGCGACAACAACACGCCCACCATGTCCTCTATTACGCGGAAATGAGACTTGCAGATCTTTCTCAGTACACTACCCCCTCTATCGCGCGATCCTCAGAGGTGACAGGAAGGCGATTCCCCTTCCCGTTCCACCGATCCACCTCACCTCCCTCCCTTCCCACATATTCTCTCACCTATTCAATTGCTGTATTCACTTACCTCCACTCACAGTCATTTGCAAACACTCCGTTGTCAAGGGAGATGCAGCTCGCGAATCGCACAGCCGTTTCCGCATAAAAGGAATCGTTTTCAGAATTGTTGCTGACAGTTTTAAAGGGGTTCGTACTCGCTCGCATACGGTCGGTCCGTTTGCCGAAAGCACTCCCATCTGGCGGAGTCTCTGTGTCAACTCTCGCGCCGTACCTATTCTTTATTTTGGTAAAAACAGAAAACCACATCAAAGTATCCAGAGTGGATTGTTCGAACAGTGTTGTTTGGTGACTACCTTATGGAAGATATTCGAGCGCACGAACAAAAACTTTTATCATAGCCCAACCGTTGGCAACCAAATATATTTTTTCGATTCGCATGCGAAAAGTTTCAAAAATAATCCCCACCTGGCGAGGGCCGGGATCAGGAAACAATCCATTTGGTAGCTATTTGTATTTGGGTAGGTATTTGGGCTACCATGGAGAGACATTCACTAATTAGTGTCAACGATACCCACTGCCTCACGCTTAAAAAGTCCATACAAAAGTGTCTTCTATACCAAGCCTTTCCGATTCCTTCGCTCACCTTTAAAAACTTACCCTGACAACTCAAATAGAGGCATCCTTTCCACCAACAAAAAAGTGACCACTGCCAAAATCATCTCCTCACTCCGAGAGACATACGCTCCCCGTTTCGGAGACCAAGCCGCGTCGTCCAGGCGACAAAGATGGGACTCGGGGGCATCCGCAAGGGGAAATATTTAAAGAGAAAAATGTCGGAGGAGAAAGAAATTGTTGTAGGCAAAGAGGAGGATATACGGAGGAGCGATGAAGCCGAGGAGCGATGAAGCCGAGGACGAGACAGAGAAAGTGAAGGATAGAGACGATAAGGAAGACGACAATACCGGAGATCAGGCGGTGGCAGAGGAGGTGAAACAGCAGAGCGACGAAAAGGACCCCGACAAGATCGAGAAACACCGAGAGGGGATGGATGAGAAGGAAGTTAAGGATATGGTCCAAGAGGAACATGAGGAGAAGGTTAGAGGGTTTTTTACGCATTAAATTCCGAGGGGTCATTCCATTTAATATGTTCCAATGATGATTCCGAGACCATTTTTGAAAAATATCTAACATTTGCACTCCTATACCCACATGCATTGATATACTGCCCAACTGAGACAGAAAAGTTATGTCTGTGATCATTTCCACCATAATAGTTTGGCACTAGCAAAATTGTTGAAATTACGTCATTAGGATTCAAGTCATGAATGGGGAGGGAATAGGGAAGAGAAGGGTGGAGGTGACTTGTATACTTCCGGCTTTTCTGAGTATCATGCTGTTTTGGAAATGATCACCAATTGGAGTGTGGGATGAAGAAATTTTTCTGTCTCAGTTCGGCAGTGCATCTCCTTATTTCATCTCTTCCATTAGGTCTAGAGATAAAGCACGGGGTCAGAATAATATTCTCCTTGTATAAATGAATCTCGTCGGATTTGAATTTTTCAAGAAATCCAAGCCGAGCATGTAGCTTCCTTGTCTCTCTACCTAGTCCTTCACGGTTCTAAATTTCGATCATCGCTGGTTGAGGATCGCCTATCCAACCCGGAATTTAAACACTGTAGTCTTTTAACGGAATATTTTGTTTTTGTTTGGTTTCTTCCGAGATACATAAGCTCTGCAAATTCCTCGATCCACTATCAGGGGTTGCCGATTCTATCAAAATTTTTTTGTTACATTTAAATTTGGCATTTTGTGTATTGTAAATAAAACACATTAAAATACACCGAAATATGCGTTATAGTAGTTACGGAACAAATGTTTCCGGGACGTGGAATGTGATGCATTTCTTTCCGTTGCACATCGCAAAATATTGTTAGCGAGCCTTTTGTTTATGATATTTGTGAAATGTAAGTGTAAATGTCACCTTTAAATATGCGTAACTCCAGTTGCATTTTTCGTGCCCGCTCCACAAATTGCATGAAAAATATTACTCGACTACAAATCGTAACAAAAATTGTCAGTACATAAATTGCAAACACCAAAGTCAGTACGTGAATTCTCCGTGAAGTGATATTTTTGCTAGACCAGATCTGGGTGGTTTTACCGGTTGACAAACATTTTAAGACGTAATCGTGGACCTTTCTAATTAGAAAATATCCGAGTGCAGGAGCGATAATGAAATATAATGATGCGCGCTGGCTGAGTGACTAGCGCAAAACGGAAAAATTGTAAGATCCCATTACTATACTTTTTATTTTATTACAGTAAGTGTTGTAACACAACCTCGCCAGCGAACTGTTTAAAACAATATAAAATTTGGGCACATTAACGTAGGCCATCATGGAGCCTTCCATCCGGCGTGGATTCCGAAATCATTGTCACCGAGAAAGTATTAGGTCTAATTTGAATTCGTCAACTTACTTCAACTTCTAGTACGAATATTTTTAAGAGCTCCTCCAACGGAAAAAATGAATTCTAAATATGATTGACTTTGAGCGCGATGGTATTTTTGTTAGCTTCTGGAAAAGAAAGGGTTAGTTCTGCGCGTAAGTTTCAGCTTCTTCTTTATTACTTAAAGTGCAAAAGCACTCAACTCTGAGACTTTGCTTATTAGTATAATATTCTCTAGTCGAGAAACGATTTTATTTGAAGGAAAAATAAATGTCGATTTCAAAGTATATCTCATCATTGAAGAAATGTAAAAGAACTGCAGGAAAACTAAAGGAAATGCTTCCATTATTTTCAAATGAATAATTTCATTATATCTCCTCTGTCGTTGCTCGTTCTTTTGATATTACGGACAGAGTAAACGTCAAAATTAATTCGCATTAATTAATTCAACAAAGGCTAGCACGAGAGGACGATCAAGGATAAAGTTTTTAAAATTATGACATTTAACTGCCAATGCATGTGGGTGGGTGTGCAAATATTGGATTTTTTCAAAAATGGTCACGGAATCATCATTGGAGCATATTAAATAGAATGACCCCTCGGAATTAAATGCTTAAAAAATCCTCTCACCTTCTCCTCGTCTTCCTCTTGGACCGTATCCTTAACTTCCTTCTCATCTTTCCCCTTTCGGTGTTTCTCGTTCTTGTCGCCGTCGATGTCGTCCGGCAACAACGACAATAAGCAATCACAATAAACACTTAGCTCCACTAAGTACATTTCATCATCTCTCCTCCATAACCATTATCCCTTACATCTTTACACGGATGATGTTCTGAAACCCCCTGCCACAAGCCCATTTGACGACTCGCAGAGTATTTTGCAGATGTAGATGTAAACTCAAAGAAAGATCAAGGTCTTTGATAATGACTTAAGTCGAAACCTTTTACTAATTAACATGGAACTCTACAAGGCTGAACCGAGTTTCAATCATTTATCTATGAACTAAGATTTGGGTCTTCTTCCAGGGCATTTCCCTCAATTTTATCGTCAATAATATTCTTTTCAAATCCATTGTACCTCCGAATATGTCAGATACATTTCGTTCTTCTTTTCTGCATGGTATTCCATACGGTTCATTCCTTTTCTACTCTTCTGGAAACTTCATCATTTCATATTTTGTCGGTCCGTTTTATCTTCAGAATCATCCAACAGCACCGGGTTTTGAAGGCTTCTAGTCTGTACTGGTCAGCTTTTCCAATCAATAGAGTCTCACGCTCCACACGAATGTTTCCACGTACTGTCACCTCGTTTCTGGTCATACCTTCCTTGAATACAGCAGTTATATTTTAACCATGAACGCTTTCTTAGCATCTGTGATTCTCCACTCGTTATCCATTGTACTTATTCCATCCCACGTGATGGTACTTCCTAGATGGGTTCAGGAATCCACTAGTTATGATGTCTCTCCCCTCAGATTTCGGCACCTTTCGGGATTTACCTTTCCTCTTCCGCATACTAGGACATTAGTCTTCGTCTTATTTATTTATTTATATTCATATTGTGCTCACACACCAATAGTGAATATGTATTACGGAATTATGGCGAGACAAGCAATTCACTTTAACATTTCCATATTTCTATTCCTTTTCCCCTATCCTTCTACCTGGCCGGCCTTGGGAACAGGGGCAATATTCTCGCCTGTTAACCTGCAGGTCGCGAGTTCGAGTTCCGTCTCGGGGGGTTCTTTTCACTCAGGGCAAGGGTGTTCATGTGTGGTGCATGAGTTGAATGTAAGAAGGAACTCATACATTCAATCATTGGTTTTTCAATCCTAAGGTTGGTTGACTGAAGCCGTCCACCCTTCCCTATCTAATGCTAGTTTCCTTACCTCCGGGTATCTCTTCCTATGTACCTTTATCTTTATTTGGTCCATGAACTTATTCCTGGGTCTTCCACTGAGAACTTTTACTTCTATTTTGCCTTCAATTATGTTATTCACAAACCTAGACAATGAAGATGTGACTCTACTGTCTGAATTTCATCGCTAAAAAGTCGCCATTATCAATATTATTATTATCACATCACCTCTGTTGCAACAACATCGCCTGTACGGCTCGAATGGTAGTGTGTAAACGTAGATCCTCAAGACGAATACTATCACTGGCGATGTTTGTACTACACCTCACGAGCCGACAACTTTCGTTCACTCACTCATAAACTGACCGCCTGTGAAAGGGTAATTCAGTCGACACGTGTGTTCGCGACAACAACACGCCCACCATGTCCTCTATTACGCGGAAATGACACTTGCCGATCTTTCTCGGTACACTACCCCCTCTACCGCGCGATCCTCAGAGGTGACAGGAAGGCGATTCCCCTTCCCGTTCCACCGATCCACCTCACCTCCCTCCCTTCCCACAGATTCTCTCACCTATTCAATTGCTGTATTCACTTACCTCCACTCACAGTCATTTGCAAACACTCCGTTGTCAAGGGAGATGCAGCTCGCGAATCACTCAGCCGTTTCCGCGTAAAAGGAATCGTTTTCAGAATTGTTGCCGACTGTTTTAAAGGGGTTCGTACTCGCTCGCATACGGTCGGTCCGTTTGGCGAAAGCACTCCCATCTGGGGGAGTCTCTGTGTCCAACTCTCGCGCCGTACCTATTCTTTATTTTGGTAAAAACAGAAAACCACATCAAAGTATCCAAAGTGGATTTTTCGAACAGTGTTGTTTGGTGACTACCTTCCGGAAGATATTCGAGCGCTCGAACAAAAACTTTTATCATAGCCCAACCGTTGGCAACCAAATATATTTTTTCGATTCGCATCTGAAAAAATGCAAAAATAATCACCACCTGGCGAGGGCCGGGATCAGGAAACAATCCATCCGGTAGCAGGGCTACCTTGGAGAGACATTCACCAATTAGTGTCAACGACACCCAATGCCTCACGCTTAAAAAGTCCATACAAAAGTGTCTTCTATACCAAGCCTTTCCGATTCCTTCGCTCACCTTTAAAAACTTACCCTGACAACTCAAATAGAGGCATCCTTTCCACCAACAAAAAAGTGACCACTGCCAAAATCATCTCCTCACTCCGAGAGACATACGCTCCCCGTTTCGGAGACCAAGCCGCGTCGTCCAGGCGACAAAGGTGGGACTCGGGGGCATCCGCAAGGGGAAATATTTAAAGAGAAAAAATGTCGGAGGAGAAAGAAGTTGTTGTAGGCAAGAAGGAGGACATACGGAGGAGCGATGAAGCCGAGGACGAGACGGAGAAAGTGAAGGATAGAGACGATAAGGAAGACGACAATACCGGAGATCCGGCGGTGGCAGAGGAGGAGAAACAGAAGAGCGAAAAAAAGGACCCCGACGACGACAAGAACGAGAAACACCGAGAGGGGAAGTATGAGAAGGAAGTTAAGGATACGGTCCAAGAGGAACATGAGGAGAAGGTTAGAGGGTTTTTTACGCATTAAATTCCGAGGGGTCATTCCATTTAATATGCTCCAATGATGATTCCGTGACTATTTTTGAAAAAAAAGCCAATATTTGCACACCCCTACCCACATGCGTTGGCAGTTAAATGTCACGATTTTATAAACTATATCCTTGATCGTCCTCTCGTGCCAGCCTTTGTTGAATAAATTAATGCGAATTAATTTTGACGTTTACTCTGTCCGTAATATCAAAAGAACGAGCAACGACAGAGGAGATATGATGAAATTATTATTTTGAAAATAATGGAAGCATTTCCTTTAGTTTTCCTGCAGTTCTTTTACATTTCTTCAATGATGAGATAGACTTTGAAATCGACATTTATATTTCCTTCAAATAAAATCGTTCCTCGACTAGAGAAGATTATACCAATAAGCAAAGTCTCAGAGTTGAGTGTTTTTGTACTTTAAGTAATAAAGAAGAAGCTGAAACTTACGCGCAGAACTAACCCTTTCTTTTCCAGAAGCTAACAAAAATACCATCGCGCTCAAAGTCAATCATATTTAGAATTCATTTTTTCCATTGGAGGAGCTCTTAAAAATATACGTACTCGAAGTTGAAGTAAGTTGACGAATTCAAATTAGACGAATTCAAATTATCCTAACTGCTTTTAGGCCTGCGCCTACTGGCTGGGGAAAGGCTCGCGGTTCTGATTTCAGCTGGGATGAGTGCTTCATGCCTGGCGTGGAAACGACCCGTGCCACACACCCTAGTCGTGGCTTGCGCCACATTTAGTAGATGTATAGGAATGCCCCCTCCCACATGCCTTTGCAGCGGCTCAGAGGGTAGCACGTAGATGTATATTTACATCATACTTTTTACAGCTGCTTAAATTACAATACAAAATTTGATGTGTGTTGTGTCAAGACCAGGATAAAATCTCGCAGAAGGATCTCAAAGTGTACCTGAGTGGAATTCTATCATTCTGGAGTATTCAGTATTGCATTTTGGCCCCTTATTTCTCCAGAAAGGAATTTCTAAGCGATCATCGATGTGCCAAGGTTTTTTAAACTTTTACTCCTCCTGCTGCTTAAAGTATTCTTCAACATTTGCTTTCATATGCTAATGTAAATGTGCGATGCAGTCTTGTTGGCTGGCAAACCACATGAATAACAAGCGGTGGGAGAATAGAGCGAGACTGAAAACTGCGCAGTGATTTCGCCTTTAATACTTCGTTTGTGCGCGGTATCTCCGTTTACTAAGGCCGCTTTACACGGTACATTTTATTATACAAACGATGGTATGAATTCTTTCATGAGAAAAATTGCACCGTGTAAAACGGGAAATTGCATGATTGTCTGAGTGATTGAACGGCAAATAGAACCTCCTCTCATTCCATTCATTTTCTGGTACAATCCTTGTTAGATTGTCATTCCTTTGCGCAATAAAATGTATCGTTTAAAGCGACCTTCAAATCATCAATGCTACTCAGGAACGTCAAAACACTCATCTGTCAGCAGTAGGGGGGTACTTATTGCGGTTCTAAACATCTTACCCATCGAGGGGATTGCGCGATAGAAAATGATTCAGCGCTAGGATTAGAAAGCTTTCTTCATCGTGAAAAGCAATTCTCTTTGCTACACAATTTTAATCTTTTGACTATCTTATTCTATTAAACGTCGATCCACGTACTGATATGTTATAATCTACCTATTGTTGCATTTGACAAAGGATATTAGATTAGTTTTTACTTTGCAATGTACGCACTCAGGGCTTTGGATAATCGCGCTTGCCCAAGAGTTTTGGAGGCGCGTGTTTACTCTTGAGGAAGCTGCGCTTTAACGAGCTAAGCACAAAGGAATCCGTATTGAACGCCTCTGAGAGCTTTTACCAGAATAGCAAATAAGGAAATTCTCGTCCATCACTGCGCGACGAGCTCGTCAGCTGATTGAACAGCTGACCGTGAGCGGAGGAAAGCCTCTGTTGTCGAATCTACTCGACGTTCGAGGGGCTCGTTTGCTGAGCGCATCTTTTCCTCAGCCTCTCCATCAGCTGTTCGACGAGCGGTTGAGGGAAATTCGGATTGTAGTCGTTAGGGCTAGGCGGTTTTCCAATATACTGGTTCCAATATCGATATTTTTAAATATTGGAATACCAAAATCACAATTTTGGAACAACTAATAACAATATCCTGTATTAGATATTGGTGGTCTAAAAATCAATATTTGTAATTGGAATAATGTATATTGAAGGACCAATATTTACAATTTCAAAATTGGATTACTAATGTTAAAAATTCAAGTATTGACTATAGGAACCCGGCGAATAGGGTGGTCGGAGAGCGCCCTAATCTTTGAAAACAGATGGCGGGCGTGGCACTCAGTGCAATACTTCCTTTTCGATCATTATTCATAGCAATAACTAGGGAAAAGAAGCTTACAATGGTTTTCTTGTTTTATATACTGACTTTTACACAGTTTATAAAGTCCCTTTTCCGAAGTACAACCTCTCGGTTCTAATACACCTCTGCCACGGTTTTTCGTTTATTACCTGTCAATTTTACCTGTAAATATAGCTATGTTCAATATCGTCCAATTTACCAATATTTCATGTTTTCCTTATTTCTAATATAAAAATATTTCCAATGTGCCCATATTTTACAACATTAAATAGTCCAATTCAGGTTATTGATAATGGTCTACTATCAATATTTTAAGAAAATGGATATTGATATTGGGATTCAACTACCGCCCAGCCCTAGTAGTCTTCCTCGCCATAGTGTCACTATTATTTAGTAGATGGTGGTGAGAAGGAAGCAAGATGGAGTGAATACTAAGCCTTTTAGTAGAATGTACTGGGAATTCTATGAGTAATTGAGGAGATACCTAGATTATGAGTTGAGACATGTGAGGGGCAGGAATAATGATGATTTGGAAACATTCCTTGTAAAAGTGAATGCCATTAGGGATGTTAAAAATATTAGGGAGAGAAAAAACCAATATACATTCTTGTGAACTTCGCAGTTTACCTTTGAGTATCTTGAGCAATTATCGGGTAAATCTTGTGTTACCCTATCGATGAATTCAAACCTATTTCCGGAAAGTATAGAGCGCCTTGATGTTTGCGTTTAGCGTATTTACTTTAGATTTGTTCTGTATATTCATTCATGTCCTAGAGCAGTTAAATGGCAAAATGTTCTAATTTCATTTGTGCTAATTAATTTTTATACATCTTCAGTGTTTCAAAGTACACAATGCAAAGTCCATTTCCTTTGCAAACTGATAAAGAGTAATGTTATTTTACCGATGAATTTCTGAAATTGACTGACTTTTTTGTGTTTTCGTTAACTTATTTTAGGTTCGTTCTGTAAATTTATTCATGTCTTGGAATAAAAATTACAGATTTTTAAAAGTCTCATTCTTGCTAATGGACACTGCACAAAAGCCCATTCCGAGGTTTTATTTCCGTGGAAGGTGAATCACTTCAATGCGGTTTGAGATGTTTTAAATAGGAATGTTTTCAAAATTATTTTCCAAATTCCTTCACTTCTCAGGCAGTTAATTTCAGGAGCTGTATTGACCAAATAGGAATGAAATAGTCGCTAACTCATCGGTTTCTGAGGGCGGAAGAAAATCCCGAAAATCGAAGTGGTGCAAACTTAATTTCTTCACGAAATTTCCACTGGTTTATGCCGCCCTTAGACTGACCACTTAGCGAGCACTTAACTACACCTTTCACTTGAGTGCACCGTGTTGACACCCTCTCGTCACTTAAGTGACAGGTCCACTTAAGTAGACGTGGGGACCCCAAATTACGTGGACGCCCGTGAAACAAGTGGGCAAGTCCACTTAAGGTAAGTTGTGCAAGATAGTTCCCAAGTCATAATGGAGACCATATTTGAATTATATGTTTTAATTTCTGCAGCTGTAGGAAACATGAATAAAATACTGAATTATAAATGGCGTAATAATCTACTTTAATATGACTGAAGTTCTAAGAAATTAAATAAAAATAACCACATAAGTCTTTAACCTGACTTATTATTTTCGCGCGGTACGTTTGAAACTCCTTCAAAACGGAAGGTTTTTTGTGATCTTGAAAAAATTACGGCATTCACAAAATGATTTATTTTCATAATTAGTCGAAAAGACTACACACTACTATTAACTACACACTGTAATTCTTTTGACGAGATCCAGGTGTTAGAAATTCCTTATTTTTTTTAATATTGCCTCTCTGGAGTGCATACAACTACCAATTCCCGTGCAAAATGCTGGTATTTTTCGTCAAATATCTCGGAAAGTAGTGCGGTAAGGGGTTGATATTTTGATCTCTTCGGAAGGGTGAGGTATTTCTCTTTTAAACGAGACCAACTTCATTAGTTTCTAAGTGAAATGATATTTCGCTCAAACTACCTTAAGTATTCATGGGAACCCTCAACTAAGTGGATTTGGGTGATATCGATAGCGATCCTATGAGGTGATCGAGGTCTTGTCTTCGATAGGTCTAAGAGTTTCGATAGCTATACGTATCACACCCGTGTTTATATCATTTATATGAGAAGTTGAGTTGTTATATTTGTGTTATTCTTCTTATTGATTAGTTTTGTGATGTTATGCTCGTTAAGAAATATCCACAATATACTCAAACACCCACACGATGCGAAGTTCTTTCCGTGAACACTAGCTGGGGCAACGGTAGATTTAATATCTGCGTGTTAGACGCTCGTCTGCAGTTTATTTGTAGAACCGATAGGTATAAAATGTCATTTTTTCCGCATACCATTCGGGACCATAACAGCTGTGATTTTCGTCATGAATAGTGCGAATTAAGAGATTAGCTAGATTGTAGATCTTCCTCTTTATATTATCTACGTTCTTATTTATGCAGGATGTAAATATTGATGTTCTTATTTATGCATGATATTTTGAATCTGTAGTAGTAGTCTTTGTAGCCCTTGCATGTCGGAACAATAGACGATGGAATGTTTCTTGGCTAGCAGATTTTTAATTGGCGCGTTGCATGTGTGGTACCCTGGTTTCAATTTAATTTCGGTGTTCTGCCGTATAATTCATGCATGCCTGGCGTGGAAGCACCCCCTGCCACACACCCTTTGGGTGGCTTGCAGGGTATGGCGTAGATGTAGATGTAAGTACTGCTATTAATTAAACCATGGTTAAGTGCACATGCAGTGTAGACGAGACATTTAGGTGTATGGCTGCTGCCAATTTTTCAATGGCTCTAGCTGCTATTGAAACTTGGATAGAGGCCTCACACCAGGGGAGGTTATTCGGAAAGGTATCGGAATGTTCGAGCCTCCCCCTTTCCAAAATCCTTCCGTTAGCGCTACGTGACGTAGAATTCTACTCTTACCGATGCCACCAACTTTTGAAAAAGACTAAGGGACCGTTCAAGAATTACGTGAGACCATTTTTGACCTTCCCCATCCCTCTATGTAAGACAATGTAAAATTTTCCCAACCCCCCTACCTCTCATTCTTACGTAAAACACAAGATATTTGTATCTACTCTTCGTGAAATGCCCGCTTTCTGCTATTCCACCTTTCCATAGAAGCCATCGTACAGCTTTGATCACTGGGTATCGTATAATTATGCAGTGTTTGAGTACCACATTCATAAAAATTACGAGCGAAAGAGTACCACAGCGGAAGTTGTGAACAATCACAGGATATTTGATAAAAAAAGACACAGGATATTTGAAAACGATACAATGTTTCAAGACGGACAAAAAACTTACGTAAATTGGTTCAAGACCCCGCACCCCCCCATATAGGACTATGTAAGATCTTCCCAACCCCCCTTCCCCGAAAACGTCTAACGTAATACTTGAGTGGCCCCTTACATTGCCTTATGTAGGGGTGGAGGGCTAGGGATCTGAAACCAATTTACGTAAGATTTTAGTGCGTCTTGAAGCATGGTATCGTTTCCGAATGAATTTTATCAGTGATATGGAGCATCCGCTCGTTACGTATTTTTCGTGATCTCCGCTACACCAATGCTCCTATTCTGTCGCCTGACTGGCTGGCTACATTACCTCCATGCTCATTAACGCACTTCTAACGTCTTATGTGCGACGGAGAGGGATTGGGGGGGGATCTTACATTGTCTTACATAGGGAGTGAGGGGGGGGGGTCAAAATGGCATAAATCGTATTGCGCAATGCTTGAACGGCCTCTTGCGTGACGTGAAATTCTGCTCATACCGATGTCACCAACTTTTGAAAGAGCCGTGCCGACTGATAGGTGCGGCGGACACCCTTGGATGCGTAATGTCGTAAAGTTACGAAGCACATTAAAGGGCGTAATTCAACGGGACCTTGGTGGTTATCTTCGCAGTGGAGAGAGATAGAGAGAGAGAGAGAGAGAGAGAGAGAGAGGTGTTACGGGTAAAGAAAAATGTTCGCACTCGCCACTCGCACTATGTTGCGTACCTCATTTCTCTGCACCGTGCAAGGTTGCTGACGAATTCCGACGTAATATATCCCGTAGTGCAGCGAAACCTGCCTCCTCGGCCACCTCTGTTTAGAGATAACCTCTCTGAGCGGCAGAGGACACCATTTTATTTAAAAAGGGGAAAATGGAAAGGGGAGAAGGAAAAAGGCGAATTGCGAGACTAAGGTGTGTCTTATGCTACACGTCCAAACGGCTTTACAAATTGTCGGCACTTATACCAACTGCGTCCTTAATTGGGACACTTTCTAGAATTATTAATATTTGTTTTCAATATATCGAAAAGAAAAATATCGAGGGTATGATATAGTGAAACTCCTCTTAACGACCACTCCTATCAAGCGATTACCCCTCTCGAGGGCCATTTTTCAGAGGAACCATCGGTGATCGCTTAATTCAGGTTTCACTGCATGCGCACATAAAATTAACTGTAAATGAAGTAACGTTGTTATTCCACATAAATTTTATTTCAGATGACCCGGGTTTCGACGTGACAAGTCATCATCACCTGACGATGACGTGCCACGTCGAAACCCGGGTCGTCTTAAAGAAAATGTATGTGGAAATCAAAGTTACTTCATTTACAATGTATAGTAAATTCCATGAAGTTACGCCTGACACAACTGAGGACATCAAATTAATAAGCATTTATGTTTCCCAGGAGCAACTAAATGAAGAGGAAATAAAAGTCATCGGTATAGATTTAAAGAAAACCGTCGCTTTAAGAGTTATTCCATTGTTGTTTTTTTCAAAACATCTGCCACTTCATTTGCATAATATGTACTCCTAGAGACTGCACCCCTGTTGAACCCCTCTTAACGATCATTTTTCAGTGGAACCGTCGCACAGTGGTCAATATGCCCCGAAAGTTGGTCACCATGAGAAATAGTATTCCAATTTTGATAAAAGTTTGCATTCTTATGTATTTGAGTGTGTTAAAACCAAATCCGCAGTCAGAATTGCAAAAAATATATTTTTGCAAACTTTTCGCAAAATTTCTTTTAATTGACAAAAGAATGGCCTTGATGCAATTAGTTGTGCATGTGCTTTTGAGGTTATATAAAACCAGTCTAGTCGGATTACGCCAAAATATATTGGGCAAATTATTCGCAATTCCTTTAATTATTATCTGCAATTGTAATTGAGCTGAAATAAAAATTGGTGCATGTGTTCAATAATATATAACAAATGAATGTTATGGGAAGTTCACAAAATCATTCATACGGTCGAATGCAGCATGCTCCAAGCCAAGCTCGTTTTTCGGGACAAAAATCGAACTTTATTTTATTAATAACTATCGAATTAGAGGATTGTAGATGCTATTCTTCGAGCTACTGTTAACTTGATTAAATTCTTAACAATGTGATGTATCGTTTATATCAGAATTATCCGGAATTCATTAACTTTTGGTTAGTTGAAGCGCGGATTTTCGCTCAAAAACACCATTATTTCAAACGGCCATTTTAAAAAATATATTTAAAAATTGAAAAATTAAATAATATCAACTTGTAGTACTAACTTTCTACTGGAGACTCCATCTTCCAGAAATTTATTACCTTCACCAAGAACGAATTGGCAGCACTTCAAAAATAAGTTTGCTCTTATGGACGCACGCTCGATGCACTTGTTACCCGTAGGGTGCTCGTTGTCCATGTGAACAGTGTGCGCAAGTGGGTAAATGTTTACCCAACTGCTGTGACTTTCGACTTTGTAACCTTTCCTCTCACCGATCCAGCAATCAAAATCCTCTATGTAGATACTATATTTTTCTTACGTTGGCCAGGTTTTGGGGACTTTGGACGACTGTGCGTCGGTGGTAGCTTAATACAGGTTTCACTGTACCTCGAATATAATTTTTAATATTAATGGCCCAGTCAGCATAAAATCTAAGCAACAAATAAATTGGATAAAGGTTTCTCGGGTCTTCCACCGGGTGAGCAGGTCAATGGAGCCCTACGTTTCGGAGAACGACTTGTCCTCCATCTTCAGGGGGTTCAGCTTCCGAATGCCGTTTCCTCATGTTTTTTTTTAAAGACCAACGGGCTCACGGTACGGACACACGAGGCATCGGACCACTTAATATCGGATCGCGAATCTGAATAGCGGACCGGGTTGGTGTGGTGGCTAGAGTACTCGCCTACCACACGGGCGGCCAGGGTTCAAATCCCTGCAGAGGATTCCGATCCCTACTTGAGTGTCTTCTGGAGGGCACTTCAAGTAGAATACTCCGTCTGTCGGATGAGACGTTAAGCCGTGGTCCCCTTGGCGCCTTTCGTCAAGAGCAGGCTAACGCCGACGCCAGGTTTCTATCCACCCTTCCTCCCTTACCTATCCCCTATGGCGCAAAAGACCTTAGCCGTCGGTCGCCTCCCCAAATACCCAATCCAATCGCCGTTTCCTCAATTTTGGCTGGTATACATACTCTCTCCTCCCGGGTCAGGTGCCACCTGATTGGCTGTGGCGTCTGCGAGTTTTCCCGCCTTCCCCAAATGAATTGAACAAATAAATTACTGATTAAATCTGCACGAAACATCGACCAGTATTTTTAACTCGACAAAATCATATGAACCCCATCCTTCCGTCTGACTTTGACCTCCGGCCTCCCAATCATCGGTACCAATACCACGAGTAATTATTTATTCTCATTCCAGTCCCACTCTAGGGGTAACTAGAACGCAAAAGTCCTTCCACCGGGTCAAGGTGGAAGGACTTTTGCGTTAGGAATAGCCCATGGGAAGGGCAGGTAAATACGTCGCCACACATTTTTAGATATCTAATCAACTGCATGTTTCTGAAATTTCTCGAGATAGATATTTTTTCAATACACATTTCGGCATTCGGCATCGCTAAAAACATTTTTATTAAATATTTTCAAAAGGATGCTTAAAATATCAAATTTTTGATATAGCGACATTTTATCAGCACCTTTACTCGGCCTCTTTCTATTTTTATGTGTTCATTAATTGTGCGAGAAAAGAAGAAATTTTCGATCCATTCGGCTCGAAAATTATATCTCAAATTCCATTGATAAAATAATCCCCGGAGGACCATACAGGGTTAAAATAATATCCCCAGCAAGAACCTGCAATTCGCAAGGCCTGAATGTTCCAAGATGTCTCCAACATACTGCGGTAGATCAGATCACGAGAATAAAATTAGGGAAATAGACTGCAGAACAGGTAGGTTAAAAATGTCGTTTTTCCCGCGAACAACAAGAGACTACAATGGCTGCATTACGACATTGAAGTGGGCTAGTTGACAGAGAGTGCAGCAGATTAATTGATATACTTCCTAAGGAATGTTTCTCAATCTCCCGCGTAGAGCTAACACCATGTTTTACACGTTCCCTGCACGACTCTTGTATCTCGTTTGCGTAGTAGCATAGTAAATTAATCTTTACATAAAATAGTTTCTGTAGCATTTCTAGCACACCTAAATTGTAGTGCATGTTGGTGAAAGTTACCCGTACATTATAGTGCAAAACATCCTTGAGATGGCTTGCAGGGTAATATGTAAATGTAGATGTAATTCGAGTGGCACTGTGGGAACTAATGATTAACACATTTTTAACGTGGAAGTTTTACAGCATAACAAACGTTTATCATTATTGAGACACGTTTTACCTCTACACTCTAAAGCAAATGTTCACTGTAATTTTTCGCAAATCACACAAAAATTGAAAACAACGCAGTTAATGCTACCAGCGGCGAAACAGACTCTATCACTGTCTTCTGTGGGCGCGCAAAGTCGCACAACATGATGAAATGGTAAAAACTTCCAATCTCGGGATAACGCTCACAATTAATAAGGGAATGAACAATATTTAACTTACAGAATAAATTTAATAATCCGTGTAAAACTTGACGAACAAGCCGAGAATGGAGCCACACTGCACTGAAAAACAACCATAGCGATAAGCTGACATGGATATAAAATCAGTGAAACGATAAGCATATCGTAGAATGTTTCGTTTTCATACAGAGGTACCCATCTACATTTGAAACGCGTCCGGCGCACGGATATCGAAAACAGCCGAAAAAAAAGTCCAAACAGAGGCGAGTCCACTTCCCAATCCGAACCAACACAGAAGATGGAAATGAGGAGTCGATACGAAAAAAAAGTAAAAGTTCAAGACATGAGGACGAGCGTCACGCGGGTCAGTGACGTGAAATGATTCGCGACTCAAAAAAGAGAGAGAGAGAGGGACTGACTGCGTTTCAAAAATTTCGCAAACATTCGCGCAACGTGTTGTCCCGCGCTGTCAAGCGCCCTTCAGCGGATAGATAAATGGTCAGGGTTCCACTGAGTTCTCTAAGAGCCGTTGACCTCAGCATAGACACCCTTGAACTTGGCGAGAAAAAGATCAAGGATATCAGCAAACAAACATGCTAGGTTCACACGTTCCCCTTACGTGGCCACCATCGGCAATCGTTTTGTACATCGCACAACTCGAAAGGCGTTCATGGGAAATAGACAAGTGCTGGACTCAAGATAGGACTACAATCTAGAATAGAGTTCGTGAAAACATTTTTGTGGACTGTGGCACTCAATGGATCGGAAGCTTGGACCCTTGGAAATGCTGAAAAGAACAGACTAGGAACCTTCGAAACCTGGTGCTGGAGGAGGATGCCGAAGATAAAATAGACGGACAAAATAAGAAATGATGAAGTGTACAGAAGAGTAGAAGAGGAAAGGACCATGTGGAACACCATACACAGAAGGAGAACGAGATGAATTGGACACACCCTGAGAGACGATGGGTGGGTGAAGAACGCAATTGAAGGCAAATTAGAGGGAAAAGTCCCCAGAGAAAGACCCAGGAATAAGTTCATGGACCAAATAAAGAAGGATGTACATAGGAAGGGCTACTGGTGAAGAGATAGGTAGGGAAGGGTGGAGGGCTGCTGTCAACCAATCTTAGGATTGACGACCAGTGATGAAGCACTACTCCCACTCCATAGATCAAACTTGTGAAGTATGCTGACGTATCTCCGACATCATCGAGCGATCACGACAACTTTGGCATCGTCACTATGCCCAAAAAACATGTATACATAACACCTACCGAAGTAAGAATTTAACTTTTGAACTGAGCACGAACTGAGGACGGGAATGATTCCACGGAAAATATCAGATTTATCACAGAATCCACATCCAGAGGGCATAGTTAAGACCATTTTGACACGATTCACCCAAAATTCGAAGTAACCCGTAAACTACTTAAGAAAACACAATAAGAGAGGATTGAGCCAATTCTAAAAGATTAAATCCCGGTGATAGGTGAGAAATAGAATATAAAGGTTAGAAATATGGAAAAAAACAATAGGATCTCCAGACAGGAAAGTTTCCGCGGTACACGTATTGGGTTTATAAACAAAAATTCCACCTTCATTTAGATAGAAATTAGGAATCTACCGTACTCCGCTACATTTGACTCAAGCACATTAAATTAACATCCATGCCTGCGAGGATAAAATCTCACCCACGAGACACTTGCATCCGTGACCTCATATTTAGCGAGCGAGAACTCGGCCGCCAACATGGGATCGATTGGGCGTAAAGGAAGGCACATTGAAATACTACAGACAAAAACTGTCCCAAATTAAACATAACACAATAAAATTTCCATTGCAAAATAATACGTTGAGAAACACGCATGACTTAAGGAGGTTGGTCCGAAAACTGAAGTCCACGTCATTTTCTTCATATTCGCAGAAATTATAGAAAAAAAGGCCCTCTATCGATTGGCTTAATTAAAAATACACCTTTCCGTCCTGGTTTTTCCAATAATCGCATTTGAAAATAGCTATATTTACATTACGTAGTGCAGTAGGAGCGGATCCTTGGTACATAAAATATAGATTTGGAGTGTTGAAACCCGTGTCGTTTATACAAAAAACGGATATGACATAAACAAGGATTTAAGAAATTGATTAGTGCAAAAATGACGGAAGGTCGCCGACTTAGTTTTTGAGAAATTAAATGATTATTATCGAAATTTTATCCGAGACACAGTAGCTAGCTGGGGTCGGTCATACATGTGGCAGCGTTGGAAGTGAACTCACACATACCGTGGGAATTCAAACAGAGAGGCAGATTTCAGAAGCTGTTAGTTGTTTTTTCGAAAATATAGTACCACCTCGATCACTGACAAACATCGGTCAAAAAACGAAGGGCTATATGTATGTATGGGATATGTAACCCAAAAAGGCCCGGTAAAATTCCTAAAACATTCTGTTGTCACATAATAATAATTATCATCACTTATAAACGACTGATAAATGCGGCACTTACAGCTTTAATGAACGCTTGTAATCATAAATATTTCTGAATAATACAAACTAGTTGTTTTCAAAAATAATGTACACCTATGTGATTTTGAATTCATGTCTGTTCATCGTCATAGGCAGAAGTAGGCATATATACTTGAATTATGACCTAAGGTAACATTCCTATTCCTAATGCCATTAGCCCATCATCAATATAAAGTACTTTCTTTGCTCTTTTTTCCATATCATTTCTTACAATTTTGAGCTCTAGCGTCTGAACGGTCGATCTGATCGAAATTCTGACATACAATTTTTTGTAGGCAACGAAACGTTCGTTCAAACGTTTAATTTTTATCTTTTTTGGGGGAAAAATATTTTTTAAAGCGAGTTACGATGTTGAAAACAAAATTTTAAAAGACGTAAGTGAAAAAAACTATGAAAAAAAAGAAACATATACATTGCGCTTCAGAGAATCGAACCTCACGCCTTCCACTTCACAATCCACTACCTTTCCTCTCGTCCACCGCTAGATTGCATTGAGCGAGAGTTTAGCAGGAATTAAATTATACAAAAACAATGTATAAAGTGCTTTATAGTACTGATCTCCACAATAACACCATTCAGTGTACAATTTAGTCCTGACTAGGACTATTACGTGTTATGAGAACTTCTAAAAAGAACTTATTCAAGGTGTTTCAAGTAGGAAAGCACTTCAGTACACGCACATCAAACAGGACATCAAAAAAGTTCAGTACGTCGTTGCCAAAGTTTTTAGAAATTAATTAACCTTGAAATAAATGTAAATGTAGGGTTTACTTGAGAAAATATTGTATTATAACAATCACATGAATTTTTAGATATATCTGGTGAAATATATTGTTGAAAAGGTTTCATAAATCTAATTACTTATTTAGGCATAATCGCTGCACGACTCCATTCTCGGCATTCGATTAAAAAATCTTTTCGTAGACTGGCCTTCCTAATATTCATTTTTAATGCGATATTTCAGCTTTCCTCTACGTTAGACCTCTTAAAAATCAAAGCAGTATTCTTTTAAAGGCTCAAGTACATAACTAAAACAATCGGGATGCCGCTAGAATTATGACTCACTCAGTCGCGAACCAAACTCCTTAAGCGGGCAAAACAACGGACGGATGAACTTCGAAACTGTGACCTGTCAGTCAAAAGGCAAGAGCGTTAAATCGAGGTAAGCAGCGTTGCAGGATATTTTGAATAGCCCCGTTCGACTACTATCATACGCACGATGGTCCGAGCAATGGAAGCCCGAATTCGTAGATGTGATTACACATTTGGATCAAGGTAATACATAGTTCCTAACACGGTCACTTAACAGCGGTAAAGCGCTGGCATCGCGAGAGAAAAATGGAAATTATGAATGATGATAGAAAAAAAGCCAATCATTAAAGTGATGCGCATGATATTACTTTAATAAATGAGCATAGATGTGCACTTTGCTGCAAAAACATTTCGAAAGCCTCAAAACGCCAAAGTAATGTAGTATTCTTTCCTTGTTCGCTTGCTCTTTGAATTTTCGTCGCGATGCTCTGAGGAGAGGAAAACACACATTTTACGATAGTAGTGAGAAGAGTGCAGGTTTGCTACAATGGTTTTTACGACGGTGCGTGCGACGCGGTAGTCTGAACGAGGCTTAAGGAGGTTCCTCTGCCGCTCGGTGCGTCAAAAGCCGGTGAAAAATCCATCTTCTTAAGTGTTTTAAGAAGTCGATTAAAAAAAACATTACCTTACGTAGTCACCTATAGTATTCAAACAAGAACTTAAAGACTTTGTGAATAAGTTGTATCGAAGCACTTAAAAGTGGGAAACAATTTTTAAAACTCATCAGTAGCTTATTTTGATCTCGGTTTCTGGCAGGCAACTCGTTGCCACGTTTCATTGCTCTGACAATAAATTTGAGCTCATCACCGCTATTTCGTGTTCTGAAATGTGTTCCATAATTTAAAAATAAGTTTCAAAATATTTACATGGAAATGTAACTCCTTATTTAAATATAATGGGTAAAAATCATGTGTTAGAACGACTTGGCAACGGTTGTAAGTGCAACATTGCTCAATTACTGCGTTCACTTGTTTTCCTGCTCTCGTGTTGGCGTGTGTTTGAGTTTGTTAGTGACTGCTTTCCAGGAAATCGTTAATATCATACATATATATTTGTATAATACATTACTGTATTTATGTATTCATTTATATAAATACCCGTGAGTATTATAACATATCTTCAGATAACTTTCGTCTCCTTGGAAGCTATCAATTTCCTGCCATGCCGAGGGAACCCGGACAACATTACCGGAACAACGACAATTTCTAATACTTTTTTGTCAATGTATTAAATTTAGCGTCAATGCACAAAAAATCCAGCTCCACAAAGTTCATTGTAAATTCCCGTCTGCTCGAAAATCACTCGTTTCGTCACGGAACAGCAGCACAGCGTTGCCGATGTGGAATCAACCTGCAGCGCCACATGTTAGTAACTACGTGATTTCTGCTATTTTTGTTGCAAAAATATGTTAATATCATTTAAACCAACGTGGTAAGGGTATATTTTTTTAATACTATCATGATTCTTATACTGTGGCGCACCTTATATCAGTTTTTTGTCAAAACGACATTTATATTCGAATAGTAGTCTGCATTTCTTCTACTCATAGGCAAGCATTGCCATAAGATCCTATAGAAATTCTCTCATTTTTAAATGAGATTTCCGAGAAATATAGCGTGGAAAGCCTAATTTTTTTCAACAGCAATCGATAGAGTGCAGTAAGAAGGGCTTATTTTGAAACTTTCATGAAAATGACATTTACTTCGTTTCTCGGTGGAACCTCCTTAATGGAAGGTAGCTGGCAGGGAAAAGGAATACAGGAGGAGATGCGTAGGTTTCGAGGTGACCGCGAACTGAGAAAAGCAAGTGAAGGAGAATTCTAGATAAGCGAAGGCGAGGAAAGGTATTTCAGACAACACTAATGAAGTCAACAATTACCCACAGGAGACATATGGATAAGAAAGCTCAAGACCTATTAATCTTTCCCCTCTCAAGAAGTCTATTATTCGAGAGGTACATCCACACGATTAACGTTTAAGTGTTGGCAGGAGAGTCGGGTATTCAGGAGACTTGGGACCCGAGACAGAAAGATTTAACTAAAAAAAATAAATTAATTAAAGGGAAGCTAATAGCATCGTTAAAAACTGCTACGAGCGAACCTATAGTATTTCTAAACTTTTAGAGGGATTAGGTTGGGAGCCGCTATAAACTCGGAGGCTGCACGCTAGGCTTGGTTTGACTGAAAAATTTAGAACAGGTGTGTTTTAGAAAGACACAGAGAATATAGTGTTTGCGCCATACTACATCTCCGACATCATGTCCGACAGAAGCGATAAAATAAGGCAGTTAAACTGCCAAACAGATAGGTACAAAAATTCGTCCTTTCCACGCACAATAAGTGACCGCAATAACAACTGTGCTCCACACAAGACACTCCCATTACACACTTCACCATTACACCTCCCAAAACCTTATCCTTAACACTTTTACACGGCTGGTGTCCCGACACCTCTTGCCACACACCCATGCGGCGGCTTGGAGGTTTTAGGTAGGTTTTAGGAGGTAGGATTTAGGTGTAGCTCAAACTACTACCATTACATCGCACTGTCTAGCGTAAGACCTTAATCTAATGGCAAGAACATTATCCAAGACAACCAGTACGTCATGTAAAAACGTCCACAACACTCCCAATCACTAGCTTCTAAAAACCAGAAACGGTGAAATCCATAAAAATCCCGCCAACTCTCATTGTCGCGGTCAAGAGGTTATGAATTGACTGTCGAATAAATTACGTGCGGAATGACGTACATGGTCGGCAAATCGCGCGCAAGGGCAGAGGGAGGGGAGGGGGAATGAGGTTTCCTCGCCAAAGACGCGCATGCGATCGGAGATAAGGGCGACACAAATGATGATTCTCGAGTAACGACAAGGGAGGAATGAGTTATGCCGCGCTAATTGAAAAAGGCATGCAAAATAAACGCACTGACCGCACGTTAACAGCGACTATTGGCACCTAGTCACTGTATGAAACCAAAACAAAAACGTGAATTAAGCATTCCTCCATACATTGGGACCAATCTATTTAACTTTTTAGCAACAACAAATTAGTGCCATGTGTATCGTTGAAATAATACCTCTTTAAAGCAAGTTGAATTGCGGCTATGTACTAAGCATACCTTCACTTGGCCTTTTCCAGTAGGTACGCTATGAATTCGTGACCGTTTCATTTGGTTTCCAATTTGTTTACCGACTCTTCTTCCTTCTCTAGTTGTCAATACATCAGTATCGGCTAGCGAAAGCCCTCTGTTCTCCACTATCTACCCTATCGCATCCTCTTCATTTCTGAAAACCGTCCACATCCTATATCCTCCAGCATCAGCTTCCAATATTCCAGTGCGGGCCTTCCTCAATAACTTTTGCCTTCCTCTATACCCTTCAATAGACCCATTAGCAAAATATTGACGGCTCAAGGTAGTTTGAGCGTGCTAGTTCCCTAGTCATAATGGAGACCATATTCGAATTATACGCTTTAATTTTAGCAGCTGTAAGAAGCATGGATTAAATACTACATATTTAAAATTGCAATAATGTACTTGTATGTGACTGATTTTCTAGGTAATCAAATAAAAATATCCACATAGGTCTTTGATTTGACTCATTTTTTCACGCGGTACGTTCGAAAGTCCTTCACAACGGGAGGTTTCTTTGCGATTCTGGAAAAACTACTGCGGTGACAATATGATTTATTTTCAAAAATAGTCGAGAAAACAAACTACACCCTGTTAATTTTTTGACGAGGTCTAAGCATTAGAAATGCCTCACTTTTTAAATAAGGTCTCTCTGTAGAGCGTAACCTACCATTTCCCATGCAAAAGGGCTGGTTATATTTGCCAAAAATCTCGGAAAGTAGTTCGGTTAAGAGGCTGATGTTTTGGTGTCATTGGAATTACTCGTCCATATTTTTCGTGAAAATGAGACAAAATCCACTGATTTTAGGCGAAATGTTATTCCGCTAAAACTACCTTCAGAGTGGCCTGGACTTCCGAGAGACTCTTAAATACTAAAAACATCCCCAGAGCTCTTTCATCTCACTTTCATACATCGTAAGTCTGGTATTGCTATCAGAAAACAAATTTTCCTCAATGAATTCGAAGGACTACGACGAATCCAGATAAATAAGCAAGAAAATAAAATTTAAGAACTGAAATACGCAAATAGATTTGCCGTTTCGAACTGGGTTACGAAGACAAAAAAAAATACCTAGCGAGCGAATTCGGAAGAAGAAAATGCTTTTCGGATAGACACTTAAAAAGAAAATAAAAAGATCTGATTGGGAGATTTCGAGCGCTGAAGTTGACTGACGCAAGCGACGAGAGGTTAAGGACCATTCAATCCCGAGGCCACGCGCGACAGAGAGACACAAAAGGCCGTCGTTTGGGGTAAAAACAACTGCGAAAAATGACAGCAAAAAGGGAATTAAGAGAATGGATTAGAAACCGAGACGTTAAGGTCAAAGGAAGGAAATTGAAAGCACGGAGCAAAGCCCGTTTTGGACCGGAGAGGACATTACACGCCATGTTGCCTAACAGTATTAGATGGGGAACGAGGAAATGTTGAAGTACATAGCTCCATAAGCATAGCTTAGTGCGAGTAACGTTCAGACATCCGAAATTATTTCCTACTAAGTGAGCTATCGTCCGGCCAAAACGAAGCCTGCTAAACGTGGAACAGTATGTCTACATACTACTCTGCGAGCCGCCGCATGGGCGTGTGGTAGGGGGTGTTAGGACACCGGCCGTGTAAAGATGTAAGGCTTATGGAGGTGAAATGGTAACGTGTATTTAGTGGGGCTCAGTTTTCATTGCGGTCGCTTATTGTGCGCGGAAAGAACGAATTTGTGTACCTATCTGTCCGGCAATGTATCTCACTTATTGTATCGCTTCTGTCATACCTAGAGATGTAGTGAGGCGTCGTGATAATATTCTCCGTGTCGCTCTGAAAAACACAAGTTCTGAATTAGGGGCTCCCACCTTAATCCCTCGTAAAAGCTGTGAAACATTACGTGTTCGCTTGTAACAGTTTTTAAAGAACCGTGCAGCTTTCCTTTGTATTTTATTAATATATTTGGTTAAATCTTTATGTCCAGGGTCCAAAATGCTCGCCACGTATTCGAGGTGTGGCATAGCCAGAGCAAAGTAGCATCTCTCGTTCCCTTTTTCATCCAAGGACCTTCCTATTATACGCTTAACAAAATCTGGTTTCTTTAATGGTGTGACGCTTATGTTTCGCCTTTCCCACGAGATATCAAAAGTTAAGTTTATTCCAAGAAATTTTACTGTATTGAAGATATTATGTTTACTCCACTCACAGTGTAGGTAGGGTATTCGTGCCATGACTTTGGTAAGAAGTGTTGTGGTGAATTTACTTAGATTTGATTCTAGCCCCCACTCCTGGCACCACGAATGAATTTAGTTAAGGTCCGATGACAGAACTTTTAGGTCCACATCTTCACTTATTTCACGGTAGATAACTGAATCGTCTGCAAATAATCTAAATTTACTAATAACTCGAAAAATTAGGTCATTGACATAAATAATGAATAAAAGTGGGCCGATTACGCTTCCTTGAGGAACACCGGATGTGACTCAAACCATATCAGGGCTTAACCCATCAATAGCTTTTTGTTTTCGATCACTGAAAAAGTTCGAAATTCACTGTTTTTATGAACTCCGTATGATTGCAATTACATTCTGGATATTAGAGACATTTATCGATTTTATAATACTTTTAAAAAATTTCGAATGATCCAAGCAGTATAGCTGCAAGTTATAACTCATTACGTATTTCTACGTTTACGTTTAATTTCATATTCCCTCGTTTGAAATAAATATGCCGGCAACCGCCCAGAAATTGCGAGGTCTACTTTTAATGAGTGTAATCCCTATCTTGTACTTTTTAGGTGGTCTCTTCAATATGAATCTTAAATTATATGGGAAGTTAGCACTTGTATTTCGTTATTCGCCACATTAGGTAGCGTAAGAACGGTCGACTTTAATGAGCAGAGCCTCGCAAACCACGCGAATGATCGATCCCAAGTTTGACTCGCAGACTTTTGGTTACATAAAATAATTATCGCCACAGTTTCATTAATTGCTTGAAGACATAGATACAGTGAGACCCATCTTAACTTAAGAGTTTTTCCACGACTTTTTTCGATTCAGCCACCCGTTCATTTGTAAAATACTCCAAGAAACTGAACCCTTGTCGAACGACCACCACTCTTAACGACCATTTTTCACCGAACAGTCGGTTGTCGCTTAGCGCAGGTTTCACTGTACCTGTGAAAAGATCCTCTACCAGTTGGGTGCCCCAATTATCTAGTCATTTTCCCGTCGACTCCGCATCACGATTGACTTTTCGAACTTTTGCTCGTTTCAGCATTTATAACCAAACGAAAGGCGCAAATATCGAACCGTGGTAAAGTTTTCATCGCATTTAATATTTGCGTTAAGTTCTTTTTTATACTTGAAGACAGAATTACATGCGATACTATTTTCCAATCCGATTTTTAGATTTAATCACCGATTACAGAGTTCCAAGAAGCCACCAGTATCGAGAGGTTAGAACGTTCATCCAAACAGAGTCCTCACGATAAGTTTAAAAAAACTAAAGATTCATTTAGGTCCAATATTCACAGTCCACGTTACCGATATAATAATTATAACGTGCATCAAATCAACGTGCTGCAAGAAGCTCGCAGTACGACACAAAGAAGAAAGGCAGCTGTCCAGCTTTTCCTCTTGAAATGGTGACCCGACAGCGATAAGTCACATTCCGCCTCCCATTTATGTTCCGATAACCTAATTTCAAACATATGACGAACGCTTAAACAAAGGCCAAATGAAACCAATATGAATACGATCCATAAATAGATTCATGCATGGAAAGAAGCCAATGTTTGCTATGCTGCTAAGTGTTTCAACTGATGTGAGAGTAACTATTTCCAAATTTGCGCCGCATTTAGCACGGGTAAATGAAACATTTGTCTTCATAACACGTAATTCATTATCAACAAAGACATACGGAAGTTGGATTATAACAATAGTAATGTCGAAATATAGAATAGATACCAGCCAAAGGCTTGCTAGGAAATTTGCTTAAAATAGGATAAGAGGTACTTGAAAAATGAATGTTTAGTTCCCGCATTATCGCTTCATAACCGACATAAGGTAGAGACAATCGATTTTCAACATTAGCTTCCGATCCCCAGTACTCTGAACTGAACTTTATCGAGAGGAGGATAAAAACGGGAAAGCAATTATTTAGAAAAACTTAACAGGTAAACAATATATACATTGAAACCCCTCATAACGACCACCCTTCTCAACGACCATTTTTCAGCGGAACCGTCGGTGGTCGCTTAATTCAGGTTTCACTGCATGTGTACGTTAAATAAATAAGCATTTAAATTTCCCAGGAGCAACTAAGGTATGAAGAAAAAAAACGCCATCTGCATAGATCTTAACTAAGGATGAGTCGAATCCAAATGTCGATTCTCGATTCCACCGATTCTCAGGATTAGAATCGGTATCGAGAATCGATCGCCTAAAGTCGATTCCGATTCAATCGAATCCAGATAGATAAATATTCAAATCAAAATTCATTTATTACATCATATTTGTCTCAGTAATTTTGGGTGTAGGCAATCAATTCGTACTTTTTATCCACCTCAATAGGTTAAGGATATACTTGCTATTTGTTAATAAATATACTTTTTGAGCGACTTAATTGTCTTTGTTATTCAATTTCGGCCAATACTTGAATTTAAATAATCGTCTTAAGTTACTGGTACATCAATATCCCACCTGTTAATATGAATAAGAATCGATGGAATCGGAATCGAGAATCGGGAATCGATTTGAAAGAATAGGAATCAGAATCGAAAAAAAGTGGAATCGACTGATCCTTAGTCTTAATAAAACCGTCGCTTTAAGAGTTTTTCGATTTTTTCAAATCAGCCGCCCGTTCATTTACATATTATGTACTCCTAGAAACTGAATCCCCGTTCGAACGACCAATTAACAGCCAATTTTCAGCGGAATCTACGGTGGTCGCTTAGTACAGGTCTCACTGCATAAACGCTCATTTGTGTATTCTGGGCCCAAAAAATATAAATTGTTGTAAGTAAATACGTAAGTATGTACTACGATATGTAAAAAGCTGTACATGTTATTTGTGAAAGTTAAGGAAATGATTGTTACAAAAAGATGACACAGATGCTTACTTGTTTTGCGTTAGTATCTCAGCTTGGAAATCTTGAAAATAAGATCATTTTTATGTGTTTTTTTCAGTATTTAATGTCGTGTGCTGCGAGATTTAAGTTCTTTTTGTTGCTTAGAACTTTATTTGTACACAATAAAGACAAAATGTTAAGCTTGGGTACCAATGTGCTAGAAATGAAAGCGGTGTTAACTTCGAGATGAATGAAAACTTTCCACGTGATTTATTTGGTTTAGTCCTCCGCAGTTTCAACGCATAGGAGTTGAAAACGCGTTATTATATTACTACACCGCAACAAATACTATTTATTCGAAGTAAGCACAAGGAAAGGTGTACGTGGATCCAACATTTATAAAAACCTTCTCCTGATTCTTGCCTTGAATGTTTGCTTATGACAGCTTGTTGCGGCTCTACTTGAGAGGGATCGACGTTAGATATATATTGAGAACCCCGACGAATTATGCTAGGTTTAATCATATTAACAAGATTAGAGAGATAGATTGTCGTACCGATAGATTTAAAATGTCACTTTTCCCGCGTACTATAAGAGAGAACAATAGGCAGCGTAGCAAAGGGATAGGTAGGTGAAATATAGTTAGAGTAGTCTGCAGTGCATGATGCAAGTAATAACAAACATTAATCCCTTTCTTATTATGTAGATACTAACCATGTGACCCTATTATCTAGCATGCCTTCATTAAATATCCTACTTGCATGTCAATAGTGCATGTTTGGTGATCTTCACCCCCTGCCACACACCCTCGTGGTGGCTCGCAGGGTATTACGTAGACGTAGACGATCTGAGGAACCTTTGCGACGGTTCTTCACTGAATACAGGTTTCTCGGTATCTCAAGTTCGCTACCGAGACAATTAATGACATCGCGCAGATATCACATTACGAAACGTTACTCAAATAGTACATGATATAATAATTTTATATACCTACGGTAATTGCCCCAAAAAAGTTTAAAAACCATAAATCAACTTCGATAAAATAAAAATAATAAAACAGTAACTAGCCGAAACCCGGGATCGAACCAAATCTTCAGCCTAACGCTCTCTCCACAGCTATTTCGGCTGCATTGATGTAACAACTACGTGCAACTTCTATCGCTTACCGGGTGCAGTGGGCTAAGTAGAATAATTTAATTTACTTTTTATACGACAGTGCCAGCTCTTCCATAAATATTTTTCCTGAAACAACAGGCTTTACCGTAAATAAATGTCCTTATGTAACCCACCGATTTATGAGGTCAATTACGCTTGAGAAAATTTGTCGATATGGACGGTTTTATTACAAAAATTCTGCGTGGTTTGCAGTTCATAGATGGCATAAATTATGAGATATCTTCGGTCTAACGCTCGCCCAAATGAGATACTCCGGCATAAATTCCCTGAACATTGACGTCCTATTGGCTTGACGAACTTGGTGCGGACAGTCGACCTCGTTGAGCACTGAAATTCTTTAGTTTCCATACCACTGCTCCTGGTCTCTAATTAATATTTTACAGCAGAGATATGTTTTCTTACATTAATTCCCCATGGCAACGAATGACTATTTTCAAGTTTATGAAGCTTTATAAGCATGAATTATTTAGTAAGGCATTTTTTCCAAAGTAAATTTTTAACACGAGAAATTTCCCGATAACATGAGGTCTTCTATAGTATACAGTGAAGAATTCCTTCTTACGTAACCTATTCATCGTTTTATTCCAACTGAACTTGATCTCATTCATTAGAAAAAATTACTTACACCACGCACATACGTATTAACCAAGGTGGTTGTTAAGAAGTGAAGGCGATATTCCACTAGATTCATGAAGTCAATTCGCCATTTAAGTCGAGACAGTTTCGGCCATACTCAGGCTTACGCGTCGAGCGGGCGCGTTCGGTGCCCGAAAATTCTAAGTTAAACTGCACGGGTAATTAGGTAATTATGGTGTAGCTAATGGAGGGAAGGACAAGGAGAGAATATGTGAGAACATTCTTGTGGAGCGTGGCACACTATGGATCGGAAGTATGGACCATTGGAAAAGCTGACTGGAAGCCTTCGAAACCTGGTGCTGGAGAAGGATGCTAGAGATAAGATGGACGAACAAAATAAGAAATCATGGAGTGCTCAGAAGAATAGAACAGGAAAGGACCATATGGAACACGACAGAAAAAGAAGAACCAAGTGGGTTGGACACACACTGAGGTACAATGGGTTTGCGAAGATCATAACTGAAGGTGAAATAGAGGAAAAAATCTCCAGAGGAAGACCCAGGAATAAGTTCGTGGACCAAATAAGCAGGCAAACACATAGGAAGAGATACCAGGAAGTAAGGGAACTAGAATTAGATAGGGAAGGGTGGAGGGCTGCGGTCAACCAATATTAGGATTGCACGACCAATGACGATGAAGCGTCTAGGATATGCAACCGGGAGGAACAATAATCACCAATTTCACCACTTGTATATTAATTGATGCTGAACAAATTTTTACTGCCAACGCAAGGAAACGCAACGTGAGCGTTCCCCAAGGGTTAAGCGATTGGTGTTTTAGCCTTGGGAGAAACACGCGTGTTCACGAGATTAAAAACAGTTCTCCCTGTAGATCGCCTGGCCTTATGGATAAGGAAAATGTATACAGAGGAGTATTTTCCCTTGGTTATTATAGGCATTTTGAATTTCTCTTTGATTTACCGATGTTATTATTCCCGCAGCCAATCAAAGAATCATATCGCATCCCTCTCCCATCATTCCAATTGTCATCGAACTTCCCTCCCCTTCGAAAGAATATTCATCCGCGCCATTTAAAACTTAGAAAAAAAAGGAGGCCGGACCTGACGCACTCCATCTGCGTACCAGTCGGCAAGAAGATGAGGCACGAGGGATGACAATAGCGATCACGCGGAGAGAGCGTGGCTTCTGTCTCGGGCGAGAAATGAGCGGAGGGAGTCTCACCCACGTAACACGCTAATCACGACTCCCTCCCTCCCTCCCCCTCCCTCCTCACCTGCCTCTCCGAAGACGCAGGACAATGGCGATGCTCCATCGAGGAAGGAGACACTGCCAACCGCCGTAGGAGAGTGAAAAAAAGCCCGCATCTTAAGGTGACTTCCAACGAAAAGGTCCACGGATTACTAAACCACTTCAGAGTCCAGACTCTCCCCAGCAATGGATACGAGGGCACACCAACGGTTAAAAAAAATATATTCTCTATATTTATAAATTTATTTTTATTTATACTCACACTCCCGAAAACAGCACAACAAAGGCCTTTACATCGGGTTATTAACAACTAACAATAGACGAACAAAACACCCATGACCTGAGTAGTGAAAAACCACCCACGCGGGACTCGAACCCGCGACCCTCGGACTAACAGGAGAGGACTTGACCCTGCCGCCACCGGGGCCGACAACATCCAAGTTTTATCGGTATTCATTCACTTCTCACGTTCTCCCTCCCTCTTTTCATTTGCCTGACACGCATTAACCCATGGTTCTCTCAACTGGAAAATATGAATACGGGATAAGGACCTATCCCTGGGCAAGAGAACCAGACTTCCTATTATCTGTTCAGTCACTCAGGCAATCATACAATCTACCGCTTTACACAGTACGTTATCCTCGTGCAAGACTGCATGCATTTCCTTGTACAGTTAAATTTATCGTATAAGGCGAACTTAAGGGTTAGATATCCCTAAACGTACAGCAGTCTAATTAGACAGAAATAGAAGCACTGACGGTGTCTACTGACTTGATGGAACTTTTACAAACCACAGAATAAAAACACACTCCACCTCGGCCTTCAAATTGCTGCTTAAATTTAACAGTAAAATTTAAATTTTGCACGTTATGGCTAGAGAAATTTCTCGATCAAGTTACATCGAGGCTACCCTGCCATTGAAGGTTAAATACGATTTGCCGCCATGAATTTCTTTAGAAGATGGTGCTTTAGGGAAACAATAGCTCTAGCTGTCATTTTTCTACGCACATATTCTTTTGCATCATATTTCAAAGCCATACGACCCCCTTTATTAACCATTCCTTCGGAATGGAAATCAATTCCAGCGACAGATAACCTTAAATAGTGCCGGGACGCAAAAGGGACAACTAAAACGAACAAAGGATAACGCCTAAAGGCAACTGTACACAGTGCATTCAAATGTATCAACAAATGTATCATAGAATGTACAAGAAATAAATTGAATTAGAGCCGGCTCTATTTTCCGTTCAGTCATTCAGACAATCATACAATTTGCCGCTTTACACGGAAGAATTTCCTCGTAGAAGAGTTCATGTATTCATTTGTACAATAAAATGTATCGTGTAAAGCGGCCTTAAGGGATAGATATCCCCAACAGCTATTTTTGAAAGAGCCACACACGGTCATTCGAGATGTCACAGTAGATATCCCGCGAAAAGAACGTGAAAATCAGCCGTAGAATTGGCCCCTATGATTAAAGTTCTAAGCCAGTGTCTCTCATAAGACACTGAGAATTTTACAAAGTATTTAACGAAAGGTTACATTAGCGAAAGAGTTTCCTCAGATGGTTGCTGGGCCTTGCCTGCCAAGCGACTGAAGATAATGGGCGAACAATCGGAGAGGTTCACCAGCACTCACAACATGCGCGTAAATATAGCCACTCTCTTAATTTATTGAGACGACAAGAGGATTGGGTGCAAGTGATTGCATAATCGCACTCATTTAGAAAATTTCCTTACGCAATGACAACAAGGATACGATGCCACGAACCGCACACAGAACGGATCTGTGGGGGGAGGAACAGAAAGTGATTCGTTGCCACGGTGTTACGAGTCCAACCACGCCCCCCCACCTAAATAAACACCATGATTTCCTTAGTTTTGCACAGTCTCAGTCCATTATCCCGCTGATGAAAGAGGCGACAATGCGAATAAATCCCAATTCCTGCTGTAGGTGCACTAAAAAATGTTCATGTAAATAGAACGTCCTCCCTTACATGTATCAAAACTTCAAACACATCGTGGGAAACACTCATACATAACATATACAGTGGAGCATTAAAGAAATTAGGATTTATCAAGCGTATAATAGGAAGGTCCTCGGATGAAAAAGTAAAAGAAAGGTGCTATTTCGCTAATGCTAGAACGTACATAGAAAACGCCACGAGCATTTGGGACCTTGGAAAGAAAGACTTCACCGAAAAACTAAATAAAACACTAAGGAAATCTGGGCGATTTGTCAAAAAACTGCTACGAGCGAACATATAGTGTTTAAGCTTTTAAAGAGTTTATGTTGGGAGCCACCAGAGACTTGGAGGCTGCACGTCAGGCTTAGTTTGCTTGAGAATTTCGAACAGAGGTGTTTCATATGTATGTGTAAATTTCAAACAGAGGTGTAGCGACAGAAAATTTCATTCTGACGTCACACTACAATTCTAGGTCCGACAGAAGCGATGAAATAAAGAGAGATACATTGTCGAATAGATAGGTACAATAACTCGTTCTTTCCACGCACAACAAGAGACCATAATAAAATCTTGAGCCCAATTCAAAACACTCCCATTTAAGGTAGTTTGAGTGAAATATCATTTTACTTAGAAATCAATGAATTTGATCTCATTTTCAAGAAAAATATCTCACCCTTCTAATGACACCAAAACTTCAACCCCTTACCACATTATTTTCGGAGATATTTGCCAAAAAAATACCAGCCTTTTTACATGGGAAATGGTACGTGTATGCTCTCCAGAGAGACATTATTTACAAAATAAGGTATTTCCAACACTTAGATGTCGTCAAAAAAAACCAACATCGTGTAGTTTGTACGCTTTCTAAACCATATTTGAAAAATAATCATATTGTCACCGCAGTAGGTTCTTGGGTATTACAAAAAACCTTCCGTTTTGAAGGAGTTTCAAACGCACCGCGCGAAGAAAATAAGTCAAGTTAAAGACTTGGATATTTTCATTTAATTATTCACAATTTCTGTCATATAAAACTATTTTATTGCACCATTAATAATGCAATATTTAACTGATGTGTGCCACAACTGGTGAAATTAAAACTTAGAATTCGAAAATGGTCTCTATTATGACTCGGGAACTACCTCGCTCGGATTACCTTCAAAACGCTTCACCATTTCACCTCCCAAAATATTATCCTTCACACCTTTACACGGCTGGTGTGCCACAGACCCACGCGGCGCGGTGGCTCGCAGGGTAATATATAGATATCTTCCCACTTGAAAAAAAAGTATTTTACTCATAGATAAAGTGGAAAAAGTAGGCGGAATTCATGGTATCTCATTCAGGTAATTCCATTGCTTCGGGGTTCCGCAGCGTTGCGTTATCTTGACGATGACGTTTCGTCACCAATTCTGGCCATATTTTCAGATCAGGCCATTTACATAACGCAACGCAATCATCAAGACAACGCAAAGCAGCGAAACCCGGAAACAATGGAATTACCTGTACTACAGCGCTACGAAAGCCTTGAGCAGAAATTCATGGTAACGTAATGCATCTTTACCTGGATTGAAGCATTAAGCTAACATGTATTTCTGTTGTAGCATATGTATGGTAAATCATACTGAACTAAACAAAAATGCGTACGAATGGGAAATTATCCAAACGTGCGTCATGCATTCATCACAAATATCAGATGATATCACGTTCTTCAAGACTCATTCAAGGAGTCGAAATCATAACAATGCAGGAGTACCCACAATTTTCACATAAATTAAAGTGTATGGCTCGAAGGAATCTCATGAATGTGCTATCACGAATTTAACGGGGATAAAACTTAATGGAGTGGACACATTTCATGGAGAAGGAGAGATTACAAAATATTCCAGAATACTCTGAGCTACGACACACATAATTCCCCATCCGAATTCCGACCAGATGCAAATAGTCCCTTTTCGCTTGAGCGTTTTAAAGTGGTTTTTACCTGCAGTGCTAAAACCTCCCTTCACCACCTATTTAACACAAGAGCCCAACCTAAAGATAACATCGTTAAGGCGAAATAAATAATGCCAGACTAAATTTATTGAAAATTCAAGATTACGCAGAGGGAACATTTTAATGTAGTCGACCTCAAATCCAGGAGAGAAAAATAATTATTATATTTACACTATGCGAGAGCGATTGTCCGCTAATTACTCATATCCATACATTCTCTTTGCCACCCAAAGACTTGATATGTATATTTCAGGTGATACTAGCCTAGTGAGAGACTCTTGTCCGACTCTTGTCGCTTCCAACCTATCACTTCCATCAGCTGTGAAACAATCTGCTCACCCGTAAAAG
This sequence comes from Ceriagrion tenellum, assembly GCA_963169105.1. Taxonomy (NCBI): domain Eukaryota; kingdom Metazoa; phylum Arthropoda; class Insecta; order Odonata; family Coenagrionidae; genus Ceriagrion; species Ceriagrion tenellum. The sequence continues at coordinate 85,026,195 of OY720633.1, read as the reverse complement.
CGTTTAAAGCGGATAGTACGATTATTGTTTATCTACCGATCTGCATGAAGCTGCGTACATTTTCTCATAACTGACAACTCTATATAAAAGAAAAAATGCACCATGTCGTGCTGTTTTTTTTAATTCAATGAAATATAAACACGAAGCCTCGTGGAATATGAAATATATTTTGTAATAATTCGAATACATATTTACAGGATTTCGTCCAAGCGTGGATTAATACACTAAAATTATTATTGCAATTCAACATCAAGTGGTGACGTCTGGTACAATGTTCGAAAAAAAACAATAATTGTACATAATTTCGATTAAATATCAAATACCGCGCCGATAATTCAGGTCGCCACATGATTTTATTTGGGAAAAAAATTAAAGTCTCATTCTTGCAGCATTTCGATTACAGGTAGTTTTAGAGAGTTCCGGCGCATTAAGAAATCCACTTATATAAAAACATGTTTTTTCATCGAGTTACTTCACAAATTATCAAAAATATACGCTAAATGATCCAGGAATACCGGTCTAGACACCTTAACAAAGCGTGCATCTTTCCTTTGCATATTACATCACGTATTATTTCCGTCTGTGCAAAGTCCCAAATGACATTGGCATACTCAATATGTGATCTAAATAGGGCAAAGTAACGTATCTCTGCTACTCTTTAATCCCAAAATCTTCTCAAAATCTTTTGAACTTTTCACAAGATACATCTAATCTCTTAAATGCAGCGCCGCAAGAGTGCGTGCTTTCCCCATGTATTGCCTGGTCTCATCATTAATGTGCCGGATGATTTCGCTACAGCGTCGGAGCCGATGGTACACATTTATAAATCGTACGGAAATCATACACAGCTTGCCAACCGAGCGGCGTGATTGAATCTGCTCCAGGAAGGTGACGTACACTAGGCCAATGAGAAGGCAGTCGTTCACGCACGTTGAGAGACTTGTTTCAAAATCGCCACGCATCTCTAAAGTGAGTATTCCTACCCGTTACCCAATCAACACAGCACGGCGTTACCAGCGTTCTGAATATGCACTCAGGAACGATTGAATATGCACTCAGGAACGAGCTTCTGGTAGTTGGAGCGGGATTTCATTTCACCTAGAAATCATTGAATTTGGTCTACTTTTAAAGAAAAATATCTCGCCCTCCCAAAGACAGAGGAATGTTTTGACGATCTGGAGTAGCTGTTGGTGACATCATGCTGGCATTCTGCTATTTTTTTCACCCAAGGATGCTCTACGACAGACAAACACAACGTTATATTCCAGGCCTTTTAAATACAAATCACCACCGATCATGGTTTGAGCACATATGTAAATACAATTATCAAGGTGTTTTACATTTTGGGAGGAGTCTTTTAAATTTAAAACACCTTGATAATGGTACATATGTGTTGAAATCATGGTCCGTGAGGATTTGAATCATGAAAATGAGGAATTTAACGTTGTTTTCATTTAAGATACTATGAGCGAAATATCATTTCACCTTGAAATAATTGAATTTTGTCTCCTTTTAGGGAAAAATATCTCACCCTTTCCAAAGATACCAAAATATAAGCCCCGTACCGAACTACTTTCCGCGATTTTTGACGAAATATACATGCCCTTTTATATGGGAAATGGTACGTGTATGCACTATGGAGAGACTTCAATTAAAAAGAGAAATTTATAACACCTAGATCTCTTAAAAAAATTAACAGTAAGTAGTTTTTATGTTTCCTCGGCATTTTTTTAAATTAATTCTAATGTAACTGCAGTACTTTTTTTCCTGAAGTCACGTAATGACCTTCCGTTGGGAAGGAGGTTCCAACGTACCGCGAGAAAAAAATGAGTCAAGATAAAGACTACTATAGACGTAATTTTTTAACTGACAATTTCAGTCTAATAAGAGTATATAATTTAAGCATTAATATTACAATATATACTTCATGCTTCTTAAAGGTACTCGAATAGAAACTCAGGGTAGAATTAGAGGTAGAGGCCCTTAGAGGTAATCGAATAGGGTCTCTATAATGACTAGGGACTATTCCACTAAAACAAACTTAACCAGAAAATATAAAAAAGTCATTTTTATTTGGTCCAGATAAAAGAAAACTTTGTACAACAAAAAACTTCGCTAAAACTTTGTCATTTTTTCATTAGTTACAATGCTATGCACTGTAACTAATGAAAAAGATAACAAAGTTTTCTTTTTCCATTAGTGACAGTGTCTTCCTTTAAGTTGAGCCTGAAATCAGTGAGATCTACAAATGGTTTTCTAACGACGGGAATAGAAGGAACGGCGGAGGAAAAGCGGTGCAGGGGAAGGAAAAGACAGAAAACGTTGGACAATATCGAAGTAGAGGGGAAATACGAGAAAATGAAGCGATTAGCTGAGAGAATAGTAGAGCTGAGGAGGAGACGGTGAGGAAACCTGCCGAATGAGGCAGAAAAACATGAATGAATTCGTGACTTCGAGCCATACGCCGACGAAGGTCCCACAAGTTCTGAGATGAGTACATAAATTGCTCAAGCAATGAAAACGACTAAGGAGTATCAAGGGCTTCGATTAGAGACGTGTCGCTCATTTATCTATTATCCTCTAGCCGTCTCTGCGCATGGTGACACTCAATAAAAGGGATTTCTGACCAAGTATGAGGATTACGCAACGACTTCTAAAAAAGATAAGAGACGTTTGGGAGTCCCTCTGATGGACACCACCGATTGCGACACATTCAGTTGGGAGGCCTTCCGGAGGAAATCGCTTGAGAGCTCACTTATTTATCTTTTTCCCAGTTTATTTTAGAGGGCAACACGCTAATAATGTCCTTTCTGAATGCCCCGTTTGTTGAACCCAAAAACGAGTGAACGATGGACTGAAGGAAAGAGCAGAGAGGTTAGTTAACCCATCACTTCTCCCCCCGAGTCACCATTTCACAGAAATTAATGACTATTAGAGTAGATCAACTTTGGCCCGATTTACACATTTATAAATGGGAAAATATAATTATTTTTTTAGAGGTGATCTACCAAATTAGGTGAGCTTCGATCAAAGTAGAAATACCTAAAGAAATCTCTAACACCAGATGGTCCTTGTCGATATGTATATACTATCTCGCTCTTCAACTCGACATAAAATCTATCCCTATCCAGATAGGTACAAAAACTCGTTCTTTCCGCGCACAATAAGTGACCATAATAAAAATTGAGCTCCACTAAATACACTCCCAAAATACACGTCACCATTACACCTCCCAAAACCTTATCTCTTACATCTTTACACGTCTGGTGTCCTAACACCCCCTGCCACAAGCCCAAGCGACGGCTCGCAGGGTAGTATATAGATGTAGATCCCTCTTTATCCCATCTACATCCACATATTACCCTGCAAGCCACCTCAAGGGTGTTTGGTAGGAGGTGAGCAATCAACAACGCACTACAAAGCACAAGTATCTTTCACCAACATGCACTGCATTGAAGGTATGCGACCAATGCTACAGAAACTATTGATGTATACATCACAACTACGAAAACTATATACAAGAATCATGCAGGGGTGACGCGAGACGTGATGTTTGTATTACGTGGCATATTGGGACCCAAGTATCAAGGCCGGTTTACACGGTACATTTCATTGAACAAACGAAGGTATGAATTCCTTCACGAGAAAATTGTACCGTGTAAAGCGGCAAATTGTATGATTGTCAGAATGACTGAAAGGGAAATAGAATCTGCTCTAATTCCACTGATTTTCTTTTACAATCTATGATACATTCGTTTTTAATCTATGATACATTCGTTTTTGCAACAAGATTTACCGTGTAAAGTGGCCTTTAGAGAGCAAATCAACTAATCAGCTACACTACCAGTCAACTAACCTACTTACCTAATGTCTCATCGGCAGCCAATATGGTCTTTTATCGATCACGGAAAAAACGAAACCAGTTTTAAACCAGTCAGTTCTGCAGTCCATTTTCCCAACTTTATCCTCATGATCTGACCCATCCGTCAAGACTACTATTCTCTTTCTTACCCTATCCCGCTTACGCAGCATCCCCCACACTACCACATCCAACAGCATCATCTCCCACCACGTCACTTATTATAACCATTCAATCTGCCACTCGAAAAGCCTTATCTCGTGTGGATCGGGTTGACGTTGTGGCTAGGGTACATGCTTCCCACGCTGAGGGTCCAGGTTCTAATCCTGGTAGAGATTTTTTTTCGAATTCGGATTCCTGGATTGGATTGGATTTTGGGGAGGCGACCGACAGCTAAGGTCATTTGCGGCATAGCGGAAAGGCAAGATGGGAAGAGTGGATAGAAACCCGGCATCGGCATTAGCTTACTCTTAATGAAAGGCGCCAAGGGGACCACGGTTTAACGTCTCATCCGACAGACGGAGTACTGCACTTATAGTGCCCTCCACAAGACACTCGAGTAGGAATCGGGTGTCCTCTGAAAAACATCCTCCTCTGCAGGATTTGAACCATGGCCGCCCGTATGGTTAGCCAGTACTTTAGTTCCGATCCCTCCGTAAGTGTAGGGTGTAATGTTACGTAGGGTACTTCAAGTACAGTACTCCCGTCTGCCGGGTAGGACGTTAAACGGTGCTCCCCAAGGCACCTTCTGTTAAGAGCAAGCTAGAGCCCACAACGGGCTTTTCTCTGAACCCTTCATCCGGAACACTCCTTCTCTAAGCAACCACCTCACCTTCCTTCCTAATGACCACAGCTGTGGTTTGCCTCCCCAAATAACCAAACAACCAATTCCACTCCCCTCCATCCCTTACCCGATTATCTATCGTCCTTCCCTCTATCATGGCCCTCAGCATCCCCTCACCTCTCATTACACGTTCCAAACACGTACTCAGCCATTTCCAAAATTTCTCCAGCATTTTCCTCTCACCCACCATGCCAAGAACTTCCTACATCGTCTTCCTTCCCGTCCTTTGTTCCTTCTCCACTTATCCTCCACACGCACATCTCAAACGCCTCCAGTCTATTCCTTATCCTTAATCCTCAGCTGTCGAACACAGAGGTAGATTGCGAGGGCATTACGTCATCAAACTGTAAAGCTACGGACTGCACTCGATTGTAACATTGTTTTCACCGGGGATGTGGATTATTATTAATTAAAATTAATATATATTATGCGTGAGGAGAATGCATATTAAAGAAGCAAGTGCATACTGTTTTCTGGTCAGTTATATCGATGGAAAACATCGTAAGATTTCAAAATCAGTGCCGCAAGCGCAAAAGGAACATTGGGGTTGACAAAAATGGCGAATAGGCCACACCCACGTCACAGCTTCTAGCATTGGCCACCATAGCAAGCGCCCTCACCATCTAACTCAATGGTAACGACATTTCGGCACCGTACCACGCTCCACTTCTCATGAAGCTCTTTACCGATATCATCTTCACTTTATTTCCCAAAATAAATCGAAAACATCACCACTGATAAGACTAACACGGAACAAGGGGATTAATCACGTGAGATCATGCTATGCCACCAACAATGTTCCGTTGATTTGATTGGTACATCGTTCATCGCATAACTGCAGTTCGTTCATCCAAATCTTCATGGCTACCCCCATCTCACCGAAGGGACGTGTGGTAAGGCGTGTCATGCCAAGAGATAAGAAGTAGGAATAGAAAATAATAAGGTTTCGGAGAGTGTACAGGCATTAGAAGTGAGATGTTACTAGCAAGACTAGTGTCAAGGGTAGCCAACTCCGAAAGAGTTAATTCCAGTACAGGTTTAACTCATGAGTACGAAATTCCCAGAGATGAAGTAAAAGATATAATTTTAATGACTGTTAAATATATAATCCCAATATATGAGCAGCAAAAGTTCGTAAATTTCATCGCAATTGAACAAGATCTACCAAAAATTGGTTCAACTATGAACACATTTCATCACTGACCATCGTGTACCCATATTCAAAGAGGTGGTGTTGAGGCTAAAGTAGGAAAAGCCTCCGAACGCCGAGGGCCCAGGTTCGAATCTCACAAGCCTCGAACCACCACAGGACTCAATGACTGCCGCACGTCAGGAAAACTTACCTAGAAAGAGAAAAAAATACAAACACATTAGTTCCGTCATCTGGAAACGAATTCAATAACGTGAGGTCACCATGTTATCCTAAGCCAATACTTGGTATAATTTTAGTACCGACTAACATGTTATCGCATACGTTTTGTCATGTATTCGGCTTACAAGCGCCTCGATAACGGGTTGAGATCGAGAAGTCTGCCTGCGGTGGCGGTTGTAGTGACATCTACACGGACCGGGTTCGAATCCTAGTGGTGATGGATACTTTATTACGGCCAAGTTCCTCTTTTGGGAGCTATGTCGATAGCGTTTCCCCGGTAGATCTCATACCACCGCAAAATAAAACTGTAGAGCTCTTTGCCCCTTGGGTTAAAACCAGGCTATTGTCCATGCCAGGTTCTTCCCAACCAACATGTCTCGGTGATCCCCTTACATCCTGACGCCGAAAGCTGCCCAACATATCACCGCATGAACACATGAAACCAGGCAGAGTTAAAACGGCTGAGATCTTCCACTTTTTCCTCTAAAATAGGATTTATGAAGGAATAAGTACACTTCCACTGCTCAAATGAATCTATTTATCGCTCCAAAAATCTACGCAAAATCTATTTATTTGCCTCAATTAAATGTCCTTTTCCACGTTTCCAGTTCTTCCTTCATCATCAGAGCAGTACTATTCCCAAAAAGGCATGAAAAGTCACATACGTTCTATTTTGTTCTCACTTGCTTGCGAACGCAACGCATACCACCAGGCAGCAAACGATGCTAGAACACAGACGAGGACACATGTTGTCAGTAACCGTGACAATAATACCCAGAGTTACAGACTTCTCCGAGTGTACAGGCCTTCAGTTACACCAGCCGAGTCAAATATATAATTTTAACCACAGTATGACTATTTCAAGATTTAGGTTAATTCTTATTCAATCAGATTTCCCTTTGTCTACCATCAATTACCATTTCATCATCATCAGGCGTCACGTCGCTCCAACTTTCACCACCCCATAGAGAACCACGGCCGGTATATCCACCCTTCCTTAAAACGTTTATGTCCATCGCCAGGGAGCACATCCATCCAGTGAGTATCATATGTCCAAAGAAACTCGACTCCTATCCCCAAAAACCAAGCCTCGTTTGATGCTCATAATGCGGCGTTCCTGTATTCACTTCACATTCAATCCGACCATAGGACGCGAAACTGTTATTCTCCAACCGTTTCTAAGGGACGCAATATTAGATTAGATTGTATTGCGTGATTAGCTTAACAGCTATTTCGCTACATAGTATTGAATAAATTCTGAGAAATCTCAAGTGGCTGGGAAACAAGCAAGTTCCTTCTCTTCGTCAGAAATTACACATTACAATACAAATCACATAAAAAGAATAAGAGAGCAAAAAACGATTGACATAAGCCATAAAATAATGCGTGAACAATGAAAAGACCAAAATATTCAAACAGAGCAGGTGAAATACGTTACGATTGCCACGAGAAAACTTCGGTCTGGACCAGGAATCGAACTGCGGACCTTCGGTTTGCCGTTTTGGTCAGCGCATTAGTCCGGCAAAGCAAAGGTCTGTGGTTCGATTCCCGGTCCAGGCCGAATTTTTCCCGTGGTATTTTTCAATGAAAGCACCACTTACATAACGTATGCTCCGTAAGTCAGGCATGGCACCTTTATCAAGAAGAAATACGCGTTGAAGTAATACACTTTTCAAATTTTAGTCTTAGTCATTTTTGCTGCCATGAGAACTAATGAATGACTACGTTTTCATTTTTTTGTAATTTAACTGAGTATTACTTATTTATGTATTCACTCGCTCAAAGGAAATATGCCGTCCACTTCTACAAAGAGCGAGGTTTGTTTTAAATACGTCTGATCTCTTTTTAAGGAGTTTTTTGAGGAATCTTGAATATAAATCTTTAGTTACAAGATATTTCTCTCTGGTAGTTATTATTATTTATGTAACGTAGTGTAGAAACGGTCTATTTTAATGAGCAACACCTCGCCGATCGTGTATTGTATTGATCACAAATTTAACTCAGAGATATCTAGTGCTATAAAAGTTTTGCCCACAATTTCATGCATTTTTTTTTGAATTGACATGGTTTAGAAGCACCTAAAATAACATCAAGGCGGAATCTCCTTGAGATATTCGATTCAGCTGGGCATTATGTACACGGCCGCACAAGTGAAAGGACATGCGGGGCATCCAATCGGAAGGATAGAGCCTAGATGAAACGGGAGGACTATAAAAGAGGGAGGATGCTTTGGGGGAGACTTGTCTTGACCCCCTTGCTGATAGATAACGAAGGGATGGGGGAGGGAAGGCAAGAAGGGGGAGGGCATCGTTAAGAGGTGGTTAGAATCGAGAGTAGCGCGGGAGCGGAAGATTTACCCAGTCCACCGACCAAGGTTCGTTGAGGGATGACGGACGAACCTTCTTCTTATTCTTGCTTGCCGGACGATTCTGTTGGCCCGTATGTCCCTGGAATCCCGATAGGCTGCTGAGCCTGTCATCAGCTTTTCCAGAGACCGGACCAACAAAACTTGACATACATCCATGCCCTGGGTGGCGAAAACCCACCCAGGCGGGACTCGAACCCGCGACCCTCGGTTTATCAAGCGAGGACTTTACCCCGCCGCCACCGGAGCCGGGGCTTCATAAGATCGAAGTGAAACGTCGATACACGGCCGGACGGGCGACTGCCGAGTTTCTGTATCAAATGGCTCCGCTGTGGCGGCCTTGAGCCCTTCCCACAACCCCTCTGACAGCGAAATTACGAGTGAGATAATACCATTATCAACAAAGTTATAAAATGAGCACCAGCTATAATAACTTGTGCACGATAATATCCGATGATAATGTCCATGCGTGTCCAAAAGCTAACGACGACAACTGTAACGGAAGAAATTTCGCTTTCCACTTCAACAGAAATCGACTGCTGTGCAATTTAGAGGGTTTTCCAAAAAAATGTAAAACTTCCCCGAGTCTGATGAATTCTTCTCGGGCTTCCAACGGGGGTCAGATTCTTGATAATGGCCGATGATTCGACAGGAGACTTTCCTGCCATCATCACGGCTGTTCCACGGCCATGAAGGTGTCAGGAAAGTCACCTGTCGAAACTTCAGCGATTGTGAAGATTAACCCCGTGGGAAGCCCGAGAAGAATTCGTCAGCATCATTTGCCGGGAAAACATGAAATCTTACATTGTCCCAGTACTCCCCGAATTTTCCAGGACACAATATTTCCCTGAGTTATCCAGGTCGCTGGACGCCTTTTGTTTTCATGTATAACCCACTATCTCGCAGACGTTTGATAAATACTTCGCCGGATTTGACGTGATAACGTTGCATGACTGAAATGATTCTTGCAGGCACGGTATCAACCCGTCGATTTTTGGCTGAAGCTGGAATCGTGGTCGCAGGATATCCCTATCCCTTTTCGATTTTATTCATACATTCAATCATTTCATTCACTGATTGTTCAATCCTAAGATCGGTTGACTGCAGGCCTACACCTTTCCCTATCTAATGCTAATTCCCTTACCTCCTGGTAGCTCTTTCTATGTATATAGTTTCCTCTTCATTTGGTCTTATAACATATTCCTGGGTCTTCCTCTTGGGACTCTTCCTTCTAATTGACATTAAATTATGTTCTTCGGAAACCCATTGTGCCTCAGAGTGCGTCCAATCCATCTGGTTTTTATTTTCTGTATGACGTTCCATATGGTCCCCTCTTCTTCTACTCATCTGTACACTTTATCATTTCTTAGACTGTCCGTCCATTTTTTCTTCAGTATCCTCCTCCAGCACTAGGTTTTGAAGGCTTCTAGTCTTTTCTGGTCTATAAAATTACTAATAAGCACACGTATCCAAATATTTTCGCAAATCTGTACATGAACAAAAATCTCTCCAACCACTTTAAACCCATTCTACAATGGACGTAAGCCGTAAGACTACAGCCGTTAGAGAGCCGGGAGGCGTAGCGCGCTGCCGTAAGGGAAATCGTCAAGTCCTATATTTAACCTCGAATTAAAACATCGAAGTGCCAATTTTCAAGCGACTTGTTAGGCCACTGCCAGGATAGTAACTTCCATTCGTAAAGCCGCCTTAAAGAGAGTCGATCGACGCGGAGCAAATGCATCGAATGGAATGAGACACGTGATCCCACGGTCACACGAAGCGCCCGACTCCGATGACGTGCAAGCATCAGAGCCGTCAATTGCTGTAGAGTTAAAAAAAAGCCACGCGATTGACGAGGGAAAAGCACAAACATGAAGATGCACCTCCATGCAAAAAAACACCGAAACCTTCTGGGCCAAACAAATCATGACCAGCGATAAAAGAAACCAATGAATGACCAATAAAACTCCCGAGAAATTTTGGCAAAGATTGAACACCACGAAACTGGGAAAGGAAATGAGCCGAACAATGAATAGACACAAAATATAAATTTTCCACTCACAGACCTTTACTTGTGGGAAGTCAAGAAGATACTACGTCACGTTTCGGGATCTATATTTTTTTTATTTTCAGCAGAAAAAGGCTGTCCCCAACACGTTAGCAACAATAGAGCTTATTCAGCTAAGCTATTTCTTACCACATATGTCTGCTTCTTAATTCATCAATAAGGCTAATTGCTACATTAACGAAGGAAGAAAGAGTAAGAGTCAGAAACAGGAATGTCGATACTCAAGTAAAACGAAGACACAAGTAGCAAACTCCCGAAAAATTCGTTATATCGACGATATTGACGGAAAATTGGTGACATCACCAGATAGGATAGAGGAGAAGTGTACATAATTCATATAATTATTAATGTTATCCGACCGAGAAACAAATTTTTGGTCGTTCAATCCTAAGATTGGTTGACTGTTTGGTAGCCCTCCACCATTCCCCATCAAATGCTAGTTCCCTTACCTCTTGGTATCACTTCCTATGTACTTTCCTCTTTACTAGGTCCATAAACTTATGCCTATGTCTTCTTCTGGGCACTTTTCCCACTATTTTGCCTTCGATTATGTTCTTCGGAAGCCCATTGTGTCTCAGGGTGTGTCCAATCCATCTGGTTCTTCTTTTTTCTATGGTGTTCCACACGGTCCTCGACTCTTCTGTACATTTCATCATTTCTTATCTTTTCGATCCATTTTATCTTCAGCACCCTCCTCCAGCATCAGGTTTCAAACTCTTCAAGTCTTGTGCGAAATTCCACAGAGAAAAAAATCATCCGCCTTGACCGGGATCCCTGTCGCACAATTTCGCACAATTGCGCATTGCGGGTGACTATGTCAAAGTGGAACTCCGTGGCTAGTCCCGAATAGCTTAAAATCTGGCATCTAGTCTGTTCTGGTCAGCATTTCCGATGGTCCATGCTTCTGACCCACAGAGGACCGTGAGATAAATAGCAGTCATATTATAGTCAAGCTAGTAGAGCGATAAACGATTTAATGCTGCAAATGATGACGTATACGCGAGAGATGAGGCTGGCTTAACTTTTAATAAAACAACTGCACTCGGTGGTGAACGCCTAAATCATGACCAGCGATAAAAGAAACCAATGAATGACCAATAAAACTCCCGAGAAATTTTGGCAAAGAGGGCATAACATCTCTTCTTAATCCATTGAGGAACAATAAGACTTTTCCAGAGCCAAATTTAAAAGGACTAAAACGCCATTCCTAATTCAGATAAACCCACCAAGCTCGCTGCTACAAAATGGGTCTTGAAAAAATGAAAGATTCACTGCATGAACACTACGAAATATGAACCAATGCAGTCAGAAATAGAAAAAAATAAACCTGACAAAAATATAATGATGAAGACTAAAAATTATGAATCCATATGAAAAGGAAGTAAGATTTTAAGTTTTCTTTCCCCTTAAACTTACATCGTAAAGGTTCTCGCAGTCCTAAATGTCGATGGAGAAAGATAAACGCGTCAGCAAAAACGTCACACGGTTGGGACCCAGTCTATAGACTGTGGTTGGGAGTTCCGCGGCGATTTCATAACGAAATCCACCGTATTTCCAATTCGCCGGAGTTTCCGCCAAAAAACAAGGAGATTGGCACCCAAACAGCCATGTCCCATTTTTTTCAAAACCTTGGGCCAAGAAACTCAAGGGTAAAGGAGCAATGCGCTTGATGATGCTCGTCTTGCGCAACGTGGTGACGACAAATGGTATAGCGGTAGCGACACATAATACAGTTGTTAAGATGAGCTAATCCGATGGGTTGCGAATGATACCAGCATGCTTTTATCCAGTTTTTTTTGCTCTTAAATATTTTCACGAACCGCGCAGCTGATATTTTCCCGCCCTTTCGAGTAAAAAAAGCAGCTACGTCGGCAGCGTTACCTCGCATATGCTGCCCTATCATTTCCACCACTAAAGCCGACCCCTTCCACACGAGCCTATCTTGCCCTGACGACATGTTTTGCTAAGTCGACTGCCACAATGTTTCGTTACCACCATAAACTCACCAAACGAACTACCTTGCTAAGCTAAAAGACAGGTAGTGCATCATTGTTGGTTCTGAGATATTTTGTACGTTTTTGTATTTATTCATGGCCAACAATTTAGTAAGCATTTTTTTGTTTATACCCACTATATTTTTTGGGAAAGAATAGAACAAAGGTCTTTTTTTTATTTAAAATCTGTTATTTTATTTAAATATTTGTAGTTACTAAAATCTGTACTAAAATTGTAGTTACTGTTTTCTAGCCGAGAAAACGGACAATTATGCTACATTTTACGTACTCCAAAGAAATCAAGTAGACTCTACCATTTAATATTTTTTCCCAACACCCAGAAAGCAATTAGTTTGTGGCCAACAAATGATTTTTCCTCCACCATAAAGCTCCGTGAACCATGCGCAACTTTTCCCCCATGAATTGTCGTTGAAAAGGGGGTGGGTGTCTCGTCTTACACGAGTTTCTCATCTCTTTTGCCTTTCCTGGGAACCTCTTCGGTAGCTGGTAGAAACTCGGAGCTCGGGACCGAAACCCGCACTTACCAAGTTAACGTCGCAGAGCAAGTTTTATTTGAATGAGAAGCGATTAATTGTCTTAATTTATCGTGGAGAAACCTAATAAAGACAACGGAGAGCTTCCGTATTAGTCGAAAGTACTACGGCCCCCAAAAAACTCGCGCAGGGGAATGAAGAAAGCCGCCGATTCTTTTCCGACGCTTTTAAAAGCGGGATGTGCGCGGTAAGCGGGTCTATACGGTAATTTGCGAGTGCTTGGACCTGACAGTATTGGTCCGAAACTTCTTTGCGGTATCATTTTCGGAGCCGAAAAGAATGTAAGGCATTCGCAAAGGAGACACACTGGCCTTCGAGCGAGGCCCAAGGTCTCCACGGGTGACGGCACCTCAGACTTCCGAGACTTAGGACCGAGAGCTCTTCTCCGATGAAGCCTTCCACTTCCACAAATAAACCCATCGATCGTAAGGATTATTGGATCAATTACTTCAAATAAATGTTTGAACAAAGGCAACACATGACTTATCGATATCTTGCGACACCAGTTTCACATTTCCTTAAAAATTCTCGGCCGCCGAGGAACATGAAAAATACCATATCAAACGCGGAAGTTACGTTTGTTGACCGATTTCTCAATCAGATTTTCATGCCACGTTTAGCTCAGGGCACTTCCTGTATTGTGAGAACATCTGCGTATCTGATAGGAAGATTAGAAGGAGGGAGAGTCTTTCTAGTTTGGAGGACACACAGTAATAGTACCACTGATCCCAGCAATTGTTCTTGCTCACCTTCACATGTTCAAAACTTCATTTAAGCTCAGATAACCATGACTTCCGACAACAGCTTTTCAGTTCAATTAGCTTTTACACAGATTGTGCCAAAGCAAGGCAAAAACGAAGGAGGAGAACGAGACAATTATTAACTCACACGTTTCTCGCAGGCAGCGCTTTACAGTGTTTGATCGTAGTCACACCGAGAGAAAAATTCAACCATTCTATTCCAACTTTACACCTTCAGGAGTCACTTATTGAAATATTTTATATTCGAATCCATATTGAAAATAATTTGTTCTCCAACCCCCCTCCCTTTTTAGCTTATGGTTACTATCGTAACAATCTATATATAAAAGATAGACAATTGTACCTTGAGATGCAGCAAGTTGCGAAACGCGTTGTACGTTTATAATAAATAACTGTGGAAAAGTACAAGGCTTATTTTCAATATGGATTCAACTTAAGCTGCTCAAAAACACTTCTTGCCTATACTACTTGGCAGTAAATGAGCAAACCAGTTGAATACTATATTTTTTACAGATAACTTTGACAACCATGGGGATTCGGGACTATCTAACCAACAAGCGCAATCTATGCAAAATAATTCCGGAGATTTCCTATCAGAGATTCAGAAACAAGATGGACTATTCATTATTTTCCAATTTCAATTATTGGAAGAAAAATCCCCATGATATATCTTTTCAAACTTTATCTAAGATTACGCCATCAGTCTCGGTATGTTTAAGACTTATTTGTGAAAAAAGAAGTCTTGAAATATTGGGGTTTTCTTTACTCACTATGATGAGGGGCATCTTCTTCGGCAATATAAATTAATATTGAAAAACGTGACCTGATTTAATTTTACACCCCAACTAAAGACTCACAAGAGCTCTCAACGGGAATGAGATAAAAAAATAAATCCATTACTACCTTCCCATTAAATAGTTAACCTACATCAAAACATCACCTGCCGCGAAGATATGTTTCAGTGGCTACGAGGAAACTGGCCATGGATAAGGGAGGGATTATACGAGACCAAGACGCGGAGATAATTAAGTCTTTCCAAAAAGGTTCCAAAAATAATTAAGTTTTTCAAAAAATATCAACTATTAGTAGAAACTCTTCCCCTTTACTGGATAAACATAGGAAAATTTAAGTTCCGTAATCCTGCACATGTTTCATAACCGCCACCACATCTCTTGGAAAGATATTTCAGTTTCATAAGTTATTCTTCGGAAAAAAATGGTTTTGACATCCATTCGAAGGATGGATGATCTTCCTCGCAAGGCCGAGTCGCTATATCTCCGTAGTGCTCACAGATACACATCTCTATCAAGGTCATGGGTTCATATTATAGATCTAGACCAAAAGTCAATGCTACAACGAGATAACTCAATTCTTGAATATAACGAAAATCTTCCCAAGAGTATTTCGTTCGAGTGTTGTAGAACGCACCACAAAGAGAATATATAACGCAAACAATTACGGCCTATGAAGTTCCAGTGCCGGAAAAGAAAGGAGTGATCAGAATGACCAATGCATGGAGAGCATCATACATAACCTGAGGCGCACTCAAGCACTGTCAAGTACTCTTGTTTTTTGGGTAACCCGCGTTAGAAATTATCCGAGCCAACGTTTCTAGGAAAAGAATCGTTGGCTCGGAAAATTACTGACGCGGGTTGCTACAAAAAATACAGTGCTTTACATTCATGGACCGCGAAAGTTGAAATAATTTATCTGAAGCGCACTATTTAATAAAACACATAGTCACAGGCTTAACTTAGAGGTAGCTGTTGTTACCCGAGATTTTACCCGTAGAGATCGATGTCGGTAAAATACTATAAAGCATGGATGCATACTATTTCCATTTTTCTCTACTTATGAAGATGTACCTACAATAACTGAAAAAAAACATCATCCAACTACAAGTGGGAGCTTCGCCCGAATTTGTCCCATTAAATCCATCTTTTCCGTGATTACAGTAACTTTTACAGTGAATTATTCATTGATTCCCACCACGATTATATCTTCATGATGGCCGAATTTTCCACATGAAAAATTCCCAATCACCTTCAGGACTGTAGAAACCTGCCGCCTGCAAGATGAGAGGAAATTATTGACGTCTAACGTCGGCCATCATGAAGAAATTTACACGGTGGGAGGCCAGAGAAGAATTCATCAGAATAATTCGCCGGGATAACCTTTCGTCTCTCATTAATGTAAGGATAATTTAAACTATAGAGAGCCAGAATAAATGTCCGTTGATTCGCAACGGGAAGAATAAGATTTTTTGTGGTTATATCTGTGAGAATTAGAGAATTGTACATTTTTAATCTACGTGACCTAATTTCGCTGTGTTTCCCATTTATAATCTTAATCTTCGTACTAAGAGAGATTGCAAGTTTAGCCGCTAAAGCTGTTTCAGTGTCATTGTACTGTATTCAAACAGTAAATATAATAATTAACAGCCAAATGTGAGCGATTGTTAATTCCGATGAAAGTTATAAGAATAACTTACTGACCGTTAACACTTCGAAAATGGATTACAGTAACAAAAATTGTACACTTTCATTAATACAATGTAAAAATGTTTTCCAGGTTGTTCCAGAACGACCCGCTGGCAACAATATGGACAGAGACCTTAATTCGATCGGGGTTGACAAAAAAATAATAAAATACAGAGAAAATCGGCACGCTTCGTTAAAAATCGCCACGAGCGAACATATAGTGTCTCACAACTTTTAAAGGGAATATGGTGGGAGCCGTTAGCCACTCGGAGGCTGCTCGGTAGGCTTAGGTTGCTTGAGAAGTTGAGAACTGGTGTGTCTCAGAGCGACACAGAGAATATTATCATCACGCCTCACTACATCTCTAGGTCTGACAGATACGATAAATACGTGAGATACATTGGCGAATAGAAAGGTACAAAAACTCGTTCTTTCCGCTCAAAATAAACGATCACAATGAAAACTGAGCTCCACCAAATACACTCCAATAATACATGTCCCCATTTCACCTCCCAAAACCTTATCCCTTACATATTTACACGACTGGTGCCCTAACACCCCCTTCCACACGCCCATGCGGCGGTTCGCAGGGTAGTATGAAGATGTAGATGTAGACCTGCCTAGTTAGAACAATATCATTGGTAACTCTTGGCTTTGGTCTATCTACAACAAAACGCTTAGACATACGGCAGGACCATGAGGTAAAAACGGACCCAAGTCCTCTCCGCAGGACCGAAGAAAATCATAGAGATCCGAAATCTATGTTGGAACTTTTAATCTATGTGACCTAATTTCGCTGTGTAATTTGCCGGTATCGCGTCGATCCCACCTTCAAAGGATCTCAACAATCTTCTCCCGATTACCGGCGACAGGTCGTACCCATATTTTGACGGAGGCAGACGGATAAACATTGTCCCACCCAAATAACCTGCACCCGAAAGCGTAGACAGCGCCACAATTACAAGAAAGACCTTGATTTCCACGAATTTGGGTCAATTACGACTCGGCTGCGATGACACAAGCCTGGCCACAAGGCTTCCATAAGGTGGTTACAAAGCACTCGAAAATTTTCGCTCTGCAGCGCGAAATGTGGGACGTGACAAAACATTAGGGTGGCGGTGGAGAAATGCGACAAGAGATGACTCCCACCGCGACGAACAAATTCACTTCTTGGGCTTTTGTGTTTGGGCGATACCTCTGCATAATTTAACGATTTAGTAGAGGCGAGATTTATTGACGTCAAAAAAGCTTTTGATAAATTGTCCCACAGAAAATTATTAATTTAACTAAAACCTTACGGCTTAGACGACGATGCAATTGCCTGGATTAGAGAATTCCTGAGCGATCGCGTACAGAGGGTAGTATTAAACGGTGTCATCTCCAATGAGGCTAAAGTCACTGCGGGTGTCCTGCATGGAAGTGTCACTGAATGGGAATCCCTTTCAGACCGTCGATTGAAAATTAGACTCAATCTTTCATGTACATTTAAAACCGATTTATTTTCCCACGAAGTTATCTTAGAAGAAATGTCTTACGAACTCAATATACTACGGTGATTTTGAAATACTTTATTATGAAATAAGGGAAATAGATAGAAAAACAGAAATATTTAAAATTTCGTTTTTCCCGCGATCGATAAGAGACCATAATGGCAGCGTTAAAACTTTGAAGTAGGTTAGTTGACAGGTACTGTAGCTGATCTATTCTGATGCCCCCAATGCATGTTTCTACATCTGCCAAGTAGTGCTGGCACCATTTTGTATGTACCCTGCATGACTCTTAAGTCACATTTATATAGTTACGTTATAGATAATGTTAGTAGTTTCTGTAGTATCTGTGGTTAATCGTTAGTACGGTGCTTGTTGGTGAAAGTAAATTTCTTCACTCTTGTTCATTTTTTCTCTTTTTTGCATTTCGGACGATTCTGTTGGCCTGTATGTCCCAAGAATCCCAATAGGCTCAGCTTGTCATCAAGTTTTCCAGGAACCGGGCCAACAGAACTTGACATACATTCAAGCCCTGGGTGGTGAAAAACCCACCCAGCTGGGATTTGAACCCGCAACTCCCGGAAGAGGAGTCGAGAACTTTACCCCTCCGCCAACAGGGGCCGGCAAAGTTATCCATATCTTACGAACGAAGATTTAGAAACATGCATTACGGAGAAAATGTCGGTGATAATTCACCAAACACCTTTACGGTGGCTTGCAGGGTAATAAGTAGATATAGATGTCATATTTTCCCTTTACTTTTTGCACAACTTGCTACATCCCGCGCAATAAATGTCCAAGGAGATTACATATCACGCATTGCTTTCAATCAGGTGATGTCACCCACGGATTTCATAACACATTAAGGGCCGTACAACGCATTAAGAGTCGGTGTGTTATACCTAGCTAAGGTGGCATGATTATCCAGACGAAAGATCTGGACTACGGAACGGGGTATGCGAGGTTCAAAACTTGAATCAAAAGCCTCCAGCACCGCCCACAACAGTCCTTATGTTGTTTTTCTTCGTTATCTCAAGGACGATGATTACTCGCGGGATGACAGTTCTTAATACATTACAAAATAACGCATGCATAATGAGTGGCAAAGGACATTAGGCCTTACGCAAAGAACGAGGGAGAGAGAGGAATAATTTGGAAAACTGGCTGAGGGGGGGAAAGTAATGTTTTTGCAGCGTCCTTCTTTCTCCTTTTAACGCCTTATGCAGCTCGGATAATGGCTGTCATCGTGGTGACGATTGATTTGCTTGATGCAAATAGTATGAGCCCGAGCCCCCCCGAAAGTGCTCCACACAACAAACTGAGACTAACAAGCCGGGAAATATATTTACGAGAGCCTCATCTTCCTTCAACCGTCCCTCACGGGAAGGCTAACTGAAGAGGTCGATTGTTATAATCTTTTCTCACTCTAGGTCCAGAATATTATTAAAAAACGTAGTTTTCATAATTTAAATGGATACATTTCTACATTTATTTCATTTTTTTAATTGAATAAAAGTAATCGTGAACGTGAGTTCTGCTGAACAACCCATTCCGTGAAGGACTTACTAGTCACACAATTCACCGAATTGATATCCATGAGTCCTTTCGCAATGAAGGAGTGACAAAATAAGTGTGGTACTTAACCGAAATAACAGGAGCAAGACTTCCTTCCTTCCACGCACCATTAGCTATTCCAATAAAAACGGCGTGAAACTATGTTAAGGTAGTTAGAGCGAAATATCATTTCACCTAGAAATCAATGAATTGGGTCTCATTTTAAAGAAAAATATCTCACCCTACCGATGACACCAAAAATTCATCCCCTTACCACATTACTTTGCTAGATATTTGCCAAAAAATACCAGCCCATTTACGCGGGAAATGGTACGTGTATGCACGCCAGAGAGAGCTAATTTAAGCAATGAGGAATTTCTAGCACCTAAATCTCGTCAAAAACTTAACAGTTATCAGTTTGTGTGTTTTCTCAACACTTTTTGAAAATTAATCACATTGTAACAATTTTTCGGGATCGCAACAAACCTTCCGTTTAGAAAGGAGTTTACAACGTATCGTGCGAAAAGATGAGGCAAGTTAAAGAATGATTTAGATATTTTCATTTAATTACAACCGATTTGTCACATCGAACTATATTATTGCACCATTAATGATACAACGTTGAATTCATGTGTCCTACAGCGGGTGAAATTGAAACGTATAATTCGAATATGGTCTCTTTTATGACTAGGGACCTACGAATCGCTCAAACTACCTAAAGAGGTATCGTCAACACACAAATCACCTCTGTTCACCACCCCTTCTCTTTTTCCCTATCCCTTCCCTTTCCCTGACTGGTATCCTAAAACCCCCTGCTACACGCTACTGCAGGAGTTCGTAGGGCAGTATGTAGATGGAGGGAAATTTCAGAAGAATAATAAAAAAAGGTCACACGCTTCACTAAAAACTGCAGAGGGCAAACTGAGTGAACAAAAGTTGACGGATGTAAACACTAGGTTGGGAGCCGATGAAGACTCTCCGCTCGGTTAACAATGCGTGAAAAAATCAGATCATGCAAGTTGTACTGTGATTCGGAGAATAAAAATTTAAACGTGTACTACATTGATAAAATCAGATAGGAGAGAAAAATGAGAGATGCAATGCCTGACTGACAGGCAGCAAAATTTCTCCTTCCCACGCAGAGTTTGTGACCAAAACAAAAGCGGAAGGTGACACAAGGACACTCCGTAAACACCGAATCCACCTCCGTCGTCTACTCTATTACTTTTTTTCCTCCACCTTCCACGGCTGGGGATTTTTCACCTCTTTGCACATACATAACAAGCGGGTTGATGCGCTAGTATCAGTGGCACGTTGAATTCTAAGATTTCCGCGGAGTCGTTGAAACGGCAGGGATTAGTTTTCGGGATCTCTTCCACGTAGTTCCATTTTAGAGGACGACAGTTTCGGCAGCATTGCAGCTACCTTCTTCAGGTCTAAAGTGAAGATGCGAGTGCTCGTTTCCGCATTGTAAAGGGACCGTTTTTCATGACTACTCAGTCCACTGAGCTCTCGTAGGTTTTTCATCCTTTCTTCGTTAAAAACCTCTTCCAATCATTAGAGATGGTGTAACTATCTTCTCTGCTTACGTTTTCCGTCGTTTTCACGATTTCTGTGGCCTCTCTGATAAGTGATCAAGCGAAGAATGGCCCAAGCTAAGAAGTCGTTCATGGGGGTCTTTTCCTGGTGTGCTCAAAGAACATAGGAATACACACTAGGAAAGAGAATTGGAAAATATTCGCGTGGAGTGTGGCACTCTATGGATCGGAAGCATGGACCATAGGAAAAGCTGACCAGTATAGACTAGAAGCCTTAGAAACCTGGTGCTGGAGGAGGATTCTGCAGATGAAGTGGACGGATAAAATAAGAAATGATGAAATGTACGGGAGAGTAGAGGAGGAGAGGACCATATGAAGCAACATAGAAAAAAGAACAAGATAGATTGGACACACCCTGAGACACAATGGGTTTGTAAAGAACATAATTGAAGGCAAAAAGGAGGGAAAAGTCGCCAGAGGAAGACCCAGGAATAACCTCATGGACCAAATAAAGAGAAAGGTACATAGGAAGAGATACCAAGAGGTAAGGGAACTAGCATTAGATAGGGAAAGGTGGAGGCCTGAAGTCAACCAATCTTAGGATTGAACAACCAATGATGATCTTATAAGTCTGGGGAAGTGGCTCTCTCTAGTGATTAACTTTGCCTCTTCGAAATTCATATAATGGCAAGGTCCAATCCAGGTGTGTACGACCGGAGCTGATTAACGCAGCTGCCTATTTTTGATGACCCTGTCGGCATATGAGCGCTCACAATCACGAAGTCTAGTCTAGCAGGCGATATAGCACAATCTTCTCAACTCGATAGCAGATATGCTATATTTTCACTAAGTATGTGTCCATCTATGCCAGTTTCTCGTCTCAAAAATGTCCAGCCAGCAGGGATAGCCATTGCGAGAAGTAAGGGGGGTGTATGCGGGGGAGAGATGAGCGGAGAGACGCCGCGCCGATGTAGGTGGCGGCCGAGCGAGGAAAAACAATCCTGGTGGCACAGACGACGAAACGCAATCGGACGACCCAACGAGTCAAGGTCGCGGAGATTAAAAGAGGTTCAAGGATCCCGACACACATATAGACAGTGAGCCCTCTCTCTCCCCTAAAAATAAAAGTTCCTCGTTTACGGCGGAGTATCTGGCCGGACGATTCGCGCGACGAATTATTTGGACGTCGGTCACTCCACGCTAATGACATGCCTCCGAAGAATTTTAACCACTTAATTAAGGTGGCTGAAGCGGTAATTTGAGTGAACACAAATATTATTTATTCAAGTAAGGCGAAAAAAATTTGACCACACTTCATCCCATATCAAACATATTTCCTCAAAATAAAGCATGTTATAACAGTAGTTTTCGGCGCGGTATTCGAAATTTAGACGACAATATACCGACACCTCGTTATTCGTATCAAACAATTATAATTACAAGAAATGTATGATTTCGCGTTTAGAAGAAAATGTTTGCGTATGCAATCGAATTATACCGATATTATGAGACACAACAAATCGGCAAGGAACATAATAGAAGAGAAAATATATGGGAAATATTGACAAGGAAGACCGGGGGATAACTAAACAGGCCGGCTAGAACGAGAGATGGGACAGAATGGCCACAAGGACAAATATGGGTAGAAAAGGGAAAGGATGGAGAGATACAGTGACACAATCTTGGGATTTAGGGAACAAATGGGGAAGCCGGAAGAAAAAGAACAGTGGCAGCCCGAATACTTATCCCCCGCACTTAGGTTAAAATAGTAGACAATGGACCCTTCCTCTGAAAACTGTCTCATGCACTAGAGCCACCACGTTTCGCTAGAAATGTAACTGCGACACTTGATAAATGCGTTCCGTCGCAATCCATAGGGAAATATGTCAGTGATACGGAGGTGCGAGTTAGTAAAACGCTAGTCTATGAAAACTGAATCATAAAAGTTGGAGCATGCCGAGACAGAGGACGTAATAGGTCAACAACACGTGATCATCACGCTAGAGGCAACAGTAATGTTACGCGCACGATTAATCAAACCACGGAAAGATTTTTTTTTCATCGAGGCAATCTCCACGATTCACTATCAATGACGCAGGCAATATTTATCTTCCCACATAAATTTATTATTGAATAAGATCTCTCTACCAGAGAAACATAACGCAAGAAAGATCGAGAACTCTTTCATGGAAACAAGCTAAGCGTAGTTAAAATTTGTGCCGTAATGTCATTTGTTCAAAATTACTCCGTCCCAACTCGACGCAACGTTTCTTACACTTCCAATTAATAGCATCCAACAGACTAGGATTTATCAACCAAATAGGAGGGAATTCCTCAAATGAAAAATTTAAAGGAAATGCTGCTTCGTTCCGGTTAGGTCACATCTCGAGAACGCTGCAGGCACTTGAGACACTGCAAGGAAACGTCTTCCGCGCGAAATGCGAAATACAAAATAAACTAAATGGAAAGGGAACACCTCAAGCTATGTTAAAACTGCCGTCAGAGAAAGGAGAGCGTAACAGACAGAAGGATTTCGTTGGAAGCCATTCAGGACTCAAGAAGCTACTCGATAAGCTACTACAATCATCGGTGGTTCAATCCTTAGATTGGTTGACTGCAGCACTGCAACCTTCCCTATCTAATGCTAGTTCCCATACCTCCTCGTATCCTATCCAAAAAACTGTCTTCCATCGTATTAAACAAACACCCAAAATCGAAGAAACTGATAAAACAAAATTTTTCAAATCGCTCATAAAATGTACATACATCAACTACATTATGTCAATTCCACTACACCGATGAATCTTCAGAAAATTACGTTTTGGGCCTTTCCGGTAATGTAAGAGTCTAGCTAAACTGGTGGAAATAGTCGTTGGGGATTTCTGTGGATGACAAATATTTATTATGTGTGAAGAAATACATACGTTAATGCCCATAAAAATACGATATTATTCAAGTGAACGGATAAATCGCCAATATAGGAGATGAACGAAGATCTAGAAAATATATCCGTGAGGAAAAGAAAAATATGATCAAGTACAAGACATTAACTCAAACGATAGGTAAAAGGTGAAAAACGTTTTAGTAACATATTTTTAAGACATTGAACGGCAACAAAATCCAGCGCAAGCAGTTGACCAAATTGGTGTGCAATATTCTACGATTAGGAGGACGAAACCAAAAATATTGTTCTAAGGGCTCATTCATTGGTCGTTCAATCCTAAGATTGATTGACTGCAGCACTGCACCCTTCCCTATCTAATACTAGTTCCCTTACCTCCTGGTATCTTTTCCTATGTACTTTCTTCTTTATTTGGTTCATGACCTTATTCCTGGGTCTTCCTCAGGGGACTTTTCCCTCTATTTTGCCTTTAACCTTTCTTCACAAAACCATTGAGTCTCAGGGTGTGTCCAATCCATCTCATTCTTCTTTTCTCTATGTTATTCCATACGGTCCTTTCCTCTTCTACTCTTTTGTACACAATGTACTGTATTATAAGGCTAGTGAAACATATTTAAAAATTCAATTCACGGATGTTTCAGGACAATATCAAGGATATTATTTTAAACCTAGGTCTACATCGTGGGAACTGAGTGAAGTGAAAAATACGAGAGAGACACCGCCGAACTCAGAGGTCAAAAAACCCTTCTACCCACTCATCATTAGAGACCATATCCAACCTATACATAAGAAATGGCCGATGGCAAGAACACTTAGTCATTAACTCAATAGTTATGAGATCCATGGAGTTATAGAGATCATAAAAATATTCGGGTTGCAGGAAAACATCTACCAGTTACATAACTTATTTACCAATAACAAATATCTTAGAATACGTGATCTAATCTTCTACCACCGGATAAAATTTATGAAAGTTTAGCCTCTGAATAATTGCTAATGCACATAATAACTAACAAATGCTTGTAAGAGGTGCACACATTTCTGATGTAGCAATCACTCATTTCGAAAGAACTGCGACAAACTGGGACGCTGCATCGACCTATTAAGAACCAAGACTATAAAATTGATCGGGTATATTTTGATATCAATCCAAAACGAGACTTCGCGGAAGTTTCACATCCCCACTGAAACAACATTTATTTAACAAAATATCACCCACGCCATATCCAGTCCACACGACCAGGTCCCTTATAAAATAGAGTTTATTTCTGTCACAGTTTCCATCCATTATCCACAACCTTCTCCCAGCAGCGTTGATGAACGAAGTGACCATGAAAAAAATCATGGTAATGCGAATGGTGCTTTATCATGCACAATGTCGATGACAAGGAGCAAAACATCTATGGCACGTTAACATATTTCGTAACGTAAATCTAAAAAAAAAGTCACCTCAACATTTTTATCACTCACTTCAATCCATATTAATTTACAGGTTAATGAACGAGAATAAACATACGAATTCCTAAGTGATGTAATTCGAGGAGCATTTTAGGCATTTTCATTTCACCATACATATATATAAACTCAACATTTTCTCCATCGTCAAGACATTAGTGACAGTATCTTTTGCGTATTATGCAACCCTCACAGAACGAAAAAAAAACGACCATCCCAAGGAATGCATTCGGAATAGCGCCTTTCGTTAAGAGTAGGCTGATGCCGACGCCGGGTTTCTATCCACCCTTCCTCCTTTTCCTGCCCCCTAGGGCGCAAATCACCGTAGTTCTACTAAAGTAATAAGTATCACCAAAAATTAAAATATCACCAAAGCATAGCCAGCCCACACGACCAGTTCACTGCTAAAATGAAGTTAATTTCTGTCACTGTTTCCATTCA
This sequence comes from Ceriagrion tenellum, assembly GCA_963169105.1. Classification (NCBI taxonomy): domain Eukaryota; kingdom Metazoa; phylum Arthropoda; class Insecta; order Odonata; family Coenagrionidae; genus Ceriagrion; species Ceriagrion tenellum. Next base: position 85,000,521 of record OY720633.1, on the reverse strand, counting down.
TTATCCACAACATTCTCCCCGCTGCGTTGATGAACGAACTGCCCATGAAAAAAATCATGGTAATGCGAATAGAACTTTAACATGTACAGTGTCAATTACTAGGAGAAAAATATCTATGACACGTTAACATATCCGTAACATAAATCTTTTTTAAAAAATCGCTCCGACATTTTTATCATTCACTTCAATCCATATTTATTTACAGGTTAATGAACGAGAATAAACCCATGAATTCCTAAGTGATGTAATTCGTGCAGCATTTGAGACATTTCCATTTGCGAGCGTAGAAATGAACCCAACATTTCCTCCATCGTCAAGACATTAGTCACAGTATTTTGTAAATATTATGCGACGCTCAAAGAATGAAGAAAACCGACCAGTCAAGGAATGCATTTGGAATAGTATTACTGATTTCACCATTCTGAACATCGAGCACCTCAAAGCGCAATCCAACGTACGAACAATGCGAGAAATGTATAGCCTTCATTTACAATTGGCACGATCGTCTCATAATTCCTGGTTCTCACAGCGATGAACAATAGAAAGCGATTCTATTGACGCACCAGAGTTGGGAGCACATACCACTGGTTCGGACGTGATGTCCGACACACAACTGCTCAAACAGAACACGACACGCATCAGCTCTCAAAGGATTAAATATTGTTTCGCTTTTATCTCCGGCAGTATAGGTACATTTGAGCTGGAAACGCATGACAAATTCTTCAAGAGCGCAAAGAAAGGTACGCACTAGCAATTAGCTGAGACGCATGCACATTGCAAACATGCGAGCACCACTGAGCAACAAAGAAAAAAAAGCCAAACGCTATTGTGTACACGTAAAAATAGTTTCGAGTTGACGCAGATAAAAACCAATCATGTATGTAAATTCAAAACCGTTTTATTTTCAGAAGAAACTATCAATATCTTACGAACTCCGACATAGTACGGTAGTAGTTAGTTGGTTAGAGGTTGGTTAGAGGTTGGTTAGAGGTTGGTTAGAGGTTGGTTAGAGGTTGGTTAGAGGTTGGTTAGAGGTTAGTTAGAGGTTAGTTAACAGGTAGTGTAGCTGATTTATTCATATCCCCCCAAATACATGTTTCTAAATCTGCCGGGTAGTGCTAACACCATGTTTTGCATGCTCCCTGCATGACTCTTGTGTCACGTTTACACAGTTACATTATAGATTATTTTAGACGTTTCTGTAGCATTTTAGCATAACCAATATGTGGTGCACGTTGGTGAAAGTAAATATCCTCAATGTAGTTCAAGTTGGTGATAAGTCACCCCCTACCAAACACCCCTGTGGTAGCTTGCAAGGTAATAAGTAGACGTAGATGAATCATGACGAAAATGAACTCAAATTGAGCAATTTTTGGATGTAGCGCAATATTCTCACCTAATGCAGGTCATCTGCATTTACCTAAATACCTTCTAATGGAACTCGCCAAGTAAAAATGTTTTTTTCATGAACAGGATTCGCACTCGGATCACCCGATTTTCATTCAACTATTTCAGCCGGTTCCCCCACCAAACCACCCAAATTCAAGGAGAATTACAGAGGAAGTCGATGCGCACAAGATGTGATAGTCTTTCACCCGCAATGTCACACAGGTGGCACTGTCGTGCCTGATTATCACTGCCGAGCCTACACTGTGGGTGGAGTAAACATAAAATCTTCCGATACAGCTAAATATCTTGAAATTACCTTAACTTCTGATATATCGTGGGAAACACACATACAAAACATATGCGACGCAGCATTAAAGAATCTAGGTTTTGTTAAGCGTATGATAGGAAGGTCCTCGGATGAAACATTAAAAGAGAGATGCAACTTCACTCTGTTTAGGCCACACCTCGAATACGCCGCGAGCATTTGGGACTCTGGTCATAAAGATTTAACCAAGAAAATAATAAAAAGCAAAGAAAAGCTGCACGCATCGTTACGAACTGCTACGAGCGAACATAGTGTTTCACAGCTTTTAGGGGGGTAAAGGTGGGAGCCCTTAGAGACTCGGAAGGCTACACGCTAGGCTTAGTTTGCTTGAGAAATTCAGAACCGGTGTGTTTCAGAGCGAAACAAACGCCTACCATGACGCCTCACTACATCACTAGGTGTGACTGAATCGATGGAATACGGTGGATACATTGCCGAACAGATAGGTACAAAAACTCGTTCTTTCCGTGCACTATATGCGACCACAATAAAAACTGAGCTCCATTTAATACACTCCTATAATACACGTCACCATTTCACCTCTGAAAACCTTATCCCTTACATCTTTACACAGCTGGTGTCCTATCATCCCCTGCCACACGCCCATGCGGCGCCTTGCAGGGTAGTATGTATATGAAAATTGACCTGTCGCGCAAGATTAACCCAGTATTGTCGTTTTTTAACCCACCCGAACGCAAGACAAACTTTTTTAGCCAATATCATACTGAAAATGCAAAACTGGCCCGGTCGTCGTATTCTACCTTCGATGCAGGTCATCGTAACGCAAACAAGTCCGCCATTAATGTGATAATTTCAGTGTATTCTCTGCAAGCATAACATATGATTTTTCAAGGTTTTTGATGATTTGTCAGCGTTTGTGTTAGAAATGATGGCTGGCGCCACATATTCGCAGATTTTTCTGGGGCGTGCAATGGTGGAAAAATGCTCATTAAGCACATTAATGGCGGCCGTGAGGTGGAAATGGTTGCGAAGACCCATATCGAAAGAGCTACGGATGTATCGAATAGAACGACAATGCCACGTCATTGGTATATACATATTCCGCAATGAAAAGACTTAAATTTCATCTTTCACAGATCTCTCAACGTAAATCGGCGACAAATGAAAAAGGTCGTCACGGCGATTTCTTCCGTGTACTCCTGACGCACATTAGACCTTTGCATTCGACACATACTTCCTTCAAAGATTGCAGACTCTACTTTGTGAAATTCCGCCATGAAATGACAAAAGGGAACACTGTATTAACACACGATTTAATTGGCCTCGGTTTCAGCGCTAACGCGTAATTTTAAAGTCTTCAAAATGACGCGTTCCGTAGAAACCGTGATCAACCTCACAAATCGTGAAGAAATTAACAATTTTTATTCCGTTTTACACACTTTGTTCATCTGCTTAGAAAGATATTTTAACATCAAGGAAGAACTGTCACGGAAGAATTCATTTTTTGCAGGAATGACGTGCTACCGATCTCATTACGGTCACCAACAGGAAAAAAGCAGGCCCACTGTCACCAGTAAAATCATTAGTACTGTAGTCACGATTGATGTTTCAATGAACTTTACTCTTGGGTCTTAGAGAATATGTTGCTTAATATCTGCCGCAGGCACAATCTTACAGGAGGCCGGCATTTCACAATGATCCTAGGCATTTAAGCCTGAAATATCATCACCAGCTGAAACACTAACATATTATTTTTAATTTAACAAGGAGACAAATACATTCACTGGCTACGCATTAATGCTTTTCATAACTGCAAATTTATATTATATTAGCTACACATAAATCTAAAATTCAACATACCACGTTATGATGTATTCCATTGGCTTTCAGCTTGCCAATTAATTTCGAATGCGGAGATTAATCGAAAGCATTTTTGAAATCTAAAAATACCGTGTCCATCTGGACGAGTCTTTCTCCGGATGAAAGAATATCGTCGAGAAAGAGGACTAGCTTGGTTTCGCGATACCTGCATTTCCGGAATCCATGCTCATTTAGAAATAGCCAGTTGAAGAGCATTTTGGTGATAGCTCATCCCCTGACACACACCCTTGAGGTGGTTTGCGGGGTAATATGTAGACGTATAAGTGAATTTGACGAACAGAATGATATTTCTGCACTGTTATCAACCCGCTAACCGCATAATTCCTTTCTACTGAATCGAGAATACATTTCGTTCGCATTCAATGATGAAATACGTCGAAGACTTATGGTACATGTACAGCACCACCGTGATGCACCACCGTAACTGATATACAGACGAATGATACGGCACTTGGCATACCATTCATATCAGAATACCGGGGTATAAATTCAAAGAAAAAGTTACAACAATGCGTCAATGCAGCTCAACATTTCTTCTGGAATTGAGTATAAAGGAGCTGAAATGCAAGATTTATGGCAAGTTGCAAGAACGAGACGCATGTATTCTATAAAGTTACGGGACCCATAATCCGGGGCAACGATTTAATAAGTGTTGCAGAAACATTCGATATATTTATTGGTTTCATAACTTATGGCACGGAGTTATGAGTTCCATTAGTAGCCAAGACGGATGAGCAATAAAACGCTTGGAGAATTAATTACTTGATAAAAGAGTTTCTTTGAGACAAATGACCATTTTGTATACTCTGACTAATAACTATCTGCACTAACAATTATTCATAGGCTAAAAAATCATAAAATTTATCCGGCGGAAGAAGATTAGATCAAATATTCAAAGCTGTTGACTATTGGTTATGTAATAAGTTATGTTAGTAGATGTGTTCCTGCAACCCAAATATTTTTATGAGATCTATAACTTCATGGATCTCATAACTATAGATTCCATAGTAAATATTCTTGCCACCGGCCAGTAAACGATCGGAAGAACTAAACGTCATTATTTTACAAAGGCATGCTCGTAAGTAGCCACAATGCTGACTGGAAATTTAGGGATTATAAAAAACAGGGAAAACCGCGATTAATTGACGAATAAATCCAATCATACAAGATGATAGGGTAAAGAAGAGGAGAATTTTTAGATTCCCACCAGAGTGATAAAGGAAATTGAGAGACCCTGAGGACCTCTGAACAGGTTTTCCAACAAATCACGTTCTACACGTGCTATTTTCCCTCATTCGAGGCTCACGATTGCATCCTCCACGTGTAATTAGAGGGAAAGAACGTGCACTCGCGAAAACATCAATTTCGTGTTTCCAACGGAAGTGCAATTTGTTTAGAGGAAGCTTAAGGTGATTTTCTCGGAGGGCTTTTGAGTATACGCGAAAACCTCTATATTCACAACCTGTTTCATTCTTATTTATCAATTAAGTAAGCATAATTACAAAGGAGGAAAGTACCATTAATTAAGCACAATATGACACTCTTTAAGCAATTTTTCTGTTAAATGTGGTTCCAGGTTTTCAACAAGCTACTCCAAGAAATTAAAATGGCGAACAATAGTAAAAAATTTACAACTGGTAAAATCATGGCTACTTGGCAAGGAGGACATGATTTAAAAAACATATAATTGACCTCAACTACATGAAGCAATTTTAACCTCATGTGGAGTATGTGATTCATTTTTTTATTTCCTCAAAATATAATAAAATGGATAAAGCGACAAAAAACTGCATGAAACGGATTTGATTTCTTGGCAATTTAATGCAATTTTTGACATGTACGCTTAAGGCACTCGACATATATTTCGAAATAATTCGTTGAAATATAAACAGATTTTCTACTAAACGCGAAAAAACGTGTTTAAAATCATTACAATGGTTACTATAAAATGTCAAGGAGTCCTGCCGAGTAAAAAACACGTATTAAGATACGACTTTTCATGAATTTCGAATGCCGCGGCGTAAACCCAATTCATTACAATCCTTAAATGGAGACGAGAGTTTTAAAATATGCAATTCTTGCCATATTTACATTACAACATGTATAGTTAATTCCAACACCAATATGAATTGTATACTTAAGAGAATCGTGGTCCAAAACTTTTAATCGACTCCGGATTGCACATGGCCGGCTGCAAGATTAGTTATGGAATCAATAGTTATAAGACCAATAAAGTTATGAGATCTCGTCAAAATATTCGCGTTGCAGGAACACATCTGCTAGTTACATAATTCATGTATTACCAATAGTCAATAGCTTCGAATATTTGATCTGATCATCCACCGCCGGATAAAATTTATGAAAGTTTAGCCTTTCAATAAATGCTCATGCACATAATAATTAGTCAGTAAGAGTAAATAAACAGGTCATTTGTCTCAAAACAACTACTTTATCTAATAATTAAGTCTCCAAGCGGTTCATTGCGCATCCGCCATCTTGCCTACTTAACGAACCTAAAACTCCATGCCATAAGTTATGAAACCAATAAATTTATCGAATGTTTCTGCAACACTTATTGCATGGTTGCCACGGCTTATGGGTTACATAGCTTTATAGAATACGTACGTGTCGTTCCTGCAACTGGCCATTGCATGAAAAAATAATAAAATTTACATTCAACGACTCACGATCCAGCCACGTTACGCCTCAACTCTGTATCAATTTCGTTCGACGGGAGCACTTCCAAACCTTCCATTCCAAGAATTCACTCTTGGACACAGGAAACATTTGCGCGAATGGCTGATTGAACGCAACGGGTTGAATGCCTAAAAATAGAACAAAACGCGACAATCGAGCAGCTGGAAGAAATTAAACTTTGGGCGACGACAAAAGGAAAATTGGAGGAAATTGAGAGTGGCACACGGCTGCTCTTTGATCAAAATTTGAGCCGACATTCCATACACTTCAAGCGCCGATTAAATGCAACAAATGCGGGCTCCTTTCGCTGTTCTTTCTTAAGCAGTTGAGTATAACTGCTGGAAGCAAAATTATCTTCAGGGCTAAAGAACTATATAAATGCTGAAGTCTACGATAGTGACGCCCCAAACTAATCACTACGTAACTAACATCTCTTCTTAATTAGTTGGGTATATCCACTCGAAGCGATATTATTTCCAAGGCTAACCAATAATAACAATAATATAAATGCAGACTTCTATGATACTGATGCCCCAAACTAATCACTATATAACTAAGATCTTTTAATTCTCTTTTCTAAAGCAGTTAAGCATATCTGATCGAAGCGAAATTATCTTTAGGGCTAACGAGCAATATAAATTCAGACGTCTACGATAGTGACGCTCCAAACAAATTACTACATTACACAAGATCTGGACACTAATTTCGCAACGACGCATACAAAGTCCACTCACGGGAGTTATGTGTCCTTTACAGCATACGTATCCACCCTTGTACGGGTTCGAATAGGGTAACAGACCACAGTAATCTCCGAAGGATCAGAAACGGAGCACATGCTCTCGGATAACGTTAATTAGCCGTAAAATAATATAAACGGTGATTCTAATCTCCCTTCCCTTCTCAGTTTTCAATCTTCTTCAATCTTTTTCAGTAAGTGGGCGACCGAAATAATGCTGCGATATTTGTTGTGCAACCGGTTTGAAAAAATCATAACGATTAAAATCAAGCAAGCTTACAACCTTGTGTTGCAAATGCATATTTCCCTTCAGTTCGCTGAATAGAGCCACCTTGTGGCCGAAATACGCGTATCCGACGCACACCCTCGTCGTTTCCTGCCTAGTCTTTCTGGGACCAAGCTCATCTCGAGTCAGATTCTCCATGGAAGTTGGGCCCATTTGAATATGTGAATAGGTGATTTTCTGAGAGCATGTGAGTATGATTGCTCTGTTTGTCCCTGGCGTGGAATTGAATTCCCGTAAACATTTACAGATTGTGTGTTTGTGGTTATAACCCAGGCGTCCTTCACGGGGTCTCTTAAGCCCTGTGAAGAATCCCATTTTGGGTAGTGTGTGTGTGTCTGTGAGAGGACCCTGGCGAGGAATTAACATTCCCGTAAACCACCACAAAGGGGATTCTGGCCGAGAAGTTATGGTTGGTCACTGACGTGGAATTGGCGCCTTTTTTCCGTTAAAAAAACACAGCAAGGTTGTTCTTTCTGACGAGTGGTACCAATTTATAACGGCCATTGTAGATCGTTCCTAAACGCATTAGACAACGATAAAAATAATGACAAATAATAACACTCCGTTCTAAATCATTTATTAACTGAATTCATGTATGCGAAGTTATTACGAAATAGCCCTCTAGGAGAAACCCTGAACGTGTTAGGAAAAAGAGTGGTTTCTCTCACTGACCACTATGAATTACTTCCACCCTACTAGTAGAATGCACGTTACTGAATGAAAACTTCATCTACATAGCATCATACAAGTCTCAGAATGAGCGAGCGGAAGGGGATGTAAGGACCGCTAGCCAAAAATGAAAAGGCAACGGAGAGGGGGAAAAGGAATAGAGGTAAGAGAGAAGCAATAACGACGAAGTGCTCTGAAACATTAGTTTTTCGCCGTTTTCATCGTTGGGGTCGTATCCGGCGCATTCGGAGCAAACTGGAGCACGGGATACGAACGAGCAGCCATTGTAAACGGCAAAAAAAAGAAGAGGGCATTTTTTAAAACACATTTTTGAACTTTAAAACATCGTCCGTCCCTTTCTCGGACAGAAGCAGCGGATGCAGCACCCTCCTCTTCACGAGAGCAACGGTGCATCGAACTTACCGTATTTGGCGAGCAGCATAGGGGGGCGGAAAATACGGGAGGAGAAAAGGCGCGGGATGGTTTGAGAGGGACGAGTGGAAAGTTCTCGAAGGAACGTAGCAAAAATTCATCGAAGTGGGACAAAAAAACATTATGTACTCTATGTTCCACATTTAGCAGACAGTTTGGCCCTAATGGAGAACGCTGTTGCCACAATAACATATCCAGTGCTCGCCTGCTGAGCATGTGGGAAACCATTTCCGCTCGAGTCATACAATTACATATGAAGATGTTACCTTCTAAACTGGATATAATACATATCACATTGTTATAATTGTAGCCACGAAATAACAAGGTGTCAATAACGAGTCAAAATTTAAAAAAATTCAGTTTATTCTCGTCTGCATTTCGTTCATCGCGCCGAATACTGTAGTCATAGCACGCTTTTTAAAAAGTATTCTACCGTTTAAGGTAGGTTTTGTTGAATTTCAGAGATCTCCCGGTTTTCTACACTTTCAGGGGCCTATCTCGCTCTAGTATATCCTTTTTCGCCTCAGCATACAATCTGCCCTTCTTCATCCTGTCCATAAAACCTATTCTCTACCTTCCCCTTCCCCGCTTGCCCAACATCCCTCCCTCCATCACATTCTTGAGCAACCCATCGCCCCTTATTACATCCTCCTACCTCGTACTCAGCACATCCCGGATTTCATCGAAAAGTTTCATTTCCTCGCGCACGATCTCAAGCACTTCCTCGTTTTCCTTGTCTTCCTTTCCGTCCACCTCACCTTCTCCATCCTTCTCCACACCACATCTCAAATGCCAAACATGTTTAAAATAAGGAAAAAATATAATTCTGTTGTCATTTCCACTACTGCCTGAATGATAAATTCCAACGCATAAACAGATGATGCTCTGAAGTCAAATTTGGTCCAAGATTTGTTTATAATCAAACTTCAAAAATGAAAAAAAAAAGATTCACACGGTGACCCACGATTACCACTCCGCCTACGTTAAACGGGCGCGGGGAGGGTTGAATAAACGAAACTATTTCAGGCTTTATTTACTTGGTTAATTCCACACTAATTTATTAAAACCGACCCGGGTTTCTGCAACTGAGTGCCATTTTCAAGGTACAACTGACTTGAGTGGCTGAGTATACTTGCAGTAAAGGTGGAGGGGAGGGGGAAAATACGGGAGAAAACAGGAAGAGAGGGAGTTAACCAAGTGGTATCTTTTCATCATGAGGGTAGAATAGCCCCCCGAGAGATATCCGTCGGAGGGAGTGGGAGGACCGCGGAGGGGGTGAGGCGGGGTTTAATGTAGTCTGTCTGTCTGCCGAAGGAGGAGAGAGAGAGGGTGTTTGAGGTCTGTTTTCACGAGTCACGTCCCGTTTTCGATGTGGAAGAAAGCTCGCTCCGAGCGGGGATTCGACTGCCTTCCCCGCCGGTGCTGATTTTTCCGTCCTAAATGTGCAGCCACTTCACATGTTACCCCACTCGTGGGAGAATCAGGAACTAAAAGTTACGAATGAGAGATATTTTCGTTGCCAAGCTGTACAATTGATGTCACGAAGGCATATAGACGTAAAGAAACCTAATTAGAGACAAAAAGAAAAACTCTTCTATATGTTACCTTTCCGTCACTCAGCGTGATAGGGGGTTACAATATTTTAATTTGGATTTAACGCTATGAAAAGTAAACTTTTTTCACAACCTTATGGTTCACATGATGGTGAACATCTCTTACGAGGATTCTTCCAGCATGTGATACACTTCTCCATGTCGGAAATCCAAAGCAAAACCAAAATTCGACAACATTTCTTCGTTAAATATTTACCTTCCTTCTATCTAATTTACGTACTTACTATCTAAACGTTAATCTATGTTCCCCTTCCTTCCTTCCCACAAGTTTTTTTCCTCCACACCCCTCACATCACATCACTATCACAACAATTAATAAATAAATACACTAAAATCAATAGAGGTACATGGAGAGGGAACTACGCCATTAAAATGAAGCATGACAACCGAAATAAAAACCACATTGTTTAACCCTACTCTCTCCTTAGTTTTCTATGGATAGCACGACGGAATGGACGAATAAGCGGAAGTAAAGCAAGATAATCCACCATCTGATTAAAATTTTCGGCAAATTATCAAAGAAACATATACTGACTGCTAGGGATTCCACTCGATTTTACCCTTATTTTCAGCGGGTTAAATGCCGGTGCGGATAAGTTTTCATTTAAATAAATAAACAAAATATGTGAAGAGAATCCACATTAAAGAAGTGAATACATGCTACTTTCTAGTAACATGTCGATGGAAAACATAGTAAAACCGCAAAAATTAGGGCATTTCCCCGCAAGTGCTATATATAGGAAAATGAGGGTCAACGAAAAAGGCGAACTTCAGCTTCTAGGATTGACGAACATAGGAATTGTCCTCTCCATATACCTCTGCGATAATAACAAGTCTACCTGACGATGCAGTAAAGCTGTGAAACGCGTCGTGCAAATTAAATAATTGAAGTAAAGTATACATACACCATGTAGCATTCTTTTCATAATGGGTACAAATTTAATATTATTCGTCGGTGGAATCACCTGAAAGCCATTGATGAAAATCAACACATCCGCGACAGTCTAGGATAGGATTCATTGTTAGGCGCGCCATCCAATCAGCTCCTGTTTCGAAGTTCCCTGCCTAATGCACAGGGCGTGAAACAGATGGACAGCAAGGGTGCTTCAGGTAGTTTGAGAGATATAGTACCCTCGTCACAATTAAGACCGTACTCGAAATATAAGTTAAAATCTGTGCAACTATAAGGAGCATGAATTAAATATTACATTATTAATGGCGCATCAATATACCTGTTCACGGGGGACGTTTAAAACTACTTCAAATGGAAGTTTCTTTGTGAGCATGAAAAAATTACTGCGGCGACAATATGATTTATTTTCAAAAATAGTAGAGAAGACATTCAAACTAAACACTATCAATTTTTTGACGAGATCTAGGTGCTAGGATTCCTCATTTTAAAAAAATTGTCTATATGGAGTGCATACACACACCATTTCCCATGTGAAAGTGCTGGTATAATTTGTCAAAAATTTCGGAAAGTATTTCGATGAGGGGCTGATATTCTGGTACCTTAGTAAGAGTAAGATATTTATCTTTAAAATGAGACCAAATTCATTGATTTCTAGGTAAAATAATACTTCGCTCAAACTACTTTAAGGACTGCGAAGAAAGCAGCGCAATAGAAAGAAAACAAAGCTTTGAATGTTCATCCCAAGTGATTATGAACGATTAAATGATTATGGAATAGAGGTTAGCGCAATGACGCAATCCCCCTCTAGCTCTACCTTCCGGATAGGTCCTGGTCGAGAGTTAAAAAAACTCGCATAAATAATCCGGGAAAAATTTAGACGGGTACTGCACGGCAGGAAGAAATTATTTAGAGGGCATAATTTTTTAAGCAATTATTTTCCAAGACATCAATCCGATCCACGACTCGCAAACACTGCAATTCACCACGCTCGAAGTGATGAGGTAGCGTTTCCGATGGCTTCCAGGCGCCGAAATCAATCATGATTAAATCACGATAATAAAGATGGACCTTTAGGACTAAAAAACGCTCTTTTTTCCTATAAAACCCCGTTGCACAGGATAATGTGGGTCAACTCGTTTCATATACGTATTGGTAATTAAGCTTCACTCCAGTGGTTTAATTTGTACCCATGACACATATCGCGGCAATTAACCAAAACCACCTCGTCAATTATGTATTACATAACATAAGACATTTCAACCTAGTTTTTTGGGCAAGTCCAAATTAACTAGAAGGAACTAGATTCCTCTCAGAGGACCTTGAATCAACATGGTCAAAAATAGCCTCATTTTACAGTCATAGGCGCGGATTCAAAAGATTCCGACATTATACTTCATCGAACCAACATAAAAAGAACGTGCACAAAAAATAAAATCGCCCAGGAAAACAGACACAATGCACAAATCTAAATTTAGATATGGTGAAACCCCTCTTAACGATCACTCCTATCAAGCGACCATTTTTCATCGGAATCGTCGGTCGTCGCTTTATTCATGTTTCACTGTATGTGTACATCAAATTAATACGCACTGAAATCTCCCAGGAGCAACTAAATTGTGAGGAAATAAATGCCATCAGTATAGGTTTTAACACAGCCGTCGCTCTAAGAGTTTTACCATTATTTTCAAACAGCAGCCCGTTCATTTGGACAATATGTACACCTAGAAACTGAACCCCAGTCGAACGACCTACCCTCTTAACGACCATTTTTCAGCAAAACCGACGGTGGTCGCCTAATACAGGTCTCACTGTAATATTTCTTTTCATGAGGTCAAACAAACGTAGAAGATAACCAAAAAATGGGTCGCTAATTAGTGGAAGAAACTAGACACGCAATATTTCGCAAACTTATCGTATCCCACAGCATGAGAATAAATTATTAACGATAGAGCAATAAAAGCATACCTAAGGACACGAAAGGAAGGAAAAACGATTTTTTTAAATGGTGAAAAATACATTTAATAGTGAAAATTGACATTACTATCATGTATTGTGCTCGAATCCAACTTGGCCACTTAATACGGAATACAAGTTTATTTCAATTGTTCTCCGACAACCTTTCGCGGAGAAACAAATAGTAAAACTGAAGTTTGAAGCTATTCCCGACAAACGGCCGGTTTATCCATCCTTGGATAAGGCGATTTATCCGGCGGATGGCTTATCCACCGGATAAACCTAAGAGAAGCATTTATCCATCGTCGTTTAGGCTTTATCCGCCAACTAAGTTTACCCGCTGCTTCTTCCTGTTGATTAACTCTTATCCGAAGGATAAACCAATTTTCAAGATGTCTGCCGCAATCACCTGGCATATTTATAATGTTATTTTGGACGCAAAAAAATTTTTACACGCGCAATTCTATTCCAGTTATCCTTAGCGTTGTGACTGCTCCGAGAAAAATTCGTGGCATCAATCGTCGTAATTTTTTAAATCATGCGAGAAACTACGAGAAATCTGCCGCATAATCTAATTGCAGAGCATAATAGTAGTGTAAAATTCCCTTGAGGAACATTAGTGTGCGAAATCAAGCACGGAAAACTCAATCCATTAGTCCATAAAAAAATATGGCGTGAAAGTGACATAACCCAACGCTAGCCGTGAGCAATGACGGAGAAAAGAAACGATGTATATTCATGGGCAATAGCATTCATCCATCTTCGAGACAAAGCGAGAGGATTACGTTCCGAAGAGCGAACGGTGTTCTCTTACAAATTTATACGTCGCCCTTGAAACTCTTTAAGTCTCCCTCCAATCCTTCCTTCCTTCCGTGTACACAACAGAAAAGCCAGTTTGAAAAATAAAAGAGAAGCATTCTCAAATCGCTCAGAAATGCTGAAAAGTAAGCTCTTTTAATCTGCGGCTGTTAGAAAGTCGGCCTTGGTTTTCATCGTTCCGCTGGAGACAAGAATGCAACAAGAAAGGCGCGACGGCACTTCGGCGAAAAGCACATGGGAAGCGACCTTCGCCATTGTGTGCGAGAGCGATGGATCGGACAGGAGTCATGAAATAAATACGAAATCAATAATTTAAAAAAGCACTAGAGTTGAGACCACAACGGAGTGCACGAGAAAATAATATCGTAGGCTTGGATTTTTGGCGCATCAAGATTAAAGGTTTAGATCAATTCTGAAAAACTCAAATCATCCGAGTAGCAGAATGACACCAATAATTTTAAATTAACAGCACAAAAAATATATATAACTGATAGGAGTGACAAGATGACAGAAGAATTGGACAGCCAAACTGATTTCGCGAAATAATAAGCATATACAAATGAACGCCGCTAGCTTCATTACATGAAGCTACGAGCGAAGTGAGTGTAACACTGCTGATGGAAGGACTAGGTAAAAGACTGAGAGGCTACACGCTAGGCATATATTAATATTAAAAAATATGGATTAATCCTCGTATAACCGGCAGAAAAATTTCTTCGAACCACGAAACATCAACAAACATAACAGAAAACAGCGAGACACCAGAACACTCCGCTAAAATCCACTTTCGTCTTTTCCCTCTCCCTATTTCTGGCCCCTATTCCCTCTTCCTTTCAGGGCTGGTGTCCTAAAACCTCCGGCCACACGCTCCCGATTCGGCTCGCAGGATAGTATGTAGCTTTAGAAATGCTAACACTGCTCAATCATAACGTCCGCCTAAAGGCCTCAGTCCTAAGATAAACACGACAGTCAGGCCGGAGGCAAGATTCCAGTCCCGTGACTTTGGGAATAGCCATTCCGGCGCGTTGTCTAGCTGTATCTACATGGGCTACGGGGGAACATTCGGACAGGGTGTAAGATATTGAAATAAAAAAAATACGTGGCAAGAACAGGGTTCCCTAAAGTGGTCTACATCGGCTTCCAAGAGGTATATGACATTGAGAAGGATCGATGCGGGCTCGGAGGTCGAACGGGGGACGACGAATAAAATGTAATTGTTGACTAATAAAAATAACTTCATTAATATTACTCAGCTATCGATAAAATTATTCAGCTTAATTTCAAAATTTGGGGCAGATTTTGATACGCACTAATGCAACGGAGAGGTAAGGATGAGGGGGTTGATAAAGAAATTCTAAAAGGCTGCTTAATGTGCCTCTGGCTTGACTATGCGAGTCAAGACGAATACGAGGTAGTACATTTTTCTATATTCGGATTCAAAAGAAATCCTGCAATCGCTGATGTAACCGATTACCTAATGAATACCAAAATTAAGGGACAGAATATACCACTTGCATGGAACTACCGCACTTTGACTTCAATTACGGCAGTAACTCGCTAAAAACTTAAAAAAATAGGTGGTAAAATGCCTATTTTATATTTTTTTCTATTGTTCAGAACTTGCTTCTTCTTATGCACTACGTTTACCAATGGAACTCATATCGATTTGGCCCGTTCAGCTCGGTATGGTTAACGCAACGGGCTAGTGAGTAGCAGGCTAATTCGGTCCGCTTTCTTTGCCAGTCTGAGATTTCAAATCGATATGAACCGATTCAAATCGATATTTCAATCGATTCCGCATTGGTAAACCCGGCGATCCGAGTCGGCTGGCTAAGAATGTTCAGATCGGTCCGAGTTCATATCGATCTGCGTTCGATTGGTAAACGTAGTTATGAAAGGTTTTAATTAAAAGCTTGAATATGCTTTCTGGTTCAAATTGACGTTTTCCTGCAGTAACCTGAGAAAAACAAGAACATACCAAAGTCTCTCCTTAGGAGCTCATGTAGAAATCTCTTCTTCCACGGCAGACTTACATTACATCTAGCAAGGAAACCGTATTTTATTCTCACCTCAGTTTATAAAATGCACTTTAAAGATGCTACATTTAAGTTTTCGAGAAATCTGGAAAAGGTGACCCAGAGGTCGAAGCCGCTTTAATAGTTTCCTAACTTCCCACAAGGAATCAAAGGGCTTAGAGGTAAAAGGCTGAGCTATTTCCTGCAGCACAAAGATTCAGGGGAACACGCTCATGCGCCGAGGAGGCGACAGTCAAAAACCTTCCAGAATAATGAACATTCCTCCCGTGGAGGTTGAGGACTATTTTTTTCCAATTACTCCACAGGAAGGCTAGTTCTGCAATAAAAGAGGAATAGCTAGACCGCGTGGGGAAAGAGATTAAGTCGACGGAATTCAATGAAGAGAGAGGCGGAGGTGATGACAGCGGATGGGAGAGGCTCTTAGGAGAGGGCGGTTATGTTGAAGGCCGCGATCATTGAGGTATATGGAGAGGGCATTACGTCATTAAACTGAAACCTTACAACCAATATAACAACCATATTGGTTATCCCTGCTTTTCTCTCACTTTCCTTTGAATAGCGCGACTGAATGGACGAATTAGAGGATGTAAAGCAAGAATATCCGCTATCTGTTTGAAATGTAAGTCAAGTAACTCACCTGGCAAACATAGGTAACTTATTGCTATGGATTCCACTCGATTTTACCCTAGTTTTCAGCGGTTATGAGGGATTATTTTTAATTTAACTAAATAAACAAAAATGTAAGGATAAACCACATTGAATAAGTAAGTGCTTGCTGGATTGTTCGATGAATTGCAAAATTAGTGCGTTAGCCCGCAAGCGCTATAGGAAAATGAGGGTCAACGAAGATGGCGGCTGGCTTCAGCTTCTAGCATTGGTCAGCATAGCAAGTGCCCTTTCCATATACCTAATTGGTCATAACAGATGGGAAAGCGCTGGACGACATGAGGTGTGATAAAAAGATGGAAAAAAACACTGGAAGAGAGATTCTCTTTTTCAAATGACCACTCCCATAGCGTACACCATAATAGTGGCGTCTTTCCTCAGAGCATACTTAAGATCATTATTGGACGATCAATCCTAAGATTGGATGACTGCAGCCCTCCGCCCACCCTTCCCAAAACAATTTCCTTCCCGGCAGCTTTTCCTGAGCAATTTCCTCTATTTATTTGGTCCATGAACTTATTCATGGGTCTTCCTCCGGGGAATCGATTTTATAAAGATGCTTATTACTTTTATACATGATATAGTAGAACATAACTAAGATTCTTTGTAATACGGAATATAATACAAGATTCTTCTACTAAGTGACGCCTGATGCCGTGAGGTTTATTCCTCTGGGGACTTTTCCTCTATTTTACCTTCTATCTTTTCCCTCTATTTTACCTTCAATTATGTTCTTAACAGACCCGTTGGGTATCACAGTGTGTCCAAACCATCTGGTTCTTATTTTCTGTATGGGGTTCCATATGGTCTTTCCTCTTCAACTCTTCTGTACACTCCATCATTTCTTATTGTGTCTGTCCATATATCTTCAACATCCTCTTCCAGCAACAAGTTTCGAAGGTCTCTAGTCTTTTCTGGTCAGCTTTTCCAATGCCCATGCTTCCGATCTATTGAGTGCAACGCTCCACACGAATGTTTTCACAAACTGTTTCCTCGTTTATAGTTCTATCTTCTTTGAGCACAGCAGTTATGTATTAACTAATATTTAGGACTACTGATTTCTTCTAAGAACTCCCTTACATTGAACTCGCTACAAATAAACCTCCGTAAGTGCGAAAAACCCCACAAAAAGGGACTTAAACCAAAAACCTCAGAATATTCTAGGGGAGTACGACTGCCATTGCGTTCGGCAAAATAAATGCAGCGGCTCAAGACCGTACGGCTATGCATTCATATCTTCGGACAACCCTCATAAAAA
This sequence comes from Ceriagrion tenellum, assembly GCA_963169105.1. Lineage (NCBI taxonomy): Eukaryota > Metazoa > Arthropoda > Insecta > Odonata > Coenagrionidae > Ceriagrion > Ceriagrion tenellum. The sequence continues at coordinate 84,982,887 of OY720633.1, read as the reverse complement.
TATAACTCGAACGAATTAGGAACCAAAGCGTCGTTATACGCAAAAAGTGGCCCAAATACGAGCACCACTATCCTAAATTTGCGAATAATCAATCTATTTTGGCCTTAGGCCGGTATTCATGGACGGTATAAATAACCAATGGCTGGGGTATCTACGATTATCTGTCAATAATTGATCATGTGGATCAAGTATTCATAGACAGTAAACAATCTCCAATACTAGAATCTTAAATTATATAGGCTAATCCGTAATAAGAGCAATTATCGCGTAAAGCTCTACGTAGAAAAGTTAATTGCGAAAATATTTAGAATTTCGTAGCCTCGCTTGTCAAAAGTAGGTTAGTTTCACAAAGCTTTCAATATTGTATTTCTTGTAAATAATGATTCAAAGTTCATCCAGCGACAATGAAGCGTACACATCTCCTCAATTCAGTGATATTTATTCAGTGATACTCTTTCAGGAAAATAATCAAAAAACCCTTGTATTTAACTATGTCACAACACATCATCAGGATGTGATCTATAATTCTACTTCCAAGATGTACATACTTATGAGCGGAACGTGAAAGTTGCAAGTGTATCGGATGAAAACGAACGTGATCTTGATAAAAGGACTAAAATACTATAACCATCCTTACTAATTAGATTTAGGTTTTTCATTTATTATGAGTCAACAAACATTAACCTTTTAATTGATCTATTGGAGAGTGGTCAGGAAAACAAATACATGAGTCATCCATAATAATTCGCTGAGGAGAAAAGTCGTGTACGACCGTTTAATAGAAAAAAACAAGAACACATCAAAGCCTCTCAATGAGAACGCATCAATCTCACTCCACTTTCTCTCACGCACGGGTATTATTTTCAAAAATAGCGATAAATCTTATGTAATGAACCAAGCAAAAAGGTACACATCAAAGTCGCCATTTATTATGAAGAGCACCGCATAAATTTGATCGAGAAATTAAAACATTCGCATCTCCAGGTTTTTCAGCTTTTCTCTCTTCTAATAACAAGACGCATAATGCGGCACAACCCCTATTCAACCTAACGCAGACGCAGCGAACGGTTCACTTTCAACTCGCGTAAAGAAAAATCAGTAAAAATACACAGACTACAGTATAAAAACTTAACAGGAATGACCGAAAGAAAGTGGTTAAAAGTTTTATTTCAAAAAATACCCTCATAAGGGTGGACCAATCCATGTATTACATAATAAATTCATGTAGACAATAATACGTAAGACAATCTTGAGGGTGAAAAGAAAGTGCGTTTTCGAGACGTCGGTTCAAGATCTTAGGACGGTAGATTATAGCGGAACTCATAAAATTTCACATTTCTGTAACTTGAGTAATTAACCTCGGGCGAAAACCCCAAAGTTTAGCATCTCTGAGAACAGCTCCTACGGCACTAAGGTCATGCGGACGACTACTACTTTTGTATGGTTGGTGTGATAGGCTTCAACAAAAATTCAAAATATTCCATTTGGCATTCGAACTTCCTGCGGTCAACTATAAGACCCATGCCACACAATGGCAATGTTCTTATCCCTATTTTCAAGACAATTCAATTTCTTAGAGCTATTTAATAATGCACATGTATGCAGCTGCAACTCACGAAAATCATAAATATTTGTACGCGTGTTTGGTGAAAAATTGTGACGTGAAGAAAAATTGATGACTTAATACTTGTAATCACCGTCCTCGATTTTTTTTCAAATCAGTTAAAACATCACACTCATCACACAAAAAATAATATCATATGTAGACTAGTGTTATCATTCATTAACTGGAGGTATTTGCTTTTTATAGTTTACCGCGGGAATGTTTATTGTACTAGACGGACAAATAATTTTAAAAGTATTTTTCACCCATCGTAGCAATTAGCACCAAGAAATTTCAAGGTCAACCGGCAAAAATGTGGCTATATGATATTAATGTCATACAGAAGACATTTTTTCTAAGTGCAGATACTCTCAAAATTAACCAAATGACATTTTAGTCATTTACGATGTAAGACAAGCACCTAGATGATATCTTACGCTGGCTTACATGAAAAGGTGAGGGCTGGGATTTAAAAAATACGACCAGCATCGCCTTACGTAATACAAAAATGGTCTCTTCACCCTCAAAGCTGAGTTTGCAAACCGTCAGTATGGAATATTCCAAGGTTGACTGTCAGCTATAAATATCTTACGCCTTTAAAAAAAAAACAGTCGCTGAATAGAGATGGGTGGGAGGAGATTTGAATAGGGTTTAGAGGCGATACAAGGGAGGTGGAGAGAAGAGATACGGTGTTGAATCAAGGCGGAGGGAGCAAGAGGATGAAATGGAAGATGGTCCGTTGCTAAGGGCAGGGCTCGGCCAATCTGGGGCGTGGTGCAGAGGGAGAGATAGAGAGGGAAAGAAACCAGAGGGGATGGGCCGAATAAGGTTAAGGGGGAGGAAGACGGGTGTTTCCACGGAGACGAAAAAAAATGTAATAGCGAGCCGCGGAAAGTGGACATCACCGGACGAGATGGATGACCGTGGAAAGAGACCCGATGCAAATTGGAGGAGAAGATATGTTTCTATTGGCATAAATATCTATATAACTTCACATAGCATATAACACAAAATTGGACGGTAAAGAAGGAGTCTAAGAATTAAGAAATAAACGCGTAGTTTTCCGCCAAAAAAATAAAATTTACATCCAACCCGGGTTTCGACTTTACTACACCATCATCGCCTGATAATGGTGAAGTAGCATCGAAATCCTGGTCGGGAACAGACTATATATTTTGCTGAATAATGTTTATTTATTCCTTATTCCCCTCCATTTCGCAAGAACCTTTAGATTTTAAAAGGAGTGAAATGGCTAAAATTCTTTCAAGAATGGCAGACGTTCTACGCAGTTATCAACCAGCTTAACGAAAATAGAGCGCAAAAAATTAGGCAGAATCTTCATTTGCAAACTTAAATGAGTTGTATAGGAAACTAAGAAAAGGCCGGATTAAAATTATAAGATTATTCCACTTGGATGTCATCTTATCAACAAAATAAATGTTACGAATCAAAGAACTGGTAAATCAATTTTTACATCACTCTGGCCACTACTCGAGAGGGCAAGTAAACTAAGCAAGAGTATGTCAAAAAAAGGCGGCAAAACCAAAATTACTTCACTTATACTCCAGGAAGTTTTCATCAGAAGCTGTAAAAATTATTCTAATTGGCTTACAAGTAACCATTCTACGAGGCTGAAAACGTTAACAAACTGGGCGACGAGCAGTGCAAACAGTACATGACAACAGAAACTTACAGTTCTCTTTGACAGATTCACTTCATTCAACGGGAGTCCTTGGAGATCCAAACGCACAAAACGCAGGCTCGATGGCTCACGAGCTTTCACATTTGTGTTTCCGGACGATAAACGTAAGGGAATATTGATCTCTGGCCTAAAGAAAGGTTGACCTACGAAGAGTAACCATGTTTCTCTTCCCCGTCGAAAGGGAGCACATTCCAGCCCCCAAACGACAAAATAAATTGCTGCACTAAAGAAAGCACTGAACTGTAGTTACCCCCATCCCTCCGTCGCATGCAATCCTTTTCGTTATCACGCAACGGAGTGATTTGCCTGTCAAAACTCAAATTACAAACTAAATGAAACTAGAGGGAATTACACCACCATGCGGATTCAAATTTTCACGCTATAGACATGAAAGTAGAATCAGTAGCCTCATTCATTTTCAAATTAGGACCCTTTAAAGTTTCATCGCAAAGAGAAAAGAAACACCTATCCCTGCAATTACACAGTCAATTAGCACGACAATCTCGAAATTGTATCGTCCGTGAAAGGATATTACCGAGTTAGCTGTGTAAATGGTGTTAAGTTGAAAATAGGCTAAAATAATTACCACCTCATGCATTTTAGAAAAATTATAAGATGATCGATGGCACAAAGTTATCATAACAGGAATGCAAGAAAAACGAAGAGCAATTGGATGGTACAGAGTTATCTGAACCATCCAATCCGTAAATCTGAGATTGATTATAACTCATTTTATCCCATTTTGGACTTAACGTAGTTTGAGTTAGATAGTTCCTCAGTCATAGTGGAGACCATATTCGAATAATACGTTTTAATTTCAGGAGATGTAGGAAGCATGCATTAAATACTGCATTATTAATGGTGCAATAGTATACTTTTATATGACTAAAATTCTAAGAAACTAAATAAAAATATCCATACAAGTCTTTAATTCGATACATTTTTTCGCACGGGACGTTTAAAACTCCTTCACAACGGAAGGTTTTTCGTGATCCTGAAAAAAATTACTGCGGTGACAATATGATTTATTTTAAGAAATAGGTGAGAAAGTACACAAACTACACACTTAATTTTTTAATGAGATAAAGCCGTTAGAAATTCCTGATTTTTTTAAATACGGTCTCTCTGGAGTGCATACATGTACCATTTCCCGCGTAAAAGGGCAGGTATTCTTCAACTGAAATCTCGGAATGCAGCTCAGTAAGGGGCTGATATTTTGGTGTCTTTGGAAGAGTGAGGTTTATTTCTCCCAAATGAAACCAAATTCATTGATTCACAGGCGAAATGATATTTCGCTCCAACGACCTTAACACAATTGACACAGCTAACACAGATTTATTCAATTTTGATTGACGAATCGCACATTCCGAAAGAGCATTCCCTGGAAAGCATTAAAAAAAGAGATCACGTCGCAAATAAACGAGCAGATGTTCGCCAAAACAAATTTACCCACATAGCGCCACATTAATCGCAGACTAATTGGTTAAAGTAAGGATCATTTGGGAATGGAGGAGGATAGCCTGCCGTCAGCATCAGCTTGATCTCAACGAAAGGTGTTAAGGTGTCCACAGTTCAACGTCCCATCCGAAGGACGGAGTACTATGATTGCGGTGCTTTCCTCGAAACTTAGGGGAAATTAATGAGCCTGACCGGGAGGGAAAGTCGAGAGATTTCAACGCAGATTTTTCCGTGAAAACATGACACCACACGGGCAAAAAATATACTTGTTTTTTCTGCTTATGGCAGAAGTTGAGGATCGCCACATTGTCCAAAATTAATACAATTTACTGAATGACTTCTGACGCTGTAAGGACGTACCCCAAAGAGAACGTGTTACATTTTTCATCACATTCCTTCCCTTACAGATTTACACAAAAGTTGAACCAATTTTCGGGCAGAGAAAGGTAAATGCAAATAGCCACTAACATGGACACACTTGAAACATCTGGGCTGGGAAAGGGTGGGAACCTCTTATCTGATCAATGGGTAAAATATATATAAAATCTTTTACGAAAGTTTTATTTCGACTACCTTTTGCCGGACGTTCAACATATTTTGCTAATGCCAAACTACTATGTTAGAAGCGATAACAGCCATATGATTAAGGAAATAGACTGTAGAACCGTTAGATTTAGAATGTCATTTTTTCCACGTACAATAAGGGACAATGATAGCTGCGAAAGATCAGAACTATGATACTTTGACCCTCATAGGTAGTTTTTTATTCTTGTGGTTCATATCTTATCATCATTAATAAAAACTAACCCCGCATGAAATTTACGGCATGATTTAGCTTTTGCGTGTTTTTCCACCTTGCAGTACTATTTATCAGTCGCATTGATAACACTACCCAGTGGTTGTATCTTACGTAGTGTACTGCATTGGTAACATGTTCGTCTACGTAGCACTATCCTAGTTTATGGTCTGACCGCGCATTGTCATCCTGACTGCTTTTGGCCTGCCCCTGGCATCCGGGCGAACATGCGCGGGTCTTATTTCATCTGGGATAAGTGCTCCGCACTTGGTGTGGAATCACCCCGAGCCACACACCCTAGTGATGGCTTGCACGGTACTTCGTAGATGTAGAAGTAGATGAAAGCTTCGCTTATAACCTTTATACAATTCACTCCCAACCGATAGCTCCAATTCCTAAAAATGTTCTCCCTAGCTGACACGAAGTCAAATCCAATGACAACGCGAGATGGAATTAAACAATAATGAGCGTACGCCTTCGATGACACGATGGAGCCCTTTTGATGGAGAGTGATTAACGTCCGGTTTTCTTTTATGGGGGTAAAAAAGTGTATCCGAAGTGACCGGGGGAGGTGGGTGGTGTTGGATTGGCGGTCGGGGGAGGGAAATAGTGGGGAGGAGGGGCGGAGATTGCCGGAGCGACCACGGCGCCGGTGTCGGTAGCGAAAGGAGAAGTGGCGGGGGATGGGAGAAGTGATCTCTTGTGGGAGGGGTAGGGAGACCCTGGTCTGCTTGGGTGTGGACGTGGGGGCGTGGGGAAATGGACCAGAACTAGTCAATCGGGGGGATGAGGTAGGCAGGGGGGTGGAGGAGAGGGTGGGATAAAATGGGATGGGGTGAGAGGAGGGGAAAATGAAAGGGGATCGAGGGGTGAGAATGGAAATTTCCACTGGTCGGGATAGAGAAGGGGAGGGGGGGAGAAGAAAAAAAAACAAGACGGCATAAAAAAAGGGTAGCCTATTTAAAATGACAGCCTAGACGAGCGACAGCTGGAGATACCTACAACATAATATTGGCAGGGAAGGAAAGCTGAAATTTCGGACGGTAGAGATTCCAACGAAAGGCATTGAAGTCAAATTATGTAACCAGATCAAAAGGACTAACTTCGTTGTTTTCACAGGATATACTGGTACCGTAAACTAAAACGAAATTATTTTCAGGGATACATAGGGAAATTAATGAGGTTTGTACTTTCAATATGGATAATTGGACGTGCGCGGAATGGAATTGGAATTGCGCGGGGAGAACCCGAAAAAGACCGATAAACAAGAAAATCGCGGAGCCTACGTAACAATATATAATTTTCCTCTAACAAGAATGGATTCCTTCAACTTGAAGGTATTATTAAAATACGTACCAAACAGAATTAAAAATCGCCATACAAGGATTCATCCAAGTCCGAGCGAATTTGTCCATTTTTCGTAGACATGGCAAACCTTGCCTACGAAAAATGGATGAATTCCCCAATAAACCCCGCAGAAACCAACGAACGGATGCAATACAGGTAATTAAGGAACAAGTTACTTAAAGAGGTTTTAAAATCGCACACTAAAAGGCTTAGGAAAACTTCAGTTTTTTTAATTTTCCCCCAATCAACCTACTAGATACTAAAGTAGCAGAGTTTAAGTTTCCAAGGACAACACTCACAAAAATGGGAAAAAAAATATTCCCGCAAACACTTCCCGAGGATTCTATTGTCACCATCAAAATAGTATAGACCTCGACTTTGACGTGTTCTACATGAACACTAAGCATGATTGGCAGGACATATTATACAACAATGGAAATAAAATGTATTTGCCTTTAAAATGAACCATATTTAGGTTCGATATCATTCACCTGCTTAAGTCTTAAGAAAACGAATAAAAACACGGTATAGTCGAAATAGATATTTTTCTTCTTGTTTAGGCATTTATAATGAAATTAACGAACTTTTCATTCTTCACCACGAGTTTTTTCCGAGGATTACTTCATTTTTTTGTACTTCAAAAATTGTATTACCCTGATTTTCCACCCAAATGGCATTTTTTTTACATTTCCCTCTTCGTAAACATTGCGGCGGGCGGAAAAGATAGGTGCGTAGATTGTAAAGGTGGTGATTGCTAAAAGGAAAGGAGGAAGGGTGGAGAGAAACCAATTACCAAGCTCTTAACAAAAGCCACCAAGGGTACCACAGTTGTACGGAAAAAAATTCCGCCAGAGTCGGGATACGAACCCTGACCCTGGGGACGGGAATCCAATACCCTAGCCACCACAAAAACCCGATTCCGCAAGGTAAAAAACATGCCTTCCTTAATTCTCTCCAATCTATGGAAGCTCCGAGTGTCGCTCTCTAAGCTCCACTATTGCCCGAGTGAGATGATCGAAGCTCTCGTGCAGAAACCGCCCGTGGACGTACGGCTACGTGTGAACGGCGGGACGTGCCCATCGCCGGAGTATGGTTAAACCTTCCACCATGTTCCACCTAAAGTTTGTTTACGCGAAATATCATTTAATCAATACGTCTTACCCTTCCAAAAATACCAGGATATCAGCCCCTAACCGAACTACTTTTCGAGATATTTGACATAGAATACCAGCACTTTCACATGGATAATGGTACGTGTATACACTCCAGAGGGACCTTATTTTAAAAAAATAAGGAATTTCTAACACCTAGATCTCACTGGAGGGTTCACAGCGAGTAGTTTGAATGCTTTCTCCACTATTCTTTCAAAACAAATATTCTAGTCACCACAGTATTTTTTCAGGATCGTAAAACATCTTCTGCAGTAAAGCAGTTTTAAACGTACCGCGTGAAGGAAATGAATCAATTTAAGACTTAGAGAGATATTTTTATTTAACCACTTACACATTTTCATGTAATTACTTAGATATTTTCATTTATTAAATGTTGCAAATATTTTTATTTACATAGGATTTTAATTCATTTTAAAGTATAATACTGCATCATAAATAATGCAATATTTAACTCATGCTTCTTACAGCGGCTGAAATTAAAACCTATAATTTAAATACGATCTCCATTCTAACTAGGAAACAATCTCCCTCAACCTACCTAAAATGAAGCAAGCAGGCAGCATGATCGTGATATTAGAAGCTAAACATAGCCCACTAAAATAAATAATACGCCTCACTGCGATTGAAATTGCTCAAGGAAATTCCTACATTGACTTAGGTCATTTGATTGAGTTGCAAGTCACGTGATTTAAAATCTCAACCTGGCCATGTCCGCAGAGGTTGCCACACATGGCCTTTCCGTACTTTCAATAAACTATACGTAAAACTGGTTGGGCGGTAATAACTATGGGTAAAAATTTTAAGTCGAAATTAAACCGCGATTTGAGCACACACAAAAAACCTGTAAAAAAGCGCGCTTTCCAAAAAAAATTAAATAAAACTGAAATGAAGGCGAAAACCCCCTTCTAAAGCGAAACCCCTCTTAACGACCACTCCTATCAAGCGACCACCCCTCTTTAAGACCATCTTCCAGCGGAGCCGTCGGCGTTCGCTTATATTCAGGTTTCACTGTCTGTGTACATCTAATTTATATGATTTGAAGTTTCCCATAAGCAACAAAATTATGAGGAAATAAGTACCATCTGTATAGGCTTTAACAAAGCGGTCGCTTTAACAGTTTTCCCATTTTTTTCAAATCAGCCGCCGGTTAATTTGCATAGTATGTGCTCCTAGAAATTGACCCACCGTCGAACGACCACCCCTCTTGACGACCATTTTTCAGCGGATCCGTCATTGGTCGCTTAATACAGGTTTCACTGTATTTCCCGAACTATTAGAGAAGTACTGCCATTATTTACACCGTTTTACGCGAGTCACAGTTCGATGTACAGAAGTTGCGAGTTCGCGGGCAGGGAAATAGAGAAGGGGCCATTTTCTGATCGTAATTTGTTCATACACTCGCGCAGTCATTCTCTCAAGTCCCGCTTTACACGACGCCAATATCCATGCACTCACATGACCAAATGAATAATAATGTGTCTTAGTACAAAAGAGAATGTAAAAGCAACATGCATTGATTCAAACCATTGAAGTACATGGAGAGGCCATTATTTCAGCAAACTGCAACCTAACAATCTAATAACAACCATATTAGTTATCCCCGGTCTTTCCTTAATTTCCTTCGGATAGCACTACGGAATGGACGAATTAGTGGCTGTAGAGGACGAATATCCACCACCTGTTCGATATGTAAGGCAAGTAACTCATTAAATATACTTTGGATACTTAGTGCTATGGATTCTACTCGATTTTACCGCGGTTTTCACCAGGAATGCGGATAATTATTAATTTAAATTAATAAAAAAAATGTTAGGAGAATGCTTGTTAAATATGTAAGTTCACGGAAATTTCTAGTAAGTTACTTGCGGAAAACATCGTACAATTGGAAAATTAGCGCCTCGGTAAGCACAAAAGGAAAATCGGAGTTAACAAAGATGGCGAACGGGCCACGCTCACGTAACAGCTCCTAGCAATGGCCACCATAGCAATCACCCTCTACATCTAACTCAATGATTCAAAAACATCTTCGAATCAGTCGTCACTTAGTCGTCATTCATGGCAACCTAGTGCCAGATACAAAAAGCAGTATTTTGTGAAAGACATTACCCAAAAAGGTGGAATTCTTCATGTTTTGACAGAAGCAGTCTCGGGTGAAACCACTCGAGAAAATCTTTCATTTGTTTTTGTACGAGCCCTAAGCCAATACACCCAAACACTCGTTTACTACCTATCAAAACATGTCAACCGAGCCGGAAAAATGAAATGTCCCTTTCTGTCCGAGACAAACAGCCGCACCCTTGTCCTTCACTAATTAATAACTTGTGGAGGAAATACGAGAGCGAAATTAAATGCGTCACAGACGAAAGATAAGACCACGCGGAAATGATTCGCCGAATTCTGATCTTTTTCACGCGACCGCTGCAAAAAATAAAGTAGCCGATCTTTCGCAAAGGATTGCTTCCGAACGCCGCGCCGTATCTCCCAAAGCATACAAATTGGCGAGGCATTGCCCGAGGCCGCGGCCTTGTCATGACAGTGAGAACATGGACACAACTACTACGCAGAAAAGCCGGAGCTTGCTTTTGGGGCGGAGAGACTTAATGGATCATGCGAGAAAATGATTTCCGACACCACTTTTAACAAGCGGCGAAAAATATTCAACAGGGAAATCATAACAAAACTTCGAATGAATAAACTCCCATCCATTAAAAATTTATTCCCACCTGGAATGTACTTGCAAGATTAACAGGATACCTAGGCTCTAATGATTACGACTAGAAGATATGCATTCCGGGAAGAACTAACCATGTGAAATGATAGACTAATGGCCAGTTGCAGGAACGACACATATGAATCCTACAGTTATGCGACCCATAAGCCAAGGCAACCATTCAATAAGTGTTGCAGAAACATTCGATAAATTTATTGGTTTGGTTTCATAACTTATGGTATGGAGTTATGAGTTCCATAAGTAGCCAAAATGGCGGATGCGCAGTGAACCGCTTGGAGATTTAATTACTAGATAAAAGAGTTTTTTGGAGAAAAATGACCACTTAATTTACTCTTACTGACTAATTACTACGTGCATTAGCAATTATTCATAGTCTAAACTTCCATAAGGTTTATCCGGCGGTGGAAGATTAGATCGACTCGGTATTCGAAGCTATTGACTACTGATAAAAAGCTATTGACTATTATAAAGTTATGTAACTAGTAGTTGTGTTCCTACAGCCCGAATATTTTTGAGATTTATAACTTTATGGATCTCATAACTATTGATTACATAACTAAATTTTCTTGCAACCGGCCATGAGAAAAAATGATAGTTTAATGACACAATCTGTTTATTTTGTATCAAAAGGAAGAGGGTTACATACATTTTTAAAAATAATGAGAGCGTTTTGACATCGCACAACTTGGACGTAAACATCATCAGTATGGCACACGTGCACACCTTTCGAAATAGACGGCAACTTAAATGCTGAAGATATTCAAATACAATATTAGGCACCACTCTCAGTCACTAAAGCTTCTTGCTTCGAATAGTACAAGATTTTAACAGAAGTAAAAGTAAAACGACACTTGAAAGAAAACGAGAAAGCCGCTTTCTTATTCACTGCGTTTACCAATCGATCTCAGATCGATCTGAACTAGGACCGATCTGAAAATTCCATGCGAGCCGACTCAGATCGCCTGGTTTACCAGCACGGACTGAAAGTATCAATAGTGAGCAATGGAAATTATCAGTTGAAGCAAAATTGACTCGGTGCGTAAACAAATGCAGAATTGGTAATTTTAAATCGCATTCCGAGTGAACAAAATTGCCCAATTAGAGATAGAATTGCGATATGCTACCATATCATCAATGTCGCATCACTCATCTTTACTGCACTCTAGTGACAACTAGGTAAAACACAATCATTGAATAATAATGATTGCATTTGTTTCCCAATGAAAGCCAAAAGAATAACGAGGAGCGCAACGTACTCGCTGGTTCAGATCGATCTGGAATTTCAGACTGGCTGAGCAAGCGGGCCGAGAAGGCCCTCTCCTCAGATCGATCCTACTAGCACGTTGCGTTTATCATACCGAGCTGATCCGATCAGATAGATCTGAGATCGATTGGTGAACGCAGTGATTTTCTTTCAATTCATTTTTCATTCATTTTTCGTGCTTCGACTGCTAAGATACTTTCGGAGTTACAGCCTACCATGCGTAGATAGGGACAACAGCACTCTGAGACGAATAAGAGGATCACTCAAATTTGAGCCGAGCCCAACCATGCTTAACTTCGCCGACTGATCGGGAATTGGTGTTACCATTGTGACGATCCGTTGCCCGGCACACCCTGAGGCACAATGGGTTTGCGAAACATATATTAATGGGAAAAATAATGTACAAGTCCCAAGAGGAAGGCAAAGTGGTAAATACACTGGACAAATTAAGAAGAAAGTGCATAAGAAGATCTATTAAAAAGTCAGGAAATTACCTTTAGATAGGGAACGATGGAGGGGCGCAGCCAACCAATCTTAGGATTGAACGACAATTGGCGATTACGAAAATACCATCTTTCACAATCCACAGCGGCCAAAAATTAAGCGCGAAATCTGCATTTCAATGCCTTTGCGTCATCGTCTGCGATCAATACGCACGGACGATGATGGTGCTTAGGCATTGAAATCCGGAGCGAGCACTTACCATTTGACGGTGATCATTAAGAACCGACGATGATGATGCGAAGGCATTGAAATCCGGATTGAGCACCTACCCTGATTTTCATATATATTATGAAGAAAGTCTTCTATTACGGAATGGTGTAAAAATATTACCAGGTCATTGGTCATTTAACGAAGATATATTAGTTTAAAAAAGATTCATTTTAACGCTAAAATACATTGTCTTAATCGCAGTGTGATGGCATCTCTTCACATAACTTTATTATCTCAAATTCCACCCCCACTAAAATTGCTCCAAAACTTGTACAATATACACTAGATATTGAGGCACCTAATATTTTTTTTTCAGCTTGGTGCATGGATAATGCAACACGTCTATTTAGGTTTAAAAGAAAGACTTCCGGTTTCCGTCTGAGCACATGGTCGAAATACGAGGGTAGCCTTTTAAGTGTCGGGAATGAAGAAAACTATAAGAGGTACAATATCGCAATTTTTTTATTGTTTTTCAAAGTACTCTCCGCGATAGTCAATGCACTTTTGCATTCGATGGAACCAATCGTTATAGCATTTATTCCATTCCGAAGTAGGGGTAGTCAAAATGGCTGTTTTGTAGGCATCGACCGCTTCTTCAGACGTCTGGAAGCGCTTTCCTCGTAGCATATTCTTGATTTTGGGGAATGTGAAAAAATCATTGGGGCTTAAGTCCGGGCTGTATGGAGGATGATCAAGAACTTCGACGTTTTGCTGTTCCAAAAACGACTTTGTGACTCGAGCGGTGTGTGAGCTTGCATTGTCGTGATGGAGCGTAATGCGTCGATTTGGGTTATCTTTCCGAAGCTCGGCGATCACTTCTGGCAAGCAAATGGTCGTATACCATTGAGCATTAACTGTTCTTTGATTTTCAAGAGCAATCGTCGTCACATGCCCTGATTTGGCTCCGAACGATGCGACCATTTTCTTGGCAACGCTGCGAGAGCGAACAACTTTTGTCGGTTTGAGTTCACTTTGGAAGACCCATACTGAAGATTGGCGTTTTGATTCAGGCTCGTAGCTATAGATCCATGATTCATCACCACTTACGATGCTGTGAACGTGCTTTGATGCTCCTGAGTTGAATCTTTGCAGAGTATTTCGACACCATTTGACTCGAGCTGCTTTCTGTTCTTCTGTGAGGAGGTGCGGTATCCAGCGGGAAACCAATTTTTTAACACCTAACTCTTCGTGTAAGATCTTTTGAACTGAGGTCCCTGAGATGTCCAATGATGCCTGAATCTCATGGTATGTAACATGACGATCTTCCAGAACCATATTACGTACAGCATCCACGTTTTCTTGAGTGACGGCGGTTTTTGGTCGCCCTTCACGCGGTTCGTCACTGAGGCTAGAGCGTCCTCGCTGAAACTCTGCATACCAGCGATAAACGGTTGTCTTTAATGGTGCTTCTTCGCCAAAAACAACAAAAAGTTCTGCGACGCATTCTTACTGGGTGAGGCTTCGTCGAAAGTTATAGAAAATTATCGTGCGGTACTGTTCATGACTTAATTCCATCTCGTACAGCGACTTGGGAACTTTGACACGCCACCGTTTTTAAACTATCAGGCCGATGTTAATGAAACTTTGCATGGGCATTAACCAACTCAAAAAGTTGTTTATAAACACCATTTATAGTTGCTAGGTGATAAGGAACGTTCTATTCCCGGAACTTAAAAGGCTACCCTCGTACTGTGACGAATCTTGTGAAATATTTTGGTATCTGCGATGATTTTTAGAGCAACAGTTTCGCCGTGCTATTCTGCCGGATTCGTCAGGCTTATTGTTTCTTTGCCGTTGGTGGTTGGGCATTTATAAGTCCGAACAACAATGGTCTTCTTAAAAATTTAAAATTTCGGCTGTTAATTCTTTAAAGGCTCAACTTGACCATATATTCTTTTCCAAAAGTCTCTTCCACGTTAATGAAAGTTTATACCCATCATCTCTGTGCAGGTTATTAGGCCTTTTTTATATTTCAATTGCTTCTCTGATGAGCCGTGGATAATAGCTTCTTTCTTTTGATAGAATTTTCGCGGGCTTGTCTATGGTATGACCCTCTTCTATGCATGTATGTTCAGCTACGGCAGAGTGATACCAGTCCTTCTTAGATATTGCCCCTTCATGTTCTCGAAGTCTACAGCTTATGGCTCTTTTTGTTTGCCCCACATACGATTTTCCACAGCTACAAATGATTTCGTATATTCCTTCTGATAAAGACGGTGGCAACGGAACTTTAGCTCCTCGAAGGTAATCATGGAGTTTGGAGACTGTGTTATATCTCGCTAGAATATTATGCCTTTTCATTATTTTTCCAATGCGATCAGTCGTTCCCGCTACGTAAGGCAGCAATTGGTAGCTATACCGATCTGGATTTAGTCATGAGCGGCGAAAATTTACGAAAAAAAAATACTGTGACGAATGTCGTAACGTGGCCAAGGGATACCTCTGCTGTTTACCTTGTGTAGCAAATTTCTTAGTTTACTCCTTCAAAAGTACGCATTTAATGAATATTTACCATATATTTTAACCCTGAAGATAATTATACCCTTGCCTCAGTTCGTTAAAACATTATGATGGGAAATCCTAAAGAAAAGCAATGGACCACGAGTATAATTGCTGGCTTTCTTTTAATCAGTATAATTACTGGGTTGCGTTTCGAGGTATAAGCATCGGCTTAACGCATGGTGCCATATGATTTTTACCCAAAGGAGTATTAAGATGAAATTTAAAAAAATAAATAGGGCAACACTAAGCCTGAATTTATTCATTACAGCAAATTCTATTATTCTTAAGAAAAACGGTAATTCGAAGCACAGGTTCCTCTTTAAGTTAACATTTTTGTGATAAAACCAACGAAAAGGACCTTCACCAAAACTGTCACCAAGTACCGCTGCCGCCAAAGACGAAGGGGAGTTGTGCACGATGAAAAATCGGCAAATCTAGGAATTGCTTTCGAATCGCGCAATTACGTGTCCCAAATCCTTGCGCTCTACGGCGTGTTCCCGTCCTCCTTGAGAGGGGAATCAACACTGCGCACACAAAAGCAGAATGCCAACTTAAACGCGCGAAATGGGGTTTGCAGATCCGACGCATTTCTGCGCCTCCTTTTCAAGATCTTAGCGGAGGAAAAAAATACGCTTTTGCAGTCCGCCTCTCCGGCTGAAATGTCATACCGTCTGAATTCGCAATTAATTTCCGCATTTCCAAACGTATTTACAGATTCTGACAGCATACTGACACTTTGTCATAAGAAGAACAAACGTCATTTCTACACTGGCATCATATCTGAAAGATTTGCCGCAAAAGGCCAAGTCGCCAAAAACGGGCTTAAGCACGCGAACTTCCTCATTTCGAAAGAGAGGAGAAAATACCGAAGACATTAGACGAAGTAACTAATACAAGTAACAACGAACGACTTACAAGCTTTTACCGACACAAAGTAGAAGTAATAAGTCCTTTAACTTATTTCTTGATTACAGAATGTACTAAGCATAATCTTCTCTACATCTACATATTACTTTGCAAACCACATCAAGGGTATTAGGCAGGGGGTGAGTCATTACGAACATACAATGTACTGGCTACGGAGGCTTCCGCGGTTTTCATGTTTATTGGTATTTTTCGAGTTCTCACCGTGCTGGACCATTTTTCTGGACAACCGTTTCACCGGAATTCCAGTTCATCAAGTCCTAAAGAACAGGATAATTGTTGGCCGCTTTATATCGGGCTCAGGTCAATTAAAAGTCAATCCGTTGGGATCGAGTCCGGAGCGCTCTGATTGGCTGAGGAGTCGGATGGTCATGGAATGTTAAAAATCCGTTGAAAAGTGGAGGAGAGCGCTATATATATCGGCAGACAATTCTCCTGTTCATTAGGACCTGATGATGCCGACTGGAATGCCGGCGAAACGGTCGTCCACAAAAATGGTGCAATGCGGGGAGAACCCGAAAAATACCAATAATGTACTATAATGTACCAGTAATGTTCACCAACATGTACTACACCAATGGTATGCTACCGACGTTAAAGAAACTATTGAATTTATGTATAATGCAACTACGTAAACGAGATATAATAGCCATGCTGGGGTCATGCGAAACGTGATGTTGGTAGTAGGTGGCAAATTAAAATACAAGCATTTGGGAACAAAGCAACTAATGAAACACACTACCTGTCTACAAACCTACTTCAAAGTCTCATTGGCAGCCATTATGGTCTCGTATCGATCGTGGGAATAACAAAGTTTTAAACATTCTGTTCTACAATCCGTTTCCCTAATTTTTTTATCATGATTCGATCTACCATAGTATGTTGGAGTCCCCACAGGAGGGTAAAGGGATATTTTCATCGGACAAATAAAAGATACAGAACTTAAGAACAACCAGAAGTAAGGGATGTTCGTAAGATATTAATAACATGACGTTAGAGAACATGATAAAGATACAAAGTATCCTTAATATTCAGCGAACATACTTTTAATATGGAACTGGCAAGCTGATGGCCACACACTTATGGGAAATGCACAGTGAAATTCACATTCGCCGGGACTAAGATCACCCGATTCTGCCCTGAGTACTAATATCTGTGAAACCACCCTGGCGTCCTCATTGTGGTTGAAAAAGGTTAAAATCGAGTCGAAAAGAGTTTTAAAAGGTTTTAAGATAGTTTGCCATCATTGAAAGTAATATTTTAAAACATCGGGTAGGGAGAATTGGAATCAGGGTTTTTGTTTACAAGGGAATGTAGGTGAAGTAATCTGCTAGTTTAGATAAGGCTTTAAGTTTAGATAAGTGCCCTTTCTTTAAAGACAGTTGGCTCTATGTCACTGATTTCAAAGTCACTGATTTGTGTTTTATTTTCCACCCCGCAACCTGATTATTTTTCACCCCGAGCAAATACACAGTAATGCCGACAGGAGACATAACGCTGATATTAGAAATAGACAGAAATCAATCGTTTCTTAAGAGATGAACTTTTAATAGATTGATACCAAACCTCGTGACAATTCTGCAGCACTTCCAGCAGGATGGCCTCGCTTTTTCCTCAATGAGAAAGCGCCACAGGCCATAACAAACATTGATTTTTCACACGACGAAGGCTCTTAATGCAATGAAGGAGATCTGGGTAAGCTCATACAGCCGTGAAAGTTCGGACGCCTTGAGATAATTAGACAAAATATTTTTCAACGGAGCAACGGGGGGCACTTGGGACGAGTACACACACTTTCATTTTTCCCTCACACCACTCGTTGAAGAAGTTAATGCAACACAATGCAAAAGAGACCAACGCAATCCCTTAGGGCAGCGATACCTATAATTACACGGTCACCATTTCCTGTTCCCGTCATTGAAATTACCTATGTTCAATTCTGGGAGTGTTTCACCGGCATGGCAAGCCTCCATAGTGATAACGCCCTCCAAGTTTCACATAGAAAACAAAGAGTAACGAGTAACTTTGCCGTGCCTTATAAGTGGTGCGAGAAGAAACTATTATTCGAATACGTATAGAAAAACAAGAATAAATCACTCAAAATGCATCAATTTATATTTTCCCCCCCCAAAAACCTTACAAATTTCTCTCAGAAATTAGCATCCGAGCGGAAAAAAACACCATCATAACTGACTGCATCAACTCCGCAGAGGAAAATTGAAATTGTTTTAATTATCTCATTCTTCAATTTTCGTGAACCCACAAACCTGAAAATAGTGCCCACCGGTCTATAGCATCGCTAATTCAGAATATATCAGAGTGGTTCGACGAGAAAGTTTATCCTGTAATGTATCAGGGCAAAGCTTCTACGAGAGATCAAAGGAAATACCAGAAACGGAATCACCTACAACCCACACCAATTGCAATTAGGCGTTCATTAACGCTTTTGTCCGCGCACCTTCTCAATATCTTTCCATGAGAAATCCAGGTGCAAAATAAGAGCTAAAAATTCCGCAACTCAGAGTAGAGGTTATAATTAGGAATATCTCAAACCTCATGATAGTTCATAAATGCACCCTACAAGAATGAAAGATCCGCGTACCTACTCTAATGGCCGGTCGCAAGAACATTTAGTTATGGAATCAATAGCTATGAAATCCATGAAGTTACATACTTCACGTATATATTCGCGTTGCAGGAACACAGCAACCAATTTCATAAATTATCTACCAATAGTTAATTGCTTCAAATGTTTGTTCTAATATTCTACAGCCGGATAAAATGCATGAAAGTTCGTTCATCCATAATAATTGCGAGTGCACGTGATAATGTTTCAGTAAGAGTAAATAAACTGGTCATTCGTCTCTTTACCCTTTTATCAAGTAATAAAGTCTCCAAGCGGTTCATCGCGCACCTGCCATATTGGCAACTTATGGATCTCATTACTCCATGCCATAAGTTATGAAACCAATAAATTAATCGAATGTTTTAGAAACAGAATTTGATTGGTTGCCATGGCTTTTTGGTCCCATAACTCAATTGAAAACATAAGAGTCGTTCCTGCAATTGGTCATAAGTGGCGAAGTAGTCATGACAGAGAAGGTATTGCCTAGTCTCGCAATAATATCAGGCAAATTTAACATAATTCCGTGGTTTAAAGAAAGCTAACAACATAACAAAGGGAAATGCTTAACTAAACCAAACACATGTCGAGCAAAAAACAGTTCGGGCGAATGTCACGCTTTTAGGCAATTACAAACGATAAATAAACACCGCACGTTAGGCCCGTATGTCGTTATGATGGATGACGACAGATTTCGTCTCATTCTGAGTCTTTCAGCCGGGAGGCATTTGAATTCCTCACATCGGACCGCCACCGTTTAGGCAATCAGAAGATCAAACGGCCGAAGTTCAGCACGGATTGTCGACAGGATAAGCCTGCAAGGCAGAGATTGTCAACATCCGCGCTGAAGGCTGAGCCCCGACCGAGAACAGCCACTGAACGATCCCAGGACCATTCTTGCACAATACCTTGTATTAAGGAGGAAACATCACTTTAGGCACGCCTAATAACCTACCCTGATTTTAGCATATATCATTAAGTAAAACTTCTACTATGGAATAGTGTATAAATATTACTAGGCCATCTGTCATTATGCAAGGTATTATGCAGATTCCTTATCTTTCGTTCCCGCCTTAGTAAAATCATTGACTGGCGGAGTTCGCTCGAATAAACAAGCATAAATTATGTTTGTTTATTTCGTTAATTATTTAGTGTTATTTACATATAGTATTTAGTGCTAATTTTTTGCTAGTGTAAAGTAAAAACACAACTGAAAAATTATTAAAGGCACCTGTTGTTAAGCCACCAATGGCTTAGCAGGACCATAAAGTTGTAAAGTTGATTAAATAGCGTGTATTTTACAAGATTTATATTATACTGCTTTTATATTAGTTATCTTTTATATTTTAGGTACTGAATTGGTACATTTTTTGTAAATTCCAAGTAGTTAACAAAAAAAAAGGTACTTAAACTGATTGATTGATTCAGCGAGAAAAAAAATACTTCACCGTCTCCTCATGAAGGTCTGCATTCGTAACAGACGCACAAGAGACGGAAAATCTCAAAACGTTGGAAACCTCCGACACCCGAACATGAATGCCACTCACGCGGCACACGGAAAAATCTCCTCCCGCCTTTTACACTGCAACTTTACGCAAGAAGTTTCAGATACGGCCCACACGAATCCAACAGGTGTCCGCTGGGAGTGTCGGGAGCACGCATGAACAACGCCACCTGCGAGACATTTCCCTCGCGAGAAATCACGACTCGAATACGGCACCGCGGCGCAGCGATCTTGAAAAAAAATAGCGGAAATTTCTAAAACAGGTATAGCGGCAGCGAAACATGCACTTAAGTCGTCTTAGGCCGTTTTGGAACTTGGCAAACGCCTAGTTAACTTGATATCAAGATATATTGATACCTAGGCAAGCAAAGTGAAATGCTTGCTTGACACTTTCGTAGCCCTTTTACGGTGGAAGAGACATCATGCGGCCTTCATCTCGTAAAACATACGAAAAGCGCCATCCGTGCCCATAATTTTTGTGATTGATGGAAGTCGATTGCTTCTTTAAAATGCTTCCCATCCGTATGCGACTAATTAAAAGGGAATATAATTTAAAAAATCTTATTGCTCATGAATAAAATAATTGATGAATGCAGTGAAAATCTCTCCAATGCTCAACGTTATTAACAATTTTGATGTTCGTTAGCTAAAACTAATTCTGCCAAAGAAATTATGGCTACCTGAGAGTACTTTCCATCGGACCATAATTCTTTCAACGAGATCATTTATTTCCCTTCCAGAGCAAGGAAAACAGAATTTGTACGTTCAATGAAGTAATCAAGGACGGAACATCTACAATGTATGGAATTATTCACACAATTATTAGGTACCAAATCTTTTATCAGTATATTCACATTTGAAAAACCTTTAAATATAGGGAATTCATCGATTTTTCCGCAAAAAAAATAATAAACATCACACAAATTTACGTAGTAATAATAAAATAGTATCCATTTGAAAGTTTCTTCACTTCTATTTTCCATACAAGCCCATATTATCACACCCCGAGTTCGAACTTAAAACCTAGCAAGCATAACAAGTCTCCTTTTTCGTTGACTTGGTATCTTTCCTCGATAGCTAGTGAACAAGCGCATAGTGATGACGCGTCCATGACGTCATAGCTTTCGATGCGTACTAGGTTTGAAGGCAAGATTGCTTGATTTGCCAAGTTCGAAAACGGCCTTATGTGCGCATGAAGAATTAGCCACCTTAGAGAAGTGGAACTACCAAATGAGAAGTTTTGGGGGCACTACCACTGACCTGAATACCCTCCAGAGTGCGGCCGAAAGGTATAACAAAGGGGTTACAGTCACAGTAAAAAATATCAAACTCGGACGACTAAGAAATAACATTTACCCCTTGATTATCACACCGGAGACTTAACAATGAAGCGCCGTGAGACCGTAGTTGGATCTCACTAAGTAACAAACTAAACGTGCTTGAACTTCGAAAAACAGGATAAATTTAAATACCACGATGCAAGTCACCCCGAGGGTGTTTGACTCGAGGGAGAGTTTATCTCCAGTGATTAATGATTCATACATACATTTTCCTTGTTTGATCCTGTTTTTTCGCTATAAGTATCATTTCAATTTTTTTAATCTCTAAAATGAGCTTTAATATGAAAAAATTATAGTTCCCGCAAATGTTCCTGGCGCAGACCTGCGCGGCATGGATGAGAGACAGAGGTGGAGGGGCTGAAGGGAAAGAACGGAGGGGAAGAGAGGGGGCAAGGAGAGAGAGAGAGAGAGAGAGAGAGAGAGAAAGAGACAGGGGAAACAAACTAGTTCGCGAAAAAAGCTAAAACGCAAGGCTATAAGGGAAGTTGTTAAAAATTACCAGTCGCCGTGATTACTAAAGGGGCCCAACCTAGAGGTCTCATTGTTAGATGAGTCGAAGCGGCAATGCAGGTAGTTGTGAGTCATCCTAATTCTCGAAGCACTTGTGTCGGGAGCAATTAGAATGGCTCCACACAAACCAACCTTCCTCCCTCGTTTCGCATGCCTCGGGCAAGTTCAGTAGCCCGTGTTCCAAAATCGTCTATTGTACAGCGCCAGACACTTTTGCGAGAGCTATAACGACCGAATGGTTAGCTATTTATCAACAAGAACTATAAAGCTTCCTTTCTGAATAATTCTAACGATTTTATACGATAGCTGAAGTCCCCGATATCCATTCCACATGCTATTCAGGTGGATTTCAGGATAGGCACAAGAAGTATTTGCTCTGCTCGCTTTTTACAGTAAGAAACTTAAAGTTCCTCTATCTATGAAATAAAAACAAGGTTACATAGGTCATAAACGATAATTTAAAGTTATTAACAACTCACCCTGTAAGCAATTTCCGGCATAATTTAGCTTCCTGCACGGTTTAGTTCCTTGAAAGACTATTTATCAATCGTATTAACAATACTAACCAGTAGTTGTGTCATAACTAGTGTTGCATGGCAGCATGTTAGTCTACGTAGCACCCTCCTAGTTTCTGGTCTAACCCCGCATTGCTCTCCTGAATGAATTTTGGTATGCACCAGGCGGCCGGGATACGAGTGAGGTTCTGATTAAAACGGAGTTGAATGCTGTGCGTCTGGTGTGGCATCACCCCGAGCCACACAGCCTAGTGGCTTGCACGGTAATTCGTAATGTACATTTACCTCATAAATGATAATAATCACTCCTTCATACACCAAAACCCCTTGGAAAACTTCTTCCCATCCTCGGCATCAAAAAAAAAGATGACATAGGAGAGAAGACGATGCCTCCTGACAACGGGTCCTTGACAACCCGCCCCTGATCCCAACGTAAGTCAATGACACCTCGCCTACCAACATCTTCCGCACGCCACACACGCTTCCCTAACCCCCCACAAACGAGCCATGTAACCCTCGCACGAGCGGAAAAGATCCCTTAAAATAACCAACCCCCATCTCCTCGCCCTGTCTCCAAGTGGGGAGGGAGCGGCCCTCCGCGACCGTCATGCACCCGGATTCGCTTCTCGCTAGTGACCTTCAACCGGGTTGCCACCATCACCCCCACTCCAGCATCCCTCATCACGCGAAAGGAACAGGTTCCACTGCTCTCCCACCCGGTCCCTCCCCCTTTTGCCAAGGCGTCGGCGGCAGTGGAGGCGCGGTGGAGATAGTCGGGGGGGAGGGGATGTGTGGGAACTTGGGGGCTCGACTCCCGGGAAACGAGGAGCCAACCAATGGCAGGAAACTGGGATACCTCTTTTAATTATTTTTTGCCCCGCTAGAATCCAGGCGAGGACGAATGGGATGACGAAACACCGACTCGATGCTTCGACATCGCTTGAGGTCGATGCAATAAAAGACGAGTACAAGTGGGGGATGGTGGAAGATCTCTCAGCCCCTTACGACACTTTCACCATCGCGGGGATTGCAGTCGTCTCCTCGGTTATTAACCTAGTCGGTTCGGTTGTGACCAATGACGTTGTGGGTCCGGGATCAGAAGAGATTTTAGGATCTGTGATGAAGTTCTGTATTAGGAACGCATGGTCAATTTCGTCCACTGCTAGCGTGTCCGCCATTTTCGGCTCATAAGGATGGGAGATTTAAGTACAATGGCTAAATGATAGACATTTACGTCCATGAGGATTAATGTCATTACTCATTCAAAGTCCGTGAACATACAATTGTAAGCTCAGTCATGAAACACCTAGATACGCAGAACTTGCTGATAAAAACACAACACGGATTCAGAATAGGAAGATAGTGAGAACCTCAATTAACAGTGTTTGCCCACGATATTTTAGTCTCAGGGGAAGATAATGTTCCAGTAGACGCGGCTTTAATAGACTTTAAAAAAGCATTCTATAAAGTTTCCGACAGCAAATTATAAAATAAACTAAAATCTTATGGCTTAGACAACGATGCAATTTCCTAGATCAGAGAATTCCCAATCAATCGCGTGCAGAGAGTAGTATTAGACGGTGCCATCTCCAATGAGGTTAAAGTTACTTCGGGTGTCCCACAGGTGAGTGTGACAGGTCCACTTCTATTCCTTCTGTATATTAACGATATTTGTGAAGCAGTACACCGTAAACTCCGAATATTTTCAGACGATGCTGTAGTGTACAGGGAAACGAAGGACCTTAAGGCAATTCAGCGTGGTGCGACGCGTGGCAGCTAGGATTAAATTTGAAAAAAAGTGCTTTAATAAACTTCTGGAAAAGAAAAAAACTCCCCTCAGTACAGTTATTACGTATATACAAAATACCCAATTATAAACGGTAGAATCTGTAAAATACCTCGGAGTTAAACTAACTAATGATCTCTCGAGGAGCAAACATATTCGGGAAATAACTGGTCAAGCTAATAGTAAATTGGGATTCGTGAAAAGAGTACTTGGAAAGTGCGACGATCATGTTAGAGAAATCAGCTACTTCTCCCTTGTTAAGCTGCTCTTAGATTACGCTGCAAATGTTTGGGATCCTCATGAGGTAGGCTTAAAAACGGAGCTAGAATGCGTTAATATTTTTCTTGACTTAAAAAAAGCATTTGATAGTGTCCCACAGACAATTATTAAATATCAACTAATCAGCTAGACTACCTGTCGTGACTAAGCGTGAGACTAGCCGGTTGTGGCGGAGTCTACGCCTACTCTCCTCTCCCTCCAGCGACGCCTCACCATCCCCCGACCCCCTTCCCGCCCATCCCCAGACTAAACGGAATGCGCATGGAGAGGTATGAGGGGAGAGATGCAGCGAGATGGATGGAAGAGAGGAGGGGTGAAATTCCAACCCTCCTCCAACCGCCTCCAACCCCTTCATTTCCACCCAGTAACCCCGCCGGCAGGTGGAAAAGAGTTGGGGAGGGGAGAGGCGAGGGTGAAACCTTCGAGGCTGATGTGGAAGTTTCTCATTATTTTTTTACTCGCGTTTTTTCGCGTTCAGACATACATTCTCGCTCCTTTTAAGCGCGAGTAAGAGAGAGAGAAAGAGACAGGACGAGAAGCTTTCCTCTTTTTTTCTTTCCTCCTCCTCCCGCTCCTGCCCCCACACCCTCAACCAATGGAGACGGAGGTCGTTATGTAAATGGACCAGTGCCAAGGGGCCGCGACCAATGGGAGCGCGCGAAAGCCAGACACACCCTCGGCGCGCCCCGTGTCGAGCCCCCGGAACGAGTTTTCCCTCGTCACACTCCGCGGCGAAGGGCCGCTCGGCTCACCGAGACGGGCACATGCAAGCCACATAGTCTCGCATACAACCAACATTTTCTCCAAGAAAATAAATAGATACGCTTTGCACATAGCTACGTGTACACACCCATACGTTTATCGAAAGTGTGACGATACAAATAAAAAATAGGAAACACGCAAAAAGAGACCTTTCGTCATAACTTTCGATGGCGCGACCCACCTTCTTCAGCGAAATATTACTTTCAGAATCGAAGAGAATTGTTTCCCGGATCTTCTTCCGTGTCTTTCCAATATTCTGTACAATATTTCGCCAGCGTTACAGCTGGCTACTTCGGGTCTGCCGAAGTGTCGATGAATAGGCTGATCGGTCTTTCTATGCTACTACGTTTGGCACCTTCGGGTGGAGGTGTGTCCTGATTACTTTTAAAAAAGACCCGAAAAGCAATTCTCTTAATCTGAAACACTACGCGGAAACCATCAAGGATGCTTTCAGGATTCCCGAACTCTTTCGCTGAAGAGGGTGGTCGCGCCGACGAAAATTTCAACAAAATGCGTCTTGTTGTCAGTGTTTCCTGTGTTTTATAAATCTTCACAGTTGTGACGAACATATGTATGCATTCAAGCCACAGAAAACATTTTTAGCAACAAATATTACGTGCGTTTAAACACAAAGACGTCTCCTCCTCTTTCCTTCCCTCAACCCTATACCCACACCAGGTTAGCCCCTGCACTTCAAAAGCTGTCGCCCGCGGCCACCAAAGTCCCAGTGCAACTTTTTCCCCTTTTTCCTCCACGTTCCGCTAAAAATAAAAAGAATAAAATACAATGGAGGAAAACGAAAACAAAACGTGGGAGGAGGTAGAGAGGGAGAGAGGAGGAAACGGTCTCCGAACAGCTGAAAGCCACGAGGATTTTCTTTCAAACGTAACCTGTGGCATGGTAATAGGACGGCGAGGTTGCACGAAATGACGAAAGGTCCACTCAGAAGCGAATTACCACGATTCTCACGCTTCACGGGTCTTTCGAATTCAAAAATCCAACTTAGCCACCGAGAATTGAAGCTATCGTGAAGATAATATTACCATCAAAAATAGTCCCAGTGAATGGGATTTGCGAGTAAAATATTATTGAAATGAAATGGCACTTTACCACAAAATTTTACCGCCGCAACACGTTAATCCATACGTTTACCAGTCGATATGAACTCGGACCGATCTGAAAATTTGCAGCGAGTGGACTCAGATTGCCCGGTTTACCAACACGGACTGAAAATATCGATAGTGACCAATCGCATCTATCAGTTGAAGCACGATCGACTCGGTGTGGAAACAAGTGCAGAGTTGGAAATTTTCAATCGCATTCCAAGAGAACAAAATTTCCCAATAAGAGATATAATTGTGATGTGCTACGAAATCATCAACAACACTTAACTCGCCATGACTGCACTCTAGTAATAACTAGTTACAACACACGCCTTGAATAATACGAAATTGCCTTGAATGGCTAAGAAAGTGGGCCGATTCATCCCACTTCTCAGATCGATCCTACTAGCCCGTTGCGTTTACCATACCGAGCTGATCGGATCAGATCGATCTGAGATTGATTGGTAAACGTGGAGACTGTCGGCTCATCAGTTCATGGCGATTGTATTTAAGTCATCTAATGAAGGCTATGTGGACCGAGACGCGTTGGGACAAAGTATTTCGTGGAAAAGTGTATTTATACTTAAATAAAATAGAAAACTTCCACTACACATCGCATGAGCCTGCCAATATAATCCTAAGTTAAATCTAACGAGCAAGGGAAATTTCGATTTTGGAACAAATGATGACAGGAATTAGGCCTTGCACCAAATATTAAGCAATTTGACAGTACTTACTTCATAACAGAAGTATAACAAAAGATCAGACGCGAAAAATTTGGCATCCATGTAAGAGGAATGGAGGAGGCTGTTCGCAACAACTCTGAGGAGGAAGAATAAGTGGAAGGAGGAGATAAAAAGAGGCAATCGATGCTGAAGGCCAAGCTGAAGATTGCTAGGTAACATGGGAGCAGAGAAGAAAATTATAGGCATCAGACGACGACTTTATAGAGGTAGGAAGCATGTGGAGCTAAAAATGGTTCGCTCAACAAGCGAAACTTGGGTACATATACTGCCATTTCAAGTCAATGCGAACCAACTTTCAAAAGGCTGTATGACAACGGAGGCAAAACTCCATCACAGAAACGGGAGACGTCTATTTCTTGACTACACTTCTTCATCATTCACCACAAAGAGAGAAGCACCAACACGTTCAACAAAACGTACAACAGAGAGTATGACTGGAGATTAAGTTGGAAGGGGAGGGTAACGGAGGACAAGAAGAACACAGACCAACAAGGGTATGATTTTTCGATGCGAAGAGCCCTCTCCGACGAAATTTTGTGCGCTGAATCCGAATCTACTCACGAAAATAGGCTATCACGTCAGGATTTTGAGATATTCCAATCTTAAAGGGTCAAAATTGCAAATTGTAGGTTATTTTAAGCTTGAATATCTCCAATAACAGAGGTGATAAGAGTAATTCTGCAAACGTATTCGGAGTCTGCGTTAAAAAAATATATAGAATACAACTATGGCGCCTAGAAAAGGTATTTTTTTCCATAGCCTTTACCTAATATTTCAAATTTGTGCACTCAAAATTATAGTATAGTTGAATTAAAATAAATTTGTCGATAGTTACAAAGTTAACACAGGTATGGTTACAATAGTTTTTTCAGGTTTTATAGATGTATTCTATACATTTTTAACGAGGACTTCAAATCAATTTGCAGAGTTAATCTATCACCTTTATATTATATACAAACTAACAAGAGATCGACCCGTATAACAAAAACATTTTACATCCCCAAATACCGTACAATAAAATATGAAAATACTTTCCATATCTCATCCTGTAAATTATGGAACTCGTTGCCTGATAGTATTAAATCTTCTAGGAATGTCACTCAATTTAAAAGAAGTATGGCTGACTTTTTGTCTCCTTAATGTTCTATCGCCAATATATGAGATGACAAAATTATATGAGATGACGTTGTTACTTGTTACTTGTTCATTACTTGTTCATTATAATCATTTGCTGTTTTCTTTGTACACTTTTGTTTACCTTGCTCATTCTGTCTGTCTGACTTGAAAGTCATGACATGAAGTCTGCGGACTTGAAAGTTGTTTGTTCAATTTCCTATATTTGTAAGGCTTTGTATTTTGTTATGTTTTGTATTCCACTCCTCATGAAGGCATGTAAAAAATTCAATGTCCCAAGGGACTTTGTCCCAGGACAATAAAATTGTTTTCTATTCTATTCTATTCTATATTATGAGATATTAACCCTCAAAAAGACCTAACAAAAATGCCATTTTGACCCTTAAACGTAATAATATCTCAAAATCCTGACGTGATAGCCAATGTTCGCGAGTACATTCGGATTCAGTGCATAAAATTACATCGGAAAAGGATCTTAGAATCAAAAAAGCATTGGAGACCCTAACATTTATAGGCCTGTGTAATCAATTCCACAGGACTCCAGACTAATAAACGACAACCGAAAGGACGGCCGAGGCAGCAGTCAATGGAATGTGAAATTTATCATCAACCCATCATAGCCCTCTTAACGCTGTTATAATGAGAGATAAAGGATTTAAGAGCACTAATCATGCATCCGAAGAATTCGGTCACCCATCCACGCCGTAACTAAGCGTGAGATGTATCATAAATCTAGAAACCAAAAACGCAAATCGGTTAGTTCATCGAAAAAGATACTTAATTTTCTACCAAAAATTATTTTCGTCGCAATAACCTGTGGGACATTCCGAATCTATATCCGCTCATTTCATTCCAAGTTCACCTAATATCGACTGAATCTTCTTCATCAGCATGTCAGTTAGCTTTTGACAATGACCACCAATCACAAGATGGCAATAAGGGTGCTCTCTTCCATCAACATTAGCAGATTCAGGAGTTGACCACTTTTTCTTAATAGAGGCGTTGAACCTCAAGCGGAGGCGCTTCTTTTTCCCTTACAAGTGATCCTCTTGAGGAGTCAATAAAAAATTTTACGCGCAGTTACTTTTTCCTAAATGTTAGCACTAAAACACTCTTTTAAAGAGCAGCAGAGACCTCATATCAAATGCCTAGGAAAATTCTCAACCCCTTCAATTAAATCATCATTGAGATAGTATACACTACGTAATCAATTTCAAATATAAATTTAACATATTACATGTCATTCATAGTTACATTATGTATTATGTGAGTAGTTTCTGTAGGATTTGTAGTATACCGATAGTGTGGTGCTTGTAGGTGAAAGTAAATTTCTTCACTGTAGTTCATGTTGGTGATTTATCACCCCTTGCCAACACTCTTGTGGTGGCTTGCAGGGTAATGGGTAGATGCAGATGTATGACATCGAATACTACACAATGGATACGTTAGTCTTATTCGTGTATCGAATGCTGACCCTAGCTAAAATCAACGCACTCCAGCACGATTTTCGATTGGGAAATTAATAAATAAGGGACTGATAAAATTAACTGCAAAAGTTGGCACGCGAAAAACAACACACGCTATTGTAAGTCGTGCCGTAGAGAGAGTAACGAGGCATGGCCCACCGAGACTCAGCAGGGCTGACTGGTAGCCGATCCAAGGAGGAACTTACCTGGAAAGAGAAAAAAATAATAATAACATTAGTAACGTCATCGGGACAGGCAGAAATAAAATAATATGCGTTGCCAACACATAACAAACAAGTCTTTCAGAATCTGACGACTACTACAGACTGATGACTACTACGAATGACTAAGAATTGAACTTCCAGGTTTGGCGTTTCGTTCGCCGAGAGCGAGGGAGTACTGAGAAAGCCACTCACATGGTGTGCCGCTAGCAGTGATCCTCACCACACATGAAATACTCATCCTAGCTCAGTGTCGAAAGGCGTCAGCTCCCGTGGCCGCAAAGTGCGGACAAGAAAGCAGGAGAGAGATATTTTGAATAAAAAAAACGCTAGCATGTACTCCGTCCGGACGGATGCACGGGATAAAATACCAATTCTGATTAGTATAACTAATACAGTGAAACCTGAATTAAGCAACCACCGACGGTTCCACTGAAAAATGGTCGTTAAGAGGGGTGGTCGTTCGACAGGGATCCAGTTTCTAGGAGTACATATTATGCAAATGGACGGGTGGCTGATTTGGAAAAAGTAATGGAAAAACTCTTAAAGCGACGGTTTTCTTAAAATCTACACATATTACGTTTATTTCCTCACAATCTAGTTGCTCCTGGGAAATTGAAATGCTTATTAATTTGATGAACACATACAGTAAAACCTGAGTTAAGCGACCACCGACGGTTCCGATGAAATATGGTCGTTGAGAGCATATTTCATCGGAGAGAGAGAGGAGAGAGAGAATTATGGTCATTTGATAGGGGATTAGAGGGATTGTAGTGGAATAATAATGAATGTAAAAACAAAATCATGAGGGATATTTGATGAGGAGTGAATCAATATTAATGATGATAAGTTAGGTATCAACGAGACATGCAGCAAAGGAAAACAATTCGAATACAAATAATGATGTATCAATTTTAGTCTAGTAATTAAATTGAGCAATGATGAAGTATCCAATGTAATCTAGTTAGTACTAGAGGCAATTTCACAGATTATTCATATATTTCAAACCTATCGCTTCTGCCACCTGGGTCCTTCATCTCAAACATTTCCATAATTTCTGCCGAAACACTGCAATTGCATCTGTAAAATATGCTGAAGGTTTTCCATAAAATAGTTCTTCTTCCAACACTAAATGTTCCACCAGCTTCCCTCCCATCGACCTGTAAGAGATTTCTAGCCCAATTTATCAAACAAATCGGTCAAACTTCTCGTTTAACGCGATAACTTTTCACAAACTTAGTTGGGTCCCTGCCGTAATTGATCTAATATTAGAATGATTCAACTACGCTGCGGTCCAACATACTTGCGACATACTCCACTTCTTAGGAGAGAAGCTTTTAATGACAATGGCGATTATGATATGATGGTGATTATTAGCGCCAAAGTAACGAAAAAGTACATTATGCAATCCGAAATTTTTGGCTGGAGTGGGATGAAGGGATGCAAGATACGAAAACGAATATCATGGCAGAAAGAGATAGAAGAGAGTCCAAAATGACAGGAAGAAGGTGTATGGACGAGAATAAAGACAAACAAAAATCATGTATTGAATAGGTACATAATAACTTTCTACTGGTGCAAGAAATAGAAAAACAAGTATGAAAAATAACACGCTACTCCCAGTGTAGTGGCATTCATACCTTTAATAACAATATTTGGCAGATTATTGATTCCATCAAAAATGACTTCATGCTTCCATGAAGTAACACATTAAGAGACCTCCCTTTTCGGTAAACCAGGCCACTCGTTATTACAATAAAAACACGTCAGACGTATAATATCACATATCTGTTTCATATTATAGCCAGGCATTTTCAATGACATTTCACGGGGCACTGACAGTAAAGTTTTCTTGAGTTTTGGACCAAATACTTAATTTTTCACGACAAACATTTTAACAAATATAGATTGGAATCTTCAGGGATTTAATGCAAAAAATTATAAAAAAACAAGGATGAACAGCAAGTATTCTTTACAAATTTGGAAAGATATGTATACAACAAAATTGTGTCATATGATTTAAGCCTTGGAGACGCAAATATATTTAGCGAAATATAGGCGATGAAAATTTTAAATAATACGACCAAAATTCAGGAAAATTTATGGCTATAAAAAAATGAAAACTGAAATTTAAACGTCAGACAAAACAAATTGTTACTACAGATGTTACAATATAGTGACTTTATATTTAATCCCAGTAACTTATGTTTAAACGTAATTTCGGATCGGATTTCCACGTTACACCGGAAGCTGAATAAATCGATATACTGGTCCGCTATCATTATACGAGGTAGCCTTCACGAATCAGTGATTCCAGGAGAGCCGGACGGTAGGCGACAGCGACTCGAGGGAACCCAGATCACAGGCATCCAGACTAATCCGACCGTTCTTGTGAGCGCCGGACACGATAGACGACTGTGATCTGCCGCGACGTTTCACACGGCATCGCAAACTGAATAAAAAAAGTTTGAACTTGGCCATCAACGTATGCAAACGGGATCATTCACGACTCCCTCAGGTCCGAACGGCTGTATAAACGTACGCTGGTCAAACGACGCCTATTATTAAGAGCCCTGAGTGTGGTTACGCAACGGCTTTGGCTAGACGAGGGAAAGCAGCGAGAGCTGAATGGAAACACGTGAGGAGTTGCAACAGCCGTTTTAAATAAAACTTGGCGCTTAATCGATGTGATCGGCACCACGCGACCAAGTGTCATCTACAAAACAAGTCATCTTTCCAGTGTCACCAAAATATCAGCCTTCCATTTCATATTTTCGAGATATTTGTCGAAAAATAGGCGGAATTCTCAAAGGAATCTAGTTAAGGATATGCTCTACTAATAGAGAGAGAATTAAAAAAAATATATATGGAAGTAACGAAACAGTTTGCATCAGAAATACAACAATGTTCTCTCAATTATTGTCTAAAAATAAATTCAATACTCAGCGCAATATTTTTTATAAAATAGCAAAAAAAATCGCGGTTGGTGGAGTTATAAGCGTGAGGCCGTTAAAAAATTAAGTCGAACTAGCTTAAGCTGCCACTTTTGGTGGCAGTTAAGCCCGCGTTTGTATTATACTCTCAAATAAAGGTTAGTTTTCTTTTCCCTTTTCATCACTTCTTCGCTTTTGAATAACCTGATTGCAAATTGCCTAATTCCCACGCTCCGGCCATCTCACTCTTACTCGACTTCTAATTATCTATGCATAAGTGTTTCTAGATCGAAATATGTGAAATTCCAAAAATCATCCACCATACAGCTCAAAACTAGCACATCTATCAAAAAAATTACTATAAACATTGACTCATTCCCTACATCTCAAGTCTCGCACAGCCAAAGCTCAAATACTATTATGTTTGATCACGGAAAGCCTTAAATACGAGAGTGTATGTTTTGTCAATCACAGAGGCGCTCAGTCGTAAAAAAAAAACAAGTTTTAACGTCATTAATATCGGTTTGCGCTAATATCCATGCTTCTAACAATGCAACAATGCACGCACGCTCCAGAATGCGCGGAGGTCATTGGAAAACGCGCCGGGAAAAGACGCTGGAGAACCTCCTCCCGTATTTACGAATCCGCTGCCAACAACACCGTAACTGATTACACCGCAGTAGTCGGTCCGTCCACGGGCACAAACCAATAATTTAGCTGGAACGTCGCTAATCTCAGCTGGGAGTTCAATCATCCCCGTGAAGGATCTTTCGACTGACGACGACCTTGAGACGAGCGAGATTCCTACCTCCTAATATGAATCCAATTACGAAGGGACAGTTTGAACAAAAAAATATGCAAAAAAAAATGCAAAAAAATGAAGAACTGAGATCGGCAGGTTTGGGAGAGAGAGGAAAGAGAAAAAAAGTTAAAAATAAAACGGACAACACCTTCTTTCGACTTTCTGTCCCCTTACATCATCCTTCACAAACTCTATCTGAGCATTTCGGTAAAAATATAAAAAAGTAGATTACCATTAGAAACATCATTATGCCGAACATTGGATTGCTCTCGCTCACCTCTTTCTTCTGAGCTACCTGTTTCCTGGGAATGGCACATTTCGACCCCCGTTTGGGCGCAGGGACGATTGGGCACAGGTCGTATGGGCAAAGGAATGTTTGGGCGCATCCGTTTGGGTGCAGGGGCGTCGAGGTTACCACTCGGCTGGCAACAATGATTATATGATTTATGACTAATGGTTGTATTATTAATGTTTAGAGTAAAATTGTAATGTTACGTCTGGAGTTAATCTTAACAATAAAAGTCTAAACATTTTAAAATCACGCTTAAAACAACAGAGTGACATACCGAAATTAAATTACCATCCCGTGTAGAATTGATAGAATTACATAAATTCAAAATGTATAAGAAAAAAACTGTATATATCGTTATCAATAACATTTAGGCGGATTCAATGACAGGTGAAATGGTCCCTTATCACATAGGAACAAAAGTAGAGTGGTACCCGAAATGTCCCCGCGCCCGAACATCCCAGCGCCCAAACGTACCTGCTGCTGGGGGAGGAAAATCACATCTCGAAGATTTCCCTTCCTACTTTACCCCTTCATCTCCCCACTGCCATTCCGCTTTCGGTCGGCCTTCTCCTCCCCCTCCTTCTCCTTCCCCCCCCCGCCCCCTCCATCCCTGCCAGCCACCCATTCCAACAAAGCGCCTCGGCGACTAAGGCAACCCCAAACCCGCCCTCACACCCCCCACTTATTACTACCGGTCGGGACTCGCACGGCAGACTATATATAAGGACGTGGAGGCCTGCGCCTGGCCTTAACTCTTTTAACTCTCCGCACCGCACGAAATACGAACGTCTGAGTCCGCAAAACACGCGAAATTATACCGAGTAAAGAGAGATCATTCGGAGAGAGGATTTAAGGTCCTCGAAAAAGATAGGGAAACGCAACGCATCAAAACGTTTCACGTATAAATAATAGACGCGCCCTCATACGAGTATCAACGTAAAGAACATTCTCCCAGAGAGATATCCTGTGTAGAAGAAGGAGAGAAAGGAAGGAGACGGGTGAACGAGAAGAAACTTTATCATCGTCTCCACCGGTTCGATTTCGGACACCCACGCGGTTTCCTGCAGATCCAGTGAGTTTGCGCGGAAGTTCAGATCGTGTGGGAAGTGTTCCTTTTCGCACCCGTTCCCGCGCAAAAAGGGAAGGTAGTCACTCACCAGTCGACTTGACAATCGGACTAGTCGACCAACCCGAAGCGCAAACCCAGAAGACACAGGGGGTGATAAATTCAAACAAAGTCAGTCTCGTACGCCCATGTTTTTCTGCGTGGTCCACACGAGAGGAACACGTCACCACGTCGCTCGCACCGGCCACCCCTGGAGGATTCCCTCGGTCCGTCCCAGGGTATTCGCCGACATCCGGATAAACTGATAACGGGAAAGCAGGACGCGGTTCGGCGCGAACTCTTTTGACAGAAGACGACCACCCTGACAGGTGAAACGACTCGAAAGCACAAATAGCCCCGGCATCTCACCTGGCGCTCGAACCTAATTCGTTTCTCGAGAGAGAGTGGGAGAGACTGGGAGAAAACAATCGAGCAGAGAAATTCGTTCACGCGCGCAAAGTCCCGGAATCGATAGTAAGTGAACAAAAGAGGAGAGGGGAGGTGATATACGGAAGACGTCACAAAATTAGAAAGGGGTAGGGGTAAAGGAATCTCCGAATACAAAGAAGGGTGGAAGGGATCGCCATACCCTTTAAAAAGAGTTAATTCAATCCCCTTTTAAACGTGTAAAACAAAGAGACAAGATGAGCTACAAGGACATTAACCTATTGTTGACCCACCAGAGCCTCAGCCTGACGGAAGAAGATGAGGAGGAGAGACTGTCCAAGGGGGTCGGGGGAGGCGTGGGAGGCGGCGGCAAGAGGAAGCCAAGGAGGAAGGCGCCTGGGGGCGACGCCGGCGTGTTGGAGACTGGGGACGGCGTGGGGGAGGCGGCGGGGGAGGAAGAGGAGGTGAAAGGCGGCGTCGGGGTGGTGCCGCCCCGGGAGGACTCGCCGGGGCCGAGGGGGGACATATCCGAGCTCCGCGGTGGCGAGGACGACGGTGAGCACGAAGGGGACGCCCTGCTCGAGGGCTGCCGCCGGGACGAGGAGGATGAGGAAGTGCCCTCGTCCGACGAGGACTCTCACCACGAGGCGATGAAGCACCTTTCTCTCACCGGCGGCCGAGACTATTACGACGACGATGATGACGACGAGGGCATGATCGACACCACTATGATGTACCCGAGCGACAGTATGGACGAGATGGCCATCACGGGCGGCCGCAAAGCCAGCAGGATGCTCCCGCAGGTGAGTACATGCTACATTCTCCACTCTTACTTCTCATTATTACCCTACTCAACTACACCCCTGCCACATACACTCCTCTTCAAATTTCGCTCTCAACTGCACGTATCTCTCGTCCGTCTCCAGCTCACGACCGCTCTGAACACTCTTGTAATACTTGGCTTCCTGATGGAGGGCGCTGACCGTATTTCCCTTAATCTGTGCGGAACTTCATCAATTCCTTTCCATCTTTTCTCCGTCAACGGATTTTTGAAAAAATTCGTAACGTGTAGCAGCTATCATTTTTTTTAAGTCATAAGTTGCTGAGGTTCGATATTTTTAAAATTTAATTTGAATTGATTAAGTAATGCCATTGTAATCAAATGTTAGTTGGGTAGTAAATTTAATTAACACTAAGAGGAGTGACAACAAGAAATGAATGCATTAGGTGTAACATTTTCGAGCAAGTGAAGATATAGATGTTCCATTGGCCATCAAATACAAATCTTTTTCTTCTGTGATAAACTTGGCGGAGAAAAATTTACAACAAAAAAAAACTTTTAAAACCAAAAAATCTAGCTTTAAAACAGCATGTTTCCTCGTATCGCTGTCTGTAACTACTTTCAGTTAAATCATTTCCATTTCAAAGCAAATTTATAAAAATATATTTAAACCGCTACTAAGTACAGGTAAACTGAGGTGAATAAAGCCAAAAATAAACTTTACCATAGAATATCAGCTTCGCACCGAGTTGTTTGCTTTACTTCATGCAGTATACCGTGTCTTAACACCAAGAAAAAAAGCAGTAATGGCGATAAATTTGACACACCATAAGTTTCCAAGAAAAATCACATAAGCCAATAACCTTAACTAGATTATTGCAAAAAGTCAAGAGATGAACGAGCTGATGACAATAAGCGACAATAATCCAGTTTACACGCACGGAAATATTTTTCAGAAAGGTAAATGTAAACGGTATGAGATTGATTAGAGGTATAAAAAGTTTCTTGTTTGAACAGAGATTTTTCTAGGAATTAGCAGATACGAGAAACAAGCTTTTCCATAGATGGAGAGACAAAACGATTTCATTCCCATGAGTATTTTTATATTCGTACCCAAGCAACAGGTGATGCTATATCATCAGTAAAATGAACTTTCTCAAACTAACAAACAGGGACATGGTTTGATTTATAACTTTACCTTCTATTGATATTATTATTGTGAATGGTTGCTTAATATTCATAAAACTAGACCTACTTACAATCGGTGTGGAAGGTAGGAATAAAAAATTAAGCAGACAGATAATAAGCTATTCGGCATCCAGATCATGCAAATTTTTGTAAATTAAAATAGTCATTATATGTAACGTCAAACTGAGACACGGAGATGCTAGGTAGGTTTGTATAATTCAATAAGAATAGACCACAGACGTAATATTCGCAGCTGTTTCCGGGGATTATTTTCTTCCAAATGCGGAAGTGGCGGTAGTAGAAGGAACTTTCGCAGTCAGATTCAAAACAGGGACGATAGACGCTAAAAACGGAAAAGTCTCCCCTGAAACTCCCTTTCTTTCGTCTCGAAGAGAGGTGTCTTTTAAAAACTTTAATCTTTCCCGTTTCCACGACGGCGACATTTTTTCGAGTTTCGTCGAGGAGAACTTTCGCGAATCGAAAAAAACCCGGACGAGAAAATGAGCCCAAGGGGGGTTAATGACTTAATTAGACTCCTTACGCGTCTCGGCAGGAGATACTTAAAAAGCGACACAAACCACTATCAAGTCGAAGAGATTTCCCCTCGCCAATAAAAATGCCAGAAACAGGAGAGGGAAAGAAGAAACATACCAACGGGCAGGTTTTCTTCTCTCTCTTCTGCGCCTATCAGAGTATCGGAGTATGAGGATAATTGATCGAGCCTTAGAAAACAGATCACCTCGCAAGCCGCGCTACGACAATGATCAAAGCCGCATGGGGCATCTATCCTTATTCCCAACGGTGACATCCATGACCCAGTTCGAAAAGATTCAATTCGAACCATCCCCAACGTTTCCTGGGGCTGGGCTTGTCAGTAAACGTGTTGTACACAGCATAAAAAAAACACGCCACAAGGTTGACGCAAGGCAGCAGCCCACAGCTTCTTGAATGCTCGTTGCCCCAGGTAGCCGTTCGACCGAGAACAATTCTTTTCGTAGTGAATCCATGGGTAATGAAAACAACAAGAGAATCGGCTCCTCTTCACTTCCGGTCGGTGGCGAGGGACTTTTCCGCATCTTCCAAGGGTCGCTATATGGTTTACGACACTCCTCAGGCTATGTCCTTCTCATTCTCTTTATCGCATTGAAATGAATGTACAGTGTACACACCCCTTGAGGGCAGACCATATGCTAACCTCACCTCGGCCGGCTTCAAACGCTGGAAGCGCTGAATGTCCGACGCAAATTACGATACTGATCGATTTTCCCCTTGAGTCGATCTCCGAGCTAAGAGGGAAGGGAATGTGTACTCTGAGTTCCCTAATTCACACAAATTACATAGGCACACGACTGGAAGACGGAGGGCGAAAAATCAAGAAAAATCAAAAATACAAACGGAAGAAGATTACGTCACATACCCTCAGAACGTCGATCGATTGAAATCCCCGCAATATGTCACAGTGAAATACCAAAAGGGTGACGGGCATCGCGGAATGAAGGGTCAGCCGCAGAAAAATTGCAACAAATTATGGAAAGGAGAACCATTTTATACAAAATAATAGGGTACTTTAATGAGTCTAAAGGTCAAGTAAGTAAAGCAAAAAAATATCATACAAAGATAAAACAAAGAATAAAATTTTTTAAA
The DNA here is from genome assembly GCA_963169105.1 of Ceriagrion tenellum. NCBI lineage: Eukaryota > Metazoa > Arthropoda > Insecta > Odonata > Coenagrionidae > Ceriagrion > Ceriagrion tenellum. Next base: position 84,943,553 of record OY720633.1, on the reverse strand, counting down.
TTATAATGTTTTTTAAATTTTATGACATACCGAAGCTATCAAAAAAATTTTACTAGCCATCATTTCGACCACCCAAAGTTGAACAACATCATTTAGCCTTCAAACAGGAAGTGAAAATGATATTTTAGTATTTCTTCCTTGTTTCTGTTTTTGGAAAGAAAACTAAAGAAAATTAACAGCTTTACGTGCCCATACCATTTTAATCATGGTCGGTGGGAATTAAAAGAGGGAGAATATGTACCTAGGTTTCTTTATAAATAATGTATCCTAATAATGAAGAGAGGTGGGAACACGTTTCTTTCTTGCGCGTATTCCTTATCGTCATCGAAAACACAAAACGCTCAGAAAGGGTAACGTTTAAAGTACTAATTAAGAATACACTCCCTTCATTTTTGAACTCGTGATTTAAAGCACCAGATAAAATTTTAAGAATCGCGTAAAATAAAGTTTTCGCTCTCATGAGCGCAACTGAAAAATAACGATAAAGCGAGTGCACGCGTTATGGAGGTCTGAGTTCGCGCCCCTGGATTCTAAAGGAATGGCGGCACCCTAATATAGATCCGGATCCCAAGAAATTACGGCGTGAAATCAAACCCTTACTCTCTGGTTGGGAATCCAATATGAGCTATACAGTATCCACCACAAAAGCCCATCTCTTTAATGATTTTCTTCGACTCAATAAGGGAAGACACCTTGTCACAGGCGCACACGACAAACTCCGCGACCGACACAACACTTCCCCTCATCGACGGAAAAGACAAAGAAACGCGGGCGAGGAAATATCTCAGATCTCGATCACGAGAGCCGGCTACATCCTCGCTAACCACCGGCGCTCCAGAAGTCATTATCTGAGTGGCGCGAAGGAAACAAGGCAGCGAAGGAAAAACAAACCGTCTCATCGCTAATGTCATTAATCAGCTCGAAGGATACACCTTTTCAGAGCAAATTATTCACGCTGCACACCCCCCAATGTCAAGATCAATTTCGAGCCCTCCTCCTCTCAACACGAGCCGTAATTTCAACTAACGTTTCAAGAAGAACACGACAGTCGACCTGCACCTTTCTCGAAAGATTAGTCGAGTCATGGGTGGCATTCGCCAACTATTCAGTGCTAAGAATTAATATCTCCTCCAGTATGTATACGAAAGGTAGAGAATTGAAAGCAAACCGGTTATCGAGCAACACAATAGATCACCATCGAAGGCCACAAACAACATACGATCAAGCTCTTCGATTGCTGATTACTCGCAACATCCATTAATATTCCCAACGTCGCTCTCGCATTAGGATCGTGGATACGTTCAATAAAATCAAGTGAAATCTTCAGCTTGATAGCCAGTTAAAAGTTGAACGCAGCGAGGAATATAACGAATAACTTTAGGCTTGACTACGTGGAACCTCTCCATATTGGAAATTAAAACACTCTAGTAATGGTACACTAAACAGATTTATAGCGTACGGCCCGGGTTTCGTCACATAATGACATCTTCACCTGACCACCGGCATCTTCAGCGGCACAGAGGAATGTTAAAAACTTAAACTCGCTATAAAAAAACACACGTAACAGAACTAAATTCTATTTTGTGAACAAGACACAAATAACTAATGAGAAGTTCAAGAGAGACGGAGGTAAAATTAAAGACCAAAAGATGTTGGAACGTATCCAATATTTTGCATACAATTTTCCAGAATAGTTAGACCATTTGAAGTATTAATTGAGAAATGTTTTGCAACGACTATCTCAAAATGCCATTAAACTGTTCATAGGGTTCATGATGGTTCACATTCAATGTAAGAACAAAAAGTACGGACACTATAAGAACTTTTTGGAGCTGAACACTGGAATTGTAGATGAGGCGGTCAGGTTGCTCCGTTGCATGACTTAGCGAAGAGATAGTTGAAGTTCGCATTTTATGTTTCGTCGTTAAGTTGCCCGATCACAGCAAAACGCAAGGCTATTAGAGAGCCAATCACAAATTATTGTTGCCTTTGATTCGGTGACAAAGGGAAGTTCACAGGCCTATGAGATAAAGTGTGAAATTTAATTAGTTAACACAAACAAAAAAACGAGTTTTCCCTGTAGTTGAACTTAAGATGATACAGCGCATAGTAAACGATCGAGATTTGTTAACTTTACACATAGCCCTACATACGTTCTCACATTCTTATGGTCTCTTTACACGGTATATTTTATTGTACAAACGAATGTATCATAGAATTTATATACCAAAAAATTAATGGAATTAGAGCAGGTTGTATTTCCCATTCAGTCATTCAGGCAATCGTACAATTTTCCGTTTTACATGGTACAGTTTCCCACATGCAAGAGTGCATACAATCGTTTGCACAATAAAATGTACCGAGTAAAGCGGCCTTATGTCCTCATCAACCATTTTTGATCATTTTTTGAGCGAAAACGTACGAATTTCAATACCGACATTGTCTGAGGAGAGAAACAAACAAGAAAAATTAATCTTAACCCCTTGAGAGTTCTCATTATTAGAAAGTCGCCATCGCCGAATCCTGCAATTTTTCGTCGGTCACGGCCACTAGAAAATAGCCACGCGAATCGGCTTCAGCGATCGCAAGATCCGCGGTAAGCGAGAACAGCGGTCGCCGACAGCGATCCCCCTCGAGGCTTCCCCGCGAACTAAACAACAAACGCGGAACTGGAAAACCACGAGACGAGGAGACTTTCACCGCGGGAAGGTGAGAGGAAACGGTTGCGGACGATTTTTCACGCGGGGTCTTCGAACCCTTATCCTGAAAAGATGCAACCCTCGCGTCGTGAGTGCCTGGCAGGCAAACAGACGACTTGGAAGAGGGGAAGAAGGGGCGGGAGTGTGGGCGCATCCGAATAACCTACATTTTATAGCTTACGCCGTAGGCTGCGTGCCTCGCCACGTGGACGTGCGGCATGGGGTGTTAAAAAAACTGATCAATATTTTGAGCGTTTCTGAGAGGAAAAAGTGTGAAAAATACATAATTAATTTTCCATTACATCGGGAAATTTCTATACGCACACTTCGCAACAAAACTAGGCACTTGCTTTCCATCCGTTCCAGACCCTCACCGCGAATTCATGAACAGATCGAGAGCAGAGTTTATGCGCGATAGACGAATAAAGACTTTCGACATTCGCAAGCGCAATGGTTGGTTTCGTCTTGATTTTCAGTAAAGATTGCGAAATTAGATAATGCAAACGTTTCAATTACTCAGCGATCAAGATTTTTCATTTTTAAAAACGCATTTTCAGCGAATTTGATAAGCATGCGACAGATATTCGGCCCTGACTATCTCGCGCCCGCGAACAACTTACCATTTATCGTCGCTCTTATCCACTGATGTGTTCCGAGCTGAACGAACTTCAAACCTTGAGTTTAAAGCTCTTCCAACGGATCTTTTTCCCGTGTTTCTATTATAGTGGTTAATTGAACAGAGGGAACTAATAAGTACTTATTCGAAACTCGTTCAAGTATTTAGCTTCCTAATTTTAACTGGGAGGTCAAATCTGCTAATTTAAAGGAGCCTACTCATCTCGTTTGTACCATCAATTAATTCGGATTACTTGTGCTTAATTAGGATTTTGAAGTATGCTAGCCAAATTCGTCAAGGGTTTTATGTCGGCTAAAAGTTAACCGCGATAAGAATTATCCCTTTCGCAGACCTGCAGTTAACTGACAGTTAGGGGTTTTAAACTTGCGTCAAACTGTAGGATAAGTGACGTAAGCGTTACCGATGCGAAAATGTATTTATATGTGTAAATTTCTCGGGCTCGCCACAGGGAAAGTGTTAAATAATACGTATTTATATCTCTTTCCAAGCCGCGGAAACATTTATTTATCAAATAAAACTGGAGCTTTGAGTTGAGTGAGACTGCCAACATGGTTCATCGACAGCTACAATTTGATTTTGGCGGAATGGGTGGTTACCAAAGTAGGACGGTTGAGATGAAAGAGAAGGTAAACAAAAGAGAATCGTTGAGCGGGGATGACTCAACGGTTCCACCCCTTCATTTCGTCGGCTGACGAAATGAAGCAACGCTCGCTGTTTGAGGATATTACCTGATCGCGTACCGACAAGTTTCGTAATTATTCCCAAATTTACGGTACTTAGAGCGAGAAAGAGTCCCCAACCCACGTGTGTCAACATCTCTCCGCATTAATTTCATCTTGAAAAAACCACACGAGAAACTTCGTGCACTAAAAGGGTGTCACTCGGGGAAAAACTTTTTTTCACAGCCTAGCAGCCACGCCATTTCGGAAACTTTTTCGCCAATTATTCGGAAACTCTTTCGTAAGATGTGATGCGCATTTACCATGAAGTATGTTGGTAAAATTAACTATAAAACAAATCATAAATTCGCAACGCAGAGTCAAACCAATAATTACCAATCAACGTCAGAATAAAATACAAACTCAAGCCATAGTCACTAGTCGCAATAACCTAGTCAACTGATTCATTTCAGACACCTACATGTAAACTAGCTATACTTATTAAAATGCAATAGAGGGAATTCTCTAATCATTTTCCAAACTACCATACATAAATAAAACTTCATACCGTAAAGACCAATACCACGACACATACTAACACCATCTCAGGAAGTGACTGCAATATAACCTCTCACCTACTTCTTGCACTAAAGGCAGCATGTAGGTCGACAGAAATCTCTCAAGGAAATGAAACGCACGAGGAAAGTATTTTTAAAGCCAACTACTTTCCGCAGATTTAAAACTATATTATCGTCATATGCAATTTTAAAGGACATTATACTTAAATCTAATTGGCGCGATTTAAAAATACTAAGTAGCTAGCGATGCAGGTAATGTGGTGGTGTTCAATCTCGCACGGCGATGATTACTTTCTACGCCGCAAGAGATCTCGAGACAAGATAATCGCCGAGGAAATGAGCGGTAGGGAGAAAACATGAGCAATTTCGCGATATGGCGACCTGATTGAAAAAAAAGTAGAAATTGCGGGATGAAATACCTTAATTTCCAGGGCTGTATTTAAGAAGCGGGATTTTAAAATGGCTAACTAGTGCGAGAACAGTACAGTCGTACGAATGACAGCCACAATTAAGATTTTAGGGCCAAGAATCTCGTTCAGTTGCACGTCTTTGCAATCCCTCACCCATCACGCTAACTTGTCTCAGAGATAATTCTGTCAACAATTACGAACACGCGCGTTAAGAAAAAAGTAGCTCCAAATCAACGTTTATGGTACACTAGGCTTATTTTGTTATTTTTCCAGCCGGCATCGGCGGTGTTCAAGAGCCTAGCATCAAACCAAGGCAGTTACAGAAAACATGGCGAAGGATTTGGTCAAATTCGATATATCGCGAAATTAACTTGAGTTATCTGCAGACGTTATTTTTGCACAACTTTTGTCGTTCATGTCCGAGTACATCATGACATGAAAACATAAAGAGAGGAAATCAAAATATCGCGTCGCCAATGACCAAACTGCGATGGATTTGCCACAGACGTCTAGCATTTGTAATGCATACACTTAAAGCGAGCAAATGACATGAGGCCCGCGATTTTTTATTATTCATGAACGCCCCTAAGTTGCTCCGATTATTTAACTCTACACTCTCAAGTTTTAAAAGGATTGATGTTTTTCTGTACCTATATGAAAAAATTCGCAATCGTGTCCCAGGTTTCGTCCAGGATGCCCGACGACGAATTATCCCTCCGTTTTGAGGAAACGGTTTCCGCTGAAAAGAAAACAAATCCTCATTATATCTAACCCGACCTCATTCTTTTCGAGCGCCCTCCGCTCATCTCTCGCTATAATTTCACGCTCTCCTAATAACGCGGTCCATTCACGTCCGTTCGTCGAGAACAGATCCGAATTATCCCTCGGGGAAAGACATTCAAGAGTGCGTGAGCACCGAGAATGACTCGATATACGAAAAGAAGAGCACGAGAAGCGAATTGGTCGAGTTCTTCACTGAGCGACTCGAAAGAGAAAATTCGAAACATAAGGAAACCTCATTAAATATGCCCATAAATTACCCATCGCATGGTGAATTTTGCTTAAAGAAATGCAACTGTCTTCACCCAGGAATCATTAGTCTAAAAGTAAAGCAAAATTATCGCAAAAACGCTAAGCAAAACGTAATCGCTGGAAAGCTTCATGCTACAAAACAAACACCACAACAAGGAGGCGAATCACGTAAACTAACATAACATAATACAATCTAGCAATTCCAAGTATTTTTCACGTCCATTCCATTTTTTAAAATCTCCATCTCAAGTTTCGGGCTAACTCATCACGCAAGCTATTATATTCCTGCGATTCGAATTATTTATAACGTTTATCCCATTTTAAAAAATTCGAATCACGACAAGTGTCCATTGACAAGGTCGACTGGCAACGGCAAAGTACGGCCTAAAGAGCTACATCTATGTAAAATCTAATTTAGGCTCACGAGTGCCATCTACCGGTAGCGAGGGAAATGGGAAACAAAAGTTTCCGCACGTCGCTCGGTATGACGCCCTAAATATGCAAACATTGTTTACTAAAAACAACACACATTATCCAACACGCAGATACATTTAATCAACGAGGTAACTATTCACAATGGTATTCATTTACCTTTTCCATGAGACAATTAATGTGATCTGCTAAGCTATAGGCTATCGATGAATTTCATTAAACGGTTAAGCACAACCGAGTTTATAATACTAACATCAAAGAGAGCGGGTCACTAACAGGTTACAATGAAATATTCGAAGAGAATAATAAATTACACCAGCAGGACTTAAATCTCGAGAGATGGGTTTTACTTCAACGAGCATCCAGAGATTTCAACGAGGGAATTGAAAATGAGGGCGGATTGAGCCCGTAGAGGTAAGGCGGTTAGGTTCAACCAACAGGATATGCAGGAAAATGTAGATGAATGAGGTATAGCGTTTGCAGAGATTACTATAATATACATGAAATATGATATATTGTTTCCTAAGGTAGCGTTTTAATGTAGATGAATAATTAAAAGCAATCGAATCAAGTTTATAAATAGAAATTGTTAGCTGCCGACTAAACATTCAACACTTTCACGTATGTATTTCCAATTGTATTATTCAGACAGCGGATGTAAATTTAACCTTAAAGAAGAATGGTTCACCAATGCTGGAAGAAGCATATTTAACCTGCATCAGAGAGAGGACAAAAGAGAGTAGCCACAATTAAAATGGAAGGTTGCATGGTAAGGTTGTAAGGTGCAAACACATCCAATCAGGAAATTCCTTTAAATGCGATAGGAGCCGTGAACAGCATTAACCTCCTCAGTCCAGAGACATATCCAGCATTATTTTTGGAAAATTCTTCATACTTACGTTTTGCGTTGTAAGCCATGTTTGCAGAGTTAACATCTTTGTGAATCAAGGTTCTTAACGATGCTGCCACTTATCAGCAAGCGCTGAACTAGTGGTGTTACCAATATTTTGCGTTGCTAAGTGGGAGAAAAATTCAAAATTCTGTGTATTGTATACAATACGCCAGGACCGAGGAGGTTAATAGAAAAGAGATCCAACACTGCAGGGATAAATTTCAGCATTAGCTGCCTTACTACATCGCTTAGTGGAATATTCTTAATCCAAGACTTAATTGAGAATTTGGTTCACTTGCGCTTAAGTCCACATAGGTCATTTGCTCTTCGATCTAAAAACAATTTATAGGCTTAATATTTTCTTAACCGAGGCCGTCCTTTAAGTCCTCAAACTCTTTCATGTCCGACGCTTACTTCTGGAAACATTTGCCGACAAAGAAGACCAGTTTTTGGGCGAGTTTTTTTTTTACTTTATGGAATCGGGTTTTCCTAGTTCGTAGACAAATCACTTTTGTCGGTCATAATTTTTGCGGTACAGACAACTGTTTTCACCGAGATCATTGCTACGCTGAATTAGCCCCTTTCAACACAGCATTTCCCACACTACGTAGGAAAGCAAGAAAGCCTGAGCGTGGAGGAACATGCGAGGAGAACCTGGTGGTTTTTGGTTGGGAATGGGGCAGGCAGAAGTGTGTATGGTGCGAGGTGAGAGGCCTCGGGGAAGGAGAAGGCGGAGGTGGAAGTGAGAGGGTGGGTATCGGATGTGAAGGGATGAGGAGCGGGGGGAGGAGGGCGAGTGGAGGCACAAGAAGGGTGGGTGGGACGCGTGGAAATGACAGAGCGTGCATTCCCGGCCGCCTCGCGAAGGCCGTCTTGGATCGTGTGACCGGTTCGAGAGGAAAGCCCCGCGATACTTTAAAGAGAAAAAGAGGACATGAGGGGAGGGAGGAGTCGGGGGTGGGAGGAAATCACGAATAGCAGAATTCTCCACCAAAAAGAAGAAATATGACTGACGGCGGGAGGTAAACTAGGCGAATGACACTATTTAAAACGCAATCCAGATTAACGCTGCAGAGCGGTACGAGGGACGATTCAAATTACTTTATAGACACCACACTCTCGACTCTACACACGGCCCGTTGGCGTTGAATGAGTTTTCTGCAATGAAAACATTTTTATTCTAACGTGCTCATCATTGGGGTACGGTTACGTCGGGTTGTGTTGTATTGGGGTTGCTATGAGGAGATGGGTGGGTTTCTATGGATAAAAAAACTTCGTCTTCCTTCAAAAACATGATTTAAAGGGCTTTTTATCTTCATGCCTCATGACTCAGCGACATGGACGATACAAAAATTGGAACAAAGACAACAGGCTTTGGTAACTAGGCAATAGAGGTGGATGCCACAGGTCAAATAGATAGATATGAAACACGAACCGTACAGAGGAATAGGAGTGGAGAAAAGTATGCGGCGCACAATAAAGAAAACAAGGTTCAAAAGAATAGGCAGCACTTTGAGACATGGCACAATCGTATGGAAAATTACAAAATATAAGATAGAAGAGGACGGCCGAGGTGCAACAGAAGGCCAACGTAAAGTGGGATGTGAAAATAAAGAGCTGTATTTGGCATGAGACGGGGTAGAATTTAGGGCTGCGGACGACCAATTTTAGCACTGAATGACTCCTAATAATAGTGCTTTCATAGAACCATTAATAAAAACAACATTAGTTTTCAAATTTGAACAAAATGGCATTCATGATAGCATCAAGAGTTAAATTTTGGGTTAATATAATCAATCGTCAGGGGGTCACAAAGATGATTCTACCACACATTAATGAACTCCTGATGTTGATGTTTATGCTAACAATGGAACCGGACGGGTGATTCCACGCTGTAATATTTTCTGACCACCAGAACTTCCTGAGAAACCGTGGGCGGTAACCGTGGGGATTTCCCATAACCGGCCGGGAACTGTGTACGCCTCGTTGGTTAGGTGCATCGTGGGCTTCACCTTAACCCGAAATAGAAGACCTTCTGGTGAAGAATCACGATTCGAATTTTGGGGGTCAGACGGGGAAGCAGAGGGCGGAGTAAAGACACGAACTTAACCACCGGGTTCGAAGTATGTTTTGGTTCTTTCCCGGCGTACAATATAAATGAAGCCTTCGCGGGTTTTTCCACCAGAGGGGTTGTGTTCGAAACACTCGAGATAATGTCTATCACGTAACTAAGGAGACACGTGGAACAACAACAAACGGCAGGAGATTTTGTCGAGTTTTACCAGCTCTGATGGATATCTTTCATCTGATTCGTAGTTTATAGTGTCACCTCTCTGAGGATAGTTACTGATTTTCGTGACGTAGTAAAAGCTTGGGTTTAACGCTTTGTCCTATAATATTTTACCCGAAGGAGTACTTACGTAGAATAATAAAATATAGATGGCAGAAATAAGCCTAAATTTACTCGTTAGAGCAAATTTTGTACATCATAAGAAAACAGTACTTCAAATGGGTCATGCATAAACTACGTTACCGTTTTCGGTGATTTATTTTACCCCCTCCCCCTTCGTTGACAACCGTGGCATTTTTCCCGACCCTTCCCACCCCCCAGCATGTAATGTCGCTCTATAAATGAAACTTTTAATTCAAAAATATTTTCTCAATTACTGAGTGAGTTTATTTTTAGGGATAGGTTTAAATAAGACACACTAGAGATACTAATTAGTAGAGGTTAAATATTTCCTCATGTTAAACTCTGAAGTATTGTCGACGCATTGTTGACGAGTAAGAAACGTAAACAGGCGCATTGTCACAGCTACGCTACTTTGAGTGAACCCCCCCTCCTCCTCGTTACCCACCGAAGGTTTTCAGGCAAACCCCTCCCCCCTTAAGTTGGTAACGTAGTTTATGTACGACCCCAAAGTGTAGATTCCTCCTTAAGGGACAACAAACGGCCGACTCCACGTGAGCCAAATAAAACCTAGACACGTGGAACATTGGAGAGGCTTTCGAATCCAACCACCGAGATACTCCCGCTAAGCGAAAAAGATGAGGATGGGGAGGAGAGAGAAAGCGGGCAAGAGAGGGAGGAGAAGGGGGGAAAGGAGTGGGAGGAGAGAGAGAGAGAAAAAGAGAGAGAAGGGAGGAAATGATTCCCCTTTAAGGGTCGATGGCACGGCCGATAGACTCGGACCATCATTGGGAGGTCGTACAACGCGCGCGATCCCTCAAATTGAGCCCCGGACAAAGAATTGATCAAAGGCCTCTCGGTAAATTTCCACTGCCCACCCCTTTTTTTGCCAATCCGCTACGCCAGAGGCGCCACCGGCGACAGGAAAAGGGGGTGGGGGTTCAGAAAAGGGTTGGCGAGGGGGATGGGAGGAACTTTGCGAACGGTTAAAAAAAAAAAAAAAAAAAAAAAAAAAATGCGCAGCAGAGGAAAGAAGAAGGGGGAAAGAATCTGACGGAGTTGGCGGAGGAAAGGAGCGCGGCAATTGGCTGCCGGTCGCACACCCTCGCCGCGCCATTGGCCGTCGGAGGAGGGTCAACCAATGGCACTTCGCCCGCAAACGATTCCCTACCTAACTCACTCCACGATAGCACAACACTCCGTTTTGCGAAGTCGCAACGGCAAAAGAAGAGAGAGAAATAGGCAACGGGCCTCGGCTACAGGCCGACCTGTCTCATCCCCGCTCCGCCACAAATGAGGAACACTGAACTATTTTTCTCCATTTCTCGAGATCCGAGAAAGAACGAGAAACTAACTCAAATGGAATCGTATATTTAACGCCCTCACAAGCAACCACCTCATACATCGTTAGGGAGGAGGAAGACCTGTTGGAATTGATTTCACGCGCAACCGTAGGAATCCACTTCCAAGAGGTACACTTCTTTTCCACACTCGTTCATACATACACATTAGAGAAGCTCATTAACACCAAAAAAAAAATAAACTTTTAAGTTAACTGGCAAACTTTGATAAGCAGTCGGCAAACCAAACAAGAGTTAAACAACTCTGCCCTAATTTTCATACCATTATATACTACTTCATTTTTCTACTATTTTCAGAGGATAAAATACAAACAAGGTAACGGGAAACACTTACCACTCCCAACTAAGTAACTCAATTTGTACAAAAATTGCCCTCAACTGTTGCATTTCCTTTAAAAGAAAAAAAATTGAAACAAAATTTTAAAATGGAAAAGAATTTGGCACCTGTTCAAAGATTAGAAATGGAATTCCGCGGATTTGAGAACTCACTCTGTTTAATCGAATGCAACGCGCACAGGTTATAGATACATAAATTTCGGTCGCTTAAATGAAATATATGCACTCAATTTCAATAACACTAAACGTACATTTAGAGTACGAAAAGTTCAAAGAATCCTTCAGTCGATTGAAAAAAAATGACAATTGGCCACACTTACGAAAGAGCTACCGTAAAGAATTCACATTTAGAGTCAGTGCAGCACGAAAATAGATTGGTTGAGCAACCGAGTCTGTCGGGGGACAAACCGTTGCACATTCTCATAGTCGCAGAAGCAAATTAATACGACATGATCTTCGAGCGACATGACATTCCCAATTGAAAATATACCTCACACCTTACAAAGATAAAAGCACTAATAATAAATAAGTAAAACTTTACCCCCCCGGACGTAATTTAAATCCAATATTGAGGTGACGCAACACCCGGCATATTTTGGCTCATCCTCGCGAAAGCTCAGGGGAGTTGTTTCCTCTTCAAAAATAAAAACGAACAGCCGCACTTTTGCTCCCGTTGGAGAAGTTAAGTGACCGGGGTCATCCGGGAGGAGGCAAGAGAGCGTTAAATGTGTCTGATCAAAGCCCATTGGCGACAGTTTTTTTTTAGACGTGCTTCTCCTCTGGAGAAGAAGGGATTCTTTGCCACCGTAGAGAGAGAGACGCCAAGTGGACGGCGTAGAGAGGAGGCAGCGGCGATACTATATGGAGGAGGAGGAGGAAGGGAGAGTCCCCGACCCTTTGAACGGAAAAGAAACAGCGAGGAGAAGAGAGAGAGAGAGAGAGATGGATCACGTTCCATTTGACCTCACCCACGCCCGCCAATAACTCCCTTGGAGTGCCGATGGAGGGCCGAGATACGAAAATACAAAACTCCACGTAAACTCCATAAACTCCACGTGACGAAGGATTGAAGAGAGGGGAGGGAAAAATACTAGAGAAGCAAAGGTTACGTCCGAACTTATATTAAGGTAGTCGGAGCGCGAATCGTGAGACACTCAGTGCACATATTGATGATTTTCCGAAAATAAAGTCGAAAAAAATTTGGACCTCACTTCACCTGAGTACATTAATGTATAGAAGTAAATAACCATACATTTTGTAACATAAACGAAGCTAGAATATATTTTACAATTTTCGTCCACATGTGGTACAAGGGTACACGACGAGAAATTTGAAATTTAAGCGGGAATGGTATGTAAATACATTTTTTTATTCGGCATGATGCCGTGATATTTATTAAGAATCATTTTTACGATATGAAACGTTTGTTTCCGCGTTAAGGGAAGAATCTCTACAAATGTCTTCGAATAATACAGAAACATTTGTCGAGAGCCAAAAGCCAACGTGATAAAATAGCATTTTATTGCCGAAAAGCCAAATCAGTAACACGGATTTTTTTCACTTTCATCTTCACATATCACTAATAGGAATGTCGCAACATGGTTACGATAGAGTGATAATAAATGATAAAAACACTAGTAACTAAAATGTAAAAAAAGGCTCTAAAATCATGCTTGTAAATAGAAAATTAAATTCCTACTTTTATCATTGATTTCAGATGTGTACATAAGTTAGTTCGTTGAATGTCATTGTTTTATGTTGACGGGACTAATTAGTGCGTAATTTCTTTTGACTAACAAATATGGATCAATTACTGGTTCACGCGGCTACAAGACTTTAATAAATAGATATGTGATACATAAGTTTAATAATTGGACGGCAGAAAATGACGCTAGAAGCTTTAGATTTGGCCATACAACACCATCGCAGGAGAAAATACCTAAGAACACTATGGACCAGCAGATATGAAGACCGCGAAAAGAGAATGCTCGCGCAATATTTACCACCAGGACCAAATCAGAGGGTCAAAGTCGAAAAGAAGAAGTAACTGGGTTAAGGTGCTCAACTTCTAAGGTCAAATCACTCAACTTAAAATATCATTCCCACCCAAGGCAAGATTCGAACCCGCTATATTTAGATCGACCAGCATAAACGTCAATCACTGTAATGAAGGAATCGGACCATAAATTAGGAGAAAATATCGGCACTATGTCAACTTTTTTCTCGAAATATGCAAGTAAGGAATCTGTAAATATTAAACCCAATGCCGAGATTCCCTCGAGCGCAACGAGAGATGAAGTGTTTCACTCGCAGGGAATAAATCCAAGGCGAAGAGCTTCCAGTTAATCGATCCACAGCATCGCAAACCGCTTCGTCTTCTGTTAAACATCTCTCCTAGCATGCATATGATAGAGTGCGCTACCACTGCAATGTATCGCTCACGGGACCAGAGGAAAACGACTCTCGTGCCGTTGGACTTGGTAAGAACGTATATTTTGTAGTTTGGAGCCCTTTTGCATCATTTAAAGCCAAATAATCACCCTCATGGTACAGGAACTTTGTTAATGAAGCACAATTATAAAATTTCGTTCCACTGCATATTGGTTTCAATCGCTAATCTAGCGGGAAAAAATTCATTTCTGTAACTTTCGGGAAAAAAGACCCTCCAAACGTAGTTATGTCGTCAACTAATTGCATTAAAATGATTTATACATTTGGCAAGGATTAGTTAAGTAAGAACAATGTTGTACTGTCCTACAGTAACGCGTCGAGACTGCCGACCCTCCGCCCTGATCCAGACGGTGTCTGACCCGTTAGTGTTTAAAAGTACCTGCGAAAAAGTTTATAAGAAAGGAACTATAAATTCTGACAGGATATTTTAGCAAACGGCATGTGGTAATGCACAACGAGACATTTGCTCTCTTATGATTCCTAGGTTTATAATATTCCTTCCCTTCTCTCAGAACCTCCTCTTTATTCCCCATTCAAATATTGAAATTGACTTTTAAAAAGCATATGCTGATATAGAGTTACAAAACCTTCATTATTATGTAGGAGTGTCTCTATAGTAACATATTTATCCAGCAGTTGTTACAAAAATGAATTTTGTCCCTTCAGATTAGCGATTGAAACCACTGTGCACTGTAAAGCACATAACTATTAATAGAAAGGGAAGATACACATCTTTTCGTTACGCCGCCACGTATTGACGAGGTTTGCTTTCGATGATGGAGCATTTTTGCCTGCTTTCGCACACCCGCACTCAGTCGCATAAAAAAACAATGATTTCCAACTGAAATTATGACACTTGTAAGGGGATTTTCCGGCAATAACGGCAGCCTTTCAGTATCTAATGTCGAGCGTCTCGCAGTAGCTCCGAAAATAAGTTTCTCCGAATCACAAAATCACTGTTATCGCATTCATGGAGCGAATTGCGGGAGCTGTGACTCCGAAAAATTCGCATAAATAAGACGTATCGGAGGTCAACGGCGACACTTTGCAGGATAGATTCACGATCGCGCCTCCAATTTCTAAGAATCGAGAGGAGGAAAACGGAAAACGCTTCGCCAAATTCGACAACTGGGTCGAACTTGCGCCACATTCAAGGCTGCGGGCGAAAAACAAAAAAAAGTACTCGCGATCGGCGAGCTCAGGAAACGCTGGTGCGACTTTCACCCGATATAATAAGAACGGTCGCAAAAAAATTCGCAATGGACTTCATGGGCGACGTCTCGGGTCGGCAATGGAGGAAATACCTACGCGGGGGGGCGTGGGGAGAGGGGATGGGAGTATTAGGGCCGAACAAGAAAGAGAGTCTTTAAGGACATCTGTGGCGTCCGTGAACGAATTTGCCCAACATAAACACGCTTCCTTATGATCTCAGGAACAATACGAGGACCCAGTCAAGGCAAACGTGCGAAAAAGCTACGAGGAACTATTCGTGCATTTAAAGAAAAGAAACCGTTCCCTCCTATAAATGAAACTCCATTCCTTCAAAATTACTGTCATTGAGGAGTCGCCCACAGTTGGACTTATTTCACGGTGCCTACCCCAGAAGAAAACGGCATGCTGGTATAGTTGCGTTTTAAAACCAAATCTGCCGTTGTTTAATCTTTTTGGCGTGCCCTTTTTACGACAGAGTTCCCTCAGGGCCAGAGATGTGACCCGGTACTATATCACACTGAAAAGTACGATATTATTTAGTTTCGTACCTCATTCACTGAATCATGCACGGTACGAAATGGGTATGAAATATGATGCACTACATAACGTCCGGTGCAAAAAGGCACTTTGTTCTTTCAGGTACGAAACATATCTTTCCTATTGATTGAGGGATTTAATCTTAATTTAAGTCGAAGTGATTAGGAATATAAAAAATGAGAGAGCATAAGATGAAGCTCTAGGATATGTTAGGCATAGAGAAAGGAGAAACAATGTCACTACATTAATTTGAAATAGAGAAAATATGGAAAAAATATATGGAAAGAAGGGAATAGGATATTGATAGTGTGATAAGAATAGTTGGTTAGGATCGATTTACGTGGAAATCGATAAATTTGATGTCATTTGCAAGAAAAATATCTCACCCTTCTGAAGAGCCCAAAATATCAGCCCCTTGCCACACTACTTTCCGAGATATTTGGACGAAAAATAACAGCCCTTTTACATGGGAAATGATACGTGAACGCACTTCATAAGAGTCCGTATACAAAGAATGGAGAATTTATAACGCCTATATCTCGTCAAAAAATAAATAGTACGGAGTTTGTATGTTTTCACCACAATTTGTGTAAATAAATCATATTGTCACCGCATCAACTTTTTCAGGATCGTAAAAACCTTCCATTTCGAAGGAGTTTTATACGTACAGCGAGAAGAAAATGAGTCACTTTAAAGACTAATTTTCATTCAATTACCGAGAATTTCAGTCTTATAGTAGTATATTATTGCACCAGTAAAAATGCAATATTAAATTCATACTTCCCACAGCTACTGAAATTAAAGCGGATAATTCGAATATGGTCTCCATTATGATAAGGGAATCATCTCGCTAAAACAACCTAAGTAGAGGAGGAGACAAAGGGCATTTATTTCAGGTATCGTGATAGAAGGAAGGGAATAAACGACATTATGATTGAAAAATGTGATAATTCGTAGGGCAGCTATAAACACACAAATATCGTTTAATAAGTATCAATATATTAATGTTAAATTCAAATGTCGGGGGTATGCCCCATCAGCAACCTGTTCAGCCTCCAATCAGCCCCGCTAAGCTAAAAGACGGTGACTGCATCATTGTTGGTTCTGAGCTATTGCATGCTGTTTTCATCTTCGAGTCTTCGATTCTTCGTCCAGTCCATCTTCGAAGAGATTACGAGCTTTAGTTGGTGCTTAGACTGTCAGTGCGGGAAATACCGAATGAAGATAAATAATTAGGGAACAAAAGTAGTGAGAGTCTTAGGGAAAAAGACTTGTAGTAACTGTTATCTGGCCATGATACTACAGATACGAACTGACATTTATACTGAAGATACGGTGAAATCTGAACGTGATATTCGGCAAACCGCTACAGATGCTGTTCGTTTGTTTAGTTTTTATGAAATCCTAAAGGTTGAGAATAATTAAATCAACTCTAACCTCAAAATATGTAATTTTGTCAGTTACTATCCTTTGGCTTGACAGGACAGCAATGTACTAAATATCCCCCCTTTAACTTTCATTCGCCCAACCTCTTGCGACCAATAAGTGAAGCAATGAGCGTAAAATAAAATCGAATACTATCACTAATCTGGTAATGATTTAAAGTTGAATTAACAAGAATAAGTACACAATTATAAATATAAAACTACAGGGATCAAACGTCACACTGTGCAAGGACGTAATTTCGAAACTTTCCTCAAACAGAATGGCCTCGGAGTCACAAAATACGCCCTCCAAGCGAACCCAAAACCGTTACCACAACATGCATCGTAAAAGACAGCAATTAAACAGAATAATCCATTCATCATCCAAGTTTTACGCACGTTCATCTTTAGCCAGTCCCAAACATTTCCACCCGCATCACTAATATACACCAAGTCACGTCAGCGAGTCGGGCGACAACCACCGCCATCAGAGCGCATTAAAAACTGACGCCGCCAACCAACCCGACCAATCTCGGACTCTCGAAATGATATTAATAAAAGGCAGCGGACACTAATCGTCGCTCTGGACAATCCCTCGTCGCCCGCAACGAGTCCGGAGTTGACCCGACGACCGCTCGCCCGAGTAAAGGGGGCTTGATCGCCTGTGAGGGACGAATCCTCCTCCAGAGCGGCACCCGGGAGCGGGGGAGGGGAAATGATTAGGGGCGGCTGATTCTTTCGCTTGAGGGAGAAGACGCTACACTGGGGGGGTTGGGAGGGATGGGCAGAGGAGTGGTCGGGTCGGGCGAATGAAGAGTGGAAGGAGAGAAGAACAGGGATGAGTAAAAGGGAAGATATAAGAGAGAGGACCAGGTCTCGCAAAAGATGTCACGTGAAGATATTTCATTTCTGCCGAAACCGGCGACGGACACATGGAGAAATCGGATTGGAAGTCTGGGTAGCGTAAAGATCTGCGCAGTAAGACAAAGGTCCATGGTTCGATTTCCGGTCCCGGTGGATTTTTCCTGAGGCAATTTCTAACTTTTCCCACTGTTGCCATGATCTCACAATAAAAGATGTTCACTTTCCACAGAGTTTTAATCACACCGACCAAGGACTCGACATAAGCTATGTCATTTTCAACGTCAACATAGCTTATGTCGAAACCTTGGTCGGTGTAAATAAAACTCCATGGAAAATGAACAGCTTCCTTTATTATGAGATCATGGCATCTGTACTCCATTTCCACTAAATATCGCCTAATACGCTAATCTTAATAATAATTATTAATATTTCCACTGTGTTGCATAAGCGATGAATAACGCGCACCCGCTGAATTATGGGTACACAAGCTAAAACTCATCACCTACCCCATGATAGTAGTTTATGGTATAAAGAAGTCATAGTACTGTGACTTTCCAAGTAATGAAGTGGTAACAAAACATCGAGGCAGGCACGCAGTCGGCCCTCTCCAGCAGAAGAGTCCATTCCCTACGACCTACTACTAAAACACCCGCACGGGAGAGTGAGTGTGTCAGCACTTTTGACTTCCAGGGTTCCCAAGGTCACGGACCTTTGTCAACTTCAAAAAGCTCCATCTATTATTTACATTGACTTTCTTGCACTCTATGGCTCTTGATCCGATTGTTAAGAAGTGATTCTCTGATGAGTTGCGAACAATATCATTGTGTTTTCATCCAGCATTGTTTGAATCATCAGCGATTTAGCGAAACGCGTTAATGACACTTTCCCACCTCTAACGTAAGATGCAAATATATAGGCTGCGTCGCGCACCATTTCCTCTCTCTTACGCACCTTAGCCGATCTCCTTCACGTGAACCTTCCCCTCCTTGAGTCACGCGACCTGCAAGCGGCTGCCATCATGTATTACTACCACAAAATGGGGTTGTAAGGAAACCACACGGAAGAAGAGATGAAAGAGGGTTTTGTAATGGAAAGCGGGAGGAAAAGAAAATGGAGATGTGTTTCCATGGATTCTTTTCTCTATTAGTTAAATGCTGAAGTCTTTAATGCTGCGTGATCAAAAGGTATTATTGCGCCCATCTGTTCACACCATACGTTTCTCATTTTATTGCTCCTGTCCGTACGAAATACGCGGTGTGGAGGTGAAATAATAATATATGTTAAATGAAGATGAGTATTTAAAAGATATGCGGGAGAATAAAAAAGGGTTGGGCTAATCTTCACCTAAGTCGTCGACTAGTTAAGGCTAAAGTCCACACGAATGCGTTCGTCACAATACCCTCACTTATAACTCTCACTGAAAGTGGGACGCTAAAAAAAAAAACAATCGCTCACTGGACTGCACATTTAAAAGGTTATCATCGTAGCAACGCACCTAACAAGGACATGCAACACACCGTATCGAAATCTCAAGGGGTATTCTCGTCTACAGAGTTACGTTACAGGAAATCATCAGGAATAAGACTGCCATATTAGGAAACGGCGTAAGATAGAAGGGGCAAAAAGAAGGCCGGGCACTCGCGATTAAATGGGTCTAAGACAGCATAATTCTTCGATACAAAAAATATATATCACCGGCAACATATCAAGTACTGAAGTAAGGATAATCGACTACTCATATGAAGAAAGAGCAACGAAGAGAGGAGAGGTGTAAGCCAGCAAATCAGGCAGGAAGGAGGTGGAGAAATCAAGTCCATCGCCTCGAGATAAAAACGCGGTAGAATTGTAGTGTGAGGGTCCTCAGTAGATGAGGAGAATTATTGGCGTCAAGACGTAAGAAAGTGAAACTTCGTAAAATCAAGAAGAGAGGAATTTTTGAATACTCCAAATCGTCAACAGAAGCTAAGGAAAGTAGACTCCAACGCATGAATTTCGGTAATTCAAGGTAGTGCGAGCGAGATAGTTCCCTAATCATAATAGAGATTATATTCGAATGATACGTTTTAATTTCACCAGCAGTGAGACATACGAATTAAATGTTGCATTATTATCGGTGCAATAAAATAGTTTTAGATGACAGAAATTGAAAGTAATCAAATGAAAATATCTAAATAAGTCTTTAACTTGTCTCAATTTTTTTCTCGCGGTACGATTGAAACTCAATCTAAATGGGGTTATTGTGATCGCGAAAATTTACTTCGGTGAAAATGTGATTAATTTTCAACAGTAGTTAGGAAGACACACAAACTACACACTGTTGATTTTTTGACGAGATGTATATGTTAGAAATTCCTCATTTTTAATATACGGTCTCTCTGGAGTGCATACACGTACCATTTCCCATGTAAAAGGGCTGGTATTTTCTGGCAAATATCTCGGCAAGTAATGCGGTAAGGGGTTGAATTTTTTGTGTCAATGGAAGGGTGATATATTTTTCTTTACGAGACTAAATTCATTGGTTTCTAGGTAAAATGATATTTCGCTCGAACTACCTTAAGGTATTTCGAGCGAAATATCATTACATCTAGAAATAAATGAATTTTGTCTCATTTTAGAGAAAAATATCTCACGCTTCCAAAAATACCAAAATATCAGCCTCTTACCGAACTACTTTCCGAGGATTTTCACGAAAAATACCTGCCCTTATACATGGAAAAAAGGTACTGCAGTAACTTTTTCAGCATCACCAAAAACCGTCTGTCATGAAGGAATTTAAAACGTACCGCGTAAAAAAATAAGTCAAGCTAAAGATTTGAAGAGATATTTTTATTTAATTACTTAGAATTTCAGTCGTATAATAGTACAATATCGCACCATAAATAATGCAATATTTATTTCATGCTTCCGACAGCTGCTGAAATTAAGACGTCTAATTTGAATATGGTTTACAATATGACTAGGGAACTATCTCGCTCACATTACCTTAAGTGACCGCCCTCAGGGAGTTATCTCTGTCGAAACGAATACTAAACACAAAACAAATACTATATTCCAACATATTGTTGAATTGGTTTTTTAAAAATCCGGCTTCTCCTAATGGCATGCGTAAACTACTGAACACAAAAATTAAGGCACAATAAGCAGATTATTCCACAAAGAAATTTTAAAGAACACTTTTTTATGGCCAACGACGCCTACTCCTGCGTCATATCTCTGTGGAAATACCACACTTTGACCTCAATCATCGCAATCATTTGCTAATGATTCCATAGGTAATGCAGTAAGATGCATCCTTCATATTTTTTTAATCTATTTCCCTGGGTTTTCTGCAGCTCATGAACATTTTTCCGTGAAAACGTCATGTGCATTGTATGGAAAATACAATTTTCCCCAATTAAGCTCTATTTTCAAGCTCAATTTGCGAAAAAATAATGAGGAAGGGTAACATTATGCTGTCAACATCAAACAGACGACACGTTTTTCTACAAGCCCTCAGAATAATTATGAAATGACAATGTCACAAACGAAAAAATACCTGGGTTTTCTTCCACTGATTTATTTTCTTGGTACAACATGTCTGGATACCACGGTGACATCATGAGGTACAGGTTGAAAATGACACCGTTGATTCAGATGATGACACCATTGTGTCGCAACATGTTGTACCAAGAAAATAAATCTGTGGAAGAAAACCAAGTTATTTTTTTCATTTGTGAAAATCGACTTCCACATAGATGAGCATGACACCATGGATGACATAAGTGTCCTTCGAATTCAGAACGAAATAAGAAGTAGAAGATAAGAGAAATTTATGAGGGACGTGATAGAGTAGCATCTATGGGAAGGAAAACGGGACGATGTGCCAGAACGAGGAATGTTAGGATATGGACGGTCAAGAAACGTGCTAATCAGCTGTTAGAATACTCAAATAAAATATCCTTTTACGGCAGAGCCATCTAGACCAGCATCAGGGTGTTATTTGACTTCAGAGCGAAATAAGAAGTAGACGAGAGGAGAAATTAATGAGGGGCATAATAGAGGGACATCTACGGCAAGGGAAACCGGGACGATAATCCAGAATGAGGAATGCTAGGATTCATTCATTGGTTGTTCAATCCTAGGATTGGTTAACTGCAGCCCTCCACCCTTCCTATCTAATGCTGGTTCCTTTACCTCCAGGTATCTCCTCCTATGTACGTTTCTCTTTATTTGGTCCATGAACTTGTTCCTTGGTCTTCTTCTGGGGACTTTTCCCACAATTTTACCTTCAATTATGTTTTTCACAAATCCATTGTCTCTCAGGATGTGTCTAATCCATCTTGTTCTTTTCGGTATGGTGTTCCATACGGTCCTCCCCTCTTCTACTCTTCTGTACACTGAATGTTAGGATAGGGACAGCCCAAAAACGTGCCAATCAGCTGGTAGAAAACTCAAATAAAATACCGTTTTACGGCAGACACACCTAGACCAACGTCAGGGATGTAAGCTCAGGAGCGACAGGGGTGTCTCTGCGGGGGATAGGTAGAGCGTGAGGCGTTAGGGGACGCTACGCAACGTGTCTTGTCCCACGCAACGTTTTACGGCGTCAACGGCTGACACAAACAGGGTCCAAGGTGGGATAGAGGGAGGGGAAGCGTCAGCGAAAATGCCGAAGAGAGGGAAGGGATGATCATGGAGGAAGGGACACATGTGCGCAGTAGGAGAGAGGCAAGGAGGTGGGAAGAGAAGCCGAAATAAAGAAACAAAAGACGATAGCGCAGCGGTGACGATGGAGAGTGGGAGAGGAAAAAACAACGGGGCTTGCACGTCATCGGAGCCGGGAGTTTTGAGGAGTGAACTTTTCCTTTTGATTCGATCGGACCAAACAGCCAACGACAGCCAACCAACACGGCACTGTGCGCCTAACAATGACAAATGCCGCATCCGAAAGGGTATCGTGAGGAGGGGGCGGCGGGGGGGGGGGGAGATTGGTGGAACAGAGTGCGTGAATCAACGCGATGCAAGGGGTCAAGCTCAAAGAGTAGAGGAGGAGTAGAGGAGGGGTCAGCCGATGCGCAGACGGCCATATATATTCGTTTACTAAAAGTTAATCCGTCACTCTCCGGCGAGATGGAAAAATAAAAAAGTTTAAATTTAGAACGCATCTTAAATGATGCGATTCGGGACGGGTGTGTGTTGCCATGAGGTAGGCTTTCTTTTCTTCCCCGAAACCCTTTTCCCCCTCCGCCATTAGCGCCAATCAACTCAAGGGCTATCTGAATGAAACGCATTTCAACTTTCAATCTTCTGATTGGAAGGACCACAAACAGATTTTCGTTGAGAGGAGGAATGTAAACATAGAGTAACATTGTCACAATCTATCGATAATTTACCAATTTCGTGGCCTGATTTGACTTCATAAGTCCTTCTCGTGTCACCGTTTGCTAAATCCATCTACTACACATCAACTATAATTCATTTAAGGGGTATGAGATTGCACAGAACACGACTTCTGATCTCTTTCCTTCAACAGCAACTAGACTTATTCCAACACTGGATAAAAATTACTTGGCAGTGATATCAAATCGAAGCGATTTAATTAATAAAGCGTTTGAATGGAATTATTATTACATGTGATCTACCAGTTGAGGTAGAATTATGAGGTAGTAGAAATTAATTATACTAATCACTTACAGCGAAGGGCCTCCTCTTCATGCACTGTTGCATTCTACAAGCAGGCATACATCCTACCCCATTTCATTCCATTCATAAAACTGGCAGTCTTTCCTCCCTTTCCCTGCTTACTTGCCATCCCATCCTTCATTACGACCTTAAGGTAGTTTGAGCGAGATAGATCCCTAATCATAAGGAAGACCATGTTCGAAAAGTTATAATTTCTGCATCTGTAGGAAGTATAATAAAATATTGAATTATTAATGGCTCAATAATATACTTTTATATGATTGAATTTCTAAGCAATTAAAAAAATAAACAAACTAAGTCTTCAAGTTGACTCATTTTTTTTTCGCGCGGTACATTTGAAACTCCTTCCCAACGAAAAGTCTTCAACTTGACTCATTTTTTTCGCGCGGTACATTTGAAACTCCTTCCCAACGAAAGTTTCTTGTGATCCTGAAAACAGTACTGCGGTGACAATGTGAGTTATTTTCAAAAATAGCTGAGAAAACATTAACTACACACTGTTAGTATTTTGACGAGATCTGGGTGTTAGAAATTCCTTATTCTTTTTTAAATAATGTCCCTCTGGTGTACATACACGTGAGATTTCCCATGTAATAGGTCTGATATTTTTCGTCAAATATCTCCGAAAGTAGAGCGGTAGCCTGATATTTTGATATCTTAATCAAAATCCAATTATTAACCAAAAATATTATCTTAAGTGACCGTATTCTCTTCGGGTTTTTGCCGTGTCGATCCATTTTTGGGGGACAACAGTTTCGCCTGCCTTCCAGCTGGCTTCGTCAGGTACTAAATGAAATGCAGATCATTTTCTTAACGATACTAGTCAGGAGCGCGCTCATTGGCCGGATGGGAATTCGAAATCGATTGTTGGAAGAGCCGTTTAAACGTTGAAGCTAGCGGATAGCCGTTTTCTCTATTAAAGATCTCTGTGTTCTTCGCTATTTCGATAGCTTCCCTTATTAGCCAAGGGAAATACTTATTTTCTCTGGCGATGATCTTACACCCGTTAAAATTAATTATATGGCCAGGTTCCGAAAATGCGTGCTCTGCGACTGCGGAAAGGCGAAAATTTTTCTTTTTGGTTGCTCTTAGATGTTCTTCCAACCTGCATTTCAGGGATGATGTTCTTTAGACATTTCTAGACGTTTGCCCGATGTACGATTTTCCCGAAGAGAATACGTTCATTAAATAACCGCGGAAGCCTCCGTACCAATATCATTATAAGTCTTTGACTCTTTTTTCACGCGGTGCGTTTAAAACTCCTTCTCAACAGAAGTTTTTTTGCGATTCAGAAAAAATTACTTCGGTGACAATGTGATTTATTTACAACAGTAATCGAGAAAGTAAACAAACAACTACACACTGTTAATTTTTGACGAGATCTATGTGTTAAAAACCCCTCATTCTTAAAATAAGGTCTCCATAAAGTGCATGCACGTACCGTTTCCCATGTACAAAGGGCTGTTTTTTTCGTCAAAAACCTCGGAAAGTAGTCCGTTAAGGAGCTGATATTTTGGAAATTTTGGGAGGGTGACGAATTGTTCTTTAAAATGACACCAAATTCATTGATTTCTAGGAGGAATGACATTTCGCTCGAACTACCTTAATAATCAGGATGATTTGAGAATGGACCAATTCGCTGCGTGGATTGAACGTCATTCGCTCTGAATTTAAACCTTCACAAACACAACCTTCGAAAGGGAAGACGCAAGCTACGCTTCTCGGAAAACCTCCCCCAAGGCTGGCATCCAGCGGCTACGCACCAACCGGCTTGCCCCCCCGCAAGGACTCTTCAAGCAGGGGAAGGTGGACCAGCCTGACGCTGAGCACGTATGCACTCGAGTATCACATGAGCGATGACGTGTTACACATCTGACCATAGCTGTTGGCGGCGGGGTGTTGGACAAGGAGTGGGTTGGGAGTGGTAGAGAGAGAGAGAGAGGCGTTGCGGGGGGCGGTGTGTGTTCCCCAGTGACGCCTCTTGGGGGCGGCGGTGGACAGGGGAGGGTTGTGAGGAACAGCCCTCGGCCAAGATGGTTTGAGGTTTCCCCCGTTGATGAGATGGGCATGGCTGGATTCGAAACGAAAACATCCCCCGATTCGTGTGGGGCTGTTATTTTTCGCGACGTCGTCGGCTCAAGTTGATTTGAAGGCGTCGTGACACGCCCCCCGCCTACCACCACGCACCACCCCGCGCCCCGAACCAATTTGGACATACTGCGTCTTTTTAGGCGTTAGATACTCTTAAAATTCGTTTGGGGATAGGGGCGCATATGATTGCCAGCGATGTAACACAGTTGGGACAACCCCCCAAAAAAATCTACCGCACAAAAGGCTACGCGTACGCACACACAATTCATTTGCTACGCGCAGTGATTCAGATGCGCGCCGATAGATGGAATGCGAGCTCCCGTATATATTTTCTACTGAGTGGCGAGCTCAATAACAGCAAAACCTACTCCACCAAAGATGTTGTATGCAAAAATATCTTTGACAATATCTAATGTTCACAATTGTTACATACACACGGTTTTCATTAAAACGAAAAACCACACAACTTTTTCAATTTAATGATTCACTTTAACCATCACTTATTGGCTACTTCGCCAATAACTAAGCCTATAAATGCATGCTTTTCAACTAGTTTTTGCATTACTATTTAAGTATTACAGATAAACAAGCGAGCCACGACCTAAGACGCCAAAATACGATATATTAAAAGATAAAAATAATCAGCCACATAGATAATATTGGTGTAACCAATAAAAGAAGACTTGTAAATATAGGTATAAAATCATGTGTCGCCACCAGCGTTAAATTCCCGAGGCTTGACCTGAAATATTGCTAGAATTTCTCAATTGCGTCCTTTTGAAAGCTATTAGGCTGTTCTAAGTGGTAAAACCACGGAACAAACTGAATTCCTCAACTATGATAATACTTAAGAGACTTAATCGGTGAGATACTGAAAAATATGCGAATTTCGAGGAAAGCAACTAAACATCTCCAAAATAAGAATACTAAAGCAAACCAATACAGGTTACATAGTGACAGAGCTTGATTGGAATTAATTAGTCCAGAATGTTTTCCATTACACACTGCAGAAAATTTTGGGAAAGACAAAAACTCAAAGAGAAAGATGCGTCATGCAATGAAATATAAGGAGGAGTTCATGCACGCATAAATATTCCCATAAAGTAAACTTGATGACAAAAATGGGAGATTATCAGCAAGTCCCGTAAAAAAATTAGGTAGGCAAGCGTACTTTTTTGTTAACAGACGCTAACATTTAATTATTTTCATATTATGACACTAGATATACATTTTCAGCCAAAACGAAGCTGAGTTGCACGAAAATTGAATGTTTGAAGGTCATTATCTCTAGATTACTAGGTGGTGAGGGATATGGCACAAATATACACAACCAAAAATGACAACAAAATACGTAAAACTCGTTATGATTGTATAATTAGAGTTTATTTAGTACGAGGCTCGAGAAGTTTACAAATAACGATAAGCTGACAATATCATCTAAATAAAATTAAACTGTAGGGGGGAGAGAATGAAATAACCTTCACTCAAGATGATTATCGATATTGAAAAGAATTTCCGTTATTCATGACCTCAAACGATGAACTCAATGCATGGTCATAAACTACGCGAAATGTTTGGATTATCAACCGCCAGACGCAAAATGCCCGTTGACACTCATTAAGACACCAATATCAAAAGAAAAAATCTGCTCGCGTCAAACAATGAACTGCAGTAACCTCCGCACTGAGTATCTACAACCTACTTTTTCACGCATGAATGACGTCTAAAAAAGCACATCAACAAGTGATGGGAATAACTTTGCTGCCAAATTCAGAGAGCGGTTTAATAAACTTAACTGCGCCAGTTAAGGCGAGGGTCGGAACATTCCATCGTGAATGAAAGTTAACCCTCAATACACTGATTTTTTCGTCCACCATGTGCAGTCATTTCACCTGTTACCCCACTCGTGGGAGAATCAGGAACTAAAATTTACGACTGAGAGATATCCTTTCGTTACCAAGCAGTACAATTGATGTCACAAAAGCATATATACGTAAAGAAGCCTAATCAAAGACAAAAAATAAACTCTTGTATGTGTTACCTCCAGGTCTCACAGCGTGATAAGGGTTGATAGAGCCCGATAAACATTCAAGACTCATTATGTACCTATTTTACGACTGATTAGCAGTATAAAAAGGCGAGATGACCAAGTTACACACGTGGAAAAAACGATACACCCACAAGAAATTGTGGAAAATCGAATCAATGAGAATAACTCGAAAGGAATTCTAAAAAAATTGCAGAAGGCCCGGCAAGACATGACTGAATATAGTTCTAGAGTATCCAATGGTGTTAACCAGACAAACAACAGTAAATTATCCCTAATTATAGACCGCGCATGTACTTGCAAGACAATATTTATAATCGAGGGATAGTTTCTTAACCTGAGTCAAGTGCTAAAATATTATTCATCCCAACATGGGAACGCTGCGACGCAATCAAAGTTAAAAATGAAAAAGGATAATTGATTTTTTAAAAACTGAATTAAATTACAGATACTCAATTCTAAAGAGTTTTTAATAAGATAAATTTTGAAATTCCTTCTAACCCAGCGGTTGAACTTTCATTCTTAGAACATCGACCATGGGGAAGTAAATAAATGGTTTCGCCGTTGCATTTCTCTCAGAGAATATTTTTACTTATTTTCACGATCCTTGAAAACAGCACAAATGGCCTTTTACATCGGGTGTACTAACAACAACAACAACAACAGACGAACACAAACACTCACGTCCTGAGAGGAGAAAAATCCCCCAGACGGAACACGAAGCCGCGACCCCAGGATTAGCACAATAAACGCCATAAGTGTGATTCCTCCGTGGAGTTGAACAAAATAAAAATGCAAAAACTACCTTTACATGCGCAAAAAAGACTTTATCCCGGCTTGCTCAAGCGAACGTCATACTAGTTCGGGATACATATTAATCAATCCGTTTCAATAACGCTGAGAGAAAGAGAAAGCACTTGTGAGGAAAAAATTAAAATAATTGGTATCCGACGTGAAACGACAGGGTACAAGGCTTTATCTCGGGATACGAGGTCGGGGAAGGGGATACGAGACGTCAATGCAACAAACGGACCCTGTAAGACGCAAAAATTTCTTCAGGGGTCATTAGTAAGAACAAGGTCTCGGACGCGACAAAAGCCGCAAAGAATCTCCAATACGCCTCCAACAGCAATATAAGTTCGGGCCCTCCCCAAGATTGAGGGGCGAAAGCAGGAAGAGGATTTATCTTCCTCTTATGTCAACACTTGGGAGACCAAAGGTTGCCGTAAAACGGTAGCCGACACAAACAAAACTCAAAACTTTGTGTGCTCTACGACTAGATTATCCCAAACGCTTATGTTGACCAAACTCCCGAACTGGTTTCGGCTGGAAAGAAGTGGCGACACATTACATGCTTATTACGCGGACTCTGGAGAAGGAGATGTTTTGACTCGGCATGACGAAACTGAATCACTTACTCGTTCCTTCCGCTACAAACTGACGAGCGATCAGAATAATTATGCAACATTTCCACCAACGACTAACCTCGCACCACTTATTCCCTCTACTTGCGGTTAGCAGTATGCTCACAGGAATTCAAACGGCTCTCGATATAATTTTACCGCAAAACTTCAACACAATGAGACTACCTTGGTCAAGCTGAAATTTCACGATGTATATTATATACGTTAAAAGAAACGAGGAAAGGCGGAGCAATTTCGTCCGAGATTACAAAATTGAGTTCTTTTCATCGTTCAATCGAATCCAGAGAAAAGTGGGAACTTTATCGATGTCTACTCCTACGCGTCGTCAATATGCAAATTATTATTAGGAGGTATATACAGGTGAAGGTAGGTTAGAACGAAAGTCGGAAAAAATCCACCAGAAATTTACACGTGAAGGGCCATATCTATCGACGAAATTTCTTTCTCCATCTCAAAAAACGACCAACCCTTTGTCATCTTGTCCATAAAACCTATTCTCTTCCTTTCCCTTTCCCAGTTACCACTTAGACGACACCTCGTCCTCCTCATTATCCTCGTCCATATCGGGGGTTTCAGAACCAATTCCCTTCCTTCAATTCGCTTCCAACCACCTACTCTGCCTCCTCCTAATCTCCACCATAAGTATCCTTCCCTCACCCACCAAGACAAGGGCTTCCTCCCTCGTCGCCTTTTATTTCCAGACTACCTTCTTCATCCTCCTCCTCACCCGTACCTCGAAACCCTACAGTTTTTTTTTCTCGTCCCTCCTCTCAGATTTTAAGTGTCTGCGCCATACAACACTACACTCAAAATAAAACTCCATCTCAACATTTTCTTCAACTTAATTCATACTCGAAAAATAATATTAAGTACCGTTAACGTTCATTTTTTACAGAATTCCTTTAGAGTTTACCACATTGACTCGATTTTTCACTGCTTGTGGGTTTAAAGTTTATTCCGTGTGCATCAAACTTGCCCATCTCCGTTTTTAAAATTCTGCAATTTAGTCGTAACATCAGGTACATAATGAGTCTTGAAAATGTTACCGGGCTCTATTTACTTTCAATCACAAATGAATGTTCCGACCTTTGCCTCCAGTGGCACTATTTCATGTATTAATTATATACGACATTCTAAACAAGCAGACACAGTGAGCGACTTACATTTCAGTCTAAGGGTCTCCACTGCCGATAAAGCCAAGAAACAGTTCCCATTACCAATGAACTACATAGAAAACCTTTCTCCCGCTTGGATGACTTTAGCGGTCTCCTCCTACCAAATGTATTAAGGTGCCGAATGGAGCAAATCACTTTTAAAGGGAGAGGAGCTGTAAGACCGTAAGGAAAGAGAAGGTCGGATTAAGACAGGAAGACAGGGCAAGGGTGACGCAATCGATTTGGAGGACAAGGCCAGGTGCCATCAATCGCTTTTGGAGACGTGCAGCGAATCTTAACGAAAGCAGGTCAAGTAGAAGAGACGACAGCCATTCCCTCCCCACTCAACCACTCTGTGCGCCTTAACGACTGGCTTCATCAGCTCCTAAGGTGTTCGCAAGCAAAAGTTTTACTCCGGACCCAAAGA
Source organism: Ceriagrion tenellum (assembly GCA_963169105.1). Lineage (NCBI taxonomy): Eukaryota > Metazoa > Arthropoda > Insecta > Odonata > Coenagrionidae > Ceriagrion > Ceriagrion tenellum. The sequence goes on along the minus strand of OY720633.1, from coordinate 84,912,794 downwards.
ATAATACTCTCAAACATGCACACAAGTGACCTCCCTCCATAAGCTTGATAAAAGAAGAGAGAAGATGGCGTCGTGATACAGGAGTCTTCACTTACGTTGGCCATCGTGCACAATTCTTTCATAAATTTTATGGCCAAGACAGTGGTTTATTGGTATTTATTTCCATTATGCGTTTAGAGATATTAATCATTATAGCACAGAGACAATTCTCAAACCGATAACTGAGTCATCGGCGTATTAGCTGCCAGACATCCGAATTACGTTTTTTAATATCTTCACCAACTGCATTTATAATAGCAATTATACATTTCACAGGTACCCAACCGCATAGTTCCATCCATTCCCTTCTTTCATCTGAAACCTACACACATATCGAGAACAGATTCAAACCGTCAGTTTCGGACAACCATTTAAAACGGACGAAAATAAATATATTAAGCCAAACTTTGTAGAGCATTTTCAATTTTTATAAAAGAATAAATTTATTGACTGCATTGGCTATTCCCATTTCTCTTACTGTGGACCCTTAATTTTTCAAATTTCGACCCCTTGCCAAAGAAAATCGTTGAGAAAATATGAGAAATCCCAAATTATATCAAATGGCGTCGAATGAACCATAGATCAGTACCGCTGGGACGGTTGATACGGCTACGAAAACCCCTCGAATGAACGGGCTGCAAACAACAGCGCAAGTACCTATACGCACGGTATATCATTATCCGAAAACGCAGACTTAGTCACGTACAGTGCTAGTGAAACATTGTGGCAGTGGCGTACTAATCCCATTCTGATGGAAGATTCCATTCCCGTAGTTTAAACAAATATTACGAACATAAAGTAAATATAATAACAATGATGACGCAAAAACTCAGTTTGAAATTACTGAAAGTCTGATAAATAAATTAAAAACACATGTACAAGGTTTTAAATTGAATAGTTTTTTAGCGCCGTGCACTAAAACGCCTTCAGAACTGAAGATTTTCTGCGATTCTCAAAATACTTCTCTAGAAAGTACTTTATTTAGTTTTAAAAAAGTTGAGAAAGCAAACAAATGACAAACTGTTGAATTTCTGACGAGTTCCATGAGCTGGGAATTCCTCATTATCTACACAAAATATCCCAGGAGAGAATACCCGTACCATTTCCCGTGGAAAAATGGCAGCTGTTTTTAGTCAAGTATCTCGAGGAGTACAACGTTAAGTGACTGATACGTTGTTCCTTTTGGAAAGATGAGATCTTTTCCCTTATGATGAGGCCAAGTTCATATGATTTTAGGTGAAGAGATATTTCGCTCAAACTACCGTCAATGACACCTTCCCGACGCAACACGCTTACGACAACATCTTCCGTGGACGAAATGCAACTTCAGACACCGAGCCCACGAAGTGTCGAAAGATCGCTGGGCACGCCACACTGACCCGCGAGCCTGTCCGGCAAAATAAATAGAGCGTGGGCTTTCAAGAGATAAGTGGAGTGACTGATACAAGCCGGGGCTGGAGTAAGATCACACGAATTTCCGTCTGAGTGCAATGCAAGGAAAATTTCAGGGCCTAAGATTCCCGGTTTTTAAATGTCATTTAATTTTGCGACAGCTAGTACTCCTCTAACAATTCGTGCTAACGACGGATTCGCCGTAATGTTGTGAATATTCAGTATTTTCGCAAAAAAAACGAGGTATGGAAATTTAAAGGTAGGTTTTCAATTATGCTTAAGATAATCGAAAAACTATCTTCGGATTAATGACTGCTGATGATAATTGACAATATCTTCGGATTAATGACTGCTGATGATAATTGACAACATCTCGCCTCTGGCCTTAATCCTACCATCCACGGTCAATGATATTGAAGCAATATGTGGAAACAAATGGGCAGCCCTCACACTTATCAATAATATTGATCAATCTAATGTCAGTAGAAACCTTACATTGAACTTTGTAAACAAAGACTTTTAACTATACCACATGTACCGATATTCCACTCCAAACCACGGCTTGACAATGCTATTGTGCAATACAACCTTCATACGTAACGATATTGAAGACAACTATTCAATATATTGATAGAGTTTCAATAAAAATTGAATCGTTCTAATTTCTTTCAATATTTACCCATCAATAGTATTGCTTCAATATCTCCTTCTTTGACGAAGAGAACATATATAGCACAGTATCACCATTGACTCATGATTGACCGCGCAGGGCATTCATTGAGGAGAAATGAATCTCCATTGCAGTCAACATAGCCGAATAAAAGTGGAAAGTAATATACTACATCCACTACAACATACCTTAAATCTCAACCCAGTGAATCAACTGAACTAAGTTTCTTTTGAAGGGCAAAGAGATACAACAGGCAACAGAACTTATTCAGGGAAGATTCTGCATTGGCAGCACTCGACAATGACGTAATGATGACGTCATTCGTTCAAGACCGATGAGGAACGAGCCACTTTATGTCGAGGCTGCGACGTCACCGCCTGGTATTATCGAGGTTCCACACGGCTCATCTCGACCTGAGCATCGAGAGATCCACCTCACGCATTTGAAAGCGTGAGCAAGGATAGACGATGGCCACAGCCGGTAAGAGGATAGACTGAATTATAATATGGTCGAGACCGACAAGTATGGGAGATTGGAGAGGGAGGAGGGAGAAGAGAAAGATTGGATCGGAGACAATAGAACTTTAAAAAAAGGGGGGCGGTAGTTAGCGAGCCACTGAAAAGAGGGGAAAGGAGAGGGAAGGGAAAATCCGAAGGAAGATATATGCAGCGAATTGGCGAGAGAAAATCGCCACGTTAAATTGACAACTGACGTCAAACGGATGGGGATCGCAAAATCGAAGCCGATCAATTGATTTCAATCGGATCGATACAGCCGAGAAGCGAGTTGAGTTAAAGAGCGAGGGAGGAAGGAAGGAACAAGCCATAGATGCAGGTGGAGGAAGGTGAAATGGAGTGGGCCGCGAGGAAGGACTGTCTGTCCGGTCACGTGAATTGAGCGGACGGGGTTTGGTGACATTATTCACCGAAGGAAAATTGACCGCGAATCCGATGCGCAATCCCTCTCACTTAATGTAGTTCGACCGAGATAGTTCCCCAATCATAATGGAGACCATATTCGCATTATACGTTTTAATGTCAGCAGCTGTAAGAAGCATGAATTAAATATTGCGTTATTGATGGTGCAATAATATACTTTCATATGACTGAAATTCTAAGTAATTAAATGAAAATATCTACATAAGTCTTCAATTTGGCTCATTTTTTCTCGCAGGACATTTATGACTGCTTCACAACGGAAAGTTATCGCCGATTCTAAAAAAATTACTGCCGTGACAATACGATTTATTTTCAAAAATAGTGAAAAAACACATAAAATAACTACTGTTAATCTTTGAACGAGATCTACGGGTTAGCAATTCCCTATTCTTTGAAAATAGGTCTCTCAGGAGTGCACACACGTACTATTTCCCATATAAAAGGACTGGTATTTTTCGTCAAAAATCTGGGAAAGTATTCGCTAAGGGGCTGATATCTTTTGGTATCTTTGGAAGAGGAAGATATTTTTCATTACCATCATACCAAGTTCAATGATTTATAGGAGAAATGATATTTCTCTCAAACTACCGTAAACATAGTACATATATTCTGCTACTCTCCATCACTTTGAATACAAAATCAAGGATGTCGAAGTCAGACATGAAATACGTTGATAAATCGAGACCGTCGAGGTGTTTACTTAAATGTCGCCAAAGGAGTCAATATCTGAGAAGTTAATCACTAATGTACGCATGTCCGCAACAACGCCAGTAATACGTCACCGACTCAAAAATGAAGAAATTTGATGCCGTCAACTTGCAACACACGATTTCATTTTTCAAAAAAAAATTATAATCTTACACGTGTCCTGTATCGCACTTAGTCAACAAATCGTACCGTTTCAAGCGATTTTTATCTTCACACATTGAACTCCCATTTTCATGGACTAAAAAGCAAGAATGGGTGAAGCAGAAGGGTAAAGAATATTTTTCCTCGCATACACAGACGCCTATTTTGGAAAAACTTGCCCAAGTAGCAGATATTTCCGGGATATAAAATTATAATAAAATTATGAGTTCAACTCGTCTTGATTATCTAGTTATTAGCTGGTAATTTTAGTAATTGAAGTCCAACACTATCACCATATAAAACATGGAGCAGAATCGACTCTTTTAACTGGATACCGTGTTCATTGAAAATAAATTAGCGTCAACCAATAAGTACCGTAAGAATAGCAGCAGCGAACTTAGTGGTAGCCACAAATGCAAAATTCGACGGCAAGGAGGAGAGGAAGAGTCATGTTTCAGGGGTCGGCTTATGAGAGGAGGGGATATGATACCATATGATATAGGTAACGCGCCCAATATTCCTGCATTTAACTGAAGAGGGCGGAAAAGTATTAACATAAGAGTTCTACGCTCACGATACACTCAAAGCTGGATCAAAACACGCAGATGTAAGCATCCCATTGGAGAGGTCAACCTAAACAATAGGATTAAGAGTCGAAGACTGCTACAAAAAAAGATATGAATGCAAGAATGGGATTTGTAAGTTGGCAAAAAAGTACTTGCGACCTCAAAAATCCTGGCGGTCAAATGATGAGTATGCATAACTCCCCCCGAGCGCAGCTAGCTCGGAGGCAAAATGAACTATGTACTGCACTGAACAGGAACAACTTTTAGACAAAAAGTGGAGCGTATTCAAACAAAACAAAAACAAAACAAAACAAAAAAATATTAAAAACTTTATTGTTTTAGTCATCCGATACTAAAAAATACAAGTCTATAGCATGAAAGCAATTGATGTAACAGAGCATAGAAATAAACCTGTACCCAAATCCACAGCTTTTTTATGGGAGTAAAAGTTAGTAAAAACGGCCCCACAAAAGAACAATTGGGGTCCTTGAGTCTTTCTCGTAGAGCCTATTAATCTTTATACGTCCTAAGGAACATAACCGCCAAATTTTTTTCGAATCCGTCCAGGGGTTTGGAAATATATGGCGTTCAAACAAACAGTTTCATATATATCCAAATATTAATAGATTACGTAGATTAACAAGCAATATATCACTTCCGATTCGGCATTAAAGGAAGGAAAGGGATTTCTATTTATCAAACGCATGTAGTCCAGTTAAAAGCCTGCTTTCTATCCCGTGGGCATCGCAGACACAAAATGAAGCTGAGCCTCATTTTACGGGACACTATGCGAAATTCTTCCTCCCCTTAGTCACCACACGACCAATGTCTTTCAAGTCTTTGCGTTTATCACTGTCTAGTATCTCACACCGGCGTGATGGCCTCGTCCATTAACAAGAGGATTGCCCACCTATTGAGGTGGGCGTAACTACCGTTCCACTCTGGCAAATGGATTTACAAGGCAAGAGAAATAAGCGGGAGAAAATATTTCAGAAATGAAGAACAGGAAAATGCGTTATCTCAATTGGAGCTGACATTTCCAACTCACGTGAACCGCGTCAAACTGGAAAAGTAAATAAATCGACTTTCTATATCGAATCGAATAATTCTAAAGGAGAATAAAACGCTATTACTCACCAAGTATGACATAAATGCTACGGGGAAGTATGGAGCACTATATTTAGGCAGGAAAAGAATGTTGGACGATGGGGAGCAAAGATATAAGCCGGTAGTAACCCTAATAACTACAACACCTGCTTCGCAGTTAAAATTTCGCGGGTTCAAATTCGACCAGGGTTCGCCGTGATTGTAACGAGAATGAAGATCCCCGGTTATTCCTTGCGTTTTCAGTGTTACACATGGAGCACCCATTAAACCAAATTCTACAACAAGGCAAATAAATCCACCTACATTTTTTCATCTGGAAAGCCAGAAATTTTTGATGAAATTAAAATCAACGAAATATTTTCGAAATTTAGGTACGTCGAGGCTGTATCTGTTCCATAGCGATGAATCGATAGAAAATATTTTTTTTACATTTTCAAAACCAATGTGAATCATATATGTGGACCCCAGAAGTCAAGGGGTCTAAGTGACATTAAAAAAACAAGTTAGGTACAGGAATGGGATGTGAAACTATAAATCTTTTAGGTGGGAAAGGGATTCAAGTGATTTTCTTGATAGGTGATGCTATCTAGGGTAATGCCTCTTAACTATTTAGTGGGTTGTACCAAACGTTGTCAACTTTGACTTAAGTTTTCTCAAAACAACGATTTTGTTACTTAGACCCCTTGACTTCTGGGGTCCTCATATATGCATAATGTTGGGAGGGATTCGCTGACCCCGATTCCATGACATCACATCCGCCAAATACGAATTTAATGACGTCGCAGATGAATACCAAATGATAAAAAGTATAATTTTTTCCACTACGATGATATAAAGCATTGAAGGTGGTAGTGAACTTGAATTACATCAGTGAATTAATGCTCTCTGTTCATAGGTTAATAAGGAATTTAAGCCCACATGAGCCAATTTTCCTTGATCGATTATTTAAGGAATTAAATGACATCAGAAGACAGTCAGTAGTTTTTAAAAAATCATTTCGCATGAACCGTTTCTCCGAAAACCTTTGTTGTAGTAGAGAAAATTACATGATTTTAGACGCACCCGAAAAATCTTAAACCAATACTACATTTAACTGCGACTATTACAGCATTTATCGATTATCGAACACCGATTTAGTCGAAACCATAGTTTATTCTTTCCGATTAATTGAATGATAGATTAATTTAATGATAGAAGATTTTGATTCACAGATTGATCGAATTAAACGAAGAATCGGAGCAAAAAAAATAAATCGACTGATCGGATAATTCGATGAATCGACTATATATTTTAATGCCATCCTCGGGCATGAGGGAAGGGAAGGAGATGGCGTCCGGCGGCGCAAATTGAGAGGAGGTCATCCTTTCTATATCCTCATTGGACACGCGACACAGATTGACTGAGAGGGGAGGGGTTGAGGTTGGGAGGAAGAGCGAAGGAGTGCGTCAGTGTGACCAGCCCAACGAGGGGGAGGGGAGGAAGGAGAGAAGACGCACTTCCCCATCCTATCGTACCCCCGCAGAGACAGGAGAGGGGGCACACACTCTCGAACAAGAATGAGAACCCTTTCCCCAAACCCCTTTGCGAGCCCCGACGGGTTAAACGGTGGCGGTCACATCTCAGAGTGGCGCGACGTCCTTATAAAAAGGACCTCACGCCGTCCGCGGGGCATCAAACCGATCCAAGGAACCCATTCGATTGGGACTACCTACCGCCGCACTGATAAAAAGGACCCAACGCCGTCCGCGGGGCATCAAACCGATCCACGTGACCCGTTCGACAGGGACCTACTAGCCACGAATAAACGCGTACCTTCCTAAGTGCGGACACACTTGTGGTTCCATAGCACCAGAGGAAGAAGAGGAGAACTTTGGGGATTCCAGACTGGACTGACCGAGCCGAGAGCGTTAACATTGGGAGGCGTGTGCAAGATCTGGCATTTGTGGATACTGGGGAGAGTGGAGGAGGAGGAAGGGGTGCGAAAAGGAACGGACGAAGTCCTCCAAATCTTTGAGCCGTTGAGGGAGGTCCCAAAACGAGAGAGACACACGGCGTGGTCTTGTACCCCCCCAGTGTCGGGTGGGGAGAGAGATAAAAGAAGCCTCCGTTGCCATTAGGAAGAGGAGAGATTCCTTAGAGGAGTATTTCTTCTAAGAGAGAAGGGGAGGGTTGCGCGACAGAGCCATCCGCAAATTTCCGTTTCCTTCGTCCCTCGCGGACGCCTACACACATACCCCCGACGTTATTCCCCTTCCCGACCAACCACTCCCCCGAGTGAGAAGCAAAGCCTTACAAGAGGCACCGTCCTCCTCAGACGAAGCGCACAAGACCTTCTCATTTTCGAAGGACCACATCGATTGTTCCACTCATCAAACGCGCGCCGTCCATTCCCCTGCGGGACTTCTTTTGAAGGTGTTCGCTGCGACCGGGCAAGAGGCAAGTGCACCCGCGTCACTTCAGTCACCACAACTGGGCGCTATTCTTTCCGGGAGGGCCCACATCGCGACGACAACAGCCTCCGTGGACGTTGGTTTCGTGACGGGAAGACGACAACACCACCGTCCCGCGAAATCGGCGGCAATACTCATAACAAGCCGATACACATTCCGGCTGGTTTCAATCACCCCCCACGGCGTCCCTCTGCTACGCCCAGAACAGATTGAGAGCACATCTTCGCTCGCAGCTAGCTAGACCTTTTCCTCGACCTCCTCCCACCCCCCTCTCCCCCCTAACCGAGTGACCACGTGACTCGGCCACCCATCTCATCCTCCCTCCCTTTTCGATATCGCACGACGAGCGACCAGAAAAAAAGTACGGGCTACGACACACACAAGTACAAAAAAAATTAGAAACGCGGAGGAATCCGCCTTTTTAAGCAGAACGCATCGAGTGAGGAGCAACGACTGAGTGTAAGACAAGCGGTCGGAGTAGGTCGGCTCTCGCGAGGAGGTGGGACTTTGTAAGGGGTCGGTCGTTCTCAAAACGCCGGCCGAAAGGCAAAGGAGTTGCCGGGCGGAAAAGAGGTGATCGACGGACCAAGTCAACAACCACCACCGCTTTCAACACTATTCACTCCTGAGATCACTACGGTGAAGTTTGCGGGAGAATTTCAGAACAACCACCGGAGGAAGTCACGCCAACAGTGTCCCTATAAACTCTAGTCCAAGTGCTCAAAAACAAAAACAAACCCACATCGACCCAGCGTGAGGAGCTTGTGATACACCCGCCGCTGTCGAAGCCCGAACCAAAACCATCCCCTGACAGCAACGTGCGAGGAGGAATTTCCCAGAAGTAACAGCGAGTAACCCTTAGGAAAAAAGAAGTTTTCTCGAGACATCAAGATGAAGGTGCTAGTACGAGCCAACACTCACGTGGATTTGGAGATCCCCGAGGCTAGAGGTCCGCCGCCGAAATGCACTTGGAGTCAGGTAAGAGAGTGCGAAAGAAAAATACAACACGACAGCATGTTTCTTAGAGTCGCTTGTTTGTGCGGTAGCGGTGCATTTAACTGGGGGCGATGAAAACAGTTTTTTCCCAGAGAAAAAAATTCCTCCAGTTCAGAGGAGGGAATACGGGATTGGGCAAGCTCGAATGCCTCAAGGATGATGAATTTCTTACCCAAAACTGATCAGTTTGAGCATTGGAGTGACGTTAATTTTCTAATCCAGCTGTTGCCGACGATCTAACTTCAGAAACAAAATAGGCTCCCAAAGGAAATGGTTAAGAGGCACATGTGAAAGGCCGGACATAGATGAATGGGGCACGTCGTTAGCTTTACATTGAACACAATGTCCTGTTTCACGGAACTAAAACGAGAGAAAAATAGATCAGTGCCAACGCACAGCATTTCAAAACAAGAGATGAATGAATAGAAAACAGCCAGCTGAACTTAGGTCGGGGCGAAGTATTGCGCGTCGTCCATACATGAATTTTGCTTTCGTCACACAACTAATCTGTATGCCTACCCTCAAGTGTACGAAATAAATATCCTAGAAACACGTAAGAATTTCCGAGTTAGAATACTTAGAGATGGTTAGAGCATTTCCATAAACTCGTGTTTTGCTTCATCCAGTGACGACAACAGACAACAATGGTGGAATGTATAAAATTACCAATTAAGCTTTAGCGTAATCTTTGTGCGTGTTAGACTGTAACAGTTTTAGAAACTGCTGCATCAATGAGCGACATCTCAAATCATCTCTCACAACTTATAGACAGTAAAAGTTAACAAGAATTACCAGTCTATCTTTTAAAATTAATACGTGATATAGGAAGAAAATATTCAATCATTGAGAATGAAGATGGGATCGCGTTTAGACCAAAGAAACTGAAGACGAGTATTCTTTTAACGCCTAAAATGGGAGGATAGCTTGTCATTTTTTCTTTCAACCGCATTATCATTAAATTCGTGGTCTCCGACATCTAAGCTTCGGAGATAACACTACAAGACGCACGGACGGCAAACCACAAACTTCTTCAAATATTCGAACGATGTGGAATAGCTCGCAACAAAAAAGAAAAAAAAACATAATCCAATTCAAAAAAATAGTGGTGAGGCGATTTGTTTTCTCGTAAACCCGGGGAGAACAACGTTTCAACCACGACGCTAAGTGTCTGGAAACAAATTAAAGAGGATTCTACGATAAAGTCCACGCGAAAAAGATGAGGAGAGTAGGGGTGTTAAGAATGAGCGGGGGGGGGGAAGAGAGAGGATGATGCTGACGTCTTTCCATCTCCGATTCTACTTTTTTTATTCTTCCGACGGACGGAAGACAATAGCCAACCTCCCCCCTCGGTCCCCAACTTTAAGCGCGTAATACACTTTTGACAAGGAGGAAGAGGAGGCATGGGGGTCAGAGAGGAATAAGGGAGTGAGGGGGAGGAAGAGGGCAGCGAAGTACTACAAGAGAAGGGCAGAAAATTCCTTCGCAACAAATACCGTACTGGTCAAGTTCATGACTCGAGTTCGTTGAGCGGTCAATCAGACTGTTGACCTGGGGCATCACTTTTGGCCATGGTGGACGTGAAAGAATGGATCAATTCCCATCTGCACCTTTCACCCTCGGGATTTTTTGGTAGAGACCTGTTTTATGATGTCTAGTTACTTTTGTTCGCAAACTGGATATTAGCCGAGAGTTTCGAGGTTTTTGAAGTCGAGAAGACAATCGGTTAGTGAGTATCAGCGTTATTGATGGAATATAATATAACTTTTTCCTCGACGAGAAATTTTTAACCAGATATTACACATTCGAGCTATGACGCAGAGGACCTTAGCTTCGACCAAAGTATAGCTACCACACTGATGCTCCTCAATACTCAATATCCACATTAAATTATCAATTAGAGGGACTGAAAGGAGTTTAAGGCTCTACCCTACCCATCTGCAATGAAATCTATCAAACCGCACGTTCAGCTCCAACGGGTGCAGTATTTTAATAACTTCACACCTTAAATGACGCCAAATAAGCCGATCGCGTCCAGCCGAGTACTTAACTCGCCGGACTGGTACCAACAACGTCTCAGGTCCGAACCTCACCGCGGACATTGCCGCTGTCCTCATCCTAAAGACCATCAGTTAGACAAGGCGATTATTTATTACGCAGTTTATTTTATTGAGGAACCATTTATTTTCATGAAGTGGAGCCTTAGAAACAGAGTAGAAATATTTTTTTAAATTGGGTGCGTCGAAAGCTGAGGTCATATTGCTCCACACAAAGCTATTTAAGTAAGATTATGAAATAAAATAATAAGCTTGATTGAAGGGTCAGAGTAGAGGAATTCCCAAATCAGAAACTGTTAAATTCAAAGTAAGTATGAGATGTAAAAAAGAGGTCCTAATCTAAACAAAATACACTTCCAACACGCTCAGGCCAAACATGCATTCCAAGTTACCCGTGACGTTCAAACCCCTCGCTTAATTCCAGGCATCAATCAAACTCCGCTAGGGATACGTTTTCACGCTCAGAAGAGACGTCACAATCGAGCAAGTTAAGTATCAGTAGCAAGTTCAATAATTTGACGCGCCTGAAACACTAGAGCTCGCATAAGAAAATATTGCGTTTCATGTAGTTCACCCACACGATTCTTTGGTCTGAATCGCTGCGGTTAAAAAAAAAATGTCCAACCAGCAAATCACTTCCACCAATTTCCACAAGGTGCCCCTGACGCGGCCTTAACGAAGAGGCATCACGTACCCCCGACGTGATTAGGAAGTCGAGAGAGAAGAAAACTTTGGTCGAGAAGGAAGGAGAGAGAGAGGGGGGGTGGGGGCAAGAGGGTAGTGGTTGGTGGTGGAGTGAGAAGGTCCTCGGATGGACGCACTGAGTGAAAGAAGGGGCAATTGTCGGTGGGATGGGAATAGGCGGGAGGGCGGAGTGTTAACTATACGAGGACAGAATCGCATGGAGAGGAAAGAATTTTAATGGGGTCCATAGTGTATGCGGCTCGAGCGTGGGAGATGGGGGGAAGAAGAGGGGAAAATGGTTGTGACGATGAGCACGAAGGGAAGTTGTGACGGCGGGAAGAACAAAGGCAATCCGCGAGGTGAGGTCAAACGGACTGTGAAGGGACCACTGGAGGAGACTGGAGGTTCTAAGGGCGACTACAAGCAGGGATTGCCCACGAATTGTCAGAACACCAATGATAACGATATCAACTCTTAAAGCGCTACCATCAAAGTCTGTAACAATCAGAAATTAGTGAAAAGGAAGAACCAAGATAATACTGAAACCATTAAATCACGCCGTTACCCAAATGAATGGATGGGATAGGCAAGTAATACACAGATAACAAAGGCACTGGGTCTAGAAGCATCGCATTGCCGTGGTAACTTATCTAAATACACGTGAAACCAAAATAATTGACGAAAACCAGTCCTTTTAAATAATTTCACACAACTTATTCATAAAATCCAATCTTGATGAATAATTTTTGACAAACATATAGACCTCACTGCCCATGATGCTACCCATTCTCTTCTTAAACTTAAGATAGAAATATATAAAAGGGAATAGTCTCTCGAGAAAGACCAAGGGGTAAATGCCTATGAGGAGCGAATTAGATACTGAGAAACACGAACTAGAGAGAAGGGATGGTGATAATACAAGGGATACACACGTAGAGTGTTAGATTAACTAATCCTTGAAGTCCGTCCACACCCCCAGACAGACTTCCCGCTCTCGTCATGTCAACGGTCGGTCACCGAGCGATTGCACAGCCTGGGACTGGCACGCGCGTACGACAAACGATACGTCATCTTCTTCCCATATGCCCTATCACCCTTCGCGGAGGGCGTACACAAGTCCGAAGAACACTTGAGGCTCCGAAAAAAAAACATTTATCGCATGAATGCAATCCTTAGATAGTGCATACAAACATTTCGTAGCGAGAGTACAATTACTGATGTCCGGCTCAGTAATGGATTTGCTACGCGTAGCTGGATTTCTAGGAAGCCTCGATGCCCTACTTGACAACTGAATAAGGTTATACTATACTATTTACGGCTCTTAAGATCATTTTGAAGTCAAATTGAGGCCAGAAAAAGGGGGAGTAGCGGATATGTTTCCCCAATTTTAAATAATACTTTCAAAGCTCACTTCGACCACTAAATGTTTTTTTTTCTGCGATAAGATTTCTCATGCACATTCCCTAATTAAGGTTTTCTGTCTGTAAACTCAGACCAATCAGTATATCTCCAGGTAAAATTTTCATTTCTTTCTCATTGCATAGAGAAAGCATTATGTAATATCTAATATTCACAATGGTGAATACTAAACGGCAATACATGAGTACCCCACGGATCGGACTGAGGTCCTGCATTACTTTTCTATTTAAATCTAAATTCTAGTCCACATTAAAGATCTACCATTAAAATAAGCCGTATATCTTAGCAAAGATAACTATTGCGCTGCAATCTGGAGGGGCTCACATTTAAAATATCAACAATTTTCAGGCAACTTAAAATACCAGCTGATGTCTTGACCACTCAATTTACGACACTATACACATTCTAAGAATTCGGGAATAATCGTTAAGAAGCCGATACTGTTTTTCCCAGTCTAAAAATATCTAAACCTTATCGCATTACCATTACAAAAGTGGACGATGGCGGCTCTGGCAGCCATTAGCGATGACTTCAGTGACAACTCGAGAGCCATTACGAAGCAGGAAAAAAGAGCAAACTTAAACAAGAACAGAAAGCGGAATAGCTCCGAGAGAATCAATGCCCTCCGCTTAAGTAATAATAGAAAATTATTGAAATGGGTCGAGAAGCGAGTAAATTTCGTCCAGGGTCAATTTGTCCCACAAAAAGAACCACAGAAAGAGGAAGATTTTGGAGGGAAACGCAGAATTCGCTGGGTAAGAGATCACTGGGCTGTCAAACGCTTATCTCGAGAGGAGGGCTGCTTATTGGATTCGAAAATAATCGCGGTGGAGGGGAAAACAACAGGACTGACGGGGGAGCTGACTCTCGGACCGATCACGTGGCGAGGGTGCGTAAGAGAACGACGTGTATTTTTGTTTGACGAGAGATGACAATTGCGCTGTTTGCTCCCTCGGGTGAGAACGATGACACGACATAAGGAAAAAAAATGAGGACGGAAAAGAAATTGGTTTGAATACCTCACGATAGTGGAGGTGGAGGGGGGCGTCGATTTCCTTTCACCCCCCCTGAACCCGAGGCCCTTCCCGGTTAATGCGCACACCACTTCTCTCTTGTCCCCACATGCCCTCACAGTCTTCCCCCATCGGCGGAGAGTCACGGTCTTTTAGCATTCCGGATGTCGCCTTATCAGTGGAAACTGAAATGTTTCATACGCACGAGAGAGGGGTTGAGAAAAATGAAGGGAGACAAAGAGAAGACGTTCTCCAAACAGTCATCCGTCACTGGAAGCGATAGAAAAATAGCCGGCGAGGCGGCGGTCTCTTCCCATGGGCAAGAAAAGAAGAGAATGGGGGAAGTCGCCGAAACGCAGAAATTGAGCGAATTGGCTGAAATTTTCGCGTGGGACGGAATCATTAACGACGCCCGAGGAGCTAGGCCAGGAACAACTGGGGTCAGAGTCGAAGTGGCGCTGGGACGAATATTCTCGGGGGGGACGTATATAGGAAGTGGAAGCCAGACGAGCACCCCATTACACATTAGAAATCATAGAACTTAATTGTTTATAAATTATATTGCCTTCAGGAGCATTAAACTTTTAACAGAGTAAGGAGAGGAAGACTAACGAGGAAGTTCTTGAGATGGGGGGAGAGGAAACTTCTTAATGAAATTCGAGATCGGCAGAGTAGGTGGCAGGAGGATGTAATAAGAGGCGATTGGTGGCTCAAGAACGTGATAGAGGGGAGGAAATTTGGCAAGTGGGGAAGAGGAAGGAGAATAGGTTTTATAGACAGGATGAAGAAGGGTAGATCGCATTCTGAGGCGAAAAATGATATTCTAGAGCGCGATGGGCCCCTGAAAGTGTATATAACCGGGAGGAGATTCTCTAACATTCAGCAAAACCTAAACCGGTAGAATACTAAATAATAATACAGAGAGATGTAATCTGTTGTAAGGAATGTTATTTTGAGCGAACATTGATGCGTACAAACACCATATTTTCAGCGAATGCCTCGAGCGAGTGAAATTCTCTCCGTGCGGGCGGCGATATTTTGGGATTTATAAACGTTTGGGATAGGCGCAAAAGAAAAAGTTTGGAAATTTTTCAGTAATTATGGCCTGACGCAGCGTAAAAATAAATTAATGGAGGAATGTGTTCAGCATGGCTCAACGAAGAGCCAAAATAAAGAACAGCCGTTGTCGCTCTTGGCCTCCTTAAGCAGTGTAACAATGTAGTAATTGGGAGGAATTGAAAGGCGTCACCGGCACAAGTGGGAGAGGGAAATACACAGATGATTAGGTTTATGCCAGCCAAGCTAGCCAGCATAGATGCCCTTCGGCATGACATCCAAAGTCCACTAGTTCGTACCCCACCTTGACCATATCAGTCATATTCGTTTCTGGATAACGGTTTCCGGTTAGATTGTGCGCGACATCACTAGAATCTGGACAACGTAAAAGTCACGTCTACTCCTACTATCACACGGTTTAAATTCGGGTGACCGATTAAGGTAGTTTGAGTGAGATTGTTCCCTAGTCATAACAGACCATATTCGAATTATACGTTTGAATTTCACCAGCTGTTAGACACATAAATTAAATATAACATTTTTGATGTGCAATAATTATCTTTTACATGACTGAAATTCAAAAGAATTGAATAAAAATATCTAAGCAAGTCTTTAGCTTGACTCATTTTTCCGCACAGTACGTGTGAAACTCCATCCAAACGGAAGGTTTTTTGTGATCCCGAAGAAATTACTGCGGTGACATCATGAATTATTTTTTTTTAATAGTTGAGAAAACATACACACTGTTAATTTTTTAAGAGATCTAGGCGTTAAAAATTCCTCGTTTTTTTTCATACGATGCATTTATGGCCTGTACGGAGTGCATACAAGTTCCATTTCCCATGTAAAAGGGCAGGTTTTCGTCGAAAATCTCGGACAGTAGCTCGGTAAGGGGCTGATATTTTGGTATCTTAGGAAGAGTGAGATATTTTTCTTTAAAATGAGACCAAATTCATTGGTTTCTAGGTAAAATAACATTTCGATAAAACTACCTAGAGACGGTTCAGCGAATTACAAACCCGGTTAAGAACACGAGGTCAACCGCCGATCGCATTTGCAACGTCCGAGGCGCGTTTCCCCAAGCACGGCCATCGCCGGCACTTCCAAGAAAGGCTGCGAGTGAGATCGCGCGATGCATTAGCTTACTTGCTTGAGACGCATTCGCCTACGCCACTTTCGTGTGCGTCCAGTGACTCGGAGACTAGCAAAGCGTAAACGGAGCGCGTTAACTGTGCGCCTGGAGACGAATATTTTGAGCGCGGGTGCAAAAACAGAGGCACTTCAAAGAAAGAAAACTTTTCCCATCACTTTTTTTAGGGCAATGCCTTAAAAAATTACATCAATTCTCTTCCAACCATATTTTCGACCTCACAATTCACCTGATGATGATGCACAGCATAGAAATCATGGTCGGAAGAGATAACATATGTTTCTTGGGGATTTGCAGGGTTTATTGTACACTCATCATGAAGGAATTCCTCCCAGTTAAGCCTGAGACTGTCACCACCTAACCTTTTTTATCATGGATTTCCCATCTCCAGCAGTTCCCCTTATGGCCGGTTGCAAGAACATTTAGTTATGGAATCACTAGTTATGAGATACATGAAGTTATAGATCTCATAAAAATATTAGGGTTGCAGGAACACATCTACTAGTTACTTATTTACCAATAGTCAATAGGTTCGAATATTTGATCTAATCTTCTGCCGCTGGATAAAACTTATGAAAGGTTATCCCATTAATAATTGCTACTGCACATAATTATTAGCCAGTAAGAGTAAATAAACTGGTCATATGTCTCAAAACTACTATTCTTATCTAGTAATTAAGTCTCCAAGCGGTTCATTGCGCATCTGCCCATTTGGCTACTTACGGAACTCATAACTCCAAGCCATAAGATATGAAACCAATAAATTTGTCGAATGTTTCTGCAACAATTAATGAATGGTTGCCGTGGATTATGGCTCCCATAACTTTATAGAGTGCATATGTCTCGCTCCTGCAACTGGCCATTAGCCAAGCATTACAAGCTCGCCACACGATCAATGTTTTCCACCTCTGTCATTGCAATATATGCTCCCAAATTTAATTTCCTCTAGACCATGTCTTTCCTTCCTCCGTTCAGAGACTCGTACGGTCTACTTCTTCTTACATCTCGTTCACATACTAGAACAACCTTAAGGATTCTTCCATCGATCATCCTTTGAACATACCAAGACAAACTTTAATTTCATTCGCATTGTAATATTCAGCAATCTCTCCAACCGAAAGTCCAATGACAATGGAGGAGAGCACATTAATTTAAGACCACTAAAATAAGTCAACGCATTAAGACCAACTTTCAGCAATGACTTGGCAACAAAGGACAAAATGAGAACGCCCTAGGAGATTTTAAATTTCTCGACGCTTAAAGGTCGCAACGACCCCATCCCTTCGCAACCGAATCGCCAATTTGCAGCTTGTGCACGACAATTCGGACGAGGTCCTTGCTTCCTGAATGGGCGGCTGGAAGGGCGACTTAAGCGGATCTGATCACGCGGTCTCTTTCCCGGCCATCCGATAAGGGAGGCTCGAAAAGCCTTCTAGCGGCCGCTAGGCGATTCCTATGAATGACTAGGGTCAACCTCGCTTCATTCATTGCCAGTCGGACGAATTGAAACGAGTTTGGAGGACACACTTTTCAATGGCAGGCCCTCCCACACATCATTCCCGACCACTTCCAGCAGTCGACAGGCATTCCCCTTTCTCGAAGGGCGTGCCTTGATTGTGCAAGGTTTCAAAATGCAAATCTCACATAATCCGAATCACTAACAGACTTTCCTCGTATGCGTTATGCAAACAGATCCGGACACGGTGGCGTTGTCACGCGGCCAAAATACCCCCTAGCGACGCTGTAACAGTACCGTACCATGGGGTATTCAACATGACAGAAATGTGCGAACAGGATAACTAAATTATAGTCGTCTCCTTTTCCAATCTATCGCTAAATGAAGGCAATTGACTATTTTTAGCCAATGCTCTTTCAAAGAGTTCGTCGAATTTATTCGAGGTCCGTGAGGATTCTCACGAGACCTTCGGGCAGGCCGTCAACTGAATAAAGACCTTTCGGCCACTTAGGTCCTTGGAGTCAACTAACAGTGAAGCCATGAGACCCCCAATCTTTCCTGTCCTTAAATATATCATGAAATTTTTAAAGCCATCTCTAAGTTGAGATAAGGTATGAAGAGAAAACGCGACCCCGGGCATATAGTGCCTCTACATGAACGTGAGAATCTCCGCACTCCAAGGATGTGACAAAGTACTTGAGAATGGAGGTGCGCTATAAAAAAATAAACTCATCGTACTCGGCCGTAATTCCCGATTCACACTCGATATTTACTAAAATTTTAAGTGTATCATTTACTCTGCATTCTTCCAATTAACAACCGCCTCAATCCATTAATTCTGTTCTCCATATCCTAATCTTTCAGTGCTTGAGGTTCACTTCTTCCCCTTTCCTTCACTTTTCTGTGACACTACATATATATAACCCTCTTCCCAACCCACTTCAAATTTACATTCGACAAGCCAAGTTATTTCAAAAGACAATCTGAAAGTATAACGGCTTGATAGATGTTGACCTTATGCCTACCTTCTGAAACGCTCAATTATAATGTACGATCTTGTCCTTTCTAGGCGAATTATTTATTCGCTCAATTATAGTTTTTACGATTTCTTTTCCGACCATAAGAAGTACAAATGCCTTAAATTTCAGACGAAATTTCAATATTAATCAGTGATTTGAACAACTAATGCATCATTATCAAATTTAATCAAATATTATCGCTGTATAAATGAGTTATTTCCTGTCGATTTCGCATCCATTTTTTTAATTGGAGAGCGCATATTTTGGAGGGATTTTTCAAGTTTAAGTTTCTCTACAGCATGCCGATGGTCATCGTTTTCAGCGCCTGGAGAAACTTTGAGAGTGCATTGCAAAAAAATCACTACTATTGATATTCTCGACCGTTTTTGGAATGCACGAACCGCACGTTTGTTTACTGGGAGCTCACAGAACTAACAGTTCGACTTGTCTTCTTGTCTTTCAACAGGTGATGGCAGCCCTCTCTGTGTCCCTTGGTTCCATGATAGTCGGTTTCTCCACGGCGTACTCATCTCCGGCCCTCGCCTCCATGACCAGGGAGGGGAGCTTGATGATGGTGACCAAGCAAGAGGTGAGTGCTAGAAAACAAACGAACAAGGGCACGCAAAAACACTACGCAACCTGACGAAAAAAAAAACAATGACAGACATCGCGACAGATTTTAAGGCGATTTCTAAGGATGTGTGACGAGCGTGGCATTACCTCGAATGTTCATGGCCACTTGCAAGGCATCGTTCGGATGACACGTTACTTCGGGTTTATAAAAAAAAGTCCGTACATCAATAATGAATATGGCCACTCCAAAAAATTCGACTTTCGGGAAGAACGACAAATTATCTTAGATTTTCGTGGGGTATTCTTCTGGCATTCAGAGCCACTGAGGACGGAGAACAAGTCGTTCTCCGAAATGTTGGGAGATATGTAGCTCCTGACCCGGTGGAATACCCGAGAGACCTGTAGCCAACGGCACATTAATTAGCGAGTGGGAGACTTATTCCAAGAATTGCAAATACTTATGTTTGCCAAAAAAATGTTTCCTTTCGTTAGAGATTTCTTAAAAGAAAGAGCCATGACTTTTCACGGCTTGAATAATGAGCCCTGATCCTAAAAATTAAAACGCCTCGCACATGCCATTTTACTGGGGCAAATTCATAAACTCCGCGGACATCTGCAGAACTCGAACGCGCTGTACCGCACGCATTGATTTCCGAAATTAGGCTCGCACAGTAATTGCTCTTGAAAACATGTTCGGGCGATAAAAGTGCGTGGAAGATGCAAGGCTGAAGTGATGATTACGATAATCCACTGAGATAAACCGGAAAATCTTTGCTCGGATTGGGTACGTTTATCTTTAAATGTATCCAGACAATTATGTGCTGAATTGGTGGAAATGTTCCATTATGAAGGTTAAGAAATAACAAAAACAGAGGCTGCAGTTTTCCTTGCAAATCGGCGGTTGAAGGCATGTTCGCGAACAAACATTTGCTTCACTATTAAAATGGTAACGATGACCAATTCATTTCATTATTTTGGGGAGCTAAGTTTTTTAAAGCGGGGATGACTGGAGAAAAACAAACGGATCGAGAGACCGATCCACAACTGAGCAAAAAAATACGAAAAGAGCCAAATTGGCAAATCGCAACCTCCTCACAAGATTTCCCCATCTATATTTTATTTCATTACGAAAAAAAATAAACAAAACTTGGCCCCGGGCGGAGTTGAAGGAAAACCTCTTCCGCCCCACGAGTCGGCCCCCAAGTCGAAACCCAGAGGGCGAGGCGATGCATAATTTCGGACCCGGGAAAATTGGACATCGGCCGCTCCGGGATTAAATCTCGCCTTAACGACCGGCGGGAGGGAAAATGATAAAATTTAAAAAAAAATAGAGAAATGGAGACGAAAAAATAAAAATGTGACGATGTGAGGATAGAGCTTTGACGTTTATGGCTGTACACGGGAGGGAGGGATGAAAGAGGATTGAAGCAGGTGTGGCCAAGGGGGTGGGTCCGGTGAAGGAGAAGAGGGAGATTCTGATGAGGGGCGGGGTCACTCGGTTACCGGGGAAAAGATGAGGAATACGAAACGCAATGGGTGGGAAGTGGAAGAACGAGAGAAAGTGGGGAAGAGAGAGGGGGAGATAGCGGTGACAAGGCCGCTAACGGACGAGGGTGAGGCAGAATAAGATGGCGAAGAGGGAGACGTAATGATGAAGAAGTGGGTAAAGACGGGCACAAATAGAGGACATGATGTACTATTAAAGAGGAACTTTTCGCATACACCTATGTGCTCTGCTAAACCCTTCACATTTGATTTGAATCACTCACAGCTGTTTTACAGATAATTTACAAATTGAAACACTACGGGCCGCAATACTAAGTAAATATATCACAAAATGATGCAGCCTAGGTGAGGCAGTTCGTTACGAATCGACCGCAAGAATTTTGGTTGCCGATTTGCAAAAGTTTTCACGGAAAGAAAGAAGGACGATAAATAATTAGGAGACATGGTGTGTGCTTCCTTCTTTCGAATCGGCAACCGAAATATCGATCGAAATTATTGAGTTCTTTTACGCGTGTTCAATTTTTAATTAGCATTTGTACAATATCACGAGGTCCATACTACTGCGAACTCATTTTCCAAATGTATTAGTAAAAAATACAAATATTGAAGAATTAAGTCACATTCGCGTAAAATGTCCACAACTCTGTGGAAATTCGCACAATTCACGCTTCTTCCGCGGTGAAATAGTTATACAGACAGCAAAAAGTGAAAAGTTAGAACGCTTATGCTAACTATTTATACTTATTCCAGAGGCCTGCGCAGACATGTACTTTAAGTAGCAAAGCAGAGTCGTGAAATAAAAGCGCGTCGACGTCCGTAGATGCATTTTCGGCCGCGGAATACAGTCCCCTTAATGCCGATGCCAGGAGCTCTCCATCCTTCTTCCATTCTCAAATTGCCTTTTCCTAGAAAAATCTTCCCACCTACTGGCGCGAATCATTTTAGCAGTCATCCCAAATAAGATAATCAAATCGCCAGGTTCACATTAATACCTATGAACCACCAAACACAAAGACCAAAAACAGTTGACCTCATCCAGCACGAGGGAAACAAAGGCAAAAACAAAAACACGAAACGATGATAAGACACCCAATGGAGTGGCAAGTCACCAAGAAAAGGCAGCAAAAAAATTATCTCATGCAAATGCATGTGGCCTTCGCGAATCGCGCATTAACGGAGTAAATCGAGTGAGAGCTTGGGTAATGTCTCGAGGCAAATTCATTCACCCTTCCCAACCCACAATC
The DNA here is from genome assembly GCA_963169105.1 of Ceriagrion tenellum. NCBI lineage: Eukaryota > Metazoa > Arthropoda > Insecta > Odonata > Coenagrionidae > Ceriagrion > Ceriagrion tenellum. Next base: position 84,890,613 of record OY720633.1, on the reverse strand, counting down.
GCATTGTAAACAGTCGGAATATGTATGGTGCTTTAAAAAGAAGGAAATGACCGACAAGTGGGAGAATTGCGGACGGGAGGAGGAGTGGAGGGGTTAGACGACAAAACTGAATTGGTTTAAGGGGAGGGGAATAAGGAAATTAGGCGCGGGGGAGGGGAATAAAGGGTTGAAAACGGTGGCCCAGCGTCTCGACAACATTGACGAAACTAATATGATTAAAAAATGCTCCTCAATTGATACTTATTCTGATACAACTGATGATATTATGAATCAAACTAAACAAGTTTACTCCCGGTTCTGCACTTGTGTAAATATATCGCTAGTCACGACAAAAAGCACGCTACTTAGAGAGGACTTAGTTTAACGAGGTGCAGTGAATTTAAAGCCATTAATCAGCTAATTCAATGAATGGTGTACTACCATTGGCAATCTCATTTCCGCATAAAAAATTCCCTGCCATGGCGGGTATAAAGGCTACACGGAAAGAGGCGTCATTGATATAATTGATTAATTCATTGATAAAGAATTCTCGAAATAAAAATTAGTCCAAGAGCAGATATGCTTTCACTGCCCCTGACCACGGGTATTTTTCTCAAGTGCCTCCCTCATAAATCAATCCCGTTCCCCAAAGCATATCACATCAAACACTCTAGCCGTATTCAGACATTTCAAGCTTAAAACGGATTACTTACGGGGGTCGTTTATTATTTCTAGTCTAAGTGAAGCTTTAAATGGAAGATTTGAATATTAGTTGGACTACACTTCGTAAGTTCAAACATTCGTTTATAACATTCATGTCATAAGGTTAACTTTCTCAGAAATGAATATACCGGGGGAAAAACATAATTTGGAGGTAATAGACGATATAAATACCGCGTTTATTGGAAGGTTCCGAAGATGGTTCTTGGTTCTGAACTATCCAAAATTAAGAATACAGACGTTCGTATCTTGTGCCCCCCTTAAATACCGTCCAAAATATTTGTAACTATGTATTTATAATTCAAATTACTATTCCATTTCTAAAAACCATGCGATGTTTTCCATTAGGGGCGGATCCCTCATTTCCGGAGGTCTGGGGGGTATGGAATACCTTATGGTTACCATTTTCCCAATTTCCCAAAAAATTAAATTCGCGCACTTGATTTAATTAAGCCTCGTTCTTCTCCCTCCCCCTCTGCACTCCCCCATAATCCGCCTCTGTTCTCCAAATCTGCCGATGTTTAGCGAGGATTTTCCTTTCCTTTTGTCAACAGGACTGTTGATGAAAGAGACGTATTACGCGTAATATTTTACAAATCGGCCGTCGAAACGCCGGCAGACGTGGAGAACATCTCCGGATTGAAAGCTCAAGGAAGAGTTTACATCCATAATTCGCCGAGGAAAACATCAAACCTTTCATATTTTTTCCCTCTTTCACCCTGATCGAAATGATAATCGGGCCTTCATATTCACAAACGATAGGGGTAAGGTGAGGTGAGGTGCTGAACCGAACGAGGAAACGCAGACACGGAAAAGGGAAACTCCGGATTGGAGGAGGGTTGTACCGAGGAGGGTAGGATATCTTCAAGGAAGACGGTGGAGATCGAAGATTTGGGGTGTGGTGGGAGGGAGCGTCGCCGGGACGCAGTCTTAAAAGAGAACAGTACGAGTGCAGTTTATTTCGTGGAAATCCACAGCCGGGAAAGGGACAAGGAAAACAGCGGTGGGGAGGGATGTGGACGGCCATGGGATTTTTCCGTGGAGCGGCCAAAGGGGTGGTGGTTGTTAGACCTCCGGGGACTGTCGCCGGCCGGGAGCCAACACACCACTCCCAACACAACCCCCCCTCCCCAGTTGAAAATCTACATCCCCCACCCTTTCCACACACGCCGTCTCACCCCATCCAAAAAAAACTACCCACAGCCCTTCCCTCCTCCCTCCCCCAACATAAGTGTTCACATTCCCGGCCCCTCCCTTGCCTCGAGGGATCCACGTGAATATCTCAAAACCCAAGTATGCGGACCTTCGATAATTATTGTTCTCTATCTCGGAAACCGGGCCGAGAAAAAAAACGCTCATTTTTTTCTTCAATTCGCGCACTTGATTTAATTAAACCTCGTTCCCCCCTTCTATCCCTCCCCACCCCCGAGCGGTGGGCTTCCAATAATGTGATCGCTAAGACTGTTCGAGAAAGATATACAAATACACAACTCCTTGGATGTTGATGATGATATTTGTAGCGTCAGGAAGTCGGTGAAAATGGGCAGAAAAGGCGGCAGGAGAAAATGGTAACATGACGATTTAAACCAAGTGAAAAAAGTTGACCTAGTCCGCGGAGTAAGGCTGCAATCTCTCCCGGAATGTGTCCTGATAAGCTCGCATCCCTCCAGAAATAGATTAGCATTTTCCGGAATTGAGGAAGAAATCGTATGTACTGCGGACTATATGCATAGAATTTAGTTCAAGAAATTTTAACATTACGTCCTTCCGGGACTTTTAATCCATGACAATTACAAATAGCTTGCGTAGATACGCAAGGAATACACGTTTTCAGGCGGAAGTGGAAATTCTTCTTGATGTCCAAAATGCCTCCACCTGAGGATGACGCATTTTATTTATTGAATAAATTCCGGGGTAATATAATACCTAAACTACCACATTTTGAGTGCAAAAACATAACAGACAATACACAATACATGCTTACACCTATTCTGGATTGAAATCGAGTGAAAATGCATAAATTCTACTTTTATGCATATTGATATTTGATTTGAGATTCCACTTTGGCGCATTTTGTATTTTTTACAGACCAGAATAACATCTTCCGCAACGAACCAAGACTTAATCAGGAATTTCCCGGAAGGTGCACCTCGATGGGTAACAACACTATCATTCACCCCTCGTTTGCCTCCTACTCAAGAAAACCTATAAAATTTCCGTTCAAGACTCAAAAACACCACCCTCGCAGCAATGAATGATCCAAAGTTTATCGTTCGTAACCGGTGCAGTTTTAACCCACATCTCGGTTTTATTTCTTAAGTCCTCGTCGGTTTTAAAATCTAAAGACAACCATTCCGCTCCCATAAAACTGACCGAAGAAGAATTTTTCGCGATGAACGCGATTTGCTCCAGAAGGCCATGCATATAACGGAAACTTTCATATAAAACTTCTACCGCCTTCTCTTGTTTCCCAAACTAAACCGAGAGCAGGCGCAAAAAAACTCCAATGGTTGATTTGGATCGAACAGGAGTTTATCTATACAGATGCTCAGAAGATTATTTTATCTAGATGATTCATTTTCACGACCTCAATTTATTTCCTTTTTCAGGACCTGTATCTCCAAAAGCAAAGGATAATATTAAGATTATTTGACACGCGAAAGTTAAAATAAATATGAGAATAGGCACGGTTGACTAAGTATAATGCTCAAATAATGTTTATTCTCAGGCAAGCTCATAACACTTGATATAAGCAGTGAAAATACTCTTGTCAAGACGCTAAGAGGCATTCCTCAAAGAGAGAAGAATTAGATTAAGTTGGAACGGTTCCTTCCCTTAGGTTATCAGTTCGATCTAATAATCCTCGGTAAGAAAGTTGTGAGCAAAACCGCTACGACTCCGAGGACATCATTTTTACGAGCACCGCCGGTGCTTCGAAGTAATGTCTCTCGTTTTAGTAATCATGCCACGATCGTAGCATCATCTCGAGCACTTACAAGCGAGAATAACGACAGAAAATTGAAGGCCATAAACGTAGCCTCCTTCGCCAAAAGTTTCCATTTCCGGCGAAGAGGTTACGAATTTTAATTATGAAACAAAAAAAAATTACACACAAACTCCTTAACGACATCACGGTGCTCGGGCATCTGGCCTCTGGGCAGAGAAAGGTATAATGACGACGAGAGGCACTTTTCCCCGGGTAAAAAAAAAACGCGGAGCCGACTTTTTACGACGAATCTCGCTCCCCCACCCACCCCACCAATTTACCGGTTGAAACGTTCGTGACGACACCGGCGAAGCGTCTCCCGATTGGTCGAAGCGGATGGGTGTGTGCGCGCTTGGAGGACGTAAGGCGAGGGTGTGGCTGGTAACACGAATGAAAACTGCAAACGTCTCTCGCCGCATGGCAACTGCCCGGTTTCTTGGCTCCGGTCCAGATGCCCAGCCTCCCTTACCACACACACACCCCCTCGAGACACGATCCCGTGCATCTCAAGTTCAGTTATTCCCAGCCAACCACAGCGACTTTCGCTTCGCCGTATGACCGTAAATCAACGAATCCATTAAAGGAAACTTAGATGAAAATTCCGATTTGGGCAAACAGTCAAACACACCTCAGTATAGCAGAAGGAGATACGCAGAGGAATGCTGGTTTCATGCATCCACCTATGGAGGTTTCCCCGTTAAATGACATAAATGTAATTACATTCATATGCTGACTAATCATAGACAAGCGTATCCTCTGTTTGAGAAGAACAACCAAAGGGTAATATTAGAATGTGTGAAACAAGGGGAATATAGTAATTTTTTATAAAAAAACAAATGTAATTTCCGGGGAAATCTCATTTATGGGGGCGAAGAATCCTAGGGAATAGGATAAAATTAATGTAAGCACTTTACCATCATATGTTTCAGTTATTAGCAAATTACTGCTATTACAGGAGCCTAAGTACAGTAATTCAGAGATAATGGTACTTTCAATTGTTTGTTTGCCTGTGAGTAGTAGTTTTCTATCCGCGATTTGTGACGGAGGACTAAAGGATCTGCCAAGACAAAACGTCCCGTGAGAAACGACGCGTGGTCAGCGCCACGCAGTTTCTCGATTGACGCTACGAACCACGGTAAAGCAGAACTAGTACATATAGTGACATTCTTTATACAGTGAACGACGCAGGAAGTGAGAGGAAAGAGGGTAACGAAGTAGTTCTAACAAGACGATTATAAGAAGAAATAATATTGGAGCTGCGGGCTAGCAGCTAGTACCTAGATAAGCTGCTCCTAACTGAACTGAAATGCAGAATTATTTAACGGGCTCGTGGACGGGGGCATCAGGAAATTTATAAACCGAGAACTGCAGTCCGCTGAAAGCACTTTCCCTTTCGAAAGAAGAAAAATGGCTGGAGCGAAAACTAACAGAATGCGACGTCCTTGAGACGAATAAAACCTCCGTGCCAAGTAAGCGTGAAAAGGGAATAGAGCATTTGAAAAAAATGGCGAAAAGCCACAGATATCAATACCATAGTTCTTTCCGATTTTCTTAAACACTTTTTTTCCATGAAAATGGCCCTGGCCAAATGCAAAACTGGCCAAAAACTCCCTGAATAACCTATTGAATATTAACAGTAAACTTTCTGAAGGTAAATCCGTACACAAATTGAGGGAGATAGTTCATAATACAGCCAATATTCGCTAAGATGGAGGAATTTTCTGTAATAGAAGGAGAAATCAGATTTACTGAAGCATTAAGCCAAAAGAAACAAGAATTAAGAAACCAGTGGGGGGGGGGGATGTCGGCCACTGACCGGAGAAAACTGGGTTGAAATCGGGGAAATAAAACAACGGACCCCAATAATATGCGAGACTTAAATTTCCTAGAGGGTAGAAAGACGAGGCTCAACTGTCAAATCAAAGCAACCAATTGGCTGATTACTAAGCTGATACAGTGGGCCCTAAAATAGAGAAGCTATCATTAGCGTTAGCACCTCAAGAATCTTTAAGACACATTCGTACCGATGATCCGAAGACGGATCACGATGCAGAGAAGCAAATCAAGAGTACTGATGCATCGAATGTTTCTCGTCTTTGCAGCAATCGTGGATCGGAGGGATAATGCCGCTGGCCGCTCTCCTTGGAGGCATCATCGGAGGGCCACTGATCGAGGCCCTGGGACGAAGAAACACCATCATCGCAACGGGCCTGCCTTTCGTCATCTGTAAGTATCAGCTCAAGAGAGCAAAACAACAGAAAACCCAATATTTTTTAAGCCATAAACGAGCCATTAGAATAGAAACCGACGCGTTTTCTGAATGTTCATCCCTAAGATATCTTGTTGATCCCAGACAAAAATTATTGATTCCCATATATCCCGCACTTTGGCACGACAGTAACATGCACAAAAACCCTTCGGTTCGCAGAATTGAGTCTTATTTTCAGTAGTTCAATACGATGACCTCGGAACGGCAATTCGGGAAAACAAAACTCGAGGAAAATTGGCAACAGCAATTGAAAATTTTTCTTTTTTTTTCGATTATTTTAACATATCTATGAGGGTAATATTCATAGTGTTCCACGGAACCTTCACAAAGGTTCCACGAATTGTTTCTTACGTTACGTTGTATTAGTCAACATTTTCATATTTAAAAAAAAAATAGTGAAATGAATTTTTTTTATTCGGACACTAGAATTTCGGTGAATGCTTAACATTTTTCCGAGGACAAAATATTCTAACACTAAAAAAAGTTCTGTGAACCGAAAAAGTTTAAGATCACCGTCTTAAAGGGAAGCCACATTAAAAAGCAAAATAAAGATAAATGCGCACATACATACATAATGTATATAAGATAATTGCGCGAATATTCTCCAATGACGCTTAATGGCTTTATTAGCTAGAGGTTATCAAAAGTTAAAAAAAACGCCAATTAAAGGGAATAGCTCATCAGCGAGCCCACTAATTGTAAGTTCCCGTAAAGAACGTCCACCTCCTTGTCTATTTTTACAAGAGTGCAATGCGTCACCAAAATGGCTAACTCTGTCTCGTTACACCATCTTCACAGCATGGCTGCTCATTGCTATGGCCACGGATGTCGGCATGGTGCTCGGCGGGAGATCCGTTGCGGGCTTCTGCGTGGGCATTGCATCCCTATCGCTGCCCGTATATTTGGGAGAAACCATACAACCAGAAGTTCGAGGAACACTTGGATTGCTACCCACGGCACTGGGGAACATAGGTGAGCAACGTTAACTGCTCGGACTTGAGCCTACAGATCTCTCTCGTCGCAATAACGAATGAGAGATAAATATATAAATCCCGTTTTCGATCGCATCTAACCTCAACCAATTTTTGCAGGAATCCTGGTATGTTTTGTGGTCGGCACTTATCTGGACTGGTCGCAACTGGCAATGTTCGGCGCGGCTCTTCCAGTACCCTTCGTCATCTGCATGCTTCTCATCCCAGAGACACCACGATGGTACATTTCTAAAAGTAAGTGTTTCTGAACTTGTGAACACAACTTATTACAATACAATAAGCCCCTCCCACAAAACAGTTCATAAAAAAATAAAGAACAGTGATCAGTTAGTAAAGATCGCACTTTAAACCACTAAATTCCATGCGCATATTCACAGGATAAAATAAAAATCAATGGAACGTTCGAGAAGGAAAATTTGGTGCGGCAGAGGGCGATGACTAAATTATGATTGCCATGGATCACGCTCGGATTTTACGCATTCGGATAAGATTACAAGAAGTCATCATGCACTCTTCAGATGGTTGGAGATACCTGGCACCCGATACTATTAACTTTTTAGCTATATCGCACGCCCACTGAAATCAAGCTCAAACATGCAACACTGAATTTCGCAAATGGCGGACAACAGATTCGAAAAAATACCCTATCTCTACCAGCAGCATGCCATTAATAAGTAAAATAGTCAGCAATAACTCTCAGCAGTCAACTAATACAATCTTATAACGAAAATATCTTCCGCAAAGCTCATCATTAGCCAGTACATAGATTAGATTAGTATACTTCTAAATTCAAGACTTCACGAGGTCTATCACAAAAGGCTTCAGCCTTCCGAAACTGGCGCAACTTAATGGCATTTGACTATTAAAAATTCGCCCCTCTTGCAAGATAACATTCCATTCAAAATCACAGCAAATAATGACACCAGAAAAAGCAGCTACTTAGCTCTATCATTGTGATTCTCAAACTTTTTCGCTCAATTGTACCCATTAGATCAGAATATCATCCCTTCACTCCAATACAAATTGTTAAGCAGATTATGAACATGATTAAGGATCGATTTCGCCCGGTGTAATTCAATATATGTACTTAATTGTACGCCGAAGAATAAATTAAAATAAATAACACTTCTGCAGATACAGCATAATCTACAGAACATCACACTTTGCTGAACAGTAGTCCCGATTCCCCCATGTATATACCGCACAAATTCCTCCCACGGAAGGGGCAATACCACAGTCCTGACATGACTACGACATTGCCGAACCAACACCCTAATGATGCTTCTCTCCCCGAACCAAACAGATAGGCCAAAGGACGCGAGGAAAGCGCTCCAGTGGCTGCGAGGCAAGGACACTGACGTCTCCACCGAGTTTGGAGAGATGGAGTCGACGAACGCGGAGTGCAAGAAAGTGGTGCTGGAGCCGGAGACCGGCAACACGGGCAACTTCCGCTGCTCCTCCGTGTCCGTCTCCTCACTGTTCGACCTCTTCTCGCCCAGCAACGCTCGTCCACTCATCATCTCCGTCGGACTCATGTTCTTCCAGCAGATGAGCGGTATCAACGCCGTCATCTTCTACACGGTGAGTCGCGAGGCTGACACGACTTGGTACCTACATGAGTGTTTTAGAACATGGTACTACTACATAAAGTGAAACCTTTTAACGGAATATCTCGGGGCCATTATTTTTTTCTGGATAAGACAGGTTTCCGCTTAGCCTAGGGTCGGACATTTCAAAAAAGACCTTGAAAGCCTTATCACGCCCATGACATTATAGCCTAAAAGGTTGGTTTGACTCAAATTCTACATGTAGACGAAATAATGATGAAATAATGAAACAGTATCACATCGTGGTAACATTTTATTTGAACTAATTAATTAATTTACATAAAAACCGATCTATAAAATACGCATATAATGTCTTTTTTCCTTTGTTCCAGTGTAATGCAATTTTCTAAGTTGCCGATAGCCCCATCCATAAGATATTAAATAAATGTTACCTTTGGTGAGACAATACTCTGCTAATGCTTTTACAGAAACCAACATTTCGTTTTAGGATTTTTTATAGTTTCTTCACATATTTCGGTTATATCTCCTTCTTCTTCGGAATTTTTTTGCAAATCCGCTTAACACAGGTTCACGTGCCCGGGAATGTATTGTTTCCGCGTTTGACTGTTTCCGTTTAACACAGGGAGCCAATGCATGTAAAAACCTATTAAGATCGCCGGGACAAACTTTTTTCTGGATAAGACAGGTTCCGTTTAAGGCAGGTTTCACTGTACTTGATACATTATTTCATAAGCAGCCTTCTCGACAGAAACAGATGACATTGGCCACGGAGCTGTTCGCAGAGAAGTAATCAGTGGTAGTCATGGGACAGCAAAAGAAGTAATGAGGGCTGATGCGTCAATACTCGCAAAAGTATGCGGAGATTTCAAAGTGGCGCCACCGAATGAAATCCAGATGACGTAGATGCGCAGACCGTACTCATTTTCGTCCAATGGAATGGCCTACCTTGTTTAGTAGAACCAAGTTTTAATCCGCATTGAATGATTTCGAGTACATTAGTTGAGTAAATTTAGTGGAGTAGATTTAGTTGAGTTTTAACCACAACGATGGATAAACTAATTGATGGTATATTGTTAACTGCGTCTCAAATCGCTACATTCATCTTCGTCAATAAATATCCCGCGAAAAAAACTCGATCGGGAAGCTGCCTTAGATTTTCGCGGGCGGTTTAAATTCACTAAAATCTAGAACCCTTCGTGATTGTACCACGTGAGTCCTGAGTTGCGACATCGAAATAATCTCGAACATTTCAAACACAACCCCAATGAAAATGTGTGTATTCCTCAAGGTCTCAAAATTACCGAATCTAGTCCATTGTCTAGTGCCGATACTGCGATTTCCTGAATCTCAGATAATCAATTCAAATACATTAATTCGCACATATTTTAGAATTCGAAAAGCTAAGTATTGCAGTTGAATGAAATGAGAACATCTGAATGCAAATAGGTGCTTCGTCAAACGAGGAAACATGTCGTAATGAACAACATGCACATGTAATTACAATACCATTGAAGCAAGTTGAGATACATTATACAGTCATAAAAATTATGTCATTTGCAGGGTAGTGCCACTAAATAGTAATGTCCATGTTAAACACGGGTTATGTGAAATGTATTCCTATGCCTGCAGTGATGACACGAGCGACAACAATTTGTACATGTTGTACACCTAATGCCGCCATTTTCATAGCATATTTGATTTGGAATCATATTTGATTTACGAAAATAAGGCCCAACTTTCCAATTTATGTAAATGATACACAATTTAAAAAACGAGGATAACTTTATTCCCTCTCTATCATTTCTCCGACACAGGTGAGCATATTTAGGGAGGCTGGGACGTCCCTGGACGAGAACCTCTGCACCATCGTCGTCGGAGTGGTCAACTTCATGTCAACCTTCGTCGCGACCACTCTAATCGATCGCCTCGGCCGCAAAGTCCTGCTTAACGTGTCCGGCGTGGCCATGATCATCTCGCTCGTCGCCCTCGGCGCATTCTTCTACGCAAAGTCCCTCGTCGAAATCCCCACGATGGCCAACATCGACTGGAACGCTACGATCGCCGCCTTGTCCTCCAACATGGTAAAGATTCTTTCTATTCATTTCACCACTCGTTACCTTTTCCTAAGCCTAATTAACAAAACGCGTAACTCCACAAAATAATATTTTGGGTTATTATGCTAAGGTTCTGCAGTAACTATTTTTTTTATTTTATGCATTTGGGCTTATATACTAAATGGTAAAAATGATTTTGGGTTTTTATGGCGAAGTTCTAAACCTTAACATACCTTTGGCTTGCGAGGCCAATGCGAAGTCCACTGCACTACCCAGGCTTCCAAATGCCCATGGCAATTTTGAAGGATACAAATGAACTAGATCTTGAGAACTAGATTTTTTCTCACGGCAAGTTCAACGTATTTCACCGCCGTATTTGCGGCAGGCATGAATACCGGTTCCATTTTTGTTATAGACGTGGTAATAAAACCTCCTTTCACGTGAAAAATTATCGCTTTTTTGCTTCCGCTGCATTAAGTAGGGAATGCGAGTTACGTGTTTTATTAATAAAGCCTACATTTTAAAAAAACATTTCGTCGCAGCATCAGCTCCGAGAATAACGTCACCACATAGGTCAAGGAGTGCTAAGGTTATGAATAGTGAATGTATTATATTTTAGAGAACCATAGAAAATATTCAAGTATGCGCTCCATGAGGTCAGTAAATAGCCTAGGATTTTTTGTTTAACCGGATTGGAGCGAGGATTAGACTGCAGAGTTGCCACGATTAACTACTATCTCATGGTAAAAACTGGGAGGAATATCTTGAAAATTACTTTTTTCTGTCACTCCTCGACATGGAAAGAATCAAAACTGACCCGCATAGTGTTGAAAACTATTATTTCGTTTAAAAAATTCCATATGTATTTCTAGTGAGTTTTATTGAACATAAGAAGAATGTTGATGAGTTGATACATTCCTATACAACATCCTAGAAATATAAAACGACTGATCATCAATGGAGAATAAACTTTTTAAACATTAAACCCCCCTGTTTTTTAAATATAGCTGCTAGCCTTTACATACGTTTCAATACAATTGATGAAAAAATGTAGCATTGAATGCAAGCACATGAGGCCACGACTGCCCCGCATTAACCTAATTCTAGATGTCCTAGTTTTTCAATTTCACCTACTAGGTTTTGCAGTCAGCTGCCCTCTAGTTTTCATTATATATTTATGAACAAACTTTTACAAAATGTTAATATGAGCGTTGCAACGAATGTGGCAATAAATCCAATCATGAGAAGCCACGAATTTGCCAGAACCTATTTCTACGTGTCCTAGTTTTTTCAATCAGCCATCCTCTTTTTCTAAAACAGCATCCGGTGACCCTAACTAACGTGTCAATTCTTTCTCTCGCCCACAGACCGAGGACCTCATGAACGTGACCCAGATGGACCTCACCTCCAACCTCTCATCGGTCAACGCCACACTCCTCGCGGAGTCGGACCTCGCCCTGTCCATCGCCAACTGGTCCTGGCTGCCTCTGGCTGCCTTCGTCGTCTACGTGGTGGGATTCTCGCTCGGATTCGGCCCGATCCCGTGGCTCATGATGGGCGAGGTCCTGCCCGCCAAGATCCGCGGCAGCGCCGCTTCGCTCGCCACCGCCTTCAACTGGACGTGCACCTTCATCGTGACCAAGACGTTCGAGGACCTCATCCAGCTCATGGGGACGGCGGGCGTCTTCTGGCTGTTCGGCTGCATCGTCACCATCGGCCTCTTTTTCGTTTTCTTCGTCGTGCCCGAGACGCAGGGGCGATCCCTCGAGGACATCGAGATGATCCTGACGGGTAGGAAGAAGGAGATACACATCCCGGCCGGGTACGACAAAAGGGCGCCGGTCAGGAGGATGAGCTCCATAGCCAACCTCAAGCCATCTCCCATGGGCGTATGAGAGCGGAAAAGGAAACGCTGAAGAGTCCGTCAATTTTTTTCGAGGGTTCCGATTCCCGGAGTCGAAGACGTCCGCCATCTTTCTTAATAGCTCTCTCCCCCTCTATAACTCTCTTCCGCTCGAAATTCCAAGAGCAGCCGCCACCGGTGCTGCCTTCGCATCAAGAGCAGACACGCGCGGTCATCGAGCCCCGTTCAAAAAAAAGAAGAAAAAGGGCGAAAATGTCCCCAATGGTTATAAAGAGTCGTCGACGAAACGGTATTTCTTTTATTCTCATCGAACGCACATTTTATTTTAGACGTAGCGATTTTTCTTTCCTTTAGTGTAAATACATACATACATATGCGGTTCGCGAGAATGCGCCCGTGGATTAAAAGGCTTGATTACGCCACGCCCATTCTCACGACGATGTACCATCAATACTCAACACACGCTGAATGAATCTCATAACGACGCAAGAAGCGTTTATAATTCTCACGCCCCACAATAACTATTTATTTTCATTCATCAAGCGCCTCCTTAATGGTGGAGGTTTTTCTTCAAAGTCGATTGCTTCGTCTGCGAGAAGCTTTCGAAACCATTTTCATGCATCATCAATTCATGCTTTGACATCCCCATTAATTTTTTCACGAAACATAGTGTGACAAGAGTAAATTAGATTGCACTAAAAGAAATATCTGTATTACGAAGTATGCTGTATTAGTTAGCAGAGAGCAGATTTCCCCTCGAAGAGCCACTCAATACTGCCGATTTTACACGCTAGGATAATGCCTCGAACGTAAGTGTGAATGTGATAAAGACATTTTTAAAAACATTACCCGTTATACTTCCAAGTGATGGGATTTTATACGAATGTATGGTGCAAGATACTTTCCACTTAAATATCTTTTGTGGAGAGGAACATTTTCTTAAGCAACAAACCAAAGGATACAGGAATGGGATCACGACATGGAGAGAGGCAAACTGTGATAACTGACTAAAAGGTGTGTCGACCGCAGTGTGACTGTGAGCCAAGGGGCAAGTCTTTATATAAGGAGATAATTTTATTTTTGTATAGAGAAAAACAAGAAGATACTCCTCAACTGTGAAATATCTACTTGTTGATTTCAATCTATTTATACCAAATTTAATTTAATGCTGAAAGGTATAGCTCCATCAATATTTTGCTGGTTAAGAACTTGATAATTAAAAATGTGATATAAGTAATACGAAATGAATTCCTATTTTTTTAGTTTTGTTTACATGTATGCTCACAGTTTTTAGTCTCGAAACAGTGTAGTAAATGGTGGAAAACAGATCCAAATGTCTGCAGCAATCTCCAAAGATTGTAATGAACATGGATGAACATATTAAAAAGCACTCACAATAATAAAAAGCAAATGTTACCAGCATTAATAATTTTCAAAAAACAATACCAGAACTGTCAATATGCAATGGATATTCGACCTAAATGCTTTGGTGATGAACATTCCATGATTTTCACGAGTCTTTGTTGACTTTGATACCAATTTCACATGTCACGCAAAGGCAAGGGTTCTGAAATAATTTTTGCAAAATTCAATGTACTTGCATGCTTAAACTGATTAGGCTATCAAAAAGGAAATTTGTTTCATTTACCATCCTAAGTAGTTTAGATGTGCCTCATGTTTTCAGCTAATTTTAACTATAAGAAAATTTATGATTGTGCCGGAATGTAAATACTTGTTATGTTATAATCCTGTCTGTAAGAATATGTATATATTTTTCATTTGAAACAGAAAACATGTATGAAAATATACTATAATATTTTTAACAAATATGGCTTGATTTTTTTAAAGGTACTATGTGTCCAAATTGTATTCTCAGTTTTTTTGCAGAGGGGAAAAAAGATATAAGCTAACAAAAAGCCATTTACATACATATCTGAAGTCCGTCCAATTGTATTCTCAGTTTTTTTGCAGAGGGGAAAAAAGATATAAGCTAACAAATAGCCATTTACAAACATTTCTGAAGTCCGTCCAAGATAACAGATTGGTAGAAACTTACTGATTTGGCTTAGAAAGAAATAAAACCACAAAATTTTTACATGATTTTAGCATTTAAACAAAGACCTACCCTATCTCACCATGGATTCTATGGCGACATAATTCCCTTCCTCAAATGGTATTCCATGTGCTAACTCCAAATGGGCCATCTTGAATATTACTGCAGTAATTTGCATAAATTACTATGGCATTTTTTGTACTTCACAACAACCATTACTATATTACCATAATTTACAGTCATTTTCAGGAATATTCAACTTGCTACTGCAGTAAAAACATGATTTCTTTTAAAAAGAAACGAGAAAACAAGAGCTTCACACCGTTCATTTTTTGAAGAGATCCAGGCATTAGAAATTCCTCACTTTTAAAATAAGGTCTTTCTGGAGTGCATACACATACCATTCCCCATTTAAGAGGGCCAGTATTCTTCGTTGAAAATCTCAGAAAGTAATTCGGTAAGGGGCTGATATTTTGGTATCTTTGAAAGGGTGAGATATTTTTCTTTACAATGAGACCAAATTCAATAATTTCTAGGGGAAATGACATTTTGCTCAAACTACCTTAAGGCAGGTACAACTCATTTGTGGAATATTTGGGGGGCTATCGTTTCAACACTTTGAACCAGTCCAAATGAAAATGTATCTTACAACGACAAAAGGAAGCCAAATTGTAGGTGCTGCTGTATTTATTTTAACATATGTTAATTTCTAATACATTAAAGTAGCAATAAATCCCATTGATCCCTTAGTGTTGCCATTGGCTCACCTATGAATTCTGTCACTAGCAATCAATTGTTGAAAATTTAAAATCACTGGAAAATTACGGTAATTTTAAAAAATGATCATAATTTACCTCAGACGAAAATTAGAGAAATTTACCCATCGCTAGTGCTGATTGGCTGAATTTGTCTGCTGTGCTACAATCTCAGACAGGGTCTACCAAGTATTTTAAATTTTAGAGGGTGAAACATGAAGGAGAATATTAAAACCTGAAAACTGCAAAAAAATCACCGCCATTGTGTAATGATATTATATCCTCTACAGGCTCAATGATACCTTAAAGAGCACATGAACAATTAATCACTCATAGGAATTGATCACCAACCAGCGCATTATAGAGCACCCCTAACCAAAGAAAAACAATACAACTGATGAGGGAGAATTTCCAGCATAATATGTCTTCTGATAGGTCTACGGATTTCTCTGAATGCACGTGACAATGCGACCGAAGCAAAAATCATGTAAGGAATAATGAAGATGTCACACAGACCTTAGTTTGACAATCCCTGACATTTTCCCGCCTCATTATAGTCAGGGCAATAAAGTTTCTCCCTTTCCTCCAACCTAAAAAAAAATACTCATCAGTCATTTGCATTCACCATCACATATCCTTTCTCTAATGTTGGGTTCATTCCTATTGTTCAATTTGACTTTCTCTATCCTATTCTGAATCATCCACCACTCCCTCCGGACATCTTTAGCCACAACTCTAGAATACAGAAATGGGTGATGAGCTTTACCAATAATACACTTTCTATACCGTTAGAATGAAAACATAAGGTCCAATTAGAGAAATTCACTCAATTGAAAATCAAGTGATAAAAAGTTGACATAATTAGCCCAAGTGCTTCATAAAACTTTGATGATGGCAACAAACTGAAATGTTGTCACTTCTTTCAATCCTTATATCTTACATGTAATGGTCTGTCGTATTATGGTCATTTATAGTCTGGAAATTACTGATGAAATCTTAAATGCATACATAGCAAGGATAATAAAAATTGTTACTCATACATCAATAGATCTGTTACTAATACTGATTTCATTAGATTCAAAGTCTGCAAACTCAATAGTAAAATATGCATATCACTATAATCTAATTAGACACTTTGTCATCTGTTCCTTGAAGTGCAATCTGACAGTGGTAACTACAATAGCTATTACTTTTTAACAAATAGCATGAATTTCAGAGACCAAAATTTTCCTGATTGTTGTAGCAAACTCCAATAAAATTTTTAGTGCTTGATAGTAAACTATGAACAGCCTGGCAACCTCATCATTTGAATGAATGGGTTATCATTAGTGAATTGTATACTGAAAACCAAAGCAGCCTAGTGAATTTTTAACGAGTCGATCCTAAAGCAAACTGAGGCAATGCAGTAGGATTTCCACATACATAACTGCTAATTGCATTAACAAGAAGGAAGAGTGGAACCTCAATCCAAGTAAAATTAGTCTCATTATAGAGAAGGGGTGGGCTGTTATGTAGACCAAAAACGAGAGAGTAGTCAAACTCTTCTGCAAAACAGAAAAATTAAAAACAAAGTATAAAGGATGGCCATTCACTGTCGGCAGAACCACAATCCATATATCTTAATGTCCTAGCCACAGGTCTCAGAGAAATTTTAACACATAATATGGAGAAGTAAGGAACACCCATGATCATTATTTAACTGGTAGTCACACAACAAACTAAGTTTCCACCAGTGAGAAAGTAAATTTTAATGGATGGACCGCAAGTCAATTACATTAGAAGAGATTACTTTAGTATGCAAAGCAATAGCTAACGATGAACAACCCTTGATGACTCTGCTAACAAGAAGACAATACAGCAAAAAGTGAGAAAAACGGCTGTCATTCTAAATTGAAACGGCAAGCCTTTTCCAAAGGCGATCAAGACATGAATACAGAAAGCAGTACCACTACTTGCATTGTGAAGCATAATTCATAGTCATTCAATTTATAGTCACCTCCAGGGGTTCCCCTTCCCCCCCAATGCTGATGGCGCATTCCTCCCCAAAACCAACAACAACCCCCTCCTCCCACCCCCACCTGCCGGTATATAGCTACTTACCAGGTTATAATTTGATAGCCTGTATAAGGTAGTATGGAATAACACCGAGGGGGACGGAGGATTTGGGAAGTTTTTTAATTATTAGCTTCACGAGATCATTTTTAACACTTTTCTGGCAATAAAATCTTAAATCATACATGTTGTCGACCACTGTGATATCCATATTTTTAGAGTTAGTTTTGAGGGTTTGGCTACAATGACTTTTGACCAAACCGTGGAAAAGTAACTCTTAAAAAATAGAAATAAAATCTTAAGCAAACTATTGTGTTTATATAAGGGAACTAATTAAAACTTTATACAATGCTAAAAAAACCATAAGGATGAGAGAGTTTATTTTTTACAATAGCATGCTTAAAAAAGGAATATATTGTAAAAATGAGAATCATTTAGTTCTATATTCTTATATTTAATTAAAGTAACAGAAGGCTATTTTCTTATTTCGAATTAAGAAAAAATATGGGAAATATATTGATCATTGCGCTCCTAAAACTACACAGCTGGATCCTATATCTAACAAAATATGCAGTCAACTTACTGCAAAGACACTATTATAATACTTTATACCACTCCTTACAGCTATATTTTGAATAGAATTGAATTGAATATATTCAGCTCTCGCAAAAGTTTATGGCATTCGGATGCGTGGCATTTGTGTTGTCCACGTCATACAAATTCCATATTTTGAAATGCACTCATGCATGGCACAAATGTCATGGTTTCGCTTTCCCCTATGTCCCTTTTCCCTACCCCTTCCACCAAACTTTACCCCTCCACGATATCTTCTGTGCATCCAAACGACATAAGCTTTCGCAAGAGCTGGACCAGTGAAATATGCAAAAAATAAGGACATCTAAATAAACCAAACATTTTACATTAAGATTTGTCTTTAATTAAATGGAACCCATTTATATCATTACTCATAGCTCGTATTTACAAATTATACTGGTAAAAAACTCAAATAATAATAATAAAATAATATAGATAAAATTAGTCCTGGTGGTGGTGGCAATATTTTGACAATACTACCCTCGATGTCCTTTATACAGTTGTAGTTTTTTTCTTTGCTAACTTGACAAAGCAAATTTTTCTATAACTTCACTGTTATGAATGGATTTTAAAATGTCTTTTTTAGAAGAAAGCACAAGCATGTCGGACATCCCCCATGCTGCTTCTCAGCCTATTTTTCACAATTATTAACCCTTTGAGTGCGGCATGATGTGATATGACGTCATGTTGTTTACACTGGTGCTGACAATGCGATATCGCCTTCATGGGTACCGTGATGGTTCCAGCTTTCGCTAGGAGGCCTAGTGAAAGCTGGGAACTTTCTTGATTGCCATTGAGCCATTGATCAAGAAATCTTTGTTCTACTACATTAGGATCTGTACCATCAGGCTTGTCGTCACAAGAATCTTGGGTGTCACTTTCGTCATTATTTTGGCTCAGACTCTCGTCACTCAAGCCCAGCACAACTTCTAAATGCTCGGGTAGCTAACTTTGTTCAGTTGACTAAACAAATTAACTTCTTCACAAAGTTCTTCACCATCGATTCCGCAATACTCGCACAAGTCACTGATGAGAATCGGCCTCAAAGTTCTATCCATATTTTTAACAACATTGATTACACCTTCGTGGGAAAAGTAAGTCATTTGATAGTATTCAGAGAACTTTCTGGAAACCGATCCCGTGGCTGAAGACTTAGGGAATCAAGGATTTGAAAGTATACTTCTGATCTTATTTCACCTCTGATCTTATTTAGAATGTGTGTACATATATATTGTAACCGTTTCCTTCATCCTCCTCGGAACAAGGGTGCGCTCGTGAAGGGAAAGGGGTGGGGGCGGGGAGTGCTGGACGTTAATATTACTAAATATTTATGATAAACTAATATAGTAATACAATTAAAAAATTGAAAATAGCGTTATTTGCCTTTGTTGTTACAGAAACGCCTTGGACAAGAACGGAATACATCTCAATAAGCACCATTTATTCCCAGCGGTCCAACTTTCACCCTTGGATTGGGACTTTGTCGATCGAGCAACTACGGCGATTGCGGAAACTACCGAAAGTGAGACACTGACAAGGGGAATGTCAGATAGCCGGGTCTCAGATTTTATTCAAACATAGTAGTTGTACAGGCCGCTGTATGTGGTTCATGAATCACCCCACATATAGGGTTATATAACCAATAGTTTAAACGAAAAAGGCCTTTAAAAATTTCAAAATTCTCTTTTATACGGGCCACCCACATAACTGACAAGCTACGAAAAATTTGAATATTATTAAGAATTATGCTTGAATTGTAAAAATATGAAGACAATATTATAAAATAATTATAGAAAATGGAAATCATGTTCATGAAGGAATAATGGAAATACGTCGTGAAAAGATAAGGAAGTGACATAATAAGAAGGCGGCCTTCGACCGAAAAAAAGAGACTAAGCCTGACGTTGTGTATGCAAATGAAAAATTTGCCTCGCACAAAAATAATATTTGGAGTAAAAATAAAAAAATCTTGAGCGCATTGTAGGATGCCGTAAAAGAATAACTATAAAAACAGCGGAAGAAACATACCCCGTATTGGAATCGAACCCGTGTCTCTAGACCGGAGACGAGCACGTCAGCCACCCGTCCAGCTTGTCAGTTATGTGGGTGGCCCGTCCAAAGGGAATTTTGAAATTTTTAAAGGCCTTTTTTTGTTTGAACTATTGGTTATATAACCCTATATGTGGAGTGATTCATGAACCACATACAGCAGTCTGTACAACTACTAAGTTTGAATAAAATCTGAGACCCGGCTATCTGACACTCCCCTTGTGAGAGGCAGATGCGGAAGTTCAAACAACTGATACGAGAGCAGAGACCGCCTCTGCCATAAGCTCAGCCAAAACGAGTCGTCTTTAACTTCACCGATGAAGACCTAGACGAACATCTGAATTCAGTTCTTTCAAAAGGGCTGAATTTTGCAACAACTCCAAGAATGATTCCCTATTTGGATATCATGGGAGGAGTAGACCAAGCCATTCGCAAACTTCCGCAGGAAAAGGCAGAGGATGTCAGGACTGAGATCTCCATGGCCCTGAAAAGGGCCGTTCCACCGAGGTCTAACATCACTAGAGAAGAGAGACACGCGCTCTCTACTTTGCGCAAGAATCCCAATGTGACTGTGCTTCCAGCAGACAAAGGAAATGCCACCGTGTTGATGAAGAGTACAGATTACCATCAGAAAATACGGAAACTTCTTGAGGACCTGACCTACCAAGCCATCAACCGAGATCCTACGGACGCCATAGTAAAGAAAACATCCACCCTGATCAAAAAGTCTATACCAGCCAACGAAAACACCCAACGTTTAATACCACAGGCTCCGGTCCCGCCAAGATTGTACAGACTACCTAAGATCCACAAAGAAGGAGTTCCGCTAAGCCCCACAGTGAGTGCAATTGGATCTCCCTGCTATCAAGACATCTGGCCAATTTACTTGCTCCTTTTGTGGGTCGGAGCCCACACCATGTCAAAAATTCCGCAGACTTGTCAAGACTCTACGGACCATCCAACTAGACGCAGGAGACATTATGGCGAGTTTTGACGTCGTGTCTCTCTTCACGAGAGTCCCCATAAAGCCAACTCTTCAACTTCTGAGGGCACTCTTAGATCAGAAAACAGTTGACCTGTTTGAACATGTCTTGAATTCCACGTACTTCCTTTACGATGGCCTATTCAACGAGTAAGGGGAAGGAGTGCCCATGGGGTCCCCTCTTTCACCAGCAATCGCCAACTTGTTTATGGAGGACTTTGAAAAACATGCATTAATTGCAAAACACCTCTGCGACCGAAATATTTCTTCAGGTATGTGGACGACACTTTCATTGGGTGGCCACATGGACCTGAATCACTGACCGGGTTCCTCGCTCACATGAACAGCATCCATCCTGAGATCAAGTTCACTGTGGAAGCCTAAGTCAATAACCGCCTACCATTTCTTAACATCCTCATCGAGAAGAAGGACAGAAGCCTGGGCCATAGTGTGTACAGTAAACCCACACACACCGACCTATATCTCAATGGAAAAAGTAGCCACCACCCAACGCAAAAAAGAGGCGTGATGACCACTCTATTCCATAGAGCGAGAGCAGTATCAGATTTAGACAGCTTTGACACCGAAGTCAAACATTTGAGGAGGACCTTTCGCGACAATGGATACGGAGCACGGGATATCTATATGGCTTTGAAGGAGAGGGCCTTGAAGGAGAGGAATGGCGATGAAACAGAAAAGAAGAAACCACAGGGCACAGCTTGCCTCCCTTTCATCCCGAGG
This sequence comes from Ceriagrion tenellum, assembly GCA_963169105.1. Classification (NCBI taxonomy): domain Eukaryota; kingdom Metazoa; phylum Arthropoda; class Insecta; order Odonata; family Coenagrionidae; genus Ceriagrion; species Ceriagrion tenellum. The sequence continues at coordinate 84,868,955 of OY720633.1, read as the reverse complement.
ATATCCAACCAGATCGCCAGAATACTAGCCAAGCACGACATTTTCACCATCCACAAGCCAAGAGGAAAACTAAAAGACATCCTAGGGACCGCCAAGGATGACATGGGATTGAAAACACCAGGCGTGTATCACATCCAGTGTGAATGTGGAAAGGTGTACATAGGAGAAACTGGCCGCACCATAGAAAAATGCCTGAAACAACATGAAAGGTACATCAGGCTCTTTCACCCCAAAAAATCAGCATTGGCGGAACACAGTCTTGATTATGGACACGAGATCAACTTCAAAGAGACCGAAATCCTTCACCGTCCTCAAAGTTATTGGGACCGAATGTTGAAGGAGGCTGTGGAAATCAAAAACCACAAAGAAAACCTCAAATCGACTAAATGTGGAATGCTCTAGAAAAATGACAAATATACTGACAGCTAGCAATGCAAGCTGGGGAGAGAGAAAGCACTCATCAAAACATAAGCATGGAGCAAGCTCTAATAAATTAGAGAAGCTTGAATGATAGCAGCAAAATCAGCAGAACAAAGAAGATTAAAATGCAATGTAAATGAGATTTTACTGAGGAATTGTAATATGTAACATAAAATAGGTGGAGAGAATCAATGATAAGGAGGTCACATGAAGAGTTTGGAGATGAGATGTTGAATGAAAGTTCTGCTTAGTTGACGACATGAACATATCAGATGTAAATTCAAGGAAATGACACCCTTTTGAAAACAAAAATGGAAGGAATTTTAGAGGAAGACCATGGATTGAATGTATCAATCAATTTATGCAGGACATTGAATGACGACATAAAGGAATAAAGCAGTTGGTTGATAGGAAAGAGGAGTGAAGAGCTGCATCAAATCAACACAGTCAACTGTTTGCTGGAGGAGGATATTTTTTCAAATTCAAATGACCGGGTACAATTAAAAAAAATAGTTTCAGATTTACCTTTACATTTTTTTATTTTTACGATACAAGAGATAATCTAACACAGTAATCCAGTCTTTGTTCCATGAAATTGACCAATTTTGAAATTATAATTACCCATCAAAACCTTAATCAGTTCAACAAAACTTAAGCATGGACAAATACGAGTAACAGTTTCTCTCTTTGTGAAGACCATGTAAGAGAAGCCTGTGACCAAGAGAAAGACGATTTTTAAAATTTCATAGTAATTATCCATGACTTAAAGGTACCAAAGAGATAAACAGAGATAGAGTCAATTACTTACCACTTGTTATTCAAAGGACAAAGTAAGGCTGCTATTCTGAATGGAGAACAACCACACTATTTCCCTTGAGACCTGATTTTAGCTCTTGTTTTTTCTTCATCACCTAATGATAACAGTGACATTTTAAGATCTTATAGTCCCAATAAGTAAGCAAAACAACTGACTCTTCATGGAATTAGTGGTTTCTCACAATTTTTCCATACTGTTGAATATTCATATTTAAATATATTTATCAGTTTCCAAATTGAATTGAAGGAATAATGAAAGCTGCTTAAAGTGATGTGATCTAACATTAAAAAATAAGCCACTTAAGTACTAATCCATTTTGTTTAGCTAATGATGAAGTAATTGTTTATGGTTGTTATGGCTCTGAGGGTTCGTTAATTGCGCAGAGACTCCATAGTAACCACTGCATTAAGTACCAAAACAACTCTTCATTTAGGGTGCGTTCTATTTATTTGCTCAAATACATTGATACAGTCCCAGCCATTCTGTTTCACACACCAGAGCGCTCCAATGTGCTCTCAATGGGGCCACGCATCGAGATATAATATGCGCTCCAAATGCTCCACGGAAAAGCTGGTGCAGTTGATGCGGTGACGTAATTTTGGCAGTTTATTTGTAATGGTAATGCATGCAAAATGGAGAAAATGAATGAAGCGAGTCTTCATGGAGACTAAAACATGGATTTAGTGGCATTAACCACAAAAAATAATAATTGTCTTTTTTCCATTCCAGTTTCCATTGTTTGTTTCCTTCCGAAACATCTCATCAACAACCCTTAGCAATGATTCGCCGTCACTATTCAAATTTTCCGCCTGCTCCAAACACATTCCGCACCACTCTTCCACAACAAAAGCTTAAATGCGAGAATGAGGAACGGACCGGCCCCTGATGTAGTGGCGTATCATGCAATTGGAGCGTGAAACGGAACGCACCCTAAGGGTTCCCCAATCGTATTACAAAATATCTGTTCAAATGATTCAGTTGTTGCAATCAGGAAACTAAGCATTGGCTCTTATCATCACAGACTATGCCTTTGACTTCACTGAATGTAGCCTCATTCCAAGCAATGGCCGATATGCATGAATGCATACATCACATATTCCTCCTCCATGTACAATGAAGATACTCCTTGCATACTTATTACTTTTGAGCTGTTAAGAGCAAGAATGGTGTTTAGTTAAAATTTTCACTTTTGGGAAAATGGGATTCAACATGGAATGAATAAAAATTAAACCTCAAGCTTTGATTTTTAGTGAAAATATGCTAAATGCAGACCACATGAAATAGTATAGAGAATGCTTCTGCACACCTCAGGTATAAAAGAAGAGCATGTCTAAATGTAGCCTTTTCCTGCATTATTAGGCCCTTTTAGATGCTATTCAGATGAACAGTGGGACCATTATCCCATTCAAAATACCAACCTAAGAACCCTACAAGGAAGCCGAGGTTTTGCAAATTTTGTAAGGCGTCAGTAGTAGAATAGCCACTACTGATAGCCCAACTGTTTGATCAGTCAATTTGAGAGCACTAGTCGTCAAAAATAATGATACACGAAAGATATCATAATGTCTACCTTTCATTACAAAATCGAACTACACGTGTTTCGACTATCTTGCAGTCATCATCAGGAATGACTAATCTTACACATAACCAGACATGAGCATATATATTGAGAGATACATTGGACAAAACACAGTAGTGGTTGTGGTGGGGGTAAGGAGGAAGGATAGGAGGGGAAGGCTAAAATCATAATTGGGATATGATCCTTTGTTCGTCCAAAACAAATTACGTCAACACTCCAGACCTGCATCACACTGAGGAAGGATAAAGAAAGACAGGAGGGAACAGTGGAAGGGGGGAGGATGGTTTGTTGGAGGAGGTAAGGTTAAGTTAAAATGGTGTCAAAAATAGGGGAATGACAAACAAATTCATTCTCATCTAACAGGTTCATTTTCTTTAGTTTCCTTTCTACTATTTGCCCCTGCTCCGACACACATAGACAGTGTCCTTTATCCAGGAAACGGAGGATTTTCAGATTAGATGTGGAGTGGCGGGATTCTTCCATAAAATGTTTGGTGGAATAAGACTTGGGATCGCTGTTCGCCAAACACCTTTGGAGTTCAGACACCCTAGTTACAAAATTTCTCCCAGTTTGACAAACATACACACTACCACATGTGTCACACTTAAGTACATAAACACCAGATTTTAGCATGGGGTCAAAAATATCTTTGGCATTATTGAAAAATGTTCCCAGAGCTCTTGGTGTGTAAAAACTCACTCTGTACTTGTCATTAGGGAATGATTTGGCTGCGTCGTAAGAAATTTTACCCAAGTAAGGCAGCTTTACCCATTTTAGTTTTTTATCTTTAACTTGTAGCAATAGTGAAATGTCTTTTAATGCCATCTTCTCTAATTTCCTATTTAATATTTTATTGACTAGATTTCCTTCATAACCATTACATTTAGCAATTTATCTAATTATATTTAATTCTTTTTCCAAATTATCCATAGAAAGAGGGATATTTAAAGCTTGCTGGATCATATGGTTAAACACTGCAGTTTTATGAGACCAAGGGTGGCACGAATCGGACGGCATAATGTGTTAAATTTAATAACTTTTTTTGTTAATTCCACAGTATGGCTTCATTTATTTGTTGAAATAATGATTTCTACCTTCATTTGTTTTGTGTCATGTCTCTGTATGTAGAACAGGTAGAACAAATACATGTGCAGTCTTTCTTCCGTTCTCTAAACTGACGGACGAATTTTATTCAACCAGCAATCCCTCAGAACCTCAGCGATCAAGCATAAAGGGTGAAATCTTCCCTTTTCTATCATAATGTGGTCTGTATAAGTTGGTTTGTGGTATATTGCAAATTGGTGAAGATTGTTTGAAGTTGCGATACTTCAGTCAAGAAAGTTTAAAATACCGTTTGATTCAGATTCCGTGGTAAAATTGATACCTGGGTGTAAGGCCTTTAAAACAGTTAAAAATTTGGTTGCTTGCCTATGGCTACCTGTCCAGCAACATAAAATATCGTCCACGTATCTAAACCAATAAAACACATTAGACAAAAGGTTAAAATTTGAATTGACAAGCTTTTTCTCTAAGTCATCCATAAAAATATCTGCTAGCAGTGGAGACAAAGGTGATCCCACGGCAAGTCCTTCTTCCTGACAAAAATTTCCATTAAATAAAAAGTAATTTTGATTTGTGCATATTTCCATGAGTCTGAGCAATTCATTCGTAACCACTGGGTTAATGGTTGAATCCAATAAAACTTATTCTACTAAATTTGAAGTTTCTCTAACAGGAACTTTGCGACTTTGTAATAAAAGGTTGACAGTACGATATCTTTCGTGTATTATTGAAAATGCGGTTCTACAACACCTGTTGAGAAAGTGGAATTTATCAAAAATAATGTCACAGTACATTCCTCTAACTACAAACTAAATCAAGATGAGCATCTTTAGTCTCTACATTGCTGAGTCAAATAACTGAGCATTCCCCATATGAACACCCATAAGTTTAGAACACTATGATTTTTTCGTCCAAAATGCCGTCAAACACTGATCACTCCATCATTGAGAAATCTGATTACTAATTTTTGAATACATTGATCAATATTTAATTAAATAACTGAGCCATGATCATTATAAAACATTATATGAGAACAGTCTCATAAAGTATATTTTCAAAACCAAATGTTCACATTCCGATTTACTAGAACAAAAGTCTTCTTAAGTTCCTAGAATATAAAGGTTGTCTCAAAACATGTAAACAAAATGATCTCCCGATCCTTGCCACTATTGGCTGGCCTTTTCGTAAGACATAAATGACACTTTTGTAAAGGCCCTTAATAGTCATTACTACTTCACAAAGACAAGAAAGGAGAGTGAACAGTGGTTATGCAACAGTTTATCTATCAGTTCAGCCAGTTTCAATAGAAAATCTCAATTGATTTAAGTCAAGAGAGAAGCCATGGTTGAGTAGTTGTGCTGTTGCATTCAGCAAAACTACTACATGGTAAGCGAAAAAAAGGAAGTGAATTTCTTTCCCCAACATAATTGAAGCCCATATGAGAAAGGGCAAATTGAACGGATGCTGAATAAATCATTAAAAAAATTCAATTTCAAGTGAGTTGTATGGTCTATTTCCATTATTTAGCTTTGGCATGGCCAATACAAGCTCAACATTATTCACTCTACACGTGCTTAGTATTACTTTATCATATATCCAATCATTCTGTTCAATAGGAATAACTTCAAATGTAGAGAGCAGAATCGCCCAGGCAAAGAAGGTCTTCTGCCAGAAGAAGTCTTCTCACTGATAGCAACTAAAGACTGGAAATGGACTGTTCATAAAATAATATACACATTTTTAGTTACACCCTTACAAGGAGTAACTCTAGCATAAAAATAACAGCTGCAGAATATAGAGCATTGAAGACAAGAGGCAAGTGGTGCTCTGAATGAATACTGAAGATAAAATCAGTGGAGAGAATCACAAGGGATGAAGTCCTCGGGAAAAAGGATAAAAACTCAGTAAAGAAGAAGAGGCAAACTTATAGGACATACTCTGAGAAATGGAAGTTTCGAGAAGAGTACAGAGGAGGGAGCACAAAATGTGAAAAATTAATGAGAAAGACCAATAATGGAATGTATCAGGCTAATAAGAAGGGAGTACAATGGACAGTGAACTCTGTAAATTCATGTGTGACTTAGTGGAAATTCAATTTCAATGATAAAAAGAACACTAATTATATTTCCACAGGACTTTTCATTTGGTATGATTAGTTTCAATACATAGGTGTCATCTTCAGATACAAAACCTGCTTTACTAATGATCAGTATTTAGTTCCACTCCAATATCAATCAATGACTCCTTGAGTCATTACTTCATTGACCCTATTAAAGTTTGAAACAACGTAGGATTCCAACTCAAGGATGCAAATTTCATTGTATCTTGGTTTTCCATTTGCATTCCACTATTCCTTCACCATTAAGCCCAAACACTGTGATTTGGATTCAGGTTTGGTGAGTTAGGTACCCTGAGAACTGTGATTTATGAATACTCTACAAAATTTTCCCTGAATTTTGTGCACCGTGGATGAGATAGTTATCCTGCATAAATATTGTTTCTTCATCTGGGACTTCTTTGTTTATGAGTGGAATAAGTGGAAAGAACAAAGGATTCAGGCACAATCATTTGTCGTCATTTGAGACAATGCATATAACAGCATTCCCGACCCAGTGGTAGAAATTATTCCCTCATAATGCTGACTTAAGTGCCCATATCTTTTCATTCCTCATTATGTTTTGGGGGGTACTAGAAAAATAAAAGGAATGTTATTGCTCCTTTTGAAATACTTCCAATTACTTAAGTTTACTTTACCAATAATTGTGTGTTTTCCATATATATCCATTCTTAATGATTATGAGGTTTCATCATCAATGAAAACTACGATATTGTGATAAGAGTGGTCCATTGCCAAATAAGAGTGAGCAAAATACAATCTCACTGTTTAACTTAAACTTTCGTTTATCACTAGCTTTCTAACTGGCAAGAAATTTCTCATGCCGTCCACAAAGAGGCATTGTACCATTGCATGGGTATTATAAATTAAGACATCACCACCACCCCGCCAACAGTACAATGATTGTAGGGCATTTAAGAAAGTTGTTAACATCATTTCCAGACATACACCTTGGTCTCAGCTTCATTGTCATGATGCCATCATCTTATCTCTTCCACTTTAGCATTTTAGCCAGCAATGCCGTGTTTCTATTCAAATCCATTGCTCTCAAATTAGGAAATCTGAGAGTCTCAACTATCCCATAGATTTTTCCCTTCTTTCCTGGACTCAGAGGCATTTTGTGGATATCCGTGTGAGTCATCACACAGGAAATAAAAAGCTGCAAAAGCAAATGAATACAAATCCACATTCCATCTGACCTATCGATCTACTGCCTTGAGTCTCTTGGCAACAAGCTGCCAGTGGTCTAACCTGCAGAATTTCACATAAGAAAACTATCTATTATTACCTGATTTTGTCAGAGGCAGACAAGACAGGGCAAATGCAAATGTTTTAAATCCATGAAAGGTAGTCTAATGTGTTCAGTTAGTGGAGGCCAATGTGAAAGACCTTCGGAGCAGGTAAGTACAGAGCAGTACTATTATTATTTTTTTTTCTCCTTTTCATTCCTCGGTCGTGCTGGGTTATTCTAGGGTACGGGTAATATACCAAGTACTCCCAGGAATACATTATTCATTTGTTTTACTAAAATTTAAGAATTTTCTGACTATATGGCATGTTGCTATAATGACAGCCTTCTGGATTTGGATGTATATGTTGTAATGTAAATTTAGATTTCCCCGACTTTTTCTAAGTTGTTTCGGTATTATTCTGGTGGCTGAAACTACTATGGGTACTATCCCGGCCATGTTCATTTTCCATGATCTTAAAACCTCAGCTGCTAAATCCTGGTACTTGCTTTTTTTCTCCAGTATGGTCCTTTCCATACTTTCTGTCAGAGGAATTGCTATATCCATGGAGTACACAGATTTATTTAATTTGTCTACTAATGTGATGTCTGGTCTATGGTGCAGTATTCTTCTGTCGGTAATGATAGCACGGTCAAAATATAGTTTGAAATTTTTGTTTTCAAGTACGGACTCAGGATTATAATTATAATATGGAGGACAGTTCTTATCTATTAGTTGTTTTTGTTTGCCAATTTGTTAATGTATAATTTTTGACACTAAGTTATGTCTTTGTAAATAATCAGTGCTGGCCAGTATTTTACATCCTGAGAGTATGTGTTGGATGCTTTCTGCACTTTGATAGCATCACCTACATCTGTCATCAGTTGTAATTTGGGTCTTTGAGGATGTATTTGCTATAATGTTTTGTATTTACAACCTGGTCCTGGATTGCTATCATAAAACCCTCAGTCTCCATGAAGAGTTCACCTAATACCAACCATTTGTTTGATGCTTCCTTATCAACATTTTGTTGGTTTAGGTCATAATGATGTCTTCCATGGAGTGCCTTTTTGGCCCACGAATCCAGTAGAGATTGCTGATCTGCTGTAATATTATGTGAGCCGAGGATACCTCTTTGGAGATTTAAAGGAGTGTAACACTTGTCGGCAAGGCATATAGCACTGTGAAGTTTTGTTGTTATCTTTTTATTAGGAAAAAGTGCTGAATGGAAGAGATTTGACGGGCATGTAAAGCTTCAATATCTATTAGTCCCCGTCCCCCTAGGTGACGAGGGAGCACAGTGCAATCCACGGCAGATTTTGGATGGTGGCGGCAGTTATAGTTTGTCATTTTGGTTCTCACCTCTGTTTGGTTCTCTGAAGCTCCACTAATTCTGTTTTAATCCAGCATATGATGCCAAAGGAGTACTTTAAGATGGGTATTCCGTATGAATTGATGGCTTTAATCTTATTCTTAGCAGCTAGTTGTGATTTTAGGATCTTTTTCAGTCTTTGTGAGAATTCTGTCTTTAACTTATTTTTTACACTCTTTTGTTCTGTTAGCCTCGATTGCATGAACCCCAGATATTTATAACATTCCCCTTCTCTCATGGCTTTAATTTTGTCGACATCATTTACCCTGTGATCTCCTTTTTCAATCTTGCCTTTATTTATGTGCAATATTTTACATTTTTCAATTCCAAAGTTCATGAAAATGTCATCTGAGAATGTTTTGGTTGTTACTGGTTATTATTATTATAATTATTACTGCCTAACTGACTTCAAGGATGAGTCAGTGGGGCAGTTAATTGTGCTTGAAGTACCCTTGTTGCGGGCGAGACCTAAGAATAATATTCCAACAGAAAGGAAGGTAATTTTTCTCAAGAGTAATAGCGACTTCACTCCATTTTTTGGGAAACTCTTTTCCTCAAAAGTGCAAGGGTGAGTTCTACCACACTGATGATGCTGTGTTGCTGTATGAAAGCCACAAGGAATTGCAGAGAATCCAGGATAAGAGGAAGTAATGAGCATCATGGACATACATTGTGGTTTTTGACAAGGAGAATGGAATGAATGATATTATACTGAGAGTAAATCACGACTTGATAGAGGAAGTGGAAGATTTTGAGTAACTTTGCCATATGTTTGAGAAAGAGGGAAGGATAGATTAAGGGATTTAAATGAGTATGAATTCTGCAATCTAGGCTAAGGGTAGTATGTGGAGTAATCGAGAAAAGAATGTTTATCCACAGAAGCAAAAACTGCAGCACAAAAAAGTTCACTCCTTCTCATTCTATAGCGTTGAAGTGAAATGCAGTGGGTATGGGTAATCAGAGAAGTGTCCATGGTAAAAGCAGAAGTGATAAGGTACCCACATGGGTGCTCCAGTAATGAAAAAGTATGAAAGGAACATGCTTCGCCAGTCAGGCCAAATCAAGACAATCTATTAAAAGCAAATAACATAACATAATTATCAACTGAATAGTTTGCAGCGTGACTTCGTGAAATTGCTTCATGTTGAAATGAATAACTTTGTAAATTTCACATAGGTGACTATAATGACGACCAGTTTCATAATTATCAATGAGGATTAAATCGTGTGAAACGAATGATTAGACAGAAACTCAAGGGTGGATCTGATGGAAGATACTTTGATGAGGAGAAAATGAAGGTGCCTTAAACCGTTAACACCTAGTGGTTCCGTTTGCTGCCAGTAAGTAGAGTGCCATAAAAATTAAATTTCATTATACTCTCAATATTTTACTGGGTTTTTTTGAACTTCACATCAATTTATGTAAATTACAGTTCATGATTTCAAAGATTTCACTTTTGTAGGCCCTTATTTCATACCATTTCAGATGTTTAACCCTTTTACTGCCAGCCCATTTTGGTTGGGATGTGGGAGGACTGCCAAGGCTGTTTTCAGGAAGTTCGCAAGATTTCACATTTTTTATTATTTCTAGTACTTAATTTTATTTTCATACATCTAGATTTTTTCCCAATGCTGAAGATATATTTGGGGCTGAGAACCATGGAAGAATGGAGGCCTATTTAACGGGAGCCATTAAATAGACCTCATATCACGAAGTAAAAAAGTAAAAAAAGTTGGGCCGATAAATCGGCACAAAGTTTTCGCACATCCAACGAGCGGCGATATATCGGCCCACCAGCAGTTAAAGGGTTAAAGACAAAGAATTTTTAATGAATGTCAAAAAAAAAGTTATTAGCGAGCAGATATTCCAATTTTCTGCAATTTATCCAGAAATATCATTAACTAATACATTTTTTCAAGTGTTTCCAAATCTAAATACAGGCGCCTATATATTTGAGTAGATTTTTTGGTCGCCTCAAAACCAAATCTCATCTATTTAATTTGAGAATTTTTAAAATTTTTATTATTTTTTAATAATATTAATAATTTATTTTGATATATATTCAATGTATAGTTAAAGAAAAAATATAAAAAAATACTTAATATTTTGCATGGCAACATAGAAGATATTTAAAAAATACATTTAGAAGATTAATTAAAAATTCAATTTTATACCCCAATCACCTAGCTGGACCATTTGGTACCAGGCTTGGTCTCCATAACTACCAATGATAAAAGTTAAACGGTTGGACATAATAACTCAGAAAATAATGCATAAGAAAATATTCATTCATCACAAAATTCTAAGCAAAATTTTTTTCCAGGTGTTACCAAGTTCAGATCAGGAGGGCATGTAATCTTCAGAAATTAGTGATATTAGTTAAGAGCAAAACAGGGAGAGAGAACTTTGGAGGGAATGTGCATAGTCAGCTTTACAGGCCTATCAAAGAGCATTAGTCTTTTGACTGTGCCTAGCCTGAAAGGAAATTGCATGATTTGTAAGTATATACTTATGCATGCAGTCTTTAAGGGTTATCAGCTAGGTGAGAGGTTTCAATGCCTCCGAAGTTTCGAGGTCCATCATGCTCTTTATCCATGAAGAAGTTGATTCTTCAACTTCCCTGATGACAAAGAATGTAATGGACCATGAAACATCCGAGACAATGGATCCTCCCAGCTGGCTTCAGACCCAAGAGGATTTCATCCAGGTAATTTGCCAGGAAAGTACTGGATCCTTCAATAAGTATATACGTTAAAATTGAAACCTAATGAATCTATTTTCAGAGTTAAGTGGCTATTTTCATCAACCAGCCAATAGATACATGAAAAAGGATTAAAGAAAAAGGGATTTAATCCACATGAAAAAGACCCAGATAAAGAGAGACATTCACCGATTGATTCGGAGGAAACTAAGAAACAAATGAAGGATACCACATGACTAAAATAGCTCACAGGAGAGAGGAGAGGAGAGTTGCATCAAAGCAATGATAGGACTGATGAGTATAATTATCTTTACCCTGGTCTTTCTCCATTGCATTAACCACAGTAGTCGCGAAACATTAGTAATATTTGGCAAGTGATTTCTACCAATACAATTAAGTAAGGATTAAGAATTCCAGAGTAACAGTATATTTATTTATTTTATTTATCTTCACTATCCCGAATACAGCACAATGTGCCAATTTACGTCGGGTGGATAACAGTAACAACGGACGACACACAAACCCATGTCCTTGGTAGATAATATTCTACCCAGGCGGGACTCGAACCCGTGACCCTCGGGTTAGCATGCGAGGACTTTACCCCGCCGCCACCAGGGCTGACAAACAGCACACTACCAGACTACTGAATAGAATGTAGAAATGCATCACATACACAAATGATAGCTAAAGACTTCATCATTCGTATGAATGATGAACAAAAATTCTTAAATGTAAGGGGGTTTGAAAGCTCCAAAAATCAAACATATCTTATGGCATTCATTGTGAAACTTCAGCCTTGCTAAGACATCAATCTAAGGTCATAATTCCTCTCAGATAAGTTGAAATTGCCAGCTTTATGTCTCTTGAGGAGATTAATTGTACCAAAAATCCATTTTCTTTGTGTTTTTTCAGCCAACCTGTTTAATACCATCAAGTCATTGGAACTTATTGTGACAAACACCACAATTTCGTTTTACCTTAAATGTTTCTTCATGTTTTCAATTATATCTTCACATTAAATTAGCCACCATTGGCAGATTAATTTTTAACAATATATTTCCTTTTTTCCAAGTGTATAGGTTACTGGAAACTTCAGTGTTCATTAATTAAGTTACATACCATGGCTTGGTAAAGGAGGCAAAATTTTACAGCGATACTTGATTTGCTTCTCTAAATATAAAAAACGGCATTCTAAATATAGAGCTTTAGAACAGTATTATCGAATCATTTAGAAGATTTAACAAGAAAAGCGAATAAATAAATTCACAAAGAAACAATTTCCGGGAAACTTCAGCAGTCTATACCTTTCATCGAGTAGAACTTCCATTCATCATATTCAGAGAGGAATATTAGTCAACAGTCTATAAACCATGTAAACAATGATGAATAAGTCAGGTTCAAGTACTAAGAATGACACGCAACGAATGTGTATTTCCAAGGCTTTCCTACGCATATCTGCGCACCCGATTCACCCCTATCTCAAAGAAGTATGTTTCGACTAGTCTACGTTCAAGACACCTAAGTAAACATTTACTCTCCAAGCATCACAGAGAATGGTAAAATTAGAACCATTAAAGAGCTCCGACATAAATAGCGACGCTAGATTTTTTTAGAAATGCATGAGTCACAACCAGTCAAGAAGGAGTTTCCAACGAAAGGCGGCGAGTTCACTACCTACGCGACCTTCACTGGACACACAATGAGTCAGTCGGAGGACAGGTATCTAACAAGGGGGTTGGTCTCATTTCATTAGCCGCAATGATCATCACCAGTAGAAACCATAGGTACATAAAGTCACATATTACGTCCTGACCACCCGAAGATCACGAGACAACAACATTTAACTCCGATTCGGTAAATAAGTTGGTCTAACGATACTAACCCTGGTGGAAGCAAGGAATGTTTATAATGTTACTCACCCATGACTTGAACTCTGCAAATGGCACAAGTGTCGCATTCCACATCCCAGCTCCACATGGCCACAGCATTCCACTTTTTCAGGCTAAACATTTTCTCTGGCTTCTGAGCTTCGCCGTCTCCTCGATCTATGTTGTCATTTTCATCTGCCATGTTGAAAGCGGTATCGAAGTTCATACTGATGAAGGCAAGTTATTTCGCTCGATAAAATTACCCATAATTTTCATTTAAAGTATTATTTTAAATTTCAAAATATTTTAATATCGCGTAATGGAAGGATTACGATGAAAAACTAGCTATCATTTGACTCTCTTTATCACATTTGTTTCACCTGTTGCTCTTCCTGTTTACTAAAGCAGGAAACAGGTGAGTTGAGATGAAGTGTCAAGGGATGTGATTCAACTTCATACTTTTCAATGTTTGTGTGGTTTTTTGTCTTAATTAAGTGATGTGAGGTATTCCATAGTTAATACTTGAACCTCAATCAGAAGTGCAGCTTGCAATAAGCCATCATTAAGCACTAATTTATCGGAAACAGAGGATAAACGTAAATGTCGGTGATAATTGCAGACGGAGTTGATGGTCCATAAGATGAGCGGAGACGAAAACATACGATGGTTTCATGGAAAAATCACCCGCGAGGCGGCAGAAAGCATATTACTAAATGGTAAACAATTAAATTTAATCTCTATTAAACAATTCCTCAGGCCTAATTATGAATATTTCTGGCTGACTTCCCCTGTCATTCTATCTTCAGCAGGAGGTGAAGATGGGCTGTTTTTGGTTCGAGAAAGTAACACAGCTGTCGGAGATTATGTCTTGTCGGTGATGCACGAAAGTGAACCCGTGCATTATCAAATAAGAAGACATGGAGAAGATGCCTTTTTTTCCATTGGTTAGTCTTTTTTGCATGTATTTTCTGCTATATTTTCACCTTGTGCTAAAGAAAAACCTGAAGTTTGTGGGTGATGAAGCCGATTTGTTGTTCCGTAGACTGCACATCGGTATGTTAGCCGTTGAAGAATGGGTGTCAGTATGTCATTTGCTGGAGAGCCTGTTAAGTTGCTCGAAGTTATGAACTACGAGATCCAACTCACCAGTTGATATTGGTTACGTATCATACTTGTTTAATCAAGTACTGGAGATAACGTTTTTCCCTCTCATTTTGAGTGTCTTGAGTCATTGCAGCCATGAAGTAATCAATCCATGGGTTGAATGGGTTTATTCTAGCGAAGGAGATGAAACCTGTAACCGATCTTGTAAATATACACTATATTCAACGAAAACACTAATTGGTTTTTTTTGAGATTGCTACTCATCTGTCCTAATTCGTCAAAATCACCCAAATATGGATGAAATGAGAGGAAAATGATTTACAATGTTTCAATTCACTACTCACACTCTTGATGCCTTCAAAATAAGTGTGTGTGGTCATTGTGATATGGAAGATAACTTGACTGATCAGTCGACGTATCTATATACCTGTGAGCCATTTCCCATTGGTGGCTTTCTGTCTATTACCTGCTGAAATCAGTTGCTACTGGAATTTATAAAGTATTCACCAACAATCTCTTACAACATTTGTTGTTCCATCCCATGGATTGTGTTTTATGTAACATTGAATATAGTTTAGATGATGTCCAATTAGATGTGATATTGAATAAGAGATTCTCAAGTCCTCTTGGGAACAATTCTTTGTACTTCCTGTGGTATTAGAGATGAAGTCTGGCAAAATGATTTCCCGCTCAAATCTTTCTTCTTCCCTCTCTCACCCTTATCTCACATCAAGAGAATTGGTGTTTCCATATTTTATTCTTACTGCGCAGACTTATGTGTGAAGCCTCTTCTCCGTTCTTTGTCCTTTTTATCTTCTACCTCTTAGTTCTTCTATCTTGCTTTGGTCTTCCCATTTTATAAATTATATTTAGCAAATCATTATCTGATTGCAAGGTGCCTCAAGGCTGGAAAATAGCCAACGTCCCACCAATATTTAAAAAAGGAAATAGAAGTAGCCCAGGAAATTACTGGCGTATTCATTAACATCACTTTTATACAAGATCCTTTAACACATTGTCGTTAGTAATATTATGACATTCCTGAATAGTCATAACTTCTTACACAGCAGTCAGCACAGCTTCCATAAGGGCAGGTCCTGCAAAATGCTGCTTGCACTCTTCCTTTATAATATCCTAAAATGAGGTGAATCTAAAAAGCAAATCAACATGGTATACATCTTCAGATACAGTACATATATCTTGGATTGGCCTTAACTTCTGACATACTGACTTCAAGAAGGCATTCGACAAGGTTCCTTTCAAAAAACTCATGTATAAATTGCATTCATGTGGAGTTAATAAAAAATAGTGAATTGGATGAGGGACTTTCTCAGTGATCAAAAACAAAAAGTAGTTATTAATGGTTTTAGCTCTGATATGGGCTAAGTCACATCTGGTGTTCCTCAAGGAAGCGTGATTGGTCCTCTTTTATTTATTATTTATATTATTGAGCTAAGTTCTCGAGTTAGCAGTAAATTAAGATTATTTGCAGATGATACAGTTATCTACCATGAAATATGCAAAGACGCGGACTTTGAAGCTCTGTCATCGGATCTTAACAACATTCATTCTTTGTGCCAGGAGTGGGAGTTAGAATTAGATATAAGTAAATGCACCACAGTTCACTTCTTGTGAAAGTCATCACACAAATGCCATACCTATACTGTAGGTGGAGTAAGCATCAAATCTTCAGATACAGTCAAATATCTTGGAATTACCTTAACTTCTGACATCATAAGGAATTTTATCAGACCCAAGTGAATCATAGTGAAAATCAATGTTGGGTCTGATAAAATCTTGACATCTGTTGTGTTAATTTGCAAGGTCTTGTGTAGGGAACAACCATGGTGAAGTTCTATTATTTTGGTTGTTGGGAAATATTTTTAGAGAGAAAGTCAGAATGATCAGGCTCTCTTGGCCACTTTGTATTTTGTAGTGTATTGTAATGAACTGCTTTTATACATCATTAAAAATGTTACCCTTTCTTTAGATGAGCATACTGTACATCATGGACTGGAGACTTTGATAGAGCACTATCAAGGAGATTCTCATGGCCTTGAGACGAGATTAAAGAAGGTGTGTCTGAAAGATCCTCCACCTCATGATGCAAGAAAGCATGGCCGAACAAATTTGTTGCATCGAGCTACCAAGGAAGGTGAGTTAACTCCTAAACCTGTGTCAGTTTTTCTCTTTTATTGTATTGAACTATTATAGGACGAAAGTCTCTTGAAATTCACGATGTCAACCTAAAAAAGTATGAAAATGGAAACTTACTCTCAAGTTGTGGCTTATGGCCTCTCAGAGTGAAATCCCTTCTATTAACCACCTCTCCTGATAGCTAGAGTTTTGTGTATTGCAAATCATGTTCTATACGTTGTATTCCTGGTGGAAGAACAACCCAACCAATAACTTGTGCTTTGATGGTTATTTATCTCTATTCAGTCAAAATATAAAAAAAAAAAAAAAAAAAAAAAAGATATATATTCAGTCAAAATAATTCAATTTTTCTTCTGAATTTGATGAATGAGACTCATAAATCTAATCTCTTGTAAAGGAATCTTTCCCAGCCACCCTAAGGTTGAGGCTGTGATTTAGCTTCAGGGATTAAGGACGTACAGATTGCTAGCTATGACAATGAATTCCTGTGGGGGTTGTGTGGATTTTGTGTTTTATGTTTTAAATTTGACTTGTAAGTTCTCAGTGAGCAACTACCGATTATCTGCCAATGCTTTTTGGACATAATTACCTACTACTGATATTCAGATCTCTCAGGTCAGGAATTGACTTTGACAGGTCAAGGACACACTTTCAGTGGTGAAGAGGTGCCTAAATTTCTCATGAGCAACCTCTTTATTTACCCTTAGATTTTCCTGGCTCTAAGTGCATGCTTTTTTACCTCAGAAATTCATTATAAAATCTTAGTCTTATGGGTCAAAGGGAGAATCTAAGTTTTCATTATGCACTGCTATTAGATGTGCATATCTCTCTCTACTTTCTTCATAGACTACTGTTTTTTGGCAGCTTGCTGAAGGTAGCCTGATCTGGTACTCTGCTATTGTGTAGTTCGATGAATGGATGGATGTGAGGTGGAAATGGCTTCTTGTAAAGTGGGGATTGCCCAAATGATTTCATGAATGCATGAGTGAAAGGCAGGAAAGTTTTCTCCACTATAAATTCCTTGTCTGCACTTTTACAATTTCTGTTCATGCTCAATCAAGAGAAAAAAATAAAGAGGACAACTTTTACTAAAGCCACTAGATTTATTAAAAAACGACCCAGGTTCCGATGTGCATTCACATCATCTTCAGGTAAATGAAGGCCGATATGCAGGCCTTATATAGTAAACATTACCAGGTGAGGAGGGGGGGGGAAGGAGAAGACAATACAGATGGAGGGTGGTCGTGGTAGGGGAGGGGGGGGGCTAGGAGGACGAAGAGGAGGGGATTAAAGCTTTGAGGATGGGGGAATACGCAGGGAGCATACATTCATTAAGAAGGAATTTATCACAGCCAACTTGGTTTTTAAAAATCTGAAGATGGTATGAATGCACATCGAAACCTGGGTTGTTTTTTAATAAATCTAGTGGTTTTAGTAAAAGTTGTCCTCTTTATTTTTTAATGATGGAATACCACCAAGTGAAACTAACTAAAGTGAGTGATACTCAATCAAGAGCCTAGTGCAAAATGGCTGTACAGGTGTACTCTCGATCATTCATGTTTCTGAGATTCTACAATAAATAGCTATGGTCAATTTTCTTTTTTTTAAGTTAAAATTAATTGTATTCTTACCAATTGATATCCTTTATGAATGTTTATTATAATGTTTTTCTTCTAAAATGTAACCCAAAAAATCACAATGTGTCCTACGGGCTGGGAAATAGAGTAATATGTAGTCATTCTTCAGCAGTACGGTTGGTGGCCTCTTAATATTGGTTTCATTGCATGCAACTGCCAAAACTAGCATAATTGCTCAGCTTTGTTTGTTCTCTATTTCCTTCCTTTTGTGTCCTTCATGATAATACAACCTAGGATTTTTGCCCGAGGAAGAGAGATGGCTTAAAATCTTTGATGAAGAAATTGGTTTCCAATTCATTCTCCCTGTTTCATTAGTGTAGCTAATGAATTATTTATTAATTATCCATTGGTGTGATCTCATGACTTCAAATTTAATCCAATATTTCTCTTGAACTAATGCTGTATTAAGGAGGCTTAATTTGGATCTTTTGTCTTACTCGCTCATTAAATTGTTTATTGGTTAATCATTAATTAATTATTTTTCCAGGAAATTATACTGTGGTATCAGAACTTCTTAAATGTGGGTATAGAAGTGTAGATGCCAAAAATGCTGAAGGCCAAACTGCTGTTCATCTAGCCAGTGTACTAGGCAAGGATGGAATTCTCAAGAAACTAATAGAAAGTGGAGCCAATATAAATTGTAGAGATACTGCCGGCAACACCCCATTGCACGTATGTGTGATTTCTATTTCAATCAGTTATCTATATGTCATAAATATGTTATGTAATTTAGATTACTATGTGTGTGTGTTTAGTGTGTAATCAATTTGATAAAATTCAGAGATTTTTTTATTTACTGGAATATTCACTTGGTGGAGCTGCTCTTTTTCATTTGAGTTGACAGGGATATATACCACTCTCTTGGAACTGCTGTTAAAAGACATTTTTCAATGCTCCATTTTCATGGAACATTTTTTTTTATAGATTCATTTTTTTTCTATTTTTTTTCATTTTGTTTTTTTTTTATTTTTGTCTCTTTGGCATATCATGGACTTGGTTTTAATTTCAGTATGCTTGCCAAATGAACTTGCCTAGCACAGTTAGAACTTTAGTTCAAATGGGTGGAGCAAATGTTCAAGTAAGGAACACTGAAACAGGTATGTGCAGCTGTGAATCACACTATATGTAGAAAGCATTCGCTGTATAACATTATCTGTAATGAATTAGTCCCTTCAAACATTCCATCATCTATGTTTTTATATGAAAAAACCTGTGAAGTACTTGGAAAAACTTTCAATTAGATAAGTAATGTTCATTAAACTCTATTTTGGACTAGTTATCTGCAAAAGTTTTTATTCCATGATTAACCATCTGCAGTGCTTTTCTAGCTTGCTTTCCGCTAGTATAAATGTGGAATTTTTTAGTTATTTATTCAACAATTTATTTTGTGGACATTAATCACTTTTTACATGTTTTTATTAGTTTTTTGTGTGTATGCTTATATTAGCATATGGCTTTTTGATGCTCATCATTCTGCTACCCTTTGAACTTAACAAAAGTAATTTGAAGCATTTTAGTAGGTTCCTTACTTAAATGTGAATGTTTACAGATCACAAAGTTATGCATTTTGGCAAAACTTTTAGACACCCTAAGGGTTGGTTTTAGTAATTTGTCTTGAAATTTCATCCAATAATAGAACAGTGAGTGGGGTTATGTTATGAAGTGCATCTAATGGTGCCAAAAAATTCACCTCATTCTTCTGCCAGTTACACTAAACATACACTGGGTCCTTTCAAGAAGGCATAGGTGTGCATCACTCTATGTAAAAGTATATGCATTGATGTCGTGACTAAGTTCATATTCTTTCTTGTTGTATAAATATATAATTTTTTCTCATTTGTGTAAGTTTCTTTGGAAAATAATAGGTACTTCCAAATGAATGATCAGAAAACGGCAGCATCTTGCAGTGCTTCTTTTATATTCCATGTGAAGATTCTATTTACTCAATGTGGAGACTAATTGGGGGAAAGGCAATAGTTTTAACCATTTACATATTTTGTTCTCCTCTGTTTACTTTTATCATTCAGAATGAAACAAATAATATTGGGAGAAAGTAAAACGATCTCTTCTTATTCACCTTGAAGCTTCAGTTTTTCCATGCATATCTATTATTCACAATGTCACCTTCTTAGTGACATCAGAGGGGGTGGTCAAGCCTGAATCATTCTGTCACTGTTTTTCACTTACAATGACAGGGATTACGGCATCCTATAGTAAGGAATTTGGCTCCTCTTGTGAATGATTGTAAATTTGAATTTTCTGCAATAATTACAATGTGATATGGAAAATGATAGCTTTAACTATCAATTTCCCCTTATTTGAAAGCTATAACTCAAATGATCTGTGGACTTGTTCTTTAAAAATGGCCGTGTGACTTGTAATTGTGGTGTTTTGAATAAAATTGAAGTGTGAAGGAACACTAAGAACAGTCTGTTGTTATTTATCATTTAAATTTGATACTACATGCCCCGAGCAACATTTAAAAAACTGCAATCTTCAGATCTAAGGAATATAAATACATGGAGGAATAGCCATCTATAGATTGAAAATTACTGTAACTCTCTTAAACTTGTGATGTTAGTTGGATATTTAGCCAGGGGAAGAATAGGAAACAATTGTCAAGCTAGACTTGTCTTTCCATGGACACTATTTTTGTTGGTTGATGCTAAAAGCTATCCTAGCTTCTGTGTTACTGCTAACCTCCTTTTTCTTTAAAATGCTGATGCGTCTATGTTCGAAGTGGCTGTGACTGAGATTTTCACAGAGATCACATTGTGTATGTTCCGCTTCAGGCTGGGTGCCACTTCACGAAGCTGCCTACAGAGGTCATGTGGAAGTCGTGAGGGCTCTTCTGGCTCTCGATGCTCCAGCTCACCCTCGGACACCTGGGGGAGGAGACAAAACTCCAGCCGACCTCGCTGCGGAAGGAGACTTCACGGAGTGTGAAGAAATTTTAAGTTAGCTCATAATTTTGTTCTAACTGCAGCTAATCAAACTAACATTTCCAAGTAAAATGTGTTTTTTTAATCAATTATGCATTCTTATTTTGTTAGCGAGAAAATTTTGTTATAATTCAGCATGCTTACTGCCATAATTTTTGTCATGTGCAGGATTTCTATTCTAACTTCGACTTGATTCTTCAGATCAAGTTATGAGTTTCTTTTTTTAGCACAATGTTTTAATAGTTGAATTAATCTGGTAATACTTTATCTATCATTATGATTTGCTTGGGTTGGCCAATGGTAGCCCATAAACAGGTTTACCAGGGGGATTATCTAATGCTTATTTGCATTTCTTTTTTTAAAATGTGATGTTTGAAATGATCACTATTAGCAACAACTAATTTGCTATGATTGGCCCTGCTTGCTTAAGCCTAGCAGTTTGACTAATATAGTGCTTTGTTTGGTCCTAAACCAGGGAACTACAAACCACCAGCTGCTAAGGGCCATCGTAAGGAATGGTATCATGGGAGCACAAGCCGAAATCAGGCTGTGGAAATACTGAGGGAGAGTGAGAAAGAATTAGGGGAAGATGTGGACGACATGGCTGGCATATTTTTGGTGCGATGGAGTGATCGAAAGGGAGGAGGATATGTACTGACCATGTTGCATGCTGGCCAACCATATCATTTTCAAATTAGGAAGAAGGTAAATGCCTGATTTTTTTTGTTTTTGATTTTTAACTAAAATCTTGTCGTAAAATGGGAAACTCTTTAGTATTCATCCTGATACCTAGTGTCTTTTTCTAAATACATGAGTAATGACTTTTTACCAGAGAAATACCAGTTCCAATTTGATTACTGGAGTTCAGCGTCTTTGGGCTCTGGTCAGATTAAACTGAGTGATCCTTGTTTTCTTCATAAGTGCTGTTGCACATCTGCAAGTTGCAGGCATTACAAAATGACATAAAGCTGCTGCAGCTGGTTAAACTGATATCCTAACACTCTTTTGATTTGGATGTTTTGTCCTGAAGTGTAGGCAACCCACATTTCCACTGGTCAGAGCATTGGGCTATGACTAGAAGACTAGAAAATCATTTAAGAAATGTATATGAAATAAATTCATATTCTTCATGTGGGAGGTCAATGACTAGATGGTAAATTTAATGGTGGAAATATTGGAACTGGTTTTTAGTGGAAATATAAAGGAATGAAGCTTATTAATTTTATAAATAGCTTCCTCATTGATGTACTACATAGTTAATGGTGAAATCATGATAGGAATGTTTACTTTTCATTGATCAAAAAAAATCCTCTAATTTGTGATGTGAGGACACAACTCATAGCTCTTGACCTGTTGAGGTGTTAGCTGGTCAAAGTGTTTCATGAATGCATGCATCAGCAAAAAGAGCCATAAGGTTTCACATTTTTTTGTCATCCATTTGAAAATAATAGAATGGAGATGTGTGCATGGTAATGAATTAACATGAAAAATTGAGGGCTTGAATGCATAAAATAGCTTTGTGTGAGTCCATGGGATGGTTTCTCTCTTTAAGGGCCACTTCTACATCCTGAAATCTCACTGTGGCACTGTAGTTTGTTCATCCTAAAACCACCAGCTTTTCTGAGGGCCATTTGTAGTTGGCAGGGAAAATAAAAACAATTTGAAAGGCCATAGTTATTTTTCAATCCAACAATAGAAAGTGCAACTTAATCAGAAAGCAAGAGTCACCCTAGGAAGCAAGCAGGAAAATAACTTCCTTTTCAAAATGTTTCTGTCTTTTCCCTGTCCACTACGTGTGTATATGTCAGTGTACCCCATTCTCTTCAATGCTATTCTACTTATCCATCAGTTGTCTTCAGTATGTTTGGAACCTTTTAATTGGTATAAATCTATAAAAATTCTGCAAGATCTACAATATGTACTGGCACTTATGACCCATTTGCTATTCTCAGAAATGCTTTCAAAATCAGCCTACATCTCATGGGTCAAGGGTAAAGCTACATTTTCATGCATCCAATTTAGTATTGCTGTCATAGGTTCCCATTTCTCTACTTTCACTGTGGGCTACTTCATTGTGGCTGCAAGTTAAATGTGCACACCTGATCATTAGTTTCTGGAATTCTATGGTGAATAACTGTAATACAATAGCTATTTTTGGAAGTTAGCAATCCCATTGTCTTAGTATGAATTATTATCATTTGTGGGTTTAGATTTTAACACGTTTGCAGCGGATGCTATATTTGCCATTCTTTCCCCATGGGCGGCAATTTTCATCTATTCCCCTTGTGGGTATTGTAACCTCACCCGGTCATGTTTTTCTTTCCTACTAAAACCAATTCGATCAACCTTCACAATTACCCAAACACTTAAAATCTTACCTCCTTGCTGAAGGTATTAATGGTTAGCATTATTCAACATATTAATAAAAACACTGCTCAATAAATAAAATAGTATAATACTTTCTTTTAATGAAAAAAATTGATTTCGTTATAACAACACCAATATTTAGAGCTGTTTAAAATGTATTGGATCTAATTTACAATGTTACTCTCTTATGCTCCAATTTTATACATTTACGTTATTTACGACAGCAATATTTTTATAAATGGAAGTTATTGTTTTTCTTGGCTTTATTATCCTTAAAGTTAGACTTATCAGACGCTGGGGATTCTCGTCTCTCTTATGTGGCTACGGGTATGGTTTCGCGTTCTCCCTCCTTCCTTATTTCCAGAATTCTGGGCCGTACGGTTTCTATCTTGGGTATCCTTCCTGATTCCTTCCTGGCCTCTTTATAAATCCCTGGTTTAATGTTCGTCACCTCTATGCCGCTTTCTATCCGCTCCCTGCCGTTTTTATTCTCCGACTTTCGAACTTTTTCCCCATTTCGCGTCCTTTAGATCTTTACTCCTCCACTTATCTCTGCTGACTCCTTACTGTTCACTCTCTAGGCGTCCCCCGTTACTTATTGTTACCTGTGTATTATTTTTACATCATCCTGAACTCCCCGATGTAAATATTGATTTATGTCTGGCATCCCTAGTTATCTATTGTTATGTGCTGTTTTATTATGATTTATGACTATTAATTTGCATTGCGATTTTATTTTCGAATTTATTTATGGTAGGATTTTATTTGGTTATAGTATGCAACCACTGCTCACTCTGTGAATTTCATGCTTTCGTCTAAAATATCTTCAGAATACACTCGTCAGCGATATTTTTTAGATAGGAAAGTAGGTGAAATATTCATAGGATTCTAGTGAGAAATAGAACATCATTGCAGTCATGATATTGATTTTTTGGAAAAAATAAAATATTTCCTTATAGCTATTATCAACTGCTTTGGATTTTTCTTCCGTAGCCTTCACGAAATCCTTCTTCTGCCATAATACCCTGCTTTGGTTTTACGGCTTCGGCAACAATATGCAGCAGGAGGGCAGTTGGGTCTTATCTACGAATGGAAAAGGGTCTGGATACCTGAGGGCGGTTGTGAAAACTATTTACCTATGCACCCGCTGGGAAATCCTCCACCCTTGTGAGGTAGGCACCGGATGGCCCAGCCGCTGGGACCCTATGCCAAACAATGGCTTACCCTCTCTCACGCCATTATGAGTGATATTTTAGGGATTTCCTTGTCTAGAGGTTGGCGACCAGCCTCTCAGCACGTGTCCCACACATTGCAAAGGCGAGGGCCTACCATCTGAAGGTCGCTCATGAGAGGGGTGGCGGCGGTCATAGCCAGTACGTTTGAATCTATATTTTTCTTTCTCGGCGCATGAGAACCCTTACTCCTGGAATATTTTCATCTGCATAAGCGAAGACGATGCTTCAAGTTTCATTGCTGGGAGGCCTTGTACAGTTACATAACATAATCATTTTACTTGTATTGGCCGTGGGTGGGTAAGCCTTTTGATCTTCCATTTTGTGCTACTCTGAATAATAGCTTCTTCGGAATTGTTTTGATGATTTCTGACTGTGAAGCTGTACGTGCATTGTTCATTCCTACCAGTCTCTACCAATAGCTCTTTAGCAATTTTCTAACTTCCTTGTCGTGGGACAATTTTTTTCTCCCCCTGCAACTAACTCACCAAATATTACTCTCGAACAATTTGGACAATCCTCAGTCTGGGCTGAAACACGAGTGACCCGCGAGATACACTAGTTTCGGTTTTTTTCTTGAAAAGTGATTTTTTCATTGAGGTGGTAGAATATCATTAGAAGTCATGGGAGATTCAGATACATCACTCTTTAACTTCTCTGATTCTGATGATTCGTATATCCCGTCCAATATCAAAGATGACAGTGACTCTCTCTATTCAGAAGAGGAAAGCAGGGAAGATTCGTCATTGGAAGAGGAAGAGCATGTTACATCTTCGTCAAGATCGAGTGCATGGGAAGATTGCACAGGTTCTGCCCAAAAATTTACCTTTTATGGTGGTGCTGGTTTAGGTGTACGATTGGACATTTTCAGATCCGGTTAGTGTTTACATTTCCTGAACAATGAAGTGCAAAATCTAATAGTTCAAGAGCCTAATAAAGACACAATGCAGGTTATGGAATCGGAAGTTATTAGACAACAATCCAGGATGCAGAAGTGGAAAGACAGTTCGAAGTTCGAACTCCGCTATTTCATTCTGATTGCGATGCCATCCTGATTGCGGTGGTATAAGCCACTTACCCTAAATGCTGCTATATTGATCACAGAAATCACTATACCGGAATGATTTCATCCGGAATGTAATGAGTCGGGGCAGGTTCGAGCTACTATTGAAATGATTTCTTGTCAGTAACAATGCTGATTTGACTACCAGCACAGATAGATTTGCCTAAGCTCATTGACCTGGTCTGCAGGATATTTTGTTCTACTCTCACTCCTGGGGAAAATTTTGTGATAGATGAATCCGTGGTACCTTGGAGAGGTTGACTACATTTTATGCAGTACCAACCGGGAAAGGCTCATTAAATACGGAATTAAGTGTTGTTAGCAGCACACTCCTGAGTCCTATGCACACAATCTCCAGGTTTACGCAGGTAAAAGTGAAACGCCTGTGCTGTGGGAGATTGTTGGGCACAGTCACCAAGTTGTGCTGCAGTTTACCGAAGGACTTTTAGATGCAAGCATGATATTGTGCATCAATAATTTTTATACCAGTTTTGAACTTGCTGAAGAACATCTGAGAAGGAAAACTCATGTTTGCGGCTAACTCCGATCGAAGCGGAAAGGTGACCCACAAGCCGTTCACCAAACAAAATTGAAAAGGGGGAAAAGGTCATTGATGGCCTTTTGAAGGACGATTTAGACGGCAGCAAGGCCACTAGTGATGGTGCTCGACCTTGGAAGAAGAAAAGGTCCATACATAACCTAAACAAATCTTGAAAGTATTAGGTATTGGATATAGAAACTGTTTGGTTGCAAATGGTGTATGACTAGGGTAGTATTTCAATATTTTATTCATGGAGGGGAACTTCCTACCTGTATGCTCATGATGAGGTCCGTATTTGTGTTGAAAATCAATGCCATTTCATGTGATGTATGTACAATATTAGGGGAGAGTCAACAGTGAGACATTCTATATTGCAATTGTGGAAACTAGTGCACACTTTATGTACAATATGATATGTGTTTTACCGGCTGAATAGAAAACATTGTAAAATTTTGCTTCATGTTATTGCCGCATCGTAGGCAATAACGACTAAAGTGCTATAGTCATCTACATGTTTCTTGTGAATAAATACAATAACGAAGTGTTTATTTTCTATAAAAGCTTTTTTTTTTCATTTGATGAAATTTATCCAAATAATGTCTGGATAAATAATTTTAGGACTAGCTAATGCAAAATGCGTCGCAAAAATGTTTGAGATCCATGAAAATGTAGAATAGGCAATTTGCATTACTCGGATTACGTATTTCTAAGAGTTCATCATTATACAGTAAAGCCTCCAAATAACGAACCTCCATATAGCGAAATTTGACAAAAACCTCCCTATTATGAAGTCATGCACCCGGTCTTGGGCCCCTCCCATACATAATGCATGCAAAAAACCTCCCATAATGAACCTCTGTAAGAACAAAACCTCTGCACAACGAAGTCCACGTATGGGTGGGCCCCAACATGGAAGTGACCTCTTTTTAACGAATTTATTTCTTAAACAGCATTTTTATTTGTACATATTATTGTTATTAGTGTTATAACCAACACGAGATAATGTTCGGCTATTCTCTCTATAGTGACGTAATTTTCGGATGATTTTTCCCGCCATTAATGAGAGCATTGTCTCAGTATGATCCAAGTGAACGGCCCGGATGCAAAACCTGTACTCATTCCTTCAGCTCTTATCTTTGCGATGTGTGGTATTAATTAAGTTTCATTCAAAATGTTAAGGGAGCAGGCTAGATTGCAAAAAAAGTGTTTGCAGACCGTTGGCATTTTCCCTAATATGATTGATCGCTGACAGATATAAAATTACGGTTTTCACTAATGAAGAGAGAGAGAGTAAAGATACAGCATGGGTTCTATTTTGAATTTCTAGGTACTTTGCATATCAGAAATGTAAATGCATACGTTTACCCAAAATCAACCATTTTCTCCGGCACAGTACTCAACCATGAGATGGATTATTTCGGCGATAGAAATGTAAACCCACGGATAAACCCTTCTCTTATCATTCGTACCCTTCTGACATTCATGTTTTGCTTATTATTCGAGAAATCTGGAAACTTGCGGACCATATCGTGACAATTCTCTGGTGCTCTTCCGTGATAATGCGATGCCTGCACAGTGACATTTGGGCCCCTGGGCTTCTGACTGAGCATGAGCTCCGCTTGTATTATGTTACGAAACATACTTTGAGACCTCGAAGGGTCTTCCGTGGCAAGCGATATGGCTAACACATGGACTTTTAATTTCAATAATATAATGCTTTTCTTGAACATTTATGGAAAACATATCATAATCATGATACTTGTAAGTTTCTGATTGATTTAAATCCAAACACGATGGAATTGCATTGATTTTCAGCCATACAACCTGATGTAACTTGGCTTTCCCCCACTACACAGCTCTGAGGTGGCTTTTAAGGTTTCTCATAGTGGTAATGTTGAAATGCCGGCGATGTAGCCCGTGAAACAGCGGTACAGTGCTATGTTATGCTCAAAAAAGCGGGAAAAGCCAAGTATACTACACACTGTACACCAGACAGAGCAAAGAGCATGGAACGCCAAAGGTGAAGAGAGAGCATAGCTATATTGCTCTGAATTTCCAGTAGTGTCGAGGCAAAAGCTGTGCTGGTGAGGGTTGTGCAGGGCACACGTGCAACACAATACACAGATACTACCTGTTTTTTTGTACTGTTATTACCCCGAAATACCGCTAAGTCAATCACTCACGTGCCTAGTTAATTATTTTCATCCAAAAGATCTTAAATTATAACAAATTTGTTCAGAATAAAATTAATCAAAAAAGTCAATTATTGCTTAATACTTGCAAGAGCCAAATCTATTTTGAAATGGAACATGAATGGATTATCCAATTAGATTTCACTATCAATTACCGCGAGTATTCGTAATTGGTATACTGCATTAGAGTTATGATTATTATGTCCATTGAAACTGGATTGCGAAATTAATGAGAGTCGCGTCCTAAAGCAACACAAACTCTTGGCTGCTCCTGTGACAGCGCAACCCGCACATAACCTTCGTACAACGGCGTCGTCATTTTTCTCGTCCCGGCGAATTCGTTATATGGAGGTTTTACTGTAGTTGATTTCCTTATATTTACTGAATTTCGAATTCTAAGATAGTAAATATAAGTTATTGTAGTATTTTACGTAGAAATACAGATAAAACTCACGATAAACTGAATGCATTAATCCACACCCCATTGTTTTACTTACTAAATTTATTCACGGAAAAACGTCACCATTACGTCAATAAATTATCTTCGTGGGGCAAAACAAAAGTCGTATTCCTCCCTCATGGACGTATGGGGATAAAAGATCCCTTTCTTCTTATGGCGGGCGCAACCACCGGTGGGTCATGCTGCCCAGGGGGATAGGAAAGCCGTGATCCACCGGTGGGTCATGCCGCCGCAAACATGTTTAACTTTTTCTCATGAAAGCCTACCCAAAAAATCACTGAATCTGAAGACCCAGTATGGCCATGGCCTGAGAAATATGATTGAAAAAATTCTTCCACTACTTGTTTGCTTTGGAAATAATTTGTTAAGCGTAAAATGTGCTGAAATCTTGGTTATATTTGTATCTTAACAGGATAAATTTTACTTCATTGATGACGGTCCTTACTTGGAATCCTTAGAGCATGTGATTAGACACTATTCAATTCTGTCTGATGGGCTGCCTGCAATATTGGGTCGTCCAGTTGCTCCTAAGAAAGAGACAACGCCTCCACCCTTGCCACCTCTGCCTCCAGAACTTCCAAGTCCTAATGCTGCTCAAGTTAATGGAGTAAGTATAACTTAAAAAACTTCAGCTACTCATTGTTACTCCTCTTAATGACTACAACCTTGCGGTGATGGAAGGACTTGTGTGCTCCGATGACACCTAGAGCTGAACATGTGGGAGCAATGCTCCTGATCGGGCCATCCATGCCAGATAAGTGGAAGGTTAGGAGACAATATGTCTGCACAGCATCTGTTCCTTAGTGAGACAGCTTCAAAAGACAGTGTGGAGGCCTCTCACGTGATGGTGAAGGTGAAAAACACTTTTGAGAGGGCAATGCAACTCACCTCAATTAAAAAAACCATGCTATCATGGACAGTACTTAAATGGAAATGAATCCTGGCAAATGTGGAACTCGGCCCTGCGGGCCGGTTGTCATGCCCAGCACCATAGGGAGCAAGACTCCTACAGTTGCCAACTCGTGAAATCCTTGCTCAGAATTAGATGCAAATGATGAATCAGTAGATAAAAATATGCAGAAGAGGAATGCAACTATGATAATAGGCATATGGAATGTTTGCTAGGAAAATTGATTAAAAATAAAAATTTATTTTCTTACCACTCTATTTTTTGAATAATTAGCTATTTACAGCAGCAATTTAAGTCAAAATGTTACAATTCCTAATTTACAATGTAAGGAAAGGGAAAAGTGCATTGAAATAATATTTAATGCAATTAATTCAAATGCTAGTTCATTTCCGGTTATTAGATGCCAATTCACGTAAATTGAATACGCCGCTAGCAAAATCAGCTGATCTTATTGATGCCATGACAATTGCAATGATTCGAAAGCATCTCCCCTTTATAATTCATAGGGCGTAGAAGAGTAAAATGGACATTGAAAGAACAAGAATACACGATCGGGCGGAGAAGCGAGCTAAGTATTCCAATATGTGTTAAAAAAGAAACAAGTATCCGTAACTTACTTGCTTTATTATAATCCTTGGAAAATTCATCTATGTCTAATACAGTTGGTTGCCCGTTATAAACAAACGGTCAAATATAAAATACCCTGTAGCAGATGAAGGTCAACTGCTGAAGTGAAAATGAACAACTTAAGCCCAGAAAAGTCACGGAAACAAATGAAGGAATGATGGAAAATGTAGGAATAGCATACGCTGGGAATGTCAAAACAAAGGAATCACACTGCCATGTGCACACTTTTGGAGGCACTGGGAAATATATATGTACACTGAACGCAGTCTCTCTTGCCAGCAAATGATGGAATAGCATACGCTGGGAATGTCAAAACAAAGGGATCTCACCATCATGTATGCACTGTTGGAGGCACTAGGAAATACATACGTACACTGAATGCTGTCTCTCTCGCCAGCAAATGAAGGAATAGCATACACTGGGAATGTCAAAACAAAGGAATCACACTGTCACGTATGCACAAGGAAATATATACACTGAACGCCGTCCCTCACGTAATGGCTACCTTGCGGTAAGGGCAACACTCGTCACCCACGTGTACTTACATTAACCTTAAACAAGCTTTTGTTCTTTTCGCCGAGACTCTAGTTCCTCATTTAGGTATCCAAGTACTCAGTAAAGCATCTGACACAAAAAAACTTCGCAAACACATCTGAACCAAATTCATCTTGTTTAACTGCACATTCATACTCCAAACTGCCCTCACAACAATTCACATCTCGTCGTAAACAAGTGGTAAACAACGCTCAAAGATCGCATCAGTGACACCTATATCAAGTTTCGGAACGCTATTAACCTGCAACAGAAATTTTAGCTGAAGATGATCGATAGCGCATCAAGAGTCGCATCCTTATGCAGTGTTCTTGGTTAATAGTTAAATAGTCTGTTACATCATTAGGTAAAGAATTTTGGGTTTTTGTTAACCTGCATTGATTTAGTCAGATTACTTTTCCTTGTTCTATGATTATGTGTTCCACTTCTTTTAAGGAACAGAGAGTGATTTCCTTTACATAAAAATCAGTAACTACTCTTTTCAGTTATTACCTAAATATTATGAACAGTTGAAATTGTCTATCTTGTATTCAAAGGTCAACAGTGTTCCAGTAATGCTCTTATTTCAAGAAAAGTATCTCACCCTTGCTAATATTTCTTGGGAAAAGTCATGGTAGATTATCACTCACTAC
Source organism: Ceriagrion tenellum (assembly GCA_963169105.1). Taxonomy (NCBI): domain Eukaryota; kingdom Metazoa; phylum Arthropoda; class Insecta; order Odonata; family Coenagrionidae; genus Ceriagrion; species Ceriagrion tenellum. The sequence goes on along the minus strand of OY720633.1, from coordinate 84,837,375 downwards.
AAAATGTTATTTCAATGATAGTTTTTTTAACTCCCTGTATTTTGTTTTGTTATTCCTCTAAGAACAATATGATTCCCATGTTTCCCTACTTTATTGCAGGTTTCCAGAGGCATTCCTCCTCCTTTACCACCATTTCCCAATCATTCTGTGAGCAGCTCTTCCTTTCTGTCTCCATCGACATCAACCTCTCCAAGGACGTCACCATCCCTCTCTCTCATAACAAGTAAGGTGCCTTCATCAACCACTGCAGCTCCCTCAACATTGGTTAAGAACTCTACTCCTGCCAGTAGGAGATCGGAGGAGAAGAGTCCAGAGAGCATGCAGCCTCTCAATCCGTTTAGGGTTTCTGCTGGTTCTCCAATCGATGAAGGTAATGAAAAATTGGCTGAAAGTGATTTATGGATATCATGTAGTATAAGGTACATTTCATGAGGCCGGTATATATTGTGTGACATTGAAGAATGTGGATGAGTCTGGAAATTTTGCTCCAGGTATTACAAATTTTACTTCTACTGTCATGCCGTGTGCCTGTTTCAAGGCTTCATTTTTTGGTTATGCTCAAACTTAATAAATTAAGGCTTAAAATGCAATTGGATAGGAAAAAAATTTACAATCAATTGATGGGTTGTGGACATATAGGTAGTTAAATGTTATTTCTAGGATGTAAAATATGATAGTAAAAAGCTCCAAAGCACTAAATAAAAAGGGATGCATTCTGATGAAAAAACTATGTAGAAAGATCTTCCTTTGGGATCAATTTCTAATAAATTTCTTTTTAACACAGAGGAACTTCTTTATTAACATAGAGTAACCTTTTTACTTATTTATATATTTCACAAACAAACAATCAACAACCGTATCAAAGTAGCCAATATCAAATGTTAAGATTGTCCATATTCAACACATTCCATGGGTTCACGAAAATGTTCAGTCACATTATTGAAGGATTGTCATGTAGAAAAAGTACAAAGATTTTTAAGGAACAATTTCGTACAGGAAGTGGCATTCTCCTAGCTATTAACTGCATGACATGCTTTCCAAAATCGAAATAATTATGCAGAAAACATCAAGTAAAAAGTAACAGTACTTATTCCAGTGGCCTGGGAAAATAGTTTGCTTTAAGTAGTGAAGCAGAGTTGTAAAATAATAGCATGTAGATGTCTGTGGAAGTAGTTTTGGCCATGGTGTTCATCCTCCTTGAGGTTCAGGGAGATGCTACCTCAGAGGGAGGGCCAGATTTTTGTCTAACCAAATTAAGCCTTGAATGAAATGTTTTCATGGAAAAATAATGTCCATTAATGCTCCATTCAGGGGTGCATGGGGTACATGGTGCAAGTTGCATCATTGAATTTTTTTGGGTGCTGGGAAAAATTTGAAAAATTGTTTTAATGACAATAGCAGAAAAAAGAATTTAAAAATTTGGATGACAAGAGTGATAAACATAATCTGAAGCATTTTAAATACTATATTTGGGGCAGGGTAAGATTTGGAAAAATTTCTTTGTGAAAGAAAGAAGTAAATAAAATAGTATACATATAAATATGTAGGATAGGGTTTTCAGAATTAAAAAAATGTTTGTTCTAACTTATTTCCTTTTCTGTTTTTTTTATTGCCTTTTAATGATTCTATTATTTAATTTTTTCATTATTCAAATTTTAAACACGTAGCCAGAAGGAAGTGCCAAATTTTAGGAAAGGGGTTTGTGCTATAGTTTTTGAGTGGAATTGGAACCCCTGGCTCCATTAACTATGATTCTTTGTTGTATGCAACTCAAAATAACTTGACTTAAACTACCAGGAGCATGATTTCATTCATATGAGGTTTAACAGCAGTAGCACATAGCTCCAATTTAATATGTACTTGACTAGTATAGCACGTAAATCACATTATTTGCATCGCTACCTGTCACTGCTACTTCAATGTAATTAATATGTATGGTCCAGAGAGACATTTACAGAAATATGTAGGACAAGTTGAAGATTCACAGATACAATCAGATTACAAAATCAAATATACAGGGTTTGTCCGGAAAGTAATAGGACTGATTTTTTTCCGCCGCGACTGTACTTCGGAGCGCGCGCGCGCCGACTGGATTTGGTAGAGGGGGTCCCTAGCTAACGAACGAGGGGTTGGTCAATTGTCTCCGAGCATCCGGCGAGTCAGGACAGGTTTTTTCGCGAGACGTGTTTTAGTGAGTGGTGCAAGCAGAAAATGCAGCGTTCGTTAGAGCAGAGATTGGCGATTAAATTCTGTGTGAAACTCGGTAAATCTGCAACAGAGACGTTTGATTTGATCAAACAGGCTTACCCAGATAATACTTTAGCAAGAAGTGGTGTGTTTCGGTGGCACAAGGCCTTTTCGGAGGGCCGGGAAGAGGTCGCCGATGATGTACGTGCTGGAAGACCTTCGACTTCAACAAACACCGACAATGTGACTCGTGTGCTCAAAGTTTTGAACTCAGACCGTCGACTGAGTACTCGTTTAACTGCCCAGATGTTAAATTTACCAAAAACTGTGGTTCATGACATTGTGACGGAGCATTTGAACATGTGCATGGTGTGCGCGAAGAGTCAATTAGGTCCGAAAAGACATCGCAGCCGACTGGAAGTTGCACCACGACAATGCCCCGGCTCACACCTCCTTTCTTGTGACCAGCTACCTGACCCAGGCAGGCATCCCAACGCTTCCCCAGCCGCCCTACAGCCCAGATTTGGCCCCCCCGGACTTCTTTTTGTTTTCTCGCCTGAAAAGACCGATGAAAGGAAAGCATTTTGAAACGACAGAGGGGATCCAAGCAGCTTGCACTGCGGCTCTAAAGGCTATTCCGGAGAATGCCTACCGTGACTCCTTCAATGCTTGGAAATCGCGCTGGCAGCGCTGTATCGACGCAGGAGGAGCCTATTTTGAAAGTTTTTAAAGAATTGTAACGATTGGGTCAATAAATTTTTTTTAATCGACTCAGTCCTATTACTTTCCGGACAAACCCTGTACATGGAATCAATGTATTCATGAAAATAGTTGCTGATCAAATACTTAAATAACTCTTCTTTAAACTTTGGCTGTATTGAGATTTCTTTGATACAGTTGCAGTTTGTTTTAAGTATGAATGCCCATGTTTTTACTCCCTTTATTATGTGCTTTGACTTGGGATCTCTCTATATGAATCTCTTTTTCTCCTTGTGTCATGTAGATGGAATGTTAATTTAGACTGAAGGCGATGCATTAGTGAAACAGCCTTTTATTATTCAGTTTTTTAACTCTCTTGAATTTTACAACTTGTAGTTATGAATTTCCTCTAACTCTGGAAATCTAATCTAACTCCACTCCTAAATATCTTCCTATATTGCTAATGTACCACCTCAATATGAACTTATGTACTGCAATAGTTAAGTAAATATTAAGTTGGAGCTATGTGCCACTACTATCAAACCTCACTTGAATGAAATCATGCTCCTGATAGCTGAAGGCTCTTTGACATTTGTTTTTAATTTTGCTATTCCTGAAATGAAATACATCAGAATCTGGATATTGTTCCTATACAAGCCTGCTTCTGATACATGATGCAGGGAACAAAACAAAGATTTTGAAGGGTAAAATTTCAGCATTTTACTTGCGAAGTTTATGAAAATATCATTTTTATTTTTATATAATTAGTGTTTTTTCTGATTTCTCAGTTAATATCCCAAGGGAATATTTGAGTCTTGGACCAGTGATAGGAGAAGGGGAATTCGGATCTGTTTATCAAGGAGTCTACCATCCACCCAATGGAATGGAGGTGAGATATATTCTTGTTTAATTTTCGTATATACCATAATCAAGTTATATTTATTGTCTTAATTAGAGATATTTAGAATTTTTCTATTAATATTGTTGGTTGTTTCATCAATAGATGGATGTGGCTGTGAAAACTCTTCATCATGAACATGTTTCGTCAAATAGAGAAGAATTCCTGAGAGAGGCTGTCGTTATGATGGGTTTGAAACATCACTGTATTGTGAGGCTCATTGGTGTTTCAGAAGGGCAAACTCTGCTTATGGTATGTATTTACAGGTATACCCCACTTGCTATTAATTTTTATGACATGGTTCCTGCTATTACACTACATGCCATCCATGAATGTTTGTTCAGAGCATGACCAAATTTTCCCATTTAACATGAATTCTGAGGATCATTTGAGCTCCAAGTACCTTTTCCTTGAGTTTTGACTGCTGTAAAAATGCAGGTACTGCAGAGAAAAAGCCCAAGATAGTATAATTAGCTTCTTCAATTCATTAACCTTTAAAGGACTAGCGTACATTTAAATGTACGCTGGGATGTGGGGTTATGGCTGAGCGTGCACAATAATGTACGCTAGATCTGACCGCTTCCGCTTGGGCCTTTTTCTTGCTTGTGACCTTGTAGAAGACTCCTAACCATCTGGTCTCTTTGTAATGTGATATATGAAAGTCCCTCCTTGGTAACCCAATCTTTTGGGTGGAGATAAGGTTGCGGAGACCTATCTTCTAAGAAGGAGATTTTTTGTTTTCTTGAAGTGTTGGTCTAATCCTCTTGACGAATCTGAGCGGCAAACTACTTATTTTCTTCCCTTCATTTGTGTATTTATATTGTTTTCTATGATTGACAGAGATGCATATACAGTGAAACTTCCTCGAAAGTGGGGTTCCATTCTGCGACTATGCCGCGTTGCGCGAATCCGTGCTGAGGGAAGATTGACCTTATGGGAATAAGGGAGTTCCGTTCCAAGGTGGAAAGAAATACTCATTCACTGCCTTTTTTCCATAACTTTTACGTGTCGTTAAGCTTTATTTACCTAATAAATAATAAATCTCATTCTTTAAACAATTGCAACAGTGTCTTCTGGTACATAAAACATTGAACTTTGAAACAGAATTAAAACTTTAAGAGTTTGCGTATATGTATATTGATTAATACATGTTTGGCATTTTGAACATTAACAATAAACATTCACTGTAGACTTGAATTCTCTTCAAAGAAGCAAAAAATTAATATTACAATAGCTAAAGTAAGAATACCCTAGAAATCATGTCGAATTTCACTGAAGATACAGATATCCAACGATCGGATCCTTTGCTGTTTCCACCCGTACACAGGTTGGTAGATACCAGCCGTAGATTTGCAATAACTGAAAGGGTACATACAAGCATGTATTTTTCAGTGATATTTATTCGACCCTTATTTTATTTATAATCTATCAACTTCCAATGAAGTTAAAAATACGAACCTTAATTAATTGGTCTACTCCTGGTCTGAGGATTTCGACCAGCTCGGATCTTAACTGGGTGTGAAAGCTGACCGGAAGAATTTCGTGATCGGTTGCTGCATCGGTTTTTTCAACTCCCTGAGGAGTTCTACATAGGGCAAGACAGCTGCATTGAGACATCACTTGAACACTAGACTTCTTTCACTCGAAGGTTCAAACTCCAAGGGTACATGCTTCAAATTTTCTGCCTCCTTTAAAAAATTCTCCAGAAGCGTAACTGTTGGCTTGGGCTTTTCAGGCTGCAAATCTTCCGAATTTAAACTGCTCAAACAATCACCCCATTAATATTCCTCGAGTAAAAAATATCCTACAAATGAGTTGTATGTTCCTTCATTTATAATAAAGCCTGTACGAAGACTTAAACTAATTGATTTAAATGTATCGGTTTGGAATATATCAGTATTGGAATTGTGAGAAATTTTGGTGAATTTTTCTGAAAATTAAGGCAATTTTCAGGAGTTGTGGCAAATTGTGAAAAATGCCATGGTAATCTACAAAATTACCATGGTAATTTTTAAATTGGTCTATCTCCAATCATGTCAACGGAAGCAACTGTTGCTAACTCTTAGCTCATAAAATCACACACAAAATGTTCAGCAATGACGTGCATGGTCCAGTCCTGTTTTATCTCATGCTCATCCCCAATTACATGCATTCTAATGACTTAAAATTGTTCACTTGACTCAATTTTGTTTTGCAATTCAGTCATTTGTGATGCATCTCTAGTGTGTAGTGGTGTATATCTGTATAATGAAGGTAATAATAGACTTGAAAGAGTTAAAGTTAGAGTATAAATTTTTGTGTAGCATGGTGAAGACCTTAAAAGTTGTTGTACAGTAGAGTGTCAGTTATCCGACGTCCAACTAACCGACTGTCGGATTATCTGACGATCAGTCCCTTAACAAGTTCCTCTCTCTCTCTCCCTGGCTCTCCCTTTCGTGCCCTCCCCATCTCTCTTTTTCCAACCCTCCTCTCTCCCCCCACCTGCTACCACTTCTGACTGCACTTGTAGATAGTAGCAGACAGAAAGTGAGTCTCATACAGTGTTAAAATCAACAAATTTGCTACTTTTTGCCGACAAAAAAGATTTTCCTGCAATAGGCAATTCAACAACGCACATGACACTGTTGCATTATGGTGAGTCTACTGAATTTCTGCTCAGTGCTCAATTTATTTGCAACCCGAGCGTGCAAGTTTATTTGGATTATGTTGCTTCCGTGGACGTTTTACATTTGGCAAGTTTTACATTTTACATTAGGCAAAATTATAGATTCTAAATGAGTAATTCCACGGGAAAGAGGAAGCGGATACTATTAGATATTTCCGAGAAGTTCAGAATTATTGAAAGGGCGTCCAAGGGAGAGTCACCGGATAATTTAGTGGCGGATTGTGGCATAGGAATCACTACAGTGCATGATATCTTTAAAAATCAAGCCAAGTTGTTGAACTATGCTTCAAAATCGGGTAGCACGAGTGGACTTCTGAAGAGAAAAACAATGTAAGGTTCGGCTGTAACTGATGTGGACAATGCACTCTACCCATGGTTTCAGCAGAAGAGAAGTGAAGGAGTGCCTGTTAGTGGACTGCTTTGTGTAAACAGGCACAGCGGTGTTCCATCAACAGTTGGGGACAAATGAAACGTTCTCAGCATCTTCCGGGTGGTTGAAAAGATTTAAGAATTGCCATGGAATTTGAGAGTTGAAGTGGTGACCAGGGGGCCGCAGGTGACTTTAAAAAGAGGTTCAAAATGATGATTGAACATTACGGACTCACTCCTGACCAAGTGTACAATGCTGATAAAACTGGCCTATACTGGAAGTGTCTTCCAAGTAAAACATTAGCAGCGGAAGCAGAGAAATTCGCTCCGGAGTATAAGGCCTATAAAGAGAGAATAACGATTATGTGTTGTGCGAATGCTAGTGGGGAGCATAAAATGAAACTGACATGCATTGGAAAAGGAAAACATCCTTGCTCTTTCAAAGGTACAGAAGTGAAATTTTTACTGTTGGGTTATTTTAGTAGCAAATCAGCATGGATAACGAGGGATATTTTAAAGTCCTGGTTCCACTCCAAGTTTATTCCAGAGGTGAGACATTTTTTAAAAACAAAAGGCTTACCTCAAAAGGCGTTTCTTTTCATCGACAATGCCCCATCACATCCCCTTGACAGCAAACTGAAAAGTGCTGACAGCCTTATATTTGCTGCTTTTCTACCCCCAAATGTTACTTCATTGATCCAGCTGATGGACCAAGGTGTGATAGTGACTATGAAGAGATTTTACCGTCGAGAACTCTTGGGGCCGCTCTTTAAAGAAGGCCCCGACATGATTGACTTTTGGAAAAAACTGAAAGTGAAAGAAGTACTTTACCTGTCAGGTCAACCTTGGAAAATGGTGACGAAAATTACTATCTCTCGGTCATGGAGGAAAATTTACAGTGATTTTGATGAACCGATTGATGGATTTGAGGAGTTTGAAGAGGACCTAGAGAGTTTCAAATTTATTGACACCATCCGATCAATAATTGCTGGCAATCATCAGTTTTTGAGGTTAACATGGAAAATATTAATGAGCGGCTCAGTCATGATGATGAATTAGAAGGACATCAGATTCTTGATGGTGATGCCATTATCTCCGCTACCATAACTCCTAATACTAGTTCCATGTGTGCTGGTGAATAGAAAAGTGATGAGGAAGAAACAATCAAAGCAAAACGAGTTTCCCTCCAAATCGCACTGGAATCAGCAGAAACTTTGATGGATTTCTTGGAACAGGAAGACGACACTTCCATGCCAGAGATTTGGTGTGATAGAAAAATTAGGATGGACATTGAAAAGAAAATATGCAATGCAAAATTACAAGGACAGATTTTTTTACATCTTTTAAATATTTGCTTGAAGTCAGGATTTTTTTGTATTTATGTACCTGGAAACATTAAAGTTCCTCGCAGTTTCCTGTGAGAAACTTCTATTGAGTACATAGAGGATACCATTTTTCCATACCCAATTTATTACAGGATGGATCAGCAGCTGTTAAAATATTTGGATAAAGAATCAATTTGTAAGTGCGCCACTGCACAGGAAAAGGAGGTAAGTCATGTCCATGGCCTCATGTGTTTGGGAATAGGGCTGGTCTGTGACCTTGACTTGTTTACTTCGACAGCCGGTCGCTATCTAGGTGGAAGGGTGGGAACTCCGAGAAGTGACTCCTTATCTCCACAGAAGAGGCATGTGCTTTGTTGAGCTGTAGCTTTGGAGGAATTTAACTCAGACAAACTGTAGTTGTTCAACTTTGGGTCAGCTATGGGGACAGGCTTTATACGGGAAGTTCAAAAATGCGAGGCTAATTTTACCGATCGGCATAGCCACAGATTCCTCGAAATGAGCATAATACGTTGCGTATTAAACAGTTTTGCTGGGCAGATATTAGTTAGGCATATAAAAACAGGACGCATTGCGTGTCAGAGATTTAGATTCATCACTGAATTTTCTGTGAAATGATAGAGCATCTTCAATGCATGTAATCAACAGGCATAATTTTAGTTTGTGAAATGTTATGGAGAAGTAAATGGAATGAATGATTGGCCGTACAATGTAATGGCTGGAAAACGAGTATTTCAATGGAATGTGTGCTAAGGACTCAAAGAAACCATGGCGCTGATACTAAGGGCAAAACTACTAGGAAAATGAACGGATTATCCATTTTTTTTTCGATTATCCGATTCCCCCTCCATTACCACGAATAATCGGCACTCTACTGTATATCTTTTTCTGGGATATCACTAGTAGGGCATTTGAGCTGCCCTCCCATCTAGGGTTGCCAAAAGGGGAAGGTAAAAAATTTAGGACATTACTATGTTCTACTCTCATTATGATACCATGCATATGTTTTATTTGACATTAGTTATTTGTACATTCATTATGAAGTTAACTATACTTAGGTTATTAATTGTTATGTATAATTTAATATTTTGAGGTAAAATGTATCCTGATAAATTGCTTATCTACTTGCACTTGCTATTTTTATTGGCCAAAATTCAGGACAGTCCCATTTTTCAGTGGTAATGGCCACCCTACTCCCTTCTCTGTTTTTATGGATGTTGATGTAGGGATTTTTACTCAGTCCAAACATGGCCATCAATGGCTCATCTTTTATGTTTTCATTTTTTAAAAAAACTTTCACATTCTCAATTTCTAGGTTCAGGAGCTGTTAGCACTTGGTTCAATGCTGGACTTTCTTCTTGAATCTCCTGAGCAAGCTAGTCCTACATATGAGCTGCAGTTGTGGGCATCACAGATTGCTTGTGGTGAGGAATTCTGTATGAATATGGACTCAATTCAATGGCCTTTACATTTCAAAATGTAATGGCTTCCTTTTTTGTGATCCTGACTTGAGATTTTCTTGTCTTTAGGCTGGATCTTTTGTTCAGTGTAAATAATCTCATCTGGAAATCTATTGATAAAAATAATTGACAATACAGGCAAGTGACTGATGATTGTATTTTTCATTATAGGAATGAGCTATTTGGAGGATAAAGGTTTTGTTCACCGAGACCTTGCAGCACGAAATATTCTTTTAGCATCAAAAGTGCAAGCCAAAATATCCGATTTTGGTTTATCCAGGGCTCTAGGGGTGGACAGTGATTACTACCGTGCCACTCAAGGAGGACGTTGGCCTATAAAATGGTAAGGATCAAATTTTTGCCTCTTTATCTTCTGTCCATAAGTATGAGTTCTACTCGTTTGGTTAGTATTGTTAACTCCATTTTTACAATGATAATGTGGAGCCATACAAATGCTTCAAAATTGTATCAAATCAAAATAAATCAGGCATAATTCGATTCGAATATCCAGCTAATCCACTTCTTAGATTGGTAAAGATTCTAAATATTCAAATCTGCGTGATTTGTCGCTGAATTTCTAGATTCTAACTTGAAAATGATGCTTATTGGAAATTTTTTAATACTTTAGCTTTTGTATTTTGCTTAGATTCAAATTTGATCAGATTAAATTTTGGATAAAGTTGGTGGATTTTGATCCAAGGAGTCCCTGAGGCACTTAGACCAGTTGACCCATTGTGTCAGTCACATTACGGAATGTTATCATAGAGTCCAAGGGCTTTGCTAAATGCAAGCAGGTCCCCTACAGGAATTTCCCCAACTTCATTAGACTCCAAGAATGGTGAGCCCAAACACCTATTGTGAGTCCTCATCACAGCCGGGCATTCACTGAGTATGTGAAATGTGGTTTCATCCACTTCTCCATGCCACCTACATGTTGAAGATCCAGTTATCTACAGGAGATGGAGATGCCTCATCACTTGATAGTGTCTAGTGAAAAGTCCTACAATTGTTCATATTTGTCTCCTGTTTAACAAGAGAAGCCTCTTTGAGAGGCTAGGCCTTGAATGCTCTACATGAAGTCAGGCCTATCATAGTCTTGGTGCATTCTGTGAGATCTCAGAATAGTGTATACTGCAGTATATCCCACAGAGGGATTGAGAGGCTTCTTACTGGACTACCACTATAGATTCCAGCTCCTACTTTACTTTCCATCCTGGAGCCATGTATATACCACATGTAGGCCCCAGCATGAAGTTCCTTCCCTCCCTCCACAGCCCACTGTTCTCTGAACAGAAAGTGGGTTTTGAAAAGTCATCATCGATAGTTCAATAACAAGATTGGTTCTTTGCAGCCCTCCTACCTGCCTTATCTAATGCTAGTTCTCGTACCTCCTGGTATCTCTTCCTATGTACTTCCCTCTTTATTTGGTCCATGAACTTTTTCCTGGGTCTTCCTCTGAGGACGTTTCCCCTTATTTTGCCTTCAATTATGTTTTTCACAAACCCATTGTGTCTCAGCCTCTTTGTCCACTCCATCTTGTTCTTCTTACCTCTTTAGTGTTCCACATGGTCCTTTCCTCTTCTACTCTTCTGTACACTTCATCATTTATTATTTTGTCCATCCATTTTATCTTCAGCATCCTCCTCCAGCACCAGGTTTTGGAGGCTTCTACTCTTTTCTGGTCAGCTTTTCCAATGGTTCATGCTTCCAGTACAGTGCTACCCTCCATGCAAATATTTTCACATACTGTTTCTTGTTTTGTAGTCCTATCTTCTTCGAACACAGCAGTGGTCTTTTTCCCATGAATGCCTTCTTAGCTTGGGCTATTCTCTGCTTGATGTACTTCTTCTGTCCTATGTGATAGTACCTCCGAGATAGGCAAAGGAATTAAGGATTAAATTATTGACTGCCTCTTTTGCACCATTCTAGTAATTGATGTGACTATAATTGATTGCGGCCTCGGTTTCTATTTTTAATTTCATCCATAGTTCCTTAATGGGACCTAAGTTATTATTCATACTGGGCAAATGAAACGTATCTATTCAGAGGTATTTTGTCGACACTTCAAATCAGAGAATAGACAGAATCTCTTCTAATCATTGGGAGTCAAAGTTCTTAAAGTAATTGGTATTGTTGAAATTTCCTTGGTTAAGAGCTGGTTACATTTCTATTTTAGGTATGCTCCGGAGTCATTCAACTATGGGACTTTTTCAAATGCTAGTGATGTGTGGAGTTTTGGGGTGACATTGTGGGAAATGTTTTCGTATGGAAAGCAGCCGTATGGTGACCTAAGAGGAGTGCAGGTAAGAGATACTTAATTTTAACAGTAAGTTTATATTGGCTTTGAAATTATATTCTGTCATCAAAGTCGTAAGGTATTTCATTTTTAATCCTGATTGTGGTATCTTTTGTTGGTAGATAACTGTAACACTTTTAATATTCCCCTTGCGGCTATGATTAATCATGAAAATCGCCTCATTAGTGGTGCCTAGTAGGCGATGTAGGTGGAATCCTTGTGGAAGGAGAAAAAGTGAAAAGAAAATATGCAGGTGATGAGGCGGTAATAGCAGAGAGTGAGAAAAATCACAGGAAATGGTGGAAGTGCTGGCAAGGATGATTAAGAAAAGGAATATTTTAAGATCAGTAAGAAAGAAGGCGAAATGGATGGGACACGTCCTGAAGAAAGATTAACTGCTGAAAAGAATATTAGAAGGAAAGATCGAGGGACAGAGAGGGAGAGGAAGGTGAAGAAATAATATGTTGACATATTATGAACGGAAGGAGTTACGAACAGATTAGGGAGACAGCCCAGGGTAGATGAGCATGGAGGGAGCAGTTCAATTGAACTGTCTCAGGACAGATCCACCTTAGAAGAAGAAGAGAAGAGTTCATGGTTTCTAAGGGATTAGTATTTCTTTTTGGTGGTGATGATGGTCCACATTAGGCTTATACTGTTTACCAAAGTAAGTGCATCTACTAGGTAATAAGTGAGAAAATTCTTATTTAGTGTGCTATAAAAAAAATCCATCCTGAAGTATAGAGAATAAGATTTCAGTATTGTACTTGATGTGGTGCTCAGTATAAAGTAGTCCTCTTCTGGTCTATTTGATATGTATTTAGTATTTAATCTTAGATTTCTATACTCATTTATAAGTTCAGAGTACTCATGTGGTCCTGGGCTTCAAAATTCTGTCCTACATGGGTCATTCCATTTTAAATCGACCAATAGTCGTTGCTGCTAGAGCTCATATTTCAACTACTATTAGTGTGCGGGTATTGCCAACCTATGTGATGCCTAATAAGTCGAATAAATTCTCAGGAAAATATTTTCCCCTGAAATATAGGCACACAATCTGTGAGGATGTGAAAAAAATCATTCTACGCCCTTTTACTACCAGCTCCAGATGGCTTATTTTACAGGTTATGAATTAATATTATCGCAAGAAAATTTGCCTTTTTAATTGCCATTCTTATTGGCTTTTTTATTTCCTAATGTAACAAAAAATGACATTTACAGTTTCACCAAATAGCTGTTAAAGAGGTGTTCAATATTGCAAAATATCATTTGAGAGTACAATGACTCTACCTGATGTTTATGAACTTTAAAATGGACTTAATGTAATATTTAATACTTCTTTAACCACTATTTGGTGTAACTTACTATGTCATTTTTGTTTAATTAGGCTATAAAAAAAACCAATAAGGAAGGCTATAAACAAGGAAAATTTCTAGTGTTAATATTAATACATATGTACTATATGACTAATAATAAAACGTGGGTTTTCTACAGTTTTTTTGAATTGTAGGTTAAATGAAAAAAGTGCAGAAAGAAATCAAGAATATGACACTAGATAGAAAAGAAGAGAATACCCTTTCAGCTCGATTAATGTCAATTATAATGTCAAAAAACTTTTAACTACTTAATAATTCAAAGTAGGTGGCTAATTAAGACATGAATGTTTAAATGTATGTACCTACCTTCTGCTCAAACTACATCGTACCGGAGCTCATAAGTGGCCTTTGAACCTTGAACTTACATGCTTGAGTCATTCTATGCTTGATAGTAGAGATGAGAAGCTGTCAATCATAGAGTCATAAGATTATTTATTGATAATATCATAATCTATTGAATTGATGGACAACTTTAGTAGCCATTCATGGTAGGTATCAATACATTGTTTTTTTTATGATTTAATAAGTAATGGTATGCAAAATGCTAATATAAAAGTTGCAATATTTTAGTGAATTGGATTATTTTTGAAGAGAAATTATTATTGGTGATATGAGATTATTTTAACATTCTTGAAAGTTAACTTTTAATATTATAGAATTAGTGACATAATACAAATGCTACCTACTTTTGATCTAAAACTTCTATTTTTCTCCAACAACTAAAAAAAATCTAGGTTATACAGCTTGTTGAGAAAGGAGAACGTCTCCCTAAGCCAGCCAGGTGTCCAGAAGTCGTGTGGGAGTTAATTACAAAATGCTGGGCATACAAAGCTGCAGAAAGACCCACCTTTTCCTCCTTGTCTGATGCATTTTCATCAGTTGCAGAGTATGTAAATGTCCAGGAACTGGTTGGCAGTGCAATGGATAACAGGGTAGAAAGGGTCTGATGTGTGCCTACTGTTCACCTCAGAGTCATTTGAATGTACCTAAATTATTGTACCTGTGCTGGTGTGCCATACTTATATCCCATTTCGTCTCTGCATGTTGAAGTGAAACTCATTGAAAGTATGTGGGAGAACACATTTTATCGGGGTAAATGAAGTCTTAAGTCTACTAGTTCAGTAAAATCTGGAAAAATACTTCAGAAATTGCTGAAAATGAGCATGGCACAGGTGCACTGTCAATGCAATCATGATGGTAATACTATGCAAGAAAGAATTTTAAAGCCTTCTCTACTGCAAATATCAACTCAAGCTCAATCATTTTGCGTCAGAGGATAAAAAATGTGCTTACTTTTGCATCCTTGCTTGTAAAGTAAAGGGCTGTACCCAATGGTAGATGCAAATATTGAACAGAAACTTGTATGAATTTATTTGACATCACTCTTGTGATATATTTTTATGGTATCTTGACACTGAAGGCAACTTAGCCGTACACTTCTAAAATGGCCATTACTGAATGTACAATCTTTCCTGCAATTGAAGTGTCAATAACTTGTCCCCATTCATACAAGCATTAGTTCATATTCCTTTGTGGGGCGTCTTTTTCATAATTTTTCTCCATGGTACCTCAGGGACTATAATCCAGTTGATTAATTTATCATTTTCAAACCTGACATTTATCTTAGTAAAAAAAAGTTGGAAACATAAGGGTGTTTTCTCTCATACATATCATATTCGTTCTTGGAGTTGAATTCAGCTGACAAGAGTAAATAAGTCAGGAATCTCCCAACTGGTTGACTATGGTACATGTAATGTCATAGAAAAGTTGGCTCATTCTGGAATCCTCACATTGGAGGGTCAAAATGTGATTATTCTGCTTTGCTGTTCAAAATCCAACCATCATATTATGAAACTACCTCGATGAATTCTTATAACATCATATGTGCCTTAAACATAGTTGGTAAAATAAAATTGCCTTTTTGATAAGCCTGCCTTGATTGTAGACACTGTCATGATGAGATAGGCTATGATGAGGAAGTTTTTTAAATTACTAATGTAGACAGTGAATTGCTTGTTGGAACTCCTCACACCAAGTTCCCAATCAAAGAAGCAGATCCTTCTCTGGTCGTAAAGTCATGCAGCTTATGTGGTTTTTATTGCTGTGCCTCCAAGCAATCAGTTCTTTGAAGCTTAATTATATCTATTCTGGGTTGCTGCTACACTAATCTTTAAGTTGTTCTTGCATAGGGAAAATTTTCGAATCCTGAAATGTTTATTTTGTACAATAGTCTAATATTAACAAAAGTTTCAGCCTTAAGAGCATGGGTGTTTCGTTTTGTAAACCTTTTAAGTAGTTATGCCATAGATGCATTTTGACAATTGCTGTATACCCACATTTGCTCCCCCCTCCTCACTCTGAATACACTAAAGGTTAGCAAATGCTATGGTTGTTATATTTGCCATTATAATGGAATCTGAATTCAATTGCCATAATGCATTCCACGATTGCCATTTATTTTCTTGAAACTCACTCTTTTCTTGGATAGGTTATTATCCACTTCTGGCATCATAACTGCCTTGAAATGCTTATTTTTTTCATATCAATGAATGCTTACTACCCAAATCTTTCAGTGCTTTTGTCAGAACTAGGATTTTATTGGTGAAAATGAGAAAATAAAACATTAAGTCTGTCTGTATTTCAGACTGGTATTTTTACAAGAAGTTTGTTATTTTTAATAATTCCATCAACTATTTATGTTTTATGTGATCTGTTGATTTTTTTATGATTTTAAGGAATGTAATTAGTTATGTTGTAAGAAATGAATATTGTAGTTATGCCTAGATGATTTTGGCTAAAACCTTATCACATAATTGTGTTTAATATCACATAATTATTGTGTTACAGATGATCTCCCATCATTGTAATGAGGGATTAATGATTTTGCCTTGAATAATCATTTAGCCCTCACCAGCAGTATCTCATGATATATCTATTGCAAAAAATAGTATTGTGGCCATTCCCTGTAATGCTTATTTCTAGGCTTCACCTGTTCCTATAGCTGATACCACCTTATTCACTGCCAAAATAATTGGCAGGTGGTCAGAAAAGCCATTATAAAGTATGCTGTTAGTGAATGATTCTACTCTGGAGTGAATGTGAATGAGTGCTATTGTATATAAAATGATATTGTATGTTATGTCGAATATAAATTGTTACCTTTATAAGCCATGAAATTATATTTTATCTGGAATTTCAATTGTTACCTTGACAAGCCATATGAAATAAATGCTTAACTTGGTTAAAAAAAACTAGGGAAAATAATTGTAGTACATCAACTTAAGTTATTGCAATAAAGTTTTATTTCTTTAAAGCTGTGACCATTATGAAGTGCAATTAGTTATCAATTTTCATACAATAGGTATGTAAAACATGTTATTATCCTCAATCTATGAGCAGAATATTAATCCTTGCCTCTTACAACTTGGCTGAGCAAGGCATGTGTACATGAGAGCAATGTTTATTGAGTAAAAGCAATAAAAATAATTTACCTTTATATATATATACACTTCAATGTTAATTTTTTCATTTTCTTAATTTTTAATCAACAGCAGGAAATATGTGCAATAAAAACATCTCAATAAACCATAATACAGTGAACCCCCTTTATATTTCCCCAGGAAATAGAACTCCAAAATGCCAAGGCCTGCAGAACTATCATTTAGGTAGTACAAGGTAACTACAATAGATTATGCAGGAATTTTATCCGTGATCTGCGCAGCAGAGCACTATGCAAGAAACCACACTATAAGAGCAGGAACTACACTATAAAGTGGTTCCACTGTATTTGGTCACAATAACATGTAATAATTCTTGTTAATAAATACTATCTTTAGAATGCTGCAAATCACATAATTTTCTCGTAAGGCTAGTCAATATTTTTAAGTATCTTTTGGACATTTGTAGCATAAATAACATAATCTTTAAAAGCCATTTATCTTACACTTTTGACATCAAGATCTTTAAAATTAAATAATCTTGTTCTTCTAGAGTGAAAGCACATTATTATTGTTTAAAATGGATAAGGAAATTTAAAGTACCTATTACTTAGATTCAGCAGCTTCAGCATTCTTACTAAATTCCTTAAGGCCATTCTCAACAACACTTTCTGTAGTTCCATCTTGAACAAAGATGCATGTCACACCCAATGTAGAAACATCCCTTATGTTTCTCATTTCATCATCAAAAAACAGCATTTGATTGTACTCGACACCACTCTTGCTATGAAGCCTGAACAAGCAAAGTTAGGAAAAATTGGTTAATAGTAATGTCACACTCAGATGTATCAATCAGAAAAAAAAATCAGTACAACTAGTCGAACAATACGTTATTTACACTAAGGTTATCACTCAACAATTACAACAGCATGTTAATTATACATTTAGCTAATGAACTTATGACAGCATCGAAGGTGGAACAGGAAAGCAATTACACATGGTTGCCATTGTTTTAATAAGCTTAAGGGATATATAGCACAACTTTTACAATTGACACATGCCCTAACTCATGGATGTCATGGTATGTACACTTTAGAAAGACCTTAAAATGAGTATATAATTCAACAGAACTCATCTCGGATTACAGAACGAGCAACCTGCAGATGCCGAAATCACTACCCTATGAATGGGGATGAAGAAGAACATTACTGATGGGTAGTAAAAATGGACTAACTTATACAGTATGTATACTGAATTGAAAACGGACTCTTTATAAAGGAATAACATTGAACTGAAAACCTCACTGTGAATAGAAGATATTCATAACCCATCAATAACAAAGCCTAAAATGATGTCAAATTAGTTCAAAGTATTCTCAGAAGTCATTTAAATACCATGGACTCGAGGCCCTGTACAGTATCTGAAGATTACTCCAAGGATTATATCTAATACCGCAACAAGTTCCAAAATTCTATCATTCCAAATGCCAGCCAGTTATTCTATGCAAGGTTTCAATCACAAAGACAGCTATTAGTACTAAAATGAGTGACAAAATCGAGACCAACATCTGTTGTAAGGCAAAGAAAAATGTAAGGGGAAAGGTTCACCAGTAAGATGGTTGAGCCTGAATCACACGATCATTTTTTCCGTCCCTCTGAGGGATAGCTCCAATGATAGCTTTTCAGGGACCGTGACAATGATAGCTCGAGCTATCATTTTCTGAATCACACTCATTTTGGCCGTCCCTTTTCGCATCACTTCTATTTGTTTACTACTCTCATTCCATTGAAAGCCGAACGTGGCGTCGCTCTTTAGTGCTCTGATTGGCTAAATGGTGGAGTCAGCGATGCCTTCAGGGACGGAAAAAGGGACGTGCCCAGTGATGGAAAAAGCGATAGGGATCCCTATCGCTGGAGCCATTCCTGACTTTGTTCGCATCACACAATCATTTACGAGCGATCATTTGAGCTATCATTGGAGCTATCCCTTAAAAGGGACGGAAAAAATGATCGTGTCATTCAGGCTTTAGTATGAATTGATCTCAGCATGGATGTAGCCTGTAACATGCCAGGGGGATGAGTGTAAACACTCCAACCCCGCACAATAATAAATCATGAACTTCAGCATAGGTGGGCTGAAGCTTGCTCATATTTCCATAGAGGCATTTAAACTCACCAAAATGAGATAAATTCGTGGTGGGAAAAATCAACTCCTCCACTGCAACTTAATCCAAATCTTAATTTTGCTTCCACCAATCAAACTACCTTATCACTCTCTTTTTACTTCATATTCCATTGGGTCCATCAGATGACATCAAATTTTGGAACCCTGAGCACCTTAAAAGAGTAGGCCAATGTGTTTCTTTCTATCCTTACTCCTTTTCCCAAATGAGTAATCCTTCAACCATCTTACCCACTAGCATTTTTTAATGCATCTCCTCAATTTTCATCCACATTTCCAACATGCATGGTAACAAAATTGTGCCAATAACACGAGTCCCAAAATTGCACATACCATCATATTGCTTAGCTGCTTTTCGCCATTAACTTCTGCCTTACAGTTAGCTACACAATACCCTTTTCAGATCAGCTATTATTAATTAATAAGCCATTGCAAGAATCCCCACACCATGACTACACTCTTTGGCACAAAGCCCATGACCCTGCATTCTGCAGCCAGGGTCAAAGCCAGTTCCTAACACTCCAATTGAAAGCCTCCACCCTATTAAAGTATCCATTCCACAATTTTGTCTCCTCCAAAGCTACCAACTGCCAAAATCCTAAGTTCACCCACTCCACCTTGATCTGGCCAAAAATTCCGTTTACTAAGTAGTCTGTATTTGTTCAGAACTAGACCTCTAGGAAAGCCAGCCCTTCATAATTTTCATTATATTTTTCTTGGTCATTTCTCGTACCCCAACAAGTTTTCTCATTGATTCTGGAGTGGAATTTCAAAATTGGTTGGCCGGCCCTGATTTGAAAGTTTGTAACTTGGTATCAGTCAAAATTACCTTTATCTTTTTAATTTAGATTGAACTTACTTCACAATTATTTCCTCATTTTCCATACCCTGAGCTAGGAAAGGTTTTTCGTTCCCAACAGGCTTTATTAACAAGGAAATAAAATCACTCTCCCCACTTCATCCACCAGTCTTCAAAGGTGAAAAAATTCCTCAGAGAAAAAAATCACCAACCTTGACCACACTCAAACTTTAGATGTCATTCTGTGCTTAATCCAGCCCAAGGGATTCTCCTCTGTGCATTCTAATGGACACTTAACAGCACTCTCAAATTTTATTTCAACGATAAAAATTATATTGTTGAACCCCTTAAAAGCCAAACCAACTAGGTTTCAATTTCAACCAGCCTAATTATTTTTTCACCCCAATTGCATTACCCTCCAGAAATAACTACACTAAATTTGCAATTGCAACTATTCATACATTCCTTAAAAAAGATAAAAAACTTAAATCCCAAGCCTAATCTCCCCATCTAAAAAATTCAACTGTCTCGGCTTTTGGTAGTCCCTCAGTAGAATTATCACTAGTGTTCTTAGTTTTAGCAATGACACTTGGCAGTATCTTCTTTCCAACTTCAATTATTGAATAATTTCATTAGTTAACCAAGTTTTCAGATGAAATACTCGAAAATCATTTTCATCTTCCATCACGGATTTGAAAACCTATCATCCCTTAAGAGGTTTTCCCTGCAATGGAAGTTATTTTCCAGTCAACAACCTTCGGAGTAAATGTTCACACTCAATCATGAGTTTTCCTAAATGTCGCCCTTTTAATCAACATGAAGTTTACCTTTTTTGAGTTCTTAATATAATCTGTGGTTGTCCCTGACAGGGAATTCACTTTCCCAGAAATAATATCAGATAATGCTCCAGAGTTGTTTGTGTGCACTGGTATTAAGCCAAATGATTTTTTAAATATTCTCTCACCACTTTGGTGAGGTACAAACTTATCAGAGGTGCTAATACTTTTATGGCTATTTCATGTTTTTTGTTGGGTTCCCACCGAGAAAAACTGTCATCATTAACAAGAGGGCAAAGCTTTGTATTGAAGCAAATTGCATTGTATATTGCCACAGGGAATAAAACTTCCTGGACCAGGAATTAGACCATTGACCTTCAGCTTCCTAGGCTAACGTACAGACCATAATGCCCAGGAATCCTGATCTCCAAAATTATCAGAGAATTAATTGAAACCAAGGTGAGAGTCACTACACATTTTTTTTCATGCTCACCAACAGTATTCCCAGATGAATCACCGAGAAAGTTAGCAGTATGCAGATGGGATTATTGGTACTAACAATTCTGTACTAGAAATCTTCAAAGAAAGCCAAAAAGCTAAGAAATTATTCCTACTCTAATATGCTTCTTTTTTGATACAATAATGATGACAATATGCCACCAAGGCAGAGCATCATATCTCATGAGTCAAGATTAATATAGCAAATTTCTCAGATTGATTGTCAAAAGTAAAACGGATAATCCAAGACTTTCCATCATTTTCTTATAAAAATACAAAATTTAATGTGTCGATCAACCTGCATTTAATACTTTTAAATTACTCCACAACAATACATAGCATGCATCAGATCAAATGTATATCTGATAAAATTTGCAGTGACCAAGTGTAACGGCAAATACAAAATCATTGCCACAATATAAGCTACAAATCTTCCTTGTTTCTTCTCTAATTTTTGTTTTAACTAAAGCTTCTCTTTTGAAAAATCACCTTCAGACATTATGTCCACCGAGGATTTCTGATGGTAGCATCAAATATGTCTCACAATATTTTATGATATTTCTAGAGATAAATGCAAATTGTTTACTGCAAATTGTTAACAGGAAGGCTATGAAGAAAGACGTCACTCAATTATTGACAATATTGAGCCCCACAGAATTTCATAATCCAACACTGGATAATTTTGTTCTTCGTCTGCACTAAAGAAATCATGCCTGGCACTCAATAGTTATGCCACAATAATTTTCTGCATAGCTTTGCTAGAATCCATCGATTACAAATAGCTGGTTACAATGAGTAAGCTAGGCAAGGCAAGAGACAACTGCTGCTGAACCCATTTCAGTAATATGAGAGGCGGCTAACATGAAGAAGTTACTAATAACAGAAAACATAAATGTGATATGGAAAGACAAAGAGATTTTTAAGACTCGGTTTAATAATGTTTAAAGATAATGACGGAATCAAGATGCTTTCAAGAGAATGGAGATAATTAGAGATTGGTAAATTACCATAATTTTCATTTGAGGTGTACTAAAGAAATTTTCAAAAATATTGTAATTTTCCAGTAATTTTTTATTTTTAGCAATTATGTAATGGGTAATGGAGGGTTTGATAGGAAAGCCAATAGCAACAATAAGATATTGATGACATTTCAGTCATCGTTATGGCTACATTAGGGTATCAGCATTATAGAAAACATAAAAACAAATATGGAAGGCCTCATGCATTTGACTTTCTTTTGTCAAGGTATGAGAAATTTTCATTCTAACTGTTCCAACGATAGCCCCAAAAAGTAAAAATACAATCCATCCAAGTATTCCAAAAGTAAAAATCATATAATTATTCCACAAAGGACTTGTACATGCCTTTATTTATAATAAAGCTCGAATAAAATATATATAAAGACTTAGCTTAAAAGAATATTTTTAGAATATATCAGTTTGGGAAAATTGCGAAACAAGTTGAAATTACTGAAAATTAAGGTAATTTTCAGGGGTCACAGTAGAATTATGGAAAATACCATAGTAATGTATGAATATTACTGTGGTAACTATCAGAATGGTCCATTTCTAGAGATAATCATTGATAAAAAAGCCTAGCAATTTCGTTTTTCAAACAAAGGTGAGGTCAACATTACGACACAGCCAAAAGAACTTGCTCATTAATCATAAATATTCATTAATCCTCAGCACAGAAAAAGATCCACAGGAATGAGATGTACTTCATTGTAGCATTGCATGGATACCCAGATTTTAGAAAAGGTTAATTAAAAATCAGAGGGCAGAGCCATTATCCTAACTGGGGACTCCCCTTCCAAAGCCCTACTGAAGACAGTACCATTCGATATTAGGTGGACAGGGACTAAATAACATTTAAGTATTTCAACATATAAATAATACTGCAAGGGTTATATGCAAACATCAACAAAGATAATTGTGTGTTGCCCACACAATGGTATGTTACTACCTAAGCTGATTATCGAAATACATTCTGCTTCCAATAATAAAATTCATGTGCAGTTCTCTAGCCAATGATGATGGTATTATGAGCACCAAGAGCCTACTAACCCAATTACATATATGAGTAACATCAACATGAACGCAATTTCGGCAGGTACCAAAATTAAATGATATCTCAGTTAAAAAAGGATAAGATAATTACAACTCGCCAGCACTTTCAGCACTTCAGGGCTTGCCATGAGAGTACTTCAAGTTTAGCCATTCACTGAGGAGAATGCAGATTAGAAATCTTCTTCATCCTTCAAGGATTAGGCTTTCAGCCTGTTCCAGCTTCACATCACCATCTCAACCTTGGCCTCCCAACACTCCTTTTCCCTAATGGCTTATATTATAAAGCCTGCTTTGGAAACCTCTCTTTAGGCATTCGCTGTACATACTCTTTCCATTCATTTTTGTACTCCTATTTGATATTGCTCGAACACCTAGCTTTTCTCATATAGATGTACTCCTTAATTTATCTCTTCTTGTATACCCCTTCACTGCTCGAAGAAATTTCATTTCAATGACTTTATTTGTTTAAGCTCTGAAGAGAGATTAGAAATAACTTTAAATCAAAATCTCTAATTACTATGCCAAATACTTAACTCATAAAGTTATCCATGGTCCTATTCCAAAGCATATTTCAAAGAAGCTACTAAGAAGTAAGATGTTCCAATGAGTGATCTAGCATACCCTGCCAAGAATTCATCATTATGCTCTGTCCACCATTTCATATCAGTACAAAATTTACTCAATGAGCAGCCAACAAATCATCTAATTTGATGCTTGCATTATGCTACTCTTACTTCTTTAAACAGGTCAAAACATTGCTTTTAGGCTATTTCCCCATACGTTGGATGTGATTCTTTAACTTGACAGTCTGCAATGAAATTAGCTCCATTTCATTAGTATGCATTATTCAGGGAAAAAAACCACTCATCCAATAAGCACCAAGGTTAAGTTAGAAACACAATGCACTAAGACAACACTCTTTCAAAAACAATTTTTATATTTCAAATCAAAACAAAAACAAAACAATTAACATGTTGATTTACCCGGGCGATAAATTCAATGGAATGCATATCTATTTAATATCACAAATGTCATATATAATCCAAGTAATACCTCAAATGGGCAGAGCATAGTAAAAACTGATATACTGTTGACAATTATTTGTTATATGTCCATTAATAGTAGGTACTAAGGCAGTTAACAATTTCTACATCACAAGGAAAAATGACCATTTCTACTAGATTCAATAACAAAGACTGAAAGGGTAGAAACAAAGCCCACAGAAAATGTGAACAAAAAGACAAAGCATCTAAAGACAAGATAGCTAAGAGTGTCCAAATTTTATAACTGGCAGGTGTTCTCAAAACTGTATGAAACACATATAATCAAAAGAAAAATTGGCAGATAAAGGAACGATCTCACACAAGACCACCATGAACTCAATCAAAGCCAAAAATTACAACACACAAAATTACCTCAAAAAAACCTGTTTGGAACTCTGCAGAAAACTCAATTAATTGTAATGTAACAGCACTGGCTAAACCACACCATACAAAATTATTACATACCTACAACCAAATCTTTAAGAGAATTAGCAGTTGGCACGCATGACTTGAACAATCTGCAGCCCAGCTGGCCAAGAAATAGTGGCAACATCAATGAATTGAAAATGTAGGTATTTATCCCAATTTCTGCCATGGAATTCATCACTGACTACACATTAATCCCCCTGACTGCTGGTGTCAATAAATGACCATGAAAAATACTATTACCCGAGACATGTAGCACTTTTCTTTCCACTGAGCAAAATAACATGCTTCATACATGAGCAAAATTCCACAAAGGAAAAATCATTCGCATTGACCAGGACTTGAACCCATACCCATTAGAATTAGGCCAAGTGCTTCAGCCAATCAAAGTAGTTCGAGCAAAATATGATTTCACCATGAAATCATTGAATTTCGTCTCATTTCAGAAAAAAATATCTCACCCTTCCAAAGATGCCAAATTATTAGCCCCTTACCAAACTATTTACCGAAAAATACCAGCCATTGTAAATTGGAAATGATATACATGTACGCACTCCAGAGAGAGAATTTATAAAAATGAGGCATTTCTAACACCTCAATCTCATCAAAAAGAGTAGTTTGTATGTTTCCTCAACTATTTTTAGAAGTTAATTGTATGGTCGCCATAGCAATTTTTGAGAATCATGAAATATCCTTCCAATATACAGAGTTTTAAATGTTCTGCCAGAAAAAAAATGAGTCAAACTTTTCTTATTTACTTTTTCTTATATTGCAGGGGATTCGATCTTGTAAAAGTATATTATTTCACCATTAATATTACAATATCAGTGCAGCCAAAATAAAAAAATGTAAAACTTGAATAAGGTTTACAAAATGACTAGGGAAATATTTAGCTCAAACCTCCTCAAGCTGCTAAGGCATCCTCTAACCTTAGGATTTTTTTACGAGATAGATGTTTTTTAGAGATCATCGAGTCAACCAGAGAGTAATGGAACAAGTACTCTCCCCACAGGAATGGGCGCCCCTGAATCTCAACTGGTTGAAGCACTCTGCATGATATCGATCAATACAGGTTCAAGTCCCGGTCAAGGTGAACATTTTTTCCTCAGAGGAATTCCACACTTTTGTAATTTCAAGTATTCTGCAAAGGTAATACAGTGACTAGTTTCAGTATCCTCAAAATTCTTCATATAAGACATCTGCCAACCGTAACCTATCACAAAAATGAAAATCCACACAAGTCCCAAAAGCCAGCTGGCTTTACATATTCCCTAAAAATTGATGATAAACCATAAGCTTAGGTGAAAAAAGAGTTCAAGAAAAAAGTAATAACCAGCAGGAAAATTTATTATTTCAGCCACTGAACAAATCAAAGGTGAAGGTTGCAAGAAGATCAGCCCTAATTTTTCACAACCTCACATTCCACAATCAATGCACTCATGTTAGCTTGATTTGAAAAAGTCTTGAACCTGAAGGATCCGTGTGAATTCCTGGTTTTTTGTAATCAACGGTGACAATGTTCACTAAACGAAATTGTATTAAGGAACAACTATTTAAATTATTAAAATTAGATGACTCATTAAGAGTCAAACGAATTAGACGACTGCATTGTACATAATTGACGTATTTTTTTTTAATGTGTAGTAAACAGACATTAATAGGTAGGCTACAAAAATGCAATAGTGGGGAGTATTTACCATGAGTCATACACAAACAATGAATGGACAGATAAAAATAAATTATTATTTCAAAGTCTAAAATTTTCCGGAAGATTGCATAAAAGGTTTAACAATTTGGTATGATTAATCAACATGGAGGAAAAATTATCAACCATTAAGAATTTCACGTGCTTCCTGTTCAATAAACTAATGGGAGTAATAGGTCATTTTACAAAAGGCACTTAAATGCACAACTTGAAGTCGCATGTATTCCCAATGCAAGAATGTAGGCTTGCAATTAGAGCAAAGGCTATTTTGCCATCTCCTATTTATGTCTTTCAGCAATTCTCCACTTAACGCAATATTAACTGCACACCGACACATCAGATTGTGCAATAGAATGTCTCAGGCAAAACAGCCATTAAGAGGTGCAGCACCTATTTACTTCCTGTAATGGTGATTTTGATAACAGGCTTGATCCAAATCTGAAATAATTGTTAAGCTTTGCCTGTTTTTTGTTGCTCAATGAGTTAATTTTGACACACCCATTCATATTCAGGAATCCCACCTGATAATGGCACTGCCAAGCTCTAACTGTGGGGAATGTATAACAGACTGCTATAACAAGCCAATATCTAAGAACCAGCATGAAATAGTTGATTCAAGCTTTTAAACAATGAAAATTTTTAATGGATTACTAAATAAAACTATATTAGGCTGGTCAAGTTAAATTTAACTGCCTTAAATATGATCTGCATAACATATAGCTTCCAGATTAAGGCACAAAATAATGGTAAAAACAAATGTACAATGTTAAAGAAACATTTTATTTGTGATCAATTAATGGGTATTACTAGAAAAAATTTACGCTTCTGTACCGGAGTCTTGAGGTGACATCACGACCATAGAACACCATTACCTGTAGTAAGGCCTGGGAACATGATGCATTTACCCATGTGTGTTCAGTTATGAATGCCTGCCCCATCAAAAATTCATTATGTAACTGCAATAACTTGCACAAAAAAAGTTGATGAATGGCCAGGAAGTATATGGTTCTAATGGCTGTTCAATGCAAGGCACTTTATTACACTATCTGATGCATGATTGGAAGTACATTGAAAATTACTTCTACCTCTACATCATCTACATACTACCCCACAAGCCGCCTCAAAAGGCGTGTGGTGGGGTGTGTTTGGACACCAGCCTGTTCCCTTCCTGTAGACACTTTACTTCCTGTAAAGCAGTGAATTGTGAGAATTCTTGAGAAAATACATACACAATAGATGGGAAAATGATCCCTGCTCTAGTTTTCTACCCTTTCGCACCCTTGCAATTACTGTACGTTAAATAGTGCAAATACATGCCTCTGGTAAAATGGGCTTCATTCCATTCATTAACACATGTACCCATGAGGGTTTATGCATTGGGATACCTGGTCTTAAGATACCACGACTGTTTGGTGGGCAGTAACATTGACACTGAACTCTGAAACAATTAAGGTAGCATGGACAGACTACAAATCTAATTAAAGAAACATAATAATCGCTTAACTGTTCCATTTTAATATCAACAAAGGCTATGCACAAAATGTACATAAAATTCATCTGCTTTTTACCAAGAAATGATCGTCATGGATCAGGTTTTGCAGAAAATGAATTTATAAATGCCACCTTAGTCATACCTAGGAATATCACCTAAGCCATAAATTTTAAATGCATACAAAATTCCTGAGCTAATTGGGTTCTTCTGGGTAACATCCAAACTATTCAATGTAACTACAAAATAAGAGTTGAAAATCTATCACGAATTTGCATAAAATTCAAATGATGTTATTTAGTAGAACATTAGATGTGGATTGAAGGCATTATGCACTTCACCAACAATGCCATCAGTGACAACAGACCACACATCTAATTTGAAGTTTCAATTAAGTCAGCCTTTTTTAAAGAAAACCTGTAGTCACCCACTGAAAGCGTGATGAATTAGGTATCCATAACAATTACTTCAACAATAATAATGATGAGTGAAATACATTTCGATATTTCCTTCCAAGTTTCAAGTCAATCTTTCTCGCAATTTTATTCTAATTTTCAGGGCAACAAATCTCTTGAAATTGCATCCAATATAGACAAGATTTTACAAGAAAAGAAGAAGTCCAGCCAACTAGGTTAAACCCTCAAAAGAACACAAGTGAATAGGAAAAATTCAACAGTCTCTCTGAGATAGCCCTCCAACAATTGTGTATCAGCCATTCAATAACAACTAAGGTCAGCCATCTATTCTATGCTAAAATTATTAGGTGAATTACGCTATTGGCACGGTAAAAGATCAACCAAAATCTAAACAACTTTGAACTTTGAGAACAAATATGTGAACCAACAAAATTCCACCATAAGTTGTTACCCATATCACCATTCAAAATTCATGAACACCGGAAAAACTGTCACAACAAGAATATTTCCACGCTATAGGAAGTAAGATAAAAATCTGATTTATTCAACTAGTGATCTGAAGATTTAACTTCAAACACAAAACACAGTAATCTCTTAAAAATTTAATAAAGACTTAGATGATAGTCGTACTGACTTAAAAATTACTCTCACTCTATGACTCGGATCACTTTGGTAACATTTGAGGGGGTACCTAAATTTGTGCAAAGAATTAAGGTTTGCAAATGGTATTATGATGTACCGAATAGACTTTTTAAATCAAGCCCATCCATCACGTTATCTGAGCTTGATCCTAACATGTATTCCGACACAGATATGTAAACTGCGACACACAAACCGATTAAACTTGCCACAACAATATTCTTCGAAAATATTATACAGGTCGTAATGCAAAGGCCTAAATACGTGAAGTAACGAGTCAAATTAGGATAGATTTTTGAGTACCATTCCACTTGGTCAACACACAAGTTTCCACTTTTGGTGTAACCTTTAGCACATTTAGTACACATGTCAGGCCCATCACCGTCACAACCATCGCAAGCTCTATCACACTGCAGACAAGAAAATGAGCCGTCGTTGTTTACACAAAACTCATTTAGAGTACAAACAGGTCTTGCTAACAGACATTCATTTATGTCCACACATCCACGGTCGGAATCCTTAATCCATCCATCCTTGCAAGAATCACAGCCCTTGGGACCGGCTTTGCTACAGTCTCCCTGGCAAGAACTGTGACACGGAGAACAAAGAAGCTTCTCTTCGTCTCTATAGGCTTCGTAATAATTCGAATCGCACTCGCCGCAAAAATCACCTTTATAGCCTGGAGAGCAGTGGCATTTGCCGTCTCCTTTTCTGGTTCCCGATCCCTTACAGCTACCACTCTTGTTGCAAACACGATTGGGATAGCCTGGGCATGGCTTGCATTCTGGTCCATAGTGATCTATCGGACAACAAACCTTGAGCATTTCAATACAAAGCCATTTATAAATATCTGGGTTTTCCTTCCTGTGTTCAAACCACCACTTTTCAATGAGTTCCTCATTAGCAGAGGCTAGTGAATGACACTGGTTTTCCCCTTTGCCGACCCCCGAGCATAATTTCTCTTGAATTTCCACCAAACGAATTTCACTGTCCAAGTAACTACCAAGCCGTTCCTCTTCCCAAGCGGAATCGCCGCCCTCGTACTTCCCTCTCTCAGTCGCTTTCATTCCTTTCTTGAAAGATTCAACTAGAACCTTACATGCTTGGCAGGGAGGTAATGTCATACTTTTCTGCTGCTCGGCTTGAGTGGCATCCTTAGGTGACGCATTTGGACTATCAGCAGCGTAGGCTAACTGCCACAAAGGGCTAAAGTTACAAAACAAGAGCAACGAAATAAGGAACGTTGTTGCCATGGAGAGTTGAAGATTTCGAAGCCACGGCGTTGACAATACCGCAATACAACCGGTAACTCCCGGGACGACGGAATCACAGTAGCCGATGTTCGATGGCTAACGCAAATTGGAGCTTTCCCTCGAAAGGAACCGATACTACTTCTTCAACTTTTCCTCTAAAAATGACTCAGGCCACGCCAGCGAACCTCTGAACAACATTAACCTTCCAAATCACTAAAAAATTGAGGAAGTAAACACCAAATGACAACTAACACCACCTATCGTTATAATCAGGCGGACACTCCCGCAACTTTCGTTGCTAGCGCCAGCGGCGCCACATCACCCCATACAGCGAAAGCATTGAGTATAAAAAATATACGTCGAATGGCAGAATCATTAAGAAATTTCTGTTGACGTGGGACATCCAGAGTGACGACGCTAATCGGCTAACGCGTCGGGTAGTTAGACCGAGTGTCTTAAGCAAAATTTCTCGGGTTTAATCAGGTTAATTAAGCATAATGATATTGAAAACGTAAGAGGATATCCCTATGAACTACATTTAAACGAGGCAGATTAACACGACTTGCACATCAAGACAAGTATCAGTAACGTTAGACTGAACTACCCATTGGGCCGAGGATTAATAGTACCAACACACAAAGTGCCATTTCTCCACCTTAAATAACCCATGGAGTAACTTAGAAACGTATGATAGTCCATGTATAAAAATTGACATTGGCCCTCAATAATTCAAACAAAGACCCTATAGAATACAGAGACAATAACCCATGCACTATTTCTATGCCACTGGACTAAGCACTCCATACAAAAGCACCATCGTGTAGAGCCAGGCAATATTCAAAGTTAAATTATGTCCAAGAACTAACTTCTATATGTAAGCATAGCACAAATATTTTATTACATCCACATGTATCAATCCTTGGGATAATTGGCTGACTTTCTAGTTTTCACACTGATCCTTATTAGTTGACACCTTGGGTATACCCATGATAGTCATGAGTCTTTATGTAGGGATGGGAGGGGAAGGACACCCACTAGTAAGCATCCTGTCTAGCTCAGTATACCAGATTTGAAATGAAATTTCAAGTGAAGGGAGGAAGAGGAGCAGCTACCCACCACCCTGCCTCCCCTTGGCTAAGCCCATGGTTGATACACCCAGTTAGGCAATAGACATCAGTTATCTTGTCTCCATAGTTTATCAAAAATGAGGAGGACATATACACCTAAAGACACCCGCTGATATATTAACAAAACTCATTCCATGACATATATCAACAATGGTCCAACAGCACATAATATTGCAAGAGAGCAAGAAAAAAACTTCTCCAGCTCTTTTTGATGCTTTCATTCTAAAATATGCCTGAAAACCTATTTCACTACTTTTTCATGTAAAAATATTGCACAGATCACAACTACTGGGGAATTAAAATTTTGCCTGTCCCTGGCAATAATTCTGACTATAAACTGGCCCCTTCCAGCTCGACTAGCAGGATCTCGTTGGACTTGCAAGATAGACATAAATGCAGATGTATAAAATGATAAATAAAAATTATGAGAGAGGTTATCACCATTTATATATGTCCTACTAGTCTAGCTAGATCCATCTTGAAGTGGCAGATATCTAACTTGAATTTTTATTAGGGATGGTAGTCAAAGAGCAATTAATAAAAAAATTTGTACTCCAAAAAAGTGTCATACTCACAACATCCATGTCTAAAGTGAGATTAAACTTGCAGCCAAGAGGTTAACTGGCACACTATAGAAACCAGTCTAACCACTGTAACTTATGTGCTTTAACACAATGTGAGAGCTACTACCAATATTACTGTTTGCATTACTTCTGGGAACTACCCCTAACACTATGAAAACAACCACCAGTGCCAAAATAATGCTATCAAACATAGTAACATCTATCCAAATAGCAATAATGAATACACACTAACTCAACGTATGAAGACATTACTTTAAATGATAGAACCTAATTCTACAAAACCAGACAGGGAACCCCATAATAAATGCATGTATAATCCTATAAATGAACAGAATAAGAATATGTAATTCTAATAAGATAAATTAACTATTGTTTTAACCAGCAATAATCCACATGATGGGAGTGGTTGGTGAATCCTTCACTGATCCAACATGGACAATACTCATACATTCTCTGGTATTCTGGAAGCATGGCAACCCTGGTTAAGCAGCGTCAAGAAGTACATTAAATGAATCATATCTAAAAAAA
The DNA here is from genome assembly GCA_963169105.1 of Ceriagrion tenellum. Taxonomy (NCBI): domain Eukaryota; kingdom Metazoa; phylum Arthropoda; class Insecta; order Odonata; family Coenagrionidae; genus Ceriagrion; species Ceriagrion tenellum. Next base: position 84,805,112 of record OY720633.1, on the reverse strand, counting down.
GGAAAAGTAAAAACTCAAAATTTAATGCTAAGTCAGGCGTGATAACGTGGAAGTTACTTTACATTCATCCTAAAAATAAACACTGTAATATTCCACTTTCTTCTAATTTACATACAGTTACCCATGCTAAGCTAGTCACTAACTAGTTTTGCATGCTAAGCACCATCCTTGGGTGTAATGGAAGTTGGAGGGAGTAGCTTATAAAGAATCAGAAGGTTAAGGAACAAAGGTGAGGTAATAATGGCTAACAATACAAATTTTACTACACCTGTGTCCCCTTCTCACAGCCCATATAAGCTACAGCAATCTCCTGATTTATGAACACCATGCTTCCTTTTAAACGTCTGTCAATCAAAGTTCATAAATCAGCAGCTTTTCCCACACATGCAGTGTCAAAACCATGGAGTGCACTTCAAAAACAAATTTACTCTATTTAATGTGCATGAAAATGGGGGAAACAAATGTTTAAAAGTGAACAATTTAATTTCAGCAATAACTTACTCATTCGATGAGAGTGGGGTTATTTCCCACAGATAGTGGAGGATTTTGGCAGAGTTACTGCAAGGATGAATTCGGGTTAGCAGTAGTTCATTTACCATCTGCTCATCATCACCACTGAGATGGCTAGCCGTACGGCCTGGGAGTGAAATTTTCTAGCTAGCAGTGGAGTAAACAGCCTCGTTGGTTGTTAATATAATTAAAATGGAAGAATGTGCAGAATTTTTCAATTTTTATGGCAGACAGCTGCAATAAACCGGATAGCTGATGGTGACTAACACCTCATTTGATACATAATCTGAAGTAAGAAACCGAACTGGAGGCATCACAACTAATCACACATTGAACTGCCAAGTGTTTAAAGCAGGTGTCAGTGAATAAGGGTGTACTGTTTTTTTTTTTCTCTCCAACTTCCATTACATCAGAGAAGCTGTTTAGTGTGCAAAACCACTTGTGTCAAATGCATAGAAGTGGAATATTGTGTTTTTTTCTAGGTTTCAATCGTAAGTTCAAACGAAACAACAGCAAATGGTAATATTTCTCTTTGTATCAAAAATCAAGCAGTAGTTCACTGTAATGACTCTTTTGTGTTTAACTCTAAGCATTCAAATTTTTTAAAAAGCTAGATGAATAAAAAAGGAAGAGTTTGGCTGAATGCATCAATGCCTTCAAAGTAGCTTATGTCATGGTGGCAGCAAAAAGGCCCTTCCTAAAAAAATCTGAAAATGGATCTCACACAAATTTCGTTTCATAAGCATATAAAACGGCCAATCATAAAAATATATGATAAAATTCTTCATTTGACAAAAATTTAAAGGCCAGAAAAAAAGAAGCCAGATACAAGCAAAAATATTTAGCACAAAAACATTATAATGAAAGCTGGTAAAAATTAAATCTCAAGACCTAAAAATCTTGTAAAAATCGCAACAAGGAACCTTTATAAGCAGAGTATCTCACGAAAAATGTGAAAAGGTGGGTGACATATTTTATTAGGGACAATCAAAATAACAACCATCAATTTTAACTTTTAATCCCCTAGTTAGGGCTAACCTACAGTGAAAAATAATTGAAAATGAGAGAAACATATGTAAACTGTGACACAAAAGACAGGATAGAAAATTTTTGGACGATGAAATATTCCCAAAAAACATGTATTCAGGAATACTCATGGTATTCAACATTTTGATGAAGTAATAATACTAATGAAAGCCTATGTTATAACACTGGGGCATACATATTTCAACTCTAATTTGTGATATAAAGACCCAAATTAAATAAATGAATTGTGACCATGAAAATCAATGTCTGGGTAGCAGGAAAGAGAGGGTAATTTAGTGATGGAATTAGGTCCAGTTGACGTAAAACACATTTATCATTTGAAATTGATTAGACCAGCATTATTGATATCTGTTGGGCAAAAACAGCTCTTTATATCCAATATCTCAGCTCCTGCTTCATGAGAAAAGGCTCAAAATACATCTTTAAGTAGAGTTTTGCCTCATTTAATGCAGGGCTGACCACTTCATTTGTTTTAGTGCAAAAGGGTTCTCAGTTTTCACTCTCCTCACCCTCCCTCTTAAGTAATCTTCTTTCTGTCAATAATTCAGTTTTTACACACTTGATCAGCACAATAGGCTTTCAAATACAAACATATATCCTTTCTTTAACACAAGACATTACTCCGTTTTAATTTGGTGAATAAATCAACCATGTATAGGTCACTCATGGCACATAACTAAATGTGGTTGCACAGCGAATTAAGTCTCCCACAATGAGTGTCACACCATATCATGTAAGGCCTAGGGGTCAAACTTATAAGTCTGCAATCAATTGAAACGGAATGGGACATTAAAATCCAAAGCCATGCTAGATTCTTGGCTTCCTGCTGCTCACACAAACACAGGAGACCTCAAAGCAGAGATCACAGCTGGAATCAGAGGTGTTAGCATAGTGGTTTATCTCATGTATAATTCTCCATAGTTCCATATCAATACTCACACTTTGGTTAGGTTCACATAAAAGCTATATGACAGCACAAAACAATTTTGACTTTTAAATTAGGCCAGAAAATATAAATTTTCTCATGTCCTCAAAACTACTGTATAACCTTGTTCACTTTCAAATCACTGCAGAGAAATCCAGATCCTGGAAATTGAAAGTCAGTGAAATCAGGGATTTCTTCAGAAGTGTCGCAGCATTAACAGCTGAGTAGGGTGAATTCGCATAATACAAAGTGGAAGGAATCAAGATTACTTTGGTTCATAAGTTTTATCTCCTCAGACAGCGCATAAATTTTTGCACTCGGGGACAAAAGATCATAACTTTATCTATACTATATGAGAAATGAAGATGCCTGCAGTGGATACTTAAAGAGTGCATTAAGGCATTTTAGTAGGTTTTCAGGGCAATTCACTTCTCAACTGAAAACCAGAAAATGACATCATGAGTGAAGCATGCAAACCCCAAAATCACAAGCTGTCTTCAATAAATGCATGCATTTTACTGCAACGTTCAAAATAACACCATAAGAGATGCACATGTTAGAATCCACATCATACCATATAAATATGTACTAGTACCTTACTCATACAATACTTGTACCAGAACAAGAACTACTCCAGACCTTGGTGAAGGGATACAATGGCAGATGATCGAACTTAACTCTTGGCTCCAGCACGAGCTACTGGACATGTCACTCACAATAGAAATTGAAGTCCTACTTTCAGAGGAGACTGAGAATAATAGAGGTTTGTAAGTAATTACTCACAAATCAATACAGAAAAATCCTGTTTTTCTGTCCAAAGTCTTTAGTTCTAGTATCATCTGGGAATATACAATATGATGCATCACATTTCTCACATCATTCTATCATTTCACATATCTCATAACATGTCCTAAAATTTAGCTCATAAAAAAATATCAGCAAAAAGACTGATATGGAAGAATAAATAAAAAGAAAGGCTAAGGTAATACAGAGTAAGTATATCAAGTTTTAATTATTTTTTCATCACAGAAGAGGATCATTATAGAGTGAGGAGATCCGTAGGGTCCATTGATGCAATGGGAGCCATAAAAATATTTGAGGAAGCTCTAAACTCAGATTTTCACAATATTTGGAAACTCAGATTTTCAGGAAGGTGGGTGAACATTAAGACTCGGAGGATGTGCATCACTGAGAGAGATGGTAATGAACTGAGTAGATTAACTGACCCAATAAGGAAACAGGCAAGTATTTCTTACACACATCTTCATCCTTTAACCAATCATAAGAATTAGAAAGCTGAGAGTGAATGTATCAATTTTTTGTATAGACTTACATGGTCTCACAATACAAACTGAAGAATTGGTTAAGGAGTATATCAAGAGAAAATTTCACGCCAACTCCAAGTTCAAGGGTAAGTCAATAAATGTTTACTGGGTTGTTGGCAGGAGTCTAGTTTTGAAATGACTTTTCACAATAAATACTACTTTATCAATGGCAAATTAACTCCCTGCAATACTCTTCATTTAAAAGATGAAAAGGTGCCTCAGTTGTGGTCTTTTTTCCTCAGGTGAAGATAAACTGAAATACATTGTTCATTTACTGGAAATATATTTTTTGAGCAGTTCAAATGTTACTTTAACTTACAATGTCCAACCATAAAGGGTGATGGACAGTCCTGAAGATTTTGGAAGCAGGTATGACCTTCAATTTACGTAGTGATTCCTGGTATTAGAAATGTTGTCCGTGATTTTAAGCTACATTCATTTACCCTATAATTTTCGCATTTCTTATTAGGGTATATAAGCTCATGGGAATTATCTGAACTTCTTTGATGTGGTGAATTAAGGTAAAAAACTTAATTAGCCTCCCTAATGTCTGATATTTTGCAGAGTGGTAGAACTATCAAGATCCTTTTAAAGACAACTATTATGAGCAAAGCTTTCTAGAAAGTAATATTTTAGTATTTAACATCTTCAGAGGATAGTAGAAATAATGACTCATAAAAAATCAAATTATCTCTGAGGCACGAGCCTTGTAACAAGGGTGCAACTAATATAGAGATTATATAGTCAATGGTATCCTGCGAGATATTGTGGAACATAATCTAGAATTTAAATTAAAACTTTTAAATGTTCACTCTGTTTGTTTGTACAACATGTTCCGGAGCTTAAAGCATCATCATCAATACTTATGCTTTCTCCCACCACCACAGATCATCACAGATTCATCATTTGTACCCTAAAGAAAAACTGAATACCTTTCTGTAAAGACCAATGGGTCATGACAGATGATAACACTCATCCATTAACAAAAATGTCCCCAAATGGCAGAGGAAAAAAGATATTCTCTCACAATAATCCAATTATGTTTTGGAAATCAGGTAAAATTAGTACAACTCTTCAACACCACCATCTTTCAATTGGACTTCTTTAAAGAATACTGAAATTAGGTTTTCATGCTATCATTAAATATTCACATTGTGGTGGACCATAAACAGGATGTTGGCTGAAGACAGAGAGGGAAAGAGATTCAATAAAAGATTTGTAATGATAAGATGAAAGGTAGGCACACAATAAAAAATCTAGGTTGGAAAGAAATATTAAGGGATTTCCCTTACATCTATTACCGAAGAAAGATTCAGGATTGGTACATAAATATAAAACTGATAAATAAAAAGTGGTATATAAAAAGGATTGCAAGGTATCATGAGTAACCTAGGTAACCTACAAGAGAAAAAATGAAATCAATTCAATGGAAGAACCACCAGCCTAAATTCGAACCACTGCCAAAACTGTATAAATCCACGAACATTTGTCATTAAACATAAAGTGTTATCTCCGCAGTCCAGTCAAAGCCTTCTAAAGCACAATAAATAAGCTTTATATGGCATTGGTTAAGCTATGACAATAATCAGTCATTATCATCAATCAATATTGGAGGGAGGCTAGGGATGAGGGTGCTTCATAATGCTATAAACCTACGTCAAAACCAAAAGATTATTCAAAAAAACGTGGCATACTATTATCCGTTGATGCAGCATACTTGGGAGATTGAGGAGTAACATTCTGGGCATTCTATGAACGTACACCAGAACAAGGGAAGTATTTCACCATAAGAGGGGAGGGATAGTTAGAAGGACGCCATCAACATGTCGAAAATATAATCCTGAGAAGGATATATTTATTTGGGCAGTAAAGAAATACACGAACATATTTCCACCACTTCAGACATGCTTTATTGGGTGGACATTGGACATGAACATCGAGTAAGTTTTTGCTGAAGCTAATACCTCCAAGGATTTAATAAATAAGAGAATTTCGTTGATAATGCAATTCACATTCATCCCATCACACGCCGTATGAACAGAATTTATTTAAAAGAAACCCTCTAGTGATGGCAAACAAACATTAGGAATAGTGTCACGGCGTCATTAAAAATCTGAATTTTTCTAAAGAATCTGTCAAAGCCTAACGATAAGAAAATACACAAAATCAGAAACTGCAATGCAAACATTATTGTAATCTAAATATTCTCTGAATGTGGGAAAAATTTATGACCTGGGTCAATGACAAGTGACAGCTAAGTTACGATGGCGAAGTCCGGCGAAATTTCGAAAGTGATATTGGCCGCATATCGCATGGGAATTATGTGATTTTCAATATTCCATCAAATGAGATACCCTGTGAATTGAAAGTGAAACGTTCGAATTAAATGGATTACATAACGATGAATTCATTCGTGACATCCCATCTATGATGGTTACGACTTTCACTGCAGGTAAAAAAATATGCATTAGTCATACTGATAAGCCTACACATGATGTAGCGATTAATCCATAAATTTAGCACATTACAACAATACAGAGAACTGATTGACAATACTTAGGTAATAAAAACGGAAAATATTTTAAAATGTAGTTGAAGGTCATCGTAAGACAACAGTTACATACCTCTCGAAGTGCTTGGTTTTCTGACCGGGGTATATTTCTTTGAATTTAAAGAAACGATCCCATCCGTATAATTGCAGCAGTTGATTGGCTCCCCTTACTTCTCCTGTTCTTGAAACAACAGCCAAATCATACCCCTTACTAGACAACTTCTGTAAAACTTTCGGTACTTCAGGGTAATGCTTCACTTTGGTTCCACGTTGATCTAACACATCGCCCCTCCTAAACAATTCACACATACGTATTAGTAGTCAGACTTACAAATGCCCTTCAAAAATGACAGCATGAAGCCATTAAAGCCGAAAAATGATTTTCGCTTATTTCACTAATTTCTACTCGTAGCAACATCTGGCTGAACCCAGAGATCATGCACTTTAATTAAATAATAATCATATAGCTATGAAACTCACGGAGTTTTACGGAAAGGTGGATCGACATGTGTGTCTACCCAAAAGGGCCATAACGTGTAATCTGTGGAGAGAGGCAGGGAAAGGTAATTAACAGACAAATATCAATTGCATAACAAATAACACACAATATTTATCGATAAAATCTAATGTAATACCAAGATCGAAGGCAATCAACTTTGGCTTAGCCATATTTTTATTAGCTGTATGCCCGTAATTGCACCCAGCAGAAACCCTGGCCCGGATCTTCAGAAATGCGCATATAACAAATGTGCATCGCTGAGCGAAAGATTTTGTTTACTTGTCTTACAGGCGGGAATTACGATATGCAGCTAATGTTTGAACGTCAAAGGTATTCATGTGTTTAAAATAATTTGATCACACATCTCCAATGAATTAAATAGTGGGTCTATTCACGGTCTGTATGTTCTTAATAATGTATGCATCGTTAAAAATAACTCAACTATGAACTTAAAAGGCAGTGATTATACGGGAAGAATTTTGTCAAAACGTCAGTGAGCCTACGCAGGTAGATTTGTCCTTCGATGATCTACTCAAAAACTATCGATTCAATATCTTAAAATTTTCATGTTTATTATGATAATAATCGCTAGATATTTTTTTTAAGGGATGAACAACCAGCTAAGGTAGCTTCAAATGAAAGTAAGAACCCTAATATCTAACAGCCATTGGCCCTGGCCTCCCGGCACGATTTCTTTCCTCAGCTCTGTGTACATCCTTCCTCTTTTCACCCTAACTATAAAACCTATTCTCTTTCGCATCCTTCCCCTCCTACTTAATTCACACCTTCATCATACAGTCTCCTCACATTATCTTTTCTAACCTTCTCCAAATCTCCTTAAGCGTTTTCCGCAATCCTCTTAAGCGATTGACTGTCTCCTATCACTGAAAACCTCCTTCTAATATTTTAGCTTCATACCTACCTCCCATTTTCCTTCAGCTTAATACCTAAGTATACAAATTGTTTTACCTGCTCCACTTCAAACCCTACTTTATTACAGCCAGCCTCGATTTCTTTGTTCCTCAAAACCTTATAATTCTTGTTTTATAATGATTAATTTTCTTTCCAAATTTTCTAATGCATCTACTGCATACATGTAAACTTTTAAACTAATTGAGACACTACAATGAAACACAGATATTACCAAGGGTATCAGTGGTATCAGGTGTCATCTTCTTCATAAAATGTCTTGGTTTCAAATGGTAGTCGCCACTTCTCATTTTCAGCAGTAGGATAGTTTATGAGTAAGCAGGAAACATTCAAGGGCATCATTTCATTGTCATTTGTCTGATCATTTCTCTGGGTTCAAGTCCATCCATGGATTAACCAATAGAATATGGGAATACTTGAATTTTTCTGCTACCTACCATTTGCATGAGAAAAGCAAGAAAAGTACTTTGGCCTCTGGCCTGGGCAAGGGTCTAGCTAATAGTAGACCCTTGTAATCTGGGACAGTATTTCTTCCTCAAACACCACAGAGTGCGGATACATTTGAGCTTAGCCTTGACTTTATTGAGAATAACCTTGACTTTAAAGCATTTTGCTCGCCATTATTTTGCAGAATCAAAACTGTCTCCAAACCAAATATGTATTTAGCTCATATCAAAGGATATGGCAATTAATGGTTAGGCAAAAAAAAGTTTAATCTGGGCATGTACTTGAGCATATTTTATTTTTTGGCACACATAAGTCAACAATGGAATGGTAATTTTGAGAACAACCAAGGCAGAGAGCTTTTTGGCATTCTTTGCCCCTAAATCTCGTGTCTTTTCTCTTTAGCTCTCTTTTTTAGTATTCTTACAGATGAAGCACACTCTTGGGATTTTTTTCTGCCTTCAGGATCAGGAATTTTTTCATTAAAATGTCTACCATGTTTTTTATTTAGGAGTGTACTCCAACCAGGAAATTTTTCGGCTATAGCATTTTCTGTTTCTGAAAAACAATTTTTTTAGAAGCTGGTCCTTAGTATAGCCATTTAAAATTTCCTCTAACAAGTTTTCTTTTTAGTTTTCAATTTATGTAAATAAAATGTATTTAACATAGTTGCATTGAACAGGTGAAATGTAGCTCGTTGTACCATATAATTGACTTTCTCATGCACACAACTGATCCAGCCACTGGGATAATTTTCTTCAACTCCATCCATCTCTGGACCTTTATATAGTGAGCAGTAAATCCATTTCACATTTCCTCTAAGAAGTTTTATTTTTAGTTTTCAATTTATGTAAATAAAATGTATTTAACATGGTTGCATTGAACAGGTGAAATGTAGCTCATTGTACCATATAATTGACTTTCTCATGCACACAACTGATCCAGCCACTGAGATAATTTTCTTCCACTCCATCCATCTCTGGACCACCATAGAGTGAGCAGTAAATCCTGTTATGCACTGCTATCACTACTGGCATCACTCATGGAGATGGACACATCAGTAAAATTTCTGTCCTTACTCTCACAATCTGAGTCAAACAATATATCAAGAACTTCTTCCTAAAAATAACCGACCTACTCTCAGACTATGGTGGCGAATTTTCACTATTAATGGTGTAAAGAAAGCAAAAGCCTCACAAATGTATCCAAATCACCAAACAAGAACTTGATATCAAGCAAAAGTACGTCACCGGAGCTCTAAAAAAACTGACTCAAAAACCTACAGAGTAAGTAGAAAACTCAGAAAAGGGATTAGCTAATCAAAGTAAAGTAAAAAAGCAAGCTAAGGAAAGTATGGTCATGGTACATCATACAGGGGCAGGAGACTCATCTGCTGAATAATAGGAAAGGGAGACCAATGCTTTCAACACCCTAAGGATGATAAACATCCTGATAAAATCAATTTTGAGGAAATAAGCGGATTCATATGAATAATTTTCACGGTGAGAGTACCATAGAGGGCCAGTAACTGTTCAAGGAAGGAAAATCTCAAGAAGTGCCCCCTGCCATGAGGATCGGCCCAAAACATGCAGTCCTCGAATGCTAGATGCCTCGAGTCCTCTTGAGGGATGGCCCAGTTCAAGCCACCCAGGAAAGAGTAAGATCATTTTTGGAAGACTGCCACAGTTAAGACAGCTACGGTCAAAGGTAGAAAAACATTTCGTTGCAATCACCATGCAGAACATAGAAGTAAGTTCCCGCAGACAAAGGGTTAGAGAGAGTGATTTGAGGGGCAATGTGGATGTTTTATGTTCAGCTACAACCCTTACTTCCCTTCTTGCTTCACAGTTAAGTAGATATAATGAAGGAAAAGAATCCCTTGATTGTTATCCATGTACAAGCAGTATAAGAGTACAAGCAGCATAACAGTACATGGCAGCAGCTCCACCAAGTCAACTACCAACATTGATAGATATATTGCAGGGTATTCTAGATATTTCCACAGCATTGATGTGTTTAATAAAATCTTAACGGCTGATGACATCCACTGACTGTGGCCCTTACCGCCGCCGAAGTGGCGCGGGTGCACATAACTTGAATACAATGTCCTTATACCCAGGTCATGACACGATCCCATAATGCACTCTGATGTCTTCATTTTGGATCGGGCTCGATGTTCCGTAGCACTGTTACTCTTCATTGTGTAACCAAAAGTGTTTAGCCTTGATCAATGTCACAAATTCTCTTTTAAACATGAAATTGAATTTGATATTTAAATTATTGTCTAGGAGCAGGGACTAGGTAAGCTCTAAGAGATATATTTTGTGTTCATTAAAGATAAAATATTCTTCACGACGAAACAAGAACTATATCTAGGAAGTCAATGCGGGTTTTCCACCGGGTCAGGTTGTCCATGTCTGCCGACGTTTCGATGACCGAGTTGCTCATCGTCTTCAGGGCCCTGAAGACGATGAGCAACTCGGTCATCGAAACGTCGGCAGACATGGACAACCTGACCCGGTGGAAAACCCGCATTGACTTCCTCGATACCATACGCCGGGAAAGCCTTCGATCTTTCTTCAAGAACTATATCTCATCTCGTATTTTAGGATAACCTTCCTTAGCGTATTTTGGCGCACAGTAATTATGTATGCACGCTGATTAATCAATAATATGGTGCTTAATTATAATTAAGCGTCAATTTTTGGCAAAATGAGAACTTAACGGATAAATTTTACTCAAAAACATACAAGGAAAGAAGGGGACACCGTCCTTTAGTATTTAAGGTAATTTACGAATTTTGAGCTAGTTTCCTCCCGATATATGAGGCCAAAATGTAGACATACGATTATAATTGCTGTTGTGTTCAAATGACACCATCGGAAGGAATATATAGAAACTTTTCCACCAAATAATGGGCAACAACAAACTTGGAAGCCCACTGGGGCCATATTTTGAAATTCTATATGTAATTTCGTCTTCGTCGAATATGTCCACCGTGGCGTAATGGGAATTGTTTGCTACTGTCAACGGAATTGTCGCCGGGTCACTTCCACCGATAGTCAAATATTTTTCGCAGCTTATATTCTTCTTCCTACCAGATTATTTCAGTTTTTCTTAATTTCTACATACGACTCCTGAAAATTATTATTTTAGATGCATAAATCAATTGAAAGAGTTAAAGTATGCTTAGGTTACTTAATCCATGCTTGAATTATTCCATCGAATGCAATGAATGCAACTTGTCTGAAGTCAAACGGGAGGCCCCAGGCCGGCAGTTTTAACAAATTCTGAAGCACCTTAGTTTTGCCTATTATCGGCAAACGATGTATTGTATTATCTCATTTATAAATTGAAATAATTGTGGATCAAGTTGCCTATGCCCAAGTTTGAATTATGAAGTCGTAAGCTTTGTTTACCATTTTCCTGGGGTCGAACGGGAGGTGTCAGGCCAAAAGTCCAAACGAATTCTAAAGTTACTTAGTAGTTTCTGTCAACTTGAAGAGTTTCTTAGGACAGCCTAGATTATTCAGATAATTATACGTGGATCTTTTTCCCTATTGCCATGTTTGAATTATGGAGTCGGGACCATTGTTTACCAGTTTTCTGGAGTCGAACGGGAGGCGTCAGACCAAAAGTCCAAATGGATTCTAAAGCCGCTTGGTATTGTCTGTCACCTCAAACATTTTCATGACATTATCAAAATTATTCTGGAAAATATATGTGGATCCTTGTCCCTAAGACCACGTTTGAATTGTGCTGTCGGTACCATTGTTTACCACTTTCCTGGAGTCGAACGGGAGATTTTAGACCGGAAATCCAAACGTGTTCTAAACCCGATTAGCATTGCTTATCAACTCAAAACTTTTCATAGCAGTGACTAAATTAGTCAGGGAAATATTCGTGGATCTTTGTGCCTATGACCAGTGTTCAATTGCGGAGTCGGAATCAATGTATAAGACTTTCCTGACGTCGAACATGAGGTCTCAGGCCCAAAATCTAAACGGGTTCTAAAGCCTCTTAGCATTGTTTATTAACTCAAAAAGTTAAACAGCATTGGCTAATTATTCAAGGAAATATTCGTGGATCTTTGTACCGATAACACCCATTCATTTGCATGCAAAATTTGAACCCCGCCAAACATTTGATCCAAGATGGTGGATTATATTAGACAAGTGCGTGTCATGACTTGAGATTACACACAACTATCGTTAGATTTCTGATGCAATATGTGCATCAAAACTTAAATATTTAATAATGTCTCTCAGCAGTGCACAGCCAAACCGGACCTTGCTTGAATACACAGTCCCCGCAGAGCCTGCCGTGTCGCCCCCATGGCCCCCACAGTGGCGACACTCAATGTTAGAAAATGAAGACAGCCAAGCAGACGACGACGGACGACGGCCCGAGACAGCGCTTCAGGTGTCCGTGTGCCTGAATCTCTTTCCCTTCCCCTACCTCCCCCATCCTTTCACTTTCCCCTCCATTCCCCATCCCCCTACCTACTATTGCTATGCGGGTTGCGTTCTAACGGGGTATAAGGGGAATCATAGAAATGAAATTCACACATACAGAAGATAAAAAATGCCAATTTATTGTTGCACTTTCAAAACAGTCACGCCAACGACTAACATATAATACACTGCAAAGTACAAAATTTGACTAAAGAAATCACAAAAAAGAACAATGTACAGTGAAAACTTGAAAAAGTACACAATTTATTAAATCTAAGAATGAGCCATAGATGTAACAATGTAACCAGGAAGTTTATAATGTAAGATGAAAAATTGCAAAAATCTAAAAGGATAAGCGAGCAAGTCATAACTGCAAATTTTCAATGTAATACCCTGCAATGAACAAATTTACTTGCTTCAAAGATGGAAGTAAAAAAATGACAAAGAAGAACGATAACTTAAAAAATTAAAACAAATCCCAGTGACAATTAAAACTAAAGCAAAGAACAATGTGATGACATAACCCCAAACAGTACACTCTCAAGATCAAAACTTACAAAAATACAATAACAGCATGTAAGTACATAAGGATGAAAACATAAAAGGACACTGCGCTAAGAGATTTTTGAGCACAAAAAATCCAGGAGAGCCCCTAATCTATCACACTTTGAATGCAAGAGCTAATCAAATGGCATTGTTCTAAGAGTGCAGTACAGCTTATCCCAGAGTTTCATACTAGAAAGGGAGGCTCCTGAGTCATGTCCTATGGCGAGCATTTGCTGACTTAATTTTCATGTATTACTTGAATGAATGAATGAAGAATATTACATAATAAATGGTGTCAACTTCACCATTTCTTAGCCTTAAGCCTGAATCACACAATCATTTTTCTTCTGTCCCTCTGAGGGATAGCTCCAATGATAGCTTTTCAAGGACAGTGACAATGATAGCTTCAGCTATCATTTTCTGAATCACACGGTCATTTTGGCCATCCATTTCTCCATCCCTCTACTCTTACTTACTGTTTACTACTCTCAATTCATTGAAAGCCGAACGCATTGAGAGCCGCTCTTTGCAGCCATGCGCTCTGATTGACTAAATGTCAACGATGCCTCCAGAGATGGAAAAAGGGACATGCCCAGTGACAGAAAAAGTGATAGGGATCCCTATCCCTGGAGCCATCCTTAAATTTGTTCGCGTCATGTGATCATTTAAGCTATCCCTTGAAAGGGACAGAAAAGATGAACGTGGGATTCAGACATTTGTTGCTGTATGAAATGAAAAATCAAGTCAGTAAGATCACCATGCATGGCAACTCATGCTTTAAACAAGCATTTATCTATAAACTAAAGTGGACTGAGGCACTTAGATTTGTTAAAACAATCTGCAGTTGCAACCATTTAATGGCTAGAGTCATGAAACAGAATACTGATCTGCACAATCACATAACTAATCTCATCACCAGATATTGTGCCTCCAGATAGTAGGAGCAGGAAAGTGTCTCAAAGACTTAACCCCATCAGTGTGCAGCAATGACTATAGTACCTCCAGAGCTTCAGTACAGAAATCCATGTCTCATGAAGAAGATATAACAGTGCAGAGGCTTGTCGTTGAAGACTGTCGAAGTTATCCCTCGATGCTGCTGAAGCTGAGCAAGTCAGGTCTCTTGACAGCTTTTGCCTATAAGCCAGGGACATCTGGTAAAAGTTAAGCAAGTCCAAGAGTTAGAAATGACAAATAAAAACTTAGGGGATAACTTAGGTTGAAGTAAACAATGATAAAAAAAGACTTACTAATATCTCCACCTATTGCATAGAGTGATAGTCTAGCTGATGGAAAACCCGTGAGAGGAAATTCAGTTTCCTTTCCCTCCATAGAGAAGTTCTCAGTCTTAGGAGTTAACTCTCAAACACCAATGAGACTTCACCAGTCAGCCATCTGCTCAACTCTGAGTGACGAAGAAATAAAGAAAAAAGAAGAAATTTGCAAAAAAACTCTTATTACTTTTCTTACATAAAATGTAGCACATAAGTAGTAGTATGATAAAAGATTACATTCTACCAACCTTGTAAAAGCTATCTTTTTCATAGCTGCATTAGGTGGCTCATTCACACATCACCTGCAGAGAATTAGAAGATCAGTCTGTAGCAGCTGACACTCAAATATTCAACCACAGCCAAGTAATTCATTCATATATTATTCTTTATCTTGACATTCTTCATAATCTACCTGTAGTAGCACACATATGGAAGAGTTTGAATAACAGAAGTCAGAGCACAAAAAAGATAATGTTAAAATATCAACTAGGTACTTTAATGACTATTATTCTACCTATACTAAGCCAAATCAATAAAGTTATTGTGATATGGATTATATGGAGTACCCAGATGTAGGTCAGAAAAAATCGATGAATGTACTCCCGATTTATTTGGTCACGAACATTATATTTTAACATGAGCATTTAACATTAGTGAAGAACAAATGCTGTGGAACTAACTTTACACATGATCATGGTTATTCACTTGAAAAGTGATAAGATTAAAAACAACCTTGCTGTCGGAATTAGACATCATAAACTGTGATCTTCAGAATTCTCCTATACTAATCAAAAGTAAAACGTAATCATGATATTCACCAAGAGTAACTTTCATCTTCATTCATTCATTCAAGACATCTTGGCTACTGGTAAAAATCCATTGGTAATCGATGGAAATAACAGGAGACTGACAGATTTACCCACCAGAAGCACTGCACGCCTCCCCTCTGGAGTTGCCATCCAAGAAGTACCGGACATAGATCTCACTTCCGACATATTTTCAATGCCTGCAAGACAACAAGCACGATAATTTAATTGAGGCTAAGATTTAACGAGTGATACATTAAGTTTCCTGGTTCCCGACCAGATAAGTAGAAATATCTTGGTATTGAAGTAACAATGCTCACTGACCTGTCCCAGGTGCAGCAGAATAGCTGGCTTTCGGCTCATCGTCCATTCACAGCCATCGCGGAACAACATACATTTCTTCCAAAGCATCACCACTTACTGGATAAGGTGACCAAATTACGTACACACTCAGTCGCGAATGGTATTTCCATTAATTTTAATTCAGAAAACATTTTTGGCGAACGTTCTCTGACATTCACATGCATACACAAAATCAAGACGGGCACCACGCATCCAAACTTTTATCTTGAAGATTCCAATTGATATCGGGGGTCATCTTGAAGAATTTTGAGGCGAGTTTAACACCGGAATGTAGAACACTTTCACAGCGATATCATAAAAAAAGAGATTCCTTCACAACACATAGACAAAAAACTTACATAAAAAGTTACGTTGCACGTTCAGAGCAATGTTTTCGTTGATATCAGTTTATATTCGAATAATTCAAAGCAATACTGCGTGCTTTCATTGGCCCATGACGGCGCGCTGTGATTGGTCCCTTTCACTGAGAGAGAGATAGTGAAATAGTTGTTAGAGAGAGACAGATATATGACAATTAAATGTTATTAACTAAGAAAGTTAATTACCTTAAAAATCATCAATTATTTTTTTGAGTCCTATCAAATACATAAGTTTATTTATTACTGTTCCAAATTGCAACTTACTTCACCGTGAAGGCTCACAAATTTAAAGGGCCACTGTTTACATTCGGGAATGGGAGTGCACGTTCTGTGCATGGCCCCCACGGAGTAGGATATCCTACTCCGTGGTCGCCCCATTCGCTGATCCGATCTGGACCATTCCTGACGGACCGGACCAAGCGTTCCAGAAGTGGGGGGGATAGGGGTATATCGATTCTAACCCCATCGGCTGCATCGGCCCTATCGCGCGAGTTGGGATACGCTATCATTGGTTGGTTCCCACTCGTTCCTCCTGTTCCTCTGTATATTTCGTTGTTGACCAACTTCATCCCATCCTCAATTCCAGCGAATATGTTAACGCATGAGTTCGTGCTTCATCCTTCTCAAAATGTAGACAATAATCGGTGACTGCTGCCGTACGACAGGTACCGAATGAGCAGTGAAGTATATTCTCTATATAGTAAATCTGGTAAATCTCTAGTCATTTTATGATGAAGAAAGATCCTGAGCATTTTTTCAAACGCTGTCGTCTCTGTGGTCGGTGTTACGATGGTGCAATTGATATATTTTTACCAAAAGAGAAAGATTTGGCATTACTAATTTACCAATGTCTCGGTATTAAGGTGAGAGAGGCGATATGATATGGATCAAATTGTGTCACCCTACCCCAAGAACGTATATCCCAGTGTACTATTTATCTGTGTTATTCGCAGGTGAGGGAGCAGGATGATCTACCGACAAAGGTCTGTCAGTTTTGTGATAAAAAATTATTGCAGTGGGAAAAATTTAAAAATTCATGTGAAATTGTCCAGGCAAAGCTAACTGCAGACTCGCTGTCGAAGAAGTTGTTAGCCGCGAAAAAAGGAAATTATACAAAGTCTAGCGATTACGAGGAGCATGACCCGGAGGAAAAAATCCTTGCCAATTCTAAGGAAAATCTTAATAAGGGAAAAACAAAGCTGAATGGTGAAAATGAGGTAGAAGTTAGTCATCCTATGCCAAGTTATTTGCAGAAGAATGCTCTGGACGCGCTTGAACCAAATGTTGAGGGTCTTAAAAATTTGAGTGAAGCAAATGGAAACACCACCGCGGAAATTAATAACAATGACGTAAGCTCTGTTCAAAAGGAGTCAAAAGTGATGTGTAAAAAGACGAAGATGATTAAAGAGCATCGATGTCAAATTTGCCAAGAGGTGTTCTGTTCTCAAAGAAAACTGAAAGACCACTGCAAATCACATCCAGTGGAAGCCCAAAAACGTACAAGGTATTTAAATATCGCCACTTAATATTTGTCTATTGCACAATGATGCATATAATGTATCCTAACCCACAATTCTGTTGCAGGAACAGTATATCTCCCATAATTTTCGCTTAGTTTTTGTTATAATGTTGTTACGCTTGTTTTTCAGCTCAAAGATACAGTATCAGTGTCCGCATTGCCCTCAACAACTGAGTACTGCGTTTAACCTACAGCAGCATGTGTGGACTCATTCAAAAAAATGCAGATTCTGTTGCCACGTATGTGGTAATTTATACAAAACGCAATCTTCTCTCTTGAATCATTTAAAAGTTCATTATTGGGACGAAATAGCAGAGGATGGAAAGGATTCGACTCGGTTAGGTGAGATAAAAAAATCATATATTTTTGTTTTTATTAAGAATTTGTTGTTGTTGGCTTTAAATGTGCTAGGTACAAAGGACGCCTGCACTTGAATTGTAGGTACATAAATATCAGTTTGTTGCTGCTGATCACATTTTCAAAATAAAGAAATTGACTATGATTCTTGTTATTCATCTGGTGGTGACTAAGCATTGTAGCTCTTCATATTGGCTTAGTACCTCTCTGTGCATGTGAATGTGTTATATTTGAAGTTCATTTCTATTTAATTATTATGTCACTTCATGACTTGTTCATTCTTGATGTATTATTAGATTCAGGTAAAGCTTCTAGAAAATTTAGCTGTTTTGAATGAACTTGGCCATCAAAAACACAATATTACTACTACATGTGGCTGCTATGATTTTGAAACATCTTGCACAGTTCACACATACTGAGATGAGTAGAAAAGAAATAATTTTGGGATATTATTTAAATAAATAGTTAATTTGTTCATTGCATCGTCAAGCAACTCTAATGGTAACTCTTTTTCTTGGCATTGTGTGTATGCTGTGTATAATTCACAGTGCTGAGTGGCCCAATAGTGGCATGTTCTACTCACAATCTGAGGGTCACAGGTTTGATTTGAACTGATAGAAAATATTTTACTGACTTCAGAGAATAAAAACTTTTCTATGTGCTATAACTGGTCCCTCTGTTAAGAGGCAGCTGAAGGAACTGATGTCGTTGATGAAGAGGATTGGCCTGTAGCTAAGACAAAAGCGAAAATCTCAGAATTGGCTGAAGTACTGTAATGTAAAAGACAACATGATGTCACCACATTATCCTCTCTAGACAATGAAGCCTTGCAATCACACGAAATTTATTGTGACATGATGGCATTCCTCCTTATAAAATAGTCCCCCTATCTGATCTCCAGGTGGGGACTGCTGGGAAGGATACATCAGTCAGAAAGGGCAAATGCAGAATAGGGACATGGAACGTGAGATCTTCAGGGGTGAGCTAGAAGCTGGAGAATGCAAAATTGAGATGGAAAGCTGGGTGTAAGCATTCTGGAATTCAGTGAGAACAAGTGGACAGGGATGAAGGATCACTGAAGCAATGGATATCGATTGATTTATCCAGTACATAAGGGTGACTAGGATTGCAGGTGTGGGCATTATACTGAAGAAAGAATGGAAGGAAAGGCTACCTCATCACAATGGGAGACTTAAATGTAGTGGTAGGAGAGGGCAAAGAGGGAAGCAGCATAGGAAATTTCGGACTGGAAAAACAAAATGCCCCCGGAGAATGTCTTTAAGAATCCTGCATTGAGAAAACTATGGTAGTAGCACACACACTTCTTGAGGAACATCAGTGGAGTTATTCTCAGGTACCAAAGAGACCAGGGGCGCAACAACAGGGGGGGGGGGGGCATTACCCCCTCTTTACCCCCCCTCCCCCCGAAGGACGGTCGTGGGGGGGCTAGCCCCTCCCCCCACTCCAGAAATCAGAGGTCGTGGCTCACTTTTTAATGGACATAGCCCAATTTACGCCTTCATCCCTAGCGACTCCGCTCTGATTTTGAACGCTGCGCAAAATTTTATATGGAGATAATGAAAATCTATTTGCAGACTCCCTCTCTCTTCCCCCCCTCCCTCGCTCAGCTAACTTATACAGATTTTTCAAGGAGTTTGCCCCCCGCCCTCCCCCATGAAGCAGTGCAAGAGCATTCTATTCTGGTGCATATATAAACAATTATCACTACTTAGTGTTCATGGAGAGCTGTCTTCGATGCAAAGAGAAAAATAAAGGAGATAAAAAATGATCCAAGATGAGGCATGACTAAGCTGGCGGAAAAAGTTAGCTGAAAGATTTTTCACAGCTGTTGGAAAGAAACAGAGTGGAGGGGAAACAGGTACAGAAGGAAGATGAAATGAACTATAGGGAACAGTTGCAGAAGGTCAACTGATAAGCAAGAGTGGCAACACTTAGAAGTGATGGATTGCAACAAAGGTTAGCAATTAAATATATGAAAGAAGAAAATACAAGAGCCAAGGAGTGAAGGTGAGGCAAGCCTCTATTATGGCTTAGGAACCAAATCAATGAAGAAGACAAAGGAAGATTGAATAGAAAACTGCTCTAAGGATATCAACAAAATCATGAAGAAGGGAACTCCAAAAGAGCTTAAAAGCTGGTGAAGAGGCTCCTCAAGAGAGAGGAAAAGAAACAAAATCATGGAAATGAAAGATAATATACTAAGGCCGTGTTCCAATCCTCTTTGAGGCATACTAGCCATACTAAATATTCCCACTTTCAGGATGTGACATCTCATTTTCAACCTTAAGACCAGCTTATGGTATACTAAACTGTTGGTATAGTCTAGTACAAGGCAAGGTATGCTAACTGGCAACACTAGTCATACTAATCCATCATGGTATCCACGCAAAGCTGCAATGAACATTTTGTCAATTTTAAAATTTACAGGGTGTGGCAGCGTAATTTTTTGATTGGAACTTGCTGCCAGGAAGCAAGGTTCAAATACAATCCTGCGAAAAACAAGATTGCCCATCGTATTCACCTTGACATGTACAACATAAATGTTGTTGAATATGGAGAAAAAATAATTACAACAATACCTGGAACATCTTTTGTTTTATTCACCCTTTAAATCAGCAAATTATGCTGCCGTACCGTGTACTTAAATCAACTAAACAAGGATTTATTCTTCAAGTTTTGTAAGTAAATATTATGCTGTCTCAAGTTCCTAATATCATATGGAAATTGTATTTATCACATGTTGATGGGTTTGTGCAAAAACTGTACCAAGTGTTTGATTATTTGTGAGCAGTTCTTTATTTTCTCTGCCATTATTTTTTATTTCTCTTTACATTTTCATAATTCTTTATTTTCTTTGCCTGCGTTATTCATCATTAATTTCAGTTTGCTCATGTACCTTCGTTGATAATACTGATATGTTTTGTTACTTCAGCGGCAAATGCATCCATGTACAAGCACTAGCTATCATTTTGAATTTGTTTGCACATCCCAAACATAACTTGCCTATATTTCATAGTATGTACTAAGGGTTGTACTTGAATTTATATGTGGCCGGGTAGAGAGTGGAGATCTTGGGAATAGATGGAAGCAATACATTGATAAACTTTAGTAGGGGCGGAGGCTGGAAGAAAACCTAATGAAAGACAAGAGCCAGGTTGATGAGGAAGACGGGGCCGAGAAAATGAGAAGCAAAATTGACTGAGCAGTGAAAGATAGTAAGGACAACTAAGAACCAGGATCAGACAACATCAGTGGAGAAACCATTAAGGTGCAGAGAAGTAAAGCTAAGGACAACAGACAAAATAATCAACAATAGCTACCAAAGCATAAGACTCCCAGTGGACCTACAATGGAGTGTGATGATTAGAGCATGGAAGAAGTCTTGCAGCTTTTTTAGAAGTGGGACATTCGTGTTTTTAATGACAAATCGTGATCATTTGCATTACACAAAGCATTTTAATTACTTTGGAGATGATCAAATGCTTTTGACACTATGAGACTTGATGGACTTTTCTGGGACCTTATATCCAAACAATGTTCTATTTAACCAGTTAAAAACACATGAGCTCTACATTCTAAGCATTCACCAGGAAAACCTGAAATCTTATTACACATGTATGTGATTTCTTGTCTGGCCTCCTGTGTTATTTGCATGGCGGTAACTTAATGCCTAACAAGGTTTATATTGGTTTCCAATACTAGTGAAGCATGTCCATGTGGAAGAATGAAGAAGACTCTGAGAGACAACTAACGAGTGACTGGGTTGTCTCTTGCATGCAAATTTCACGGCTCCATTGAACTTCCTGAACCTGGGAAAATATAATTCTTGAGACTGTGAATTCAGGAATGACTTTGTGGAAACTCATTTTCAATCGTGATAATTTGTAATGGTGAATTGGTGTCTGAAAATTATGCCTATGCGATGAGACTTATCATGCCAACTGAAAATTCTGTGAAAAAATACTTAGTGTTCTTTTCATCATTTCTTGAGATGCTGACAAAAGAAGTCAACATTATCAATGCTGTTGATTTCTTCTGTCAGTTGTTTTCTCTTTTGTATTATGACTTATAAATGTATATCAGTAATTAAGTACTTCAAAAGCATGAAAATTGCGTGCTTCCTTCAGACCCTTGCATACATTTCCCCTCACATCTGTTAAATGACTGTCTCCCTAACTAAAGATGAAATGGATTAGATATCTAGTATCTCCTAATATCTTTACTTTTCCTTGGGCTATACTTTCTGCTAGTTTTGTTGCTGTGTATGGTATCATATCAATCAGGAAGAATTCACTAAGTTGCGTAACTGATGGAATCTTCCAGCTACCTCTTTCTGTGTGTGTGATACGCTGTTGATGATAATGCTCTCAACTTACATAAAAATAATAATTTTTTTTTCTAGCTAATGGACATTCATTGAAAATGTACGAGTGCCAAGTGTGTGACAAGAAATTTAGACAGAAGGGTCATTTAGTCATACACATCAAAGGTCATGCGAGTAAGTTAACCCTTTGTATTCATAAGTTTCATTTATTCCCGATTTCTTCATGTATGTTGTAATACACCCTTCTTATGATTTATACAATGGACCAGTTATGAATTCCCATCTGTTTTTACATTAATGCCAAAGTAGTTTGCTCTTTCTATTATTCTCCCGTTTGCCAAAACTCGCTAAGTTTTATCATCTCTGTGTTTGGTAGGGAACGGATAACTTAAATTGTTGTAGGCTCGATTGTAACTTTGCACTTGAGCATGTTTCTTTGAAATACAACACATTAAGAAAATGTTGTGATACATTCGTTAGGCTTTTTGTCAGTTGACACGTGTAACAAATCCATGACAACTTTCTGAATATTTCCTGAACAGACAGTCAACACTTTTGTGAATTATATTTTCAATGTAAATGTATAAAGTAATGGAAATAAGGATTAGTTTTTGCCAATGGGCATAGTTTTTCTTATTATTTTGCTTCTTTGATGATGTTTTCATTAGAGATTATTCTTCTCAATTTTTTTGTTTAATGTTTGACATGTCCTGATCGGAGACAACATGGTATGGTTAAAAAGCAGATGGTAGGAAGAAAAATTAAAGAAGTGCTCTTGAAATAATTGGAGATCAAGTGTCAATTAATTATAAAGGATGCAGAAATTTTAACACACAGCATTGCCCAGTATAGCCAATAGAAACAGAACTATAATATTGTGTCCAATTATCATAGCTTATTGCTGACTGATATGCATTTAAGTTGCTAAACTTCCTTGGCTCGAACGTCTATTAGTCTTTTTTTAATATTTTAAAGCAAATTCTCTCTACTTGACATTTCTCAGCTGTGCCCTCATCTATTCTCCCCCATCAGCAACCTTTACAGTTGTCTCCATTGTCTTGAAGCTCAGATGCTGACATTGTTTGTTCTCTGTAATTCATAGCTGTTTACTACCTCTTATATCCTTAATTTATAAATACTTATATTTATTCTTTATATCAAACTTTAAATACCTTGTATTATGGCCATAATTTTGGTATGTTAATGAGTTGTGCCAGAGTATTGCCTGGTTCATTGACATTCTACTGCTCCTTTAGCTGGTAATGCTTATGATGTTGGATTGATTAAAACTGATAATGTTTTTGTGGTCACTGATGGATGACTAGTTCTTGTATTTCAATGAAATGTGTAAAAACAGACCTAATTCGTCCAATGATGAAGTATTGTTATGGTAGAAAGCTGGATGGTTTGCAATCACCTATTGTTTAATTTTAAAGGTGTCCGTCGATTCAGATGTGGTGAATGTGGTCTTGGTTTTACCGAGAAATATAAGCTTCATAGACATATTGATGGGGTCCACAAGAAAGCCAAAAGGTACACATGTGATACTTGTGGAAAGCAGTTTCTTCGGAAGTATAGCTACACAGGTAAATTTGCTTTGCACTTCACAACTCCTTTTTTGACATAAATATTGCTTTGCCTTGCTTGTTTTTCTTGGGCATTTTTTTGTGGATGCATTGGAAAAATTTGCTGCTGTGGCTTATTGTATGCTAACTTGCATTGATAAAACTTCCTCTAATCTATTCAATCAGCAAATAAATAATGGAAATTAATGATCCTGCCTCCTAACATAGTACCCTAGATATCCCTAGGAATTCAAAATCATTTGTGTTATTGTTTACCTTGGGATGTTTTGATATGCCCTCCAGACATAGGCAGCATGGAGAAACAAAAGAGGAAGTAATGATCAGATAGAGTTCCTATTTTGTTTTAGATGATTTAAACATTTATGAAAAATTCTAAGCTATCTAACTAGGGGAATCATAAAATAATGCTCAACACTACCTCTTATGGAAATTCTTGAACACAGATTTCCAATACTTTCATTGTAATACTGTGATGAATATCCTTCATCTCACAATTATTCTCAGTTGTGAAGAAATGATCTGGAAGTCATTCTGATTCTACCTTTTTTATTAGCTATTTTCATCTATATTTTCCACAAATGTTATAGAGGAATTTCACGGCAGTATTACACAATAGTTTACCTACATACATACCCATCGCGCCGTTCCCTTTCGGGGTAGGCACAGTCAAAATGTTTCACTCATTAATACATATTTGTACACCTAACTCTGTTTCAATAATTTCCTCCATACTGACCTATCCTTGCAAACCTCTTTTGCCTCATTTACCCCCATACACTGCTCCATACATGCCCTCCTATTTTTAAGACTCCTAATATTCCTCCTAAGAATTTCCTCAACGACAACTTTCTCGGCCTACCTCTGCCTCTCACACCATTCATTCTACTCTCATATATCTGTTTCGTTATTCTTCTCTCATCCATTCTCTCAACATGGCCAAACCAACGAAGCACACTCCTTTCATACACGTCCATTACTGGAGCATTTAACCATGGTTTATGCACAATGGTTTATGTGCATAATAAAGTGATATGCCATGATTTAATATTGGTTGAAATTAGATACGTAACATTTGGTAGCAAAAGAGGGAAAATACTCTATATAAATGTATTATTGAGAATTAATTTTTATTGAGAATAGCCAATGAAATGCATACATAAATGTGAAAGGACATGCATACATAAACTCATATGATACCATTTCCGTCACTGTGCGACCATCAATGGGAAGGAGAGGTGATGGATTTGTTTTTGTGATGCAATAATCATGTTGGTCAAGAGTTAAGTCCCCAAAAATAAATCCACCACCTCTAGACCCTATACATACTTACTTGGCAATTATTTTGGGCATCTAGGCCAAAATAATTGCCAAGGAGTTCACTGCCTTTAGTTTTTCATTGGCTGTTAGTATGTATCCTTAAGATTGAATTCACTGCCCTATTAAGAATTGATTTGGTTTGCATTACAAATAGTAACTCTTTTACAACAAATTGCTTGCAAAACAAATGTTTTCAGCTAAGATATTTTTTGTATTTAACCTAAAGGCTCCCTGAGAGCAGGCAGATAAAACAAGGCTAAGTTTCAAATGATTTTGTGCTCTAAAATTCCATTTTTCTTCTGACTGTTTTCATCTGGTTTCTGGCTTTCAGACTTTCCATTTTATGGTTTTCCGTTGTATCTATGTGCACACTTGCTGAGAGATGTATTTTTATATTTTAACCATAAGGTGTTGACTAACCATAATTTTAAATGTACCTGAGAGTGATGAGGAATAATAAGTCACAACTTGGCTTAGTGAAATTGGATTTAACTGAGTCATTGCTCATTAACTTATGACATTTACTGTGAATGTCCCAGCTCTGATTACATACCCAGCTGTTCACCTATGAACCGTGACTTTCTTGGGATTTTGGAGCTATGATCCATTGATTGCATGGCATAATTTTTGGTGTTTTTCCATGTTGGGACACTTCTGCTCTTTCTTGGTTCTCAATCATTAAAATTTTCACAATGTAATTAACAAACATACTCAAGATTGTACTACATAATTATTTCTGCTCTTCATGTTAGTGAAAAATGGATATTTGTTGATACTGAAAGTACAAGAAAAACCTATTCCAAACAAGTTCTGCCCTACTTCCCTTAGCAGGATGATAGCCTGTTGAGTTGAAGAATTACAAGATGACATCCCATGTAAATTTTATATTTTTACAAAAATGATTTATCCCTTTGTTGCCACTTACAAGGGCAGTGTTGCTTGCTATAGGTTCTTTTTGCTTGAAACCTTACATTTATCATTAATTTGAGCAATCTTTTGGCTGAAGTCATAATGAAGAAAAGTTTCTATATGTTGTGTAGTAAAATAACATTGCATTTGTCTTCATTATTTGCCTAGCAACTTTATGATCATATTGTAACCCTCCTGCCGGTTACCTTAGTTATGCTTACCTTACACACAATCCTTCAATTACGGCACAAACACATAAATCATAGGCAAGACATTTCAATGTAATAAAAAAAACACTGCTTATCTTATTCATGCACTGCTAAAATTTAAATTCATTCAAAAGAAATCATTGGGCCCAAGGCTGAAGATAAGGCGCTGCCACATATCAACTCTCCTATCCATCTCAAGGGTTGAGCAACACCATATTTATCCTCAACTCTTTTTCTCCCTCACCACTTCCCCTACCATACACCCGTTCCCGGTGGCGGAGTTCCGACCTCCTTCTCCCTCTCCCCCCAAACACCCCTCCCCTTTCTCTCCAGGAGCGTCCCTAGTTCTCCCAAGTACGCCGTGAACTCATGCGACTTAACGACGCGTGTCAAGCGGGCCCGCTGATGAGCTAATAAGTCACGAAATTCTTATTCTCTTGTTTATTCTATACCTACTCTTCGCATAACAATATTCGTGTAATTTTTGGAATATGGATTCATCGAAGCCTAAGAAATCTAGAGAAGCCATATCGTTGGACGATGAAGTGGAGATGATCCACAAAGTTGAAGAAAAAAAATTGAACAAGACCGCCGTTGCGCAAAAATTCGGGGTTTCGCTATCGACGCTCTCCACAATTCTCTCCGGCCTTGAAAAAGTGCTTGAGAAATTGGGAGGAGTTTCGCCGAAAAGGAAGAAGTTGCGTGGTGCTAAGTTTTCTGAAATCGAAGATGAAGTTCACGCTTTTTTTTCAAGTGTCGTCGAGAGAGCCTTCCTGTCAGCAGCAGGCGGAAGCGTATTCTACAGCAGAAGGCAGAAGCAATTTCCCTTAGAAAAATCATCTAGGGATTCAAATATTCCACAGGCTGGCTGACGAAGGTTAAAGCAAGATACAACATTGTCTCTCTGTATTCATTAATGAATATCTCCCAGAAAACCCCTTTAATTTTGATGAAACGGGACTTTTCTACTGCGCTCTACCTGATACAGCATTAGGGCTGAAAGATGCCATAGAGAGAGGAAAAGTAAACTGAGGGTGACAGTGGGTCTCTGTTTGAATCAGACTGGCACCGACAAAATCAAGCCTATTTTCATCGGCAAGCACGAGAAGCTTAGGTGCTTGAAAAATTTACTGTTTTCTATGATTGCAACTAGAGTAGTTGGATGACAGAGAAATTTATCATCGAATACGCGAAGCTCTGCCGTCGTCGCTTCCGTGGGAATGGAGTGGGAGGAGAGGAAGGATGATTGAGGTCTTGGCAGAGGGACCCACGGCTATCAGGTTACCTGGGAGCTTAGGTCTGGGAGTTGTCTTGTTTTGAGAGCTCCCAAAAAGTATCAAATATCGGAAGAGCCTGTGGCGGGGCCCAGGCAAGAGAGTAGCGACGAAGACGAAAATGATGAGGTTCGTGTTCCACCTTAAGCAGATGATGTTCTGCTTGCATTACGCACGCTGCATACATTTCAAATATTTCATGATGTTCATGATCAATTCAATTTTCATGAGACTAAATTGGAAGTCATGTTGGAAGATATAACGAAGCAAAGTTCTAAAACGTATAACAGATTTGTTTAATGCAATGCGATAAAAACAAATTAATCTTATATCTTTCCTAAAATAAAAAATGCATTGGTTTCATTTTACTTATAACTCTTACCTATTGTTTGACGTTTTCAACTGTGTCAATAGTTTTCATCAATGGCTTGACGTAAATGATCAGTCCGTAACTAAGTAAAGATCTGGAATCTGCATTAAAATAGCTATGCACAGCCGAAAACACTATACTAGCCTCGGTGCTAGCTCTGTGGTGAAGTGGAAATGGCACGCACCAATACGCCAACCACTGCCGTCGTCGCTTCCATGGTAAATGGAGTGGGAGGAGGGGAAGGATGATTGAGACCTTGGCAGAGTGACCCACGGCTATCGGGTTACCTGGGAGCTTAAGTCGGGGAGTTATCTTGTTTTGAGAGCTCCCTAAACGTATCAAATATCTCGTTTTCTTTTTCCAAGTGAACTCCTCTGGCCACCAAGACGTTACTCATGTCAGGCCTTGCCTACTGCTAGTGAGGATGAAACTTGATCCCATCACGGAGATACAGCCTCATCTTTCTTGCTTTCAGAGGAGAGAGCGAGACTGGGGAAATATATTGGATTGCGTGGGAAAAATATAAAAGGTAATCTTCAACCCTTAAGCTCAGGAAACGCAATGCGTCATATCAATATTTTATAAATTGTGGACTATTATGCTAAATTAATGCATAGTAAATTCCTTGTTTATACATGATGTATATATGTAGGATTATTGTTTTTTATTTTCAAAGGAATTTTCGCTTTGGTTCCATGCACCGTTGAAATAGGCGTTTAAAATGCCGAACTTCAAGTATAACGAGCAATTTTTTTAATTGTAAGCCTCATGGATGAAAGGAAGGATGGGAATATCAACGTCGAACTTAAGAATATAAACGAAACTTCAATCTCGACGGGATCGTTAATAGTGAAGACAGAAAGAGCCTGCAGTGGCGTTTTCAATTTAGGTGTTTTAATTTTGGAAGGGGGCACCCCAATGGCTACTTATGGTCGCTGAAAACATACTTGTGGGTGTGCCACGAAAGGGTCTTTTCTGGATAAGAGTTGACTATACACATCTTTTTGAATAATTAATACCTATTTGGTTAGAAATTCTAAATGCATTTCAATGCATTACTCTCACACACGAATGCTGGAATTGAACGGTTAGTATTAGGTTTAAATACAAAGTTTTGTTTGACCTTCCGCGCCGACTTTTTCGTTCAGAAATGCTTCAGTTCGGACGAGGTACGCTACTCACAAAAAAATTGTACCATTTCTCGGCGCAACCCGGCCAACTGGCCATTTAAGTCAGCGATGTGACAACACTGTCGCCGTCATTCGACTGCCGAACGCTGCCTAGTCTGACTGATACCTGAAATGCCGGAGCATCCTAACGAAACATAAGCTCACGAAGCCAAGGCCCCAGGATATTGGGGACTGATAACTCACCGGCGAGGATGATTTTATTTCCCCGAAGAAACTTACGAATGCCTTCTCGCAATAAAAGCAAAATTCTCAGAATTTCCCTTCAAAACTGTATGACTTGAACTTTGATGGTGGAAGGGAATGCTCTAAATTCTCAATGAAACCGACATCGATACTTTTATGTTCTAGGTAAATAATACGATTAGGTCTTTCAACTTAATTGAAATATAAATATGCGATCGAGAAGGAAATAAATCTGATACAATGTTGTATGAACGTTGGGAAATGCCGCACGCAGAGCTATAAACAATACATATCTGACGAATGCTAAATTCAGAGATAATCCGCTCCCGCTGGTCAGGATAAGGTCCGGTCTCCCGTAGGTAAGGGTCGTTTATAAACCCTCAGACCATTTCAACCACCTCCCACCTTGCTTGACCAAGCCGTGGAAACATGGCATTCTTCCACAGGAAGAGAAGAATTCGCGCCGTGGAAACACGGCATTCGTCCACGGGAAGACACAAATTAACGCCGTAAAAACATGGCACTCGTAGCGACAGGGAGTTAAAAACGTCTTTATAACGAAGTTCTTTATTACGAGGTCCTGATTTTTCAGTCCTGTGAATTTTGTTATAAGGAGAGTCTACTGTAATCAAGTTACGAGGATATGCTGGGCACCGATCCAATAACCAAAGGATTTCTCTGTTTTGACCTTGAAACAATGGCATGCATTTGTCCTCCATAAAATACTGAATGTTATCCATGCCTTTAAGTTGGATGCATTGATTGTAGGCCAGGTGTTTTTTTAGTGGATTAATAGATTTTCCTAAAACAAAGGGCTTCAGTCTTTCAGAGCCATCTTCATCATACTTAACCATTGAAACAACTTAGTGTGATTAACAGTAACAAGTCCCCAGGTCCATAAGGATTACCTGCATGAATGCTCAAGCAGTTAGTGCCACAGATTGCACCATTCATAGAAGTCATATTTAGCAAATCATTATCCAAAGGTTGGGCACCACAAGACTGAGAAATAACCTATGTCACACCAATATTTAACTAAAGAAACTGATTTGACCCAGGAAATTACCAGCCTATTTCATAAACATTGCTTGTATGCAAGGCTCTCAAACACTTTTTTGTTAGCAATATTATGACTTTCCTGGATGATCGAAACTTCTTCTATGGCAGTCCAAACAGCTTCCAGAAAGGTAGTTCCTGTGAAACATAGCTTGTGCTCTTCCTCATGTCATCCTAAAATCAGGTGAATCAGAAAAGGAAGTTGATGCAATCGTCCTTGTTTTCAAGAAAGCTTTCAACAAGACTACTCATAAAAACTCTTATTCAAATTACAATCATGTGGAGCAAACCAAAAATAGTTAATTTGATACATGAAATAGTGATTACAAACAAAATATAGTTATTGATGTTATTAGCTCTAGTATTGTTGGTGACATCTGGCATCCCACAAGGAAAAATGATCAGATCCCTGTATTCATTATTTATTTTAGTGACCAAAGCTCTTTAGTTGGTGGTGAACTAAGATTATTTTCAGGTGATGTGGTCATCTACCGCAAAATTAGGAAAGACGTGAACTTAGAAATTCTATCATTGGACCATAACAACATTCATTTGTGGTGCCTGAAGTGTGGGCTAGAACTTAATCTTGGTAATTGCACCACTGTACACTTCTTGCGTAAGCCATCACACCAATGCCATATGTATACTGTGGGTGGAGTAAACATGAAATAAAATACCTACCTTGGCATTACCTTAACTTTAGACATATCATAGGGAACACACTTATGTATTTTTGTATGAATGGAAAATAGTCAATGAAACAATCTTGTTTTTTTATTTTGTGAACACTGTTATCAATGGACATCCTTTTCTGCCTGCCATTGTTAATATTTGTGCTGGGCAAGTAATGAGGATAATATGCATATGAGTGAATCTCTGTTTAAAAAATACTTGTTGTCTCAAACGGAATACATAATATCTTAGATAGGTGATATGTTAGGCATCTTGGCTTTTCTACTAAACATGTGCTGCAAATAACTGCATATATAATGGAATGTGCTGGCATAGTATTAGGTGTAAAATTCCTTTCTTACTGGAGTGTTATCTTGTCATGAGTATGGTTCACCTCAATGTATAACTACCAGGTGTTGAAACATATTATCTCAGTCCAAACCTCTTCATATTGCCTCTATTAACCCATTCTTCTGACCTCTCTTTTCTACTAACCTTGATTTGGTCTTGGAAGATCACATTTTACAGCATGAAGGGATGGGAAGTGTGTCATGTGATATTTGTGGAAAGTCATTTGCTGGAAGCAATACCTTGAACCGTCACAGGCGCCTGCACACCGGAGAGAAACCATTTGTGGTGAGGGAATTTTTTGTGTATTATGATGCTTTCTTTGCAAAATTGAGGCATATAATGATCTTACATTTCAACTTGCTGAAATAAGTGATTGATTGCATGCACCATTAGAGGCCAATGCCTCTGCATAAACATTTTTGTTTTAATCATACCATGGAAAATTCATCATGTGCTTGGTATCTGCATGTTTATATGTTATGTACTTCCTTACTTATTCCTCTTCTTTTACCAAAGTGTACAATTGTGCTGTTGGTTTCACTTCTGTGGAGTTGATTGACGGGTTTCTAGATCCTTTCTCCCGGATCTGAAGAATTTCCTGAGCATGAAAACTGATTATGTCAAATGTTGGTAAAAGCTTGGCAATTTCATGGGCATGTGAAGAAAGTGAAATTATGAAATTTCAAGTCAATGCTTTGGTTGGTTTTGTAGGTTGGAATGATTTCTAAGTTGGTTATTATTGCTAGGATGGATTTGACAAGTTTCCATGAAAATTAGAATGTTGTTGGATTCATTTTGCTAGAGATACCACTCAGTCTCTTTATCACTTAGCATCAGTTGATGAAAGCCTATGGTGATTTAGATGTGTTCAACTTTCCCTTGCATTATACTTGACAATTCTATGTGGAGAAGTGAGTCTGCATTTTGTGGCTATGGTATGCATTAACTGCTATGTTTATCAACTTTGTTGTAAAATCATTTGCATATATTAAAGACGCCCTTTTAATATATTTTGCATAAATGAAAACTCCATTTTCATGATTATATATTTTGTGACCTCTTGTGGATTCTAAAAATATTAATATTATTCCCTTAATGTCATCAATTGACTTACCATTGCTGCACTAATATTTACTGATTTTTTTCTCTTGTAATATAAATTCAGATGGTTAACAGCCTTATATCAGTCTGCTCGGGTGAATTTGTAGTTATATTATTTTTTTAAACCACTCTGCTACTTTGAAAAAGCAGTTACATAGTTACATTTATGAAGTGTGATATTTAGCCAATCAGCCAAGTTATTTAAATTTTGGAGGAAGCAGATCAGCTATGGAGCCCGGGGTGGGGTCATATTTCCTGCATCCACATTGTGGTTATTGTTATCCAAATTCCTCTTACTTATCACTCTCACTTAAGAAGGACAACACTTCACTTAGAAGGACGATGCTCAAAGTGGCTGTCCTAATAACACATTTCATTACTCATAACTAGGTACATGTTTAAAGTATCTGACAAAATTTGAAGAATGATGATCTTATTTTTGCTCTTAATGAGTGCAATTGAAAAATCATGATAATGTCAGCTCACGCATCATGGAGAATCATGAATAAGGCCCTCAATGTATTGCTTTGCCTATGCTATAAACTCTAAAATACAATGTGGTGCCATTGTAGTTTCCTTTGAAGTTTTTGAAAACCTTTTAATTTTACATAATGTAATGATGATAACTTGTAACCCTTTTTTCTGCATATTAAAAAAATACATGGTAATATTAAAAAAATATGTGGAATAAAAAAGCTAGAAGTGTCTCAAAAAGCTCATCATTATGTTAAAAATTCCATAGTTATGCCTGATATCACTTTATCTCATTATGTCTTTATGAATAATTAGGCCATTGTTTTCTATGCTCATAGGACTTCAGTGTAAATAAAATTGTCATTCTAATATCTTCATGATCATTGAAGGATGAGCTCAAATTTGTTTTTTGCCATGATGGGCTTTATGGGAATTGGAAAACTTAGCCATTATTTTTATGTACTGCTTGATTTTGAAAAAAATAAGTTAATACAGAGCAAATGGATATGTGAAACATGTACTAACTATGGCAGAAGTTTTTGTATGCACATTGAGTTGAGTTTAAGTCTTGTAAATTAATAGATGCATACAAATTTCATGTAAAGCTTTTAAACTTAAAATTTCACTTTCATCTCTGGTGTCATTCCGAATACTAAGGGCTCCTCTATTATTATTATCAAGTTCTCATCCAATTTCAAAGTGCTGTGGCTTTAAAATGTCAAATCGTATTTAAATGAACCATCTTAGGTTTGAAAGAGGCACTGTTCAAGTTTTGCTTGGTTGACAGGAGATATAACTGAGTATGCAGGAGGGACACAACTGTCAGTATTGTTATCCGTGGTGTGTCAATATTTGGTGTTCATGCTTCACTTACCAAACAAACAAATGCTTACGATGAGCTAAAGCAGCAGCTAAGTTTCTTGTGCCTTTACACTAGAGATGGGCAAAGTCGTTCTTTTCAAGGATTCGATCTTTATGATTCAAGTCACTTGGATGATTCCATCATCTGAGTCGATCATTTCGATCTCGTTCACATTGAGTCTATTGACTCAATCGAAATGATTGACTTAAGTGAAATGAGTGATTGAGATTGAAATTAATGACTGAACTCAAAGGAAGCGACCAATTGTTTGTTACAGATATTTTTTTAAAATTATAAAATCGAAAGAATTTTCTGAGGTAAATGAAAACTGGCGCAATGAAAATGGATTATTTCAGCATGTGAATTATAGTGGTTTTCCAGAGCAGAATCACAAATGTCTCTCTTTGAGGAATAATCACTCGAAGAGATAGACCATTATCCTAATGCCTTTAAAAGTTTTGTCTGTACGTCATTCCCCTCATAATTAATGTAATTTATTTAAAGAAGGAACATATTATTCCCAAGGTGCCGTCCTAATAGTTGACTTATGTTGGTATGCAGTACAGTTAGGAATTCTTATTTATGGATGGAACATGAATTATTCCCATGCTATCTTTTTCTTTACTATTGCTTGAGGTTAAAACTGCCATTGTTCACTGTTAACCCACTCCTGTTAAAGTATAACCTTGAGTATTTTTTTCTTTCACCTTTTAAGTGATATAAAGTTATGAATTCCTTTCTGTTATATAAGTGACAGGGCGTTATACTTATATAAAATCAGGGTCAAACAGCCATGTACATTTATTCACAACCCCAGAGGAACAATGAGCATTATGAATAAGTACCTGATATTTTTCATTTTAATACAGTCATGTAATACACAAAAGCCATTTCATAATATTCGTAAACTGGACTTGATGAAACAGTTCTAGGATATATTATATCAACTATTGTGTTTAACTTCTAAATCAATATCAGAGTACCTTCGAATGGTACGCAAATCATTCTTTTAAGCTGAACTTCCCTGCCTGAATGACATATGTGATGACTGGGTGTTGAAAAATACCATTGTAATCCGGTTTTATGCAATCTAAGCAAGTAATTCTAATATTCTTGCTAGTAAGTACACATACAGACACCAGCGGAAGTAGGAATGATTGATGATGGACTTGATTTAACGTATACACCAGACTAAAGCGGAAATGGAAATGATTGATGATCGAGATCGACTTGTTTTCTCGTAAGCAATTTGAGTCATTTGAGGCACTTGGTGATTTGATCATTTTGAACGAATCAATCATGAACGACCCATCACTACTTTACATTGAAACAAATCTATCAAATACACTGTAATAAATAGAATGGTAATTTTCAGTTAGGATATTTTGAAGGCATGGAAGTAGCTGCAGCGGTGATCTGCTAGGTTAGAAAGGTTATAATGAAATACCAGTAAGCTGAGTTTCAATGAATAAACTCCACAAAAACTATTTGTCTTACTCTGTTACTTTTTGTACAATGCCATACTTTCTTACAATCATTACCCATCCTTTCTTTTCTACTTCTTAGCTCACTACAATTTTCCCTTAAATCATGATCTTTGATAGCCATCATTTCTTGTCACTCCCCACCATTTGTCCACTCCTGAAATGTTACAATAACTAACTTCCTACCTCTACCACTCGTTGTACTCTTCAAGCCTTCCTCCTCTTGTCTACCTTTCCTTCTCCTATATCTCTGTAATCAAGTCTTACTGGTCACCAATGTAATGGCAACATCAGGAAAATAATTTCATTAATCATAGGCTGAAGGTAGTAACAATAATTTATTCTTCTACTATGATTTACTGTGAAAGGATTCACTGTAGTGATAAATGAAAATCAATACAGAAATACATGTATAAATAATTTTAAAACTAACATTTTCTATGAGGCGAAAATTTATGGATTTTCTTCAACAATAAATTGAGGAAATTAAGTCTTTCCTACTACACAACCTGGCCCCTTTATGATAGTTAATTTATGTATGAGTATGGACTGTGGCACTGAGGTTTGATTTTGAGTCTCTCATTCCCCCTCCTGATACTATAATCTCTATCCGATGTCGCTGTAAATATGTATACCAGTATCTGGAAGGGACAGAAACATAAGGAACTTGTGCGACACTCACCATCTTTTTCCGCTATGATTTCTGGGTAGCAAGTTGCACAAGGAACATGGGTTTTGATGGAATCCGATAGGAATCATACTCTGTGGTTCCAGGTATCCAAGGGTTATCTGTTGAAAATTATTTACATGTGTAAAAGTTCCAGTAAATGTTTTCTTGCAAACAAAAGAACACCTGAGTCATTCTCTGTTAGGCATTACACCATTTGAGGAAATTCATGTCAGAGTATTTTACCTCATGTGAAGTTATAGTGAAACAATAGATGGCATTCCATTAAAAAGGCTGTCTTTTTGGGTAATGAGTCAGCATTATGCAGGTGATTAATGGTATGCATATTGGAGAAGCTTCCATCGTCATAGTACAAAGTCACTTCTCCGAGGGCTTTGTTAATGCATATCTGTGTTGACCATATTGTTGGTGATGTTTGTGGTGTGAATATCTTCTTTTTTCTTACGGCTTCCATTGTATTTCCCTCAACAATTGACCTGAGTTCTGTTCAAAAACAGATTTATTTGCCATGTAGTTTGTCATGTTTATGTGATAAATTGACTTAACTTCCAATTCGTGTAATACTTGCCACAATTACCCCTGGTTATGTTGTATTTTTATGACATCAAATTCAATGGCTTCAAAGTGTTCTCTATTCTTACTAAATTCAGTTCAAGTTAAAGTGGCACATACATTTGAATCTATTTGAGTCTGGGCTCATTTTGCCGGGCCACTTTCCTCCTGCCTCACTACTCAGGATGTGGGAACTAATCTCATTTGTGTTACAATGAGATACAGTAGAAGATCAATTATCCGGAATATGCAAGACCAGATGCATTTTGGAATTATAATATTTCCCGAAGTTTAAGGTTTCACTTAGTGGAAGGTCGACATTGTAGTAAATCAAACTTTGTGTCTTCCACAGTTTTATTATTAAGAGTACAACCACTTTTGGACATTACCACATCATCAGGTACACTGGTAGTGTCCTGATGATGGCATACCAGCCGAAACCAGTAGTACTCTAGATAATAAAACTGTGGAAGACACCCATTTTGATGTACCACAATATTTCCAGAGTTTAGATCACTTTCATTTTAGAGGGCAGTAAGACCAAAAATGATGTATTATATTACAGTGAAAGATTCTATGATTAATGAGGAATTGTTACGGAATGTGAACATCAAGCATTTATATTATCATAGTATTTTTTTACATAAAAATAAAAATATCACCATTAAGTCACTATCGGCGAATGTAATCACAAAAAAGAGTTCTTTGTATGGATGAGTTTCTTCTTTGGATGGATAGTGCGATTTCCTTGGTTGGCACCCGTAGGGTTGAGCCAAAGCCAAAAAGTGCTTCAAGGCTTTTTTAATGGTTCAATAGCCGTCATTGCAATGGCACGACTTAAAAAAATTAGGTGTGCAACATTCTTGAAAACTTTCCTTTACTTAGATGTTTCCTTTTTTTAGAATTTCGGATTATCAATCTTCTAGTGTATTTACACCTTAGAAAATAGGGTTTTCATTGGTTCCCTCCATCAATGTATGGAGTGACTAATTATACATTACAAAAAATTACACTACAACAAGATGTACTGTATATTATTTAAAATTTGAGTACAACAAGATTTACTGTATTTGATTTAAAATTTGATTTACCTTCAATTATTGAGAATTTTGAGAGTAATGGAATTGTGCTAAAAAAATTCAATACAGCACTTTTGAATGGAATGAAGTCATTAGAGACACCCTGTATTTTTATTGCTAATATTATTTGCATGGTCATGAAATATCCTTTTCATGCATCTATTTCATTCAACCATGAAATAAGTGTTGCATGTAATGACTTAATTTTATTCCTGCAGTGTGACATCTGTGGAAAAGCATTCAGAGATAGTAGCAATCGTAGAAGGCACCAAGAGATACACATGAAGGACGCCGAGGAAGTGCCGGTGGTAGAATTGTCTGGTGCTCCCAACTTACTTCAGACAGCTGATGGAGGTGTAAGGTCTGAAGGAGAGTCATCTCTGGTGCTGAGAAGTGAGGATGATCAGAAGTCTGGAATTTCTGATGTGGTTGCTTTTGATGATGGTGCGAAGGACCAGGATGAGGGCAAGGCGAAGAAGACTTTCTTCACTTTAAAAACATTCTTTGAATCTAGTGTAGTGTCATTAAAGGATGATGGTGATGATGGGGACAATGTTGCCTCTCCAATGGATACCATTCCAATGGGTGGTCATCAAAATGTCAACATACTTCAACAAATCCTTGTCACTGGCAAGTATGATGACCCATCAAATGCTGGGCCACTTTTTAGTGGCGGTTTGTTTGGAGAAGAGCTGGACTTGAATCCTGAAAGTCTGCTGTTGATAGGTGATGGGAGGGTGAACAATGGTTTGATGGAAGGACCATATAATGATGGGGAAACTATGAAAGACCAGCTGGTCTGGGTACCTTCTGCAGGTGGTATGCCAAGCGATGTTGTTCTCAGTGGTATCCATTGTGGAGATGTTAATCTAAATGGCAATCAGCATGGGGACTTGGCTCTCAATGGAATCCAAGGAGAGATAGGTTTGACCCCAATTCAGAATGCCGATGTTACTGGAAACTTTGAAGTAGGAATGGGATTGTGCAGTGACTTTGATGTCAATTCTGCAATGGAGCAATCAGGAAAAGATGATCTAAGTGGTGATTTTTCTTCTATCAGTGAGATGAAGTCAGTCGAAGAGACTGATAAAAATTTAGATGCTCTCCATCTCAAAGTATGTATTCTAGTTTGAATTAACTTACTTTAATGATCATGTGGTATGTTTTGGCCTATATTTATGTATTTTTGAAGTCAATTTTTCTTTTGTTGTCCTATTTATAAATATTTTACTTCAGTTGAAATGGGTTTTTCAATATTTTAGTATTTTTTATAATTTTAATAATGCCCAGCATTCCACAATTATCGTTATTTTTATACATATTATTATACAAACCTGTACTTATTACTAGTCATTTTTTATGCTATGTGAATTAAATTTTTAATCACATGTGAACATGTTATTCCTTTGGAAATTTTGTATGTGTTTATTGTGTATTCCATGTTTAATGAGCTGTTATACGCCTGAATCTTGTGGAGCTTTTAGATACAAGAACAGGAAAGTTACCTGGTTCTAAGTAAAATTAATAGAAAGTGATGTTAAAATACTTTATTTTATTGTGACAAATGGAAAATTGAGAGTATTTCCTCTACTGGAGAGTAGTTTAGTGGCCTATCATTCATTAAATGAAATGTTGCTTTGTGGAGTATATGTATAATGTGCTTTTATAGGCACATAGTTTCTTCCACAAATTGTAGGAACATTCATAATAATATTTTTGGAATTTGGGCTCATTTTTGCATTTTTCATAAGTTGACATAAGTGAGTTCCAGTATGTCAATTACTCATTTCATCTGAATGACATCACCTGAAATGATGAAATGTACATTTTTACCAATTAACCATCAGAGTCATATTTCCTTCTCTCCAAGGGTACCAATCGCCTTCATTCCATACCTCACACAATCCACTACAACCTTGCTAAAACCTCACCTACTTCGGCAGTATGCCTTATTGCCTGCTCTCTTTTCCCCTGAGATAGTGGAGTACCCTTTGCTCAGCTGATGATTTTGACTGAGCGAGCTTGGCAATTGGCACGTGTATAATTTATGATTGATTTGGTGTTTGAAGTCAGAGCATGTATTTGCTGACCCTTGAATACTTCATTTGCAATTTGTTTTGCTGCTAAAGTATACTTGTTTTATTTATTATTCATCCATAATACATACTTCTTTGTTGCTGATTCCCTAAAGTTTTCACCCTAACTTTGGGAAGAGTTTGCCTCAACACAGGTGGTTTTGATGGGAAAAATTTTCTCCTCTCCCATTTACGCTTCATATGGTCAAAGAAAACAATTTTTGTGTTTCAATAACTTATTTAAAAGCCCATTCACACCATATTGAAGTAGGTAGTTATAACAGTTACACTGGGCTCCATTTTAACAAGCTGTTATGCAACTAAATCCTTTGGCTCCCTATGATGTAAACTGGTTCCTGACTGGTTCTGGACAGTGGTGAAGCTATATTCATGAAACTGGGTATTCTAAAGTTCATACCTTATAGTTTTTTTTAGGTAAACTCCAGCCATCATGTTTTTTGCTTAGCAAAGATCTTGATGCGTTCTTTGAAGATGTCATCCCTGGAAAGACAGTTCACCAAACTCTTCTCAATAGCCAGAGTACACAAATTGCTCAGTCTAGAATCTGACGTGGAGTTCCTTAAAAATGTCTTAACTCTCTTCAATGCACTCATACTTCGTTCACTCTAAGCAGTAGAAACAGAAAAGGAAAGAATCAGTGTTATGAGGTGCAGTCTCGATATATTTTTATAGGCCATTGTTCAAAAAATATTTCAGTAACAAACCTGCAGGCAAGTGCTTTGTTTGGTCAGAATATACATTTATGAGTTCATCTTGAAGCTTTTCACTATTGAGGTATGGATACCTTTTCATCAATACACTTAAGTGACGATAAGACTGATTTATAAGCAGGGAACTGTTTTTCATTGAGTAATTCAACGAAATTAAAGGTACATATTTAGATCTTGAAATCTTGATTCCATCTGTGTCAGTATGGTTTCAATTATTTCAAAAGCTAGGGCTTTTAGTGTTATAAATGATCCTGATCCTGCCTGGTTGTTCAGTGCCTTGACGTCTCTGATGCACTCCTCCAGAGTTTCCTGATTTCTAAGAGATTTTACATTTGTTACAGCAAGTTTTACTTCATGATTGCAAATGCTGATATTGGTTGTACACTGTATTTGCAGCACGCTATATAAGTGGTCAATGTAAACAAATATTTTCTTATAAAAACAAAAAAAATGAAGGTTGGATCTTCTAATCTTCTTAACAAACCAACAGCGCCATTATAGGCATCTCCATCCCAGTCTTCATCATTTTCAATAATATGAGACATCACTCTTAGTTCCTGAAAGTGAGCAGTTATAGTTGTTGTAGCTCTGGAGTGATAATTCCAGTGTGTAGTGCTTGCTTGATTGGTTTTGAAACCTGCTTCTCTTAAAAGTACAAATTTTTTTGAAGGCTTACTGAAAAATGTGTGAAAATTGTGTGAAATTCAATAATATGAGACATCACTCTTAGTTCCTGAAAGTGAGCAGTTATAGTTGTTGTAGCTCTGGAGTGATAATTCCAGTGTGTAGTGCTTGCTTGATTGGTTTTGAAACCTGCTTCTCTTAAAAGTACAAATTTTTTTGAAGGCTTACTGAAAAATGTGTGAAAGGCTGTCAAATCATAAATAAACAGACGAACTTTCTTAATCGTTTTGGCACCATATAAAAGTACCAGATTAAGTCTGTGAGGGTAACAGTGAATGAACATTGCATTATGGCATTGCAGTTTAATTATTGCATTAATACCACCATGAGAACCTGCCATTACTGAAGCTCAATCATAAAGATAACAGTAGATAAACCTTCGGGGGTTCTGTCTTTTGATACATCAAAGAATCCCATAAACCGTTGTTGTACTGAATCATTCACACAATAATGAAATATAATGCTCATCTGTGAATTCCTTCTGAATTGTCTCTGTCACTACTAACGTTGAACATTTGATTAATTCATTTTGAATTTCACTTGAAGTCCCTTTAAACCCTAATAAGGATTCCAACTTTTCTCTAACAAACTGCTCTTCTTGTGCAAGCATGGCCAATATTCCTAGGAAATTGCCTTTATTTTCTGACATCACTCTCACAGTGTCCACGAAACAAGAGCTCCTGCTTTCCTAAGAAGCAGATGACTTGAATCAGTCTACCAAGATATCGTCTATTGCGACTCACCATTTCACTGTGCTTGAGACTCAAGAGCCGAGCTGTCTCTGATAGAGCATGCTGTATTCTGTGTTGTCCCAGAAGATGATATCGTTCCCAATTAAGAATATGTTTCTTAGAAACTTGATGCTTTTGTGCTCTACAATGAAAATTTTTAATGCACGCAATCCCAGTTTCACTCCATTCTTTACTTTCACCACCAAACAGAATACAAACATAACAATTCATCGTGCCCGTTGTTACTTGCTGTTTACCATTCATACTGCTCATACCACTAAGACTAGAATTTACGCGACTGATGTTTATCACTCTGTACAATATGTAGATGAAGTTTTGGTCTTCTCTCTTTCACTGCACATTTCTCTTCATAGGACAACTAAGAAGATGGTTTTGATTTTAAATACACTATTGAATCAGTACACTGATCCTTGTTTTAAAATTCACAAATGAACATGCAGGCACTGAAATACCGGCCGCCTCACGAATGCACTGCTTGGAGCCTAGGCTCTCTGCTGACGCATTCAGCGTTGATCAGATATTGACCCTCTACTTGGCGCATGCACAATTGCCTTTACCTACAGAGACTTGAGCCTGTTTCAAAGGAGACTAACTGGCTGCTCAGTCCCGTGCTGAGAAGCTGGTGTCAATCCCACCATGGCTACAGAGAATAATACCTAAAACTTGAGATTTAATTTGCCTATGCCAATGAAAAACAGGAAAATTTTCATGTGCATATTCCTTGGGTGAATGAATGAAATGGGTATTCTAAGGCTCAAAGATTCCCCTCCAGCTTCGCCACTGGTTCTGCATCCATTTAGTATTCCTTTTTTTTTATAGCATGATAATGAATGGCTTCCTCACATTTATAGTCAGGAAATCATACATATATATACTGATGATACCTACAACATGATCTCATGTACTGAGAAGTGCCTATGGTGGCTCATGAAATTGACAGGATGGTCACCTAGTATGCTGGTCATAAGGCCTTAATGAATAGCTCTAAGTCCACCTAAACAATTTTATACACTTGTTAGTATCAAAACCATTCTCACTGTATTATATTAATGGAGTTAGTCACTTTCCACTTCCTCATTTACAAAATCTTAGGTATCCATGTTGACAAAACATGTAATTGGGTTGGATAACAAGAAAAATGAATAATCCTTCCCTCTGAAAATAATTCCATAACTACTTTCTAAACATATTTTGTTTTTGATATTTGCCTAAAGCATCATGAAGTTACATTTTAACTTGCAATACCAATATGGGTAAACTCCACTTTCTCTGGCGAGATATTGTAGAACAGTATTTTTACTAATGATACTCAAAAGATATTGTACTGTCTATCAAATTTATTTCAACTCTTACAACACGTGTTTCAACTGTCTAGTAGTTATAGCTGTCTTACCTGATGATGACTGTTAGACAGCTGAAACACGTGTCGTAAGAGTTGAAATAAATTTGGTAGACAGTACGATATCTTTTGAGTATCATTGGTACCAATATGGGTAATGTGAGTTCATCGCATTGCATGGACAGCATATTCTCAGAATATCACAGACAAAATTAGTTGTTCAAAGAGCATAGGCACAATATAGATGTAAATTTTGAAATACCAATTCTTCTCATTATTAATGATGGCTACCTAAAACTGGGAAAAATAATATAACTCATAAAAGTACATTATATATTTTGATAAAAGTAACAATTCTCAATTATTATACAATAGGAACAAAGTATTTACAAAAGACTAGTAACTTGCACATTTTTGGGTAACAGTACACATTGTTGTATCAGCAGCATTATATAGGTACTTCATTCAGGAGAGGAATCTCCATTGTTCAACATGACAGCCAGTTCAAATGAAGCACCATTATCAACTCATTTTACAAAAAATACTCGAAGAGCCCTTCAATGAGAGACATTTTCAATCAATGTCAATGGTGAAGGGATTTTAACAGCTAAATGTACTTACAAGCTTCCCAAGTTATTTAATTATTTTTGACAATTCAGGTGAATTTTACCTGCTGAAAAATGCAGCACACTGTAAAATTACACCATCAAAAATATGTTTTCCCTCATAT
This sequence comes from Ceriagrion tenellum, assembly GCA_963169105.1. Classification (NCBI taxonomy): domain Eukaryota; kingdom Metazoa; phylum Arthropoda; class Insecta; order Odonata; family Coenagrionidae; genus Ceriagrion; species Ceriagrion tenellum. The sequence goes on along the minus strand of OY720633.1, from coordinate 84,761,193 downwards.
TCCTCTGCTACTGTTATGTTGTTGGAGCAACTGCAGGGGGCTGAGGATGAGGTGGAATTTTATTCTCATGCCCACTAGTTACCATTGAAGAAGAGAGAAGGACAGAGGCCTGCTCAGGAGTCGGGCAACCAACTAAGAGTTTTTCCTCAGCAGTGTAATTGGCATTTAAAATTTGTTGAAGCTGCGCAAAACTTCCCACCACATTATTCTGCAAAATGAGAAGTTATTACAGAAATATTAAGATAATACAATCATTGAAAGATATACCCACCACACTCTTCATTTTTCAATTCAAGCACTCATTAGAGGGTGATTACTGAACACAACATACAAAATACTAAAAGCCAAACTGAACCACTTCATTAACATTAGTCATTTGCTTGAATCCAGTCAATGAAGAAGTTGTCATATTGATGCCAGGATGCATTTCAGAGATCTCACAGGTGCTAAGCAACATAATTTCAGGTAGTACAAAAGGGTTTCCATAGAAATTTGAGGGATAGGAGGGGGTCAGGGTGGCCTTTGGTAAACATTTAGTCATATTTATCCATGAATCAGTATCAATCATTGTTTCATCTTACATGACATGTTGCCCATGATATGATGAATGCTACTGTTGAGCGTCAAGCAAATACTCTCAATCACAATTTCAATGGTATCATCCGTCATTAGGTAAGACACAACTTCGTCACCTCCAGAGCCATATCATGCACTCACAGAAGTGACATTGACAAAGGTTGCATGGTATCACCCCAGACGGTTCTCGGGGAGAATGGTAAAAGGGATTCCACAGGCTGATGGGAATCTTAAATTCTGTCGATGAGGATTATGGCTTACAGTTGCATTTAGGTAGTGAGATCTTTTACATACTTAAGATTGAGAGTGCATAACAAGTCACTTAAGATAAAAATTGATTTTTCTATGAGTTTCTGGATTTGAAATTACTCAACATGCTCAATGGTATTGAAGCACACAAGAGCCATGGAATATTTTCTCAGGACAAGTATGTATTTTTACTGCTAATAATCCATTAACCACATTGGTCTCATGCACTACGGAGGTTGGTTCACTGAGTGAGTGAGTCATAATTCTAGCAGCATCCCGATTGTTTTAGTTATGTACATGAGTAGGGTTGTTACAGGTCAGGGAAAAGTCAGAGAATTTAAAAATGGGTCAGGGAATATTGTCCATGGCATCAGGGAAAATGTATGTCATGTCGCACAATCCAAAAGAACTGCCGCGCTATTGGCTGGCTGAGCTTTGGTCAGTCTGGTGCCAAACAAGTTCGTCTTTCCACCGCTCAATGCTCCGCCGCCCTGAGGAGCTAGCTGTGCAAATGCCTTAGCATATGCATAAGCCATCTTTACTTGTCATGGGGCTTGCAATGTTCTCCACAATGCTTTTAAAGAAGGCATGAATGCCTCGGGGTGGGGTATAGGAAAGTACATGAGAGCGTCATACAACATCTTCAAAGATGTACCCGCCTGTTGGGCCAAGTACACCCACTGGACGGGGTCTTCTGTGTTTCCTCCAAAGCACTGCTCTCTTTGATGGCTCAACAACAGTTTGACAGAGGACACTGGGGTTAAAATTCTTCCCAACATGATCAAGTTTGTCGAATTAGTTGAAAAAGGGGGTAAAGATGACAATATTCTGTCAGCCAGTTTCACCTACGTGGCTTAAGCTGTCAAGGATAAAATGTTTGGAGCCAAGCTTACTTTTTTCTCATATGTGGCATGCCTTATTGAGCCCTTTTTAACTGCCTATCAAACAAACAACCCTATGGCTCCATTTTTGCATACTGATTTATGTGCTCTAGTCACAGATTTGTACAAGTTCTTTTAAAGAAAGAGTACCTACTGTCTAACACAAATGTATGTCATATTGATGTAACCAAAGAAGGAAACATCATTCCTGCCAAAGATACACTCCTTAGTTTCTCTGTGAAAGAAACTATAGGGAAGGTGGATCAAGTATTGAAGAAGGATATTTTGTAATTCAGAGAAGGGTGTGTTACTTTTCTAAAAGCATTAGTGGCCTAGATATTAGAAAAGCCTCCACTTCAGTACAAGATTTGCAAAGCTATCACGTTTTGTGATCCGCAGTTGATAGTGAAATCCAAAGATGCAGCTCTTGCTCGCTTCCAGAAATGCTCTCACTGGTGCAGCGAAGGCAGTGGTTCTCTGCTTCAGAGTGTGATTCGCTGAGCTCAAGACTTTAATTAACAAACCTGCTGTCTCTGTGTGCTTGAAAGAATATGACCGAGACCACACCCGTCTTGATCACTTTTGGAGGCACATTTTAATGTTGCAGAAGTGCTCTGGATTACTGGTACATTAGATCCACATGATTTTAACATTGAGCCATGGAAATGTCTTTGTTGAGAGGGGATTTTCCATACACTAAGAAGTTAGTATCGAAAACCAACTCCCACAGACACTGGTCACGCAAAGGCAGGTGTACGACGCTGTGAATTTGGCTGGCGGAATTCTTAATGTGGAAGTTAGTGACAAAATGATTTAAAGAGTGCAACATGCGCGTGTGTTTTGTGTTTGGAACAAACCTGAATTGTGATCATGGTTCTCCATAATGCTATTGTTCAATTGCGCTCATGATTTTGAAAACGTGCGTCATCAAGAAAGATCAGGTGCTTCATAGCAGTGTAATGCACTCCCACGACTTTTAGCATTGACCTAGCAATACGGCTTGCCTTATTAATGATGATAACAACCACGAGAAGGAAAGAACCTTAATCCCACCCTTGGTCGAGACATTTTTGAATTTTGGATTCAATTTATGGTCAAATTAACATGACTTTTACATGAAGAATTTTCTCTTTTGTATTTATAAAATTTCATATCATTAGCCAGTCATTGCAACTACTTATTACGTTAATTCATATCACCAATATGTGCCAATTCAAATAAAGAGTCATCTGCATTCACTGAAAATAGATCACGGACAACTCCTATTCTGGCCAAATACTTCTGACAGCCGCAAAATTAACCGTTACCAATTTATTAATTTCGTTCATGCCAATTTACTTTTTAAAAACCTTTTTGTTAATTTTATACATGCGGCGAATTTATAGCTAATACATATAATGTAATAACATATTATGTAGTCAGGCGTAAAAGATTTGTTTATCTATAACTACACCTAATTTGGATTAAATTTTTCTGCATGTATTCGTATGTTCTGCATTTACTAGATAAAGCTTCACAGTGAATGGCTTGTCAACAAACTTCCTGTGATAAGATGAAAGAAACGTCACAAAAATATAATCTAGATTCTAGATTATTCGGTATCAATGTGAGCACGTTGATTTTCAATTCATGAAGTCATATATTTACGTATATTTTCATAGATTAATCTCCTTCTGTATAACTAAGGATGGATTTATATTGGGTCATGAATGATTCATTAATAAATATCCGTTATGAGATCGAAACTTCATCAATCTACAAATTGAAAATCGTGAAAAATTACATTGCGTAGATTATATCTATTTTAATTAAATCTTTTTAGTATCAAAATTTGGTGCGAATAAATTTCGATTTATGTTATTTCGGTGAAAGAGACACAGGACACATCATTCAAGAAGATCCTCAAAAATTCAACCATAATGAATATCCCTTAGTGATAGCAGATGAAGATTTCAGCATATATTCCAAGTTGGGAAGGATAGTGAATATTAGTTATAAACACTTTTTCAGTAACAACGATATTATTTGAAGTAAGAAACATGCTTAAATACACACAGTGATACACCGCAACTGAATGCACGAATAATATAAGAAGAAAGCTCAAAAAAGAGGCAATTGGTGAGTAAGTTCAAGGCTCTGGCAAATGTCAGTTCCATTGCGGATTTCAAATATTTGCGGTAGACGATCTCTTCCTCAGTGTTGCCAATATTTCGAAGTGTGTGCTGATCCTAGAAGTTTTAAAAAATTCTACATTCTGGCGCGCGAAAAATTTTGCGTTAATTTCTTCCGCCACTGTACATTCAAAAGAAAAAAAAACATTACTTTTATCATATGTTCCAAAAAGAACCTTCATTACTTCATAGCAATGTTTTATAGCATGCTATTAAAATACATTGGAATCTCAAAATGGGCAAAGGATCTGAGATATGAAATCAAGCATCCAGTCCATGTATTAATCTGAAAAAATTCTAGATCCATCCATCCCTATTTAAGAGTGGTTGAGCTGTAGCATTATTTAATAACTAAGCTACATGACAAGGGCATACCTACAGAATCTGAACTAGGGATGGGACATATTAGATGAATGGGCATGGGAGAGAGGGTGGAGGAGAGTAGTAAGGTGTTGGACAAACTGTATTTCTTACAAAATTAATCTTAAGATTGAGTAAAAAAATGTTTTCTGAGTCACTATAAACACAACTACTTCACTTCCATAGTTTTCATATCCACACAAAATTTAACTGAAGTGAATTTTTTTAATTTAATGAATTTTTGAGCTTCTAGGGAGGAAGCTGCTCCTCACTGCATGTACTCATGCTTCAGGACCTAATTAGACAGCCAGATGCATTTGCCAAAAAGGTTTCAATTCCAAAGACAGAATAATGTAATCACTCCTGATCCCAAATAGTGTAATTCATGATCCCAAAATATGCATCGTACATGGCAACAATGGAAACTATCAATCTAAAGTGATTAGAAAAATAGTAAAATTCTTATCCAGAGGTGATACTAAGTTTTGAAAAAACAATACCATTGGAGAAGACTTAGTCATGTATAATTATCCATAAACTTATTAAAAAGAAAGAGCTATGAAATGAGCCCATGTTTCTGTTTCATTTTTAGGACTAATCAAGGAGAATTCGAAAAATATAAAGAGAGTATTTGATCAAGTAAGACACCAAGAAAGTGATTCAAATGATAAAAAGACATGAAGCACAGCAATGACCTACACCCTTTATATAATGTCTCACAAAAAATAATGCATCAAAATAATTACCAAGCTAAAAATCAACAGATAGTCTTTCTGAATGATAGCATCATTACATAGAAGCCAAATTATGTCATTACAATACATTTACAACCGTTAATGGAAAATTAATTCATGACTTGGGTTCTTATCATACCTTAATGATGCTTGAATTCAACCTTACAAAATTATCTAGGTTTAGTTTACCTTGATGGGCCGGAAGAGAATGAATTCAGTTTCTCTGTTGGCAAGGTACAGTCTTAAGCTTCTTAACACGAATGGCAGTCTCAATTTTATTGACCTCTGGGTCAGTCTAACAGCTTCTGCTGCTTCCTGTGGAGTGAAAGGCCTTTTGGAAGGCAATGAATCACTAGAAGCTGGCGTTCCTGGGGCAGAAACCAACTGGTTGTGAGATGCCTGTAATAAAAAAGGCAAGTACGAGGGACAATTTAATAAACCTAAGACACAGAAAAAAAATCTATAGTAAAAAAAGTTCTATATGAGATTCAGCATACATTAATTTCCACCAGTACATGTATGTGCATTTGTATATTTATGACTTTCAGTTATGCCCTTAGAGATGTTATGAATTACATTACACTTAATACTAACAGGTAAATTAAAATTCAGAAACAATGTCCAGTATCACAAGAACATTTCAAATTATATAATATTGTAAATAACAAATAAAAACCTCACTAAGAATGAATTAATACATTCTATAAACATGGTATAAACACATTCTGGTAAAGATTTTTAAGAAGGTTCTCCAGTGGAAAAGTGAGAGAGAGATGCTACTTTGCTCTGGTAAGCCTACATCTTGAAGAGGCAACAAGTATTTACGACTGTGCACAGGAAGATTCAATTGCTGAGTAAAAATAATACCAATGAAAGATGCATGTTTCATTTAAAACTACTACAAGTGAGCAGAGAGAGTTCATGGCTGCAAAAGACCTAAATTTAATGAAATTCCCTGACTTGTCCTGGTCAAACTTTTTCATTATCCAGGAGAAAAATCAAATAAATTGTATATTTTATAATAAAGGAGCGAGAACTCAAGCACAAGCCATTACTGCTTTCTCAACATTTGGAGATAAAAATAGGATATTTAGTCAAACACATGAAAACAAGCAATGCCAGCATTATATTTATATTATGCACTTAATCCTATTCTGCAGTCAGTGAGGCCAGGGTTCAAAATCGAACTTCATCAGCCACTGTACTACTGACACATGCTTGGAATTGGATTGAATTGAAATTTTTCATTTTCTACTTTTACTTCTAAGTTGATTTTCATACTTAACTTCACCTAGTTCCCTTTTTGATGGTTATAAATCACGCTTATGTTTACCTCTCCTCAGTGCTCAATATTTTCTTAATTATAAAGGCCACATATATAGTTCATTCATTCACTTGAGTGTTCTACAAGCTAACTGGCAAGTATTTGAACAATCCTTATCCCAATTTATGGTAGGTTTTCTTGTTTCCCTTCCTAAAGGTACACCGCCATTAGATCCCTTCTAAATTCCTCATATCACCTACCACCTCTTATTTGGACCAGAATTCCTATCCTCTTCCACATTTTCCAAATGTTCCCCCTTTATTACCCTCTTCAACATACCCTCTCTTTTCAAAACGTCCTCCTCCCATCTCTTCTGCCCTCTCTGAGACTCTGCCACCAGATTCTTCTCCTCGTAAATCATATCCAATAACCTCCAATTCGTCCTACCTGTCACTCAGCTCTCCCTTTCATTCCTTCTATATACCTAAATATAAAATGTTACAAGTATACGTAAATCCTACCTTCGTAATGACTAAGTTTCCGACTCATGCGGTGCCACACTCCTCATTTGAGTTTTCACCATTCTTTTCTATACATTACTTCTCAGACACCGCAATTCCTTTCTATCTTAAAATGCCTCTTTTTTATTTTGTCCAGGAAATTCTAAATCTTATGTGCTTCCCACAAAACCCACTCTCCTCAGAAGTACTACCCAAAGACGTAATCTGCTAGACCTGCTCCATATTATTCCCTTCCACCCTTCCATTCAGCTACCCTTCTAACTTTTAGAAAATCTCATCACTTTCCTTTTATTATGATTTATCTTCATACAATATCTTTTGCACAGCACCAGTCATACATTCTGCATTGATTGTAACACCTGAGCTGACTGACAAACCAATGCCTGGACATCTGCAAGGCTCACTGATTTCATCAGATCCCCTTCAACCTTTATTCATATCTTTCAAACTATTTCTTCAGAACATTAACGTTAAGAAGTAACGTTAAGAAGTCAGAACGTTAAGAAGGAACAGTAATATTGGGCACCCTTACTGTGAAGATATGGTGCGATTTTGGAGCGAGTAATGAAAGACACGTCTCAATGCTTTTGATACAAGTCTGTATTCTTCAAGAAATACACCAACAACGACCTCTCAAGTTAAGGTAAACAACCCGTTACTATACATAAGATTATGGTTTTTGAGCAGCATTCCAACACTTACAACACACCCTGACCTATCATGGCTATTCTGATTCTCCATAAGCTACCATAACCTGAGCCATCTTGTTCATATACAGATTTGGGATGGGATGTCTGTCCCTCCAATCTACGCCTAATTCCTTCAGGACCTCCATTAATTTTGTCAAATGGTATTTTTAGCCAGTTATCCAAAGGGTTTCCAGGCAAAGTTCAGCATCATACTAGATGATAATAATTGACTTTATTTTCTCTGCAGGAGACAACAATCTGGCACAATTTGATCCTTCCTAATGAAATGAATGAAGAGAGATATGATGCCGTATGGTGATGTAAGACTGGTGGAATACTGTTTAGGATAACACGACTCCTACAAATTATATGCACTTTTTAAGGTTATTATTAATGCCTGCAGTTGATACATGGAGAGAAAAATTTCATCTTGGAATTCGTAGAAAAATTTTACATAATGCACAACACTTTAATATGAGGAATACCTTTAATGCAATTAGCCATTGCTTTGAACCCCAGCAAGAATTACTAAGAAAAATTTACCTAAGATTTTGATGCTCTATGCATTGATGTAGTGAATTAAAATTTTTCACTCTGTGCACTGTATTTCCCAGCCCATAGGAAGTGTCAGCCCATTATATACACAGTGATTTTACCAGTTAGGTTTTGGAAGAGATATATAGCATTCAACATCGTTGACAATAGTCATTCGTAGGAAAAAAATGGGGAAGTTAATTTTCAATAGTAGTAACTGTATAAATAGTAGTCCCCATAAAAACCCAAAAAGAAATGATGGAAGTGCAACCTATAAAAGAGCACTGCCACAATGCAGCCAGCACAGAAAGACAAGAGATGGGCACCTCCAATAGCAATACAAAATTGGATTCATGAAAACACAGCTTTATCCTTTTTCTATTAGATGCAGGCTGATAGCGAAATCCATTTTTGAACAAAAAGTTGAGTCTTATGGACTGAAACATAGCAATTCAATGGCCAATAAGGTAGTCTAAGCAAAATACCATTTCACGAAGCAATCAATGAATTTTGTCACATTATAACAAAAAATATATTACTCCTACAAAGATACCAAAATATCAGCCCCTTACTAAACAACTTTCCGAGATTTTTGACAAATAATACCAGTCCTTTTACACATAAATGGTACGTTACGCTCTGCAGAGAGACCTTATTTAAAAAATAAGGCATTTCTAACTCCTAGATCTTATGAAAAAATTAACAGGGTGTAGTTTGTATGTTTTCTCAACTATTTTTTAAAATAAATCACATTGTCACTGCAGTAATTTTTTCAGAATCACAAAAAGGCTTCCGTTGTGAAGGAGTTTTGAAGTACCACGTGAAAAAAAAGAGTCAAATCAAAGACTTATGAAGACATTTCTATTTGATTACCATGAATTTCAGTTACACATAATTATATTATTGCACCATTAATAATGCAATATTTAATTCTTGCTTCCTACAGCTACAGAAATTAAAACATATAATTTGAATATGGTCTCCATTATGACTAGGGAACTATCTCACTCAAACTACCTCAAATGCTTACTTTTCCAATCGGCCCACTATATAACTAAACTACTTAATTTACCACAGAATTCATCAGGTCTGTTGGAAATGTGTCCTTACATGACGACGTGAATTCCAAGAGCAGATGTCCTAACCTATTCCAGTGTTCACCTTTATTCAAGGGGCATGCAAAGAATGCAGCACAGTGGTGGAAGTATGATATGCATATTCCAATGCTGCACATTGTCCAAATCACAGAGGTGGTCAAAAGAGAAATGGGTTTGTATTCATATCTACATCTACATAATATCCCGCGAGCCGCTGCATGGGCGAGTGGCAGGGCATATTCGTACATTCATTAAGTTAATTAGGGAAATGAGTACCCAAGTGGAAAATGGTTGGGAACTCGCAGCTCCAGAATTGTTTCCCTGATATCTCAAAAAGAAAAAGTTGATAATCAATAGCCACTTGGATTTGACAAACCTTTTCTAAGAGTGCTGTCAGAGGTGCAGCCAGAAGTTGGGTGGCGTGACCAAATAATGCTTCACAAGATGCCTTTAGTCTCCTATCCAATTCCTTTCTGGAATCTAATAGCTGCTCCCGTACTTTTGGAGTGGCACCTTCAGCCAATAACCCTAGAAGAGACCACCATGTGTTCCCACTCGCACTGTTATCAGATGCAGAGTTCACTGCATTATTGCTTGAGGTTGGTGGACTTGATAATGAAATACGCCGCTGAACAAATCCAATGGCTAGAAGAAAAAAATCTTTGTGTAAGATACAAAGAGCAAATTTTGAGGGTTGAATTTACACATTTTCGTACAAACAGAAGAACTTACCAGTATTTTTCACAGCACTAAAATCAAGACTTGTTTCTGTCACAGAAAAGTCACCCTGAAATGGGGCTGTCTGTTCTCTCAGAATGAGTAAATGCTTAATTTGGAATAGTTCACCATCAACAGGTCCCTAAAAAATGAGTCAACATTGAAAATAGAATAAAACCTTAGTTTGATAAAATAAGTTTGCACTCTGAGTAAATTATTAAATTTACATCGTAGCCTTTTAAAAAATTATGACTATGCACATTACTAAGGACCCAGGCTATTAAGTTGAAAGGAAATATTCTTAGCTATAGTTTTTGGATCATTTTGTGCAATAGAATTTTTATGGATTAACATACCACAAGAATTTGGATTTCACTTGAAACTCAAACTTAAATAAAATGAATGGAAAGATAGGGAGGAAAAATACTTTGCAAAATGGATATTATATCCCTATATCAAATAAGAACAGAACTTTTTCATGGTTTTGGAAACTCAATTCCTTTACTACTGAAAAACCAAAAAGATCATTTTGCTTAAAATTAGGAATGCTAACATATTTACAAAAAGGAAGGACGAGAAATACCTTCTTAGAAGAGATTTCATTAGAAGCTGATGCCACACTCTCAACACATGCTGAAAGTACATCATGAGAAAGACCTCGGAATGTAGCTCTGTCCACACATCTGTGCAGACGCGAGAGGCAGGCCAGAGCACGCCGCACTGAAGGATACCACATGCCATGCAAATCTGCAGGGGAGGCTGTGTATTGTAAGAATAAAACATTTTTCTTAACTATGTAAAACTAAAAGCTGTCCAAAAAGTTGAATAATAACAATTCTAGACTATAATTATAATTTCATTCCAATGATTTCGCTGCCTAATATTTCAATGTAATCCCATATTTTTTTATTATACTGGGCAGTTTAAATCAAAAATCATTAAATAATAATTACATTCTAGGATTTAAATTCACCTCTTAATACAAGCAAACTCACAGCTGAACAGAAAAAACACTAAATATAACAGTGAAGCACAGTATACATCTGGTAGCAGTCTAAGAGGAGTGTCAGTATGAGGGCATATTATGAATTCAATTCATTACTGTATACAGAAACATCAACAACTCTTACCGCCAGCTTGTGAACGCCCAGCATGCTCTCCTCCACTGTTGATAATAGCAGCTACCTCCTGAGATGTGGCTGAGCCCAGAGACACCACAGAATTACGAGACTCTGATCGCCGAAGACCACCATGCTGTGCAGCAGATATACTCTGAGCAATAGTCTGAAAGGTAAAAATTAAAATAAAATGGTAATTTTATTCACATAATTCAACAGTTGGATGTGAGTCCTAACTGTGGAACTTTTTTCAGCAACCTTTAAAAATTTCTTTAGGGTCATTCCATGCAAAAACAAACAATTGGTCAATTTGCAAGAGCTCACAGCCCTGATGACACCCATGAGTGAGGGATGGAGCCCAAAAATACATATTTTATATTGATACACAATAGGTGCCAGAGCCCTCTGAAGTTGTCATGACTTTATTTTTTCCTGATGTTTGCAGGCTCCTGCACCCAATGTGGTGGATTAATTCATACAAACTGATGATAAACTGATAGAAGAGAGTCTATAGGACAACCCATAATACATTTTGAAACACTACTTCTTCCTCATCTTTTTCCATTTCCATTTGAGATTGCTGTTTTTTACACATCTCAACTTCTTTCTATCCACATACTCATCATCTGTAAGACTTTTGCTACTGAAACCTTAAACAAAAACTACTCACACCATACTTAGTCTACCTCACTTCTCTAGCCTCCTACATTCATATTCAATGTCAATTTATCCCTGTAATTGTCAGGTCTTCGCATTACTAGTCTATATCATTTTAACCAGCCTGAATTTAAATTTTCAGTGATTCAATTTTCTCAGCCATAACTCAGTAGTCCTCGTAATTCCTATTCAGCAAACACAACGTAATTTGGTAGCAAAACCTTCAATCTCAGTAGGTTCCAAATTTTTTGAGCTGGTGTAAATGAAGCGCTTATTTAACAGGCTGGACTATTCACAAGTCATAAGAAAGAGTAAATTTTTTTGTAGAAAATTCAGGGGTTAGACTACACAAAGTTAGCTAATACACAAGCATATAGGTATGTTAATCCCATTTTTTTGTGAATTTATGTACTACATATTTATATACTTCATAGTTACTTTGTTCTCTTTACAACATCATCATGATAGTAGCTACCCACGTGAATACCTTTGAAGCTTGTAAATCAATTAATTCATTTTTATACTTTCAAAGTGAAGATGAACAATAAATATCTATGCATTGGTACTAAAAACATAAATAAATAAAAGCCATGTCACACCCACCACAAATTGACGAAGGCATTAAAAGGAGTGCACCCAGCAACAAAACAATGGAGGAAAATTTCCCTTGAACCTATTATGGCTCACCTCCATCATTTCCAACTTTTCTGGGTAAGCTAGATCACCAGGAGATGGCTTGTAGCCTTGAACATCAGAGCGCAAGTAAAGGTAAGTTCTGAAGACTAATCTTTCCTGCACATCTTGCAGAAGCTGTCTGGCCACCTTCCCAAATGCTTCCAATGCTTCTGCTACAATAGTATGGATATGTAAGAAGAGGAATTTTACCAAATAGTATTAGATTAGAGTAGAATTAGCACAATACATGAGCAAATTTATAAGGGGAGAAAAATGACAGTATTTTCAGAGCTATCTAGGTAAATCACAGTGAGGAGTGACAGTAATGTAGTCAGGGTGCAAGGAACTGTTTACTTTTGATGGTAACCATACATTTAAAACATTAACTAGGTACATAAATATGAAACAAAAATAATAAACATGGTACTTTAAAAATTTGATGATGTAAATGAACAAATAATACTCTAGATAAAATTTCAGTTTCTTATGAAATCGCAGTCACAATTTTGAAAGTGGCAACACTTTCCCTCAGCGTAACATGCATGTGAAACAAAAAAGATAGAAAAACATCAACCATGAAAAGTCCAGAGTAAATTTCTCAATAAACCTCTGCACTTTTTCACGTAGTCTATCATTACCCATTAGCCAATCTCGGGGAACCCTTCATTGTCATTTAAAAAACTTACGACTGGCTTGGACATGATCCTCAAGCATCTCTCCACGGAGGATTGAACATAGTTCTGCCAGAGTCTCCAAATGATTCACATGGATGGCAAGGGGGCGGAGTGCATCATACAAATGAGTACACAGACCTTCCAAGTAAGCTCTGAAAATTTAAGAGTTGCATTATACACATGAAACATTGCAAGCCTAGCAAACATTTCATTCATCACCACATAAGAGTGACTCACGAAAGAGCTGTGAAAAAAATTGCAGATTGTAAAAGGCTATTCTAAAAACAAAAAATAAAACTAAATACTACTGTGGGTGACCTTTAACCCTTGCAGTGCGGCATGGCGTGATATCACGTCATTGTTGTCTTTACTCTGGTGCTGATGACGTGATATCACGTCAAGAGTACCGTGAGAGTTCCAGCTTTCACTAGGGAACTTTCACTAAGCCCCCTAGTGAAAGCTGGAACACTCACGACACCTATGACGTGATATCACGTCATTAGCACCAGCGTAAAGACATCCATGACGTGATATGACGTCATGCCGCACTCAAAGGGTTAAAAGTAATACAATGGCCAGTCCCAGGAATCTCAAAATTCATGAAAATAAAATTCCTATAAAAACTTTCCTCAAACATGACATATTTTGAGGTGCCCCCTGAAGATGAAAAGAGGAATTTCTGAGTTTATCCCAGATAATTGTTTGAAAATATTATGGCATGATATATTCACCAAACTCTTAGTGGGTGAGTGACAGACCCAAAACTGAGTGCCTAGCAAAGATATTTCATAGTTTGTAGGTGTTCACGGTGATTTGATGATTTCAGCATTTCTGGGTTCCCTTTGTGTATGCCATTAAATACAGACAATGTACAGTCCAGTTCTATGCATAGGTGACAACAATGACATCTTGAATCCATTCAGCAGAAGACACCAGCTCATTTAAGAGCGACCTATTTTAAACAAAACATAAGCAGATGGAAACCTGGAAATGTTGACATCATGTAATAAGGATAGTTCATGTAGACCAGGTAGAATCAATAAGTAAGGACAACAATTTTTTCCCGTGTAATTGTAGTGTTCAAGGATGTTATATCTTCACTGAATTGACTTTGAAGCTTGCCCTGTAGTAGGCATCTTATGTTTTAGAAGTAGCTACAGCGGCAGAAGAGAGAAATACTGAGCAAAGATGTTGTGTGCATTACATTCATTTGCATATGAATTGCACATAGCAGAGGTGTTGTTTGTCTTTTATGGGCTAAAGGAAGACATCTGAGAAGAACTCACAAGGGAGATAAGTGAGTCAATGGGAGACTGTTTAGATCCAGGCCCTGCGAACCGGACAGATCTCCCTTGTTCCATGCCTTGCATTCCCATCCTGGGGGCCTGAGTTCAAATTCTGGTGGAGGCAGAATTTTTCAGTGAGATCCCAATACCTACCTGGGTGGTATTCAGAGAGAATTTTAAATACAGTACCCTTTCCATAGGGTGGAATGTTAAACTGTAGTCCCCAAGGTATATCTAGTTTTGAGCAGACTTTGAACAAGCTTTCTCTAAGAACGAAGATGAAAACTTTATTTAATTCGAACAATGTATTTTTAGTGTACCACTAGTTTTGACGCAGCGGCATCATCTTCAGGTACAAAGATTCAGGACATGATCATGAAGAATATATACCATCTAGGGTAGGGATGGGGAGAGGAGGGGAGAGGAAGAGGGGAGTTGGAAGGGAGAGGGTTGGAAAACGCCAAGGATAGTGGTTGTGATCCAGGGGAGGGGGAGTTTAGGGAGGTTGAGGGTGGGAGGAGAGGGGGGGCAAGACCATTGGTAGATTGTAGTTGAGTTTGAGGGTTCTTGGGGACTATGGTAGTGGTAAAGTGTCGATGGATGTGGGGGGAGGGGAAGGACTACAGGCTACTGTTTTTCTGTGAGGGTTAGAGAGGCTTCTAGGAGGGGGGATAAATTTCAAAAAGGATGTTGTTTAACAACTGATGATGATGGAGTTAAGTCGTTTACTATACACTATGTCGAAACTAATAGAACAGTATACATAAATTGGTGGAAAATCAAATTTTTCTTTTTCATTATTCATAATAAATATCCACAAAGTTGAGCCTGAAATTATTGAGATCATCAAGATTTTTCTACTTCAAGGAATTGCAAAATAAAATAATATATCTTACGTAAGAAGTGGAGACGGAGCAGAGAAGAACTGGAAGAAAAGCTGGTATTCATCCTCACACACTCTCACAAGAAAGGCACAAGCAGATCGGAAGATAGCACAGTGGTCTCCTCGCAGCCCAGGAATAGCACTCCCACCCCTCCACAGGGTGCTGCCTTGGCTTTTGGGCCCATGCACTGAGCCCTCCTTCCCTCCACCTATCTGAGACGGTGGCTGCGTGAGCTCAGCCACTCCTGCTGCGACACTTTCACCCACCATCTGCTCCCTCTGGGTCACATAACACTGATGGCACTCTGTTAGCAGGTGATGATACCTAACCAAGGAAAAACATATTTAACTACCATACTTCTCCCCACTTAATTGTATGGTAGTGAAACATGGGTATGTCAGGATAAACATAAGAGTAGACTAAACACCGTGGGTATGAGTTATCTGAGGAGTGTTTGTGGCAAAAGTAGGATGAATAGGGTCAGGAATGAGTGGGTAATAAATGAGTGTGGGTTAGATGCTCCAGTAATGGACATGTATGAAAGGAGTGTGCTTCGTTGGTTTGGCCATGTTGAGAGAATGGATGAGAGTCGAATAATGAAACAGATATATAAGAGTAAAATGAATGGTGCGAGAGGTAGAGGTAGGCTGAGAAAGTTGTGGTTGAGGAAATTCTTAGGAGGAGGAATATTAGGAGTCTAAAAAACAGGAGGGCATGTATGAAGCAGTGTATGGGGGTGAATGAAGCAAAAGAGGCTTGCAAGGATAGATCAGCTTGGAGGAATTATCGAAGCAGAGTTAGGTGTACAAATATGTATTTATGAGTGAAACTTAGTGACTCAGCCTACCCCGGAAGGGAACAGCATAATTGGTATGTATGCATGTAATTACCAATGTAGCTTTCTGGAAATTTATGGGCAATCAATTATGAGTGATGGATAACAAACATACTATAAGTACCATTATAAGAGGCAACTGACAATCTAAATCATTTACTCAAATGGATTAGGCTGATGTGGTGGCTTCAGAAATCAATTCCCATCCTGGGGGCCTGATTTCAAATTCCGGTAGAGGCAGAATTTTTCAGTGAGATCCCGATACCTGTTTGGGTGGTATGCAGAGAGCATTTCAAATACAGTACCCTTTTCATAAGTTAGAATGTTAAACTGCAGTCCTCAAGGCAAATCTAGTTTTGAGCAGGCTAATGCTGATGTCGGTTTCTTTCCACCCCTCTTCCAATCACCAATAACCCTTCCTTATTCAACCAACCCACATCTCCTTAATGACACAAATGACCTCTATTATAGGTCACCTCCAAAATAACCAACCATCAATTACACCATTAAATATAAGTGGGTAGGTTGGTGAAGGCAGGATTATTGAGGCAAAGATAGGTGGAAATAAAGTCATGATTGGCATTAGCCAAAGATACTAAGGATCACGAAACTTTTCTGACAGATGTACTATGAAGTCCTGCATTTGATAGGCTCTCCACATGGCACCTGATTAAGGATAGTAATTTTGCAGGAAAATCAACTTCTGAGGTGTGAATTCTCCAAATCTCAAGCATGATAAGCCAGAAGCAAAGTAACTATCCAATTTCAAAGAGTGGAAAAAAACTATGAAAAACTCCACTTCATGGATAAAATTTAAAAATAAATATCTTGCAGCATCACTCACTCTGGACTTTTATCCAAACGGCTTTCAACTTGTTTCAGCAGTTCCCTCACACGTGGAGCAGAGGCCCTGAATCTTCCATACAAAAGAGCAAATGTTTTCGCCGATGGATCTGCTGTTGACCCACTTCCAGCATCAGCCGTACTCTCTTGAGCTTGCCGAGTTGCAGTTTCAAAGGTATGAACCACAAAGGTTCTTGCCAATGCTACGGCACGACCCAGGGCATGCTTGTATTTGGCTAAGTAGGCACTTGACTCTTTATATTTTGGCTGCAGGAAAAATTCAGAAGTTGAATTAATGTATGAACATTTTGGTTCCTTGTATTTGTCTACTCTCAACCAGAAACATTTAAACAATCCATCAGCCAAAATATATTAGGTAAAAATGGAGCCGGCAGGCCAAACGTGAAAAGTGTTACAATACAAAAACCAGTTTCTTATCCTTCAAAATGAGCCACAAAATAGCACAGTATGTGGTTAGAACTGGCGGTAATAGCAGTTTAGGTATTGGTCCGCCGGCTCCAAGTCAACCATATAGTACTCTGACTGTAAGCTATTTTAGATTTTCTGGGACATGAATGCGTTCCCATGGATGCAATAAGTAATAACACCCCGATTTCTCATTAGTGAAAGGTAATTTGAATGCCATTGGAAGTCACTACACATAGACTTTCATAAAGCAAAATAAGGTAATTTAAAAGAAAAGGAATTACTCACATGACTTCCCATGTACTCAATACATTCGTCAAGCTTATCGAGGATTCGAATGAATGCTTCACTAGATGGAGACAACGTAGGGGATTCCAAGCGGCTCATCAGTCTATCGACTTCAGTGAAATACTGTAGGCGCTTTTCAACTTCATTCGAAATATCAATCAACTTATTCTGAAATAAACATATTTAGTCATCAAGAGCCCAGAGAATCTTAGAAAAGACAATGAAGGGACGTTTACTGGAACATTCTCTCTCACATAATTAACTTCACCCATATCAATTAGAATATATCACAGATTCTAATCCGCATACCTGTTCTGACAGAAGATGCTCACTGACTTCATGCAGGGAATTAGTCTTAGTGGAGACCAACTGATACTGTTCATTTAAAATACCCAAATCGCTCAAAGCAGTTTCAATCTGTAATACATAAGAGAATGGCTTAAATAGTCATTAAACTAACAACAATCAAAATTATCAGGCATCATTCACCCAACAAAAAAGTAAGTCCCAACATATATGACATTAAACCTGATTTAGAAGGGCACCGCATTCATTACGGTGTTGCTCAAGTTGTTTTTGGTAGCTCACATAGAGCACATCATTTTCCTTCATCAATTCTTCTTCAACGCCAGCATACCAATTTAGGAACTAAAATAAATAAGAAAGTGACCATAACATGCGTACTACCCGAGCCTCCATGGAGAAAAAGAAATAAACTTCCACACACTTTGTAATGGCAGAATAACTACCTGTTTGGAAGTTTCTATCCTAATTTTGCCACAAGCTAAGTCGGAAAAACTTGGCGATAATCCAACATGCTCTTCAACTTGTCCCACATCAGGCAATTTGGAAGAATCTTCATTTTCACGGTGCAACTAAAAAAATAAATAAACCAGAAGATCACAATATAACTCACACGTTGAATGACAATTGTTTCAAATTATCACTGAAAATGCATTCCAAAGAACCTCTTACCCCAGGTGGAAGTGGCCGCGAGCTTAACAGTTCAGAGAGAGCATCGATTGCATCTTCCTGAAGAGAAGTCAATGGAGCTAATGGATTTTGAAGCCTTTCCCAGTCCAGCAATTTGTTTTGTATCGAGCGAGCATCTACTTTCGGTGCGTCATTCATGGCAATTATTAAAATTCGATGGTCTAAGATTGGCACACATGCTTTAAGCAATGCTATTAATCTTGACCCTCACCGCAATTTCAACATAAACATTTCTCAAATAGAACACCGACACTGACTTCACCTGACAACTGCGCTCATCGCGATTCAACTGTTCTTCGCTTGCGTGGCAGACGTGATTTGTTTTCAACAACTCGAGGCTAATGGAGGCGTTCAAAATTATCATTCATCGAAACATATGCGTCGGACGGACGGATTTATTCTGAAATTGGGGTAAACTTTATCTCTTTCGATAAATAAGAGAAGGCAGGTTGTGGTTTATTAGAAAATTTTATCTCTGATAATCGATTAACATCCAGCGATTAAAAAATAAAAATATATAGAAATGCATTTAGTACTAGCAAAGATGCCCGTTGATTCTCCACGAGTGAGTAAGATTAAGAAATTTTATAGTAATTCTATCTTTTAAAAAGGGAATCTAACTTCCAATTCAAAATACTAACTATTTTTAACAAAAAATAATTCCGCGTAGACGCTAAAGACCTTTCATTGAATGTTCATACTTCAAACAGTAAAACTAATATTAAATAATAAAAATTGATACGATCATCAATTCAAATCAAAGCTTGTAAAAGAAACACAGCCAGTAAGCGGTAAAAATGACCATTACACATATGTATAATGTGATCACTTTGACACGCTTGGCGCCGAATTGGACAGGCAGACAGACAACTAACTACATTTTCATGTATTGTTTTAGATAACTATCATTTACCCACGCGCAAAGTGTCATTATAAAGGGCTAACTACTTCATTCATTCGGAGACCAAATAGAAAGCAGTACATAGGGACTTATAGCTCTTTGGAACCCCAATCATTTCTCTTGAGCTGTAGGAATGAAATAAAGTTTAATAGGTCTCCTGGGAACCGAGCAGGGTAAAAAATTCTACGCAATTAGCGATACACTACGCATACCGGTGCGCAAGCAATATACTACACAAACTTGATGGTGTCTAATTATAAAAATGAATTTTTGATGCTTAATGCAGTATCTACTGAGTAATAGCAATTTATTTTCGTATTTATAATGTTAATTTTTTCACTTAGTGGAAATCGCCCGTTTAAGTTCTTTCACTGTATAAGCTCAGTTTTCAAACATTAAAGTTAATAATTAACAGCTGAATCGGTGCGATTATCAATCCCAATAAAATCTGAGAAAGAAAATGAGGGTACAAGCAGTAAAAAAATCTTCATATTTAGAATCGTTGGTTTCAGGCGAACTTTATGGAATTTGACTGTTCCTTTTTTCAGGATTCATTCTGCGATGTATGTTTTAAGAAAACAACAATATTTCGCTGGTCCTCCTGCCAGCTTCATCAGGTTAACTGAACTGACTTCTTAGTCTCGCTCGTCTTTATTATATATATGAGCCTGGACTCCCATTGTTGCCGGAATTTAAATTTGAAAACATTCGTTTTAGACTGCTCCTCAACTGGTAACCGTCTTCTCGGTTGACGTTCTCCGGTCTCTTCGCAATTTCTATAGCCTCCCTGATTAATCTTGGGTAATAGCGTATTTCCCTAGATATTAATCTTGTCTCCTCAAAGTTGAAATTATGAGTGGGGCCGCTGAGATGGTGTTCGGCTATTGCAGAAATGCGGTAATTATTATTTTTAATTGCCCGTTGATGCTCTTGGAGGCGTTTTTTTAGGGCTCTGCATGTCTGGCCTACATATGGTTGTCCACAGCAGCACAAAACTTCATATATTCCTCCGTAGAGGTTCCGTGGAAGCGGGTATTTGGCGTCCAGAAGTACGTCCCCTGTCTTCGTCGTGCACGTGAATCTGCTAACTATGTTGTACCTCTATAGAACTCTGGAGATTTTCTCCGTAGTTCCAGACACAGAGAGGCAAATGCCTTTGGTTTCTCTCTGTTTTCTGTCGGGTCAGTAGGCTTTTTATTTCGGCCCCGAGAGAATTTCTCTCTTCTTCCCGTGCAGCTTTTAAGATGAAGTCACGTCGGAAACCATTTTTCTCAAATGCCCTTAATAAGTGCTGCTTTTCGCCGGCGATGGTATCGGCGTCAGAGGTCATAAAAGCTCGATGATACAGCGTTCTCATTTTAAAAAATATTTACATTGTGCGAAATTCCACAGAGAAAAAAATCATCCACCTTGACCGGAATTCGAACCCAGGTCTCTCGATTTCGGCCGAGTGCTTTAGCTAGTCAAGCTAGCGAGGCATCATCTTCCCCTGTGACTGGCTAAAGCACTCAGCCGGAAATCGAGGGACCCGGGTTCGAACCCCGACCAAGGCGGATGATTTTTTTCTATGTGGAATTTCGCACAATTGTGCATTGTGGGTGACTCCGTAATAGTGGAATTCTGTGGCTAGTCCCGGATAGCTTAAAATCTGTCATATTTACATTCCTTGGTAATGGTTTTGTGAGTTCTTCTGGTAATTGATTTAGTTTTGAAGTGTTTAGGGGGCAGGGGTTTCTGACAACTAAGAGTGACGAAACTTTAACACGATAATTAAAACTCCATAACGATAATTTTTAGAGGTGGAAAACAATAATTTTCTCAATTCTGAAAAATGAGTGCCACCCTAATAGTCACCCTCAGCACTAAGGGGTCATTCAGTCAAAACCCACTCATTTCTTCTCTGATTCATTAACCCTTAATTCCATTCAATGTTGCCATAAGGCAGATATCCAGGAGCCCATGTAAACCCAATGAGCTTTCAGACAAGAGAACATCCTTCTCATAAAATTATATCGCATGGTACCAGTGGCAGATTTCGGTGGTCGGGGGCCTCAGGTGACAGAACTTTAAAAGTGCCCCGTGTAGAAGTTATTCATAGATTTATTAGTTTGATCACTTCAAGAATATCAAATTTTAAATTCATAGCCATGAGTTTACATGGTTACTATATTTCTCGTTCATTTTTCAAATTAAAGAAGTTCAAATTAAAGTTTTTTTATTGCAGTTTATTCATAACCTAAAATATGTCGATTATTTGTTTGATCACTCAGAAAAATTTACTCGCATGATAACATGAGCACATAGTCAAATCAAATGAATAATAACATACAAGAACTGCGAAACTGCGTGGAAAATGAGCGCGTGAAACTCGATCAAATTTAATATTTTCAGTTAACCCTCAATACACCGATTTTTTGTCCACCATGTGCAGTAATTTCTCATGCAACCCCACTGGTGGGAGAATCAGGAACTAAAAGTTACGAATGAAAGATATTTTCGTTGCCAAGCAGTACAATTGATGTCACAAAGGCATATAGACGTAATGAAACCTAATCAGAGACAAAAAACTATTCTATATGTTACCCTTAAGTCACTCAGAGTGACAGATGGTTAGCACATCTATATATTTAATTTTTCTTGCCGGACGATTCTGTTGGCCCGTATGTCCCCGGAATCCCGATAGGCTTCAGAGCCTGTCACCAGGTTGTCCAGGGACCGGACCAACAGAACTCGACTCACATATGTGCCCTGGGTGGTGAAAAACCCACCCAGGCGGGACTCGAACCCGCGACTCTCGGTTTATCAGGCGAGGACTTTACCCCGCCGCCACCGTGGCCGGCTAATAGTGCGAATAATACTTCAACACCTTGACTTGGTTGTCCGTGGGCCCCTCCGGGTTCAAGGGCGTCGGGCTGCCACCCACAGTCAAATCCGCCTACGCGATGTTCCATAATTCCGTACCGCACTGAGCTATCTCTTGGCTAGGATAGTTCTCCAATCAACTTCCGGTAGGATTAGAAGTATGTAGTTCACTCTCAGATCTTGGTGCCATTCAATCCCTTCTCCCGGCCCGACCGCTGTTTTCGGCAGTCGTCACATCTCTTTACTCCGGGCTCCCCACCCTCCTATTCCTCCACCGAAACGACGAGTGTTGCAGCTGTCCGGCCGTAAGTCAGTTCTTGTCACTGATTCTCCATCGCTGCAGGTCCGCCTGAAACTATGAGACTTTCGCGGGCGGCCCGCGAGTACGTAAGCTGCAGAGGAAAGAAGCGGCTGGATCGGGCACTGGAGCCCGTTATCGACTCCACAATTCTCTTATTTTCAGTCCGCCAAACATTGGGGCGGAATCCCAAAAACATGGCCAAAATACGGAAATATTATTGTTTCATCCTGAAAATTGGTACACATCGGTTTTAAAGGTCGCTGAATGTGAAGTTGACGTCAGAATTTAGGAAAATATAACATCTGATGCGGTAGGGCAAAGCCGATAATTGGAGAGTTAATTGCGTTCGTTTCCATGGTGCTAGAATGTTTGTCAGGTTTACGTCAGCGCCTATTAAGACCTCTCGATCCGCCTTTTCAGCACCGAATCGTGCAAACATGTGCGTATTATTTTTTTCAGTCAAATGTATTATCAGGAAGCTCAAATATTGGCCTATTTAAAAAAATATATAAATTTACATAGCCATTGCACTTGCAATTACACGGACCCAGACATAAATGTCGAGTAAATTTCTGCTGACTGAGCTACAACAATTCGATTTTTAACACTTTTTGCAGCTCTTCTGCAGTAGATTTAGTAGTAGTGCATTCTTTTAAAATCAATAGCTAATGTGTTACTTAATAATGTGCTTTGAATATCGAGACTCGAACTCGTGCGGAAATATATATTTTTTCAGTACATACGTACACCTTATTTTAAAAACAATTGCCAAATTCTTAAGATCATTTATTGATTATTATTATGCTCAATGTGATTAAATAAAAATTTAAAAACATAATCAAGTTATACATACTTTCATGGTTTGATTCCATATTTCAAATTTAAATCGGTTTTATCAGAGTACTGTGGTATCCGTTTGAAATACACGGTGAAATTTGGGCTCGGCGTCCGTAGCACGAGTGCTCCGCTAACCTGCCACTTCCACAATGATTTTTGCACGAAGGTGCATACCTACCCACCTGTTTAATGTATCATTTTGCAGCTCAAAGCTCAGATTGCCCAACCTACTCTTTCAAATACTGAAATTCTAACTTTTATTTTTGGACTTTTGTCCTCCGAGAGGGGGGTTTGGCCCCACTGTGCGCCACTATAGTATGTACCTCTCACAATGTTGAGCCGCGACTTTTCTACTACATGGGCCACAAATAACTTTGAGCCTTGAACTCTCTACTTAATTTAACAAGGGTCAAAAGTGACGACGTAATATATGCAAAACCTTATTATGTATTAGAATAAACCACCGATAAAGTTCGGTAAAAATCCGCCAGGTTTTTTTAAGCGGAAGTCCGTCTCTCCAAAAATAATTGAACAAAATTTTTATTGTTCTAAAGCAACGCTCCTCAAGAATAAGATACAACATTAGAATAAATGAACTCTCAAAAGGATTACAATATTTACACTACATTGAATTTAAACTAACAAACTGATAGAAGGAAACAAACAAAAGATTACAGAAAAAAATTATCATCATTTAAAACAATTAATTTTGCAACATTTGAATTACTATCACTTTTAGCAATTAATACAATTGAATAGATGGAATCTATTCGCAAAAATGGCAATATTGATACAATTAATAGTTTACGTTGGCAAATAAATAAAAAAACAATTCATTACCAAAAATTATTTCACAAAGAAACAGGTTCATAGGTGAGTAACACTATTATGTCATGAAGACTTGTTCCTCCATAAATAAATTTAAGAGAATCGATTCCACCCCTCAAATTTGAAAAATAAAACACTTCTCCCCCCATCATGTCCGTAATATGAGGAATTTTTCATGAAAAAAGGTAGGGAGCACAATGTCCTTCCTCATTTCGGCGAACGTCCTACTACCCATCACTCTTTCAAACGTGTTCATCTTCTTTCCCTTTCCCACTTACTAATTTTATCCTCCCTTTCTATTGCTTCCTTCATTACCTCCTCGTCTCTCATTACCTCTTCCGAACACCAATCTTGTCTCATTCATAAGTTTGCTTTCCTCAACTGCCATAGCAAGCACTTACTCGTTCGCCGTTCTCTCCGTCAATACCGCACAATACTACAATGAGATAGAGATGTTGAAATAGTCTAGTAGTGTGATTACCGCGTGTGAAAGATCTATCTAGGTAGGGCTCGAACCCGCTACCTTTAAGATGGGAAAAATAATTCTCACGCCGGGAAATGAATCCTGGCTTTCTGATGTGAAAGCCTGATACCTTAAACACTAGACCACAAGGGGATACTAAAATTCTCAAGTAAGTGATCGAAAGCTACGAACAACGTTTGGCAAATTTTTTTAACATGGTCAAGTATCGAAGGAATAGAAATTGACTCCCATATTAATAATGGACCATATTAAAGAGCCATTCAATAATTATTTTATCCATTAAAATTTGCGAAAAATCCAAGAGCATGTTCAATGACAGGTGACTTTACTCTTAAGCTAGGAGTTCTTCATGGAATACTTCTATATCGATGAAACTTGGGGTTAAATAAATTCTTAATTCGCAACTATTGCTCACCATGTCTTGGTCTAGCTTCAGGCCAAAATGAGGGCAGATATACTCTGCGACTGGTGAGGGCAATTTAATCATTTAAATGCATTCTCAAGCTTTTTAATTACTTGCCACACATACGGGACAAATCCATCAAATGCAAGAGTTTTTAGCACAGGTGCGAGGTGAATGCATCGCCATTTATTATTTAGCAGTTCATTCGATATTGGTCCAATTATTGGCCCAACATAAGTTGGGCAGAGTCAAAAATTGTCTACAATGACAAATGAACTCCCACCACGGAAATCTCTTGGCGTAAGTTTTTTTCGACCAAAGAGAGTTTTGTCAATGAATAATATTTGCTTTGATCGGGCCTTTCGAAAACTCGGAAAAAAATAATGCGAGAGGCATATTCACAATCAATAAAAAATTACAGACATATTAAAAGTAGCTATTTTACTGCGAAACGGAAGGAGAGTTTATCAAACCACCTAAACGCCGGTTTAATGGTGCAACTGTGCTCGGACTCAGGCTGATATGAATAAAAGAACACATGCTAAGAACTAATCTTTCAGTCATCCCGTCTGGTAGCAAAAAGTAAAAACAACTTTTAACTTACAATAGCGGGCGTGAAGTATGAAGGACGAGTTATCCACGTTTTTATGTTATTACACAGCAGGATGAATAAATGTAAAATGTCCGCCAGCGATGAGAGACAGTGAACTGTTTTATCGAGACGGAATTCCTCGGATCTATTAACCTGCGAAAAGGTGTTAACGGCATATTTCGTATTTTTTCTTTATAAATCTTTTATCTCCAAGAATTTACGAAGTTAAAAATTCATTTACACTTATTGTTTCTTTCAATTCTGCGGTACATAGTGTGACTCATTTTGGCCTCCTACCGCACCATCTTGCGGCTATCAAGGTTAGAAGCGGATTTCACGACAGGTTCGCTCCTTGAGCCCCGACTTCTGTAAGGCCCCACAAAATCCAAACTCGACACTTTCTTCTAATGATGCGAAGTTCGGTTTCATTTGGGCAATTTTTATCACGCACAAGTATACAATCGCCGGTAAAACCTAATTGTATATTAATATTCTCCTACATTCATTATGGTAAAGCGCGGTACTATTTTTGATGTGCTTCTGCGCCACTGCTCATGGGAGAATCGATTTGTTACTTGGCTGTTATTAAGGTTCCCCAGCAAAAATATGGTTATCATTAACTTTATTTTCCCTATCTCTCGCGTTTATTTTAAGAGGTCCAATGTCTGATAGAGGGAAACCATTTCCCCGTTCTAGCTTTTGGATATTAGTTTGTTGACGGTGACGCTCATATTCATCCAAATTTTCGTCTACTGGCTTCAGAGTACGATTTTACCCCACACTACGAAAAATGAAATAAAATACTTTCCCCTGGAGACATTAAAAAAAATATTTTTGGCAAATGTTCCGCATCAACGGCGAAATCTAAATATTTTACCATTTCTTCCATTGACGACACAAATTTTGACTATTCAATGTAAAAAATGAATGAAATCCTAAGTATTTTATAATCACGCGCACAGTAAAGAAACCTGAAATAATACGCGCAGCGAAAGGATTTATTATACATTAGCCGTCTATTTTATGCTCATACTGGTAGGTGTTAAATTTCACACCTAATCAAATGAACTAATGAAGGTTAATGACCTAAGAAATCGAGAATTGCAAAAAAATAAACAAACCTAGATCAGAAAATTGTTCACATCTCTTCTATTTCGTTTTACAGGAAAATATGTAGTAATGTTTTCGCGTTTAGGAGAACATCCATCCATTTTTCATTGATTTTTTTTCGAAATATATTTTCAATTGCTATGTGGCTACATGTAAAAATAGCATTAAATTTCCAAGAAGCCAATTTTTTCGCTTTTGTATCCTCTTATTACCTATCTACTATTATTGGCCAAGGTGAGGGATTAGGGATCGGGGAAACGAAAACGAGTGTCCTAAAAGAGATTTCAAATCCCATTCAGGGCATTAAAAATTGTGCATATTTTGTAATCATCAGTTGCCGTCAACACACAGATTGGTTTGCAGCAGACTACCATTCCACGACCACGGGACCAAAGGACAAGGAGACTGCGGTTAGAAGAGAGTCGAGGAGTTTGTGGAAACTGGGGTGAATGATTGAGGAGGGAAGGACTTTTTACAACATTTTAATATTACTTTAATATTTACTTTATTTCCTGAGCGTCAAAGCGAACACGGAAGTAGAGGTAGTCTGAAAACTAATACTACGTCTACGTAATAACAACCTGTATATTGATCATAATTTTACTCATCCGGCATCCTATTTCAAACGCCAATAAGCTATTCTTACATTTGAATGCGCGTAAGCAAAGTTTCACGCGAATCTGAACATGAACGAAAATCGCTCTGACCACTTTAATAAAGGCCTCAACTTCTTCTGTCCTGCCGCTCTTCACCTCCGGAAATGTTCGCATGATTTATTAAAAGGGACCTTTTTTTGGTATACATAAGATTTTGAATGAAAGAGTTATACTTCGTTTTTACACCATAATTTTTTTATATAACACGACATGGTTTCGACGGTTAAAGACATCTTCAAGTTAACGTTGAACTTCGAAACTATGATCGTGTAATATTAAAATTTAGAGTGGAAAAAAAGCATAACCCTTTTATTCAAAATGTACCTAAAGCAAGTTCCATAAACTACCCAGAAACCACCAACTTATACATAAGATATTTATGGCACAAACAAAAATACATAAAGGAATACACAAATTCAATGAAACGCACCAAGCGTACATAATAGAGTACCATCGCTCGCAATTAAATCTGATGCGTAATAGGCGCTCAAAAAAATTACAACATATGCAGCACATATGGTACACGACGAAGAGGAGGATTTGTAGTGGATAAAAACCAATAACAAATTTAAAATACAAACGACTGAGGCGTCCTCTTCCACTGCGAATATCATGGGGGCTTTAAGGAGCAAGCTGTCCTCACAGGTTCCGTGCTTATAATGTCAGAGGTACCAGTATGCGAGCGCTAAGCGCCACAGTCCACGGGGTAAAGCCCAACTTTAAACACAAAGGTGTTTACTTTTTGACATTTTCAATGAACCATGGGAATAGCCGCGCAGCAACTGCAATGGAGTCACCTGCTAGTGATCACATAATTGTGTGAAATTCACAGTGGAAAAATCATTCGCCTGGACTGGGAATCGAACCAAGATCCCTCGATTTCGCGCCGAGTGCTCTAACCAGGAAAGCTACCCAGGTGTCCTCTAGCACTGTGAAACTCATAGGGGCTTTAAGGAGCAAGTTGCCCTCACAGGTACCGAGCAAATAACGCCAGAGGTACCTGTATGCGAGCGCTAAGCGCCACAGTCCACGGGGTAAAGCCCAACAAGCGACCAACAACCTCTGGCATTATATGCACGGTACCTGTGAGGACAACTTGCGCCTTAAAGCTCCATGAGATTCATAGTGGAAGAGGACGCCTGGGTAGCTCAACTGGTTAGAGCACTAGGCGAGAACAAACGACTGGCATAACACCAAATATATTCGCATTCTGCAGCTGGTTCGATGCAGCGGTGGCAGTACCGTAAGCACAGCCTATTGCATTTAAATTACTCATTCGATGCATTGGTGTTTTCACAAAAACCGATACCATTTTTCACTGTTCGTAAAAAAATTGGCCGGTCCTGCTTCTATCGGAAGATGATGCATTTCCGGAGCTTCAGAATCAAGGGTCATGGATACTACAGCTTGGCAACACGGCATTATTTGAAATTTCTAACATTTTTACAGCTTATGGATCATAGAAAAATTACAAATGAATTAACAGCTGTAACTTTTATTTTTTTGTTCAGGGACAAATTGTAAGACACGTTGATATTTAAAAAGTTTCGTTAATTAGCAACAAATTATGCATTTTATAAATATTCAATTGCAATTATATGTATTATAATTAATTCTCGCAACTCTAGTTTTTTTTAAGTTTCCCGCGCTCATTTTTCACGCAGAATAGCAATCCTTGTATGTGATTTGACTATGTGTATGTATTCTCATGTGAGAGATCAAGCAAATAGTCGGCATATTTAAATAAATAAATCGAAATAAAAATTATCGTTATTTTTATTATGACTATCGTTTTTCATAAAGTGGCGTATTGCTTAATTGGAAAATTTAACGATTAACGTAATAATCATTTAAGCTCATGGCTATGAATCTAAAATTTGATCTTCCTAAGGTTATCAAATCAATAGTTTAATGCAGTTAGTTTCGTAGTTTTCCCTAGGATCAGTTATAAAGCTCTTGTAGTTGAAAAACGGCTAATTTTATGGACGCGAAGTGAATTATTGCACTGTATGCTTACATTTTTGGCTTTGCCATAAAACAAAAAATGCAACTGAAGTGGGAATTAAAGTACCTTACACATGATGTATAGTTGATTAAATCATCACGCATGCAGACCCAAATATAAGTTTTCAAATTACAGCGGCACATCATTTTTACGCCGACAGCAGGGGCAGGGAGAGGCAAGGGTTTGTAGAGTCTGGGGTGAAGGATCGAGACGGGAAGGAAGGGGACAGGACGAGGATACGGGGCTCCGGATGGAAGGGTCCGATGGGAGTAGGGAAGCGGGGTGTATGGCAGTGGGATGGGGTGGGTGAGTGGGTAAGTTGAGTCCTTAAGGGAAGGAGAATGAGACTGGCTTGGAGGCCTATATTTAGCAAATCATCTGACGGGAGCGGTCTGGGGGGCGAGGAGGGAGGGTAAGGAGAGGACAAGATGAGGAGTGAGGGATCGGGGAAACGAACACGAGTGTCCTTAAAGAAAGATTTAGAATCCCATTTAGAGCGACAAAAATTGTGCGCATTCCGTAACCATCATCTGTTGTCAATACGCAGATTAGTTAGCAGCAGACTACCACGTCACGACAACGGGACCAAGTAGCATGGTGTAGCATTCGCAGTAGTGTTACGAGTGTCGCGATATGCCACTCCGTTATCTGCCACTTGATTGCATATCCCGTAAAGGTCACAAAAATCCACAGGGGAAGAGGACGCCTCGGTAGCTTAACTGGCTAAAGCACTCGGCCGAAAATCGAGGGATCCAGGCGTCAAGGAGGGGTCAATGCGGATGATATTTTTCTCTGTGGAAATTCGCACATGTGTGCATTGCGGGTGACTCCGTAAAAGTGGAACTCCGTGGCTAGTCCCGGATAACTTGAAATTTGTCAAATAAGAGTGAACGCCTCTCTGTATTCAAAGTTCGATCTTTCCTCGTGGGCAGTGGCGTTAAGCGCTCAGTAGCGACTGATTGTTACATTGTATGTCCGGCAGTCGAGAACATCTAGTCCCGTAAAGGTCACAAAAATCCACAGGGGAAGAGGACGCCTCGGTAGCTTAACTGGCTAAAGCACTCGGCCGGAAATCGAGGGATCCGGGTTCGAATCCCGGTCAAGGCGGATGATTTTTTCTCTATAGTAGGATCTATAGTAGGCGGATGATATTTTCTCTCTGTAGTAGAAATTCGCACATATGTGCATTGCGGGTGACTCCGTAAAAGTGGAACTCCGTGGCTAGTCCCGGATAACTTGAAATTGTCAAATAAGAGTGAACGCCTCTCTGTGTTCAAAGTTCGATCTTTCCTCGTGGCCAGTGGCGCTAAGCGCTCTGTAGTGACTGATTGTTACATTTTTTCCGGCAGTCAGGCATTCGCACAAAGGAGGATAAGGGCGATAGGGATAATGAAGATAGGGATAAGGATGATGAGGACCTTTGTGTGGAGGTTGGGAAGCGGCAGCATGTGCTGAGTGTGTTGTGGCGACCGGTCGTGTCTTCCCATCGGGGAATGTTGTGTATTAGAGAATATTGATTATTTATAAACGAAGTGAGTATCCTGAGAGTTCTGCGTAATTCATTTTGGATCCCCCGACCCTGTATTTTCCTTCAATGAAGACCAGGGCTAAGGGTGTGTAGAGACTGGGGTGAATGGTCGAGAAGGAAGACGGGTGGGACTTTTAACTTATATACCACATTTTAATAATACTTTTATGTTATACTTATTGTAGCTTCCTTAGCTTCAAAGCGACCGAGGACGTCGAAGTACTCGGAAGTGAGGAATCAGATTAAGTTACCTTATTCATCGTGGAGTGTAAAAAATACCATTTTCCCGTGCTTCTCCCATTCCCTAGTTGAACAACCAACTTAAATTTAAATTAGTAAATAAAAAAGCAAGGAAGGGTAAAATTTTGATGTTCATATCAGATGGAGGACATATTTTTCCACAAGTACGCAGGAAAAATGAATCAATGACATTCGAGTCAATTTACGATGGCACCGCCTTTATGAAAACTCAAAATAATGACCAATGATTCCCGTACATTTTTGATAATCGCGCAGAGTTCTACGGTTGAACGTGACAACACCGGTGCCTTGCACAAATGCGTGAGTGCTAACCTTGGTGTGACACAGCGTTGTCCAACCGAAATCCTCCGACGTGGCTGGCCAAAACTGTAGGCGAAAGACCGAAAATGGAATACGAAAGCGTCAGTAGGACGCTCTATAATTATGTGGAAAAAGAAAAGGACGAGGGAGCGAAAATAGGCGATGATTAACAAGTGCAACAGGAGGAGGAATGGCGAAGGGGATGAAGAGAGAATCAAAGAAAAATAATTTAATTTCAGCGAATTAGTGGAGGGGGAGAGTGAATAGCTTGGGCAGGTGGACCTTTGGGGGAGGAGTAGTGGAGGAAGAGGGGGATTATGAAGCGACGAAAGCTCAAAGGGAAATTTGGGAGAGGAGGGAAGAGAGATGATGAGAAATGTTTGGGCTGCGATGGAGAGTGGGGGCAGGAAGGAGGAAAGATGCGGCGGCTCACGACGAAGGCAGAATGCCGAGACCAGGGGGTCTATTCTGCATGTCCTCGGACTTTCCGTGACTCGAAAGTGACGAAATTTTGACGTCAGAGCCACGCAAAATTCAAAGGGGAGCATCCGAAAGTTGAGATTTTTCGGGGAATTCGACGTCACATCCACGGATTTACCGAGGTTCGACCGCGTCGATTCCTTACTGAATAAAGCTCCAGGGGGTCAATTCTGTATATCCTCGGAATTTCCGAGTCTCGACAGTGACGAAATTTTGACGTCAGAGCCACGTAAAATTCAAAGGGGAGCATTCGAAAGTTGAGATTTTTCGGGGAATTCGACGTCACATCCACGGATTTACCGAGGTTCGACCGCGTCGATTCATTACTGAATAAGGCCCCAGGGGAGACGGCGAGAGTGAGTGGCAATATAGAGCGCGAAATGTTGAGCGAGGAGTTGACAGAGACGACTCTCCGTCTCAAATCTACATCTACTTACGATTCGGCGAGCCACCGCAGACGCATGAGGCAGGGGGTGTCAGAAAATCCGCCGATTTCCTGGGTGAGGCTTGTAGCTCACCCAAAGCTCCCCTAGCGCGTAACGCGAAGGACGAATTGATACTTCTGTACTAGATCGAATTCCTTCGGTGTTCAAAATAAATTGGACTTGACTGTTTTTTGCTTTTGCACAAATGATCGTACTCCCTCTATCATTATTCATGGCTTTTACGTGTACAATTTATTTGCAGACGAGTGTGAGAATATATTTTTTGGTGGAAATCTGTTAAAACTGCGATGTATGAATATTTATAATAATGAACGTTCACCAGTGAGAATCTTTGTGATAGAAGTACATGAAATGTATTTGCAGACGAGTGTGAAAATATATTTTTTGGTGGGAATCTGTCAAAACTGCGATGTATGAATATTTATAATAATGAACGTTTACCAGTGAGAATCTTTTACTCTTACTATTTCTTTTACTGGATCGCCGCAAATGATTCGTGACAGCTGAAGAAAGGACAAGGGTGGAGGCTGTTAGAGGCTCGGAGGTAGCATAATGTACTCACTGTTAGATGACTAGGAAAATTCGTATCAGGCGAGTTAAAGTCCTCCAATAATTGATTGCCGAATGTAATAAGAATGCAGGAACATGCGTCTGTGACACTGCGTCTACTAACGAGTTTCATGCTGTTTCAAATTCGACCGAATTTAAAGTTATTTCCTGCGGATACCTAGCAGGGGCTAAGGATTCTTTCATCTATTACGACAATATAGGGTTTTCAACTAGCCAATAATTACCGTTAATCAAACCTGAAAATTGAAAGGTTTCCGTTTAATAACTCAAATGAGCGTGATTTAAAACGAATAATAGATGCTGTGCGTCATAAATAGAGCAGAATTCACTAAAGTTACCCGCCAAAGGCAAATGCGTATTTCGTATCCAAGCAGTATCTCACCCATAGTTCTAATTTACGAGTAACATGCTCCCAACCGAGGAGCAGGATCGTACCTATGGGTGCGTTTATATTTATCACCACGGAGCTACGATTATTAGTGCAGATCAACGTCTCGATCAAACCCAACGTGAATGCGAGCAGTATTTACGCGCAGCGTCAAAATATGCCATTCCAAAACATCTTACCAGCTAACATGACGTATTATGCGAAACATTTTATAATCATTGGTATATCTTTTTTCGACATGAAATTACAATTTAAAAAATTTTGGTGCACCACTTTCATACCTGCAAGTCATTAGGTCAATGTGTTTGATATTAAATGATTGTGATTTGATATTATAAATGATATTACTATTTTGGAGGCTATTTTTGTCTCGTAAAGCTATTTTTTCTGCTCCTAATATGGTTTAGTCTCAATTTAAAAAATAGTATTTCACATCTCGCATACTAATTGTATAACTCTCATATATCTATACATTTATGAAGCTGCAAAATACATCAATATTCATACATCCTATATCATTGATAGCACATAGTGCTGTGAATGTTGGCGAAAAAGTCACCTCCTGAGACACATTTGCAGGATTTTGCTACGAAATCAATTGCGTACTGACTTAAATTAGTCGACAGGTAGTGAGGCTGATAAGTTGACTTACTCCCTAATGCTTGTTATTTTAATCTGCCACATAGTACTAACAACGAGTTTCGCATGATCCCGCAATGAATCTTGTATCTCGTTTGTCTGTATTTGCAGTATGCATTCATCCAAAAGTTTCTGATGCGTTGGTAGCATAATTATGTATAATGTTGTGTAGGTTGTTGATGGTTGCATATATATTGCAGTGCATGGAGGTAATAATTCACCCCTTGCCAAACACCATTGAGGTGTAGATGATAGTTTCGGACCTTACTTTGTGGGATTCGTTGAAGATAGAAGAATTAACACTGGAATTCCACAAGGTTTTTTTTTGCTTGCCGGACGATTCTGTTGGCCCGTATGCACCTGATGATAGGCTGCTGAGCCTGTCATCAGGTTTTCCAGGGACCGGACCAACAGAACTTGACACACATCGATGCCCTGGGTGGTGAAAAACCCACCCAGGCGAGTCTCGAACCCGCGACCCTCGGATTAGCAGGCGAGGACTTTACCCCGCCGCCACCGGGGCCGGCATTAGATTTGCTTTACAAAGGCATGGATATTGTCACACGATAACATTGATGTTTGATATTAATATTTTTTTTCATGATATAAACTTGTATATCATGTAAGCGCGATGAAGAAATCTGTATCTATTTGTTTTTTGCTCATAATTGACGCAGGCTAGATGATGTAATTTGTATTTATTTGTTTTTTCTGTTCATAAATTGGCGCAAAATGAAATGGTTTTAGATACATTTATTGTATATGCTCTATATGAAAAGTTTCTTCAGAAATGCATTTTGTGTATTGAAGAAAGCCTGTCCACAGGTCTGTGACCTTAGAGGCCGCCTAAAGCTCCATAATAAAAAAAATTGTAAATTAAATACTATGTACACTGATGACTAATTTAGTACTAATACCCTTAATTAAGTACTATGTACACTGTACTATATGCAATTAAGGAGTGATAAAATATATCATTATACTGACATGACCGGTTTCGCCACGGAGCAGCATCAATAGGGGGACTAAATCTTAGCTTAAATCTAATACCATGTGGAATTGCAGCGTAAATTATCCCTGATACCACTGAGGTGGCCTGCAGGATAATATGTATACGTAGATGTACTTACAAGAGGATTTGGAGGATGTGGTGTCACGTATGCTGAAGAAAACTCACCCCTGCCACACACCCTTGAGGTGGCTTGCAGGATAATAAGTAGATATTGGCGTTGAATTCAAAAGGGAATCACTCTCTCTTCGAATGCCAATCCGGGCTCCAGCGACTCTCGTAATTCCTCTGGCGCGGAGGGAGCACGGATAAACCCACGGCGTTGAGTGAAACAACGCATTCCCGCTTGATGGCGCGTGCTATGCAAACCTGGGGGGGAAATGTACCCAGCACCCAGAGGAGTAGGAGGACGGAGGAGGAGGTGGAGAGGCGCGGGCAAAATGGTGCCCCCTCTCCCCCCCCCCCCCTTTCAGACGAGGGGGAGGCTGGAAAGACGCGGAGCGGAGGGTCAGGGGGACGCTGGGGGAAGGGAATCGGGAGTACTCGCAGTGCGCCGACTCAATTGCGAAAGACGAATCCTTTCTCTCTCCCTTTCCCCCTCTCTCGTCTCGACTCACCTCACCGCTGCTGCCTCTACCCACTTCCCCTATTCTCGATGCTTCCCATTGACGGAAAGTGGGAAACAGAATGAACAGCCGAGGAGGGAGTGGGTGGGGAGGCATCAGGGAGCCGGGAGTAAAGGACTGAATAAACAAGACGAGACGCGAATCCCGAGGGATGAATCGACGGGTATCCTCTGATTGTTATAACAGAAACAACAATTGCACTTTTCCACAGGATATTATGAGTATGACGCGTTTCATCTCAAAGAGCCATTATCAGGTGCAAGAGTTCATCTCTGCTGCCTCCTCCTCGTCTGAAAGGGGGGGAGAGGGGCACCATTTTGCCCGCGCCTCTCCACCTCCTCCTCCGTCCTCCCACTCCTCTGGGTGCTGGGTACATTTCCTCTGTGAGTAGCTCTGTGAACTGAAACGCGTCGTACTCATTAAAGTACCCTGTGGAAAAGTGCAATTGTTGTAAAAGATCGTAGGCTTTCCCGGCGAAAAATATTAGTAAAATCTTCTCTGGTTTGGCACCGGGTAAGGCTATTAAAGGCCAGCGTTTCGATGAGAAACTCTCTCATCGTCTTCAGGGTTGATCAGTCTTAGCCCTGATGACGATGAGAGAGTTTCTCGTCGAAAAGTTGGCCTTTAATAGCCTTACCGGGTGCCAAACCCGAGAAGATTTTACTGCCATTGTTGTTTCTGTTATAATATGGCGAACTCCCACGATATCTCGCCTGAATTTGTTGGAATCATCCACTGATTGATTGAAATATCATTTGTTCTCCTGTAAAAGACTAGTGACCATTAAAAGCAGCCAATGAGACTTCTAACTAGGTTTGTCGATGGGAGGTGCAGCTAACTAGTCGATTTTCTCCCTAATGATTGTTTCTTAGCATTGAGGTATCTGGAGAGGGCGCTTGCAATGCTAGCCAATGCTAGACGCCGAAGCCAGTCCAGTCCAGGCTAATGTAGTTGACCCTCATTTTCTTACAGCGATTTCGGGCTAACACACTAATTTTGAAATTTTTTCCATCGATAACTTACTAGAAATCAGCATGCACTAACTTCTATGATGTGGATTCTCCTCACGTATTTTGTTTATTGATTTCAATTAAAAATCGCCCGGATTCTCCGTAAAAATTATTTTAAAATTGAGTAGAAGCCATAGAACTTATCGGCCATTATATGCTTCAAGAGTTACTTGCCTTATATTTCAAACAGACGGTGGACATTCTTGCTTTACATCCGTTAATTCGTCCATTCCGTCGTGCTGTCCAAAGGAAAGTAATGAAAGAGCAGGGTTGAACGATATGGTTGTTAATTCGTTTGTCAGTCTTCAGTTTGATGACACAGTGTTCTCGCCACATGCCTCAATGTTTTTTAGAATGTTATGTAGTCTTAGCGACATGTTTCTAAGGTTTCATGTATGACTCTAATACCTCTATGAATATTTGCAGTCGCAATAAAAAACATCAATGCAAACAGTCTCCATAACATCTCATCTCGGTAGCATTCCCATATGTGTAGAGCATGTTTGTGAGATTTTCCCTCTAATATTGGTAGGCATTGGTAATAAACTAACGGTAGTTGCTACATTAGTTTTGATAGGATATGATATAATACATGTTGGTGGTAATTCATACCCTGGAACACGCTAGAAGTGGTTTGCAGGATATACAGTAGACGTAGAATGACGCTCTTAGGTTGACAATCTCGCCTCAAATCCCGTCGATTGACGTGATTAAAAATACTCTGAGAGAATGTCGCTTACAACATTTGGGATATATAAAGTTGGCTTTTCCATGAGTTCTTAAAATTGTGGTGAAAATTCATTCGAAAATACCTAATTTATTGTTTCGTTATGTATTACATTTAGTTACCTGTACAATTAAGTGAAGGACAATATTTTCAACTATTTCTATGCATGTTTTTCGTGGGAATGTTATATTTCCTTAAAAAAAGTGCGCTTAAGTACTGAGCAGACTACGATATTAAAGAAATATAACTCTCAGAAGCACAAGTGTTAACAACTCATGATTAAATCCGGTTTAAATAATTTATTTTCCCACGAATTGCTCATTGTTTCATGTCTTTTTTCATAAATATGTTTAAATAAATTATGAGCTGTATACGATTTCGTGCTTCGTCGAGATGGCAGTTTTAAGCAGTAAAATGTGGACATAAAATTTCAGCTATGAAATAAACCAGAGAAGACTATGGACAGCTCACTAAATTCTCACCGCGAAGGATTATAATAGAAGATTGAATGGTTTAATATGAAATGGCAATTTTTAATCATGACAAATTCTCTGATAGTAATGGTTTATATGACATAGGTAGCATATCTATGGTATAGTGTGGGTCGGTGAAATCTCACATTCTGACAGGTATTAGCAGATTTTTGTAAATGTAAGACTGGCATAACTTTGTCGTTTCATTGACTTTAGTAGTTTTTGGTGTAGCGCAAGTAGGTGAAAACTCACTCCCTGCTTCACGCCCTTGAGTTGGATTGCAGATTATTATGTAAATGTGGATACTCCACACACTACACCAATCTGAAATTAACATGTTGACACAGACCAGCCATAGGCGGTAAGTCACTATTTACACGTTCCAGTTTCCTTTCCATTCCTGTCCTATGACGCGTCCTGCGCATGCGCTCTAATCTCGCCACCCGAAATAGATTAGAGCGCATGCGCAGGACGCGTCATAGGACAGGAATGGAAAGGAAACTGGAACGTGTAAATAGTGACTTAGGATAAGAAAGGGATTGTCGACGAATTTTGTCTCTCGAATTAATAGATTATTGTAACAGAGTAACTTTTACGATTGATTCCCATTTCCTAATTTTTATTCATGAGTAACCTTGCGAAATTCCATGTTTTAAATTGTGGAATATGATTTATTGACATTTTAATTTTCAGATTATTACGCAAACTATATTATTGAGTTATAATAAGGCAAATATAGGAATATCACCCGTAGGGTCAATTGTCTTGAATTATTGCTGATAATGGGCTCAGCTTCCTCATCCCTTGCGGTGTTTATGAATTTAAAACGTAAATCTCTAGGTGAAGGAGATCATCTAGCCCAGTTTCCCTAAAATTCCTACAGCTCCTTTTTTAAATAACAGACACTCCGCTACATAATTTTGCTAACATTTGGCATGACTTCATAGATGCTAAATCCCTTGAGTCGTCACCCCTACGGCAAATACCATTCATCAATGCCTTAGCACCATCAAATAGGAACTGAAAACTCCTTTAACTGTTTGGAGTTGGCTAGAAAACGTTCAACAGATGTTTTTCTTTACCTATGGTCTTAATAAACAACGGAAATGGGGGAAAAATACGTGTCCAAATCAGCCCATTTGATCTTAGGCAATTATTTCCACGCTTCTAGATTTAGATGTACATCAATAACAAAAACATCAAAAAAGAGGAGTTATATAAATTTATGGCGCAATACTTGGAATAGATAAATACTTAACAATAGTTTCGGCCAAATTGTGGTTTTAAACTATGGAAAATTTCGCCGATCATTCTCTCCGTGGGAGAGCCACGTGCATTGGTAAACAAAGAATTTATATAAAAACTTTCTACATGTATTAAACTGCAAAAAAGTACATAATTGGTTGTTCAATCCGAAGATTGGTTGACTGCAGCCCTCCACCCTTCCCTATCAAATGCTAGTTACCTTGCCTCCTGGTTTCTCTTCCTATATCCTTTCCTCTTTATTTGGTCAATGGACTTATTCCTAAGTCTTCCTCTGGGGACTTTTCCCTCTATTTTACCTTCAATTATGTTCTTCACAAACCCATTGTATCTCAGAGTGCGTCCTATTCACGCGGATCCCTTACCTCCTGGTATCTCTTCCCATGTACTTTCCTCTTTACCAAAAAATTACGAGATATTGATTAATCCCTTGATATCATGCGATATCTTAGGTGTCTTCTATCTTGGCTAACTTGTCATTATCACCCTGAATCGTTATCTCTTTGACTTTTGTAGCTTCCGTCCTACAATCTCAAGTAATCCCAAAACACTTTCCTTCTTTCCCACTAAATTCTTTCGCGAATTCTGCGATTTTCCTTTGAACTTCTTTCAATTCTTTCAGTAGCAGCCACTCAGACATCTCCATCGCTCATTCTATTACGGCGCTCAGCTATTATTATTATAGCGACTCGGAGCGAGTCCAAATAGGTCTACCGTTTTTTATTCCTCTTTCACATGCTGCTGTTTTGACACTCTTCTAAGGACTTTTCATTAGCATTCCTTTTATCTTACCATTTGATCTAGAGCATTTTCGTGTAGCAAATATGTCCACTGCTCCCCTACTTCCCTCCAGCAATTTTCCAAGCATCATTCGCCTCCCACATCTCCGTAACCTCCAAATATTCCTTGCAAGTCAAAAAATACCTAGTAATTTTCAATGCGACTTTTTAAATGTAATAGGGTTTTTAGCCATGAGACTCTTCAAACGTAAGTGGATTTTTGACGAAGTGGCTGATGAGACTATAGAAGGGAGGAGTGCGGCATACGGCCAGCAAATTTTAGCGAGAAACGGGACTCCCACAAGGAACAAGTTCGGAGTTGATACATAAATATAAATGACTTAAATAAGTGTTCTATAAAATCAGTCGAATAAATTCTCTCACTGGGCTCTAATGCCTACGGAAATTCATTAAAATGAGCAAGCATAATTCTTTTCAATGTTGAAACACACTTTCCTTAAGGGATGAAACGTTGGCTCAGTAAATTTTTTAGCAGAGCATAGGTAAAAACATTCACTTATTTCTGTGAAGTCGGGAAATACATGAAAACTTAGGAGTGCTGAGTTTAATTGGAATATTAAGAAACAATTGTAATGAATCAGGTGATACCATGTGGACAATGGTTACGTGACATTGGTTACATTGGTTACGTGCATGAATGAACGAACAGCCCTTTAAAATATGCTGAGTACCACGCATGATATGGGCAGTGACCCATCTATACCGGCCTTAGTATTTATAAAACCAAAAATTAACCCACAATAAAAAATGATTAACCGTAACCAACATTTCCCCAACTACAATTATTAGGCCTGATTGGAACTGGATTTATAGGACGTAATTCATCAAAATCAAGTTCGTATTCATGAATTTAAAGCAGTGGAAATCGAATTCCATAGTCTCCATTATGTTCAACTTCCATCACACCAAGCCAGAATACTCGCCGTAGTTATGAAACATTTACTACGCTGTGTGATTGTGATTAGGAGTTATAAGCGAATTGCAGGTAGGCCATCCGATGATATTTCTTCAATGCATTTCGTCCTATACAGTGAGCGTTTGGGACCCTGCTTAAGAGTGACATTATGCGCGAAATAATCAAAATTCAAAGCGAAACTTCATGCTTTGTTAGCTTTTACAAGAGAACGGAATGTGTAGTACAGAAGATGGAAAGACCAAGTTAGGAGCTACTATTGTATCGAAGGCTATACGCTATGTTTTAATTACTTGGACAATTCAGATCAGGCAATTATCAGGGTGATACGTGGGATATTATTTTAACCGGGCGCCATATTTATAGAGCTGACAGAATCGATTAAAAAAGATAAATACGCTGTCAAACTATTGGGTAAAATATTTCTTGTTTCTGCGCACCATTCGTGACCAAAGACGAAAGGAGTGGGAAGCATTAAAACACCACTTACATACAGTTTTCCATCGTCTTATCCCTCTTCCAATTTCTTTCTCCTATTCCCGTCATTTTCAATGAATTGTGCACTTAAGGTGGTTCTGGCTTGACTATGTGACTCACAACAAGCATCAAATAACACATTTTTATTCATTCATTTTTAAAAAATCCTAAGTTCACTGATGAAAGAGGTTATCGACTGGAAACCAAACTTAAAGTAAAAAATATTCAGATTATTCCTCAAATATATTTTTAATTAGCATATTTGTCAAGCTTTAGGAGCCGACTGCAGCGCCATTTGCATGAAACTAGCGCATTTTGATTTAAATTACGACAGTAATTCGCTAATAACTTAAAAAATCGCTAGTAAGAAGCCTATGATTTACATTTATTCAATTTCTCAGGACTTTTCGCGTCTCATAAACAGTTTTAATGCAAAGCTTGAATATGCTTTCTCGTTCAAACTGGCATTTTTCCTCTGTAATGAAAGCAACTCCATAAGCGTCAACGTAAAACTATTTATTTTAAAGACTGAATTACAGTCAAACTAGCCAAGAAATCCTAAATTATTTTAATATCAGTTTATAACACCCTCTTCAAAGATTCTTCTTGTGCTCACAGAAGATAGGGCTACAAACCATGAAAAAGTATGTGAAAACATTCGTGTGGACCATAGCACTCTATGGATCGGAAGTATGAACCGTTGGAAGAGCTGACCAGAAAAGAATAGAAGCCTTAGAAACCTGGTGCTGGAGGAGGATGCTGAAGATAACATAGACGGACAAAATAAGAAGAGGAGAAGGAAAAGAGAGAACCATATGGAACACCATACAAAAAAGGAGGACAAGATGGATTGGACATCCCGAGACACAATGCGTTTGTGAAGAACATAATTGAAGGTAAAATGGAGGGAAAATCGTCCAGAGAAAGGCCCAGGAATAAGTTCATGGACCAAATAAAGAGGAAAGTACATAGGGAAAGATACCAGGAGGTAAGGATAGCAGCACCAGATAGGGAAGGGTGGAGGGCTGCAGTTAACCAATCTTAGGATTGAACAACTAATGAATGAATTCAAATATTATATTTCCAAGCTCTCGGAAAATCTGGAACCCCCGAGATCAGAGCCACCTTAACTAACCCTGCCACAAGTTCCTGAGGCGCGGCGTTTCGTAGGGTACTATATAGATGAGGGCAAAGTGTAGGAGAATCCCGAGAGAATAACGGGTGCGAAGCTTGGAATCCGTTGCATTTTGACGGCACACCATTCCGGTTACTAACAATCAGGGGAAAAAATACGAGACTGCGATTCGACAGCCGCGAGCCATAACGCGCCCTCCCACTCATCTCGTTGACGGTATAGTTTTTAACCCCTGTTGTTTTTGCTCTCACAGTCCAGGGGGGAACAAGAACGCGGGCGGGGGGTAAAAGGGAGATGCAGGAGGAAATTTTAAGTGTTAAGGGTATTGGACGACGACCCCTTTGGACGAGAGAGCTCCGGGGGGAGAAGGGAATTTGGAGAGGCGGAGGCAAGGAGGGAAGAGAGGGAGTGTTTCGGAGGTCATAGATGGACGCATAAACGGTTCCATTGGGCCGCGATAAAGGCTACTGTCGGCGAAAAATTATGTAGACTTAATTTTGGACTCCGATTAACAATAAAATATTTTTTCCATAGAAACATGAGTTAGTTAACCTATGCGCAAGGTAAAGTATAAAACGCATGATCTACAGGGTATATTTCACAATAAATTCGTTAGTTTTTCGTTCAATTGTTTCGTATTG
The DNA here is from genome assembly GCA_963169105.1 of Ceriagrion tenellum. Taxonomy (NCBI): domain Eukaryota; kingdom Metazoa; phylum Arthropoda; class Insecta; order Odonata; family Coenagrionidae; genus Ceriagrion; species Ceriagrion tenellum. The sequence continues at coordinate 84,718,056 of OY720633.1, read as the reverse complement.
GAGGCTTACAGTCCCAAATACACTTGGCCCTGCCATTTTTCGATACTGAACAATTGCACAAGGCTGTTGGTAGTTTTGTTCTAATATCTCCCGACAGACCCTAGAAATAATACAATACGCGGAATCACTGCGGGTGACGCTGGGGACTCTAGCCAAATATAGTGCTAATCTACATGTTGCATAATTTATAATATGTCGTTCGTAAAGACAAACAAAGTGTGTGGAAAGTTGCGGAATGAAATGACCTTAAATATTCTGAATGATCGACTGAATACTAAAGCGTAAAAAAAATGTCGATTTATGGTCAATATATCTGTGATTGCCCAGACGTCATGCTTTAACCCTCTATGGACGAGCGAGTCTAATTTGTTACGTTCCAGAATCATTGAAATATCTGCTTTCTAAGAGACTTTTCCATTTATTTGCTGTACTAGACATAATTGTAACGCTTCGGATTAAGTGTGTGGAAAGTTGCGTCCTTTTCAGCGCTTTTTCAAACAGTTTGTATATATGAATGTGTAATGCTATTCACTGACGATGGCGTGCCTGGTGGAGCTCTGAAATAGTTTTAGCTGTCATATGAAGAAAAAATTAGGGAAGTTAAAAAAAGGTACGTTATGAAGGTAATGTTGAAGTATACCTTGTGTAAATATTACTATGTAAAGTATTATTTTAAAATAAATACATACAATACAAATACGTCACATTTCAAAATAAATGTCATTATCAAATAAATTGAAACTTTTTGGAAAAATGCTTAAATACCACTTATAAAAAACTAATATAGTAGATAGCAGTATTTTTTTTCATGCTGATGTTTCATAAGTCCGTCTTTTGGGGGTTGAAATTTAGCTTACCTATTTCATTTTGCGTTAAACTATCCTTAATTTTTTTCTATGCACGTTCCATTTTTTATCATGATTGTAACAAAAAACGGACACTTGGTGGATTATAACGGACCGCAAACTTAGTAGTTTCATTAAGACGAAACCTGATGTTTGATCCTATCGAAATCTTGACATTTCATGCAGATCAAATGTTTTGTACAGGTATGATCACAGGATCGTGGTCATTAAGCTGAGTCCTTTATTCCACCAAATTCTTCGTCAGATACATACGCGTAAAATAGTCTCATCGTTGGTATTACAGAATCAAAATTATTCATTAAATAATTATGAAGCTCAATGATGAGAGGATCAGACCTGATATATTTATTCTCAACCGACTTATACACAATATACCTACACGCCATTTTCGCGTCATCGGCTATGGCTGGAACGAGCACGGAGGGAAAGATAGAGAATAAACAGACTAAATACCAAGATCGGCAAGTTGGACCGAGAGATATTTTTAAAACTGATATTTCACTTCGCTTGTAATGTCTCGTATGGTTTTATTTTCTGCAAAACTAATATTTCACAGTATTCATGGTAACAGAAAAGAACGCCGCGATACTTCTTTTTTAGTTAAATTCCGGCTAAGGTGTCAAACATAGCTGATTCACAATATTGTAAAATTTAAAATCACTGTGACGCAAAAGTCTTTGATAAATTCATGGACAATTCACAGCGCAGGCGGTAGGAATTATTGAGTGCCTGAGGAATGTCACCTAACGGCCAGTTAACGAACATCTCTCCCGCGCAAATCATTCCATATGTCGCTTGGATAAGATTTTGGGGAGGCGACCGATAGCTAAGGTCATTTGCGTCATAGGGGACAGGTAAGGGAAGATGGGTGAATAGAAACCCGGCGTCGGTACTAGCATTAGCCTGTTCTCAATGAAAGGCGCCAAGGGGATCACGTTTTAACGTCTCATCCGACAGATGGAGTACTGTACTTGAAGTGCCCTCCGCAAGACACTCAAATAGGGATCGGGTTTCATCTGAAAAACATCCTCCTCTGCTGAGATTTGAACCCAGGCTTCCCGTATGGTTAGCCAGTACTCTAACCACTACACCAACCCGATCCCCGTTCTTTATTTCGTCCTTCGCTTGTGCCCTTCTAATAAAACTAAGTAAAAATTATTCGATTACGTATTCTCGTCCATTTCGTGTGACTGCTCCTTTCCGAGCATTTAAAACAACTTGAAAATGCCTTCGTTGCGATATTTTTATAATCGTTATTATTATTTTTTCCATTTGTCGCGGTATGAGAACTATTGTTAGTACACTCTCCGGTCCGGTCGCGAGTTTGCGTCAACTAACCGGAGGTAGGGTTTGCTTCATAAAACCTAACCTCTCGTTAGCTTGACGATTAACTTAACGTTCACGTTAGCTAACGACCACTTTAACCAGACATTATAAAACCGGCCCAAAGTGATCCAATCTGCGCGCCACACACCTTGAATGGAAAGCAACGTCTTTGATCGTGTGCAAGAAGCACTTACCGTATTCTCCCTTTTTTCCAACGCACACACCCCTTGTGGGGTTTATCTTCAAAACCCTTACCCCCACCCTCCGTCGCGAGACCCCACGGGTTGTCCCGTAAGCATCCGAGGAAGCGTGCGCGGAGATCGGAGGTTTTCATAGGAGGGAGGGCTGGTGGTGACGGAGGCATTCGTATATTGCAGGGGAGGAAGAGGAGGGAAATAGGAGGAGCAGCCGGCTGTGTTCCTTCTGGACGAATCAGAGAGCTTCGCGGGGGTGTGGATGGCGCAGCCGCCCCGCGCGCGGGTGCTCAGCGGGGGGGGCGGGGTGGGGGATGGCGGGAGAGGAGTGGAGCGGGGGCTGTGAGAGGGGGGGGGTTTGGGGAGACGTGGGGAGAGTTGGAAATGGATGGGGAGTGTGGAAGATATGACGGGACCGGAGGTTGGAGGTCAGTTGGAGGGGGGGAGGGCGAAGGGGGTTGAGGGGAAGGGGGGTCGACTACTACGGAGGGGAAACTCAACACACTTCCCCTCCGAGAAATGGAAAGGGAGTATGGCAGGGGAGAATGTTTCACGAGTTAGCGCAGGGAACATGTGGGCGCGCGGTGTTTTTTTCTCCAGCGACCCTCACCAGGGAAAGGATGGGTCTATACTTGATCCGCATGCTAGCAGAAACGTAGGAAACTGTAGCCATCTTGTCCATGATTAATATTGCAAATTCAGGTTTCCATGACGCATTCAGCCTTCAGGTTATTCGCAGCCAACTCCAATAGTAATATATAATCATTTCAAGAACGATGAAAGAAATCTGAATAAAAAATTATTATTACCAAAATATTTTGAACAGATACAACCATATGAAAATGCTTTATAATGTCAAAAGCGTTCATGATAAAAAGACAACTGCTATGTTCAAACATTATAGGACTAAAAACCAAGAAAAAATGTGTGAAAACATTCGTGTAGAGGTGGCACTCAATAGATTGGAAGCACGAACCGCTGAAAAAACAGACCAGAGCAGACTTGAATCCTCCGTAATCAGGTGCTGTAGGAGGACGCAGGAGATAAAATGGACGGAGAAAATAAGCGATAATAAATTTTGCAGAATAGTAGAAGAGGAAAGGACCATATGGAACACTATACAGAAAAGAAGAACCAGATGGACACACCCTGTGGAATAATGGGGTTGTGAAGAACATAATTAAAAGTAAAATAGAGTGAAAAATCCCCAGAGGAAGACCCAAGAATAAGTTCTTGGACCAAATAAAGAGGAAAAACTAAGGAAGATCTACAAGGAAGTAAGAGGACTAGCATTAGATAAGTGGGTAGGGACGGAGGGTCCCAGTCTACCAGTATTAGGTTTGGACGGACAATGATGCTGAATGTCAACAATAAAAAATTTTAATTGAGCCACAATTTGTTCATCTAACGTGAAGGCATTCCTTACAGAGATGCTTGGAAAATAGTTTTATATGTGTTTTATTTATTTTTTGAGGATGCGACAGTCGCTTCTTCGGCGCGAGTAATTTCGTAGAATTCCTCCGCAAGCATGTCTTTAAGTAAGGACTGGGAAATTCGTGGAGACAAATTATTTCCCAACCAACATTTTCCTGTATATTTTGTGTTGACTTAGCATTCATTTGAAAACGATAGGGATGAATCATGATAATTCAAATAGCCACTAGATTACCCTGGGTGTGGGCATTTTATAATCCACTTCATTCCTTAAGATATATTAAAATCTGCCTTTGATACAAGGCATTTTACCACCTCTACCACAAAAAAATTGCTGAACCTAAGAAACAAAAATGTCTCAGTGACTAATTCTGAGTCGAACACATAATGGATATGAGGGAGCATACATCGAGAAACAGCTATGTACATGTTAGAAAAAAATGTAACGACTTTCATAAAATCAGCAACTCAATAAGAAAAATGACATCGTTAGGCAGTTAGATTTTATTAAATCCCAAAATAACCTTCTTTAGAATCAGGAATCCTAAGTTACCTCAGCGGTATGCGCATTGGCTCACAAATCCCAGCGTCTGAAGTCCGTTTCCCTGTTTTTATTTTTGATATTTGAAGCACGAAGAATGAAGGTCGCGTAGATTTTTTATATTCAGCTCTCATTAAGTACGGAGGGGCAGATTCACCCTCATTTTGCCACTGAGTGCGACAAAAAATACCAGTCAAGCATGGTGAATTTTTTTCTTGGAATTTTGACACTTACGTGGACTTGCAGGGGACACCGCTAAAGTAGATTTTATGGCTAGATAACAATATACTCCACATTTTGGATTTTACCCTTTTGATATGTTTAATGTTTATTATTCTAACAGAGAAGGCTTACAGCATAATATCTTTGGTTAAATCGGGAAGTAACTTTAGGTAGCCATTAAGGTAACCTGAATTATGGTTACTATCGTTTACAGAATGGGCTTCTTCTTCTTAAGTCATCAACCCAAAGGTTGGTTGGCGGCAGTTCTCCATACTCTTCGGTCCTGTGCCATTCTTTTCAACTGCACATAAGTGGAGCAGCCTAACTCCTTCATTATTTGGCCCATAAACTCCAACCTAGGCCTGCCCCGGCAGTTGGCTCCCTCTACAGTGCCTTCTAAGATGGTGGCCAGCAATGTTTCGTGCCTTAGTTGGTGCCCGATCCAGATATTTCTTCTCTTTTTCAGTAGTTTCAGCAGACAAGGAGACTCCCCCACACGTTTGAGAACCTCCTCTTTACTGATTTTGTCCACCCAGGGAATCTTTAACATCCTTCTGAAACACCACATCTGGAATGCTTCCACCCTCCTCTCTTCTGCCTTGCCCAACGTCCAGGTCTCACTGCCATATAAAAATATGCTCCACACATAAGTTTGAAGAAGGCGTTTTCTTAGGTCTAGGCAGATATTTCTGGATGTTAGGAGTTTCCCTTTTTGATAAAACGCCTTCTTTGCCTGGTGAATTCTACTTAATAAGTCTCTTTTGCTCCTTCCATCGGCTGTTATTTTGCTTCCCAGGTGGGTAAACTCCTCTACGTTCTCTAATCGCCTGTCCCTTAAATACACTTTAGCTTGTCCCCCATACTTGCTAACCTTAGGTACTTTGGTCTTATCTACATTAATGTTCATATTATATCCTGCTGTTAGGATGTCCTCCATTGCCTCAAGTACCTCGCTCAGATCCTTTTCGCTCTCAGCCAGTAGTGCAATATCATCAGCGAACCTCATCATATCCAGTTTTTCTCCATGGATCTTGACACCACCTAGCTCCCCTACCTTTTCTCTCATCTCATATAGAGCTCTCTGTACGTAGTAATTGAAGAGAATCGGTGATAGGGAGCATCCTTGTCTTACCCCTTGTCTTATAGTTGCTTCCTGCACATGGTCTCCACAGCGCACCACTGCCTTTTCCTCTTCATATAGGTTCCAGATTACTCTCCAATAGAATGGGCTATGCACGCATATATAAAGGAAATACAGCATTTTGAAATTACAGTACATGTATCAAATAATATTACAGCTATAACATCCTCTAGCCTATAGCATAAAACCAGGATCGTATATTTTTTATTGGCGTGTTTGGGATTTTTGAATTAAAACAGGAAGCAGGTAATAAATTATACACTTTAGGTCCTATGTGCAAGAAACAACGTTTGAATAACGCCAGTTTCGGCATGGGTAAGGAAATACGTGCTTTAAATTTGGTGTAAGGAGGAGGAACATGAAAATATTGTTCCGTTACTTTCTTAATTTTTCTTTTGTCTTGGGCCAACTTAACTCTTTCTTGTGCTTTCCTGATGTGAGCGATGTACTGTTTTCCCCACACATAATCCATTTTCGTTTTTCATTATTATATATTACATTTCAGTCTTTTTCAATGCATACACATTTGAAACCGAACAATGCATAATATTTAACAGAAGGTACCCTAAACACGGGCAAATGACCTTGTAAGTTACCTAAGTTCATCTTGAAACAAATATATGCATATGTTATGTCTAGAAGAATACGTTGCTGTTATATACACATATTTTATCCCGGGTCCTTCCGCGGGGCTCCAGAAATGAATAGAAACGAGGTGCGAAAATAAATGGACTCCCCCGCTCTCCAGCTTTGTCCAACTCCCTCCCCCACCCAAACCCATTAGCGGCGTCCTCCATCTCCCTCTTGGACAAGGAAGATAAGTTACCGTCCACATTGTCCCCTGGCGATAATTGGGGAGTACGATATTTTTCGAAACGCGGAGACTCCACGGGAAGGGAGCCAGGAAATATTTCGTTCTTCTTTTTCACCTCTTTGACGACACTCCGAGTGGATTCCTGCGCCTGGCATTTGGTATTTGGGACGTGGGTGGCGCTACTGACGCGATCTGATTGCGTTCCGCTGTTGTGCTTCCAACCTGTCAACCGTGAAATACGAATCAACAAATCCGTATCATAGAGAAATTTCACGCCGATACTGCGCTATTGGCACCAGAGCCAAGACAAAAATTCCTACCAAGTGTAATCGGGTACCGCTCTCAGTTTATAGTTTAGTATACTTATTCTTGGATATTTGCTGCGCCATAAAAGAACTATAAATCCTAATTTCCCGCAGAGGAAATCAGTTATAGTGTTCCAATAAATGAAAGCTGAGGTTTTAAATAAATCATAAATCTTTTACGATGTTTAAATTATTCACCAGCAAGTATTTCGCTGATTTCACGATCTATAAAACTATAGTAACTACTTTGCGATAAAATTTCTGAGATGTGCGCTATAGTTAGGTAATTTCTTCACTATTAGCCTTGGACTTGCATTGGAGTAAAACGGTTCGTAGATAGAATTACTGCTCTACGAAATCCAAGGAATTATAAAATAGAGAAAATCATTTGCTCAGAATTCTATTCTTGGAACAGTTTTTCAATATTAACAAGCCTATGACTCACCGCTGCAATCATTTTGACCTTGGATATGACACTCGTTGCAATCAAAATGTTTAATGACATTTGAAACATAAGTTCAAGGTTACATTTCTAATATACGACAATGTTGTTACACCCGACCAAAGCTTTGATATTTAAGCTTGCAGTTCTCTAAGCAGAAGTGGTCTAATTGCATTTTGTATTTTCTATGATGCGGCTCTGAGAAACGGTGACTCGAGAATCTGCAAATAAACAAATAGATTCACACGCCGCATTCTAGAGTGTTTTTGTTCCCATATGTTGATTCAAGAGTTTATGTTCCCATATTTTCAAATTAATTTTATACGTACTTTATTAGCTCCATTTTCTATTTTGCATTTTTTATAATTTATTTTTTACATTTTGCAATTTTGCATTATAATTTTAATAAATTATTATATTTATTTTGCATAATTTATTGTTTCGCTATTCAATATGTTCCCACTTTTTCAAATTAATTTTATACTTAATTTATGAGCTCCATTTTCTATTTTGCATTTTTTATAATTAATTTTTTGCATTTTTAATTATAATTTTATTAAATTATTACATCTATTTTGCATAATTTATTGTTTCGCTATTCAATATATTCTCACTTTTTCAAATTAATTTAATACGTAATTTATGAGCTCCATTTTCTATTTTGCATTTTTTGCGTTCTTTGTGGACGACGAATATTCAAGAATAATAAATATTTCTTTACTATCGTATTTATCTCCACCTTGGAGTCTCAAACCAACCAGAACGATAAAAGTACCGCTAACACGACATATTTCCCTTGCACGGATCGTTATTTTTATTAGGTCCTTCATCATCAGCAGCGTCGTTTTTTTTCGTCGTTATTTTTGCTTGATGTATTCCATCCCCTACCTTCCTCGCTAATTATTTCCATGCATGCTTCCTTCCATTTGTCTCTAATTGTATGTAACGAGTTATTATAGTATACTTCTCTCTTTCTTTGAAGGACTCTGCTACTGTCACTAGACTGAGGAAAGAAAGATTGCAATACCAGGTCAACGTCCCTATTCTATAGCTCTTTACTATTTGAAATGAATTGTTTATCTGCCACAGCAGAAAGTAGGAGTGCTATCGTCTAATTTTGAGATGTAAGTTTAGAAATTGTGAGTCGCGTATGACTCAAGAGTGAAGGGTTTTCCAGACATGCGTACAGAAAATTGACAGCCAACCAGTAAAATCGAACATTTCATCCAACCATAAAAATCTCGTCACCTTACATATAAAAAAGGAAAAGGTAAGGAGCGGAGCTGAAAGAGAGTCGTGATCACTGGATCGCTGTAGACCACGATAGACAGTGGCAGACAGGAATACAGTAAAGCCTGTACTAAGCGACCACCGACGATTCCACTGAAAAATGGTCGTTAGAGGGGTGGTCGTTCGGCAGGGGTTTAGTTTCTAGGAGTACATAGTATGCAAATGAACGGGCAGCTGATTTGAACTAAATACAAAAACTCTTGGAGCGACGGTTTCGTTAAAACCTACAGAGAGCGTTCATTTCCTCATAACTTAGTCGCTCCTGGGAAATTTCAAAACATATTAATTTGATGTGCACATACAGCGAAACCTGGATTAAGCGATCAATCGATGGTTCCGCTGAAAAATGGTCCTTGAGAGGTGTGGTCGCTTGATAGGAGTGGTCGCTTGATAGGGGTGATCGTTAAGAGTGGCTTCACTGTATAACCAACTTCACTCCTCCTATGTCATGTTCCATTAGCTAGTTACGTAAAAAACTTCGGGGCAGTGCAAATGGTACTCTGAAGTTTTCTCAATATCTACATAATACCTATAATTTCATACTCATTGCCCCTAAATGAACAAGGCTCGATTTCTTCCACTGGGAGGCATCAACGAGGGACGACTGAAGTTCTTAGAGTGACACGTCCTCTCAGGGAAGAATACATCGCTTATAAGAGTCGGAAGGAACAACCAACGACTGGATAGTATTATTGACCAGTAAGAAAAAAATACAAATGTTGGATCAGAATTATTTTACTTCCGTATAGACTAAGTAAAAGATTCAAGAGAACCAGATATATTGGACAAAATCTGAGGCAAAATAGGTTTTTGAGGAATGTAATTGAAGGAAAGTCTCTAGGCCAAATGAGGAGAAAAGTAATATCAAATAAATGACAAACGACCAGTGAGTAAGTGACCATAAATAAGATAGGGAAGGATTCTGTCGATTAATCTAAGGATTGAACTACATATGATGATAGGGGCACATGAACTGATATGGAGCTCATAAAGAGCAGTCTCATGAGCAGAGCACACAATCGAAGGTAAAATAGAGGTAAAAGTCCCCAGAGGAAGACCCATGGATAAGTTCATGGACCAAATAAAGAGGAAAGTACATAGGAGGAGATACTAGGAGGTAAGGAAACTAGCATTAAGAGGGAAGGATGGAGGGCTGCAGTCAACCAATCTTAGGATTGAACGACTTATGATGATGATGAAAGAGAGTTTTGATTATCCGAGGTAATGTGCACAGACACCGCCGAGGGTAATCTAAATTTAGGAATCTAGAAAAATTGGAAGCCCAAAGTGCCAGTATTTATTAAGGCAATCACGCCATTTCTACGCTTCGCCGTATTACAGCCGGTGGTTTTGAAAGGGTAAAAGAGTGATGAGGGTCTCCGTGTGCACGAAAATAGAATCCATCGCCCAACTTTGAAAGATCATTTGCATGCGTTGAACAGGTATGATAGCAGCACAACACAAGAGTACACATCTCGAACAATACGGAACCTCAGTAAATGGGAAATCAGGCAATTCGAGATTTCACTCTACAATGAATAACGAAGCATGGCTGGTACCGGATCGATATCTGTTGTATTTTATACGATTAACGCGGAAAGTCATAAGTCACAGACGGTGGAAATATTTATTTAACAGTGATTTCGCAATCTTTCATAAATGATGGCATTTTACGGGAAGCCTTGTATTCAATCAGGCTTTATTTAGACCTTCTTTAACATTAGTTTCACGTAAATATTCTCTTGCCGAAGTGTTGAAACATTTCAATATCCTCACACTAAACAGGACGGGATACTAGGACAAGGGATGAAAAGGCGACATTTTTGGCGATGGGCTAATAGGGGGGGCAAGGTTGTGGTTGCAGCCCCTTCGGCGCCCCCCTCCCTTCGGCCTGGATCAACGAGTCTGATGTCCACAAAAAATATAATGAATAATTGAAAAAAAATATGCCAAAAAAAAGTCATTAAACAAAAAATAAATGAGGCGACGAGACCAGAAAAAACCTACCCTCTAATCGTACCCTATAATAATGATAATAATCCTAACACCTAAAACGCCTAAAACGCTCTAAAAAATTAGATCCCCGCGATCTAGACAAGTAAGTGGTTGGATTTTTCGAAGTACACAACTCATTTCAACATACACATCAATCTGGTTATCTTTTGAACAAGCCCCATAAGCGAGTTATAATTTCCCACGCCAATCGTCAAAAATTCTGCCACATTGCATATCCATTTCCAGGATGATAAAGAGAGAAAAAAGTAAGAGAACCTTTGAGGGGTAAACAGGAACCTTTTCTATGGCGATTAAAACTTTTCGTACTTCTCCACACTATTAGGTATTTTTTGATACTTTTACTTCTTATTTAAAAATTTGGGAAAGTCCAAAGTGTTTATGCTGAATAAAACACTTGGTAAGCTGCCACAGATTTATTTATAAATGGCACGAAGGGTTTCACAACACTGTGGAATATTCATGTGCACATTTAAATAAATACGCGAAAGATTAATACGATTATGAAATTCATCATAAATGTCGACAACTTCCATCAAGTCCAGCCTGATACGAGTATACGTTGAGCAAAGAGCTTTTAATCACCAAGAAAATGACAAACTTTTACAGAGTTAGTTCAATAACACCAAGGGTTGAAATTCGCCATATAAATATCATTTGACTTGATGGGATTCGAACCCGGATCTCCCTACTGCCGGTCAGGTGTGTCATCCAGTTACACCACCAAGGTATCTTCCTTCAAGGCGAATCCAAGAGTTAATTCACCAAAGATCAAATTCATTACACAGAGGAAAATTACAAAGAATAAAAGGTATAGATATGGAGCGAGAGAGATATTGTAGAAATTCTTCCCGCGTACACACACGGAACGCTCATTGTTTATGACGGTAGACATGGACTCCGTGAGCAGCCAGATAAGCATATTTATCTTCCTGGCACGCCAACGAAACCTATTTGCCATCGCATCTCCCCCTCACAATCAAAGACCAGAGGCTTGCCGGATCGTCAGGGAGAACGATTCCAGGGTGAAGTTAGTTGGCTCCGGCTGCGCCCAGACATTTTGGCCCAAGCCACCGCTGACGATAGAAGGGAGGGAATGGGGGGGTGGAACCGAAGTGGAACAAAACAAAAGATGTCTACGGCCTTTTATTTTCATGCAACTGTTCCCATTACTCCGCCGAAAATTTACAAGCTCCAAAGGATGTGATAATGATGCTTTGATTTCAGATTTTTTTTCTATAGGAGGAACGAAATTCGTAGCAAAACAATGGGAGATTAACAATGGCTATCCCCAACAACATATGGCTCACCTCTCAGAATAAATATTTAAAGTGTGGAAATAACTCACATGGGGTCTTCATCCATTTTTTTTGTCTTAAATTTTGCATATTTTATTCCCAGCTTCAGTACTGTCAATTGGAATTGATAAAAAATACAAACCATGTTTAACGATCGTTCTAAAATATCTTTGGGTTAAAATACTACAACTCAGGTCGTAATTTATCCCGAGGAGATAATGCATTGAACCAGTTTCACCTTCTAATCCAAGGCCAAATGATTAAGTTGTGTGTTTTTCCGTCTGCTCAACGCTCTCATTGCCCAGGGAATCGCTCTCATGCCATATTATATACCAACTTGTTTCGATCTCAAAGTCACTCTTCAAATCCGTCGCTATTTTATTACCCAAGTATCTGCACCATTCTGTTGGTCATCTTAGACTTCCAACATTTTAATTTTCATAACTCATAGCAGGCACAGATTAAGCGGAAGTTCCGACCCCTTGATTAGATACTGGTAAAATGGAAAAAAATGGTAATCATAACGTGTTCCCAAGTAGCAATCAAAGACCTGAACAACAACCTTACTCCAACCCTGCGTTTTAGTAGCCTATTCTCATCAAATTCGTTTCTTCATCAATCGTGTCCCGTTAATCCGAGCTCTTTTCTCTCGTTTGCGTAGCTGCATTACGGATTAATTCAAAGGTTTCTGTAGCATTGGTGGCATGCATTTGGTGTGGTGGATATTGGTAAAGGTTGCATCTAATTCGTTGTTCATTTTGGCTAGGGCTCACCCTGCCAAACACGCTCGAGATGGCTAGCAGAGTAATATGTAGATGTAGAACAAATACGTGTCTCGTAGACCACGGAGCGAAACGGGGAAAGACACACCTGACTACTACGCATTCCCACGTGCACGTCGGGCGAAATGCCGCTATTGGGAGCGAAATTCGGCTGTTGCCGTAGGAAGTAGGGAGAGAGGGGGTAGAGAAACAGGCGGGGAAGGGGAGGGGGAAGCGGGGACGGAGGTGGGGGAGGAAAGTGCGATAGGGGAGTGTGCACGTGCAGCGGAGGGCAATCGCTTCACACTTCCGCAGAAGGCGGACGAAGGTGACAGTGAGCAACCCCTCGAGGAGAGGAACCAGTGGAGTCATAATTATTGTGGTTTAAGCGAGATTTTCCCCTCGTCATTATAAAGACCATATACGACTTCCCATAAGTAATTTCAGGAGCTATGAGAAGCATTAAGTAAATACTATAGTAATATTGACGCAAAAATTTTTATACAGTATCACGAAAATTCTCCGCAATTTCGCAAATATGCCAACGTATTAGGTTTTTAACTTAAGAGAATCTTCTGACTCTATCAGATAACTATTTTGAGATCAACCCTAACAATTTGAAGAATAAAATAACGATAACATAATCAGAGGTTTTTTTCGGATTGGTGCATTTCTTCAAGTAAGAATCAAATGAGGTAAACTCTTTTCATTTCATGATTTTCTCGGAGGAAGAACAAATAACTGTGCACAATGGTACGAAGACATCACAAATATATGCAGGGCCTTCGTAATCTCGCATGGAATTTTATCGTTATAACCATTCCAAAAGGAGGCATTCCCGCGTATCTTTACCGTATCTTTTCTGTCTCTCAACTGAGGACCACCAATATCCTTTACGCCTTTACCCACAATCGTCTCTTACTCTGCCTCCTTTATTTTCTAAGCCGCCACATCCATCCGTCTCCACACTCGTGTCAAACTGGTTCCAGTGAGTACACGTTCTCTTTCGGAATAGATCAAGCCATCCACCCATGAAACGCCACGTTCCAGACTCAGCATTTCAACACATTCATTTATTATAGGTCGTTCATCCTAAGATTGGATGACTGCTGCCTTACCTATCTAATGCTAATTCCCTTACATCCTATTTCGGCTCGATTTCTTCCTTTTTTATTCGTCCTATGTATTTATTCCATGGCCTTCCTTTGGGAACTTTGGTAACGTCGTACCATGCCCTAAAAAAAAGTGATCGCAATGATTTTAATACTCGAGGCTTTGTTATTCTTGGTTGTTCCTCATTATCATGTTGATGGTTGTTTCGTTTCTATTAGTTATTAGTTTCTTGATGATTTAAAAGAAATTCTGTTTTGTTAACTGTTGAATTTTGTTATTTTGAAGAGGTTGTTAAGATGTTGTTGATTAAAGAAAAGAAAATGGGATTGTTGTGGGAGAGACTACAGAGAGAGGATCAAGATGTATTGAAGTCTCACATAAAGAAGTGTCTGGAACTTTAAAAGTGTTTGGAACTTTGGAAAATAAATAATTAATTGATAAAAAGGTCACGACATCACACTTTACCCCAACTTTTTTCTTCTATCATATTCTTCTTTAGCCCACTGAGCCAACGGTGTGCCAAATCCATCTGATTGTTCTTTTATATGTAGTCCTCCATTGAGTTCTTTCCTCGTCTTGTCCTTTCCTTGTCCGGTCTTGTCGGCATGATATTTAATAATTTAATAGGAATCTGCGGTAGGTACATTATTTAGGTCCAAATATGAAGTCGTTATTTTTATTAAATGATTTATTTAATTTTCCGCGTGCATTTTCAGTATAAATGTAACAAAAACAGAAAGTAATTGAGTGAATTAACTGTATCCGGCACTCGCTGATTCGATATCGGCGACTTTTTATCTTCTCGACCTCATCAACATAGAGCTTAGTGCTGGGAAGAATTTCGAGGACGGCAAGAAAGTATGAAGAAAAGTCGATGGGAACAGAATTAAATGGCACATGGTATAATATTCACAGAAAACCGCCAAGACTTACCCCTGGGAAGAAATAAAATGACTTATTAACCATCGAAAAATGGGATAGAACAATTGAGGGCCCACGGATATCAATATTAAAGGTTCACACATGAAATTCACGGCAAAGTCACAGGATTTTCATGGTTATCAAAATTCACGGCTTATTATTAAGGGGTTATGTATTCACTATGAGGTAACATGCACGACATAATTGGTTCAATCAACACTAGAAGTACAGCAAGGGTAATTTTGTCCCCTTTTAATTTTTTGTCGATCCATTACTTCTGACTGAATCATCCCGGCCTCGCATATTCCTTGACTTTTGGTTTTTTCACCAGAAACATATGATGTGAGAATAAGAACCTCAAAGCAGCAATAGTTCTTAATGCGCCTTTAGTGTACCTTCCACCTAATAGTACCAGGGAGGCTTTTCCGTTTCTATACACGCTATCAAAGCGAGGGGATATAAAAGCCTATGATAGCGTGGCGTAGAGCCACGCGCAATTCTGAATCTTCTGACGTTACGACCACTGCGACAATACGATAAAGAAGCGTTTCGCACTCGAAAATGGCGCGAGATTCGAAAAAAATTGCATGGTCGCGGAGCTACTCACTATTCCACTGTTTGGCAGTGGTGCTAAGACGTTATGAAGAAACAGAATCGTGCCCCAGAGGGATCATTTTGACCTCAGGCTATCTCTCTCCTGTTTTATTTGAGTTTTGTCATTATAGAATGGAGTTTTACCATTTTTCGTTGAACTATTATCGACAGTTCGGCAGATGAACGTGAATGCCCAAAGTTGAATCACCGCGCGAAAAACCAAGAGTTCTCAATATCAAATTGACCTCTGATGCTACTTACTAGTATGCTGCAAATTCCGATGTTTCTAGTATTAAAAGAGAAGATTGTCATCTTTATCAATTATATGTTAACTATGTACTTAATTAGTCTCACTTTTTTCTTGCATGTTGTATTGAATTATTCAAAATGTAAATGCGATCATTTGAACAAACTCAATAGTTTTAGCCTCAATTTTGTAAAACTTTTCCATGATGTTCAGGAATTAACAAAAACTGTAAATATTTATTGGGCCGATTTTCCCAATATCCCAATCCTGGAAAATTTCTCAATGCTTTCCCACCATTAACCCCCCTTCGGAATACCGCTGTCTCACCCAAAAAAACTCAAAACCCTTCCTCCTCTCAACCCGCAGATTATCCGTTGGAAGCAGCAATGACAAACCTTCAAACATAATCCCCTATACCCATCCCTTTCTCCCTCCCCCGCATCACACAATGAACTCATCCCAACCTCATACTCCCTTTCTTGTCTTTCTGTCCCAAGACTTTACCCCTCCCCTCAGCCACCGCCTTTGAATACATACGACTGGGAGCTCTGTGTAATGTGTTCTACCTGATGATATCGACTATTTGACGAAACAGAAACGACGGAAAATCACTAAGTTTTTGTTACTTCCCGAGCGATAATTTGAATTATCCAATGTATAAGCAATGCCTAAGTCAGTGCATAGATAAATAATTTATTTTGCTCTGGGACATTGTCCCTTGAGTACAGCAAAAACACTGCAAAAGTTTGTCAAGGTTCCAATATAGCAACAATAGAATATTAAATTTTTTAGCATGAAAATAATATTTATAACAGAAATAGTGATTTAAAAAAATGATGGCAAAATTTGGGGGATACATATATATACATGGAGAGGAGAAAAGAAAACTTATTATCCTAATAACATATTATAAACACGGCCTTTAAATTGGTTCAGAGATAACATTCAAAGACCAGTTTCTTTAATTCGTCAGGTCGGAAGTTTCACAGTTTTGCACCGGCAACTTGACTTTTGAAAGGTTACGGTGCGGTGTCCTGGGTAGTAATGATATTTAGATGAGGATCTGATACTATTGTGAGTTTAGATGGTGAGACTGGGAAGAGTTTTAGGAGGTATTCAGGTTGATCTTTATGGAAGAGGAAGTAGAGGAATGTGGCCGGTAGGTACGTTTACGTACGATAGATTTAAAATGTCATTTTTCCCGCGTAATATAAGAGAGAACAATAGGCAGCGTAGCAAAGGGATAGGTAGGTGAAATATAGTTAGAGTAGTCTGTAGTGCATGATGCATGTAATAACAACCATTAATCCCTTTCTTATTATGTAGATACTAACCATGTGACCCTATTATCTAGCATGCCTTCATTAAATATCCTAGTTGCATGTCAATAGTGCATGTCTGGTGATCTTCACCCCCTGCCACACACCCTCGTGGTGGCTCGCAGGGCATTGCGTAGATGTAGATACGTAGATGTAGATGTACGTTAGACGGGAATCAGCAGAAAGCCATTTAGTGACTAATCTTGGTATTCAGTCTCAGATCAGTATAATCATACTTAGTATGATCTCGGATACCGAATTTATCCACATTTTTTGTAATTTAAAGTTTTAATATGTGTTGGAATATGTTTTAGCATGTGGAAGAGTGTAGCTGAATGTAGAAGTCACCCTGAGAGGATAGAAATTAGAGCTAGAATGCTCTGTGCTCTGCTGTGTTCAACGAAAACAGGACTACACACCAGAGAACTCAATATGGAAACATTCGTGTGGAGCGTGGCAATCTATGGATCGGAAGCATGGAACATTGGAAAAGCTGACCAGAAAAGACTATAAGCCTTCGAAACCTGGTGCTGGAGGAGGATGCTGAAGATATAAATGGACGGACAAAATAAAAAATGATGAAGTGCTCACAAAAGTAGAAGAGGAACGTACGCAACACCATAGAGAAATAGAAGAACCAGATAGATTGAACACACCCTGAGATACAATGGGTTTGTGAAGAACACAACTGAAGGCAAAATAGAGGGAAAAGTCCCCAGAGGAAGACCCAGGAAAACGTTCATGGACCAAATAAAGAGGTAAGTACATAGGAAGAGGTACCAAGAAGTAAGGGAACTGGCATTAGATAGAGAAGCGTGGAGGGCATCAGTCAAACAATCTTAGGATTGATCGACCGATGATGATGATATGTAAATAAATAAATGGATAAATAAAAATACTAATACTTATTCGCGGTTTTCACGGATGAGTGGCCACTCTGTGTACCTCAACGGGAACTCTCTTCCAGTTATAAAAAACTTGCTTAAGGTAAAGGGGTGCGCGGGCCGTATATTGGGTGGGTGGGGATGCGCAGTTGAGGGGTAAAGGAGGGAAAGGTGAGAGAGAATGAACGAAAAGAGAGGTAGAGGGGGAAGTGGTAACAGTGAACTTCCAAAATCCCCCGCAGACTCAGCACGAGGCGCCACAGGGGAGGGAGTGCGGGGGGGAATAAGGGGAGAGATGGAGGAGTGAGAGGGTGGGAGGGGGTGGCGCATTTTCAAAAATAAAACCAAGCGAAGTAAAACAAGCGCCGGCCTCCTAAAAGGCACGCTCGGATTTCATCACCACTACAGTGTTTGGCGGGGGCGGCGGGAGACGAAGAATGAGTAGGGCGGGGTGGGAAGGGCAAGGGGGAGGAGGGCGTCGTGTTTTGAGGAGTGCGGTGGGCGAGAGAGCTCCACGAACCAGTGGACGAATAGATGGGAGGACAACGCAACGGATCACGTGAACGCACGAGTCACTGGGGAAACGACAACAAACATCAATATGCAAGTTCAGGATCAAACGGAGGGTTTACAATTAAATTATGATACATTGGTGACTACTGCATTTTATTCCCCAGTTAATCATTTTACTGTGTTATATGATTACTGGTATCACACCTAATCTCTCACCTATCTCAAGTATTCATAAAAGGAAGTACACTATCTCTTGAGTTAAACAAAAATGCATATTGTTTCACGCAGAAGTGGTCCAAAATATTTGTAAACCGTTTTTTTTTCATGGGCGTTACTTTTTCCACTGCAGAAACGATATCTATTGGAATAAACTCGATCTCAGCAGTGGATTAGGGAAAATAATTTCGAGCAAGTGGGATAAAGTAAACTCCGCATTCATCGGGTGAAAATTCTACGGACATGCGAACTTTGCAGCATATACGTCATGCCCTTTTCACCCGATACTTATCTTGCACAATTTCAAAGACATTAAATGAAAAACACTCGATGAATAAAAAATACGTACAGTAACGTTTGAATATTATTAAAAAAAAGGACAGTACAACATCGAGTGTTTTTCGTTTCAAATATGCAGTTCCACAACATCTCGCCTGAAACTGTTGACTTCACTCAAAGATACTCACTATTATGATAGCTTTCTAGTATCGTGTGATATAGAACTAGCATTCTGGCTCACAAGCATAATCGCTATCATACTGGCTGAGCTTCTAGATTTCATATCTGATACGGTACTAGTTTGCTACTTTCTCCTAGTAGGACCTAATAGCCGTCGACAAGTGACGGGCAAACCCGCTCGTTTTTGGGAACTCGTTCACTCTGGACTGGTCCTTTTAGGGATCCGTTGCTTTTCACTCATTAACCGTTCCTTGTTTATCGGTGGCCTAGCATTTTTCATACGTTTTTGGTGCTTAAATAACGTGAAAAAATCCTGGAAATACTTGGTATTCTATAATGACGGCGTTTAAGAAATTTTGATGAAATAAAAGATGGAAGGTGATTTTACCAACTTTTTACATGGTTTCGTAAACAGGTTTCATTTATATAAAGAAAAAAGTGCTGCTAATTACACCGCTAGCATCAGCAGATGGATTTTTGGTGTGTTACAAAGAACACCGGGTCTTTACAATGTAGGACCGGAGGAACGAGAGTAATGACGGACTGAAAATAACGATGGACCGAAAGGAACGACGGACTGAAAGGAACGATCGTTCCATAGGAGTCAGTCCTCGGTCTTCCCGTCCAATCCATTGACCCGTTCGTTCGTGAACGTCCCGCCTCCACAGTCGACCAATCACGATGGCTTTTGCAGCTGCTGTGCGATATTTACTTTCTGAAATCAGCGTCATCTATTCCCCCTTTCGGTTTTCAGTAATTTTAAGGCAACAAATTAAAATGAAAATTTCATAACTGTAGTTTTGGTCACCTGCCTCCATCGTTTGACTACTTTACACCCAATCCGTGTATAACAGGAATTGAGTTAAAAAGATGAAACATCATAAAACATTATTAGATACCCATGATCTAACTTAATGATAGTTTTATGATGAGGCCATAAGTGCATTAAGGAAAATATTGCAATATATGACCTCATTATGGTTTCATTAATTACTATAAATTTTAAAATCCACAATTAAGATAGCAAAGTAAGCTGAAAAGCTAATGAAACCCTGAAAAGAGAATAAAATTTTAGTGTGATATATTTATGGGTAGTACTCATGTTACGTGGATTGATTGTAACGGCATACTTTTTAGTTCGTATGAAAACATAAAATAGGCGAATGAACAATGTAATGGACAATTATTAGTTTTTTATATAAAGGTTGAAAATTTAGTAACATACGTTTCAAAATCGGTGCATCATCCGTTATACAACTTGATCAACTTTTAAGAATAACTTCTTTTAGTAACCATTCAGATAATTAACTAAAATAATTTTACTGTGAATATAGCATGGTCAGAATTGTGAAACATCTATTACATTAATTTATGATTATTTACTGTACTTCAATAAATTCAAATATGGCCCCAAAACTTGCTGTCCTTTCTGAGACAGTCCCTTTTGGTCTATTTCTGGTCTTCAAGTGGATGAAAAAATATCTTATAGAAAATATACATTTTTGTTGAGCGAATGGATGAGATTCGAATAACGAAACAGACATATAAGAGTGATATGAATGGTGCGAGAGGTAGAGGTAGGCCGAGAAAGTTGTGGTTGAATGTGGTTGAGGAAATTCTTAGGAGGAGGAAAATTAGGAGTCTTAAAAACAGGAGGGCATGTATGAAGCAGTGTATGGGGGTAAATGAAGCAAAAGAGGTTTGCAAGGATAGGTCAGGATGGAGGAAATTATTGAACCAGTGGTCGGTGTACAAATATGTATTTATGAGTGAAACTTTGTGACTGTGCCTACCCTGGAAGGGAACGACGTGATTGGTATGTATGTATGTATGATGCAAAGTGTAATATCCGTTTCATATAGATTGGCTGTTAAATATTATAGAATATACGCGAAAATCATGAATGAAATAATACTTTTCGATACCACCAAGTCATTGATCCTGTAAAACCTACGACGGTACCAATCCCACTGGATACTCTTCTCAATGTTTCGGAGAAAGGTATGATAAAAGAATTAGAGCGCGTGCAAAGGAGAACCGCTAGGTTTGTTAAAGGCCGTTATGATAATTGTATAAGTGTTACAAGTTGAATAGAAGAACTAGGATGGGAATTACTATCAGAACGCAGGTTCAAATTTAGGTTAAACGTTTTAAGTAAATTTGAAACCGATTTGTTCACAGATGACGTTAGATATATATTGAGAACCCCTGCGAATTATGCTAGGTTTGATCATATTAACAAGATTAGAGATAGATTGTCGTACCGATGGATTTAAAATGTCATTTTTCCCGCGTACTATAAGAGAGAACAATAGGCAGCGTAGCAAAGGGATAGGTAGGTGAAATATAGTTAGAGTAGTCTGTAGTGCATGATGCATGTAATAACAACCAATAATCCCTTTCTTATTAAGTAGATACTAACCATGTGACCCTATTATCTAGCATGCCTTCATTAAATATCCTAGTTGCATGTCAATAGTGCATGTTTGGTGATCTTCACCCCCTGCCACACAACCTCGTGGTGGCTCGCAGGGTAGTACGTAGATGTATACGTAGATGTTTGGTACCGGCTAGTAGAATAGGTCTTGTGATAGATAATGCATCGAGTGAAACGGGCTTAAAGATTTTGAACGTGACTGTACTAGTTCAAAAAAGTGGAGAATCTCACCATTGCGGATTTATGTCTGAAAAATACTGACTTCACCGACCAGGGGTGCCTACGAGGGAGTGACGTGGGGCAAGTAGCGTCATTGAAATTTATGGGGGAGGGAAAATTTTGAAAAATTATTTTGATAATAAAGGAAAAAAATAAATAAATTTTGAAAAATTTTGGAAGTCGAGAGTGACGAACGTAATCTGAGGCACTCTAAATATTATTATTGGGGCAAGGAGTAAATATTATTATTGGGGCACATTTGGAAAAAAATTTTCATGGAAGAATAAAATTAATAAAATATTACATAAAATCATATAGGATAGGATTTTCAGGATAAAAATAAAAATTTCTGTTCTAACGTATAATCCTTTCTTATTTTAAATTTTACCTTTTAATGATACAATTAATTAAATTAATATGTTATTCAAATTTAAAACAAGGAAGCCGGAAGGAGCAACCGAATTTTAGGGGTGAAATAGGAATTTTGGGGGTTTTGCGCTATAGTTCTTGAGAGAGATCGGCTCCACTGTTACCAACGACATAGTTTTGGTCAAAAAAATCAAAACCAATACTCGAAATGTGCAGATTGTTCAACAAATATTCCATTGATGAACAATTTTTTAGCCTTATGAGTCGACTTCAGCGCAATAAGGCAGAAAAATGGAAGTTTTATTCCCGAATTGGGGCCAGGTGGGGCTTGGTCCATTGAGATGGATTCCATTTTTGGATGCGCTTTCGGAATTATAGCTTTCATCGATATTCCAAGTGTAGCTTGTCTTCACCGCTTTATGCTTTATTTACTGCAAACAATGCCAGCTGTATAGTGGTGGGGGAAGATGGCCACTGCCAGGATCAGAGCTGTCGAAGGATTTATCATTTCTCAAGGATGTGTTGAGTTGCCAAGCAAGACCCATGCGACGGTCGGAAGCCGTAAAAGATTTTAACCCTTATTAGGGATAGATGAAAGATCCTGCACTGTGGCAGAGGAAAAATACAGCAATGATTTCTTGTCGTATGTGAAAAAGAAAGGCAAAACCTGCACCATATAACATATGATGGAGGATTTTAGGTTTTTCCGGCGAATATTTTTTTAGGAAGAATTTCGAGTTTCCTACCGGGACGCAGTGTCGCTCAGCCAGGCCAATTTTACGAATTTTACAGCAATTCATCTCCAATTTAATTCATGAGGCAAAGGCAAAAGAGAATCGTACTTTATAACCCATTGCGACATGCGTTGGAATAAATTAGCGCTTGAAAATTACCGCAGCTCGCTACCAAAGGAAATCCCTCATGAGCTAATCATGATAATTCTCGTAGATGCACTGTCGAAATTTTTTTTCTGATTCCTTCCACTCTTTTGGTCGCCACACTCCAATACACGAGTGAAAATAAATGGTAGAGGTAGGACCACCAATGCCATATAGGTCGACGGCCAAAGGTGACAGACGAATCAGGATTCACTGGACCAATTTATTTCCTGTACGAATGGCAGTCGATGCAATGAGTCTGTAACTCAGCGAGTTGCCTGCGACTGGTGTCTGACCATAGTGGGGCGGCTTGTGGAGCTATCATCTCTTTATTAACATTGCTTAAAAATACTGACTTAACTGATGAGACTGAGACACTTCTTCTAAGGTGGATCTATCCTCAGGCAGGTATCAATTGAACTGCTCACTCCATGCTCGTCTATCCTTTGCTCCCTACTTCAACTCTTCGTAACTCCTTCCATTCATAATATCCGTCAACATATTATTTCTTCGTCTTACTCTCCCTCTCTTTCCCTCCATCTTTCCGTCTTATATTCTTTTCAGCAGGCAATCTTTCCTCAGGACGTGTCACACCCAGTTCGCCTTCCTCTTTCTTACTGATTTGAAAATATTCCTTTTCTCAATCATCCTTGCCAGAACTTCATCATTACTCACTTCATCACTCCATTTTAACCTTTTCATTCTTCTCCATCGCCACATTTCAAAACCCTCTAGATATTTCTCCCCTTTCCTCCGAACTGTCCATTTTTCTGCTCCATAAACTGATACTAGGCACCAAAAGAGAAATAGCAAGATATACATACAAGCCGATGAATAGACTTTAGTTGGCACTTTCTCCATCCATAGGAGCCATGCGCCATTTCTATGAAATATGCACATTTTGACATAATTCCATAGTTATTTACAAATAACGTAAAACGTTATTGAAGAATTGTCTAAATTTTTACTATCATTCAAATTCCTGGGATAATTCTTATAAACAGTTTCTCACAAAAATGCCACATATAGCACCAATATACAAAAGTACTATTCTCTCCAGTGTTTTTCTCACTCTCGGGCTTACCACCTTGCAATTTCATGTTCAATATGCGAAATAAATTTCGACGATTCGTATGATTTTACTGTTCATATAAAGTATGTGTTGTCCTCTGAGCAGCCAGATTATGAATTAATTGACCTTTAAGTCATTTAACACAGGAGACACCTAAAGATAGTATCAGATTGGTTATACGGTAGCCACAAGAAAGCCAGCTGGTGGGTTACGTTTGAAGCACAAATTTCAGCTTCCAAATATAAATTGTCCAATCTCACGTCTTGGATACCTTATTTACCGACAGAAAATCAAACAAATTTTGCAGTGATGAGAAGACAAAACCCATTCTAAAACTCGATCAGATATAAATTACCAGGGCCGATTTCCTTCCCTCAAGAATTTCCGAATGTGCTCAAATAAAAACCTAAAATAAAACAATGCAAACTCAGGTATAGATGATCACATCTGAATGGAACCTGTTGCTTTCATTATTAATAGCAGGGGCATGCATTGGCTTTTCCACATCTGGAGTAACTTTTCGGAAATAATAGTGACCCGATAAACCAGAATAAGCTATTACATTCTTCACACACATTAGGCAAATAGGTGGGCAGCAGAAATGAATGTTGACTTCACCAAAGGCTCTTGAAAACCAAATGTCCACGACATTGAGACAAGCGAATGAGAATTAACAAAATGTCATCTTGAGAACAAATGGCTTGGAATAGTTTGGATGTAAATACTAATTGTGAAACCTCAGTTCTTGTGCAACAAACTAGAGTATTGATAGTTAAAGTCATTGACTTAAAGGGGATTCGAATGTCCGGCATAGAATTGTAACCACTTCCCATGTAAAAATTTAACATAAAATGTTTTTCTAAACGATTAAAAATTGAAGAATATGACCAACCAAAATGTCAGGTTAATCCTTTTCGTGTTTCAAAGTTAAAATGCCGACTTTGTTGTACCCAAATGAAATGAACACGGAGTGACGTTGTTTTCACCGCAATGCTGTGAAATAATGATGACTGTATTTGATAATCCACGAGATTGTGGAGCATTGGGATAACAGATATTGCGATTTAGAGATTCTAAATATTTGTTGAGACTACAATGTTGAAATTTTTGGTTTCTTAATCATCACACCCGATTCATCAGAGTTTAATCACCTACGACTTTGTGCACGCTCTTTCTCCAGTGATTTTGGGTGGGTAAGGATTGACAGCTGTTGCAGTCGATGAGGTGGGAGGAGATAAGTGCAGGAGTGTTGGCGGAGGGGAGGGAAAGGATATTAGGAAGAGTAGGTGGGGGGAAAAATGGACAGTAGCAAAGGGCGGGGGTAGAACAGAGGTGACACGAAGCGTTCTCCTATTCGTCGCCTCACTATGGGGCCCCCGGCCAGACGACGAGAAGGGGTTTTGGGGGGAGGGGTGGGATTGTGGAGGGAAAGGGAGGCGGGGGAGGGGACAGATGGGGGAGGGGAAAGGGGAGGAGGGACCTGTCACACTGTAGACTCCTCCGCCCCGGAGGCAGAGGCGCTTTAGTCGCCTTTAATACCAAAGGAAGAGCGCACAGCCGGAAGACACGTGGTGCGTTTTTGACTGGCTGTGGGGGCTGGCGGCTGAGGAGGACCGACCGACGTTCCGGTGTTGGTGGCGTGAGGCGGCAGCAGAAGCGGAGGCGAGGGAGGCAGCCGGGCAAAAAAGTCGCGCGCCAAAGCGGACGACAGGCGTCCACAGTCGGAGAAGAATCCGGAACCGCAACCGAAAGGAGAAGGAATTTTACTCGCGCGCGCGAGACGGCTCTCAACTGTTTTCCACACACACTCGCGCGTACCCGCGAATTTATTCACGCACTCGGCGAAACTTTTCACTGAAAAGCCTTCACGTGAATGAGACGGCCCTGAACGCGGGAAAAATACGACGATCGTCATCATTTAAAGAAATTCATATCCCCTCAGCGTTTTCCCATCCAGGCCAAACCGACCCACGGCGTTATCTCGTGTGATACTTTGCATTGGATATTTTCAGCGAAGAATAATTTCTTCCTTCCGCTTAAAAGCTTCTGATAAAGAATTTTCGTTTTCTATCGTTCATCTTGAGCGTGCAAATTTCAGGATCATCACGAATGACATCTTAGGCGAACTTTTTAGATAGACGTAAAGCGCGAAGATTTCTTTCCGCCGGTTCAGCCTCCACGATCGTCGTCCTAAGTCAGGCGCTGGGGAAGGTCTTCTTAAAACCCGGGAGATCGCACAGTTTGCTTGTCCCTCGAGACGGACCCCCCCGGCCGACTGAGGAGCCAGCGCGTACGCAGGAGACCCCATCTGGTCGCAAGGGAAGAGAGGCTCGAAGGCGCGCACGCACACAGACGCGCACCAGTTCCTCAGACGCTTTGAGGAGCAGTGGGGAGAAAGAGAGTGAGCGAGAGGCAGTCTTCTTCGTGTGCGGAGGAACTCCTCGTCTCGCGTCGTCATTGAAGTGAGCGCCCCGTCTGATACGAATATACATACGTCCCCCTGCGTTCCTCCTCCCTCCCCACCATCGCGAGCGTTAAGGCACGCGAGGAAACAACCCACGCAGAGCGGGCTCGGTCGGCCGCGGAGGAAGAAGTCAAGTTTCGTAGCGTAAACGCGTACTTCGCCTCCGAAATCTCCCGGTCCCATCTTTCTCCTGAACAGTTTTCCCGTACGATTCCTTCCCTCTCGCCGTAGACTTACATCCGTCCTTTTGCGAGCGAAACAGGCGTTCCATTCCCGACCAATAGGTTGGTACAGGGAGGTAAAGGCGGGAAATTAAGGGGCCCTCACCGTCGCCCACGCGGGCTTTCGCGAGAGAACGTCCATCCACCTCGCTGCGGTGGAGACAGTCCGTGGTTAAAAAAAATAGACGCCGCGAACGGCGAGGCTAGGAGGGACAGAAAACAGCGGGAGCGGTATAGTGGGTGGTGGTGGTGGCGGAGGGAAATAAAGTAGGGGAAAGAGAGAGTAGACAAGAGGAGGAGGGGAGAGGAGTCATAGCAGCGTCGCGTCGCTGGGACAGTCTCGAAGAGAGAGGTGCCGCCACCGTCAGTCGCCCGGTTTCGTCTTCCTCCGTTCTCTCTCCTCTAACTTCGCTCCTCCCGACCGCGAACTAACCCACAATTCTTCACCCTCCTCCTCCTCCCCGCCGTCACTTTTTCCTCCTCGACGTACACCGCTTCTTCTTTTCCCCCCTTCCCTCGATCCTGGGCCGGGTGTGAGAGGGAAGTCAGTCCCCGAGAGAGAGGGAGAGAGAGAGAGAAACACATATATCCACCCCCAGTCGCCCGGCGCTACGAGCCGACATACAGCGCAGTGTCTCACCGGCGGCGTCCCAGTCGCTAAAGTCGGATTACGCGCACGCCGGCCACTCGCGAGGATAAGTGCTGGTACCAGAGTCAGCCCGACGACAGAGGCGGTTGTTTCCGAGACCACACTGCAGAGAGTAGTGTATATATCCGTGCGGCCCGTCCCCTTCGTTTTCGGAGGGGAGAGAGAGACGAGGACAAGGCGGAGGCAAGAGAAACACGTGGTGGGCGAGGCCGGAGTGGTGGTGCGAGAGAGAGAGGCGTGAGGCGATTCTAGACGGTTGAGCCATTACCACCCTCACCATTCCCAAGAAAAGGAGACCGTCCTCGGCGTTCAGGTCGCTTCAGTCCCTCTCGCTGCTCAAACTCTTGGAGAGGATTCCGCCGGACATCGTCTCCGTGAAAACCTCTCCCCAGGAGGTCACCCGCTCCAAAGCGTCGACCCCGTCGGCGGCTTTGACCCACTTGGAGGGCAGCTCGTGGGGGAAACCCGCGATTGACTGCCCTTCCGCGGACACCTCAGGAGGCAGTCCTTCGTCGGGGCCCCTGTACTTCCAGCCCGCCGTCTCGACAGCCCCCACAAGGATGCTCATGCCGGGGTCGGCGTTGCCCCCGGGGGCGGAGGCGGCCGTGGCCGCGGCGGCGGCGGCCGCCGCCCTCGAGGCCTCCAACTCCTCCTCGCCCTCGTCCTCGCTGGTCGGGGGCAGCGGCGGAGGCGGGGTGCAGCAGAAGGACACCACGTGGACCAAGCTGTTCGTCGGGGGCCTGCCGTACCACACGACGGACAAGTCGCTGAGGGAACACTTCTCCGTTTACGGGGACATCGAAGAGGCGGTGGTCATCACGGATCGGCAGACGGGAAAGAGCCGGGGATATGGATTTGTGAGTCTTTTTTCTTACGTTCTCTTCCAATTATCCTTCTTTATTTTTTGTGCTCCCTAGTTCGCCTTCCTTCCCGCCATTTTCTCTGTGTGGGCGACGGACGTTGTGAGGTCGGTAAGGTGCGGGTTCGCGCTCAATAACCAAAATTCATACACTGCGTTGCTCAGCTCAATTGTGGAAGCATGAGAATTCTATTCGTAGGAGCTCTTTCCCACAGCTGCAAATGGCAGACTTTTAAGGACGAAATAACCTCATCTCCCGAAGCTCGATTAGAAACTTTCGGGTTACGCCCGCCAATATTGAAGGGTAAGGAGTGTGTAAGGGGTGTGGAAATCTCGTCTATTTACTTTCTGAAATGAACTCCATGTTAAAACCCCGCCATGGGAGAGGCAATATACCAATACTGAAAATACCTCTAAAGCAGCGGTTCTCATTCAGTGGAGGAATTTGATGGATTTTAGGGGGATCGTATACAGAAAAATTTGATGCAGTGAAGATAACGTTAAATCTGTAAAATTGTAGTTGATTTTAATTTATTTTTTTGGCGTTTTGAGTTAATTGAATTCCAACGATTAGAATCAATTCTTACTCATTTGCATATAATTTGAAATTCATGTTTTGAGTTCGAATAATTTGGAAAGTTGACTTGTTTAATGGGAGAAATTGAGTAAAAACGTATAAGAACCAATGCTTTTAAACGTTTTACGGGAATACAACAACAAATTCATTACATTCGTTTCGATCTTTTGGGGTTGCGACTGGGCTCATATCCAGTTAGTATAATTTCCTTATAGGAGGATAACCGCGAATAACTTCGGTAAGAATGGGGCATTAAGCTTTCATGTCCCTGTGACCTATTAACCTTGAATCATGGAGTGGGAAAGCGCTCATTATGGCCACGTGCGTAGTCTTGGCAGATTGTTGTTTACGGTTGACGGTTTGAAAGGTTAACGTGTGTTTGAACCCTTGCGTTGGGCACAAGAAAGTTGCAATGTTACAGTAAAAGTTCGAGAGAAAATTGATTGATTAGTCCGGAAAAAAACCGCGTCACTAGACAACCGCCGAGGAGGGGAGCGTGCGGTCAGCTGTGAGGCGTTCGCTTGGGCGTTTGAAATATTCAAACGCGCCAGCGGCCGAGTCGTGGATTTTTTTCCGAAATGGCGGCGGTTCGTGGACGAAGTTTCCGCGAACGTTCCGTTCCCGATAAATTCGCAATCGGGTTAATGGGAATTCATATTCCGCCCGGCCACTTCTCATTCCGAGATAACGTCCACGGCACTTCTTACGTCTTCTGAGTCGAGAGCCCTTCGAAGTGCACTTGAAAATTCCATTCAGTTTTCTCGGTTGAGACAGCGTCGAGGTTTAAATTTTCCGTCGCACCTTGGCGTTTTTGCAAAACGGATGAATTGTCAACAGCAAATAAAAACTGAGGATTTTATATCAAATGGGGTGCGAAAATTCCACACATGGAACTGATGGAGGGAGACGATACTTCTTAACGGGGGAAAGGATTAAATCGCCGGACGAAACCCCGGGCACCTACGCCAATGCGTTTAATCCTATAGGATTGCCCATAGGCAAGACAAAGTGGCTCACAACCATTTGAAAGGAATAGGGTAAAGGGTAGGTAGATTCAAAACTCGATCACAATTAGATTGACCGCGTAATGAACCAAGAAACCTTGTTTTTGCTTTTTGGCATCAGAGAACCGAAATTAATTTATTGACAAAAGCAGCGTCGAGCCTCCTTTGCCGACACTTAGTGGAACTATACTTAGTTTCCTTTTCCAGTTGTCAATCCATCAGGATTGGTTTGGCACAGCCCTCCACCTCTCTCTATCCTATGGCCAATGAAATGTAACATCCGTGTGTCTTTGGATCCAGGGCCAATCCGACCATCCTTAGTTTTAAATATTGTGGTTTCTAACACATCTTCTCTAGTGATCAGTCCATCAGGATTGATTTGCGACATACTTCCCCCTCTCACTATCCTCGGTCATCCTCTTTATTTCTGAAAACCGTTTATATCCCTCCTCCATGTCCTCTGTTATCTGCTTCTTATACTTATACTTCAATCTAGGTCTTACTCTTTACCTTTTGCCCTCAATCATCTCATCTAAAATCACCTTCACCAATCCCTCATGCCGTTGTGCATGACCGATTCCTTCGTCCCGTCTTCTTTCCATTGTTCTCCACAGGCTCCGTTCTTCCTTCACTTTTCTCAGTACCTCTCGATTCGTCACTTGCTCTGTCAAGCTTATCTTACACATTCTTCCATAATATCCCATTTCAAAATCCACTAGATGTCCTGACACAATCCATGTCTCGCCGCCATACAACAATACACTCCACACAAAGGCCTCAACTAGCTTTTTCCTTAGCAATATGTCGACGGATTTGGACGTGAAAATTTTTTTCACTGTGAAGGGGAATCTTTGTTCTAAGTATTCTATTACGAATTTCTTTTGCACTCCTTCGTCTGAAGTTATTTTGCTATCTAAGTATTCAACTGCTAAGTTTTCTGAGGTGAACAGGAATGACTTGGTTCAATTTCACACTGGTCAATGTTTCCTTGATTATGACGCTCTAGACGTTGATATTCATCGAAAAAAACCTAAGTGGAATAGTATCAAGAGATTTAGTTACAATCATAAATAATCATTCGCGTTTAAGGGAGCACGAACCTGAATCCCTACAAGAATTCCAACCGCGCCGAGAATTCCATCCAGAAAATTCACCGAAGCTTGCTTTTCCTCCAGTTGTGTACTTAAACGGAATAAGATGCTGAACAATGTTTTTTTCTCTGTAGAATTTCTACACTAACGTTCAATTGTGGATGACTTTGTAAAGATAATACAATGGCTAGTCTTGTTCTCAAAATTCATAAAATATGGTATTTAGGAGCCAAAATCTGTTCTCCTTACCCATTCACATGGCAATCAAACTTGGCTATTTCCTTCGGAATCCTTCACCAGAGCTATTTTCGCTCAAAAATAAAATATTTCAGAATGAGAGACCATCCAAGGATACGTATTTCACCACCATAACAGGTTTTTTGAGATTTACGAACACGAACAACTAAAAAACTTTCAATTTGAATTTCATAAGGGATGGCAAATTCCTTCCAGACCATGGAACTGCGTCGTTTGTCGATGACGCCTTGGCGCAACCTCATAAAAAATATTTCCTAAAGGTGGTTATTTGTCGAAAAACATTTTTTATGCGGTATTCAAAACTTGGCAATATTTTGAGATATCCCACTTATGTAACTCAGTTCATATCTTTCAATCCTGTATCTAGCATGTCGAATAATCAGACAAGGCCATAGCACAAAGTATAAAATAATGTTTCAAAGGTCAGGACACGAGAAATATTCAACGGTTCTCATATGCACCATTGACAAAAACGTTCCTCATTACAGCCAAACATTCTTCGTAACATATAATGAATTTGTTTCAGCTAAACACCTCAGAACTGAGGGAATCGCACTGAGTGTCATATAAAAGTGTGCTAAATATTTTGCACAGTTCTTAAGTAAGTCAGAGATCATATATTTCACCTTGACCCCTCTTTACCGACACCAGGCTTCCTGTTTATGTTTCAATGTGTATAAGAGGAAAACGATATTTGGTTTACACTATTCATTAGTGATAATCAAGACTTCAGGCAGGGTTTATAAAGTGAATTTTTTCTCACCTTCAAACTAGGTGGAAAACAAAGTCATTGCGTATTTTTTTTGGTACTTATTATGATATTTTCACTGGTAATTAGTCGTAGAGCCATTTGCTGAGAATACGTCGTAATAAAAGGTGAAAAGATATTCGATGCAATAGAAGATCCCCTGAAGTATCATTTCTTCCCGTTGTCAGTCCATCAGACCACATGCATGGTCGAGACACCTTGAATTAGTTTCAGTAATCTTTCAAATACTTTCCTCGTATTCATTTAAAGGCCTAAACGTATTGAATGCTGGCAGACATTCCTGAATATATCAGTGAAGCATCGATTTTTTATTCTCTGCGTCAAATTGTGACAACGGATTCCAGACTGACTAGCAGGGGGGAAGTCACCGATAATATTATGCCAAAAGAAGAGATTCCGGGAGCGGTGATATCCTGTTAAATTCAGAACAATGAAAACCTATTAATGCGTTTATCTACTACAAACACTCAGGGCATTGCTAATTGATATTCCTCTGAGGAAATACAGCATTGCTATTCATTCAGCCATCCCGTGAATTGCAGAAACATAAAACTTAAGTGACAATAGCCGTAGGTTATTGATTAACCTATCAGTACGTTTATTAATGTTTTTGAAGCCTGAGGTAAAATATATTCATGTAATCGACTTTTCATAGCGGCCAAAGGATCAGGAATTAAAATAAATTGAGAAACATGAGAAATTATTATGGTACCTATTGTAGCCATGTAAATGTAATCCGACGAGGCGAGGGAAGGTAATACTGTCTTTTCTAGGAAATAAATATCATCTACTAACAACGTGGAACCCCAAAATCATTTATAGTGTTATAGTAGAATACAGATATTCACTTTTCCTCAGATAAATACATCTTGAATGACCAACGACGTTTCGATGTAATTACATAATTTTTAGGTGTTCTCTCAATGAAACAAATCGTTTTGTAGTAACTCTTGTTCATTAACCTTTGTATTTGTCATATTCTATTAATTTTTCAATGTGTAAAATTTTAATAAAAGTTATAAAACCGGTTCTGTTTCGAACACAGGTTTTCCAGGGACGAAATATTGGCATTAAAAGCTTTCAAAGTTTTTTTAAAAGATTGTCAAGCAGAATAATGGACATGTAAGGCGAAAAAGGATAAAAATAAAAGGCTGCATAATTGCAATGTTTGAGCTAAGACTCAAGGAAAACTTTATGACATGTTTAGAACTGTTTAATGAATAATAGAATTGAAATCCAAGCTCAGGGATATGTGCTTCTCATTTAATCTTACTGAGAAAATTTTTCCTTGAATACCTTTGAACGGATCATGAGGAATCAGAGATTAGTGACGGAAACAATCATTTGATGGATTCAGAATAACTTATGAGTTCCACGCGAGTGATAAGCACAACCTACAAGATACATACAACGCATTCAGACCTATTCGGCCGGCTAGCTAGTGGTCAGTCATTCTTCGCCTGAGCTGACTGCAACAGGTTGTACGCCCGTGAAGTAGGAGATGTATAAGTGTGTAGCATTCGCATTCAGCGTAGGCACCTATGAATCGAAACCTGGGGAACATGGCGCAAGGTAAACCTCGCATAGAGCAATAATGCTGATAACGCTGTACTCTAAAAATTCCAATGACATCAGGTTTTAAATAAACTCCAAATATTTTTGCAGGGCATTCATGGCGTGCCCGTCATATTTCGTCGACTGAAATAATGTTTACCAATAATATTTTCAAATGTAATCAAGTTCATAATAATGTAGGATTTAACCGAAGCATGAGGATACTGAAAATTACTGGAAATATAGAGTGCTTCTGCCAATTATGAGTTAAAAAATATATGAGGCTGGTTCTTTTATGCCTCCATTAGTATCACTCGTGAAGCTGATCCTATCTCACCACCAATTAACAGCCAAAGTAAATCCATGTAAATCAAAATGGGATGAGAGATAACCTGGAAGAATGTTCCAGAAGATCCTAATATGTGATATGGTACAGGTAAATGGTAAATTATGCGAAAATGAGACATTATATTGTATCTTTGCAGTCAATCGAAGAGCAAGTGGAGTAGAGAGCTCCAGCAAAATAATCTCCATATTGATCATTGAACGGTGGGTACTTAATTTATTGCAAGAGGATTTCTTTGAACATTATTTAGTCAAGTGTCTTTAACGTTACGCACATCGTGATTATTAGTTTCTTCAGGCTTACATGGAATCATGTTTCATTAGAAAATCACTATGAAATAAATTACTCAACTCTTTATGAAATTTTGTGGACCCACATATTCATTTTAACAGTAAAAATGAAATGGTGCAACTTGACAGTTTTACAGAAAACACATTTAGGCGAAAACTCGTTTCCCAAAATTTAAAACTAGTCGCTGATACATTTTATTACTGAATTTTTATGGTTGCATTGGCCAAATGATTCAGAAACTTCTAGGTAAGAGTTCCTGCCGTGGACTTCCCAATATATGCTCTCATATGTTACTTCGTGGTCGAAACAGGTCAAAGGATAGTCCATAGTTTTGGGGAACTATTAGTAACTATTTCCTACCGCAGAGTTTTACATCTACCCACTACCTTTCGCGGGGGTATGGTATGTTAAAGCACCAACCATGAAAAGAGGGTTTTTTAGAAAAGGAATTGGAAGAAAGAATAAATGAAATTCAAGGAAATGTCAACGGAGAATATTCGTGTCTCGATCTGTTTTTGATGTCACCACTCATACGTGAGAAGGATGATTTGTGGCAGATGAGTTTGGAAGTATATCTACAGCATTATATCACGTCTATAAGTTGCATGAATATAGCGCGGGGTAAAAACAATAAAATCCGCGTCACCTATAAATTCGCGTGATCTGAATGTTGAACGTAATATAAGCTTAGTGTGTAGCTTCCGAGTCTCTCGCGACTTCCTGCCAATTCCTTCTCTTAGCTGTATTATCTCTGAGGTTGCACGACACAGTTTTTAACAATGCGTGCGTCTTTCCATTGTATTTTGTTAATTTAGCGCAGCTGCATAATGTCCTAAATACTGAAGGCTTTTTAAAAAAAGTGGCGCACCCAGAGCAACGCGACCTCACCTAATTTCACTTTCTTTCATTTAAGCATCTGAGAACCTTCCTAATTACTTGTTGAATCGTTATTAGTTTCCCATTAAATCTTGCCGTTGTTCCGGTCCAATCCAAAGTCTCGAGAAATGCCGATGCCGCCCGATTCATCTAGTGGAAACCAAAAGGACTAAGGCAGCCGCCTGGTTTATTCGAATGCGTGGCGTAGGTGGGCGGGTGGGTGGATGTTTAGGTGAAGGGCGGGAGGCATTGGAGTCTGCGAGGGGGTTTGTATGAAAAAGAGGGGAGAAATGGAGGAAGGATGGGCTTGGAAAGGAAAGAAAAATAAGTACAGGGGCCTGGGGGGGGGGGAGGGGTTGTATAGAGAGGAGGGGGCCCCTCCCCCTATTGCTTCGATCTAGATCAATGCAAACGTTTTGAGAGTTTTCAATTTGCACGTATTTCCGCGTTCGGGGTAAGCGGCGCCCTAAATAGGGGGCGATTACTTACCTACTCCCCCACGTGGCGACGCACAAACTTTCGAAGCGTTTCCTCCATCCGTCTCCTCTCCCCCCTGAGGAAGTTGATCCGTCCGCGCGCACAATCTTTGAAGATCGCCCGTAAGCACTCCGGAAGAAACTATAGCGTCTCTTAAATAAAACGGGCAAGAGGTCGATGTGGAGACTATAGAACCGGCTAACTATCCCCAGGGTCCTGGTTTGAATGCTGGCGCTTACGGTGGAAATTATAGAGGTAGCTCTGGCATCAGAGTCACTTATTGCAGATTTTCGGTAAACTTGAATATAGAATCTTAAAAGTGCAATTCACTCACTGATATGAAAGTAAAATGGAGTTTCCGGGGTATTTAAAAAAATGTAATTCAACCTTGAAAGTGAGGATTTTAACATTGGATTTTATGGAGATTGCTCAGGCTACAGCCGGAAAATCCCAATCTGAGCAAGAAAGCATAATAAAGCTTTTAATTCATCAATGTGCGCAAACAAAGATTGAGCATTGGCGTGACATACACAACGTTTTGATAGCTCACGTGCGACGTTAGTTTTCGTGTTTAAATGTAACGTGTGTGTCTCAGGGTTTAAACATTATGTGATAATATGTTATAATAAGGTTCAAACCAGAAAACTGTCGGATTACAAAGTTCGCTAAATCCACCTTGAGCAGGAGCGATTGCAGAATGTGGTCGAGATAGGAGGTATTCCTACTTCTGAGAGGTGAAATCGTTGTGTCCCTTGTTAATAAGACGGAATTATCATTAGGAATAAAGGTCCATATCTGGGCTATTGAACTGCCACGAAAAAAAAATCTTTATAATATGACATTTCCACTTTTTTCTATACATATCCCTAATGAGAACACTCATGCAAAGATTTTCGCAAATCTGCGTATCAACGGATTTCGCTGCAACCACCTTTAAGTGCAGTACTCCATTCGTTCGATGGGATACTTAAACGTGCTCCCCTTGGCACCTTACGTTAAAGGCAGTCTAATGCCAACGCAGGGTTTCTCTACATCTTACCCGCATTCCACAACAATCCTTTCCTTAACAACCTATCCTCCTATCTAAAATGGCGCAAGTGACCTTGGTCGCCTCCCATAGATAATATAACCTGAAACCAGTGACACTACGGGAATTTGGGTAACAGAATATGGAAGTTTTTCGAAACTTTACACATCAATATAAACAGCAACTTTAAGTAATACTCAACGAGTACTATTTTGAGTACAAATCCTTGATGATGATATGTACTACAACTGATACCGGAATGGTTACGGAAGAAATAATAAATCGTCATTCAATTTTTAAATATTTGCGGAACCCTTTGTTTTATAAGTACGAGCGTAACATACCCATAACGCCGTTCCATTTCGGTGTAGGCACAGTTACATAAGCTAAATCCTCGGTGTTAGGCCTGTGAAGTCGACTTCGTTTTAATAATTTCTTTCGTAAATATTTTGCTTCAGTGACACTCGTAAATTGAATCATTCACGTCCTCCTGTTCCTAAGACTCCTATATTCCAATCATTGTATGTATAAATGATGTAGTAACGTTGTATGTATAAATGATGTAGTCACTCGCACGGGTGCATATTCACCAAGGGATGAAAAAATCAAATAACTTGACCGGGATTCGAACCCGAATCTGCCAGTTGCTGGTCAGATGTTAAGCCATCTTTAGTCAGTTACACCACCAAGCCGTCTTTCTCCAAGGCGAATTGTGACGGCAGTTCGTATCAAAATTAATCCCAATTAACCCTCGTCGAAATTCGCCTTGAAGGAAGATGACTTGGTGGCGTAACTGCTAACACACCTGACCGGCAATTGTGAGATCCGCGTTCGAATCCCGGTGAAGTAAAATGATTTTTTCATAGAAAATTTCATCCCTTGGTGTCCATTCATTCATTGGTCGTTCAATCCCAAGATTGGTTGATGCAGCCCTCCACCCTTCCCTGGCTAATTCTAGTTCCCTTTCTAGTTCCCTTACCTCCTAATATCTTTCTCTATGTACTGTGTTCTTTATTGTGTCCATTAACTTATTCCTGGGTCTTCATCTGGGGGCTTTTTCCCTCATTTGCCTTCAATTATGTTCTACACAAATCCATCGTGTCTCAGAGTGCGGCCAATCCCTCCTGTTCTTCTTTTCTGTATGGTATTCCTTATGGTCCTGTCCTCTTCTACTCATCTGTGGACTTCATTAGTTCTTCTTTGCCCGTCCATTTTATCTTCAGCATCCTCCTGCAGCACCAAATTTCAAAGACTTCTAGTCTCCTTTGGTCAGCTTTTCCAATGGTTCATGCTTCCGATCCATACAGTGCTACGCACCACACGAATTTTTTCACATACTGTTTCCCGCTCGGGGGTTAAATTCCTTATTTCCCTTCTCCTCGAGTATCTTCCACCACATTCATCCATGACGTTTTAATCAACCCCTGCCTCTCACACCGATAACCTCCCCATCAAGTTTGTTTAATTACTCGACTACAATCAGTTCTCAAAAAACTGGCAAACTACTAAGCACGCTCTTTTCAAACACGCCCTTTACTGGACCATTCGCTTCGCATTATTTCATCATCCGCTCATTCCAAATCCTATTCCTCCTTCCTGTACAGCTAGCAGTTCCCCTCTTCATTTATATACCATAGCACGTACGTTCATCCTGACATACCACAGTTTCACAGGTAGCTCATTTGTTTTCGGTATGGTTTTCAAAATATGTACATCATTGTTTCTCCTTATGCAATGCGATGATAGAATGAAGCTATAAGAAACAGGTGGGCGCCAGTAGGAGTATTTTAATGAGAGTTTATTTCGGCAACAGACCTTAATTACTCATAATAGACTAGCTGAAAATCCCGTTGATTACGATATTTAGAGGTATTACATTAGTTCCATCTATACAAAATAGAATCTAACATCTCACTTATAATCGTAATTCTTTCGCTGAATGGAAATGCCCGCTTTACATTTTCCCCTGAAATTGCTGGGTTTTAAAGCAGTAAAAATAATAACTATCACTTTAATTTATACCATTGTTCTTTTCAATTCATTTAAAAAAATAAATAGAACTAGTAAGCTGTAAAAATTTTCTTTACATACATCTTTTCTTGTGAAGAGGGAAACTCAAAAGGCAAGAGAGAAGTGGCTTGCGGAAGCATGTGATGACATAGAAAACCTCGAAAAGAAAGGAAAGTATGACCTGATGTATAGGAAGGTAAGGGCAGTAATAACTGATAATAGGAAAATGAAGAGTAAAATGAGAGAAATTGAGAGTATAGACGGCAGAATTATGCATGAGAGGAAATAAATAACAGAAAGGTGGACAGAATATTTGGAAGACCTGTCTTTCTCAAAGGAGAAGCCAGTGGATTTGGACTTGGAGGCAGAAGAAATGGTGCCCCCGGAAGATAGGGGTTATTCAGTGTTGAAGAGGGAAGTAGAAAAAGCAATTGAAGAAATGAGAAAAGGGAAGGCAACAGGAATGGATGAGATCCCTATTGAATTTTTCAAGTGCTTGAATGAAGAGGGTGTGCAGGAAATTGTTAATATGTGTAACAAAATATATCACACTGGTGAATGGCCTCAAGATTTTGTAAGAACAGTGACGGTACCAATTCCTAAGAAGCCTGGTACACGGAAATGTACTGAACATAGAACGATAAGCCTAATTACACATGCAGCCAAAATAATGTTGAGAGTTTTGAACAGGAGATTAATAAGAATAATGGAAGAAAATGTAGGGGAGGAACAATTTGGTTTCCGGAAAGGGAAAGGAACAAGGGACGCCATTGGTCTGTTAAGAATAACAGGAGAAAGGTATATATAGAGAGAAAAAGGAATGGAACTTTGTTTTATTGATCTGGAAAAGGCTTTTGATCGGGTTGAATGGAATAAAATGTTCGAAATTCTAAAAGAGAAGGGGTTGGTATGGAAGGAGAGAAAACTCATTAGAGAATTATATATGAGGCAAAAAGCTGCATTAAAAATAAATGAGGATATGACAGAATGGGTGGATCTTGGTAGAGGAGTAAGGCAGGGATGCTGTCTGTCGCCAACCTTGTTCAATATATATGTTGAGGACATGATCCATAAACCTTTTGATGGGAGAGAGGAAGGAGTCAGCATTGGAGGTAGGAAGATAAGAAGTATAAGATTCGCAGATGACATGGTGATATTAGCAGATGATATGCAATCACTTCAAAGGTTGATAAAGGTTTTGGAAGAAGGGATGAAGGAATATGGGATGAAGATAAACCTAGGAAAGGCAAAGGTGATGCCAGTAAACTGTGAAAATTATACGAGTGTGAAAATAAATGAAGGTGTAATAGGATAAGTTAAAAGCTACCGGTACCTAGGAACGATGGTGACAGACGACTGGAGAAGTATTGCAGAAATCAAAGCAAGGATAGCAATGATAAAAGAGGCCTTCAGTCAGAAGAAAAACTTGCTATGCAATAAAAGGCTGGATCTGGAGCTGAGAAAGAGACTAGCTAAATGCTATTCATGGAGCGTTTTCATGTACGGATGTGAAGTGTGGACATTAGGTAAGAGGGAAAGGAATAGAATAGAAGCTTATGAAATGTGGGTGTGGAGAAGGATGGAAAAAGTAAGATGGGTAGATAAGATGAGAAATGAAGAGGTTTTGAGCAAAGTAAAAGAAGGAAGATCGCTCCTAAAGGAAATAAGGAAAAGGAAAGGAAACTGGTTGGGCCATGTGATGAGAGGGAAAAGTATAATAACTGTGGCACTTGAGGGTTCAATTGAAGGAAAGAAAAAGAGAGGAAGGAGAAGAATTAAATTGTTGGATCAGGTGAAGAACATCAGCTATGATGAAGCAAAGAAGGAAGCTCGGGACAGAAGCGGATGGAGACAGCAGTGGTATACGGGACCTGCCAGCAGGCAGAACACCAGATGATGATGACATCTTTACAGGAATTACCTATAATAGATTTTTCTCATACTCTCATCCTGACTTGAGCTGGATAGAATATGAACTCAAATGCACCAAAACATACTAAGGTGTCCTATAAACGCTCACGTCCCTCAAGATTTTCCAGCGTACGCTGTAGATATGCAGCAGCAGTGTACACATGATGTCATAGCGACAACGCAATAATTGTGAATGTTTCGCCAAAATTAATACAGATTTCGTAAGATTTCTTCTTGCGCCATGATATTATTTGTAGGAGAAGTCGTGGAGAAGTTTGCCAAAAATTATTGCCTAAGACGGAGCCAAAACTTCGATATCATTTATTAGAATTATACTCAGGATCGCAAATAAACCATCTTGTGGCCTATTAAGTCTCTCCATGCATAACCACTCCTGCTCCACCATGTGTGGGTCAAGGTTTTAACCAAGCTTCTCCATATTTTTTCCGTCATTCCAAGTTCCCTCTTAACATATTCTATCCCAGGATATGTCTCTCTTCTGTAAGCTTCTCGTCACTTTATCTAAGCGACGTTTACGTAGGTTTTCTCTTGGTCGCTCCCTTGTTTCCCTCTCTTCCTTCCGAATCCTCGGGATTGCACCAACTTTTCTTTTTGAGAGCCTCATCTTAGTAGGTATATTACTAGCCAGATTTCATTTCTTTCACTGTCCATTATACTTTCCCCCGCTTTCTTCTCAAGACATCTATTTCTCCAGCTCGCAGTGAGTTTCATAGCGTCATATTCATCAGCCATGTTTAAAAAGGCATACTACACTCCAATTGGTCCATATAAAATATATGATTCGCCATTTTTACTTTTCCAGTAACTTTGGTGTCCTTAAAAAATTTCTTACATTTCGAAACAGCTTTATTTTTCTCTAATTTTTTGTAATTTCATACCTTATTTTATCATCTCTAGCTACTTCTACTCCTACACAGCATCTTTCTACAATTTATGGTGGTCTGACATTATTAGCACCCCTCGATAAATACGTGAAGCCTACTTCCTGGATAGTGCATCGTAAAGTTATCCACAGACAGCGGGCATGGGCTCTGTAGGAAAAAAACGATCAATAGAAATGAGTCGAAGGGTGGGCCTCGAAGCCACCTGCATCTATCAATAATAGAACGAAGTGCACGGGCATTCGTGGTTTGAGAAGAGATTCCTATCGATTCATCCAGTTAACAATCATCTGGCGTGAAGTGGATAGAAAGAAAAAACAGGCATCGCTACATATATAAATAAGAAACAATCACTTTCATGGAAGGCATTGAAAAATGCACAAAGAGCTGATAGGGAAAGTTCACCTCTTGTGATCGCTCGAATTCTTTTCCCCTTGTAAAATAAAGTCCTCACGGAATGTTGGGCGTTGTGTTACGTGAAATAAAAGTGCGTTTCTATCGAATAAAGCAACTCTCATGCTTACGTAACCCTCTAAAACATTATTTATAGCGAATTCTGTCAAAAGCAGGGCAACAAAAATTAATCGTTTGACCCTAAACATTTTTATTTTTTAACGTTTCTGCTTGACAAAGCCGCCACATGAGAGCGTAGTTTACTTAGTCAAAATTACTCAGTCTTGCTCGAAGCTACGTTGAAATTGGCAACGCTCCTTCCGACTTTTCCCTCCTCATTTAAAAGGAGGGAACGAAATTCGAATTTTCTTAATAAAAATTTACTTCTCCATTCATAAAGCCACCGGAAATGCCAGCTCTCTCCTTACTGATCGAATTGTCATCCTCAAGTATATTCATAACTTTTAAAATTTGAATCAAATAACTGAAACTAAACACCTGCATTTGTAGGTATGCTTTGAATGCATATAGGTTAGTTGGAACAGACGACGGAAGGCGAAAATAAATTTACTACCTCATTCAAGAGTATCTAGTACTACTACGCACAAAAGAGAAAAAATCACCTAATTGATTAAAGGGAGAGTTGGTAATTACAAATCCGAATAATGGCGCTGGTATTTTTTTTTCAATTCCAGATGCCAACGGCATCGGCTCGATTTCTTATCTAATTGGACACTATCTTGTACGATTTGTATTTAAACGTTTCGCGCATCTCCACAAGAGAGCAGAGCTGAAGGCATTCTCTTTATCACGCACATTTCGTTGACTTGTCAAAACTTCCTCCTTTGAGGGGATGTGATTTACGGAAAAGTTACATTTTCTTGGGTTAATAAATATTTGAGACCCACAAATTTTCCCTCCGTTTCTCTCCTCTCTAAAGGTACTGAGATAAGAAAGATTGGAAGGGGTCGCAATTTACTAAAAGGAAACGACTGAAGTGTTATTTTTATAAGACACTGAAGTCTTAAATGCAACTATAAAAAGGGACTATTGAGTTTAATTTACTTAATGATTCCTTATTCTCGCATACGGAATGAGTTTCCTTTGTCTAATGTTCAGGAATTAACAAAACCGTGTAAGCTTTACGTAGAATATTTATTGGACTAACCCAGTTTACAAAGTTTTGCTAATTCCCGAGCATTATGGAAAATTTTTACAATGTTAAGGCTGAAACTATTAAATTTCTCTGTCTATTTAACTCAAATTTTTATTTCGTCGTTTTCATTGCGTAAAATATCATTCAACTCTCTCATATCCGCCAATACATTCTCCAAATTTGCCTCCGAAGCTGCTGCAGCACTACAAAAAAATAACGCCCGTCGTTCTTCATCTTTTCAATTGCAGGTGATCATGGGGGATAGGACGGCCGCGGAGAGGGCGTGCAAAGAGCCGAATCCAATCATTGACGGGCGGAAAGCCAACGTCAATCTGGCCATCCTGGGGGCCAAACCCAGGGGGAACCTCACCCCAGGTGAGTGCGGTGAGTATCCAACGAATCCACGACCCTTGAGAAAAGGGTTTCCCCCATTCTACTGGTAATTTCTCTCCCTCCCCCATTGTGGTTTAACCCCTCTCCACTTCCTCCTTCAACTGCTACTTGCACCCTTTACCCTCTGAAGCACTTGAGTTTTACGAGTACCCTCTTCCCTGTCAAATAAATATCACTGCTGAAGTAACACGCATCCATGACTCCATTTTTTCACCTTTACCACCTTATATCTGCCACCATTTCTTATTTTAAGCTTTTGATGTTCTGGTTACCATTTATTATTATTCTCTGGCGAAACAAGGCCACATTTTTAAAAGTCACAATGACGGAATAAAAAGCAGAAAGTAACAATTTTCCATCAAAATTGAGAAACACCTTACTTATTAGAGATTAATTAGAGGTGAAATTAAATAAACCATGAACCTTCCTCACGGTTTTTTTGATCAAACCCCGACCGGCTTCAACACTGCCATATCGTTATCAAGGGACTCTTATTTCTTAATCATTAATTTTATTATTACTAGCGATAGGTACCCGTTGAAATTCAGCGGAGGTAATGCATTAAAGAAACTTAAATAAATTTCTATTTATTCCGCTGCACCGATCTTTCTCCTTAACTGGTGTTTCGTGGAGACGAAGAGGATAAGATTTCTTGAGGAAACTTGATTTGCAACATTCGGAAACCTGCTGATGGGAAATTAGATAAACAAATGACGGAGTTGCTCTATAAATATTCATAATAATCAGGGTATTTATTTTTCACTGGATAGACACAGGAAGACACTTCACAATTACAGTCTCATTCACTAAGTTCTGGGACCCATGGTCAATAAGGGTCACACCCGCGTATGTGAGCGGTCAAGGATCCAATCATCCTTTACCAAGAATAATCCACGAGTCTCTTCTACTGTGTTTGGGATCAAAATCTAGCAATATTAAAAAAAGTTCTATTTTCTGACCACGACCATATCATTTAGGTATATCAATGGTACAGGGCGTTCGAAACCAGGAAATTTTAGGCTAATGACTTTCGTCAAATGGGGTTTTCTATTTCCCTTGGTAGTTTGGCATAGTATTAAGATATAATTTCAATGATATAAATTCCTTTACGCCGGATCAGCTCCTCATTTATCGATCATTGCTAGCGAAGGGTAGGTACCCATTGAAATCCAACGGGGAGAGAGAGAAAGACGTAAACTGATAAAATTCATTGAATTCTTC
Source organism: Ceriagrion tenellum (assembly GCA_963169105.1). Classification (NCBI taxonomy): domain Eukaryota; kingdom Metazoa; phylum Arthropoda; class Insecta; order Odonata; family Coenagrionidae; genus Ceriagrion; species Ceriagrion tenellum. The sequence continues at coordinate 84,673,719 of OY720633.1, read as the reverse complement.
GCATTTACTCATATGGTTTGTAATCAACTGTTGTTCCGTGGAGACGACGAAGAAGAGTTGTTGAGGCACACTGAATATAATCATGCGGGAAAAGAGCTTAAGCAAAAGTCTTCATAATTTTACATAGTAGTAACCAAAAAAGTAAATGGCATGAGTTCTTTAACTCCATATCCTCGTTCATCAACCCTACGCTTCTCTAGTACCTGAAACAAACCAAAACGGCGCAGCGTGGGGAATGCTATTGTTTTCCCCCCTAAACAAAATATTAAATTATTTGAATACCATTAGTAGCAGATCACAATTAGGCCAAAAATCATGCAATGATAATGATATTTTCTAGTTTATTGATAGTTTTTTATTTGATTCATAGTTTATTAATAAATTTCTGACCCCAATCATGGGCATTTAGGTATATAAATGGTATAGGGCGTTCTAAAACTGTGAAACTTAGGCTAATGACCTCGTCAAATAGGGTTTTCTACATCACTTGATAATTTGGTACGGTACAAACACAGAAGTTTAATGACATAAGTTCTTTTACGCCGGATCAGCTCCTCATTTATCGACCATTGCAGACGATATTTACCAACTGAAATCTAACGGGGAGTGAGAGAAAGACGCTAACTACCAAAATTATTTGAATAAATCTCTTCATTTTTGCTCTTATGGTTGGCAACCAACTGCAGTTTCGCGGAGAAGACGGAGAAGAGTTTTGAGGCTTCCTGAATGTAAAAATGCGGAACCTCATGGTGGAAAAGGGTTTTAGCAAAAGTGTTAATAATTTTACATATTAGTAACCTAAAAAGTAAATGACGTGAGTCCTTTATCGCCATGTATGCTCCTCATTTATTGACTGTACGCTTCTCAAGCACCTGAAAAAACCAAAACGGCGAGGCTTGGGAAATTATATTGATTATTTCTTCTAGGCAAAATAATTTAGCTATTGGAGTACCATTACCAGTAATTAGTAGATCACAGTTAAGCCAAAAATCATACGTTCATACTTACTTATTGATAGTTAAGTCGTTATGACACCTCGCATTTTTCCGGCCGCTTTGCGCGTTCCGGCGGACGTGTCCGCGTTCATCAGCGCCCAACTATGGGAATACTATCAAAGATAGAGGCCTGCAGTTTTCTGAAATTGATAAGGGAGATAAAACTCTATATTATGATTGAAAAGAAATATTTTTAACTCCCCTGATTTGAGAGAAAAACACTCAAACTTTGCCTTACCATTGCTCCCAGGTAAGCTAGAAATCGAAAATTCGGCGTCTAGGAAATTGTAGCCACGTTCTTTACCTACTTAGTTAATTGCAATGTATGGGCTTTAACTCATTTTTGAAGCTATCATATTTAAAACTGTGGACCCTTGCAGGCCTTAAATTATGCCCAAAGTCCCCATTCATGCATGAAATGTAAATTTACCAAGTAAATAAGCTATTGTTGAAATTGGACAAAAATGTGTTATTTTGGTGTTGAAACTGCAATTATCAAGTGAAATATAACCGTAGATAAAAATCGATTGAAAGAATAAGAAACTTCATTCTTTTTTCCACATAACTGTGTAAATTACTACCGAATACGTCAAGTAAAAGTTATTTCACTACGCAAATAAAGACCTCTGCATCTATTCCTTATAATTATTCAATGATATAGCCATTTTGGGGCCTTAAAAGTCCCTAAAGGCCCTTGCTAAATAGCCTATGAGTGAATCAGATACATCAGCTATCTTCCTGCCAAATTTTGTTTCAATCGGTTCCGTGGTTTTTGAGTGATTGAGTAACAGACAGACAGACACCACTAGAGTTTTATATATTAGTAAGATTAATACCCGGTCGGAGTAATGCACCAATAAACTGTGCGGGGGTTACAAAGTTTATTTTTTTTCTCTCTCCGATATGAACTCTAATATATGAGAAGTCAGCTCGCAAGCTATTGAGAATAAACACCCTTCATGATTCTAATAACTGTCATCATTAAAACTTCTAAAAAAATCATGACTGGTCCATATTTATTGTTATTTGAGAGAGTTAAATACCTACTGAGTTTTATTCCCTCATAATGTTTTCAGCAAATTTTTACAAAGCTGCGTAATAAATTCCTTACTACAGGCGCTATTTTACGCGTAAAGTCACCATGGGTCTCAAAAAACAGGATTTCTAGTGATTCCACTAGCCTTCGCGATTAAAGGACGAGGAGAGAGACAAGAAAGAACAAGTATTTCGAGTGATTCGTCTCCGCACGTGTAGTTCCATGCCGGTTTGAAGCAGCAGATTACCATAAAAATAGGGAACACGTAACTTATCACTAATGAGTGCACGTGTTTACCGGTAAATGCGATAATGCTAAAGATATTAAAAAAAAACAGCGCGGAGGTCAATGCCACGGAGCCAAAAAATTCGTCAGTTCTGCTTTAGACAGTAAATAATTATCATTTAATAAAAATATACCCATATAAGGAGATAAAATAGCAAGGCGTTGGGTATAGGATGAATAAAAAACTGTTTTCCTACTTATCCTCAAGGTTTTCTCCTCTTTTTTGTACTAGGAACAAGGGTGTTGTGTTCCATTATAAATTTATTTCTGACGTCCATTTGCACATACCAAAAGTCCCCCAGGAATCATCAGCTACGATAAATTTTCTGCCTTTAACATTGAATATACCGGGTCGAAAATTAGACAAGACTGACGAATATTTAATATTGACGGTAAGTGAAACATTCAGCAGCGTTCCATGCTTTATTTTCTTTATAAGAATTGAGTTTCAGCAGTAATTTACCTCATGATGGATTTTATTTGGTAATTTATTACCCCAAACCCGTCAACAGCACCAGTGCCCTTTTACGTAGGGCTAGTGAAGAACACTTACGTACAAACTAGAACAACCATGTCCTAAGAGGTAAAAAATCCATTAATTTATGAAAATTATTCCATGAAATTAATTAATCAAATACTACGCAATTCTTGGTTGATTCCCTACATCATGAAGACGTTATAACGTTTAATTACGTATAATTGAATGCAATGAATCATGTGAAAAATTCTGCCTGAGATTCATTGATTGAAAAGATTTGTCTCGATATTTTACCTGAAAACGTGAAACAGGATTATTTAACAAATAAATTAATGAAATACACAGGAGAGCTTCCCGCTTTGTTAAAGACTGCTAAGAGCGAACGTATAGTGTTTCGAAGCTTTCAGAGGGGTTAGATTGGGAGCCCTAAGAGACTCGGAGGCTACACGCTAGGCTTAATTTGCTAGAGAAATTCAGAACTAGCCTCTTTCAGAGCTACACAGAGAATATTATTTTCATGCCGTCCAACATTTCTAGGTCTGACACAAGCGATAAAATAAGAGAGGTACATTACCAAACCGATAGGTACAAAAACTCGTTCTTTCTTCGCACAATAAGCGACAGCAATAAAAACTGAGCTCCGCTCAATACACTCCCTTAATACACGTCATCATTTCACCTCCCGAAATCTTATCCCTTACGGTGTCCTAACACCGACCTGCCACACGCCCAAGAGGCGGCTCGTAGGGTAGTAGTTAGAAGTAGATGAAAACTTCGATTTCAATTTAATGATTCTCTTAAAGAAATTTTGGAGTCTATTTCCCTTCATTAACTTTTCTGTTCTTCGTTCCCTATCTTTTCTGAGAGACCACCTATGGATCGGCCACCACACGAGAAAAATCCTCTTTCCTTTAGCCCCTCACTGCCTCACTAACCAATACTCCATCTTTCTATCGCCCGTTCCCCGACCAACACGGTCATTTTCTTTCCCTCTACCCTTTCGATGCCGCTCATAAAATATTTTCGTCCGTTGTCGTTTTAATATTCGGTGCGCGTGAGGAATCGGAGAAAGGGGAGGAAGAAGGTCGCCGCCCACTCTTTTGTGCGTGCATCCCTCGATCGATTGGTGACATCGACGTTTCACGTCCGAGGCCCTGAAAAGAGCTCCTCTTCCGTGTTTTCTCTCTCTTTTCCCCTCCCTTCCATTGCAATTCTACACCGCGAGTATACAATGCGCCTTCAGCTTATCTGTTTGCAATTCCCGTCCTCTGCCTGTTCCCTTAAGTGAGCATTGTTACATTAAGATATCCACAAAAGAAAATGACATCGCAGATTGCAATTTTCGACGCAATTCAATATTCCTTCATGAGTTGCCAGAGGAATGGGAATACCCCAGTTCAACGATTTCGCACCGCTTTCGAACATTGACGTCTTTCATCAAAAAGCTTTGCGCTGAGTCCTCTCAAATGTTTGACTGAACCATCAAAATATTCTACCTACCAGTTAGTTGCCCCAGGTTTGAGTCTATAAAAAGGAGTTGCAGAGAAGTTCGCAAAATTCCCTGCAGTTTACGTCCAGATTTGACGACGTCGATACGATACGATGACAATTTGCAGATAAGTCCAGATTTGACGACGTTTCTTAACCTACTTTCATCTTCTTCGAACATGATATTGAGGAACCAATTGTTCAGGAGGATATTATTTCCACTTCTTTCAAACCAAGAAAATTAGGAGTCTAGAGAAGGAGCTAATGTCCGACCACTTTGCAAGTTTTTGTTCCATTTTGAATTTTCATGGAGGCACGATCGATTTGAATCAATGAGTTGAGTTTAACTTTCTGGTCCTATTCACGGGTGTTCTTTGACTTCCATAAAGAAGAGAGTAAAAGGATGAGGGAAAATTTTCAAGTTTTCTCTCATCCTTAGCTGCATTACGACACGGAAATGGGCGACCAGCGAAAAGACAAACCGGAATCGGATGATTAGCAAAGAAGGGCTACCGCAGAAGTTAGGAAGGATAGAGGAAAACGGGAACATATAACTGTAAAATGCTCTCAGAAAAAGAGAACTCAAGATCCGAGTTTCCATGTGTTACTCCAGAGGTATTTTCCGTGAGGAAGTCAAAAATAAAAACGGTGTAATTAATCCTTTGATTAATCAGAATCAAATCGCAACCGTTTGAATGGAACTCTCAACCGTGTCGTAATTAACCGATGGATTTCAAGTTTTCTACCCGGGAAATGATGTTCATTTGATATCCTAAGCGTGATTTATTATCTCAATCTCAATCATGAAAAATAGCTACTTGAAGACTGGAGACCCTTGAGTTTGTTGAAAATTGGAGAAGGCGGATTGAAAGACAATAAAAGAAGAGGTGTTATTAGACTCTCATATACGACTGAATTTTTTGAGAGAACATGAGAGTTGGTAGAGAAGTTAGATCAATAGGAAGAAGAAGAGGCGTAGAATGTTGAAGGACATAAAGGTTCGAGGGACGTCAGGTTTGGGATGAAGAGCAAGGTAATGGACCGATATTTCATTAAGGCGCAGCAAAAGATGGTAGATAGAATGCACAGCAGATGTGTGAAACATTATAATGCATTTCGTGAAACTGATGCTTTTTGTACGTGGTATCCATCCCAATGTTGTGTCGCAACTGCACTAGCAATAACACATGATATTTTCCGTCTCGTTCATGAAGCTTAAAAATATATCAATAGCGAAATAAAACATATCTTTACAAAAATATATTAACATACTATGGTCCCTGGGAAGCAAATTTATGGCACTAAAGACGTATTTTGACTAACCAATATGTGATGAAAGTATCAATTTTCAATCCATACAACTTACCATAGAACTATTCCGGCTAAATCCAAGTCAGCTTATTTCTTTGCTTCCTCATATGATGTCACGTTTTGAGTGTTCTTAATTTTCCCGCCTCTTCCTGTATTATAGATTTATGTTCAAGAAATGTGCATAAATTATCAATGTTATCAATGATGGACTTTACTATATAGTGTCCATCCTCCCTATACAGCCTACGCAGTTTGAAAATGAAAGTTTGGAAAAGGCTAATAAGATTGAAGTATTTTTACGAGAACAGGAAGATGAAATCTTTAAAACGCCATTCCAAATCAAGGAAAAATTAGCGTTCACGAACCAATCTCCAGACGCGTCAAAATACTGAGAGTACTTTGGTATGCGTATTTTGGTACCTCTGCCTTGATAGAAGTGCTTCAAAAACAATTCTAAAGGGTTAACGTCGTTCGCCCCTCGTTCCGATCTCGGAGACCGCGAAGAGAAATTCGGTTCGTTTTCGATCACCAGGCACCTCTCCCTTTTCAAGCGAGAGGATTAGAATCCCTTCGCCCCAGTTTAACATTGCAGTAAGACGAGGAGTGAAGGGTTAACGGCTTTCAAAGTAGTGAGTCGCGAGAAATATGCAATCGGGAATAAAACGATGGTAATCACGTATTTATCCGTTGAGTAGTGTACCATGAGAAGGGGGATATTCTGAGAGATTTATACCAGAGCAGTAGCCGGTAGATAAATGTGGTGGCGTGGGAGAGAGGTTAGTACGCTCTCGTAAAACTTCTGTAAAACTGTCCAGATGATGCGAAATTGAGGAACGTAACATTTCTTTGCGCGCATTGGTCAGCGCCGTAAAGCTACTATAACCTTCCTAACATGGCCAAAAAACTATTCTAGGTGACAACCCTAAGAGCTTAAACTACGCTGTAAACTAAACAAATTTTGACTTTTTCCATAATTGAGAATGCTAGGCTACTATTTCCAATTAGTACTACAGCCACTGGCATGTATCCCGCTTCGCACGGTAAGTTTCACCATATTGAACCAATTTATACAAAAAGGAAACTGCCAATAGTTAAACACTTAACATTATCTCAGAAAATAATGACTTACAAGTTTCTGCATCACATGAAACTTGGTTTCCATGAGTACAGTTTCAAGATAATCAGTTCATAAACTTATCTAATCAGACGGGATATTGAAAGCACCGTTTTGGGACCCAGGGGCCTATCAAAATCCCAAACTTACTTTTAAGCTCCTGAATCTTGTGACTTCAAAGGTTAAAAGCACACACCTCAAGCAGTATGAGAACCCCTAGTTCAGCAACACTCTAAAACCTTCGGAGCGCCCAATTCGTGGCTTATGGAGCCCTCGGCCTTTCCTTCTATGACCAATATCCTTCCTGTGCTATCATATACCTGCATGAAAAAATTCAGGATAATCGGTTGAGCAAATTTTCCGTTATAAAGTAAAAACAAACAAAAATACTTTCAAAGATACTTTTAAGTAGGATTTATGCATATCGAAATGGCCATATGGATTCAAGTTCTACAAAATGTACCGCTGATTCTATCGTACATACTCATTTCTCTAAATTGATGTTTTTGCGCGAAGAGCCAGCGACCTTAGTTTTCGAGGCATCCAAAAAAATCCACATCCTATCAATCCCACGAAAAGCTACAAGTTTACAAGGGAATAATTCATGTAACAGCTACGAGGGGTCAGCTTAGACAAAGCTTTCTATCTACAGAAGGAACGCTCCCCAGGAGAAGAGAGCGCGAAAAGGCAGCTCTTCAAAGAGCAGTTACTCTTAGACCAGTGTGACTGCTCCTAACAGATCAACTTGTGTCACTTTGATGAACACTATAACGTCAAATTGGAGTTCTTGCGAACACGCACGTCGTTGGCGTGCGGCGATGACTAATGGGAGGATGGATATAAGACGGAGGGGTGCCTCACTATGCCTCAATCCACCCTTTTTTATTGAATAAATATTCAGAACGGGAAGTCGAATTGGTAGCAAATGACCATCATTATCTATGGTCACGTCAATTAAAATTTTATAATAATGATGGAGACGTGAAGACTAGAAATACGATGATTTCTCCTAGAGGATATATCGGGCTACGCAGGAATCATCGTTCTTTCCGGGCTGTGCCAAAAATATTGTAGTAGATATCGTCATTGCGACGATAATGATCGACAATGTCGTCACGCCGTTTTACATATCCATGACATCTTGATGTCGGCAAAATCACCCGTATCGCAGTTGCTATCGTTATAGCAACATTATCCTCCACATCAATGATATAATTGTATCCGATATAATTAGCGACATTAACGTCAAAATTGCCATATTGATAAACATATTACCCAGCATAGTCACATCGAATCTATTTGCAGATGATAGAGTTCATACTCTTTTAACTACGATATTTATCGAATTCAACATACCGATTGGCTAATCGATCACATAAATGCACAGACGATGAGTGAAAATCGATGCATTATTCCCTTCATATTATCCATGACGATGCGAAAAATATCAATTTGTTGTCTATAAATTGACAACTCGTTCATTCCCTATTATTCGTAATTTATTGATTTTTTAAACAAATACATGCGAGTAACTTCGATTAATGACCGATGCTGACTCGGGTACCGTTGACCGTGTATATCAATGTGCAGCTATTCATACTTTGGGTCGGTTTTGTTTGCCAGCACACACTATTTCCCATCAATCATCGAATCTACACAATGAAGCATATTTGCACCCGACACAAAAGCCGACGACGATCTCTTGAGGATATCTTTCAATGGGACAGGCCGAGTGCTTCATTGTGATGGGCTTCGTTGCAACCTTCCGAAGCGTTTTACTTTAACCTATTCGCTACGACCACAACCATGCCAAGAATTCTGCCTCAGGAACAAGTATTAACAAACAATGACGCGCTATAAAGTAAACTACTCTAATTATACGATTTAAAATCATAATTACATCGATCATACCTCAACTATTATTGATGATGCATATGAAACCTCATGGTCTGAAGCAAAACATAAAATAAGGTGTTTAGAATTTCAACCAAATGCCAAAAAGGTCAAGAGACCATGCTGTACAATATACGATTTGCGTACACCAGTAAAATCAATGAAAGGAAAGGACAAAGGAAAGAATTACACTTTTGGCTTTAAGAAGCGGGAAACTGTCTTCCCCATAGTTGGGTCAACGCGAGGGTCATTATTACTATGATGTTAACTGTGAAGGTACTGTGGCGTTAGCAGGGCGTGTCATAGCAGGAAAAGCACCCCATTGGAAGACGTCGTCCCCTCCGAAAGCTATATGGATTTTCTCGAAGAGTCACGGTGACTCAAACAGTTAAAGGAATCAGAATTATATAGAGAGGATCTAAATTTGATCCCATATAAACATTTCTCCGCGAAATTATCGTTTCACTCGCATCCTCATTCACATACTTAGGTATATAGAAATGGAAGCAAACCATTCTGGAGAGACAATAAGACTTCACTTAATATCGCAATAAAGAAAACCAAAATGTCCCAGGCATTTCTTTCCTCAACCTTTTCGCTAGCCAAACAGAGATATATTAGAGGTAAATTTATCTAATTGGTTAATCATTCTGCTCTTGTCGTTCTTGATAATGTATTTTTTTTAGCAGGCTGAGGCACATCTAGCTTTAAAAGTTTCATTTATTGTGAGGAAAACTTCATGCTGAAAAAAAACACTAGGTAATCTCCCACATATTTATTTGCAGGCACGACGCGTTTCACCACACTGCGGCATAATCATGTGCGGCGTTCTTCGGTTAGGGTCGTAGATACATAGCCCTGAACCGAAGCGTTGGGAAGGGTGGGGGGGGGGAAGGGAGGGAAGGTGAGTGTAGTGGGAGGGGTTGGGGGGTGGGAGTAAAAAATTTTTAAAAGGACCAAGGAAGAAAAAACATCAGAACGACAGTTGTAGCTTGAGACAGCTTGGTGGACGCCGAAGAACACCGCACATGACTATGCCACGGTGTGGTGAAACGCGCCGTGCCAGCAAATAAATCTATGGGAGATTACCTATTGTTTTTTATTCAACATGAATATAGACAACTTCCACCAAGTATAGCCTGATACACTTCAATTTAGGAAAACCCAATTTTACTAAGTCTACAGTCACTATCAAGGTGGCAGTGGGGCTAGAAACAGGACTGCCAGGCGGCCAGAGCCCTGCCCCCGTGGACTTATCAGCTGAGCGCTGAATTATCGCTTCCGCGGCCATGAGAGTGCCAGCCCGCAGTACGTGCGGAAAGGGGTTTTCCGCCCCATAGCCTTGCTTTCCCACTGCGCTTCAAGGGCTCTTCAGAGCGCCGGATGTAAACAGTGGCATTCCCGCGCGTGCCTAACCTGAAGCCTTTATTTCCATGATTTTCCTGACCCAAGCGTCAAGTGAAGAATTAGCGCGGGGGACATCCGGTCTCTGGCTTCAACCCCCGTAGCAGCTGACGCGGACCATATGCCGTGGTGCGCCCGGTTCATCTTTGGGCCACGAATAGTATTAGTTTTGAATCCTTAGCGAGGATGGATAGACGAATTCTATTGACATATGTGGATCATGGACTTGCTTTAACTTTCAAATCTGACGAACCTTTGGAGAAAGCTGAACACGGACAAAGACCCGCGGAGCAAAAGCACAGAAGTGCATTCAGTCTCGTTTGGGAATCATAGGCTTCAAAATCGAGTCCGATGATTGGATAAAATAATTAAAATGTTTAAGGCTCGCTATGGTCTGACATGTTTTAATTCCTCTTCATTTCAATATAATAGAGAGAAATAGGGACTTTTCCTGACTTAATTTAGCTCTGAGTTTCCTAATCCCGCACCTATGTTCTCTGTTAATTTGGACCTTGAAACACTATACCTCCGCATTTTAGGCATATAAATTCAACCTCGCTGTTTGGATGCATTCGTGCCATGGAATTTCTATTGGAATTGAGGCAGTACTGCCGTGATCTCACATGAGCAAAGGGGGAGCAGGAACACGGGTGCGTGGGAAAAGTTTAGCGTCAAGTAGGCATGATATAACAGTCACATAAAAATCCTATTTCCCATTCCCTGTGGATTTTCAACTTAGAATTGATACAAATCAAACGCGACCAACGGCAACGTAGGGCAGTGCTAAACTGTGCAGACTGGAAAAACGGAATCGGAATCAACTGGAATGTCGCCCCCATTTCTTTTTTAACCACCTTCGTTAGTACCCGTAGCGTAGCAATTTTGCCTCGCCAGGGAGACCAAAGTTTAGCCTTCAGCAAAGGAGGGAGAATTGAACTTTTCGCACTTCTTAGAGTCATGGTACTTTTTTTAAGCATCGAGTATGATGATGATAGAACTCAGCCATTCTGGGAAACTGGCATATTTAAATAATCATTATTCAGAAAACGCTTCATCACACATTTCCCGTATGAATAAGGGCCAACGTCAGATGTCACGATATCGCAAGTAGAGGTTTGAATAGATGAACAGGCGTCAAATAGTCCATCACAATTAGGCGTCAAAGACGGAAAAATACTGCAGTAGACGATTGGATAGGTATCCCTCCGCTGGTTGACACTTGTGGAGCTTCATTTAACTTAAAGAACTCTATCTAACACACGCATTAAACACAGTTACGGATTAGATAAGCACGGAAAAACTTACGCCTCCTCAAGTACTGACATTCAGCAGGGAAGATCTTTAAACAAACCTCTGCGCTATTCCCAGCGCCACTCATCAGACTACAGAAACAATGAAGGTCATAAGTCGGGAAATCTGAAGGTGTTATGGAAGCCCTCCAACAAAGAGTGATTGATCTCACTCAGGCTTCGCACCGCTCCATCCAGCGCTCTCTTTTGGGAACTCACGATAGTTATCGCTAATATAAAGCGAGGAGGACGCAATCAAGGATAATTATGAGTAAACAATTTACGTCATCACCACTCCTATAGTGAGGAAAACCATTGCTCAAGCCTTTCCGTTTCACCAAGCCCCTTAATGTCATACCACAATAACACTAACGTTGTTTACCGTTATTTGCTCAATGTGACGTTATATATATTTCCTAAAAATCGCCTTAAAACACTCAATGTGGCATTTTATCGACTCACACAAAAAATTCTTTTGTTATAATCTCGTTTCATAGAAAAAGGGACCCTGATTTATCTCGGGTCACTTTTTATTTGCGTTGTTTCGAGTGTTTTTTTAAATTTCATCATGGACTCGAATTAAAAGCAATGCCTCGAAATTGGTCCCACTGAGTTCTCCGAAGTCATTTTATACAAGATGTGTGATATCATCACATTCTAAGAAAAACTTGGATTGCATAATTCAGCAGTCTGTCGGAAAATTTTGCTTTGAAGGATGGGAGTTAAGTTCATAATATACGTTATGAAACATTATTTTTGCCGATGGAGTATTTCCGATTGTATTATGAATATCTAAAAAAATTAACAAGGGTTCTAGGTTACATAGTAGGCTCACAAAATAACTAAAAATAAATAGTCGAAATTTCCAAAAATAAACCTCTAGATTTCCGAGAATAAAAGAGGAAAACATGCCATGGGAGCGAAAGGAATTTGTCGTGAATTAGTCGACTTCGAAGGGAATTTATTCAGACGGTGGTGTATCGCTGAAGCTTACCCGGTGCTGCCTATCGGGAACGCATGGCAGTTATCGCGCACCGTGTGGCGGTAGAAAGGAAAAGGGGGGGGGAGGCGGTGTGGGGTCTTGAGGACGTTGGCACCCCGGTGCGGAAAAGGGCAACCAATCCCTCCCCTCCTCACCACGGGAGTGTAAGAAGCGCGGGGGGGGGAGGAGGAGAAATGGAAGCGGGAGGGATAGGGGGTTAGACTGCGGGGAGAACCACGAGCATCCATCCGGCGTTCTTTCTGAGATACGTCGGAGGGATAAGACACCGGGATGGTTTTCGGTATGCTTTCTACGGGGTTAGGCGGGGAAGGGGCGGGAGGGGGGGGGGGGTTGAAGCCACCGCAGTTGCCCGTCTCCCTTGCGGGGAGCAGATGCCTACGAGCTGCGCATACGGAGGCTGTGAGTGGTTTTTAAAAGGAAGGGTTTTGAGTCCACACTAGGGTTGCCAACTCCGGGAGAGACGGAAGCAGTAGTTGTCCGTAGCAAGCACGCCAGAAGATTAAAGCCTGATTGACCCCACATTTTTTAAACGCTCAAATCCACAGATGCTTTGACCGATAAATCTTTAATGATAGGGAAATCTATAGCTTAAGGTAGTTTGAGTGAGATAGTTCCCTAGTCAGAATAGAGACCATATTCTAATTAATAGGTTTTAATTTCACCAGCTGTAGGTAGCGTGAATTAAATATTGAGTTTTCAATGGTGCAATGATATACCTGTATATGACTGATATTTTATAGAAATTAAATTAGTATATTCTTCTAAGTCTTTAACTTGACTCATTTTTTTGCGCGGTGCATTTCAAGCTCCTTCAAAACGGAAGGTTTTTTTGATTCCCCAAGAATAACTGTGGTGACAATATGATTTTTTTAAATTGTTGGGAAAACACAACCTATACGCTGTTAGTTTTTGACGAGGCCTAGGTGCTATAAATCCCGCATTTTTGAAATATGATCTCGTGCATACTCGTACCATTTCCAATGTAAAAGAGCTGGTATATTTTTGTCAAATATCTCGGAAAGTAGTTCGGCAAGGGGCTGCTATTTTAGTATCTTCGGAAGGGTGAGACATTTTTCATTAAAAGGAGACTGAATTAATTGATTTCTAGGTGAAATAATATTTCGATCAAACTTCCTTAAACCATCAATGTCACACGTTCAGTTTTTGACATACAATTCCAGGGATAAATTGAGCTACAGCTTTTTAATGATGGATAGCCAGGAATAATTTACTCAAGCCATCACAATCCTTCACTGCACAGTCACTTTTGCTCCAACTGCGAGTATCATTTCTGTAATGTTTACAGTCCTCATAGGATTAAAACTCACACACGGCGACGAGTTCTTTATTTTCTGCCATATGCCCTGATAGGTAGAAGCTCTGATTCTGGTACGTCTCCAGATACGGAAAAATGGATGTGCTCAAATGATGGGAAATGGGAAAAGGATTCACATCTGAGCTGCCATCCCAGATGAGCGAATGAAAAGGAAAGATTTTGAGTTATCATCGCCATTATCTGTTAACTGGCACGAGATAAATGATCGCGTCAATCAGGGTGAAGTTAAATGCAAGATTAAAACTACCCTGGAATAAGTATTCCTTAGGGTTTAGTCATTATTAATGTAGAATTACATCAAAATTGGATTAGCTCTACCCAGATGGACGGTTATGGATGATTTAATGAGTTATCTTCGGCTTTTTCGTACGATTTAGCCGAAATTCATAAAAAATACTTGGTCAGAACAAGGCCTTCGTTAGTACCCTATCCAAGCCTTAGTTCTGATGGCACTTCAGCACCTCTTGGGAATCCTCCCCCCCCCCCCCCGTGGTCCTTCCAAGATCGCGGTAATCAGTTCATTGTAGTCGCTAGAGAGCTGGCTTCTTAACCCGAGGGTCTGGATTCGAATCCCGGCAATAATGGACACTTTTGAGTAATCCTGATCCCTACATGGGTGCTGTTTGGAGAGCACTCCAAGACCAGGTTTTAAAATGCCTTCTTAAGCAACCTATTCATTTATCCATTTTCAGTTTAATGGCTCATAAGGCTATCACCATCAATCGACAACATTCACGTCAGCTATGCGACAGTCGAGCTAACTACGATATACCCGAACTCTCATTTAATCTTCCATAAACGCCAAAGCTACACCCTCTCCTGGTCAACATTAACCAGACTTCATGAAACTAAGCCCAAAAGTGGCATTTAGCCCGTAGGATGGGACGTTAAACTGTTGTCTCCTTAACACCTTTTGTGAAGAACAGTCTTAAGCAGACGCCGGATTTCTCTCTACCCCTCCTTCATTCCCCAGATAACGCTTCCCTTACCACCATGCCTACCTGTCTCTAATAGCGCAAATGACCTCGGGTGAAGGTTGCCTCCCTAAAATCACTCAACAATTGTAAATTCCTTGAACAGCTCTATTAAGGCGGGTTCAGTATAAAAGGACTTAAATATTATTATATTCATTTTCTGGCTCCAAGCTATTTTATACGCAAATAAACACTTGAAACTGCATAGTTTGAATATAAGAATGGGTGAAATTTGAGTAAAAATAATGAATTTCTGTTCAAAATAAGTGTCCTTTTCGCGTAAAACAGTTTAAAATTAGCCAATAACAGCAAAAAATTGAGTGGTATTGAAATATTGGCACCAATCCTCCATTGTTTTTGAGTTATTAAGCAACAAATATCGAAACTGATCAAGATGCGTTAGTTCAACACAAATGACGCTGCAGTCGGCTCATATGGCCGGAAAAATTGTTGACCAAAAATATTGTCGTGTCTCAGAGTGTGAGTTCCCTAGTAGTCGACTTGAGTACGAGATCGCAGTTAGCAGTTTACCGTCGACAGCAGCGTCGCACTCAAGAAGTTGTCGTCGCCGGTAGCAGGCCCGGACGACCGACCCTCAGGGACCACGACCAGTTGAGGCGACAACCGTTTCCGAGTAGCTACGATAATTGTAAGAAGTTGTCCATTTATTTACAGCTAGCGGAAGGTATCCGTTGAAATTCAACGGGTGTGAAAAAAATTGATCTAATTTTATAAGAAAACCACCAAGCTTGAAGAATACTGTCAGCGTGGTCATTTGAGGAGTTCGTAAACTTTATCGTACAATGTGTTCGTTGTAGTAGACACGCTAACCGTTGATACTGAATATTATTCTTGTTGTAAATATGCATTGAATTTATCGATTACCCCCCGAAACTATCTATCATGGGGCCCTTGGTACTCTGGGCCTTCTTATGCAGATTTTATTTCTTCGTGTTATCATGAGCCTGCAGGAATACGTGATGTTTAAATGCTAGTGGCGTGATTATCCTTTGAAAATCAAATCTCTGGTTGTCAAAGAAATAGGCTATTGTTGATTTCAGAGACAAATGTGAGATTTTTCAGCTTAAGACATGATTTTCAGACAAATAAGAAATGTGAAAGAAAATCGATTGAAAGAATTAGAAACTTCATTTATTCAGCCATCCGATAAAAAAATCCCAGCCCTATATCTTGAGTAAAAGTACTTTTAAAATGAAAAAAAATGAAACCACTGCACCGAACCCAATGCTTAACATGGACCGCCAGCGGGGACTTAGGGGGCCCTGAGGGCTTTTCAATATAGCATATGCTATAACCAGATATATTTTCTATCACCATGCCAACTTTCAGCTCACTTGGCCCAGTAGTCTTAGAGTGATGGAGCAACAGACTCGGACACCATTACATTTTTACATATTACTAAGGATAAATGCAGTATTAAAGACTTCTGATTATTTATTGAACCTCCTCGATCCTCGAGCGACATGTCGGTCTAACTGAGTTACGTTTTCCCCTGTGAATCCCATTTGGGACACGACAATATAACCGTCGAATAATCTTCATACTTTGTCTTTAATCCCGTTTCCTAATACCATAACACGGTCACCAGTGACAACAATATTTTTTAAACATTAATTTCAAGAAAAAATGAGGTTTTAGTGGACGCGCTGACCGTTGGCATTGAATGTTATACCTGTTATAAACATGCATTTTATTTATCGATTACACTCGATTAGTTTTTGAACCATGTATTCGCGACGGAACCTCCATAAAAATTGGACGAGTTATGGGCCAAGTAACGTTGAGGAAATTAGACATATTAAAGAATAAACGACTTGATAAAATGGCATATTAAGTTGAATTCATTAACCGCTTTTGGTGTTCATAATATCATGATAAGAATTGCAATGCTATCAGAGTATTTCAACACTGAAGATGAATATGTTGTGAACATCGAAACCAGTTGGTGAAATATAACATAGTAAGTAATATTACCAAGCTGTTGTTCCTCCAAGAGTGGCTTTATGCTGAAAAGTTACTTCCTCAAGTTTATCCCGTAAAAGTATGCTGGGAAATCAACTGGGATGAAAGCTTTTTTGCAAGTTAGCGCTTAGATAGATAGGTTGCTGCTAATATTGGCAACAATACGCTTGAGCAAGCAACTTACCGATACTTTTTAAAGTTCTGCTTGTGAACTTACGGAGCCGATAACTCGTGGCATTTACATCTAAAGTCGCTTTCTGCTAGTTAATTGTGTAATAAACTTGCTAATGAAAAATCCTCCATGATAATCCTTAAAAATTAACGATCTAATACAGTACCCGGAAAAAAAACGATCACACTGTCCAGTAGATATGGGAGGGAAAAGACGGCTCAACCCGAGTGATATGAAAAATCATTGTTGATTGTAAGATTCCGGGAGACTCCCGGAGGAGAATCCGGGAGAGTTGGCAACCCTAGTCCACACTTATCACCCCGCGCATGCATCACCTCCCCTTTCCCGCCCACCTCCCCCTTAAGGGAGAGAGGTGGGGGACGGGGGTGAGACGGAGAAGTAGGCAAGGACAAACTGTGGGGATGAGGAGAGAAGTAGGAGAAGATGAGAGGAAGTTAAAGGAGGAGTATGGCAGAGGGGCGGGGGGAAGGGGGATGTGGAGGGATGTAGGGGCAGTGTTCATGGGAGGGGGAAGGGTGGGGGGGGGCAAAGGAGACGACGACGCATTGAGTACTATTTCTGGAGGCGGACATTATCTTCCTGGAGCGGTGTAGTGCTTTCGGTATGCCACAAAGGGAGAAAAGGAAATGGGAGGGATCGGAATGGGATGCGTTTTGGGGTGGTGTGTGGCGCAGGGTGTGGGGGGGGTGGTTGGGGAGGAGGGGGAGGAAAGGGGGAGGAGGAGGAGCAGGAAAGGGGGAGGAGAAGAATGAAATGGGAATGGGAGATGAACGTGGGGAAGGAGTGAGGGACGCTTGGATGGGGAGAGAGAGAGAGAAGAGAGTAAGACTAGGAGAAGTGAATGGAGAATAGAAGATAAACTGAAGGCGGTTGAAGAAGATAAACTGAATTTAAAGGTTGGATGAATGTTTCTCGGGCATTCCCCGGAGTAAGAAGGTTCATTTTTTCCGACGTTTCGGTGAGCGGCTTGCTCTCCATCTTCAAGGGTTCTGAATTTAAAGGTTTTTCACAGATATTATTCATATTATGAAAAATATTTTCCACCTCCTTGGTGATTTCTTGGATTTTTTTACGATTCACGTCCTATTCTGGGCGCTTCCTCAGATATAATGCACACTACAGGGTGTATCCACTAGTATATAAGTTCATTGTTGTATCTGCAACAATAGATCACAACTAAAGGTTCGCTAGTATAGACTTATAAGAGGGCTGTTCAAAAAAATAACAAGAAAATTTTAAAAATAATTATTCCAGATTACTTACAACTTATCGGTTCATAAGCACGTTCCTTAACTAGAAATACACTTTTTCCAGGGGTGTTTCTACTTCATCATACATTCCTGAAGTGCTTTTTAGGGTATCAGCTCCCTTTTCCGTGCCGAATTATCTTTGATTGTCGTCAGTGGCGTCAAAACGACGTCTTTGAATCACTAACTTTAATGTCGGAAATTTAAAAAAAGTCACACCGATGTCGTATGTGTGTGTGAGGGTAGTCTACTTACATTGTACATTATTCCTGCCTTGCCCAGGACAAAAGGAATGGAAAAGAAAAGTGCCCAGCAGAGAAGGGAAAACGATGAATGAATATTTTAAAATCACAAGAAAGTCGAAAATCATGATTAGGAATAAAAAATTAAAACTTCACTCTCTAAAATTGTCGTGAATCCCGCAGGCCCTTGTGGTGGCGGGTCAAAGTCCTCGCTTGCGAAATCCTGGGGTCGAGTGTCCGAGTCCCGCCTCGGTTGGTGTTTCTAAATCCGGGCATGTATTTTTTTCCATTAAGCCTCTGCGAAACCCGATGAAAAGCAAAAAGTGGCTTATCGGGATTGCGTGAGGGCACGCGGAACACTAAAATTCTCCATGAAGCATAAAGCATGACACTGGCGCTACGAACCAGCACCAATTTATTCCGTTAGTGAATTGTTACATACGTAATTAATATGCGTCATCTTCAGATACGCTCTCCATGGCTTGGCGGGAAAGACGCACCAGGAGATGACTGCTACGCGTAAGAAACTGTAGTTGGTGGCAAAATGCATCATGCAATGAAAAATTCACCTGGGGATGTTTACATGCGCGGGCACCATTATATTAACATGGATTTCCACAGACTTAATGAGGAGGTTATACAACTTATTGCAGCAATCACCACCACACCAGTCAACACTACAGTAGTGGTGTTATGAGTGTCACGATATACCACTCCGCTATCCGCCACTTGATTGCAGCTCTATATGTGAGGAGCCACCAAGGTCTTCGTCGAATATTAGGAGGATAAGAGTAAGGAGGTTAAGGATTAGGGCGATAGGGATAAGGATGATGAGGACCTTGGGAGCGATGTGGTGGTTGGGAAGGGGCAGTGTGTGCTGAGCGTGTTATGGCGACCACCGGTCGTGTCTTCCCATCGGGGAATGTTACGTTATTTTATGTATAGGAGAGTACTGAATATTAATAAACGAAGTGATTTACCTGAGAGTTTGGCGTTATTCCTTTTGGACCGCACACCACACCCGTGTGTCCTACATTATAAAGCAGATGAAAAGGAGAGAGAACGCGTATTCCTCAAGCCAGATATCAAGATCAACGCGGTTCGAACACTGGTAATATATTACATAAGATCCAGGTACAAAAAAAGTCTATATGAGAGCTTCTTTACTCTCCCGCAGCAGTTCGCTGAGAAACGTTCCTAGCTTTCTCAGTTAAGGTGAACTTGAAAGAAGAGATCCCCTTAGACTTCCCTGTAACGCTATGGTGCGACCATAGAATGCGACGGCAGTGAAGACAACCGGTAACAAGCAATAAAAAATGTATGGGAAATACACGTGAGAATACTGTACTTCGGTGATGATTCATATCTGATTGTTAGCTAAGGAAGCTGAGCAGAGAAAGTTAGGTATAAGCTTCTCAATTGCTGATTACACATCACCCCTCGTTTGTTTAGACCCTAGGCTATAAGAGTTAGATTTACTTGCTCTTTTGATAGTTTTCGCCATTGCCAAATATGTGCCAAGGTATTATATCAATGTATCCATGAATAGTTGCGTTCGCTGAGTAAAAATCATGTGGTGAATATACATTATGCTATATCTCTCTCGTGTTGATGACTATAAAATCTTGAGGCCAAATCTTTGTAGGTTTACAGTGTAAAGAAAATATCTTAAAACATTTTTAGTAAGAACAAAAAATACTTATAAAAATCCTGGGAAATTTCCCTTTCTAGATCTTTTTTATCCATTTCGTAATACGTACTGTGAGGAGCAAGATGCTGAGAGCCAAATAAATCATTTATTCTGGAGAAAGAGAAGTGATTCCTGGTGTTTATTGTCTCTTTGATGTGACCGAGTGAGACGGGTTTGTTTACTCCTTGACATTGCCTGTCGGCGAATAAATATTTTGATGATGCGGCGAAGACTTAGAAAAAAAAGATTGAAAAGCATTAACCAGGTCGCCGGATTTGGAAAGAAATGATAGTATTCAATTGTATATGATTATTTTTCTTTTTTAAATCAAATCTATTTTTTATTTTATATTACAAACAAAATTTTGCCAATTAATGATGCAATACTTAACAGTTTCAAAATTGCGAAGCGAAGCAAAAATCAAAGGAATCATACTGTTAAGTCCATATATGGCTTTAACTGAAAAAAATTTGGTATAGCACCGTATATTCAGGCTCAAAACATTATAATCATCAATTCCACTTTGTTAGGCGAGATATCGCGGAACAGCATTCTAAATGATACACAAAGAATATCGTACTGTCTATGACAATGGAATGATTGACGACTGACCGTTGTATCTGATGATGACTGCTTGTCAGTTAAAACGTGTTGTACGAGTTGGAATTGAAGTAGACAGTTAAAGATCCTTTGTGTATCAGCTAAAATCATCAGTTAATATACAAATGAATATGCATTTTGGACAGAAATACCACTCTTAGACCTCGGATTATGGGCTCAAACCTCGATGGCCCGACTAACTGACGTGTATGTTTTCATGCGGTGCGCAAAAAAGTAAACATTTTGCGCGTATTATTATTAGTCAAGCTTATATATGTCATATTAAATGTTTATTTTTAATTCCTTGAATTAGGTTTACCACAAGTCCCTTATTACCTATTCTCTCTCCCTGAACTGGATGAAAGAGGGGTTCTTCATTATAGAGGCCGGATCATTAGCTCCTTTGATTTTTAAGAGAGTGGCTGAGGGAGGAGATACGCATCGCGTTTATAACATGACGAGCGCATCCATATTTTTCTAACGCTGGGGCGTGGAGGCCGAAGAAAAGGAGATGAATGTTTATTTCTCTCTCCGACGGATCCGCGGCTCCACAGTTCCGTGACTTTTCCGTAGCTCAAGCATCTAAGTTCCCGCAGTATAAATATAGAGCTTTTCCCTCCATCGAAATGCGTACACGGGCTGAAACATTATGAAACTTACAGCCTTCCCTGCACCATGCCAGCGCCCCGCTTGAATGTTTGTCGTGCAGGGTGTATCGGGTCCAAAACGTTGTCCGCGTGCAGGCAGTTTTCCTCAATTTACGCGACGAAGATGGAGCGACGCGCGCTACTTTAGTCCGTTTTAACACTCCACGAGCTTGGATGATCGCGGGTGACGAGGCGGGATTCCCGCGGGGTACAGGAATGCGACCACCAAGCAAGCGAACCGAGGTCCACCGAAAACAGTCCCGACCGAACTGCGAATCTTAACGGGATATTTCGGCGTTTTTTCCGGATAGCTCCGGTTGGTTATCAGGGGAGGCGACCGAAAACCGAGGTCATTGAGGATGGGTTGGTAGGAGTCGATTAGTATTTTGATAAAGTTAAATGCAAAATTAATTGCGAAAAATCATAAGAAATATGGAAACTTATGCCAATGGGCTTAAAGAAAAATACTTACCTGGGGAAAGTTTATTTTGGGACACTTCGATTTTTGGCAATTCAATGGTATTTTAAACAGTAGCATAACGGCACACAGCAAATATTTCGCACTTATTCGATTATGTACGCACAGATTTTCATATAAACGCGAAATAGTACCAACATTTGCTATTATCATAATTTTTGCCGGAATATATCACGCCGAATCTAACATTTGAAAAACACGTATTTCAATATAATTTTGGCTAAAATTCTTCTGCTGCGCCAAATACTAGTGATAAATCACTTTAAGGAAAACATTAAAAGTATAATTGGTTCATGTTTTTCTGTTATAATACTGGCATGATGAACTATATAGAGCATTCTCTGATGCATTTGAAGAACTCAAGAGACTCGGAGGCTGCGTGCTAGACTTATTTTGCTTGAGAAATTCAGGACAGGTGGGTATCAGAGCGACATAGAAAATATCATTTTGACGCCACACTACATTTTTAGATCCAACAGAAGCAATAAAATGAGAGGGATACATCGCCAAAAAGGTAGATACAATAGTTCGTCCTTTTTACGCACCAATAGCGACCTTAATAAAAACGCTCCACTTAAAAATACTCCCATAATACACTTCACCTCCCAAAACCTCATCATTAATACCTTCACACGGCTGGTTTCTTAACATCCTGTGCCACACGCTCATGCGGCGGGTTGCAGGGCAGTATGTAGATGTAGATATTTGGTCTCAAACTTTTTTTTCAATGAAATTTTAAAAAATAACTAAAATGGGCACTCAACGCCACACGATTTCCGCTCCAAGTGCCTTAACGTCCCATCCAAAAGGCGGAATACTAAACTTTAAGTACACCCCACATATCCATGAATCGAAATGTATATCTCTATTACAGAGCCAATTTATTTTCTTTTTTTCACACCAAGATTGCCATACCTCGGGGTCATCATCTGGTTTTTATCTGTTTTTCGAGTGGCTAAAGTTGGTGAAACAGAATTGTGATTCCCCGTTTGTAAGTGTGTGCTTGGTAGCGCGACCTCGTTAAGTGAATGTATATTGCAAACCTATATGGGTCGTCCGAACGAATATAACCTCGAAAATGAACGTCTTGGCATTGAATGGGGGTAGGAACCAAGGGGTGTGTAAAAGAGCTGCTTGATTAAACAGGCAAAATGAAAATTTCTTATCAGGGTGCGAAGTAAGTTAAAGCCATTTCGGTACTTAGGAAATCATCCAATGGTTAATGAACAGGTTTTTGAAATTTAATTCTACCTCAATAAATTGCCTTAAAAAGTTAGGAATTAAAAAGGCATGATAATTGACTTCCCTAAGTTGCTAAAAAATAACGACCTCCAACGAGAAACAGTAGCTTAATGGCATTCCACAGTTTAACAACTTTACTTAACTATTACAATACTACAGGATAGAAAGTTTAACTTGGTGGTATTGTAAAAGTTAATTTAATGAATTCTTTAAATCATTTTTACGCTGTTGGCCAAGTGGGGTAGGAACGAGTCTTTTGGTTCCTTCTCCTCCTCCCATCTCTCCCTCCCTTTCCTCATCCACCCCACTTTTCGCTTCCCCCAAGCCTTCCCCTCCTGCCCACTTCAGCGTCGCCCATCCCATCAGCTAGCTGTCCCGCAACGTCGCACCCATTGCCAATAAGCTTTACTTCCTCATGGCCGCTGCCAAGATGGACACGGACGGAGGGCGGCATTCCTTTAGCACCTCCTTAGCCATCGCCACTTACTCCTTTTTTCCCGTCCCAACGACGCCATCTCGAGTTGGGAGCGCTCGAAAGGCAGCCGAACTTTGCCGAATCTTCCACCAGCCAGGCTCATAAACATCTATATCTACATACTACCCTGAGAGCCGCCGCGTAAGCGTACGGCAGGGGGCCGTACGCTTACGCTTTAGGACATCAGCTGTGTAATTGACCTTCCCTCTGAACCTTCCCGCTGTGTATATTGACCTTCCCTCTGAACACCCAAAAAATAACATCTCTGAACATTGTTAGTTTATTCAGTTAATGTTCCTAATATTTATATATAAATATATATATATATGTATATATATTTATGAAATTTTGAAGCACACCATTTTATGTACACCATTTATTATGTATTCTGGATAAATCAAATTCCATGTAAAATGAGAATTTTATGACAAATCTTGGAATGAAATTGTAAACATGTAAGGTTTTGGGAGGTGAAACGGTGACCTGTATTATGGGAGTGCATTTAGTGGAGCTCAGTTTATATAGTGGTCGCTTATTATGCGTGGAAAGAGCGAATTTTCGTACCCATCAGTTCGGCAATGTACCTCTCTTATTTTATAGCTTCTGTCAGACCTAGTGATTTAGTCAGGCGTCACGATTATACTCTGTTTCGCTCTGAAATACACCAGTTCTGAATTTCTCAAGCAACCTAAGCCTAGCGTGTAGCCTCCGAGTCTCTAGGAGCTCCCACCTTAATCCCTCAAAACGTTGTGAAACACTAAAGGTTCGTTCGTAGAAGTTTTTAACGAAGAGTGATGCTTTCTTGGTTGAATTTTTATGACCAGTATCCCAAGTGTTCATAATGGAAGTTTGCTGGCGGTAACTATTAGAACACACATATCATAAAGTGCGTTAAAGTAAAATAAATTAAAAGGGCGCAAAACACAAAGATCAATTCCCCAGACGGAAAAATCAATGATTAGAAAAAAAATTATCAGCGTCTTCCCGTTGGTTCCCCCGTAAGAATTCTAACGCAAGAGAAAAATAAACACGATGGATTCTGAATCAGCCAATTCAATGAAGAAACAGAGGAGATGACCCATATTTCAACGAAAAGCCGTGACCAAAGCTGAAAGGCTAATAATTAACAAAAGTAATATTTATTCACCGAGTATATACAAAGCATAATCCAAGCAATGTTTTAATCAAGTTGCTAACAGATGAAGAAAAATATAACCAGAGCAAATAACGCAATTTAACGTACACACATTCGAAGTGACGATATGAGTACGTATGAAACGTAAAAATACCCGCAGGGAGCACGAGATTTCAAACTTTGGCAGCCAGAATCATCGCCAATAACTGTAAATATTAATTCAGAATGAATTCATCTGGTTCATAAAGTTGAACTCCATAACGTGATGCCTGACACAATGAACACTCGCCGAGATCTCCCAAAATCCCCAGAAACAGGAATTGCTAATGCGTAGAAGATCATGAGATGGTAGCTTTCTTTTCAATGTGTTAAAGTCCTTGCGGCTTGGAACACATCAGCGCTCTTAAAAGACGATGAACGAAACGTTAGGAAACCCGATGGTCGGAATCAGGTCGCGACCGAAGTTTTATGAGTGCAGTTTTCAGATTCGATCAAAAATGTCTTTGAAAACGTGAACTTTTTACGAAAGAGTGATTGAAAACTTTATACGATCCCTTTTTAATGCCTTCGTGGAAAATCGAAACAAAAATAACAATCGCTGATGCGATTTTTCTTAACTCACATACATACTCTTACCGAACGTGAATTATCTCAGTTTTCAATGTCTTTTTAAGTGCGCTGGAACTGAAACGAATAAAGAGCAATGCGTTATCTGGTGTTATGAAATGAAAATCGCCGGTGAAACAATTAGAAAGCGCCCGTTAACATCTGGGAATGTTTTAAGCATTGAGGTATATAGAGTGGGCACTTACTATGCTGGCCAATGCTGGAAGCTGAAGCCAGCCCTCCATCTTCGTTGACCCTCATTTTCCTATAGCGCTTATGGGCTAACGCACACTAACTTTGCAATTTTACGATGTTTTCCATCAATAACTGACTAGGATTTCTAGATAGACAACTTACTTTCTAACGTGCATTCTCTTACATGTTTTGATTTTTTATTTAAAACAATAATAATCCGCATTCCCAGTGAAAACTACGATAAAATTGATTATAATTCAAAGCACTAAGCAGCCAACGTATGGTTCATGAGTTCTTTGCTTAAATTTCAAAAAGATAGTAGATATCCTCGCTTTACATCCGCTAATTCGTCCATTCAGTCGTGCTATCCATAGGAAAGTAACGAAAGAGCAGGGACTAGAAATACGGTTGTTTTTCTGTTGTCAGGCTTCATTTTGATGACAGAGTGCCCTCTGCATATACCTCAATGGTTTTAAGCCTCTGGTTTCGTCCAACATCCCCGCCACGAATCATGGGCGGACGAAGCAACAGGAAGTTAAAAACGTGAACTCCGCGGCGCAGTGCATTTTCGCACGCGGACAGATCGAAGCTATCGACCAACGCGAGTCTTCCTTCTCCTATTCCCACTCCCCTCTCCCCTCACCCATCCCACGCTTATCGACCTATCGTCGAGTTACGTCACCACTCCATTCGTCATGGGATCCGTCTTCGGACCACCAAACTTCTCTCTCACTCTCTCCCTCCCCTTCTTTCCCATCGGCCGCCGCTTTTAGCCGCACGCCACCCCCGCGTCCTTGTTGGAGGCGTCGGAAGACCCGACCGCGATAGCCACACGGAATTCCCGCGAGGAGAATCCGCTCCGCCCACGCCCCACGTGTGAAAGATGACCGCGTGCGCTGCATCTACACACTACCCCATCGAGTCGCCGCTGCCGCGTGGGGCAGAAGGTGTTAGGACACGAAGAGAAAGGGAAAAGAGTGAGGGAGAGGACAAAGGTGAACTGTATATTTGACAACATTAGTCGTTCAATCCTAAGATTGGATAACCGCAGCCCTCCACCCTACCCTATCTAATGCCAGTTCTCTTACTTTCTGGTAGCTTTTCCTATGTGTATACTTTCTCCTTTATTTGGTCCATGAACTTATTTTGGGTCTTCCTCTGGAGGTTTTCCCTTCTATTATATCCGCAATTACATTCTTCTCCAACCAGTTGTGCCTCAGGGTGTGTCTAATCCACCAAGTTCCTCTTTTCTCTATGGTGTTCCATACGGCCCTTTCCTTTTCTACTCTTCCGTAAACTTCACCATTTCTTATTTTGTCCGTCCATTTAATCTTCAGCATCCTCCTCCAACACCAGATTTCAAAGGCTTCCTGTCATTTCTGGTCCACTTTTCCAATTGTCCATGCTTCCGATTCAGAGAATACCACGCTTCATGCTGCATGCTGGTATCACGCTTTTTTTCTCAATGGAATTAGTGGCGTGTCGAAAGTAAACATTAAAAGCAAATTAGATTATTTTTCGAATGCAGCTTTTGAAAATTCTCTGTAAAATCCAGATGCTTTTAAATTGTCTAACGTGCCGGAGATGATACCTCATTTTAGCCCATTAAGGTATTAACACTCTTTACACAACTAACATAAAATTAACGCAAGAAAGTTTCATCCTGCAAAAATTAGTTATCTGCGTGACTTGACTCAAAGTCTTGAAACAGGCCAAATGTGAAGCTTAGAGAGAAATAGTTTTAGCAGCACCTCCTAATCTCCCCGGCGACCCTAACCTTGGGGAAGAACTGACAGCAGAAGATGCCAGATGAGACAAAGACGGGAGACGCGAGAAGGAATTTTCAGGAAGCCAATGGCAGATTGGACAGAGGGTGGGAGGCTATCGAGCCATGAAGATGGAAGAAGGGATTGTGGGGAAGAGAGGGCAAACACTTTTTGAACCCCCGGAGGCGAGACCGCCGCAGATTCTGCTGGTTCACTCCTTTCGTGCGTCATCGATGCAGGAATAAAAAGGCTTAAACATCAGAGCAGTCCTCCGGTCTAAAAACCCTTCTCCATTCCACTCCCTCTCTTCCGCACCCCGTGCCTCACTCATAAAACTCTGGGGCCATAAGTCGCGTTTCATTAACTTCTCTATTTTTGACGAGTTCCTTTGCAAAGGAGACACCACACGAAAGGTCTGCGAGGTTTTCTTTTTTTTTTGCTCTCGTTTCCAATTTTGCGATATTCCGGTGGTTAGGGTGAAAGACAAAAACGTTTGTGGGCTTCCGAGCAGACGGTCTGTGGAGGAGTCTGGTCCAACATACCGTTTTATTTGTTTTATATTCCTTCCTTGAACGGGAAAAAGCCCCGCCCCTTTTGTTGATCCGCCGTGTCTTCTTCTCTCTGGGTCGGCCAATCCCGATTCGACTCATAAATAGCGCAGTGCGGATTGAGATTTTGAGATGTGGTCTCCATATCGTAATGTTTGGAGACGTAACTGTCTGGAAAAACAGGGGGGCCAACATCATCAGAACGAGATGCATTCCGAATAGATTCCTTCCGGCCGTTCGTTTCCGGCGTGAATAACGCCACCTCGATATCTCCAACTCGGATGATATCATAACTGGTCGCGAGAAAGATGGTAAACGGCCAATGCCGTCAGGGGAACAATTTACGTCATCCTTCCGGTATTCCAGAACAAATTATTCCAACCATTTTTGATACACTTAATTCCTATGCATCCAACACCAGAAATATTTCCGGTTTAGAAACTTTTGCCTGTTCTAAATAGCCATCCTTCTGCTTCACCATGGGGCACACGAAACTTCTTCTTTCTCCTTCCTTTGTCTATAATCATGCATTTGTTGAGGAAAACGGTTTCTTTCCATCCTTTGGATTTTACCATGCCACCGTCTACTGCATTCCTCAATTTTCTCTGACTCTCCTAAAATACTTCCCTTATTCCTTGATTCTCGAGCAAGTAAGACTTTTTTTTCACTTGCAAGTCTCATTCCTGGAGCATCTTTTTTATTTTCCTGGTGAGACATCCACATTTCAGAGTCATACAGCAGCAGAGGAACCGTCGACACGTTAGTCAAATATTTCCGCAAATTTTACCCCTCATATAGGAAAAATGCATACTATTCTTATCCTTACTTCCATGAAATACATACGTCTAACCACCAATCTGATTTTCTTCGCGTACCCCTATAACTCCAAGTACTCACACCTCAGGATCATCGCACCACATTCAGGGAATCATAGAGTTATATGAATATAAAAACTCAACTTGTCCATTTGAAATCGTTAGTGCACAAACTTCTTCTATAGGATAAAATTATTTCCAAAGGCATCAAACTTTTTTATTATCACCAGGAGAAACTAAGCGCACCACACAATTTGTGCCCGAAAAATGTGTCACAATTGCTAGCTCGCATTTTTTTCAGAATTCCTCAAGGGCGTTGAACGGGATTCCGAAATATTTGAGACATTTCTACGGAAGGGATAAGGAATGTAAGAAAAATTCCGCGCTCAGCGGGACCACTCCGCTTGGTCTCCGCTCATCACTTTAACCCACCCACTTAACCGCAGTGCACAACACCATTTCCCTCGAAAGCGTTTTTAATACTTCGTTTGGTCATTCCTCGCTAAGACGAGCCATTACGCACCAACCGCACCAAATATTCGAGCGAGCAAGAGAGAGAACCCAGAGCATTTCCTCCAGTCATTTCGTCGTCGTGTGCTCAGTGGAAAAGAGGTCGAGCAAAAATACGATAATGCCTCATGCAGTTTTCGTTTTCCGGCGAATGGATTCTTTTTAAGAGTCCCTTCTATGTGTGTTACACGGAACTGGTAATGTTTGCGATTTTAGCGACACTTTATAACAATTGGCAGCCGACATAAAAATATGACTATGAAGGTCTCGGTGAGTATCACTATTTACTATGTGAATAAGGTAAATGAAGGGCACTTTTAAAACTCCAAACCATACGCATTCGTGTTTCCAATAATTTTCGTCTGACAACGAAGAAAAAGTTATGAGAATAATCAACGCTGAATAATGATAATTTTTTGTGGTTTCATGACGACACACCATTTTTTTCCCCAAATTTTTCACTCTTTCATGAGGTTTTTCATCGGCCACCATTGGTTACAACTTTGCAAGGAGTAGATATTCACATAAGCTTCGACTCCAAAACTTCCGGATCAAGTTTTTCGACAGTTACGATGCCACATATTCTTTCTTTACTCATTCCAACAACTCTCGGGCCATATATATGAGTGATGCGACAACACTGAACTCCATTTCACGCGATTACATTGGTACATAGATTTTGGATAAATCACTAGGAATACACTCATTATACTAAATTTTTTGACGGGAAAATGGTCAACGTTTCGGCTAATGAAGTAAGGTTGCATATGGAGTTTATAAATCGATAATTTATTGAGAAATTTTGATTAGAATCCGCTCAATCCAAACCGAATGGCGAAAGTGAAAGATGAGAGATAATATTCAACACACTTGATCAGGAAAATAGGTATAAAAGTATTTCCACATTCAAAACTCACGATTTAAAGATCCTACATAATGCTCATAATGCTGCTTCATAATGAAGCATCAAACACACTCCATTCGTTAAGAGATCGAAAAAATGGAGGTGTATATTTCCGATCTCAAGATATCAGTGCTAAAAAACTCAGCCATATAACAACAAGCCTCTACTATCAATGAACACCGAAAAAATATGTGTTTACCTGCAGGATTTAGAGCATATTTTGGATAGCTTTAGGAATAGCTTTTCCGGAGCTCCCAAAGTGATTATGCTTCAAACTCGGGGTTGCACAATTTTTTAGGCGAACAGGAGAGCCACAGACACTCTCTTCAACCCAATCATCGTGCTGCACTCATACACAGGTAATACGATCCTCCTTTAAACGGATTCATAATACAAAAGCAAGCATAATACAAAATCAGGAGCAGCTGACTCCATTTAAAAGTCCCGTGCAGTACGGATTGAGCTGCATGATAATGTATTGACTGCGTACAGGTAGTTTCCGCAGATTGGATAGTGTGCATGGTTATCATCATTTTATTTATTTCTCTGTCTTGCGCAGTATAACTGTTGATATTAGCCCCACCTCACGCAACCTCGCCCAAGTGTCTGTATCATTGAGGTAGATGGAGAGGGCGCTTGCTACTGTGGCCATAGCTAGACGCTGTTAAGTGGGCGTGGTCTGCTCGCCACTTTTGGTAACTTCAATTTTTCTTTAGCCCTTACGGGATGGCGCATAATTTAGCAATTTTACGATGTCTTTAAACGATAACTTACTAGAAATCAGCATAGATTCCTTTTTTATTATGGATTCTACTTACATGACTTGTTTCATTATTAAAATTAATAATAATCCGCATTCTCTGGGAAAACTATTGTAAAATCGAGTATAATCCATGGCAATAAGTAACTAACAAATGTTTCAAGAGTTACTTGCCTTAAATTTAAAATATATGGTGGATATTCGTACAATACATTCGCTAATTTCTCCATTCCGTCGAGCTACCCAAAGGAAAGCAAGGATAGTGACCAATATGGTTATAATTTTGGTTTTCGGGCCACATTTTGATGACGAAATGCCCTCCCCATCTAACTCTATGGTCTGTACCAACAAAAATTCGGCTTCATCAAAACGATCTGAGCCCCTTTTAGTTCGTAGCACCAAGGTATGAGAGCATACTCAAAAGCAGCCACCAACTCCTGACCAAACCCTCTCTCCGACCCCGAGAAAACAACAAGCCTATTGGCGTCGGCCACCAAAAGCAACCCCTCCCTGCCCTTTTTCGTATTCCCACTCGGGAAAGAAGCGGCAACAGAAGCAAGCCTCTCCGAGCACATTGTGTTCGTTCCACGCGACCACCGACGGGGAAGGGGAAGGAGGCGGGGTAGAGAGGGGATGGGTGATTGGGGGGAGGGGAAGAGTAAGGCACCACCTGTGCGCACCCTTTCGCGCCACCCACACCAACCTCTCCCCTCCTCGCCTTCCCATTCCACGAGAGAGAGAGAGAAAAAAATATCCCCTCTCCCTTCCTCTCTCCCCTTTCTCTTCCTCCTTCCGCCATATTTATCCTCTGACGGCACGAAAAAAGACTCGCATGGGGTGATAGAGGAGTTGGAGTGGGTTGGGGCGAACGGAGGGAGGAAGGAGGGCTGGTAAGAGGGAGGGAGGGCTGTGCGGGCGTGGAGTGGGTGCAAGGGAATAGGACGCTCGTGGAGGGGCAGTAATGCACGATTCGGACGGAAGAAGAAGCGTGCATTGCACGTTTCCACCCGGCACAAGAAGTGCCTACAGAGGGAATTGAGATAATGAGGACATAAAAAGTAGCATGCAAGTGCCTGTTGCTCATGACCAACTATGCCGTATAACGGTTCGAACAAAATAGTCAAAGTGTATCTACTTACAGCGCCACGGGCCGCCTAAAATCCTTCTTAGGGCATAACTTTGAAAGAGTTCTCTAATTTTAATGATGAATGAGGTCCCAAGGTTTGATAACGTGATCTCTACGCAGAGATGATACAAGTTTCCTCCGAAATATGCACATCAAACATCAAAGTTGGTGACATTTTATACGTCAAAGTGAGATGGAAAGTGAAGAAAGACAAATCATGAGTTGACGATAGCAAAGAGGCTTTAAATATGTTAGAAGACGGGGCTGAATATAGGGGTAGAAGGTCAAATATTCGAGTAGGTCGAACAGTTTAAGTCACTGCGTAGTAAACTGAAGGAAAATGGCTTCCGTGGCTGGGATATCTTATGAAAAAGTCCCTTAAAAGAGCATTTTTGAAGAGAAGTGCATTGATTTATGATTATCTAAATAGAGACGAAGAAAAATTGGTGAAAACTCTGACATAGACCGCGGTACTAAGAGTGTCGTAAATGTAGCCATTGTGGAAAGACTATAAACGTAAAGTGGAGTCATTTTTGATCCTGAATTGTTTTGGAAAAGAATATAGATGATGAGTAGGTCAGCGAAGAGGAGAAAGTTTTGAGAGTGGGTGGTGGGCAAGGGATGAAAGTTTAGAGGCGTGGATTTGGAGGTGGCAAAAAAGATGACTGGAGAATGCATTAAGATTGAAAGCATGTAGAGGAGGGTGATAAAAAGCAAACGATAGGAAAGCTTGGGATAGGAAGAAGCAGGATAGAAATTTTGGATGCATAAGAAACAGACGGTGGGTTCGAGGAACTTAAAACGTATTGAAACGAATATTACTTAAAAGACAAACGACAACATTTAAGAATACATTTCAAAATTATGTCATACTTTTTAACAGTGTTTTATTCTTAGTCGACCGGTTTCGTCGCATAGGTGACATCATCAGGTTGTTCGATGGTGTCGCCTAAGCGACAAAACCAGTCAACTAAGAATAAAATACTGAAAAAGTACCAAGTAATTTTGAAATTTATTCTGAATGGATTTTCACAAAGTAAAGCCTGTAACCATCGAATTTTAATTTAAGAATGCCTAAGAAAAATGGTTTAGCGAAACCCTACCGCATTATCCCCTTTCTAGGGAAACTGTGAATCAGATACCCTAACAGCTGAAGGAAATAAGCGCATTTTATTAAACGATTTTATGAAATGGGTTCCGGGAAAATATTGCCGCATGCAGCACGTGGAGTGGGTTGAATACAGCGTGGTAGGCTGAAGAATAAACATCACTGAGGACATGCGGAAAAAATGGCGAGGAAGCGGAGACAAACAAGAAAGAGCAGTCGAGACAACTCCGCTGCCGCACTATCAGCAGCGGCCGGGATTAGCAATGGGCAGAGGGTGGGAAGGGGGAGAGAGAAAAGTGGAAAAAGCGAGGGGGGTGGAGATAAAATATGATATATGTACGTGAAGGGCAGCGCGAGGACGGGGAAGGGCAGAGGGAGGAAGTAATGTTAGTTGGAGAGATTAAAGGACTCGAATCGACAGGGATGGGAGGACTGGGTCTGAGCGACGTCGTGGTAAGGACGTCGAGACCTTTTTCCAACTGCCGAGGAATTGAGGTCAGGTGCGCCTATATTACCGCGGGGGCGTGCGGCTGCAGATAACAATTGAGGCGAATCGATTAGCATGAATAATGCACACTGTGGACGTCCAAGTCCCTTCGTTTTTTTTTTCTCCCTCTTCCTCCGCTCCCTTGTGCCACCTCTTCCCCCTTCCCCCCCACCTCTCACTCAATGGCCATACCCTCCCTCCCTCTCTCATCCTCTTTCCTTTATCGCCCGCGTCAAATTCGAGAGCGCGCGGCTTGAGCAGTCAATTTGGTTGGATTCGCCCCGAAATTTGTTTGCCGAAGAGAGAGAGAGAGAGTGTGTGTGTAAGGGGGGACTAAAATATTGCATTATTTTGTCGCAGAATGCCGAGGAAATTTTTACTTTTCTTAAATACGACACCACTTAAAGGGGATTGGACCACCGCGGCAATCTTTTAAGGCCATCAGCATAGAGGCGACTTAGCACTTTTGAAAGTTTTCACGAATTAGTCTGAGAGGAAGTACCCGAGTGTGTCAATATGTCAGCCGTTTAGTACACTTCCTGGTTCTACGACGTAATCGATGCATCATTTAAGTGCGCTGAGGGAAATGAGTGTTGCCCACGCCCCCTTCCGACTCGGGCACGATGGGGTTATAGGCTTCTTTAGTCCAAAATGATAACTTTTTGCATTTTAACTCTCTACGGCACAAGTACTGTCAGCATATTCATTAATTCTGTCGTAACGCTTGTCTTTTTTTTAGCATATTGTCCCCTAGTTGAATATGTGTCAAATATGTTCGCCATATTTAATAGACTCGCAACCGGGAAAGAATGCTCATTGGAGAATAGAATCGGATAACAAGAGTTCGCAGATCTTGCTTTCGATTCGTCCTCTCTGTACTTTCTGCAACTTACTTCAAGCTTTCACTCAAATTGAGTCATTGAGTTATTTTCCGCGGGTAAAATTTATCGAAAACCTTTCCAATAATGGTCCTCTACGCCATACCATCTAGAGATCATTTCAGCACATGTTACAACTCAAAGATTTTTTGCTGCCAGATGGAGTAATACAATACGAAAAAATAGTTTGTTAATCGTTTTTGAATGTCTTTTCCGCTAGTTTTTCAGATCGAAAGATATTCAAGTACTCTCATTATTCTTTTATTCAAACAGATATTTTTTCCGCATCTTGAGAGCGATACTTAGAAGCAGATATTCATTCAGCAGTCATAAGAAATTTTTGGGACGAAGCACGTGGACAGCCGGGGACTTCTGTCGAAAGAAATATTCTCTTCATGAGAAATGGACGTTAAATTATAAGCTATGGGCAAAGTGAGGAGTACGCTAATACTGTATGCTGATAATACTAAAAGGAAATTGCTTTACAGGTGGCGTTTATTACTAGTCCTCATCGAGGAACAACAGGACGAAAAGCTCAGGACTCGCTTCGTTTTCATACTTCAGTTCACTTCATTGTTTTCTTTCTTTGTAAGACAAGCGTTTGAGAGAAAATTTTTCGCAGAAAAACAAAATTTCTTTTTCATATAAGTAACCTCAATCTTCAATTTTGACATTAAAGGAAATATTGTTTACGCCTAAATTAATATGGGAATCATTTTTCATGGTTTTCATGACGGATAATGTCAACTGAGTTTTTATTTCCGATAACTGTTTTGCAAACGTCTTCATTGCGTTATAAACAATAGTACAATTTCCTTATGCCAGGACGATGAAATTAAAAAAGCATGAATGGTTTGAAGTTTTAAAAGAGTATATATACCTTTTCTACCGCGAATAGGAGACCACATGGCATTATTAATGGTAGAATTTTTAGAGGAGCAATACAAATTGCCACATCGCTAAATCGTGCGTGGTACCGATAAAATTAACTTTTTTTGAAACTATAAAGTTTGCTCTTTTGATTAAATATGGAGTTAATGTGATGCGGCAGTTGAAAAAAAACTGGCTCATTTTTTTTCGTAATAATCTCCTGAGCCATGTCGAAATGTATTTATATGTTGTTTTTTTTCTTGCCGAACTCTTTACCTCCACACTCCACTTAACACGTATCATTTCGTATATACACTCACGCATTTATCAACAACTAGTTATGACGATAAGAAGCCCTTCCGGTCACCTCTCTCTCTCTCCAGGGTCGTTGAATCGGTTGAGCAGCGAGGGTGGTTGGGTAAACAGGAATGAGAGGGGAGTGGGAGGAGGGCGGGAGGGGGTTGAAAGAGGATGATAAGAGGCGAGCGACGAGCGAGGCAAACCAGTCCCCATTCTCCCTCCTACCCTCCCTCCGCCAAGGGTGTACAGGCGAGTGGGACTCGCATAGGGGAGGGGCGTGCGGTGGGGAATGAGTTTTTTTTTTAAATAAGGCCGCGTTTGAAGGGGTAGGGGTTCTCAAAAGGATAAGAGAAAGAGAAAGAAAGAGGGTTGGAAGGTTTTGCCTGTTGTGAGGCATGACGACGAGAAAAATGAGGAACTGTGCATTGTGCTTTTCTCGATGATTTGCAATGCATACGCGGTGTGGTGATGAAAAATATATTTTGCTCGGTGTCCACGGTACAATATTCTCCGCAAAAGTGTTTTTATATTTCTGTTTACCCATTATGCAATTGAGCTGCAGTATTGTAGCTGTAATAATTCAAACTTTATACATTTTCTTCGAACTTATTAGTGGATATTTTTCTTAAAAAATGAAAAATTTGATTTCTATCAACGACGATTCAATCGATGACCAAGTTTCGAAACAGGGCATCACATGAACAATATGCACACAGAAACCATGGTCGTTAAAATATACATATTTGTGGAATTGCAGTGGTTTTTGGACATTCAACATAGCTACCGATAAAAGAGATTCCCCGTCATTCTGGACTTATATCGCCTTGCTAAAAGTATTTCCGAATAGCTCATTCTGACGAAAAGAAATTTGAGAATGAAAAAAAGAACCCGACAAGAGACAAAATGTGGATTGAAAAAAAATTCATTCGTGGCTAAGTTGTGGGCTCTCCTATCTTTTTCTAATATTTTATAACATTAAGGCTTTTGATTTAAATATGCTAAGAAGTTTCTTAAGGTTACATTTTAAATTTGTGTATTTGTCTCGAGAAAATAGTCATATTATTTCATTTCCATTTCTGGACTCGTGATGACGTATACTTTTAGATTAAAATTTTGTTGAAGGGGAAGGAGGCGGGGTAGAGAGAGATGGGTGATTGGGGGGAGGGGGAGAGTAAGGCACCACCTGTGCGAGCAATTTTCAGTCAGTTATACACCCATCAATTTAAAAGCACTATAATAATACTTCTAGCGAACTTTTATTCATACACAGCATCGTAAATGACGGCTGGTGACAAAAAAATATTGCCTGACGACCTTAGGTCGGGCTCAGGGTGAAACGTCGAAAAAGCACTTAAATACACATCTATGTTACGCACATATTTCAACGGCTTTTGTAATTAAATTATGACAAAGATAATTAAACATAGAATTTATCTCTAAGAGAAAGAAATCCCCACAATTCTCCGTATCTCAATAGTGCTCATGGAGATAATAGTTATCAACAGTAAATGCACTCGAAAACGAACTGGAAAATGAGTAAATGATAAGTTGGAGTGGAAACGAGAAAAAAAATCCCCGATCCATGGCGAGACCTGATGGCACGTTTTGTACGACGGCGAGCGAATAAATTATCTAAGACTGGAACAAGTCATGTCGCTAAGAATTCAATTATGATAAAATGACGATCTAAACCGGCTTTGAATTCCAAAATCTAGTCGTATGTCTTGAAAATACGATTGTTCCTGAATTACGACGATTTTAAACCCATTTACCACATAAATTCCTACACATTTTGACGTATCAGCCCTCCTATGGTTGGTTGGTTAATTTGGGGAGGCGACCGACAGCGGTGGTCTTTTGCGTCATTGAGGAAAGGCGAGCAGGTTGGTGGTTAAAAGATAATTTAAGGACCGGACAAAGAGTGGAGAGAAACCCGGAGTCGGCATTATAGTGCT
Organism: Ceriagrion tenellum; assembly: GCA_963169105.1. NCBI lineage: Eukaryota > Metazoa > Arthropoda > Insecta > Odonata > Coenagrionidae > Ceriagrion > Ceriagrion tenellum. The sequence continues at coordinate 84,636,353 of OY720633.1, read as the reverse complement.
CGCAGAGTTTCTGTGCCCTGGAGAATTTCTCCAAGCCTAGCTGCCCATGGTAGATGAGCAGCGATTGGCTGCCGGCATCTAATCCCGTAACCCGGTTCTTAGCTCAGTTAGCGCCGCGTACGAATACTGTTAAGTGGCGACCCAAAAGAATCTGCGAAAACGAACGCTATGCCTCGCAGACGCGAGGGCCTTTAGAATAGAAATACTCTGGACGAGAAACCACTATAGATGTTGAGTCAAAACATGCAGTGATTGAAATAGTCATCGCAGTGAGGTTAGAAAGTAATCCCCATCGGTGCAGGTCATTGTGGTTACACGATAAATAAACAAAACTTAAATCCTCTTCACCAAAATTTTGAAAAATACAAATACGAAAATTCCGACTAATTATCATAAGAACCGATATTTTTATCGCCAGGAAAGATATCAGAATTTCTATTCTTAAGGCCCTCGCGTCGGCGAGGCATAGCGTTCGTTTACGCCGATTCTTTTGGGTTGCCACTTACGGTATTCGTACGCAGCGCGCACTGAGCTAAGAACCGGGTTACGGGATTGGATGCCGGCAGCCAATCGCTGCTCATCTACCATGGGCAGCTAGGCTTGGAGAAATTCTCCAGGGCACAGAAACTCTGCGAGCACTATAGTTTGCTCTAATCGAAAGGCGCCAAGGGCACCGGGGTCTAATCTGTCACTCAACAAACGGAGAATCTGAAGTGACCTCCATCGGACACCCAAGTAATCGGCTAAAGGATATCACATCATAAAAATCACATAAATGTCATTTCAAACATATTCCGGCCACTTACAGAAAGAAAACATCATCTCTTCTAAGTGATCCACAAAACCATATATTTCCGCGTATTTTTTTTACCCGTAAATTGAACCCAAAACTACACGGTGTGAAATCCGGCACTAGGTGTAACGGAGAAAAAATGGCACTTTTAATAATGCCATTTTAAATGTTAATGTGATTTTAGCAAAGAAGTGCTTTTATGAAGTGAGCTATCCAAGGCAATTGGATTGTCAATCAAATTTAAGTAACTGTAAGCCTCAGTTTTTGTGTTATTCGAAAATTAAGGTAGTTTGTTCAAGATAGTTCTCTAGTCATAATGGCAACCATATTCGAAATATACGTTTTAATTTCAGCAGCTGTAGGAAGCCTAAATAATAAAAAATATAGCTTTATTAATAGTGCAATGATATACTTTCATATGACTGATATTGTAAGTTATTAAATAAAAATGGTTCTTTAACTTGACTCATTTTTTTCACGCGGAATGTTTCAAATTCCTGCTCAACGGAAGGTTTTTGTGATCCTCAAAACAATTCCTGCGGTGAAAATATGATGTACTTTTTAAACAGCCGAGTAAACATACACACCACACTCTCAATTTTTTGACAATATCTAGGTGTTAGTAATTCCTCATTTAAAAAAAAAAATAAGTTATCTCTGGAGTGCATTAACGTACCATCTCCCATGCAAAAAAGGGCTTGTATTTATCGTCGAAAAATCTCAGAGAGTAGTTCGGTAAGGAGCTAATATTTTAGTACCTTTGGAAGGGTGAGATATTTTTCTTCAACATGAGATCAAATCCATTGATTTTTTGGTGAAATAATATTTCGCTCTAACTACCTCAATGTAATAACTGAAGTCTAAATGTAGCAATTCGATAGAAATGGCGCTATATTCGGCTCCTATGGGTGGAAAGTGTTCATACAAGAATATATTCCTCGAAAAATCTGCATATTTTATAACTAAATTCCGTTTTGTCACTAACTCAAGGTATCTCCTCGGGAAAGTGAGGACATTTTTAAACACTGAAAAAGGAACGGTGAAAATTAAGCATTTCATTTTTACTTTCACAGTCACGGTGCACCCCACCTTAACCCGTAACACCCGCGTCAGCGTAAACGGTAAGAATTTCCACGGGACGTTTTGCAGTGGGAGGGATATTGCAAAACGGGTTGTATAACGTGGAGAAAAAAACCATGCCCCTCCATAAACGTGGAGGGGAGTTTGAGATTAAAATGGGCGTTTTTTTTGCCTGACTATAGAATACGAACATTCCTTCTCCCCGCCATACCCTTGAGGAGGTCGGAAAATATGACAAGAGGAGTGAAGCGATAAAAAGCAGCCCGATGAAAAGAGTTTGACAGGTTGAGAGAGAGGGTGAAAAGAGGTGGGTGAAGGAGGCGGTGGTGCTTGCAACGTCCCGTCTTCAAAAGCACTCACCCCGCACGCCCGACGATGTGCAAACAGGCCCTCGTGTGACGAGAGACGATCGATGCACGCGGCTCAAAGAGTGGGGAGGAGGGGAGGAAGTGAATGCATACGTACTGGGACCTCTTCCGAAACTAAAAGGTGCGCACACGTCATAGACGCGGAAATCGGCCGGAAACAGATAATAAAAACTTGTCGCTGAGGTGTCAGTGGTGCTGTAAGGGGGTTGTGTCCGTCGGTCTGACTCAGGAGCCGCAGCTAACTATACAGCTCACCACATTCAGCTGGCAGCATGGGCTAAATGGATAATGCTGTTTCCAAACTAACGCAGCGCGTACTAATATCTCCACCCATAGGCAACCATTCACGAATCTCACGCTTAATTAAAGCAAGTTACTTCTTAGGAAAATATTTTCATATTGGAAGATTCGTAAATATATATTTAGTACCCTGCATAACACAACGTCAATTTTCCAGCTATTACTGCCAACATCGCACCTACCGCCTTCATTCATTGGTTGTTCAATCCAAAGATTGGTTGACTGCGGCACTCCATTCTTCCCCATCTAATGCAAATTCTCTTACCTCCTGGTATCTCTTCCTATGTACTTTCCTCTTTATTTGGCCCATCAAATTTTCATGGATCTTCCTCTCGGGTCTTTTCCTACTTGACTACCGCCTTACGGAGGTTTAAACGGGAAAAGAACCTCCATAAAATACGATATTATGAACTAAACGAGGAGCGCCCATAACAAGCTAATAACTAGATACAAATGGGATTCATGAATTTGAAGACTTAAAAAACAAATAATTTCACTTAACAGTAGAATCTCCAGCAATGGAGGAATCAAGCAAAATGGCGGAGGCGAATAAAGAGTTTTATCAGAAGAAGAGCCCATTTACAGCTGAAAAAGCGAGCTTGAAAGCAAGGAAGCACCTTATTAAAGCAGGTTTATCAATATATAAAGTATGCCCGTTCTGGTAATGAGACAGATATGGCCACAAAAGGAGAGTATAAAATGATATAGTTAAGAAAACTGCTGTGTTTTAGAGGAATGATGAAGCTCAAGTGGGCGTATAGAATCACCAATGAAAAATTCTAGCGGAAAGCTTTGGAGAATAGATGTTTTGCGAAAGCTCGGAGAACTAAAAGACAGAGCTGAACACATTCTTTAGCACGTTAACCATTAAAAACACATCGCAGGGAAGAATTCACGGGAAAAATTAAGAGTGCTCCACTGAGAAGAATTTACAGTGCATTCTTTTTTGTGAGAATTGTAGAATTAAAAAGTTTTGAAGGAATGAAAGGGCCAACTAAAGAGTATGATTCTGCTGGAAAGAAGATAAAGAGGGAGATTCGGTATATGCGGAAAGCTGATTACAGCCGATCAGTTGTTGGAAGGAAATTTGGTTACGAGGAACCTTTTGACAGAGATTAGCCAAAAAGATGTCCTAAGAATTTGCTTTCGTTGACACTGTTAATATTTAACGTAACACCAAATTTTCTGAAGATCATAAGAGAGAGAGAGAGGTGGAGAGAGAAGTTCGAAATTATTTTTTTTGCTCCAGGTTGTCTCTTAAAAATGTCGCCAAAAACAATCTGGCCACCTGGTTGAATCTTGCGGTCGCTACATCATGCGCCTTTCCTAGCCTAATCTGCCGATAAGAACGTAACGGGATAATTCATGATTTACAATACAAAGAAATTTTTCTTTCCTCTTTCTAAGTTCTTTTGCACGTCCTACTCTCCGCTGTAGCGGATCGACTCCCCAGTGGACGTTAACTTTTTCGTCAGGCATTTATGATTGTTTGGGGAAAGGGTGAGTGAGTGGAAGCGGGGAAACAAAGAGAAGGTGATGTAGAAGGGGAACAAGAGTAGGTCGTTGGTTTGGTGACGGCAAGTGGGGATTCGGGTGACCACCAAGGCATTTAAACACGCGGCCACGTGTCAATGGAACGAGTGATGACGCGTTCGAGTACGAACACGAGGCTTTGGGGCTAAAGCCTGTTGACCGGGGAGTGACGCGGATAGACTTGGGCCCTTTGAGTCAATGGAAACCCTCCAAGGTGTCAAGGTGAGGGAGAACTGGCTGCAAACCACTGGGGTTTGGAGAGGTTAACGCTCGGAAAATATGGCTCTCCGGTTTCCGCGGCGTTTCGAAGTGTGCCGCTCGTCTTTCGGGATTCCCTCCGCTTTTGTTGTCTTTCGATGAAGACAGTTCTTCCGGCCATTCGGTTGGCACCTTCAGATCAGAAGTGCTGATTGAATTTTCGGTCAATTCGGGGCTGGAAAAGATAAGGAGACTGAATATTTCTGTGGTGTATTTCAAGCATTGGATAAATGCAGCTGGGGCAGTGCGAGCGATAAATAAGACTGGTACTAATTTACTACTTATTTTCGCCTGACATTCCGTAATCGCTTAATGTTCAAAAGGACGCATTGTCCTTAGCATTCAACAAATTCCACGCTTATCTTCATCTACATCTACATGCTACCCTGCGAGCCACCACATGGGCGTGTGGCAGGGGGTGTTCGCACACCAGCCTTGAAATGATGTAAGGTTTTTGGAAGTGAAATGGTGATGTGTATTATGGGAGTGTATTTAGTGGAACTCAGTTTGTATTGTGGTCGCTTATTGTGCGCGGAAAGAACGAGTTCTTGCACCTATCTGTTCGGCAGTGTATCTCCCTTATTTTGTCGCTTCTGTCAGACGTAGAGATGTAGTGAGGCGTCATGATAATATTCTCGGTGTCGTTCTGAAACACACCATTTCTGAATTTATCAAGCAAGCTAAGCCTAGCGTGTAGCCTCCCGAGTCTCTAGGGGCTCCCAACTTAATCCCTCTGAAAGTTGTGAGACACTAAATGTTCGCTCGTAGCAATTTTTAACGTAGCGTGCTGCTTTTCTTTGTATTTTATTATTTTTAAAATTCTCTTATTATAAATAATACCTTCTAACCTATATAGAGGAAAAATAAGGATTTACGATTCTGATCTATAAGAAAGAGCTTTGTGCAGAAAGCCTACTTTTGCGATCGATATTCGAATAAATTTATCCCAATACAATACATCTATTTCGATTATTATAACATGACCATGATTGGTCTTTAAATCTAAAAATTGGTCGCCTAGAATGCAGGAATGCATCTTCTAGGGAGACTTAAGTGGTGGTCTCCTTGTTTCCTTCCACATTGCAGTACCCCGGACGGTTCCGTGAACCTCACTCTCGCCCGAAACTGTGGCTGTTGATACCGACCCGATCTGCTGCCCCTCAGTAGAAGGGTCATTTCGGGTAGCATGTAAATGTTGGATTCCGGAGTCAGAAAATTTTTTCCGTCACTTGGTCTCGAACCTGCGACTCTTGGAACGGGAGTAAAAGACCCCCAAACCTCCATTGTGACATAATAAAGGTGAACAGAATTAAAAACCCAGAACCTTGATGGAGGCTTTTTTAATTGCGAAAAATGGCGACCAAGGAAATTTTTTCAACACTTTGATCGTAGTTATCATGATCCTCAATCATGAAGGAAGAAAGTGGTGAGGTTTCCGTACTTACATATGCGTACTAATGAGAAAGTCAATGATTCCAATGCCAGGCACGTTTCAACCAGCGGGAATAAGCATCGAAAAATCAGAGGTTCAAAGGATGTTGCCCTCGGAGCGCTCCAATCAGCTCCGGGAGCCCCGCAATCAGCTGGTGGATACAGGGAGCATTGTGGCGGTAAAGCAAATAAAAAGAATGGGAGTCCGATTCTCGCGACAGCTGGAGAGTGATTGATTGTCGGTAGGTGTGACGGTGATTAGACTCTGCTGGGAGTAGTGATATTAGCGACAGTGAAAAAGCAGGAGAAGAGCAAGACAGGAGAGTGATATTTGGAGTTCGTTCGCAGGGTATGAGAGAATTTAGGCGCACTGGTGGCGGGAAAATGGTGAAATTCCAGCATCTATGAAAAGACGTCACTTTCTCACCAAACAAGTCCAATATGATGAGCACCGCATCACTCCAAATTTAGTTCGTTTTATTTTTATATAAATGCCTCTAAAATCCAAACTCGCGCTGTATTTCACCACGTGTAAATTTCTAAGCAGATGACTTGGCTGTCTCCACTTTGGGATTCAACGCACCTAATAACTATCGCTAAATTGTAAATTTACTAAGAGTTCATGTTACTATGACATCCTCATAAATGCTACGATCATAATTTAGCAGGAAAAATGTCTTGAGAAGAAATTTAAAAACAGATTAAACGAATAATAAAAGAGTGTCTCAGACATGAAACAAAATAGAGAGAATTAGAGACATGATGGGGAAATAAGAGACGATAGCTCCCTACGGACACTTAAAGAGAATGGTTAAGTTAGTATTAGACTTCATTTTCGCGGATTTTTAAACGAGCAAGGATCATATAAGTCAAGGCTAGTAGAATGGCCTAATAGTTATTTTAGACTGTTAGCGGGGAACGGGGCTCTGGTAACAAGTGATCATCAATGACAGGTACCGAACTTCTAGAGCATTCTGCTAACGATTGAAAAATGAAAGAATTGGGCGAGAGAAGAATGTACCAGCAGGCAACAGGATTGAGAAACTAAGGAAAATTTGGAAGTGGGTATTCTGGACTGTCCCAAAAGTTTTGGCAAGAGAGCAAACACCTTCACACTCGTTAATGTTTTAATGTCACCTCATGAATTGAAAAACCACATTGTGCAGTCAAACCTTCCTCCCATTTAGCGGTTCAACGTCAAATCGTTATATTATCGTCAAATATTAATCGTTTTTAGCGACCAATTACTTGAGCTGTTCGATGGGAGTCTTGTTGGCACGACTTAGTCGATAGGATGTGCAGGTTTCTTTATTGCCATGAAAAAGAACCTGGGGAAAATAAATATTAATAAGGAAACTTTGGAGTTAATACTCTCATGATGACACAAAACTCTCTGAAACTTAATCAAATATGATGCCATTATTGTGATTAAAAAATTATCTCACGAAGTCCAGAGCTGTTGAGTCTCATACTATGGTAGATCTTCCATTAATTTTTCACTCCGTTTTATGCGACAAAGGTGAAGGCTATTTCATAGCTTTTAAGCATTATTTAAAAAAATCATCATTCGCAAATTTTAAAATACTTTTAGCAACCTTGAAACGGAGGAACGTTTATATATTTATGGGGGTCCCACTGAACTGGTGCTCCCAACTTCATGGCGTCATAATATTTGCACTCACACACATTCAGTGATCGATAAGTAATTTACTTTAACTATCGTACTCAAGTTTCTAGAATGAAAAGAAATGTTCGCTGAAGTAAACGCGAATATATGAAAACATTCTTCCCGTTATCACCAGAGGAAGCACTCTCAGTGTTCACAGAAATGGTATTGATGCAAAGTCACATGTCGAGTGCGCTTAAAACCCTATTCACAATGAATTCACACGACAGCTTAGTTGTCCACATCGTACATCCATGAAGAAGTTCTCTTTTGGAAAATGACATCTCGTCAAACCCCTGAAAACAATTACTTAAGCCGAAATTAAAATTAATATTACGAGATGTTTGCTGCTATGTAATTTCAGTGAGTCTTTCACGACATTCAAGTATTTAATGCGTAAAATCGCCACATTTATAGCCAAGACTCCCCTTACGAGTTTTTACTGGGGTACTTCAGTCTTAGGAAAAACGCATGGTAAAATATAAAACAATGGCTTCACTTAGATGAATATATGCTTGAAATTTTGCAAGAGAGCAAATTAATGTTTTAATGTCACTTCATGAATTGGAAACCCCCTTAAGCTGTCAAATCTTGCACCCATTTAACGATTCGACGTCAAGTATATAATGTTTTAGCGACCAATGACTTGAGCTGTTCGATGGGAGCCTTGATAGCACGACTTAGTCCATGGGATATGGTCGCTTGCAGAATGTTAATATCCTTCAAGCCCTGATGTCTTTCGTAATTTGATACCCCAAAAGTAACGTGCTTGTTAACTCCTGTCCTGAGAAAAAAAGGTAGTACTTATATTAATATATAAAATATATAGCATTACCTCACAGTAAGCAAGACAAGTTTTGATCGTGAGGTAGCCATACTAGCAAATTAATAGGTCTGTCACAGGCATTCTTTTATACGACCAAACCCGAAAATATACCTAGGTAATAGTCATAAGCATGCATGGCTATTCCAGTGTGACATCAATGCTTGACTAGTCCCGTCGTGGATGTGGACAATTTGTTTGACACTATTTGTCTGCCAAGAGCAAAAAAAAACATTCGGGCCAGGATTTAAACCTGATCCAAAAATTGTGTTAAGTGAAGTAGTGATGAAATTTGTAGAGAAATAACAAAAAATCTTTTTGGTTTTGTTAGATTTATTGATTTACCCAAGACTTTACGTCCTCTTTCAGCATATAGAGCTATTAAGGACTATGGATTGATGATTTTAAGTGATGACACAGACATCACAAACAACCAAGTCCACGGCGGGATAAGAACCCACGACCTCATGGCAAGGAGACAGACACTCTACCCCCTAGGCCACCGCGGTCGGCCGTACGATTTAGGTGAAAAAAGAATTTGCGCATGCCTTTTAACCCTTAATCTTTCTCTAACTCTCTTTAACTTTTCTTTCTTTTGATCTGCCTGCATTATTATTTTTTTGACTGAGTTACCTCTCTTGTTCTGCATAGTGAATCGATTACTTATTTCTTTTTCTTAAATGGATGGCGTAGTTTTTTCTCTCGTGCTAAACCCCGTGTGTTTTCTTCTTTTATCTTTCCAGCATATCCGTTTGCGAGCCTCCGGAGCGCCTACCCGACCGTCCTACAGAGCCAGTACGGGTAAGTTTAAGAGTGCTTTTCGAGGATAAAGCAGAGCTTTTAATTTTCTCTCTCTCACTATCTCTCTCTATTTCACAATCTATTCCTTCCCCTCATTCCTCTCTCTCTCTCTGCCACATCTCCACACATTAATGCTATCACGCTCCGCTTGTACCGTGGCACACCCAAAAAAAACCACTCCCATCTATGTGTCTTCTTCACAGACCAAAACACGTGTCTAGCATCTATATCCCGAATCATATATAAATATGCCCTCTTTGTCACGAATAAATGCAAAAATAAAGAAATATCATGTATTTTTTAAACTTCTTGCTCAAATATGAGCGTGTTTTGGTGGCTGGACGATTTTTGTGGGCAAACTTATTGCATTGAACGAATTCACAGGAATCAGACGATCTTAATTGGTATGTAAACATTATGGATGGATAAAATTTTGCGCAATTATCCAGAATGAAGAACAAATTACGTATGGACCGTAGGCTTTCGCAGTGGTCTGATATTGCGCGATGTCTTTCGGGTTCAGCTACGGCTTTCCTCATTGAATATTAACTTTCGCTACCAGCGCAAGCAGCACCTTTGGGAAGAATGATTGTATATATCCGGAAGATGCTGCCTGCAACGGTACCAAAAGCTTGAGCTCAGCCAAAGACGTACCAATGCCTGAAAGATATTTTTAAAAGCTTTAATCATAGCCCAGATATTGATATTCTACATCATAATCGACGAATAATGGAGTATTACCTCGACACTCGGGTCTTACACACTAAACTGTTTGATGTGCACATATTTATATATCCATTTCATTGAAATTAGAAAAGAAATAATCACGATATTAGCCATTTCATCGCGCATGGACAAGTAAAGAGCATACAAGCCGATGGGTTAATCTAGTAGTAACTCGGGGGTGTTCTTAGAACCTAAGCAATTCCGCCGTGTGGAACTGGTTTAATTAATTTTCGAATTGTTGTATTTGCGAATATGTTTCAATTGAGGTGATCCGATGGGGTACTTTTTGAGACGACGATTATATTTTATAGAAATCAGCGAACGTTTATGTCCTTCAAGCTCGGAATATGCCGTATATATTTTTTCTTCATATTTTTTTAATTTTACGTGGACCGTATAGCATCGAAACGGCTTCGCGTGGGCACAGAAAAGCTTTAAAAAAATAAAGATTCCATTCCTCGGGTAATTACCACGAACAGGTTGCTCACACCTATTTTTTTAATCGGTCGATAGCGATGTAAAATCCGGCGGAGACAGGACTTGAAAGGACCATCGGTCAACACCCCCAGTCATCTTATCTGGTGCTGAGTGAAAATATACATACGGCACAACAAGCTATGAAAAACACACAATGTCGTCAGCACTCTGCCGCTAGCGCAAGTCTCCGGCCTCTTGATGTATGAAAGATCGAAGGCCATCAAATATTAAAGGCTATACTCTTCCGGTTGCCCGGTTTTTCCTCGGGGTTTCTAAAGCCTCTCAGATTGTCAGGACATTTAGGGAATAATAAAGGTGAGCCTCAGAACAAAAAGGAGAGTTTTATACCCCAGGGTGAATTATAAAGCTTCAATGCTTAGCTGAGTTCTTTTAATAAACTTTCGCTCATATATCTACACCCTATTTCGAGGTAGACTTTCTACACTTTTGACAGGACTGTTGTAACTTGACTATTGAATTCATTTTCGAATCCCCTAGTGCCCTAGTCATCCGAGTCTACACTGGAATTTTTTACGCAATATTTTATTCACTAAGCATTAAGGCAGACTAAAAGAAGTAGAGCATTGGCAATTGCAACTCTCTCTCTGAGAAAATTATGAAGTAAAAATAAAAAAATCATTTTAAAGCTTCGACGTCTGAGGTAGACCTTTGGTATTTCGATTAAATGATTTTTTGGAGACCCCAAGGGCGGCATTGAGACGGAAGCCACAGCCAGTTTGTTCTCAATCAGGATGAAAAAAAATTAAATAAGCAAATTAGGCTACACGAGGATGATACACCGACTCATGACTAAGATACAAAAAAATTTGGCCAATCGGTAAAAAAAATATCTCAATATGTGGGTTTTTTTAAATGTAATGCCATCAAGATATTAATGTTACTTTTCAACTCCAAAATGATCGCATTATACAAAAGATGGATGGTCAAGTTGTCACAAATCCTTCCAAAATACTTAAATTCTTCATGTTTACTGTTCACGTTCATTTATATATCATTCGATGGAAATAGCTGAATAATGCATGTTGCGTCAATTGCTTATCAAAAATCTGCAGACTCACCAGCAAATCTGAGCCCTGAAATTCATTCATTACTGCAGGATCACTACATCGAAGCCCGCGAATATAGGCATTTTTCCACTCTTACTGATATACACGAAATATTCAAGTGCTCATTTTGATTACAGAGTTTAAGTACCCCGAGTATGATGTCTCATTCTCAATTGGAAGAAGTGTGGATTTTCGAAAAGTACGGCTCTGCGTCTATCGTCGACCTAACGCTCAGCAAATGCTCTCACTAAGAAAAGTGCGTTGAAGAACAGTCAACAAACACGAAATGGGTAGGCGCCATGTTTGTTTTGGCTCCCGAGGGATGATGCTTTCATGGCCGCCCGGCGTAAGCGGAGTTAGCTGGGGAGGAAGAAAGGCGCTTTAGACGAAGCGGCCGTCATCCCGGCATGCGACCACAGCAATGGATAAAGCCCTGTACACACGGGAACATTAATTGTGTCAGGATTGGCCTTCAGCCCCGCGCCCGGACTAGTTGGATCAAATGGTGACAACCAACATTTCATTGCATAGCACACATGAAGCCACAAGCAGTGACGATACTTTGCGTCATCAATGAAGATGGCTCAAAGTGTCGAAAATCGGGTTGTGTTATTAAAATTTATGAAGTGGAGACAACCAACTTCTTTAAATTTTTCTGTTATGGACAACTAGCCCAAACTCAAGCCTAAAACCGTTTCCTATGAGGGAGGATTGGGTTCGGAGTTATGAGGTATATCGTTGGTAAACGATTTCAGTAAAACCTGCGGTCAGTTTCGACGTCAACTTAGTCAGTATCTCCCTCTGATGAGGACGTCTAGCAGTTTTTAAGACATTTTTTGGTACCTTATCCGTACATTACGATGTTTGTGACCGAGAACTCATTCAATAGTGATTAAAAATATCTGGCCAAATTAAGTCCGGCATTCGGATCGTTTCGTTGTGAGTTGGCCTATTTGTTGCGATGCTATACCTCAAGAACCCATCGCGATAAAAAATTATAATAACTATTGATGCAACCAGTTTGAGAATTGGATGCGTTCACTTTAGAAAGGATAGATTAGTTGATTGAAAATACCATCCACTATTTACTAAGGTAAGGCTTTTACACTATTCTTATTCAATTATCTCATTATCACTCAAAAAGTTAGGTGTCATTAGGCGCATACAAAAACTTTCAAGCATAATTAGCCCAGTTAAGCTATTCTTCGGTCTAAAACAGGGAAATAAAATATATTTTTATCACACTTTTCTCCTGGGTATCTCGGTAGTTACCGCGCAATAATTTGAAGAGTTCCATAGATTGAAGATGGCTCGATGCAAAGCGCGCCAAACCTGTTGGCTCAAATTAAGCCTGGGTGAAAAATATTCATTAAGTCAAGTCAGCATTTTTGGCTGAATGCCCTCAGACTGACACATTTGTCTCGAGCAGAATGTTACTCCACATAATGGAAGCAGGCGTCGAATTTTGGGGTGGTGGCCATTACCGTAGAGCCAAATGGAGTATTTAAAAATAGACGAATGAGCTTAAATATATAAAAGGCGCTAACTGAACACATTGAGCCACAAGCAATCAACCTAAGGTCTTAAAACTGTGGGCTACCGTGAAATTTACATCTTTGAACAATATACTTTGGAAGATGGCCAGATACCTTCAGATTCCGTGTTACGCACGTCGTCTTACAATTTTTGATTATTACATCCCTTGCGTCTCCAAAAGATGGAGGATCAGGGTTTTTATCCCGGTTATGTGGTTCATTTGACTCAGTATAATAGGGTAAAAATATAAATTGGATGAGATGAGCAGAAAGAAAGCTCACGGCAGCTGCTAAAAATTGTAATAACAAGCTGCAGTCATAAATGGAATTGATTGTGAGATCAGTACTAGACCCATTGATTTGATGCAATCTTGACTGATTTATTGGCTTAGCCAATAGTCCCTACCTTATATTTGCTGATCATAAATTTATGGGTGGATTTTATTCCGCTTGCTTTATCAGTAGCTTTTCTATAAATTCATCCCAATGCGCCATTAACTTTTATTTTAAAAAGTCATACGGATCGCCAAAATATGGCAAAATAAGGAATTCACGCATGAAGATTCATTTTCAGTTCGCGACCGATTGACTTTTCTTTCCTGAATAACTTTTTGAGCATAATTTTCAACGATGGTTTTACAAATCAAAAGAAATCAATTGTAAATCATTGCAGTTAGAGAGAGTTTTTCATTCTCTTCTATCAAATATCACAATAAGTAAGCAAGGGATCAAGAATTATCAAGCCCCAGTGTAAGGTTGGTGCAATAATGACAGTTTATGTTTTGTAAGAAACATCGTACCCTCTATTTTAATTCTGAATTAATTTTTCCATGTCAGATATACGTCGTGTTAACAAATTTTATTTCAAGCTAGCTGTAATATTTTGCCATTTTTTAATTATGCAATGGTTCATAGTTTACTTCAATTTGGAAATGGTCAGTTATTCCTCCCTATCATATGTTCATTTTCAGTTTGCTTTTCGTGATCGGGTTTCATGTCTTACAGCCCAAACCCTTATAGGCATTCAATAACGAGTTGGACAAATAGTATCAAGGTCAAGGATGGCAACAAAAATGATATCGGTCATTTTCACGAGAAAGATTTCAGGCCTTTCCCGGAGAATGGTTCTGGTTAATTCTTCTCCGGCTTCCCTCCTGGCTGTTGCCTGGAAGTCGGCCTATGCTTAGATGGAAAACATTCCCATCATCCACCGGGATTTGTAGGGAAAGTCATCCTCAGGGAAATTTTAAGGGTCTTCTAACTAAACATCGGCCGTCATGGAGGCATTTAACTGTGGGGAAATCCGAGAAGGATTCACTATTTCCATGAGTTTCAACGCTAAGTCCATCCGCATCAGACGGGGAAAGGCTAGAGTTAGCTGCAAGAGGGGTTGTCTCCAAAATTTCAAATGTTACGTGCCTTTGATCCTCGAGAGCCAGCCAAAAACTCCCAAAGCTGCCGGAGACATTGTACACTGCGAGAACAACTTCTGTTTTAACACTGTGGTTGGCGACTCTGGCTTACCTCTCCCTGCCGTCGTTGCAGTGGTAGCGGCCCTGGATAACCCAGAGCTCCCCCATGCGCCAGCCGCTTAACCAGAGGGCGGTAGCGTCCGACAGATGCCAGAGCAGACAGAGATGGGTCAGCATCACCCTCCCAAAAACTCCCTCCCCCCTTCGGCCACGTCACTGAGAGAGGGCGTTATCATCCATTGGGTCGGTGCGACACGAATGGACCACGGAAGATATCCATTTCGTAATTCTTTTGATGAATATTTATTTACTTTACATACTGGTTTATATTTTTTTTCTTCATTTTCTTTTGGTTGGTTGTGCGTGTTGGTTGGAGTGAGTGTGCGTTTAATACACTATTCTTTTTTTTTTAAGAAAAATTTCCCTCCCCTCCCCCTTTCTCACAAGTTTTCATTTTGCTTTTCACGTGTGCCGCCCTCCTTCAGTTTAAAAAAAGAAAACAAATATGAGAATGAAATGGATTAATTTAGCATTATCATTTTCTCACCCATCCATCCATCGTTTTCCATTTCCAAGCATTAGACAGACATTGAAACTCCCAATTCCCTCCCCCCGCTCCATTTTCGCATATTTACTTATTTCTTACGCTCGTCATTAGTCTGATGTAGGTTTTGAGTTTTCCTGCTTTCTTGCTCCCTCCTCGCCTGCTGCCTCTTCTCCTTCCTTAAAGGTATCACCCCATTATGACACAGGGTGCTTGTGTTTTCTCAGGCAACAACGTATTTTTGCGGTGAAAAATATGTCGCGCATCAAGGTATTACGCACGAGAACACTTTGAAGATGTGGTTTTTGCCGTACTATCCACGGTCATTTACAAGCTTCTAGCCAAAAATCTTTGTGCCATCTAACAGAGTCACTCTGCCTATTTCTCCTAACAGTTTCCAGACACATTAAAATATATCTTATGCCCAATAATCCACCTCTGATTACGATCTTTACTATCATTTGAAACAGGTTTACTGTTAGGGAGCGCCTGATTTTATGAATCTCTTCCGACAAATTCTTTTCTCACGTTATTCCAGAAAAACGAATCCTGACTATTGTGTCTGAAAGAATGACTAATAGTAGGGAATTTCTTCGTCGAATTTTTGGTTTGCAGTCCACAAATAAATTATTCAAAGGTGTACCATTCACAGTTTTTAGGCAATAATGTCGTAGGCAAAAAAGCGATGAGACATTCTAGAGTGATGATAATGAAAACAATTCGAAGGACTATGTGCTTGAAAATGTATTGGAAGGGAAAAGAGGATAAAGTCTTGCTACTGAGCACGATTACGACAGAAGACAATACTAGTTAGTAATAAAATGAGGCACATCATGTTAGAAGCCAAATTATTGCACTAAGCAGTCACCGGCAAGAAAGTGTCCAGCTTACGATATGTATTTGAATTTCATGTAAAATACACCGGTATAATACATAAATTTGAACCCTTCTTCTATTATTCCTTTCAAGTTTATGCTTTCGTCATAGGGTCATCCGACGTCTTAACTTTTCAAAATTTGTTTCAGTGCTGCCTAAGAGCCCATAAGCACCCTGTGTGAATTCGGATCATTCTCTTCGCTCCCCTTAATTTGTGAGGCTCGCAAACACGGCGTAATCACACTCTTGAGCAATTTCCTGCGCATTAAGTGGTCTGCCAAGTCGTGGTCAAACGTAGGGCGCAGGAGCTCCAAGCTTCACGTTTCAGTTGCAGTCATGATAGACGAATAACATTTAAACTCCATATTTGTTAATTTATTTTTTTAATTAATCAATAAAAATAATCTTGTATAACTAATTATTCCTTTAATTTGATTCTCAAAGTTTAGAGTTAAGGTACATTCATGCAAAGTTCCCTTTCAGTTCACTGCGTTTCACTTGTATTTACTCCGTTAAACTGAATCGACCCTTAATATTTATCAGTAAATGTACTATCATCGGCAACTAATTACAATTATTACCAGGAATCTATTTCATTAGGGTTAACGAAAAGTTTACGGGTAAAGTCAACATGGATGTCAGAGCAATTTGACGTGATTCTTAAAACTATTTTTACCGATTCAGCATGATTAAATCATATTACTAAGATAATTCATGAGGAACAAATTTTTTTAACCTTAGCATAAACATCTTACGAGTCTTCAGTCTAACCGGAGATAGTAAGGCTAAGAAGGAATGTATGGTGACGATATAAATGCAGTAAACCATTTTATTAACGTTTTAAACCAAGTTTTGCCGTCTGTTGAATGAAATTTGACGCATCAAAATTCAAGCGACTTGTCGGTAGTGCTAGACTTAGATCAATCAATCGTCCCACCTTGTCCTTTCTCACGTAACGACTCAATCATCCCGTATGGCTGCAACCATCATCTAAAAAAATTCACGACGTCACCATCAGTTTCTCACTTGTTTAACGCTTGTTTTATTCCTTGCTGTTTTGATGTTGCTGTGGGTGTTAATGTTTCCTTTCTGTTGTTTTTTTGTGTTCTTTCGGATTTCTCATTAAAAACATATATATATAAATATTTTTTTTCAAACTTGTTCCTTCTGTGCACGGTCAATAGTTTTCTTTTTGGTGTGGGAGTTATTGGCGTGTGCGTGTGAGTAGAACAATTTATCCCCCCCCCACTTCCCATCTCTCTTCAATTGGGATCTAAGTGAAGCACCACCAATTTGACAGCTCCTCGAAGAAGAGAACTTCACCCAACAGAGTGAGTCATCGAATCACAGTGAACCTGCTCTTCCACAAGACATTTCAACTTTCCATTGAGTTCGACTTGCTAGTTAATTCAACTCTTACATCGGCAAGTCACCTTCTTCATTTCTTCAATAAAATGAAGACTACAGCCGAAATTCGATAATGATTAAAAACCAGCGTGTTCTTCTCAAGAATAAATGTACCGAAAACGCAATAAGTTTTTTATTCCCACTTTCATGGACGCAAAAAGCACCACGAAACGTTTTTAGCGTAATAAAACGCAAGCTTTAAAAAAAATTCTAAAACAGCTAGCCTTGGGATTTGTTCCTATTCACCGATACACCACTAGTTTTCCTTTACAGGGTCATTCGTGTACTTTCCATATTCGACTTTCCAGTTCTTTCCACGCTTTCATCGGCGAGTCGCCTTCTTTATTTCTTCAATAAATGAATACTACAGCCGAAATTCGATAATAATTTAAATCAGTGTGGTCCTCTCATGAATAAAAGTAACGAAAACGCAATAGGCTTCACTACAAAGTTTTTTCCCATCATTATGGATGCAAAAAGCATCACGGAACACAAGCATTGGTTTAAGTATAATGGAACGCAAGCTTGTAAAAACATCTAAAAAAGCTAGTGGTTGGTTTCGTTCCAATTCACTGTCACACCATTTGTTTTCTTTACAGGGCCATTCGTATACATTAATTAAGATCTCGTAAGCTTTCATTTTCCAAGCTTAACGAAAGCTAGTGATATGGTGGACGCTTTTCTGAAGTTATGTCAAGCCAGCTATAGTAGGTGTTTTCTTACCCAAATGTAAGTTCATATGCATAATGAATCAAGAAACATGCGGTCAAAATAAATGCATATTAGGTAGTTCCAACAGGCTTGCTTATTTGAAATTATGCCTCTGAACAAGCAATGAACCTTCGTAGTATCTATTTAATATCCATAAGAGGGATTTGGTATGGATAAAGCACAGTTTTCAATTCAGATTACCTCAATTCTGCAAATTATTTACAAAGGAGGAATTAACGCTCAGCACTGGGATCAATTTACAAACTTATATACGAAGTTTGTAGACAAGAATCAACCTTATGGTAGTGGAATCTGCTTCATTTGGCATTTCGGATAAGTTTCTTGCTCTATACTCATCTTATATCAAAGACTAATTGAACATAATTGTAACGTTTGTGAACCTTCGAGATACAATCGCGCTTCAAGTTTTTCCTTCTCGGTTCTCAACGTACACATGAGTTTGGGCCGGGATCTTCATCCACTCTTTGACAGTACGGCAAACGGAAATGCCCTGTCTGTCACTTAGGGTGCTTATAAAGGCTAAGGACTGTCACTTCCAGCAATTATGCAGACAAAATGTTTGGCGTGCCACACACACACGCGCACATCAAGTGAGAACAGATCTTCCCAAAGAGTCCCCCACTTCCCAAATTATTTCATACCGGAGAATAAACGAACCTCAGCTTGTTTTTATTTCACTCATCGTTACCAGTCAAAGGAAATACTGCCTTAATTAAGAGACATCTCTCAACCTACCGCATCACCTCCGGAAAAAGTGGAGGTCATAACCCTTCTCCTCTCGTATTTTCGACCTCTCTAACCTTTCCCCCTTCCTCTACGACACCCCGCTCCCTTAATCCGTCCACCTTTCGACGTATGGTGTCTATCTTTATATCCCATGCCTCCTCCTATTCATAGACCTCCCCTATTCCCGTCGAGTTCCTCCTCACAATATCACCCTAATAAAGTAAACGTTGTGTGCGTCCCCATGTCCCTGCCCTCCCCGAATCTCCCGACTTCTTCCCTTTTCGAGACACACCCCCTTCCAACCCTTTCTTCGCTTCTTTTTTCTCCGTCTGTCTCCATCGAATTTCTCAGCGCAGTTCCCGTTTCCGGCCTCAAATGATCTGTTTCCCCTCATAAGGGACCAGGGATGGGATCTCAGCTTCTTCAGGCTTCTTGTCGTTATCGTTATTCAAACTCTAAACTGCACTAGAGGAGCAATGCCAAGGGTTACTATCCAAAGAAAGCACTTCATCAAATGACACTTATTCGAAGCTTCTGACAAAATGTGACGGGAGAAGATCATGTTTTCTCCAGCATGATTTCAGGCTTTCCCGGCGAATGCTTGGAATGTAAAGTCGTAAGTACCAGGTGTATGTACTAGGTATCACAAACTACTATCACCCGGTTGGAAATCCGAGAGCTTTACATTCTATGTTTTCTGTCTCTTGAGCGAAATTGAAAAATCACGAAAAATCACAAAAAATCAAAAACACAAGTGCAAGCGTTATAGAAAACCTTGATCACACTGCTTTTTCTAGAAGAAGCAGTCAAAGTGGCACCTAGAAAATTTTCTGTAGCTCGTAGCTGTTCTCAACAGCTACAAGATACCTACAGAAATTGGATATAGAAAAATTGTAATTGAGGAAGGTACTTTTCCATACTTTCAGTAATCCACGGGATTGCACACAGCCAGAGCGTAAGCGTTTCCGAACGGAAGAGAAATAGCCCCATTATCAATAGCATTCTTCCCTCCCAAATGCCGCGACAAAATTTTGGGCATCTCTTTTCATCTCAGTGTCACTCTTTTCTATGAGAGGTTTACAGCTCTCGAAGAGTTTTACGTCCAGCATCATTATATTGGATATTAATGCACTTCGCTCCCTAGAAATTTGAATTGAGTTCAGCATTTCAGTAGTTCACATCTCAACTACAGCTCTATAATTAAATAAATAGACGGTCATTCATGGACATAAAAACTATATTTTAACTATATAACAACTACTTATAATATATGCGAGAGTTAGTGCACACTAAAAGTAGCCGAAAGTATCATAGAGCTACTGCTTGTGATTAGCTGTTCATCTACACCTGCATAATAGCTAGCGAGTTTTCGCAAACGCATGTAGGTACACTAAAAGATATGCAGGGTACACCAATGGTGGATTACGTGGGAGTGATGTGCCTTATGTTAGCGACACTTTTTTTGTAATTATCACTAATAGTGCGTGGAAAGAAAGAATTCTTGTATTTTCACCTTTCATCTCGACAGTGAATTTATTTTTTGTTTCCATCAGTTCTAGAGATGCAATGCGAGCCTTTTGTGCAGATGTAATCCTTTTGTTAGCTGTATGCTCCTAAGCTGTAATGTATCTAATGGAGTAGCCGCTATTTTTTTTAGGAAGCAGCTAAAAGTAAATGACGACGACGGTTTTTTTTGTTGTTCGGCCAACCCTGGATGGAACACGAAGAAATTCCGTTCCACCCGCCCGCCCCTGATGCCTTCAAAAAGTTTTCCGATCGTTGCTTTCGTCTCGAAACAGATCGCCTCTTCCATTGTGAGGAAACACGGATGGATGGCTTGTCGGGCGGTCGGATTGGGGTGATGCACGGTGGCTGTCTCATTACACTTCTTCATTCGTTCCCATTAAGGGCTCTCCGAGGAGACAGTCGGCACCACTAGCGGCATCAAAGAGTTCTCATTTTTCTTATTTTCCGAAGGATCCTCAAGTGAGGGACGCCTACAATCCCAAGTCGAACATCACTAAAAATACAACCTTCTCATCATAAAAGGGATGACATCCTAATCACGTGTACTTTATACTTTTTGTACTTTGTACTTTTTGTACTTTGTACTTTTTGTGCTTTGTTCTTTTTCTACTTTGACATTGCTAAATGATACTTTTATCGTTAAATTAAAAAAAATACTAAGTAAAAATATGCGCCATCAATCGTAAAAATATCAACTCGTTTCATGAACGCTTAATCGTACGCCGCTCCTCAATTGAAAAAGAATTTTTGATTCCAATGAAAATAATTCTAATGCCAAGGTGATGAATTGATGTCATTGAATAATTAAGCCATAAATGATTAATTTAGCCCCTTTTTTACAATTTATGATTTTAAAAGATTTTCCTGTGCTAGAATCGATTGAAATACGTTCCCATTTCATAAGCTCCCAAATCACCTTAACAAAAGTCTGATGGAGTATCTGAAACGGCAATTCTGTGTTAAAACCAAGACTATGTCGTGTCGTATTGCGATTAATATTAAACAAGTATTGTAAAACCCGATCTTAGTGAATCTTAGAGTACTCTGATATTAATTATCTCCGATAAAAAATTCATGTATTTGAAACTACAATAGATTCAGACTTCATTTTCATGCCCACGACTCTGCTACAGCATTTAATAAACAACTGCAGATGGTGTACGAGGGCATTACTTAGAGGCATAGGACGAAACTGTTTCGACAGTCATTTCCGCGTCCAACTGCGCAGCTACTTCTGAGTATTCCGAATACGCACCCATTTGTACCTTTTCCTCTCTAATCAGCATTCACTGAGCCGTTCTGAATCGTGTAAAGATCCAGGAAAGATGAGCGAACGTGGAACTCTCTTTCCACCATTGCGTCCCCACAATATATTTTACTACTGTCCACTATCTTAGTTTCGTTGAAAAGCTACATCATCAGGAGAGTTTAGCCCTTCAGTTCAGAACGAGGTTCAGAGTTATTGTGCAATTTGTTATTGAGTCAAAATAAAACACAGCTTTTAAATATATCCCTATTATTAATTAAATGATAATCTGCAAATTCCATACGTATTTTGTTTCATTAGGAAACCGATTTTGCTTTTCAAAGCATTGATAAACACGGAATCGGCTGAGCTATGAAAGAGAAATAATTTTGTATATTAAATGAGTATTTACCAATCTATATAATCACCGTTAAGAGGATTCCTTGGGAGCCTGCGACCGTTTAAATTGTAAAGAATGACACTATGCGCGGAGGAAACCTCAGGAAGAGTCCCTCGTACGCAGCCCTCAACGCAGAACCCTGAAGAGCCACTAATAAAGATTTAAAACGCTCCTAAAGTTTCAAAGCTTTCATCGTTTCAATCTAATCAAGGATCGTCTTCACAGAAAGGCGCTTGAAATCGCCTTGCATAAATATTTCGCTGGCTGCTATCACCTCGTCCCGAGGGGGGTGGGGTGAGAATTTGGGGGTGGGGAGGGTCATTACCCTCAAGACAGCTTTCAGACATTCCCTTCAAGCAGTCCATTCTTCGTTTTCTCCATTCCCCACATCCCCTCTGCCAGCCCACTTCCTTAGGTCGGCTTCGTCACCTTTACGCCGCGCCGACAGGCAGGGAGCCCTTCGCTGCTCCCCCCCCTCTAAGGGGCGGCCGCCCTCCCGCACACACGTGTTCCGCACGTGATCCTCGGGCCAAAGCACCGCCATCGCGCCACGCCGACACGCCCCGCCCAGCACCACGCCACTGCCGCTCCCCCGGGCGGCGTGGCGGGCCTCGACTCGCACCGCCCTCCTCATGATTCGCCCGAGACGATATCGGCGGGCGGCGATAAAGGAGCGCGCATGCGTCGCGACGGAACATATCTCTCAGGCCACCCAGGAACATGTGAGATCGGAGCTGGTCTGCGTCCTCGACTAGAGCTCTCAACTCTCGAACATTCACACTCAGAAATGATC
The DNA here is from genome assembly GCA_963169105.1 of Ceriagrion tenellum. Classification (NCBI taxonomy): domain Eukaryota; kingdom Metazoa; phylum Arthropoda; class Insecta; order Odonata; family Coenagrionidae; genus Ceriagrion; species Ceriagrion tenellum. The sequence goes on along the minus strand of OY720633.1, from coordinate 84,613,772 downwards.
GGACTCGGAAACAGCATTCAGTATTCTACTACTTATTCTTACGTCCTAAATCCTGGCATATCGTTCTGCTTTCCCTCCTATACATGTTCCACCATTAGATCCCTCTTAAAATCCTCATATCGTCTTCCTCGAAACCTTCCTTCCGGTTGATGTTTGCGTAAGAGTTCCTCCACCTTTCTGGGAGGAGTCTTTGATTTGAAGATGCTTCCCAGACTGGGAAATAGCCTGTTGTCTACAAAGAGTAGCCAAGGCAAAGGGAAACCTGTAAAAATGAGCTAAAGAAGTGTATTCTTCATCATATTTAGCACCAATCAGACTTTGTTAATGATTAAAATCAAAATACTTGTATTTTCGCCAATTTTTCCTAATTTAGGGTGAATTTCAGGGATTGATATTCAGTATTTCAGTATTCTACCAGCTGATTGGTGGGTTATTGGACAATACTCATTCTTGCGTCCTAATTTCTGGTATATCGTTCTGCTTTCTCCCCTATACGTGATCCGTCATTAGATCCCTCTATCAATCCTCATATCGTCTTCCTCTTCTCATTTCGTCCAGCATTCCTATTCTCTTCCCTCCTCTTCCACGCTTCCCCAGTGTTCTCCCCTCTATTATTCTTTCCAGCATTCCCTCTCCTATCAAAATGTCCTCTGTCCATCTCTTCTGACTCCTCCAAACCTCCGCCGCCAGCCCTCTCTCCTCTCAAACCATGTCCAATACCTCCTCGTTCGTCCTTCACGTCAACCTCTCTCCATCCATCTCCACGCCGTCATCGCACCATGATGAAAATTCAGGAACTGTTTCGACTACTAGTTTTATTTTCTCCACAATTCTTCTGTAGGATTGGTCTTAAGATAATTAATATAATCCTCCCTTCCCAACGTTTGTTGCTCCATGATCATGAACTCATATCAATAATTATTCTTAAGTCCTGACGTTGCAGAAATAAATCTGAGAATCGTTGGCAAAAGACGATTTAATTCACTATCCCAAGATCAATCCTCCACAAGAACTGCTGTATAGACATATGTAAATGATCAAAATCAATTCACATTAATTGAATTTATTAGAAAATTTCATAATATTGTTAGTATCTCTTAAAAGAAAAGAAAGTAAGAAGCCGTTGACAACTACCCATCGTTCGTCAGTGATAAATAATCGTTTCGGCCTCCAATAGGTTCCAAGTCCTGAAAGTAAGCGAAATAGTTGCCTTTGATAATTTTGCCATTGAAATTAATTCTGACCGCAGACTTAAGGCTTCAGACAGCTACTTTATGTTAACACACTTTTTACATTAATGTATATATTTCGAGTGGATTGCAAGAAACAAGAACGATCTGCGGTTTGCGTCTGTGCATAACGCCAAGACTCGATTTTTGTCGCGGAAACTGAAGCACAGAGTTGCACGACGGAGAATTACTTCACGAAGAATCAATTTTTGATCATAAGATTCATACTACGCGAAAAACTTTCAAACTTTTATAGTTATAAAACTAGTTCAGATATACTGTTCGTTGATCGGAATATCCGTTGAAGGAATAAGAAATAATGCTTCAGCGTATTATCAAGTTAAATCATCCACTATTTACAAAACCCATGTGTAACTCCTCACAGTACTATTTTATTACTATAAGTTTTAAAATAACGACTGGATATTAACTTTAAACGATCTCAGTCATCTAATTTTCAAGAACTTAGAAACCTCTTCCATGAAAATCTATCACATTTACCTACAATCTCACACACGGAGTTCTCCCGTCAGCTTTCCATCCTTTATTTCCCTCGTGAGCCGTTAGTCTGTCTTATTCCAATACCCCCAAAATATTTATCTTTTCCCCTACCATGCACAGCACTTAACACTCAAGAGATTATTTTTTCACCCTACTCATATCCGGCGTCAAAAGCCTCTCCAAACTACATTTTATCTCGAATATACAAACATGACGCTCTGCTCTCTACATTATTGTCAATCTAATCTCATAATCTCAGAATATATAAGTAATCCCCAGGCGTAATTTCCCTCTTCTTCTTTATTTATTCCTTTGCCAATACTGATCTCATTCAAATGCCAGCACTACTTCTAAGCTATGCCACCTTTGTCCCAATATATACGCATATACGTATTCCGCTAATGACAATTCTCAGTTAAAACTATTCACACACGCGTGTGAAATTCATGCTAGCGGTAAGGAGTGGAAAATGTTTGCAAAATGATTTACTTTTCGGCCCAAATATTCTCCAACGCTATGGACTCTCAATTGAAATGTACGAATGATGGAGAATTCACCACGGACGAACAATCTCCTGCCAAAAAAGAATAAAATTTTGTTGAAAATTGGTATTATAAATAACATCCGAGTTTTAACATTCTGAGTCATTAGAAAATAAATAAATACTGTTCAATCGGCCAACGGTTTAGCCAATTAGAAGACTGGAAATTTGTAAAATATTGCGCATATTATTTCTAATCGATTTTAGCATTTTTATTCCTCATTACTTTGTCAGTCACGAGCGAAAACGATTCAAGGCATTTCCGTTTGCTTCCAAGCAAAAAGAAAAAGGCAACAAAGTTAGTTTGAGTTTACGCAGCTTGGATTCGTTCTCTTTCCACTGAGTCAAAACGTTTTCGGAAAAAAATACGATTCAGGTTGAAGAGATTGACGTGGCAAGCCCTCACGGTAATGGCACGACCGGCTCCGCACATTTCAAGACTCATATTCATCCATCCACCCATTAGTTGAACGCATGCATAGGTACTAAAGAGTTGGCAGGCGGTCAGACCACCACGAAGCACAGCGATGAATTAGGATTGACGTGTGTCAACGATGAATCGTCCATTATGAATGACTGCTTCGGATATATAAACTGGAACGAAATTCAATTTTACAAATTTACCGTCAACTTATTACTTACCAACAACTTACAAAGAAATCAAATTGACCGTCTACTCATGATTATTGCATAGCAATAAAAATAATTCTCTTTCCAGAGTATAGGGAAATATTTCATCGGCAATATTTGTGAATAGATCTTTTTGCAATTACACGCCAGCAACAGCAAATAAGAGCTATTTAAAATAAGCACAAGCCTATTTCAAATAGTTACTACAAAAACTACATCTAAACAGTCTTTAAGAGGCATCAAATTACCACCATTTCGCAAGATATGAGAATTTCCGGAGATATATTGCACCGCTATGTTAATATTTATCCTGTACTGAGAACGTCTGAAGAAAAATATTAATGTCTTGGAGAAATTAAATCATTTACGGCAGAATAACTCAAAATATAGGTACCATAATTTTGCTGTTTTGAAAGAGGGTCGTTAAAGTTTTAAGTACAATGAATCATCTCTGGCAATGTGTTGTTAAAACCAACGCATTTTCTTAGCATGCCCAAATGGATGGGTTAGTTTTACTTGTCGGTGGATAGAGGCACTACCAGCGTCAGCTGCAGCTTATCATAGGGGAAATAAACAATGGGTGTCGCAAGTCTATATTACTAGACTGTGACGGACCCTTTTCTTAGGAATGTGCGACCTTTTCTTCGCGTTCTAGATCTCCAATTAGATAAAATCCCTCATCTGGTTCCCTCGTGAGCAAACCCCCAGACGCAAGGTCGAAGCGCTCCTGGAGTTAATCAGAGCCTAACCTCATGATTTGTAACAAACGATACGTCGTGCAGCCTGTGAAAAAAGAAAAAATTCCCCCACATCCCGCGATCCAGAGTCACGTTCGACCCTTTCAATACACACGCATATATCCGCCATCTGCCTCCCATTCCGGTCCAGCCTCGACCCCTCCCTCTATCTCTTTTTTTCCTTCCATCTTTTTAAAGTCCCCGTGCTTCGAGCGCCATCGCCTCCCTCTTCCCTTCCTGCTCCCTTCGCTGTTTTAACATGTGCCATTTGGTGATGATGCGGGATAGATATGGAATAGGACCTCAGACGTGGATGTGCGTGAAGGGAAGAGGTTAAAGAGGATCGACTCCGCGCGTCGGTGGCGATTTCCACTCCAGATAGAGCAGAAATAACTCCTCCCCCCCCCCGGCGTAAACGTACGCGGAATGACCCGCCCCCTCCTCATCCATCCGTGAGTGAGTGAATCGGGCGAAATCTGTCGGAAATCTCTCTCCCCTCTCCGTTTTATTTCGAAGTCTTTACTATTTTCAATTGGACACAGCTCGTGATACAGCAACCTCTCGACAACAATCATATTAAGAGAAATGGGTGCGAAGAGTTAAAATAAATAAACGCAAGTCTCTCTTCCCTCCGTTACCGTTTTATTCTAAATCTTCCATATTTCTTTCCAATTTTCCACAGGACATACTTTTCAATACAGCAGCCTCTCGAAAACAATAATACAAATAGAAATGGAAGAGAAGAGTGAAAGTTTAAAAAAAAATCGCAAATCCCTCTCCCTTTCCCCAGTCATTTCGTAGTCTTTACCAATTTTAAATCGGACACAGTTCGCGATACATCAGCCCCTCAAAAACAATAATCATAGTAAGAGAAATGAGTGCGAAGAGTTTAAATTAAAAAAAAGTCGCAAATCTTTCTTCCTTTCCCGTTTTATTTCAAAGGTTTTGCCAATTTTCCATCGGACACAGTTTGCGAAGCAGCAGCCTCTCGAAAACAATAATTGTGGAAAGAGAAATGGGTGAGAAGAGATAAAATTTAAAATAAGGGGACAAATCTCTCTTCTCTCCCCCTTTCTTTTCAAACTCTTTACCAATTTCCAAATGAAAACAGTTTGCGATACAGCAGCCACTCGAAAACAATAATTGTTGTTAGAGAAATTGGAGGGAAGAATTAAAATTTTAAAAAGTCCCAAATCTCTCTTCCCTCCCCCTTTCACTTCATAGTCTTTAACAATTTTCCATTGGAAAAATTTCGCGATACAACAGCCTTTCGAAAACAATAATAATAGAAAGAGAAACGGGAGAGAAGAAACTCCACTTTCTCAGGCGAGATATTGTAGAACAGCATAATGAGTAAAAGCTCAAACGATTTCGTACTGTCTACTAGGGAGACTGGGTGTACTGGGAGAGAAGAGTTAAAATTCAAAGAAATCGCAAATCTCTATTCCATCACCGTTTTATTTCTGAGTCTTCCATATTTTTTTCCAACTTTCCATCGGACACAGTTCGCGATATAGCAGTCTTTCAAAAACAACAGTCGTGGGAAGAGAAATGGGTGAGAAGAATTAGAGGAAATACATCGAGATATTCGAATGACGTCTAAATCAGGACCAACGAAGGTACAAATTGTCCGCTGAGATGAGAGCGGAGGGGATGGTTACAATATCGTATTGAGGACTATTAAGAGTAATACTCTTAATGGTGTTGGAGTGGTAGAAACCTCACCCGCCAAACTAAAGGCGAAAAAAGCTAGTAAATTAATGATTTCTGTCGCGAAAATCAGCAATTAGCCTGCACTCATCGACGCTTCCATATTCCCATGCCATCATCCTTTTCACCATCATCCGTACACCCACGCTTAACCTGCATTTCCAAACCGCCTTGCTTTCCTACCAACACCTCCCCCTCCACCCCAACAATGTCCCTTCCTTCCCCTCTCGTCACCTTTCGCCCCTTCGCCCTCCATCCGCAGCTGCCGTCCTCTCCTCCAAAATAAACCCTAGGGATTCTTTCGAGCGCGTGCATTGTTGACGCCGGGGTTAACGATTGCGTTTTTTTCCTCCTCTCTCTCTCTCTCTCTCTCTCTCTCCAACCCTGCCTCTCCCCCTTACCCACTCCACATTTACACCCCTCATTCCCCTTCAATCCCCGTTAATGGAGTCGCGTCGGAAAATCCCCCGGCCGAAGAGAGGGAACGTAAAAGAATAAGCGGCATGAAGGAGACGGCGAAATGATGTTCAAGATTTCCCCCCTCACTCCCTTTAAGACGAATGCTGGTGACTTTTTTCTTTCTCCCTCCGCATAGAACATTTCTCCAGGGGCCCGAGACGCCGGAAAACGTTCCAAAAAGGCGTAGGCCGAAAATAGGCACTTGGAGGCGGGTGACCTTGGGGGCTTCGGAGGCTGTTTTAGTTTCTTCAAAGCTCATTTGGCCTGAAAAAACAGCGCTCGTGATAATTATTGCAAGCTTCATGTGCGCGGATGGTCTCTCGTTCAGCAGTTGTCATGGCGCTCGGTGTTTCGCCATGGGCGTCGGATCCACACATGCATGCGATATTCTAAGAATCGGCGAACTATGTAGTAAGAAAAGGGATGGTTTTGTATCTCTTTTCTGACATTTTCGGTGGTTATTTCAGGTCTCACATCGTACAATGAGCCATCTACACATGTAAAACGTTTTAATCTGCAGTAAATAACGTAAAAAATAAAAAAAAATATCCATTTTGTATCTCCAATTTAGCCATAAGCCAATGTATACAAATAATTTGACGTAAGTGAAAAACTAAATACTAAACGTCTGGTAAAAGGTAGTGATGAAAGAGGCAGAATTTCACCACCCAAATTTAACCAAAAGGGCTTTATATGATTAACATACAAAGAGCTTTATGTGCACGAGTTATATTTCATCAAAATACAATTTCAAAAGTAAAATAAATGGAAACATATAGTCCCTTCACGCTGGATCCCGAGGAGGGCAACGGGGGGCCGTTCTAGTCTTAATGACGTTCCATCGCCAATGTGTAAGTCAAAATAAATACTAATTTCAACTTTTTTGCTTTTCAAATCCTGCTTTCGCTGACGGAATGCGTTAGCTATTGAAAATCAAAATAAAGGAATAAAATATCCCGATTAGTCCACCAAAGTACTTTAAATGAGCACTTAGTTTATAGCTATTGACACCGACTGCAGCACCAATTCTGCGAAATAATCGCAATTGTACTTCTACTTTCGCAGAAATTAGCTAATAGATAAAACTTTGAGGAGATAAGACACGTATATTTTATTTGATATCCATTTATCGGGAGTTTACGCATCATAATAACAGTTTTCCAAGAAAATGGCATTCATATTGGATAGAATAATAATATTTTGATTGATTCAAATATTGGATAGAATAATAATTATAATTTTTCCTCATATTTCTCCCACTAAACATCATTTTCAAGTTTAATTTACAAAAAAATTCTGCGGAAGGGTAAAATATTAGGATTAAATTAATAGGTGAAGGCGTAAATTGGTGGAAAATTATCACAATTATATGGAATATACTAAGATATTTTTTCGTTATGTCTGTAAAATATCAGCAAGAGGATATTTTTGTATTGATTCCAGAAAATTAAAATAGCATTCATGTCCATTCTCGGTGGAACCATCTAAAGATGGACAAACTCGTAGGTAAGGAACATTACATCGGCTAAAAAGAAGCTCCGGAGCACACCATTATCGCCATTAAATCACAACATTACGGTAAACGTCAACTCGGGAAAATAGGGGCGTGGGGGTTCGGCCGCCGCGATAAGCCATACAAGCCCGAGAGCAAGCATTTAAGTATTCAAAAACACAAATAAGAAAACAGTGTGAAACGCAAGAGATGATGTGGAGAGAGTGGGGGAGGATAGAGGGAAGATGGAGCGGCGTCAGAGGGAAAAACGTCGGAGGTGGAACTTGGCTCGGCTCGAAAGGAGAGGCCCACGCGGAGGGAAAACACCCACGGATGGATAAAAAGAGTTTGGAAACCGGCGTGGAAAGACCTAAACAGGGGAAGAGGGTGGGAGGGAGAGGCTGATGACGATATATAGGGAAAAAGAACCGAACCGAGGCAAGTGTGGGCAAGATGCATTGCTGCGAACCATTGGCGAATGTAAAAATATAGAAAAGTTTGATCGAAATGGATGTCGCGAATGAACAAACTGACGGAACATATGGCAGCGCCTGGTAAAATTTTATATCTTCGGGGTAGTTTTATGGGAATTAATCAATACATTTTGATTAAAATCGTAAAAGCACCTAGTATTTAAGTTATTTTAACAATAGCCAAGCGCATTTTCAACGAAATTTCATCATCAAAGATTGTGAGCGTAATTTCGGCGCTGACAATCTGTGTTGACGCTGCGGTAATATGACATTGTAGCAACGTTTTGGAACACAAAAAGTCCTTATTATTTAGTAATAAAAAATTCACAAATTAGAGCTGGGAATCTTGGAGTTGGTACATATTCAAAGGAAGAAAGTTTGTTGCACCTCATGGAATACACTGAGCTTATGCTTTAGGTTTCCACGCAGAACGTATTTATCATAAATCTTACGTGGAACAACAAAATTTTCACGAAAGTTTGAATATTTAATGTTATAGATAATGGCACGTTACTGCGGTCAATGGTAGAATTATTTTCGATGACAAAGTTCATTACCGTTAGATATTACATACTCCAACAATAGAACACAATACCCTCGATTAAGGGTAGGATAATGAGAGTATTTATCTAAAAATATTATTTAAGGTAGTTTAAACGAGACATTACAGAGTCATAATGGAGAACATTTTTTAATTAAACGTTTTAATTTTAACAGCTATAATAAGCATGAATTAAATATTCCGTTATTGTAGGCGCCATTAAATATATCTAAATAACTTAAATTCAAATAACTTTTGAAAATATCTATATGTCTCTAACTTGACTATTTTTTCACACGGAACGTTTAAAATTCCTACACAACGGAATGCTTTTCGTGATCCTGAAAAAATTACTACGGTGAAAATTGGATTTATTATCGAAAATAGTTGAGAAAATATACAAACCACACAATTTAATTTTTACGAGACCTAGGTGCTATAAATTCCACATTTTTTAAATATGATCTCTCTGAAGTGGATATATGCGCCATTTTCCATGTAAAACGGCCTGTATTTGACGTCATAAAATTCGGAAAGAAAGGTCGGTAAGGGTCTGACATTTTGGCATCTTAGGAATGGTGAGATATTTTTCTTTAAAATGAGACCAAACTCATTGGTTTCTTGGGGAAATAATATTTAGCTCAAACTACCATAATGTGTAAGTCCATCTATTGGTCATTCCCTACAAAGCTGAAAAAATTCTCCAAGGTAGGTATTTGTTCCGGCGGCAAGCATCTTCTCCGGCGTAGCCGAGGAATGAGTGAGCGATGCGCCTGGCCGGGAGGATCGATTCCGGAGAGACTCGGTGAGCGGAGGAGTAGTTCTAAGCGAGAAGGAAGGAAGATTAAGGGAGTCATGGAAGGAGGCTTGAGAGAGCTATAGAAGAGGACGCGAATGGTGGGGTGGAGGTGGGGGAGGGAACGAAGGGTATGTGGAAGGATGAGAGGGAGGGACGTGGCGGTGGAGATCTCGGGAGAGGCAGGAACAGAGCGTGTGGAACGACTGTGCTTCTATTTTGAGATCGGACGGGGGGTCCAAAGGGCAGGAGGAGGGAGAGGAGATGAGTAGGAGGAGGAGTTGGCTGGGGATGTGCGATCCGGGGGACCGGCGCATGGGGAGGGATCGGAGGTGTGTGGGGGGGGAGGAGTCGTGATATGGAATCTAGGAGGAGGGAGTGAGGGGTGGCAGAGGGGAGGAGAAGAGGGGTAGGGAAAAATACGGGGATAAGGGGGGGTGGGGGTAAAGGGGCAGAAGGGAAGATTGAGAGAGATAGAGATGCTGAGAAGAGAGATAAAGTTCGAAGTTAGGGGGTGGTAGAGTGATGCTTAGAGCGGTCCACAGGAGGTGGGAGGATTCTCCTGATGGTGACAGAGTTCTTCGGGATTAGAGAGAGAGAAAAGGGAGAGACTGGGAGTCGGGCTTTTAAAAGACAAAGAAGGTGTAAATCAGTTAGTTGGAAGGAGTAAAGTTTGGGTTTACGTATATTTGGGACGCCCCAAAGAGAGTGAGGGAGAGAAAAAATGGGCCGAGAACTCTTTTGAGGAATTTCTCGTTTGGCACGGTTCGTGTCGCTCACTCATCCTCAACTCCCGAGGGACATCTCGCATTCTTGAAGCTCGCCCGGTAAAATGCTACCTGGCAACGAGTGTCCGCGATGCATCTTTTAAGTTCCTCATCTGCTCTCCTTTAGGGGGCTTACAAATATGGATGTTACTTCCACGACAGTAGCTTTAGAAGTCGCCATCAAGTGGGTGTAAAAGAACGTTCTTCTGTGGCAGAAAGGGTATATAGTATTTATGAAGTATTTTATTTAGTACTCTTGAAAAACTGATGTGCTCGAACAGGTGTTCGCGATATAGGAAAGTGGATTTAAAGATATTTTACATGTTTTCGGCAAAAAGCCAGGAAACCGAAATGTTTGTCCGAAGATATAAACACAGAGTTACATCCAACATCATGCTCTGGATTGTGATTCATCGCAAAATAAAAAATTTACCCGTCATCTCCTTACTCTGTAATTATTCCCAAATGGCGGCTTTCACACTTCATAAACCGCAATAATTTCATAGTACTTTGTGATTCCATGACTTATGGCAGAAAAAGAAAACCTGAAGGCAAATGTGAAAATAACTGTTTATTTACTACTAGCCATTGAGAAATTATTGTTAGGCGTTTCACTTGGGAATTCAAAGTACATTAGATTTACTTGATGCATTTGTTCCTCTACACGTTGCGCAAAAGTAGATTGATTAACAAATATAAGATTCACAAAAACAGAGAAAACATTATTGTTTCAAGCAGCCACTCATGGCATTTGATTTTGGTTTTGAGTTTTCACCTTCGAAACGAATTTTTCAAATAATTACTCTGAATTTATCACCATGCGGTAAATAAGAATTCTCATATGCAATGATTTCTGTGCCGAGAGATAAAAACAGGACCGTATTTTTGCATAATCGGGATGTTATCCAGACAATAAAATACACGAATAAAACGAAAAATGGGGCAGAGCTCGTAAAGAATGGAGACAGATTACATTTCGACGAGGAATTTTCGCTAAGGATATCAAGGTTTAGTTTGTGTCGCTTGATGTCGCATGGAGGAGATCTCACTGTTCCACCGCTCTTTGGAAATTCAGTGGGAGCAGCTGCGAGAGGACGAGCTAATTTCAGAAGATAAAGCTGAGGACTGCGGGAGAAAGGACGAGAAAGGGAAGAGATGACGGAAGATATGAAAGTTTCACGTCCTACGCTGGAGGAATGAGTGGCGAGTGACGAAATAATTTAAACGATCGTTATTTCCAAGTTTATTCATTGCGATAATTGATGAATTAATCTTTCACTAGATATTAGAGTCGACAAACAGATAAAGCCAAAGAAACTAAAAAAAATTGTCAAGCCAAAATAGAGAAAAATCGACTTTCGGCAATAGGCTGGTGAAATAAATTCAGAACTCAATGTAAAGCAAGTACCGAGAAAACTCGACGGAGCAGGAGATAATAAGAAAAACGATTTTTTTATTGAAAAGAAGTATTCCACGGGCTCATCATGCTCTGCGGACAAGTATCATTGTAAATACTATCATTACAATTATCAAATGAAAGCTTTGTAATTTGCAGGTGTGTTCCTTTGTACTCATGATATGCTCCTTGTTGTGTGCAAAGTAGATACAACTGATACTTATAATTACACTAGTCGCTCAGCCGATTCCTATCCACGATTCTTTGAAGTCGAGGAAGGATAGTCATGATTGAATATCGAACGGTCGTTTTTTTGTTTTACGTTGACAATCGTTCAATAAACCTCATTAAGCGTTGCATGTGACATATGGTACATTTGTTTGCCAAATCAATCCACTTAAAACGATAGAAGAGTGAAGAATTGTGAATAATTAAATGCTTCGAAGACTCATTTGGCTTAGTTGTTTTATGAATTAAAAATAGGTTTAGGGACACCGATGTCAGGGACAGAGCATCATCTTCAGTCCACGGCACCGAGGAACTACATTACGAACTCCCGGAGAGAGAGAAATAGAAATTGTTGGATAGTTATTTGAAGAATAAAGAAAATGAAAATCAATTGCACAAATATACATAGAGCAGAATTCGAATGTAAATGCTTATGCTTATAATCCTATTCCAGGATTATAAGCATAAGTTAGTCTAAGGCGTTGCTAAATAGTTTCTCAACCCAAGCTTCCACTCAGGCTTACGTTTATAAAATCTAAAATGGTCAATTCACCGATCGTAAGCAGCCACTGAAAATGGAGCTTTTGAGTAGCCCGTCTTGAGTGGAGCCGACTTAATATTTAAGGCAGAGAAATTAATTGCGGGCTAGGTGCAGAATTATCTCGCGGCGACGCAACGCCAGGAAAAAAAGTGGAATAATACTCGGCACGCGTGTAAAGACGCTTGAATTGCTTCGGGCCATCATCACGACGCAAGTTACAGGAAGCGTGTCCAAACCGACTGCTCGCCCTGGCTGCATCTGGAGAAAGATGGCAGTACTTAAAACGTGTCCCCCGACCCCCGCCCCTGGAGCAAGTACTCCACAACGTGAAGTGTCATTTCCGCATGCTGTAAAAACATCATCTCCTTTCCCCTGGAGCCTTAAAATAGACGTTGGTCAGTCAACTCCGGCGTGGCTCGAAAAGTTTAGGCATCGTGCGGAGGTTTTTTTTAATGCCCTTCGCAATGAAACACGAGATTTGAATCCGACTCTGGAAGCACGGCTTTTATACCTTGTGCGCTTTTCTCCTTCACCTTATAAAAAAAAACATTTCATGATGAAAGCATTAAAAACTTTTTTAATTTGGAGATGAACAAATCGCGCCTAGTTATACGGCCGTCGTTAAAAAAAATGAGCATCATTTTCCTCGGCTGTGGGGGTTGATGATGTGGGGAGGTGGGAAGGGTGAGCGTGTGTTGGGTAACCAGAAATAAAAATATCCAAACGCGCTGCCTTCCCTCTCCCCACGCGAGGACGACAAAGGTGACCCGTTAGGAAAAAAATGAATAAATAAATAACTGAAACGCCGGAACCATAACGTGGAGACCTTAACGAATTGGACTCGACGCGAACGATGATGGCATCAGGATAAGGTTCGCTGCTAAAAGACAAGAAGGTTAAGCCCCGGGGAATGGTCCGGCTCCTGCGCTGGGGATGGTCGAGGGGGCGGGCCTGGGAGGGAGAACAGGAGAGGGGATTTTTCGGCGGTGGGAGGGAAAGAGATGGTGGAGTTGGATGGAGGAGAAGGAAGGGGTTCGGAGTCAGGGACATAAACACTCTCCACACTCCGGAGTGGATTCCTGAAGGGCCCCTAGGGGGAGGGTAGAGAGAGAACCCCCACTTTTCCCCCCATCATCCGTACGGGAAGGAAGAGACTAAAGGCTTCGTATACTTCTTATTCCTATCCCCCTTTATCCTCCCCCACTCCTTCCGAGCACCGCACAACTCCACCTCTCGACGAAACGGGTGCGTAGGCGCCGTCTTTCTCGGTCTAGCGACATCCAAACCCCTCTCTTCCCTGCCCCCCCCCACTCCCTCAATTCCCTGGCACGCTCCCTGTCCCCATCCCCCCCTTAAGAGACCCTCCATCCCTCCTTCCCCACCCCACTCCCTCACACGGCCTCACCAACCCACCCACGTCCTCCCACACCTGCCTGCAATCAGTCTCTGTCGTTTATTTCGGCTTCAAAAGCTCCTCCCCCCCCCACTCCCTCACTGCCTCGCTACCTCGTCGTCTTTCTCACTCTCTCTTCAAGCTCCTCCTCTCCCCGAGTCTATGCTCGCTCTCTCTTCATTTTTCCTTCACTCTCTCCTCGCCCTTTTTATCATTAATTCCCTCCTCTTCCCTTTCTCTCCGTCCATCCTCTCTACATCGTCTCTTTTCCTTGCAGTCTTCTTCGCCCTCATCATCACTACACGCACCTTCGCCCAGCACTGCCCGTCCACACTATTATTTTTGAAAACATTCTCCCGCCTAAACATACCCTCTCTCCGTCCCTGCTCCGTCTCTAGATTCTTTATCGCCAGGTCTCTGCTAATATCTTTCGCACCCATCCTCCCCTCAAGGGGGAATGGGGGAGGGGAGGATGGATTTTTAAAAAACCCATCCTCCTCTCAAGATTATTACCCTCTTCTTCTCTCTCATTCACCTCATCTCTGTTTGAAGTTCACCTTCACGTAAACATCAGAACTCTCTTTTTCTTACTGCTATCTCTCCATCTCCCATTCTTTCTTACCGAACACTCTTCACACCTTTCGCTCCTCTCTGGCTTTTTTTCAAATGCTTTTCTCCCTCAATACCATATTTCTCTCTTCCACTTTCCCTATCTTTTTTCCATCCTTATTTATCGCTTCTTTTCACACCTTTATTTACCTATTCTTCATTTGAATTTCATTCCCTCAACTCCACGTAATCACTCTTTTCTTCCTTCATATGTCTATTTCTTCCGTTCTTTCCGACCAGTCTCTCTTCACATCTTTCGATCCTTCCTGGTTTGTTTTTAATCTCCTTCCGCTCAAGATCATTGCTTTCTCCTTCCTAATGCTTTCTTTCGCACTTCCATTCTATTCTTTAGGTCATTTTTCTCTTATTTATTTCTATTTTCACTATTTTCACCCTCAAATGTCTCTTCCCACCTCTCTCCTTCCGTATGCTGCCTCGATTTCTTCCATGGATCAATAAAATATGAATATTTTCACTGATTGAGTGCACGACCGGTTTCTTTCCGTTGGCGAAATCATCAGATCTAAATCAATGAAAATATACTCTCGTAGTTTATTTATTCGTGACTATGATACCATGGACCCGAAACAGCAAGTTTCATCTATATGTCTCATTATTTCTACCAAATATCCTCACATTTTCGCTCCTTCCCGGCTATTTCGTGATTCCTCATTCCCAAAATAATATTCTCCTCCCTTCAGACCATTCTTTCTGTCCCTCCATTCTTCTTTCCCGCTTCTCCTCGCACCATCGCCCCTTCCCTATTTTTATTACGTTCTCGCGGCTCCAAATCGTTGCCCTCCACTTCCTCGTTCTCTCTTCGCTTCCCCGTTCACCCTCGCCATTCTTCCCGCACTATCCTTCTCTTCCGCTTTCTTTAACTTCGTGTTCCCGCTCTCTCCTTTCCTCTCCCCTCTATCAAGTCCTTTCTCCTTCTGCCTCGCCGTCAGGAGCGAAGCCAGAAATTCTAGGGATCAGAGTTTAGTACGCTGAGACGGTCACCAACTTAACCGAGACTTTCAAATGTACAGCCACGATGGAATGATTCCTCAGTTTGAAAATAACAAACGTCTTTTAATTCCTCGACCATGATTAAGATATCTTCAACGCTATTATCAAGTTATAATTGATAAATATATAAAAATGTCTTAATCATTATCGGTGGAAATAAAAAAAAACTGGACTTTACAGCGTGATAAATTATTCCATGTTAATCAGCAAAGTAAAGTCAGAAACATTAGCTTGTATTCAGCCATGCCACTCGTAGGTCATCATTTATTTGTCCTCAGTCTAAAGCAACAGATTAATCTTCCTATATGCAAATCTTCTTCACTCAACATAGCAATTTTATTTTCCGTATACAACTTCATCAGTTTGACCGCAAATCTGCCTTTGGAAAGCTGGCAATGTGGCTTTGGCGCGTTGCAATATCTTGATTTTTTCGCGATGAACGGCAAAGAAACTCACAAAAATTACAATGGGTACAAGGTTCAATGTAGTGGAAATCAAGCCTTGCATCTTTGGCTTTCTAGACCTATGTTTCAGACCATATTTCTATACCACTTCAGGAAAACTTTTTTTCTGCTATAATTTCCAACTCATGGCCTACAGAGAAATGACTCGAAGTATTAAATGAGTCGATATCACATTTTTTTAGCACTGAAGAACATCCCAAGTTGGAGGCACAGCCCCTGGAGTCGAATAACTCCCCTTTGATAACGTTGTAAAACACTGAAACTGGCCAAGTTACCAGTAACAAAATAATACGGATAAATACTAGTTTTTTCAACATTCGTGCTGAGGCAAATCTGTCAACGCAAAGTTTGCCACTGTCGCTGACAGTTGATTCTACCCTTGAATCAAATTTTGCGCGGAGGGTTGAGCTATTTCACCAGGCTACAATCATCCTATCCTTCCCGTTTCTCAGCAACTTCCATGCCTCCCAATCTCCAAAAATCAGACTTTCTCCCGCGACTCCCAAGTAATGGATTTCCCGTATGGAAGAGTCTGGGAAGTGAAAGGAATAGCCAACTGCACGCGAGAGATCGTAATATCATTGCTTTTTGAACTTCGCGTCGAAAATTCTCCAGAAGGAAAGTGATGGGCACGGTTCCAGAGAGACTCTGGGGCGTTAAAATGTGAATTCTGTCTTGAATCCTTGCGCATGCCGCGCGTCAGCTGTCTCCTCCTTTCGCAACCTTGCACATTCCGTGAAACTACTCGTGATATACATATATATATATAAAGTGATTCACTTTTTGCGGTAGCAAACGATGCCATCGCTTTGAAACACGCCAAGTCCAATAAAACAAACAAGCTCACGTCGCGTCGCACTCAAAATACCACCTCGGGGAAAAAATAACCAGTTCATTGAAGTCACTAAAGGTACACGAAGTCACTCAGTCAGTGACTACACTTTTGCTTACCTTTTGGTGAGAGAAAGCTTGACTCAACATTGTCTATCCGGCGGTAGGCGTTAACGTCAGCCATTGAGTTATCCTCTGCCGCTTACCAAGCGAGAAATGGCGCGAAAAATGATGGTATCAGCGATCGTGACATGATGTGTGGAACAGGGTGGGGTGCCAAGTGTCTGAAGACTCAATCATGAAAATAAGCAAACTGTGATCAATATTCATTTTCCATTATTCGTCCGGAACAGTTTTCTTATATACTTTTCGCTCACCAACAGAAAGCCATGAACTTGACAAGGCAATTCTCTTGATAATCATTTTATGCCATTTTCAAAGATTTATTAACACGAACCAACAAAACTTTTCATTTTCTGCCGTTTTGCAGGAGGGAAACGTGTTCACCCAGATAGTACAACCTAATGCAGATATTTTCGACTTAAATAGCGTAAAATAACTACGAAGGAAACCATGATCTATTTATGTCGTCACTGAATCACTCAATAAGATATCCCATAACATTAACTTACATCTTTTCTCTCTTTTTTTATCATTGAAGGAAGTAAGTATTTAAATATTTTCTGCCATTTCTGTTAAGTTATAAACACAGAAGTCTTGTAAAGCACATAGTAAAATGGAGCCAGAGAGGAAGACCATCATAAGGTGCCCGCTTGATGCATACTCCGGCGGGAAGTCTAACTGGATAGCTTTATTCATGGTTAAGTACATAGCTAACGTTGGTTTCCACAGAGTATAAGTCAATTAATTCAGGTGGCTAAAGGGAAAATGTGATTTCAGAAATTTTGGACGCTATGCCACATTCAAAAGAACGAATATGACTTGGCTGTTCACGGATTCTTGAAGCGTGGAAAATTTTCGACATATTTTATCACCACTAAGAGCATGAGTGCGCATCTCTTTACTGACTGAAGAATTACCAAATGTAAGGACAGGAGTGAAAATTCGATTTACTCCTAATTTTAAAACTCTCAGACTTGTAAAACTAACAAAGAAAAACTTATCATCGGATATAAGAGTAGATCCTGGTTCCTACCCACCCCTCACAAATTTCTCCGCGTGGTGAGAGACTGACATCCGTGCGATGTTTCGTATGGTTGCCTAAGAACTTTGACTCAGATGTCCATAGAAATGTCAATTATCTCGCGAGTATATGTTCTTGAGTTGGCTAGTCAGCCTTTTCTCTTCCTCCTTGCTTGTCAACAATGTCTTTATTTATCTCTGCCTCTCCTGATTTTTCCACGCTTCTCTCTGTTTTCTCCTTCATTCACCCACACCGCATCTCTTTCCTGCCGGTTCCTTTCGCAATCTGGGCAGGAATCTCACTAAGATTGTTCGCAGCCGAGGACATCTTTCTCTACATTCTCTCAAGGCATCCTTTGGAAAGCGAAAAGGAAGGACGAATGAAACGAAGAAGAGCGAAAGCCAAACGAGGGGAGAGGAGATCTCAGGAACTTAGAGGAGATCATTATGATAAGGGTGTTCAAGACGAGACATGAGTGAGAACTGAAATCAGAGCGGAAAGCTCGGAAACCTTGAACATAAATCAAAGCCTCGGAGCCTGTATTTGCACGATACTGATCCCAATGAACTGACCAGATATCTGGTAAACTAGGCAACTTAACCGAACTGAAACATATTTTGTTAATCATTACAATATTGTTTATTCAACATTATAAACAAGATCCATGAAACGCGGACCAAGTCTCATGGGCATATTTTCTCGACTTCAGTTCCAACAATTTCTACGAATAGTGCTTAGCCAAAATCGGTCAATATCGATTGTATTCCTCCTTCAATACAGGTCTCCGTAACGCAGGCAAGTCCGCCATTGATGCGCTTATTTTTGTGTATTCTTCAAGTGTATAGCATAGGTTGTTCAACTTTATTGTTGAAATGGTAGTCTATTTGTATTCGAAATGGCAACTTGCGCCTCATATTCGCTGATTCCATCGGGTGTGCCAGGGCAGTAGATGCTCAGAAAGCACATTAATGGCAGCCTTGTGATGGAAATAGTTGCGGAGACTCATATCGATAGAGTTTCGGGTGTATCGAATCGAACGATCCTAGAACGTCGGTAGAAATTCAGCACCACCGCCGGTATTCTTCCGAAATACTCGACACGCCTGCTTGCCTTTAATTGGCTGTTATATCCAATTATAGGGTGATAAATAAGTATCGTACGTCTTATTTTCAGATATAATATAAAATATGACATCAAATCATTCATCGTACTCAATATTACACTTTACACGGCACCATTTGACCATTTTGAATTCTGATGAACTCGTTTCGGGTTCCCGGTCGGGTCAGGATTGCCTTCGATGTCAATATTTCGATGGCTTTCTCTGCAATCACCATTGGGTCTGCCATCGTCCTCATCAGGCGTGCCATCGTCATACTTAGCCCTGATGGCTATGGCAGAGAAAGCAATCGAAATGTTGGCAGAAATGGCAATCTTGGCTCGGTTGGAAACACGAGAACAGTTCATCAGCCATGTTCCCCGGAAAAAAACAAATCCTTCACCATACTGAATTCTGTTCGAATTTCAGCTCTGAGGTAAGCGTCGTATGAATGGGCCAGTAGGGAAAAAAGAGTGGGTAGAGAAAAAGACGTGGTAGGAAGAGATTCATAAAGAGACTCTTGATTGCAAGGCTGGCCTCTCGTGGGCGGAATTTTCGCTACCCCGGCTAATTAACTAATGCGGCGCAAACACTTTAAGAGGGTTTTCCACGGGCCGTTGCGCACTCGCTCGTTACTCCTCTTCGCGTAGTAATTCCGTTCTTAGATCTCATTTAAACTCTCCTTAACTCCTCTCCATTTCTTTGCCTGTCTCGTATCCTTCTCGTCTCGGTTGCCCCATTCGTCGTCTCGACTTCCGCTTCGGTTAAGGGAGCACAACGACTTCGGTGATGGCAACACGTCGAGTCGAAGCCGGAGGGGGAATTTTTTTTTAATTTTCTAAGCGGGCTTAAAGGTAAGGTGGGGTGTGGCAAACTTCCCGCTTCCCTGCACTCGCTGACGCAAGGGTTAAAGATATTACCATTCCCCCCCCCCCCCGCTCTCGTCCAACCACATCTCGCCGTCCGTCATATCTCTACATACTTGTTTCATTTCATAAGTCAAGTCTTACTTTACCGCGGTCACTCTTGAGGGCGGTTTGGTGAGGTGACTATGGGTGAGTTCGAAGATCACTTGCCGATAATCGCAGGCTTTGTTGCCACATGATTGTTCACTTTCTTTAGCCCCATTGATATAGATGGAGAGGGCACTGCGTCATCAAAATGTAGCCTGGCGACAGAAATTACAACAATATTGGTTATCCCTGCTTTCTCCTTACTTTCTTTTGGATAGCACGACGAAATGGACGAATTAGCGGATATTAAGCAAGAACAACAACCATTTGGTTTATAATTTAAGGTAAGTAACTGTTGAAACATACATTGTCTACCTAGTGCTATGGATTCTACTCGATTTGACCGCAGTTTTCAAAGGGAATGCGGGTTATAATTGATTTCAATAACTTTAAAATATACAAAGGATTTTTTAAATAATTTAAAATATACGTACAGCGAATGCATAGTAAAGAAGTAAATGCGTGCTGGTTTCTACAAATTTATCGATGGAAAACATCGTAATGTTACCAAATTAGTGCTTCAGGCGCTAAAGAAAAACAAAGATATGCGGACAGGCCAGGCCCATGTTACAGCCATCAGTATTGATCATCATAGCAAGCGCCCTCTTCATCCATCTCAAATTTTATCCCACAGTAAGACATCCATCCCATTTCCAGTGGTTAATACCACCTTCGATACATTGGAATTTTGTTACATTTTTAGTTACATTTTATGTGTAAATTTAATATTCCTGCGGATCTGTCAATATTCTCTGCTAGGCCTGATGGTTTTCAAATGAGTACATAACGATTCCTCACTCACTATGTTAGCAACAGCAGCATGGCGATGAAAATCCCACATCTACGTTATGGGAACCAGTTCCATTCATTTAGTCAGTCGCTGATTCCCTCTGGATTATTACCTACAGACAACTGTACTGTGAAAAAAAATAGCATTTTCAATGATCAAGCAATGGGAAGTCACCAAGTTAACGCAGGATCCTCCACTCCTTTGCCAGATGAGATCTTAGGCCCCTGGGTTGTTTCGTCGCTCTGCAGAAAAACTTCCAAGTCAGTTAATTATATGTTGTTAATGGATTAAGAAACAACAAAAATGCACTGTCCTCACCAGAGACGTAAGTTTCATGGCCTCCTCGAACCGAATTTCCGAAGTTTACTGCCGAATCCGAATAGATAATCTGATTTTTAAAGCCACATCGAATTAAAATCACAGAACCTATCTCCACGGAATCTGTATTTTTGGAACATTTTTATCTTCCCCTGAGCCCTAAGTTTGTTTTTCAGAAATCTCATACATTCGGAATTCGAGTAACTGCTATCGAGCAGCAACAAATTCGAATCGACTTGGATTTTAAATTCTATTTTTGCTTTCACATAGATTTCATCAAAAAGTAATGTAGGGTGACAATAAATAAAGAGTATCAAGGATTAAAAACTCATATTCGACAATCAGTTCACAGTTTTGGGTCGGTTTTCAGCGCGAGGTTTTCTATTTTTGTGCGTATTTTTATGAGCGGTGGGGGAAAAAACAGGAGCAAGCCGGATCAGTGACCGTACGCTTTATTTGAGATGGGGAGTTGTGAGCTCCATAAAATTTCCTTGCGAAAGTTAAAACTTGGGGCTTCTCCTCGCAACCCTCTGGACATATATTTCTTCCGGCTGATCTGAATCGTCGAGTCGGCGAGCCTTTGGTGGGAGATGATAGAGAGAGGGAGCTTTCCGGAATATTTCCCCCCTCCCGTTCTCCCATCCGAGGCTCGCTGGACCGTTTCTCCCCATATCTCCCTTGTGTATCACGGCGGCATCCCTCCCTCGCCAAAAATCCCTCCACTCCCTCCCTAAACCCTTCCTCCCCCATCCCTCCCTCGGTCCATCCCGACCCCGCTCGAGGCGCGCGCTGAAGGCAAACAAGTGGCGCATCATCGCCATCATCATCGTCGAGTGGATGCGGCCGTGGCGCTAGAAGGACGCCTCACCGACGAGAGAGGAGGAGACATTGAGTCCCTCCTCCTTTCCCTTCTCCCTGGCCCTTGACTTTCGACACGAACCCCATGAGGAGGGTTCTACCTGCCACACGAGATCGATCGGAGAGAATTCAATACTCCACCCAAGCGGAGATAAAAATCGCAGAACAAAATACGAAATGTTTGAAGAGTTACTTACAAACCATCGCCTAAAAATGACAGAAGAAAAGCACTTTGAAGATTTCCAATAATAAAAGATTTAACACTATTTTCGGTGTTACAATGTCATCAAGACTTAAAAAGATGCAGTAACATCATAACCAGTGATAACAAATAAATTCTAGCAAAACTTCCAATATTTTGCTTCTGTCCTTAAGGAAGAGCTGCACTACATCACACCTATATCTGTGTTGCACATATCGCGCAAAAGAATAATAATTTCATTCCGCACGGAAAACACAAATGAATTAGCTTTAAGTTCTACGTAATGAGTTAAATAATTCTTGATTTAATTTATTGAGTTAAGGATTAAGTAAACTCATTCGACATCATAACTTTTTGTATTTTATTTGAGCCTTTCTTTGGGTGACCACTGATATTATTTTTTGTTAGCGCAAGCTTTCAACAGCCTTTCTGCCGGTTTCATTAGGCAATAACAACTACCAATTTATGATTCTAATTACCACCTGATAAAGCCAGCAGTAGGGTTAAAAAAGGGTACAATTACAAAAATTACTGTAAGCGGTTACCGTAAGATAGAAGCCTAAAAATTTAACGTAGAGACTTAGGTTATATTCAAGATAGCAACACCATTTAGTTTCGTTTAAATACACCTTAAGCTTCATTTCATCACAACAAATACCGATATCTGAGGACATTTTCTACAGTAAAAAATATATATTTAAAAATGTGAGACGAAGGTCGACAAACCGCTTCCTATGAAAGTCTTGCGTACCAGCTGATTCCTAATAGTTTTCTTTCCTGGCGCACTGCGGTTAAATGTTCCGATGAAAAGTTCTCTTCGAACGTTATATTATCTCAATTAAGGTTAAAAATATCCTCTTTTGAGGAGCGAGGGGCGGAAAACTGGGAAGGACAAGTAGGCAGAAAGTTACTGGTAGGAGAGGAGCTCATACAATTATTAAATGTGTCAATAGCACTGGCAGCACTATCTCCATGCGGATAATTAGAAACTTTCTTAGAAGTTAAGAGCAATATATTCCATTCCTTTTTGAGTGTAAGGTGTGCATGATTATCGTATTGCACACGAATGATCAGCCTTACTTAAAATTTTCTCCGCTGAGTTGCTCTACAAGGTTGTAAATGCAGTCGATAGAAATTAATACTAAACAAAATTTAGCATTCAAGCATAAAAAGACGCGGTAAAAAATTCCAAGTTTTTCGACGACGATGAAAATTCACTCTACATAGCTACCAAAAAAACACAACTTAGGGCCAGTTTCACCAACAATGATAATAGTCTCCATTACTGGAGTTTACGAAAACTCGGTCAAAATTATTATCCCAGTAATCGGTTGAACGTGTTTCACCAACGCCGTTTTATCTGAGTTTTCTAAAACCGAGTTAATCGGAAGAAATTATTTGGCAAATAAATTTTTCATACCTCTGACGTCAAAAATAAATGATGTATGCAACCGCATGTTATTGTTCGCCGCGTTCGCCGCCCTTTGCCTTTACCAGCCTTTAGTGTTTTTTGGTTTGCGGGAGAAAGGTGGCAAAATGAGTAGCAGCAGCTTAAACCTTAAGCGAAAAAAAAACCCAAACATGTCTTTTCAAGAAAAAGATTTGCTTATCGGGCTCGCGGAAGAACATATAAAAATTATAGAAAACCGATGGGGTGACTACGTTGGCGAAGAACGAGGAGTGGAAGATCATCACAAAAATTTTCAATTCCCAGGGTTTAGGTCCAATACGCGATATAGTAAACCTAAAATCCGCTGGGGAGAACTAAAAAAAAAGGGGCAAGGAAGATTGGTTTAAGCAACCACCTTCGGTGAAAAAAGCCACTGAATGAGTTGTGCATTCATTAGTGCAGGTTTATTTGTCATCGCAGGAGAACACAATGACATCCAAACTCATTCAATGGCCTATTTCATCCTAGCACTTTGATATGACATTGTGCTCTTTTAATCAACATGATTCATGAAAAGAAGATAGATAAGCACTGGTTTAAATCACTTCTGCATGAGATCATTTTCTTTTAATAGAGAATGGGGAGACGAGGGCGTTTTTTTATGGGGGTGGCGGAAGATCAAGAATCTCAAATCAAATCGAGCACGGCATTTTTGTTTTATTTCAGCACGTAATGAAGCAACTATGTTCAGAGCCATCATGGTCCAAGATTTAGAAAGAAAGAGTTTCATGGACACGTTGAGGAGAGAGAGAGAGAGAGAGGAAAGACTAAAACGTCCGATCTGAGTTGGCCAGGGTTCCCAAACCCAAGACAAAATGGCCGCTCCGTCCATTTGGTTGTCTTTCGCGACAGCAACGTCGTCGGGATGAGAGGGTGAGGGGAAGGATTTTGCGGTCACTGTAGAGGGGGAGAGAGGGGGAGCACCGCAAGACATCCAAGGCCCGCACCCGTGCGCGCACGTCGCGACGGCCAGGAAGATTCTCGGGATGAGGCGCTCTTCGCTAGGGTTCCCCTGCACCCTTCCCCTTTTCCCTGCTTCTAAGCCAACTGTCTATTAATACCCATTATTCAACCCCTCCTCCCTGTTCCCCTGAACCCTCACCCCCCTCACTCCCAATACCCACTCCGTCTCCTTGCCCCTCCGTTCCCCCACCCCCCACACCTAGCTACTCTCCCTCAGGGTTTTCTCCCCTCCCCCCCGCCGGTTCCTTCCCCTTCCCCTCATACACCAATCCATCCACCCGTATACCCTCCGCCCCGCAGTTCGCACTTTCCATTCGGCCAGAGTAAATGCTTTCCACGCAGTGGACTTCCCCTCCTCGCCTCCTCCCCTCTTTCTCTCCCCATACCCCTTATTTCCTTTCACTTTCTCTCCACGCCCCTCCCTCATCCGCTGCACCACTTTCCCTCCTCCAACTCATCTTCTTCTCTCTCTACAATACTTCCTCGCCCCGCCGAAATCTCCTCCGTTCCACCCCCGAGAAACACATTTTCAGTCCGAGATTTTTCCACGATATGTGACCGCGTCAAACTAACGCTCTGATTTCAACACTTCATTCACTCTTCAGACACCAGATTTAGAGTACTTGTACCCTCTCCCACTCCCCATCATCGCCAAATGCTTCCAACATGAAATAAAGATACACGAGATGATTTCCTTGATGTCGATTTCGTAAGCTGCTCCGCGTGCAGCTTCGTATTCCTGCTTAGGCGTCATTCGAAGGCCGCATCATCAGGGAATAAAAAAGAAGAATTGAATGACAATTCAGACTTCAGGAAAGAAGAATTTACAGTCAACTGAGTGACAATCCAGTAAATTCCACCATTAAAATTGGATTTACGAATTAAAAGAGACTCAACAACCTAATAAATTCCACTTTGTTAGGCAAGATATTGTAGAACAGCATTAATCTAACAGCATAACCTAATAATGACTTTAACCTTCTTCCCCTCCTATCCTTCCTCCAGACCTCCTCCACAACCTTCAGGTAGTAATATATCTATATATATGTATGGAAATGTAGAAGAAGAAGTGTTGCACTTGATAATGACTGCTAGACAGTTGAAACACGTGTTGCACGAGTTGGAATTAAAGTAGACAGTATAATATCATTTGTGTACCATTTTCAACAACCTGATCGTTAGGTACTACACAAGATAATGCAGGACGAATAGTTGATCGGTACATTCATGGACGTTGGTCAAGAGGAAGACCAAAGTGAACTCTGGCTTGTCTTGGTAGAGCAACGGTTTTTCTGATAGATAAGTCTTATTTATTCCAGGGGAAACGTAATATAAATCCCAAGCGGGGATGTCTCTCGGTAAACAATAACTGGATTTGGAGCATTACATGTAACATCACTCGAGCGCCGAACACTCTAAACTCGTTCCTAGAGTCGTCATTATATAATACCCGGTAATCAATTTGTCAATCACGGCTAGCCTATATTTTTAATAGCTGACACATGGCTCGCAATTACTGCGACACCCAAAACTGTGGTACCCGCAATCGCAGTTTTTCTAAACCACAGTTATTTGCAGCCACAGTGATTTTAAATCCTTACATCCTACTTACGCGACAAGAATAATATATTTGACAATTACTGATGTCTCTCTCATGAGTTATCTAATTTAGGAAAAAATAAAAGAATCACGAAAACAGAAATATATTTACCCTCTTTGCTGTCAATCATAGTTATCACTGGACATTAATCTGACTCCCTCACATGGTAAAGAAAAAGGCGTGTTTCTTAAAAACTGATAAATAGAAGGAAAAATTACTGAATTTGGTGAGGGAATAAATTTTTAAATAAGGATAAAATTTTTGGGAGCTTAACTTGCCATCGAGTATTAATAATAAATATAAAGTGAATCTATCAAGAGCAAAATTAGGACTATGGACCTTTGTCTTACATTTTTGCTCAGCTTTGCCCTGAATGGAGAAAAAGCCACCAAGGCGGGACTCAAACCCGTGACCCCTGTCGCAGGCGAGGGCTCATCCCCTCCGCAAAGGAGACTGACTTCAAGTGGTTAAATCCCAGTGATCCATCCAAAGAGCAGCGTCTCGCAAACCAAATTGTTTCCCTATCTCAAATCACCCTTATACACTTATGGTTTAGCTCTTTCCTTCCGCCTATCTTCTTGCCGCGACCCTTCCCCAAACCCCTCCCCTCTCCGCTCCCCCCTCCACCACCATCTTCATCCCTCCTCACAACTCCCAGCTCGCCCTGCGCCACCTGCCCGCCATCTCTTATCCCAATGTGCCACTTTCGAGGGAGAGACGAAGTGGGCTCTGCACCCTCCTCCCTCTTACATAGCACCGAAGCCTTGGGCCATTTCCTCTCTCCTCTGGGGCCGTCGCGCCGACGTACCATTCCCCTCCTCTCCCCCAATCCACTATGCCTCCCCCACCCCACCCAATATCTCCCCGCGCATACGCTCGACACAAGCAAGCTCCAAGCCAGCGCACCTACGCCCATCCATCGTGATCCTTTACCAAGATCCTTTACCTTTATTCAAGATGCCCGTCAGTAGTCATACTCAAGGAGGCTAGAAAAGAAATGGAGGCGACATTCCACTTCATTATTGAGCCCAAATCCGCTATTACGTTTGCGATACTTAAGCCTGGTGCCCCATTCGGTATTGGCACCTTTCGACATTCCCGAGCCTCGTCAATGACGAAATTTAGGCGTCACGACCGCGAATATTTCAAATAGGACCATTCGAAAGTTGAGATTTTTTCGGCGGCCGTGACATCACATCCGCGGAATTTCTGAGGTTAGACCTTGGGGGGTCATTCTGTAAGGCTTCGTAATTTCCGAGTCTCGGCGGTGATGAAATTTTGACGGCACAGCCACGAAAATTTCCAATAGGGACATTCAAAAGTGGAGAGTTTTATGTCACGTCTACGGATTTCCCGATATTTTATCACCCTTACTGAAAACGGCCCTTTGTCGAATTTTTTTTAACCAAGTGTCTTACTCTGGCTCACGTATCCATTAAGAGTTTTCGTCAAATCTGAGTTGAAATCTACAGGAAGAGCAATGTTTTGTGACTGGTATGCCACGCCTCCCGAGCTCCATAATCCTTATCATACAACCCTGTACTTATTTCTTTTTCTTCCATAAGCTTTCACGGCCGTACAACCTCAATTTCATTTAAAATTCTTTGGTCACACCCCTCCCACCCGTTCTACCTGCTTTTCGCTCGCAGCGGATAATGCGATTACCGCCCGCCAGTCTCGCACGCGCGGGAAATATACTGGCTATCGCATCTCCAAGGCCTTTCGGTATTAGCTTCCCGCGTCCCTCATGCCTTCATTTTATTCTCTTTTCTTTTCATTATCCTCACTTCCTCCCTCGGCCAGTTTATTTCTCCGGCGAAAAACAGTCGCCCACCCCGAGCATTCTATTCTTAGGGTTATTTAATTCTCGAGGTAATGTCTTCTTTTCACTTTGGTAGAGAAGGGGAGCGGAGGACTTCTTTCGCATCTAACCGGCTTGTTTGGTGATTGAGCTGCGGGCTTTCTGTTTTCCTTTCACGCCTTCAAAAATGCGAACAGGGACACAACCTTGGAAGATTATGTTTCCTCTGGCCTCTCCGGTTTCCCTCAGGGAAATCAACGGAACTCTCGCTTTCACTCTCCGGCGCGGGTGGAACATTGGGTTGAGTGGAGGTGGGACAGAGAGCTGGGTAGTAGTTGAGTGTAATTTTGCACTGGACGAACGAGTTTTGCGAGTGTTCCTCCATCGAGCGGTGAGATTTAGAATGACTGGAGGAAAAATCACAACGCGATATTACAGATTCCGGTGCAACGGTACTCGAGTGCTCGTTCTTCGTTTTGGACAAAAAAAAGTAACTTTAACCTCTCACATGAGATATCCGCAATTGACTTTTTCTCTTGATAAGACACTGATTGAAATCCTGAGCTTTTTTCAAACTCTTCAGGCGTTACACTAGTCACAAAAAATACGCTGGTTCCAGAAGAAGTTGGGACGAGGTTGAAATTAGCAAGATAAGGATGCATCTGAGAATAGTTTTAAAAATCCCGTTATTTAATTTTTATGAACTTGGTTTTTTGGCACAATAGTTTAACATACACGATAGGCATTTCATTGAACCTCTTATAACTTTTTTCTGTAGAAATATTGGCCAGGTTAAGTAGACTCTCCTATGGTGAATTTCCACAAGCACGTCGATTTCCAAGTGACCAATATGGGGAGAAAAATGAGAAATCAGTTCCGGAAATTTTTTTAAAATATTGCAAATATTGACGCTAATTAAACCATCTTCACTGTTTCTTTACTTTCTATTCCAATTAAGTTTCAAGGAGCATCTGTAAAATTATACGCAATTATTTGGTCAAAAGAGCTCGCATTGAGCATTTTTGGCAGTGCACCACATTTAAGAGTCGGTTGGATTTTAGTGGAAGCGGCCGGCAACTGAGGTCGTTTGCGCCGTTAAAGATAAGGTGGGCAGGTTGGCGAGGGAATAATTATTCGGGAAGTAGACGAAGGGTGAAGAGCAAGGAGAAACAAGCTCATACGAGCGGGATGGTCGCGTAAGTAACGCATGTCCCAAGTGGACACTTTCTCAGTGAAGAAATTATCGCCTGGGCACGAAATGAGGCGTCCCATGCATGAAACTCTGGAATTTCCAGCAGCTGTCGACTAGCATCTTGAGCCAACCGCATCTCATCTCTATTTCAAGAAAATTCGCGTTCATAAGTTTATTACATCTCATTTTTTTAGGGTTCAAATGCGCGGCAGCCAAAATATTTTATTCCAAACAGAAATGAAAAAAATAGGAACGCCGTTCTCTTTTTCCTTAAATTCCTATAGATATCAGCTAACTCACTGGAAAATTTTTCATGCTGCAAAATACGAATGGATCCATGGAGGAAATACGAGTTACGATAGGAGAACAAAATCACTCAGATATTTCCAAGCGGATTAAAAATCCTATCACATTATATTGCAAGTTTAAGATTTAGTGATCAAGCCAGTGAAGAGCAGAAAAGTTCGTAAGTGGCCTCACTGAATGAACGGAGACACTCAACTTATAGTGGATGCGTCGTTGATCTTTCATTTCCAGACTATTATTGTCGCTAATTATGGCCCATATCTGTCCTTTTTACATAATCGAAAACAACCCTTTTGCATCACTCAGATTGCACTGTTGCGGGTGGATATATGGCGACCATTTCAAGCCGAAGACTTTGGAAACAATCCAAGAAATATCCATCGCAAAGAGGAAAAGAGAATTAAGTGAGCCTCGGACAAACCTTTTGGTAATGACAGGAATGTGCAAAGACCCCGTTAATTCATTTTCCATTCGTGATTTTTTGAGTGAGGTGACTTCCAATGGATCCAGATCATTTTAACGGCACCCGAGAGCTCTTCGAACTCTTTTCATTGAAATGCCACTGGGTGTTGGGAGGCACTTCGGTCGCCGAGGACGAACGTGTCACTCGATCTAAACATAGATGAGGTTGCGGCGAGCGCAGAAGGACGACAAGCGGGTTGACGGATGCGCTGGAAGAGGGCGGAAGATGGGCGAGCGCGATGACGAACCGGAAGTGACGCGGGGACCGTCGAGGGGGGAAGGGAGAGAGAGAGCATGGAGGCCTTCGGTTTCAGGGGACGCCGAAATGCAGATGTGCACAAGCCCTTGGAAAGAGAGAGAGAGCCCCTTGATTTTTTTCGCTCAAAAGAACAAGGAAGACATCGGCATGCCTCGTGCTGTCTGTGTAAACAATCATTTCAGTTTAAATGGAGTGACGAGGAGCACATTGTTTTCGAAGAAATTTTGCCACCATTTGAGGTTTCATTTTAAACTTCGTGCCCACCCTCGCGAACGCACAACTACGTTTTAAAGATAATATCATATTTCAAAGTTAGACCATCGTGTGAATTGATTTGGCAGTCCGGAGCTTCTCATAATTGAATAACCCTGCTAATTAGTGACTGAAAGTATTGATGAAAATAGGTGACATATAATGAATTGAATTAAGCATAACAGATTGCTTACAAAAAATAAAAATGTTTTACAAGTTCTACCGAAATAATTTTAGGTAATGTTACACTACGCGATGGCATGTAAATCAAAATCTTCAAGTATAAGATGATTTAGTCTCTATAATCTTTCAATCCAGAATTTTACTCCTCATAATTTCATTTTTCTTAATACAGTAATCCTCTCTTTCCACAACATTAAAAATATTATGTTTCCTAAATTATATGCTCAAACTGTTAGTTTTATACTCGACTTACAGCAGTAACCACGAAATATTACGTCCGTCACTCATGCCATACGAGGATTCCCCTCAAAAAGATCGTTCCAATGACCCTTGCATCGTTCGAATACTATAAAAACTGGGACAGTATGGGGAGCAAGCAAATTCATTCCAAGACTGTACATGCCTAGCTATCTCTAAAATCAATTTTCCATTGACTTAAGCGGTCTCTCTACTCCGCTCACAGAGTGAAAACAATATTCGAGGGACATAAGGTTAGATACAATGCTTTGCATGCTGGAATTCGTCGGAAGCTTAAAGGACATTGGTGTAGGAAAGAGGTACTGAATATCAAAGGAGAGAATTTAAGTACTTCGAATGATACTTTTCTTCAGAAATAATAAATATCACATACGTTTTTCATTTAAAGATCCAACTTTTTATATGATTGGTGATGAAAATATGGAAATATTAATTATGTAAAACTTTTTATCATGATATGAATCCATATTACAGAATACAATTTCGTACTTTTCCACAGAATTTTATTTTACAACATAAAATTCTGTGGAAAAGTACGAAATTGTATTCTTTAAATATGGATACTATTAACTTCCACGAAGTGAAGCCTGAAACTGTAGTGTATGATAAAAATGATTTAATTTAAAAAAAGCAATTATGAATGTTCAAGAAACATCGTGAATGATTAATTCATATTTTCAAATAACTGAGGAAGTCTGCTAACAGCAAAACATTGCATACATGACGCAATATCTGGGCCAGAACTTAGTCATTTGTTATAATGCCCTCCCAGAGCCCCCAGAGCACACAACTGTACCAGAGGCCATGAAATACCATGTCAACGGTTGCTTCCGTACCACTAGAAAGATGAGGTATTTTTATCTTTCTGAGTTCAAATTCATTGAATTTTATGCTTAGAAACACATTGCTAAAACTCTACCACTGGAGCGAAGTGCTTGCTCGGAGAGGATAGTTTAAGCGGCCCTTACTGCAGATGAGACGCGGAAGAAGGAAAAGAGGAAGGTAGATACCGTAGGGTTACTGAAACCGTAGGGTCCGCTGGTGCGGCGCACAAAGTCACCGCAGGATAAAGAGAGTGGTGGCTGAGGAGAGAGACATTGGAAGGGGTTAGTCGCGCTCGTGACGAGTCTTCGGTGGTATGAGCAAAGCGGAAATACCGACCCTGGGACGCGACGATACCCCTTACCTCCCCACCATGTCTTCAACTATCACATCACCAACACCTCCCCCCTCATAGCATCTCTCCTCCTACTTTTCGCCCTCTGAGAAACACCGCAGGTTGGAACACTCAAGTTTTCTCCACTCCCTCTTCCCCCATCCCTTAGCGTCTTCTACATCCAAACCTTATTTTGGTTTCCCCGAAAAAAATCTCCGTCCATATCTTATCTTCTCATCCGCATCTAAATCCTCCACCCCCTCCTTCTTACTACCAGCACACACACGAGACACAAACCTCTACCCAAACTTCCCTTCCTCCCCCCTCCACCTCTCACTCCCTCATCCCATGCCATCTATCTTATCTCCCTCACCCCCCCACAGTTCAGGGTAATATGTGGTTAAAGAGCTAGTGAGTGGGGAGGGGAAGACGAGACTAACGGGCCACGTTCCAACTTCCAGGGACTTCAGGGAGGATACATTGTTTGGGGTATTTATAAATGCAGGAGTTTCTCTTTTTTGTTTCCTTTTTTTATATATTCTTCTTTTTAATGCGCTGGGTGGAAAATTGCCGAGAGGAGGGCAAAGTGAAAAAAATATATAAGGGCATGAGGAGCTTAACCGAATACCCTGGTAGATTTCCGGGATCATTGCGACTATTCCGCCTGATGAGTGCGGATGAAGCGAGAAGTATGGAAAAAACTCGGTTCTTGAAGTGAAGAATGAGTAAACTGGGGGGAGTTACAAAGATGGGTGAAATTCATGAGAGAGGTTTAAGAGCAGAAACACAAAGAGATATTTTCCAGTGAGATACGGGGTAATAATCCCCAAGTAAAGAAAAAAAACGCGAAAAGAATATGTTTGCCAATGTATCCGATTTGGCATATATTCTTCCCATCCAACTCCTACGTTCAGTGTCTCAGCACCAATTATTGTAATATTAGCCATGGTCGAGCAGGGTGGTTAACATTGCGATTAATGGATCTTTAGACGCCGATGGGATGTTGCGGATTTCATTGCGGCCTTGGTGGCGTATGGAGGATATTGGATGAAAATTCAACAGTACACAGAATGTACACACACTTACATGGGGTCATTCTAAAGTTCACAGTATCACCGAATAACTCGAAAGTGTCCAATTATGATGAAATGATCATTTGCAAATTTGCATAGAGAGCTGATAAGGTATTGTTTTGTAGATGAAGTAATTTAATAATTACGTAAAATAGGTAGTGTAAAAAATACAATTACAGCTTATAATGTATAGCTCTCGGAATTCCTACCAGGTGATGGTGCCTTGTTGCACCAACGTTTCGAAGGCGTAGTCTGCAATCGTCCTCAGGGTGATGATTACAATTACAGCTTATCATTTTCGGCTATTATTATTAAGATTAGTAAAATTAAGAAGGCCTGAATAATATAAAAATTCTGGTTGAAGTCGAGGATCAAAATCCATTTCGAAACCGCGGTTCTTAAAAATATGCGCCCTATTAATACAAAACAATAAACGCATATCTCTTCGATGGCATCCCATTGAAGAGTAATGATATTGAGGCCTGGGACTGAGTAAATATTTCTCTGCTATTTCTAAGGGAGATGATTTTCGAGGGAGTGTATGCTGTGGATTAGACTGACCCACACCAACAAAAATAAAGTCCCCTCATTCTACGAATGAAAACAGGATAGGTATAGTATTTTTTTTGTTTTGTGTCTACTCCAGCTTAGATGAACGGACAAGTTTCACACGTAACGAAGAAAGCGTGTTAACTGTCTGGGGAGAGTGGGTGGAAGACGCACGAAGCGGTATTGGGATGTTGACGGCTCTGATGTAAAAAATGGTCTAGATAACTGCTGAAGAAGAAGAAAAAACTATACAGATTTTAGAGGGATAGTAAAGATCATAAAGCCCTCGAGGATAATAAAGAAAGAGGGTTGAACTATGGAAGCTAATATTAAACAGGTGATAATGAGCACGCAATTCAATCGCTGTGACCATCTTCACATACGGGGGGAAATCAGACTTTTGAAGCATAAAAACTCATAGAAGCATATTAATAAACCATAATGTTTACCGCAAACTTTGTAATTATATCTTATATTAAAAAATAAGAAAAATACCCAAGAGTTTCTTAAGAATAAGCCTCTTGAAAGAAAAGGCATACTTTGCAGAAAGTGTAATATTTTAGGACTCCATAGCAAAGATGCAAAGAAGACTATAGGCATCTGTGCGTATTACGCCACAGTTCACGAGATGCTGCAAACTTCCCGACCTATGTATGTTAACTTTTAACGGTCAAATTCAAAATACTGCAGGACCAACGTTGGCTGCTACTTTCACAGCGTCACTCACTGCAAAGAAACAAATGCAGGGAATGTAACGAAAAAAGTGTTAGAAACTGTTATTCCAGTGGATTAAAAATTGATTTAATTTATCTATTTCCAGTCTTACATAAATTTGCAATGTACTTGATTATTTTCACCTCATAACACAACTGTTTATCTTGAAATTGTATCCCCAATTTAAACATTAAGGATACATAGACTCTTTAAGAAAAGCCACAGGGCCCCAAAATCAGCCCTGTAGGAGTTTTAGAATGTTAAAAAATGAAATCGTTGGAGATTCGTGTATTGAAGCCTTGAAGTAACAAAAAGACCCAGGAGCAGAAAAGTAAGGTTGGGATTTATATTAGCTCCCCGGTCGAAAACTGGTTCTTTCTATTCTATCACATGAAGTATGGACCGGTTATCTTAAAATTTAATTTTAAGAGTAAATTTCATTCAGTTTTTGCGTGATGTAGCATTCTAGTCATCATTATGCGATGTAAAGGTATTATGTTGAACGATAGGCAGATGACTATACGCATAAATAAACAAAAAAGTCGAAACTTTCTTCGCAAGGCCGGCAACTAAGGCTGGTAGAAAGACACAAAAGGGGCAAGAGTCGCCAATAAGGTAATCCTACACCGAACCAAGGCATTCCTCGAACGCAAGTGATTGATGCGAATGTCAAATGTATTTCACAGAAGTCATCGCAGACGAGATATCTCGTCCTCTCACCTCATCAACCTCTTCTTTTAGAGAAAGATTTCGAGAAGCGATGTGCGCCCTCTTCACAGAATCGGGCGCATCTCCTTGTCTCGGAGTGGGGTTTGGGGGTGGAGGGATAGGAGTGGGATAGGGTGGGGAGGAGGAGGAGCGGAAGGCGGAGGGGGAGAAAGCGTGGAAGACGAAGCGAGAACCTTCAGAGCAAATGAAGCGCGGAGACAGAGAAACCTCCTCTTTTTCTCTCTCCCTCCACGGGAGAACACCGCTAGACAGACACCTTTAAAGCATTTTCGGGACGTCTCTCGTCGAGTCTCGACTTCCAACCCATCTTCCTTCCACCACTCCCGCCTCCAACCAACTCTCTCTCCCTCTCCTCTCCGAAAACCTTTCAAAGTGACGTTTGACACAACCGCCACCATTTCGCGCCTCCGAAATCAAAAAAATAACGACTACTTTTCCTGCACTTCACTTTTTTTCTTTCATCTCTTTTTTCCTTCGTCTGACTCCTTATTCTTTTACGTCTCCGCATCACGCTTTTTTTGCCTTCCTCCGTAACAAAAAAATATTAGCTGTCGTATTCATACTTTTCAATTTTGACCGGAGTTAAAAAAGTTTTACTTTGTCCTTGGTCTACTTGAAGATTCTAATAAGATAATAATTTCTAAGTGCAAGGAATTATATTCGGGAAAAATCTTAACAAGGGAAAATGGTCTTACACGTATAAATATAAAGTGCGTTTGATGTTCTAAAGTGAGCAGCGAACGAGAGCAAAATAAAAGCTCCCAATGTTATACATTTTTCAAGTTTTTAAGGATACGTTGAAATAGCCCAAATTTTTTCAGTCTGTAAACAAGACTGCTGACATCTCAACAATCCAGAAATATTGCTCAAAACCCGAAGAAACACAGCCGACCAAATAGATGCTGTTCAGATTTTAATCGGGAGGAGGGAAGCCACAGGACTCAAACAAATGAAATGCAAGCGCGCTTTTATGTTGCGTAGCACGTTGAGCATTAGAGCGACTGGTATCTGCCATTTAAATTAATTTTACTAGATTAAAAAGGTTCTCTCGGTATTGAAACTGGAAGCATAAAACGTAAAAATACAGCATTACTCATGAAACCTCAAAGAAACAGTGTTAGATCCTACAAAATCACTATATCGGCTCGGGGTTTGCGAAAAAATAACCGATTTGTCGCTCAAATATTGTCGTCGAGCAGAATCTCAGCCGATAATCTTCCCAAACCCAATACCTCCTCATCTGCTTCTTCCTTCTCCTCCAGCCACCGCTCTTTATCTCTCCACTCCACCTACACTTTATTTCCACCTCCTCCTCCTCCCCCTCCCAACCTTCTCCAGTCCCTCATCGCCTGGAGTTCGTTAACCCCTCCCACCCCCGCGCCGTGATAAAAAAAGGAAAAGGGAGGAAAAAAATCTCGGCCTCCCCATGCTCACGCTCCCCAGTCGAAAACAAACTAATTTAGCGGCTCGCTTTTCCTCGAAGAGGAAACAGCTGAAGCCGGTGAGGCGAACGGAGTGCGTGAGGCCCTAAACCCCGGTGGCTTCGCTCTCTCTATCTCTTTCTCTCCTGCTGCCGCTCCGAGGGGAAATGGGGGGGAAGGAGGCGAAGATTGACGAAAAAGGTTGAACTGCTGCGCGTGCGGGGGCGGCATGGGGGGAGGGATGGGGCAGAATGGCCTTCGAGGGGGTGCACGGAGGCTGGGGGAGAGACAGAGAGAATAAGACAAGGGAGTAGTGGACCAGAGGTGTAGCCTTCTGGAATCCTATTCGACGGGCCGTGCGTGGTCCGGCACGTTTGACCTGCATTTGCCCCTTAAATAGACGCGCAACACTTGGCATATGGATTGTGCGGGTCGAATGCTTTTCAGGAGCAGTCGATTCCTTAGATATGAGGTTATAGTGCACTGGAGTAGCTAATGAATGTCTTCATACACTGAGAGTAGGAGAGACAGGAATGCGGCGGATGTTGACATACAGAAAAGGTCGCCAACTTTGACGGGAACATGGAAATATCATTGGTGAAAAAATTCTGCTGCTTGAATCGGCGGGAAATATTAGCCGTTACCCCACGTCCCGAATCTAATCATAATTCTTTCTTAGAAGAATATGATAACAGCAATTAATCTTATTCCTCCTTCATATATAACGTATAAATTATTTAATACAATTTGATGCACAAAGGTGGAACTAAGGGCCTCAAAGGAAAAATCTGTTTTGGGGTAGGAATATTGTAAGCATCGTATGTTGCAGATGACTGGTGTACGTATTTAGCACATGATCTCTTGGGGCGCTCAGAGCGAAAGGTATTTTAAACTTTCTTTTGTTGAGTACACATTTATGAACTCATGAGGGAATTTTTAAACGTTATAATATACATAACATTGAATTGAATTAATAATTTTTTGAAGACTCCTTCCACATTTTGTTTAGAAAGAAGACTTTCGTTTCAAACTTCATTATAATTCACTCGTTGAGCTGATTCAAGCTTATTCACCGGCGACGATAGTACAATTCTGTAGCAATGTACGCGTATGACTCTTTAAATCTTCAGCATAGGGGTAAAGCATCACTTGAGAGCCCATTTGTTCATCACATTTTTAGGAAAGTAACCGAGAAGATGCGCCACATGAGTGAGATACATGGATTGAAAAAGTGGGAGCGTGAGATACAGACGTCTTTACCTTCTCATGCCATCGGAATGAATCCATTCCGATAAGTGAGATACATGGATTGAAAAAGTGGGAGCGTGAGATTCAGACGTCTTTACCTTCTCATGCCATCGGAATGAATCCATTCTTAAGCTCTTCAGCGGCTATGAGTTCTTAATTTGATTTATGGGATAAATAATTACCAAAAAATAATTCTTGGCGCGAGAGAAAGCATATGTTCACATCATCTGTATGCATGCGGAGATACGAAACGTAGTTTTGAAGGTAGGAAGTACACAAACTTACTTTAGTTTAAAGCATAAGTACCAGGAGCCAACTCCTTGCCGTTGAATGTCAAGAGAGGATGCTCCGAGGAGCAAAAAGTGTTTGAACTCAGAATCAAATGGTTACGTGCATTACGCATACGTGCAATGGTAACTCCATAAGTTGCCGCGCTCATTGTCCTATATCCTTACAAATCTCACATCAATCCACTCATTTGATTTCGCGAATATATTGTAACATCATTGAAAATGTTGTTTCCTTACAAAGATAACGACATAATAATTAGTAGCTGTGGTCATATTACTAATGACTGTACATGTACACGAGGAAAATATAACTACAGCTGCGAGCCCTGACCAAATAATTTCACCAATAAAAAACGCGATCGTTTGTTCGTAATTCTCGACAGTTAAACCCATTTAAGTCCACAGGAGGATGCACCCATGACCAATTCGCATTTAATATTATCGATATCCCTAATTTACCTTTCATAATTAAGCCAATACTGATTATAATAATAAGTTACTTAACAAACTTAGAGAAATAAATTAAGGCATCCCATATTGACAACAGTAATACTACAGAAAAACTAAAAGTTCTTCCGGCAATAATTAAAGATTATCTACCGGAAAATCTGGTGTATCCATCCACTCATCACCTCTTTCTGAATGTCAACTATACTTTGCTCAACTAGCGTTGAGGAATACACATCGCATCGATATGGAAAATGATCCTAACCTTTCTTTTCCCTTTAGGCAATATCACACCCATAAATCTATTTTCTCAAGACGGCCATCTTATTATTAAGGAATTAACCGTCAATATACAGTAAGAGTGGTGTAAAGCATCGAAGACTACATTTGTCTTGCTTGAGATATAATTCATGTCATAAACATTTCTTCAACTTACTGTTTCTCTTTGCACGGCTTGAGTTGTGGGTCAACATTAGACTAGATTTTAAGTAATCCTCTTTTGTGAAGCATACACTAAGATTTTATGTGTGGGTTATATTAGTGAGTTGATGATTTATTGTGTTAAGCTCATTTGGTGATGCATGAATCAATTGGTGGTTTTTGAGTGCTAAATTACTCTCGTCAATTTTCTTCTCCCACATTTAAGAGGTAATTCAGTAGTAGTTCTCTAAGTTGTCCAATACCTATGCATTAAATTACTCTCCCAAAAGTGCTGATAATATTTTGGTTGAAATTAAATTATTTATGTAGCTGAAGTGTGACTTAGGTGTTTAAATTGAATAAAATGTACTCGGGATGATAATAATTTCCCAGTTCCTCCGATATATTTCTTTAAGGAGAACAAAATCCTAATTCATGCAAATTCAAATGCAAACTAACAAGTTTCCGTTTCTCAGAGCCATATCTCTAAAACTATACGCCCAAATGGCAAACAAATGAAATTCAGAAGTAATCAATTGAGTAAAATGCTACTCTTTTGATCGATCAAGAACATAAGCGTAGAGTCACCGATATATTTAATCCATGTTTGAGTAAAGTAAGGGATGAAAATTAAGAAGGAGCTGCATTGACACATGGACACATGCAATGCCCTATCTCAAGGGACGGATTGTGTTAAATTCCATAGACTCACATCATGGCCTAATGGATTGGTTGGAGTTTTTCAGTTTACTTAACCCTGCACTAATGGGGACTGATTTGTGACACGTGTTTTTTGAGTAGTTTGCAAAACATATGCGCTGCATGCACATTTCGTTCAATTAACTAACGGAATGGGATAACCTCGATGATGAGACCGAAGGAAGACTGACACTCTCTTCCCAAACCTTCAGGGTGCCCAGCTACGTCTACCCCTCCCCGTACCTGACTGCCACGCCAGCCGGATTGGTCCAGCTCGCCGGACACCACCACGGGTCCATCTCTCACGCCGCTGCTGCGGCCGCGGCTGCTGCTGCCGCGGCCGCCGCGGGCAATGGCGGCCCAGGAGGCGGCGGAGGCGGAGGCCTTGGCGGCGCGGGAGGCGCCGCCGGGTGCGGAGCCGCGGGAGGCGCCGGTGCGGGTGCCGCTGGCATGTCCGCACTGACTGGCAACCCGTTCTACGACTACTCGCCGGCTGCAGCGGCCGCCGCAGCCGCCGCCGCGGCCTCCTTGGGCTCCCCGACGCCCTCGACGACGTCCTCGGCGGGCGGGGGCGCAGCCGGTCCCGCTTCCTCTCCTTCGCCGGCTGCGGCAGCCGCAGCCGCCGCGGCCGCCGCAGCTGCGGCCGCGGTCGCCGCCGGTGCCTACCCCGGGCAGTACCCGAACGGCTTCGATCAGTACTCTGCGTACGCTGGCGGAGCTGGTGAGTACGGTGGGTCTCAATTTATCTATTTCTTTCTTTCTCTCTCCCACCCGACCTCTCATCCCTCAAGCTTAGGGATTAAAAGGTAGTTTTGTCTTCTAACATTCAGTGTGCCTTTTTCGATTAAGTACAAAGGGTTAATGCATGACTCTAGCTTTGTTTTCATCATTACCGCATTGCTTTGGGGCTCTTCTTTAATAACATATAGTCAAATAAGCAGTCCCCTTTCATGAGTCCTATTACCTTGCATTACGACTCTTCCATTGTAGAAATCGTTAATCGTTGCATATAGATGAGTAAAAAAGAATTTTAATATTTTTTATACGGGCCAAACACAACTTGGACAATTCAAAAAAGAAAACACACGTAGCGAAACGTGTATAATAAGTCTAAATGAATCTTAATATTTTGACGATGATATCCAGTAACCTTAACACATTTTTGTAGTACCCATCTCGTTTATAGTCAGGGATATCAATTATTATTACGACTAAC
Source organism: Ceriagrion tenellum (assembly GCA_963169105.1). Lineage (NCBI taxonomy): Eukaryota > Metazoa > Arthropoda > Insecta > Odonata > Coenagrionidae > Ceriagrion > Ceriagrion tenellum. The sequence goes on along the minus strand of OY720633.1, from coordinate 84,573,311 downwards.
TTTCGGTTGGCTGACCCTTTGGTCAGACTTTAGGCTTTCTTGTATTCTCCGCTCACAACAAATATTTCTTCCCAGATCATCGAATTTTGTTTTTTTAGTCCTTCCAAACATTTTTCAACCATTATTGGAGTGTATGTGCACGCGGTGAAAATTCATATCATATCTACATAATTCCGAATACACCTCGGCTGCGCGACCCTTTTATAGATACTAAAAAGGCCAAATTTACAGGGATTTGGATTATGTCGGTCGATCCCTGTTTTCATTAGTTTTGATGCGTTTAGACGGTATCGTCCCATACAAAAGCGTGGCAAGACTGAAAAGAACGGTCCTTTTCCCTTGCATGAAAAAACTATAACCTAACCCTGCATGAAACCAAATTTTACCTCGCAATCCGTGCAGAATAGCATCACATAATTATTATTTCCCTCTTTTTCCTCCACAGCCAATTACATGACACCGTACTCGTACGCGGCACTTCCTCAGGCCCTACCCACCGCAGCCTTCCCACTAGCCTCGTACCCGGGCCAAATGCAAGAGGCGAGGCTTCAGTAGACCCATGTGGTCACTGAGCGAGAGGGCAGCGGGCCTCAGACTTAATGGAAAGGCGACCCGATGTGAAGGAAGAGAAGCCAAGGAGAGGAAAATATATCAGTGGCCGGGCCCAGGACTACTTCCTCCCAGGCAGAGAAACGCTGATAGACAAGGGGGACGGTTCGTCTCAAAAAACCGGACGAAGTCGAGGGAACAAAGGCTATAGCCCTTAAAATGGACCAACATGGTCCTTTAAAAATGTCCCAAGAGGTCCTTAAAAGGGCCCTTCGCCTTGCAAGAGAAACCCTTTTCCCACATCGACCCCTTGGAGCGGTGAAGATGAAGTGCATGGATTGAGTCTTCATTGCCTCCAGTGAGCCGGCGTCTGTGGTTTTGATTCGGGGAAAGCCCGAGGAAATGAAAGGAGGAGTTTCAAAAATATGTATAGGAGGGGGAGAGAGAGTGAGGTGAAGTGAGTTGGGGGTTTATCCTCAAAGACTTTTTTTCCAAAGAACATTTTGCACTGAAAATGAAGGGAGGGAGAAGGTGGGAGAGCAAGAAGATACTCCGTAGGATTATTAAATTAGCAAGAAAACACCTTATTTCTGCCATTCTAAATGGACTTGTGTAAATTCGCATAAATAATATGCATGCATGTATGTGTAGGGATGTACACTGTCATCTTCACTGAATGATGCGGAAACATAATCATTTATATATGTATAATGTTACAAAAGTTTTCCCTTTGCTCAAATCGGATGTCCACAGCCACTTTCCTCCGACCAAAGCCTTGCTATCCTTCAGGAGTGACGTGAAGGAATGGATCTGAACATAAAGAGTCGAAAAAGAAGGAAATATTGATGATATCCCGAGGAAGTCCGTGTAGCAAAGAGTACGATCTCAGGCTCACGTTGGGAACGGAGGTGTCTATTATTATTTTTTCAGTGGCATCCGATTAACCCGCCAAGGCGCGGGTTGTAAAAATATTTTTAAAAAATATTATATAAATATGGGGAAGGGGACCTACAATGGTTAAATGTAGTACGTTTACGTGAGTATAGAGAACAGAGGCTGTTAGTTTTGCTTGTAATATAATTAAGAAAGAGAAATCCACGGGCATAAGTGAAGTAAAAAAACTGACGTGGTCTTCGTAAAATTCTTTTAAAATTAATGAAAAAATTAATATGGTAGGTTATTAACGAATTATTGAGAAAAATATGTAAAACGCAATAGAGTACTCGCAAATAAAAGAGTAACAGTAGGGCGACAGTAGTTAGTATAAATTATGTCGCGAACCTTCCATGCCGCAAGTATGAAGTCATCGTCTCGATGCGCCTTTCCACGAGCTGATATGCACAACAGAAAACAATTAAACTCGATTGGAGAACTGAAACATAAAAGAGTATAATATTTTTTCCAGAATATAATACTCGAACATTAAAACTCTCGTATTTCTCTCACGTTGCCGCAGGAAAGGAACACATTTGAATGGTACTTGTTTTTTGACTCCCCTGAATGTACTTGTGATATGGTGTATGGTATTGAATGCTAGGGGGTGTGATTCTCTTTCCCTCTACGGATTCAAGGGTGTGGTGAGGAAGAAACAAGAAAGTTTAAAGAAACATACTCGCATCGGGACGCCACACTCCACATGGATCTTCGAGCGTCCACCGCTTCATTCGCCCTTCATTTGTCCTTGAAGAGTTGAAGAGCCCAAGCGAGTGATCCGACGAATCTACGAGGAGAGAGAGAAAAAAGGAAACGAGTGCATATGAATACTTCAAAGCGTTATTTGTTGGGTTCCCATTTGTTTTTTAAATGTATATCTCAATGTTGGATTTTTTTATTCACTCTATTTTTAAATCGGTGCTCGATGAATCGGAAAGCTGTGCTGAATTCGAAGAAGGGACTTTTCGCGAGAGGACTCTGTGAAATGGAGTTTCTTTTTTTTTATAGCCAAAGAAGTTTTGGCATTCGGCGCCTCCACTTGCTGGCGCCCCACCCACTCACACTTCACAGTTTCACACGCCATTTTAATTGTTATATTCTTTCTCTAGTCTCGCTGTGATTATGTTCACACTGTTCTTTTTATCCTGCAAAGGAGATAATAAATTGTTAAATTACTATGTACTTATTTATATAAAATATACGTCTAGGATATATTTCCAGTTTTACTTTTGCATGGCCCTAGTACAGATTTCATCCACAGGAGCAGAAGAAAAGGTGTCTGCAGCGCTTGGGAAACCAAAAGTTCGGCCCTTACAATAACATTGAAGTGCATTTTAGTGCGGAGTACCGAATTTAAGAAAATTTACATCATTTTTATAAATTCGATATGCTGGACACGAATCTGAACGTCGTTCATCTGCGAATTTTGTTTTTCACGAGATGAACGAAGATGAAATTGAGAATATTCATTTTGCAAACATTTCATTGCGCTATGATTTTGCCTGCCAATATCCGTAAATGCATTAGCAAATTAATTTCCAGAATTATATTTATCAATTCAATCTCTCCTTTCTTTACGGTTTATACAGCATTAGCTAAATTCTAATTGTATTCAATTTTGCCTACACCACCTAGTGGAGAATCTATTCCACATAACATATGCCTCTCGCATAAATCTGTATTGCAACGAAACAGATGAGAAAAACACTTTCACCGTCATAGGATTGAAAATAATAGCAAAATAAAATATTTTAAAAATTGATAAGTTCAACTATCATCTGCATGCAACTCAGAAATAAAGAAATTTTAATATAAACGACTATGAGATTAATTTTCTATCGGCGTATTCTATTTACACATTGAGATAAGGCACCTTCCCTATCATTTGGATCTTTACACTAAAACAGTGTCCATTGTAATCTTACCAGAACCGTTCTATTTATGGGGAGGAGAAGGGAATGGGAGGGCGCGTTTGACCCGTGCCCTAAATTTAAATGGTTGGGCGGTAAACGTAGGTGAAAGCGTGGAGTCCGCTCTATCAAAGCGTGCTCATAAAATGGATGGAAATGTCTCTTTGACACCGTCGAGCTCGAAGCTCGAGACTTAATTTGGATTGGATGTTAGAGGAGGTGATCGACAGCTAAGGTCATTTGCCTAATAGGATTCAGGTAAGAGAGGAAGTGTGGAGAGTAACCCGGGGTCGGCTATAGTCTGCGCGAAACAAAAGGCGCCAAGGGGATCTCTGTTTAACGTCTCATCTGACAGACGGAGTACTGCATTTAACCATTAATTACTATAATGTTTTTGGCCACGTACACACTACGATCCCCGGGTCTTTTTTGACCCGATTTGTCGAATCGCTCGTAAATAACAACCGTCACCCGTACAGTCTCAAGCTCAACTGGCTCGCTCCTCCCCCTTCCCTAAGATTACATTGTAGCCAAGGTTGCCGCTAGCGGTCGTTTTACGACTAAAAAAAAGAACAAATTCAAAAAAGATTTTTCGTCTTTTCGACCGGTCGTCTTATCGTCGGGTCAAAAATGACCCGACGATAGCAGTTAAGGGTTAAGATCAAGACACTAGGATCTGGTTTCCGTAAGACATTAGGGATCGAGTGTCCTCTGAAAAATATCCTCCACTGCAGGGATTTGACCGTCGGTATGTTTAGCCAGTACTCTGGGCGCCTCACCAGCCCGGTCATCGGAAGGTGGGAGGTTCGGTATTGGCACCAAAAGGTGAGGGAAACTCCTATCTCACTTCGAGACCAAGAAACCGTGCCACGACAAGGTAGAGGTTGGCGGATGGCGGGCGCTTGATTCATCAGCCTCTAACCTTGTGTTGGGCACAGTGTTCTTCGCCGAAAAAACGATAAACCCTTCTTTACAGGCTATTCACAAGTTCATTACTCATGCGCGTAAATAGATGGTGATAATATAAAATGTCATGTGAAATTATGAGTAACTTCGGCCTATCAAAAGAAATATCAGCCTTATGTTGAAACACTACGAACTGTCTAAAATATTTAGACCAACTACTGAGGCTCACATTATTCCCAATTAAGTATTTTTCTGAAGTAATGTGGCTTTAATTGATCTCTTTCGGATGGAAATATTACTCATAATTAGAAGTGAGAGTCAAAAATTATAAAAAGACTCCTATTCAAATTTTGATGCGCAGTAAAAAAATATTTCACAATTGGTGACGCTATCTGCTCAAAAGCTCATTTTGAACCTTGAGTGACTCACACTTTCACCCTTCAAAGGATTTTTAAAATATTTTTGCTGCGTTCGCAATTGTATAAGAACTACATTAGAAAATTCCAATCTCAAGAGAATAAATCATTTCTATATCCAGGGTTGACAATAAATCGCTCAAAATTTAAAATAATTAGGAAAAAATAATTATGCAACGGTAATTAATCAAGGTAAGTGTTTTTATTTCCTTTTTAACACCACCATACATTAAATTTTAGGTTTTGCCAGTGAATAAATTATGATTTGTGCGCTGTCTACCAAACTAAAACTTTGTTCCTCTGCTAAAACTGAAGAAGCGTGAGAGAGAAAAAAACACTAGGAATATCATATTACGAGATGTATATCTTCAACTATCCCAATTCATGTACGGTAACCCTGCAAGCTACAGCAGGGGTAGGTGCCAGAAAATTGTGGAACACCTGTCCTCTGCTATGTAGTTCGAAATAAAGTAATTTTTTTCGGGACGAAGACTTAATATTTCTCTGAATACCGCCTTCTGCTGGTATGTTAAAAATAAATATTAGTTCTGCAGCAAACGAGGAATGACATGCAAGATAAAAAATAAAACGGTCAACCATCACTATTTAAAAAAATCAAAATATTCCGAATCACTTCTGGGACAATAAATTACCATCAAAATGAAAAAAGAAAAAAAACTGGATCGTTATTTATTTCGCCGAGTGTTCGATTCACAGTAGGCACAAAATCCAAAATATGAGCATAAATAACTAAGGATTCACACATTTAGAATGATATAGAGCCAAATTCCTCAAGCAATCCCCACTTAAAGTTATAAAAAATATTAAATTAATAAATCCACCGTCGCAAACTAGTAATGAAAAGGACGACTTTGTACAGAAGTTGTTTAAGGATTCTATATTTAGCCGGAAAGGAAGTCCAAGGCGACTCTATTTCTAAAAACTCCATTAAACGTGACAGTGGAGGGGATTGGCTGCGTGAAATATACGCCCATCACTAGGCCGCGATGTGGAACGCATGTCAGCCGCCCACGAGGCTTCTGACGACGGGGGAAAGAGAGAATGAGGAGGGGGCGGAGGAATGGCAGTACACAGAGAGTGAGAGAGGAAGTCATTTTACGACCGCACAAGTGCCCGTTTTACGGGCCTTCCTGCATCTAGGCCAAGTGCACCGAGGGGACACCGGCACGTGGTAACTGCCCGCAAATGTCATCGAACACCCTCCGTGACTTAGCACTAAATAGTTTTGAGATCGGCGAAATGAAAGTAAAGTCATGACACCCACCACTAATTCAAGACAGCTGTCACTAAACGTGTGATTGCGCGCAGCTGACGAGCTTGAATGGGCGATAAAATATCTAATATGATGGCTTCTTTTATTCCCTCGCCAAGAAATCCACACTACTTCTCGTTAGCCTTATGCTAAATGCAGCCACACGCCTCGCCACTTACAATTACATGACCTTTACATGAATGAGCAAGAGAGAATTTTAAGTATCTCGCGTCATGTATTGGTGAATGAAAGGCTGCATGTGCTAGGGACATTAACGCTGTGGTGTTCCGTTGGCTCCCACATAAATATATTTTTTATAATAATGTTCAATTACTCCCAAACAATATACATAAAATACAATCAAGAAGATAGGGAGCTTTAGGTAACCTAGAAGGAGAACCTGTATTGAGGTTACCATAAAATAAGTAAAAAAATAAATTAACATACTTTGTTATTTAACATGAAAAAATATACCAACATTTAAAAAATAATTCCGTAAAATTCTTTCAATATTTTGATAATAAATAGCCAATATCTACCATTTTTGAATGAGGTTAAGTGTAATGCATTTTGGCTGGTAGAAGGTAATAAATTGCACGCTTTTGATCCAATGTATAGAAAACTTCGCCTGAACAAGGACAATTTGGGCCTGGGCAAGGGTTGAAAAACTGTACGCAGGTTCCGCAAGCATTTAAAACCAGTATTTTAATACTACTGAGGCCGATTCCGCGAATCCCACTCGAAGTTGTGGCAGTTGATATGGAATTGATACTCCCGCTATCAGTACGTTATGCTGAGATAGCTACTTTTCGGCAGTGGTGCCGGGTAGAATGGGTTGCACGAAGTGTAGAAAATTCTAGTTGTCTCTTTCTATATTCTTCCATCAATATATTAGTCCAATATCAGGACGTCACTAAATCTCTAATTTGTGACCCTTTGTTGAGTCGAGCACTGTACCCCAGGGTCACCCAGGCTCCCTTGAAGTATCTTTAATGTCTTTTTATTTCATAATTTGAAAATATAATTAAATATATAAATTTATAATGGCTACCAAAGGCAGTAGGGTCCATCTCCTATTTGGAGGAGATTGTTCCCTGTGAGTATACTTAAATTGCACTTGCCTCACATGTTTTTGTCAAGGAAAGAATTATCCATTGAATTCTCCATAATTGACTTTTCCATCGGTAAATACTCCAATGGCTTTGCCTCATTTTGTTGATCGATAAAGATATCCATTTTTGCACGCTCATTTCCTAATCTTGCAACCAACCTCCTGGAGAATATGCGAGCATAAATTGCCACCACCACGATATCTTGAGTAAGCAGTGAAATTTTACTGTTTAGACCTCCTTTTTTCGAAATCGAACATTTCCAGTTAGTCATCTATTTCCACTACTCTCGTACGATTTACAGATTTCATGGCTAATAAAGATTTCTTCTGCTCAATACATGCATTAGAGAAAATCCAAATCACTAGTAAGGAGTGCGCAGGGAAGTGCCTCGAAACCTCAGAGAGGCCTAGTCATTACCAAAGAGTAATTTATTGCATGTTTTACTGAAAATAATGAGTGTCTAGATTCACTACACAAACACCATACCTCGACCTCATCCTGAGTAAAGCACTATTTTGATGCCTTGAAATGAAATGAAAGAAAAGCCACTGTATATAAATAAGCTATGCATGCTGATCACAAATCTGAATGTCGTTTATCTGCAGATTACGCTATTTCTGAAATGAGAGTAGTTGAATTTGAGATTATTAAATTTTAAATATTGCATTGCAATATAATTTAACATAATATTAAAATAGTGGTAGAGTAATTTTTTATCGTTTTCTATGTTTATTGCAATATATATGTATATTTTAAGATGTATTATCCTCTAAGTGGTGCGCGGGAGAATATACAGATAAATTTCCAAAGAACTTCATTCAACATAAAGCATAAATCACAGAGATAATTACTATTTGGTAAATTACTCGTCAATAGTTTTTACCTTTCATCGGCAAGTAAAATAACAGCGCACTAACCAACGCAAAAAAGATAAATTCTTAAATTCCAACTACATTCATCTCAGAAATAACGCAAATTGCATTTGAACGGTGATCAAGACCGTGATCAGCACATCAAGTTCATTAAGAATAGGCGCCTATTTCTTTCATTTGGTTCTGAGCACCAAAAAAGTCTCCACTGTAATATATTTCACACTCGTAGCTATCTCGAGACCGCCAAAAAAAATTAGCATCATCACCAGGAGTCATTAGGGAAGAATGAGTCGTCCACACATGTTTCTGTCGCAAAATTAATTAAAACTATCCGCAGGATCCCAGCATCGAAAGACAGGGACTCCCGCGTAGCACATTCTCCCGCTACGTTCGAGAAGCGGGAGGCGGGGGACAGTCTGTCCCGGCACGCGGCCGCCTAGTCTCCTTATAAGAATAATGCCTCCCACTGACACGGCGCGCTGCCTCCTCCAGCTTCTTCCATGTTCTTCCCCTAAAACGGCATGTGGCCTTCCTCTCTCAAACTCAGGGGGAGGGATATTGTTTCATCGTTGCCTGAGAAGAGATTTCCGAGCAATTAAGACCCCTTATACGTGAGTCTTAAATTTCTTGAAAAAAAAAGTAAATTTGGTAAGAGACCTCGTAAAAAAAACGAAATAGCAAAGGTTGATAAGACAAAGTCAACGTCGCGTTTTCTCCGATAAATTTTCCTTACTCCAAAAGACGAATAATGTACGGACAAAGAATATTTAGAAAAAATTTTCTTAGAGATGTAAAAAAAGAATTAGAAACCTCCAATGAGACAAGAAAGTACGTACATAACTTTTCTTTTAATTCTCAAACTGATGATGAGTATGAAACCACATGAGGATGATAAGCATTTAGAAAAAAGCATTAACTTTTACAGTTGTACAACAAAAAATCTTCATCGTAGACTTTCGAAAGATAATATACTTACAAATTTATGACACTAAATTACTATAAGTTACAAAAATATTAACTTGAGCCCATTGTACGAATATAGAAATTTAATGTAATTGGTTTAAAATAAACTCTAAAATATACAACACAGCACAAAAAAATGACAGAGAGCGGATTTTTTCTTTTTTTTCCACTGATTGGATAAAATACACGAATCTTTGGGCAGGGTAAAGCTTTTTCGATAATACAGCTTTGGTTAACTCAAGTCATGAGAAAAAGTAAAAAATGCATTAAAGATCCTTAACCGAGATAAAACTAGAAGACATATAATTTAAGTAATCACTCATTTTTGTAAAAGTGAATACTTAATCATAGTTAGGTTAATCCAACCTGATTATCGTCATTTTGGATTTTTCACGAAAAATTCTACCTCTGAGTGGGTTTCTAAAATTCTTACTCAATCTTAAAAAAACAAGCGCAATACTTCAATTCTTAGTCTCATTTCTTACCAACATTAAATTCTGATTCAACACATTTAGCCTGGGTCAGCCTTTTATAATGTATTTTTGAAATTATTCCAGGAGTTTCCGCAATAGTCCCCCAGTCAATTTGAAGATTTTGACGCTTATGAAAAAACTAACATTATTGTCTTCATTGGAAGTGGCTGGAGCCCTCAGGCGTGCTTCGTTATGGAGGATTTCGGGACTAGATAAGGAAGCAAGGGTTATTTGATCGCATTCAATATTTTTAGAGCAAATGGCTCAGTTCCTGATAGAAATTTCAAATGCTATGAACGATTTAAAATTTCTCAATACTACTCCAGAATCCGTTTCTCCAATTTCTCCAAGTATGATGTTATCATATCACATCAATTATGATTTTACACTCAATAAATACTTCGTTTTCTAGATTCAACAGTTCGGCAATGTGACAAGTAGATCTGAAGAAGAAAACGATTTCGGTATTTTTTCATTAGATCGAAAACAGGGAAATGCTGGATCTTTGACAAGATTAGTCAACTAAGAGAAACAGAAGACTCTGTGCAGGCAAACCGAGATCCTTCGTCCACACTTGTCATCAACAGGATTTCTTCAATGCGATACAAATACAAACATTGGGAAACCAAAACGAAATCGCGGGATTTCTCTTGTAATGCAATCAATGAATTCTATAAATTATAATTTCAGAAATTGGCACGCACTCAAAGGGGCATGGTACATTAAATTTGGTCTTTATTCTTCACAAATAGAGATGGATCCAAGCATTTCTCAACATACTTCAGGTAAGAATATCAAACCACTTCTACAAGAAAACTTTTGTTGGATTTTTTTACCTTGTTTAGGATTAACATTCATTTTACAACGTAAAATTCTTCAAAAAATTGAGGTGAATACTCCTACTCCTATTCCTTCCACTACTATTTCTCCTCATACCTCAGTTAAAAGCATTGGCCCATTGTTAGATCCCAAGTATCTACCTTAACAACTATTACGAAGAATTATTCAGACTTAAAAATGGACGTTTACTGTAAATAGCATTCAGTTATCAAGGTAAAGTTTTGCTAGTTGACATTTTCAACTAAACCGGCAATTAATTGATCCTTTAAAAATATTGCTCCTACATTGCAACTTCAACGAATACCAACTGCCATCAACTCTTATTTACACTCTCCAATTCGCATCGTGAAAAAGAAAAGATGCTGGTACTGAAAAGGCACAAAAAAGTTGTGGAAATAATAAACGAAGTATGTACTGAATGGTAATAATACCAAAGAAGACCGAAGACGAAATATTTTAACGTGGAATCGGGTAGGAAAGAAGCGAAAAGCATAAAAGGCAACGGAGTGGATAGCTGCATCAAAAGAATCCTCGACTCGTAATTTGCTGATGAAAATTTGCTTTTTTGTCGCATTATACTACAAATTGGTGAGATGCTAAAGGTAAAAAAAGGAAGTACCTAAAGAAATTATGGAAAATGTTATGCCGAAAGCATAATGCTTGATGGCATATCGATTTATCGTATTTCACACCGTGTTATGCTTCCAGGCACCAGCTTTTCGGCAGCTAGATCAGCCGTCTTCTTCCGGCGTAAAGCTGACCTATCCCAAGAAATGATGGCAAAAATAGCCGCCGAAACTTAGGCACCCGACAATCTCGCCCATTGTTAGATCCCAAGTATCTACGTGCATTCTAATCGCCTGGAAAACAAAAGATCCTTCATTTTTACACCGGTAAAATTTTATGATACACAATAGAGGAGTCCCATTCCCGTCAAGATACGTATTCATGAAGTTTCTCCGCCAGTGAAAGCGATTTTGAGGGTGAATTAGGCCGATGTTTAATAGTTATTTTTTGGTAAATTAATACATGAATAATTTATTGAAACCCTCATAATCGGGATTTTTGTGCGTGCCAATGTTTTGTGGAGTTCTGTAATTTAAGTAATACTGTAATTTGTTGAAGAGTCACGACCAATTATTGGTTTTTATGCACGCGTGCGCTTTGAGCATACCTTCACCAAAGACTACTCCCACTACTTCAAAGAAAACGTCATTGATGTGCCCCACCATTACCTCCAGTTGAGATAAGGTAAAGAGGTATGTATTATATCCATCGTGTATTTCTACGGGATTTTATGGGAACTGCTACGTTGGTAATTATACGTGCATTATCGTGAGCAAGTTTGCTTTTTAATGCAATTAATTCATTAAATACTTCATGCGATAGTTGTTTCCGTGTAACTCATGTACTGAGGCACGTAGACTCTAAAGAAAACTCTTCGGTATTGGCTCTTTGCGAACCGATTATTCGCTATAGATGAATTCTGAGCAAAATATTCTCCTTCAGGCCGTCGCCAGTCAGCGCCAAATTAATGAATTTTTCCTGCTCTGTGACGTCGAAGCATACTCGCACATGAATTTGTTTCATAAATATGGACTCCGTGTATATATATATATATATGTAAAAAAATAACAATTAGACAAGGACTTAAGATATGTACTTTTTAGTCTAGAGATATTTAAAAAAAATTAAAAAGCACCAAACATAAGGCTTTCTCTTTCAGTAAGCCCAATATAGAGTCACCACAGTAGTTCTTTCAGAATCGCAAAAAACCTTGCTTTGTGAATGCGTTTTAAATGTATTGCGTGAAAAAAATGAGTCAAGTTAAAGACTTGTGAGGATATTTTTATTCATTTACCAATAAATTCAGTCTAATGAACGTATACTATTGCACCGTTAATTTTATAATATTTACTTCATCCTCCCTTCCCCTGCTGAAATTAAACTATAAAACTTCTAATATGATCTCAATTATAATTTGGGAAATATCTCGCACAATCTACCTTACATGTTCTCAACGAAGCAAATTAATATACCAGTAGAAAATGTATTTTATACCTGCATCAATATTCAACCAATTGAATTTCCTCTGCGTGTGAGACGTTACCAACGACTCTCCTGGATAATACCTACCATCTCCTCAAGCATCGGGCCGAAATTTTGCAAAAACGAGTCTCATGAGAATGACCAGAGACGCAAGTGGGCACTGAGCACCATAAAATAGTTTTGACAACCATACTTTCCAAATATTATTACTCTCCAGAATTGTGAGGAGGGAGAGGTGTCCGTTTCGAGATCAAAGGGCCAGAGAACTCCTAAGGGTTATGAGAGAACACCCCCCCCATTTTCCCACCCCTCCCTCCACTCAAAACCCATAATCGCCACACATAAGCCTCCCGATCAGCTTCTGGCAGTCATCAGGCCTTAAATTTGAAAAGCAAACACGTAAACAAACAACTTTCGAAGTTCTCCTGAAGTAGGGTGGGAGGTGGGGTGGGGGGGGTTTGAGGATCGGGGGGAGAGCCACCTAACCAACATTTTTCGGTCGTTCGGAGACGGGAAGGAGTGGGATGGGAGAGGAAAAATGAGGTGGGTGTTGTGCGCATACAGGCTGGTCTCAAGGAGGTGCCCGAAGCTCCCCTCAGGATTGTCTCGACGCCGTGGGTGAATGATTAACGTGACGTTTTTCTGGTGTGCGAGGAAGCATCTCTCCTCTCTCTCTCGCCATATCTAAGGAGGCGAAAGACTCGCCCGAGGAAGGAGGAAACATGACGGTTTTAGAGTTCGTTATTTCAAGGGTTCCTCTTAGACCAACTTCTCCGGCTGCCTGATCTCTTTTTCCCGCTCTGTGCTGTTCCTCCCTCTCATTCCAACTCTCTTTCCTCTGTAACGATACTCGTAAAGCAAGTCTACATAGTCAGCTAGTGTGCGTCAGATAGGCTCTTTTTTCGATTATTTTGAGATAGCTAGACATATGATTTATAATATATCTACATCTACATAATACTTTGCGATCCGCCGCATGGGCGTGTGGCTGGGGGTGCTAGATCACGAGCCGTGTAAGGATGTAAGGTTTTTGGAGGTGAAATGGTGAAGCGTATTGTGGGAGTGGATTCAGTGGAGCTCAGTTTTTATAGTGGTCGCTTACTGTGCGCGGAAAGAACGAGTTTTTGTACCTATCTGTTCGGCAGTGTATCTCTCTTATTTTATCGCTTATGTCAGACCTAGAGATGTGATGAGGCGTCATGATAATATTCTGTGTGTCGCTCTGATACACACCAGTTCTGACTTGTTCAAGCAACTTAAGCCTAGCGTGTAGCCTCCGAGTCCTAGGGGCTCCCACCTTAATCCCTCTAAAAGTTGTGAGACACTACATGTACGCTCGTAGCAGTTTTTAACGAAGCGCGCTGCTTTCCTTTGTATTTTATTAATTTTTTGGTTAAATCTTTATGATCAGGGCTCCAAATGCTCGAAGCGTATTCGAGGTGTTGCCTAACCAGAGCGAAGTAGCATCTCTCTCTTTTACTTTTTCATCCGGGGACCTACCCACTATACGCTACACAAAACCTAGTTTCTTGAATACCGCACATTGTGTCGTGAAAAATGAAAAATATGTATAGAATATTGAGAAAGGTTATTAAATTATACTTGAATTTAAAAACATAAACCGTACCGGAGGCCAAAATGGTAGTTGCGGCAGATGAAGTAACTGTAGTTTCAGACATAGAGCCGTGAGGTATGGACTTATAGCTCTGCAGCCAGGTAAATGGTAAAATAGCCTCTCTCCCTCAAATCACAGGTAATGATTAAAGAAGCGTTCTTTGACTGAGGAAAGTGAGGTGCTATTTCTAATCTCAGATGAAAGCTTGGTCTAGACATTAGATGGGCTATTGGCGAAGTTTCCGAGTTTGACTACTTCCCGAGCATTATAGGCCCAACGTTTCACCCACCTTGCAGCGAGCGTCTCCAGGGGTGTAGTGATTTTTGGTGAGAAATTGTTGTCTTTTATATCATGGAGTAGCGAGATTTAATTCAATCATCTTTTCTCCGAAAGGTCACAGTTGGTCAAGGCGGAGTTCGCTGTGTCTGATTGTCCGGCTAGGAGGCATTTCCAATGGAGGGAAAGCTGGTAGCCATCGTCGCGGTAATAATTCCTTGTTCTTTTTGCGATCTCTATCGATTCGTGGATCAAGAAGGGCAGATAAAATTCTTTTTTGGCAATCACCTCAGTCTTTTCAAACTCGATGAGGTGACCGGTTTCGGACATTAAGTGTTCGGCAACGGCTGATTTTTGCCATAGTCTATTCCTCACGTCTCTACTGTGTTCTTAGATTCTGGTCTTAATTAGGCGGAAAGTTTGCCCGAATAACCTCCGCCGCAGCTTCATGGTATCCCGTATTCTCCTTTGGACTGCCAGGGCTGTTTTTTGTCTTTTGATGATGGAAATATTTGTCCGAGTATTCTCACGGTACCAAAGCGGGTTGCAATACATTTTTTAGGACCCTGGCCATTATTTCGGTTGTCCCTTCGACGTACGGCCATGGGACGAAGGCAGATGGTCCTTCCATTTATTTTCCATTATTCAGCCGTTTTTGTTTGGGCTCTTCGAATGAATCCCTCGTCCTATCCGTTGTTTTTGAATGAGTTAAACAGATGTATAATTTCTGTTGGGAGTAGGTTCGGCTTGGTGCAGTTTCCCAGAGAAATCAGACGCAGCAAACTCATCCGTGACCAAATGCAACCCCTCGATGAAATAATGATTGAATGAGATCTAGCAGCTCCGCAATATAAAAGGCAGCATTTCTCAGCAAAAATCACTTCACCCGCGAAGATACTCGCTGCAACGCGGGTGAAACGTGGGGTCTAAAATGTTCGAGACGCAGTCAAACTAAAAAAACTTCCCCATTACCTACCAACAGCTTCGAAATATTATACTCCAGAATTAGATAAGCTGATTCAAAATTGAAGGTGCCAAATTTCAGTCTTAATTCACGGAATTTCGAACGGCCTCATATCAACCATGGCAGATCTGTCAGGGAATCATAAAAAATAGAAATATCACGGGCTTCTTCTCAAGAGTATTTCTCTAAAGATTTATGGAAAAAGATAAGTTCTTCGTATACTGAAATTATGTCCACTCTTTACATAGCAATGCTACCCACCAGTGGGAATATCACTGATCCTCCATTTCTTCATTCTGGCCTACATCGTAATTTTCGAACGACTGACATCCTTCCAAATTTCTCTCTTCATTTCAACGTCCGTTCCTTGCGCAACAGTCACCCTCTACATCCGCCTAAATATCGGTTCTTTCTATCTCTCTCCCCACAATCTCCATTTTACCAGCTCCATAAAATAACTATCATTTAGAAAAAACTTAGTTAATGCCACAATTTTTAAAGCTGCCAAAAAATTTCAACGTTTTAGCGTCATTTTCAGGGTACATGGACCTTGCAAAATGACGTAAAATAGATTTTATTGGTCCATTTACCTTGAAAATGAAGCAAGGACGTTGAAATCGATAGGTAATGATAAAATGGGTGGAAACGTACCAATTTATTTCTTAATAATGGATAACATCGCTAAAATCCACAAGGTGACGTCTCTTTCCATTATTATGGCTCCCTAAAATGTTCATCCCCATTCAGATCAGCCACTCTTAGATAGACCTCTCCCCAATGTATAGCAGTTATACCAGCCAATTCAGAACGACAGTTACCTCCTTATCTCCCTTTCCCATCTTTTACAAGCATTTTGATAGAATTGTTTTCTTTCTATTTAATATATGTAATTTCGTGTGAATTTTTTGAAAGTTTTCTGATACATATCCAAGAAAAGGCCAACGGTAGCTAATATTACCATCTGAAAATTTCTCAGAACAAATATATACCTAAAAATAAAAGAGATTAAAATTGATGTTAAACAAGTGAAGCAGGGTGAACAGGTCTCAATATGTTAAGTTGGAGAATGTTGGTGAGGATAGAACTCATCTCAGGTTTTGCGGCCGATATGTAGCGGCATCGAGATTAAATGAAAATATCTTATAGAGATACAAGCCTAAAGGTTCATCGGATGCTAACTCGACGAAGCGATGGGATGATTAGTGGCCTTTTTAAGGAATTCGTTTACCGCGGTCTCGTTCATAGACCCTCCCTAGCGGTGATATTTCCCGTAGCCTCCGAGATGTACAGGCCGTAATTCTACTACCCTCTCTTTGACGTAATTAGTAGTCCTGCGAAAAACGCGGGGTATGCGCTAGATGCGATCTTCTTATGGCGATGTTCCAAACAGCTAGGCTATTATTTCTAACCATATGCTGCATTTTAAGGGCCACTTTACTTTTATTAACAATATACATACGTATTTAAGAAATGGTTAGCATCATTTTAGTAAGGCATTTTAGACAATTAACAGCAACACTTTTGATAAATTAATGACTGTACGTCCATCAATTCCTTGATCGATAAACACGTCTTGACACCAGACGGGATATAATGAAAAGACGATTTGACACAAAGTGATAAAAGAGAAGGCATAAACTTACAATGACTTCTCATTGCTATTTAATATGTGAGTTAAAGAGGACGTTTAAGTTCTTGGTCGAAAACAGTACGAGTCAATTGCGACCTAATCGTAAATTAGTTATTCACCTGTTTAAGTGATTTCCTATCCAACTCAATCGACCGGCGATTTCATGATAAGCAAGGGACCATTTAACGGCCAGGCATGTGATCCAGATCGGTCGCCAAAAACTATTTCCACCTGAAATATGCTGAAATAACAGGGCACTAAAGCATTTAAAGAATATCTACTGCTATCATTGACAATTCACTATATTATTTAAAGAAAATTTATGGCGCAAAAGAGTCCTACAGACCATAATAACACTATATTCTATTTTTTCCTATCTACGCAAGAGAACTGAAAAATTCAGAACTATAATTTGAAAACAGATGACGGTTGAAATTCGGGTCTTCAGATCTGTAAATATCTGATTTCTTTTTTTTTTGTTGGCGCAAGCAGCAAAGACTTTTAGAACATCATTCCATCTGTACGATAGAGCGCTGAGCTGTAGGCACCATACTTATGATCAAGAAGCAGATAAATACCAATAATACCAAGGCCTGGTTTCCTTAAATTTTGGAGAAATTGACCACGGTTGTCACTCAATTCCATCCTCTTTAGTTCACGATTAATGTAAACCCTCCACGGTTCATTAGAGGCACCACAAGAAGTCGGAGTGGATGTTTCAAATTCTATAAATATAAGCGCGAGAAACGAATCTTTGACCACATTATAGCTAGAGAGGTGCAAATGTAATAACTTAAGGAATGAATCAGCAACAAGACTTTTATTTAGACATTGGTTTATTTGAAAATATATATTTTAAAATGATATCATAACAGCCCAAGGAGGATTTTCGAAGGCTTTCACATTAAACACACCATACTCTCGTATTTTCCGTTGGCCAGTTAGGAGTCTATGCTTGAATGTGCAGTGTCACTTCTTCATTTCGGATTTAAAAAAATATTATTGCAGTCAATGCACAGTTATTAGCTGATTACAACTTTTCCGAACCATTTCACTGATTAAACTGACACTTCTGGAATATTTTATACGTCAATGACTGGGTTTCAAATCACCGTTACATCTCCAACACCAAAGGATTTTTCAATGGTTTGATTCAGGTTTCCTGTGGGGTATCTATTTTTCATGGGAGGAGAGAATAGGTAGTGAATAGAGTGGTTTATATTCTTCTATAAATTGTGGGATGTAATGTCTCACTAATCTTCTCTCCTTATTCCCGGTTGAAATTATTCAGGTGCTTGTGTATTTCGATGGGGTCTCCTATAGGCTGACATCCGAATGATCTTTCTTTCGCCAGGATCGTAATATTCTCCAAGTTTATTATGTATCCTTCGACGACATGTCCCGCAATGGCGGAGGGTTCAAGGAGTACCAATCCAACAGCACTTGAAAACTTCGTTTTTCAAGATGGCTTCATCGTTAAATACATTCAGTTTTTTATTTACACTTTGGCGACTTATTTACAAACTTCTTCTCTACATGATAAAAACGACAAAATGTTAACCCTCCTCGCTATTCTTTGCACCAGTAGAATGTGAGATTACATGGTATTCGTTTGAAGAAAAGGAGAAATATGGTTAAAATAGCGTGATCCCATATTAATCAGAAATGCCATTTTCGCAACAAAAAAACTGCTTGTAAGAAGGAAAAACTCAAGAGGAATTGAATACAAATAAAATATATGGATCCTAACCGCATATTCTTTTAGTTTTTAGCCAAACACGGCGATAACTAAAAGCAAAATTGATAACTCCATAGAAATGGTGCAGCAGTCGGCACATACGGCTGGGAATAGGAGCTAATTACAAATATAAATGTGAAATAATGAGAATGTTTTGCACCTTAATTTTGGCTTTGGATAGGTAATGTATGTCTTCACCGAAAGCAGGCTTTTTAAACCAACCAAACCAAAAGGTGGAATTTGGTAAGAAATTGTTTTCACTCTCACAGTGGAAGTGAAACCGTCTTAATCAATCATTAACGCAGAAAATATCCCGGGCGAATCACTTGAACAACTTACTCTAGAACGCAAGTAAAGACTCGTACTGCCCTGTAAAGCCAAAAGGCAGAAACTGACAAAATTACATATTTAGAAGTTAGAGTTGATTTTGTTATTTTCATCCTTGAGGATTTCAAAAAACTAAACAAAAAACCATATATGTAGTGGCTCAACAGATATCACGTCCTTTTTTCACCGTCTCTACAGTATAAATGTCAGATTTCTGGGCCAGATAACAGTAACTACAAATCTTTCTTCCACAGAATCTCGTTACTTTAGCTCCCGTATGATTTACCTTCATTCCATATTTCCCGCGCTGGCAATCTAAGCACCAACTAAAGCTTGTAACCTCTACGAAGATGAACTAGATGAAGACTCAAAAATGAAAACTAAAGCATGCAATAATTCAGAACTAACGATGATGCAGTTACTATCTTTTAGCTTAGCTGGGCAGCATAGTTTGGCAAGTCTCATTTACATGCCCAACAATTTATGCCATGGATGTGCATTAGGGTGGGCAAAAATCTCCAGATTTTCAATTTTTTCGAATCAAATGGGTCTTGAAACTTCATTTTTTAATTTTTTTCAGGCAGAACGATGCCATGCACAGGTACATATCGCTACCCTCGCGACTTCCATAGAAGTGTACACCAAACTTGAGGATTCCACCTTTAGAATAAGATAAGTCTGTAAATTAGGAAACTCTGTAAATTCTTGGCGGAACAGGACCCCTGATTGGATTTTCCGCGCAAATGCGCTCCAACCATGCCAAAGACTACTAGAGAAAAAAAACGTGATGGGATTTCACCATCCTTGCCGCCTAAGAAGTTTGCACCTTGAAAGTGCCAACTCGCCGTGGAGCATGGGTCACAGTAGAGATTCGAAGTAAGAGGCGGAAGTATACCTACGCCTCCAAAAAAACGGACTCGCACACGTGCGTTGCATCACAGCATTACGACCGTCGAGGGACTGTGAAAACTACTCCCGAATGTTTCGTTGGAGTCTCGGAGAGCTTTCATTCCACGCGCACTCAACGAAGTTCTCTCTTGGCTATAGCTCGCTGACGGAAAACGACTTCCCCAGTATTTATAGGAAGGTAGACTGCCGACTCTAATGAGGTAATGAAATGGCGCATTGCCCCCCTTTTTCGCTAGTGTTTCACTGGCAGTAGTTTGGCAAAGCTTTTAAGTGGGACAGCAGCTCGTATACAGCGAGAAAGGAGTTCCGAGTGATAGTTCAGGAAGTTTCTGATTAGTCTGATCTGCGTGAGGAAGAGGAATGATTACCGTTAGACAAGAGATAAAGTGAAGGAGCATTTTAAGGATATAACCAACACAGAAGTGGCGTTGTAGTCCAAAGCCGGTGTACCGCGGTAAATTGTTTCGTAAATTTATTCATGAATAATTCAGCAAAGCTCTCAGAAACGCACTACGTTGACATGAGTAAATATTCAGTGAATTCAGTATTTCGGTATTTCTGGATGACATAAAACGTCATATGGGAGTGACAACATATAATGATTTGAAAAGAACACCAATGGCCAGAGACATACGGCTGCAACGACAAGACTCCACCTTTAGAAGATGATGATTCTGCAAATTCTTGGCGGAACAGGACACCTGATCGCGCGCAAATGCGCTCCGATCATGCGGAAAGACAATTTGAGAGAAAAACATTATTGAATTTCACCATCTTTACCTTTAGTTGCGATGAGGAGGAATGTATAATTCACACAGTACATTATAGAAAATTGGTAATCATCATTTTACGGAAGGACAGAAGCAGAATTATTTATTCGCCGCTAAACATTATAAACTAAACGCCGGATATTCAACTTAGACCATTACATAACGTAGGTATTTTTACTAGAAAAATGTAACGATACTTTTATGCGCGTGATTGTAAGCCCTTACGTATGGTCATTCAATTCATTCTATGAGTATAAACGGCCATAATAATTTCCGTGTAATTAGGGTCCTGGACTCAGCAGAGCAATCTCCATAATTTTATATATTTAGACCCCTTTTACACCATACTTATTAGCGAAACCAAATCCTATCTCAGACCATTATTCTGGCCCTCTGCCGTTTAGCGACCGATTCTAGAATATTTCCCCTCGTGTGACACCTGAATGTGTGCGTCGATGAAATTTGTTTCATGAATAGGTAAATTTTTGAAAAAAATAGCTGAGGGGTAAAGGCTTCAGAGTCACGTCCCCTAGTTGACCTGCATTTCATATAAATTAAGGGCACACCTTCTTTCCAGATTCCCTCAGTCCATTTGAGCTTCATTGATCTTCTTTGGCACGAGATTTTCATAGCTTCCAATTTTTCCTGTCACACAGCTATCATTGCCTAAGCTTCACTGACGCACATTTGATCATTCGTATTATTTTGTGTGTTAAATTTAAGTGCATAGAACAAACGTAAAGGGGCATATAAAGGGTATAATCAAACTAGGGGTGGCTTTATAAAGCCTTGGATGTCCGTCCACAAAATGGCACACATTGCAGTTCAGGAGTAATGAAATCTGTGAGGAAAGCGAATCGTGGAGTATCAAACATCAAAGATGGCATCGGGGTGATTTTTGATATTATGCTAGATGGATAGTTTTACTTTTTGTAATTTAACGCAAAAATAAATGAAATACAAAGTAAAGCTATGCCTTTCGTTGAAAACTAATGTGAACAAACATAAAGTGTTTCACAGATTTTAAAGAGATTAGGTTGGGAGCCACTAGAGACACGGAGGCTATACGCTGGGCTTAGTTTGCTTGAGAAATTCAGAACAGGTGGGTTTCAGAGCGACACAGAGAATATCATTTCGACGCCACATTACATTTCTAGTTCTGACAGAAGCGATAAAATAAGAGATTGGCGAACAGATAAGTACAAAAATACGTACTTTCCACGCACAATAAGTGACCACAGTAAAAACTGAGCTTCAATCACTACACTCTTATATTACACTTCACCATTTCACCTCCCAAAACCTTATCCTTTACACCTTTACTGGTGTCCTAACACTCCCCGCCGCACGCCCATGCGGCGGCTCGCTGGGTAGTATGTAGATGTAGATAGTAGTAGCGGATCAATGGTTGGCGGGGAATTGAAAAGTGATGTACAAATTGTGGACATGAAAAGATGGGATTACATCCCCCATTCCGGTTGCTCAAGATTACGTTCACTGGAAACATCCGGAAATATTTACAATCAAAATTTATTCCTAAGAACCTAAATTAATTAAAGAGGTTTACTTCACAGTTAAAAGGATGTAAAGGATAAACAGTAAGGGGTTTCGGAGATCAGGGATAGTGGCTCAATGAGAGACGAGTGTTTGAATATGTAATTTTTAACTACGAAGTAAACCTCTAGAATACATTGAGATTTAATTTTTTCTACACTTTCCGGAGATTCCTTTCGCGAATGGTTTATACTTTGACCAGGCCATGATTGTCAATATTTCCGGATGAAATCAGTGAAATACATACGTAACCTTGAGCAACCGGAATGGGGGGATGTAATCGCTATTTCCGACAGAAGAAAAGCGGCACTGGCGGATATGAGGAGAGAAGTGGAAAAGAGCAATGGAGTCATGCTTTGGATGGCGATTCTAATTTCGGGAAGTTCGCCTTATCGGGAGGGATTTGAAGCGGGGAAGAGAACAGGTGCCAGGCGCCTCTCAGCTGTAAACGGCATTAATTAATGTACCTTCCGAATTAAGTCAAATTTTACGGTTTTTTTTTTAGCTTTGCATATTTTTTGGCAAGCGTAGACGTTTCCAGAAAAAAAATCGTGGACTTCTTCAGGCCGCTCGATCCCTTTCATCTTGAGCAATCTGTTATTTGTAGATAATTAATTTTAGGAGTTATTCATCAGTATGGTAAATCTTGTAGAGACGAGACATATTCGTGAAAAATTTTTGACCCATAGATGATTTCCAAAATAATATGATGTCTACACGTACAACTTGATCATTTATAAAACTGAGTCATTTTTTTGGAGTCTCATAGTCATGTACTCGAGAACCTGAATAAAAAAAGAGAAAGCATTAAAGCCTCTTCATCCGCCGGCCTTTAAAGTTAGACGAGACAACACGGGCCTTACACTCATCGTGATACCACTCCTTAAAGGTTGAATTTCAAAGATGGGGAATTTCTAGCTCCAAGGTTTCATCAAAAATTAAATATTGTGTATTTTGTGTTTTTTTAGCTATTTTCAAAATTAAATCATAAAGTCGCCGCTTTAATTTTTTTTTCAGAATCACAAAAAACCCTTCCGTTGTGGAGGTGTTTGAAATGTACCGTGTGAAAAAAATGAGTCTGGTTTTACTTAAAAGGGTATACTTATTTAATTACTGATAATTTCAGTCACCTAAAAGTATATTATTGCACCTTTAACGTAACAGTATTTACTTCGTACTTCCTCTATCCGGATGAGGAAATTCAATCTCAAAATTTGAATATGTTGTCCATGATGAATGTGGGATAATCTCACTCAAACTACTCTAATTCGTTTTAATCTGCAAGCCATCTCGATGAGATCACGCGGAGAACAAAATTAATTATTACGGATGAAAAGGCCCACGAAATACATATTTCTAATAGGGTGCTCCGTGACAACCCACCGATATTGCAGCAAGAAAACAGGTGATCGAAGTAACATGATTGGCATCACATTTGAGATCAAAGTCCGCCAAAATTAATCTACGTTGCTCATAAGAAATGCCCCGGACTATGAAAAAGAAATTTTAAGAGAAATTTTATCTATGCTCACCCACCTTGAATATGCAGCGAGCATATGGGATCCGGCGGAGAAAGACCTAGTCCATGAACTTGATAAAATACAAAGGAAAGCTGCGCGATTCGTGAAAAACTGCTACGGCCGTACAGAAAGCGTTACACAGATTTTGAAAGATTTAGGGTGGGAGCCGCTAGAGACTCGGAGGCTACGCGCTAGGCTTAGATTGCTTGAGCAATTGAGAATGAATATCTTTCAGAGCGACACGGAGAACATCATACTAGAACCACATTATATTTCCAGGTCCGACCGAATCGATAAATTAAGGGAGATATTTTGCCGAACGGATAGGTATGGGAATTCGTTTTTCCCCCGAACAATTAAGGACTTTAATAAATGCTAGGCGGAGCTTTGATTTTTTTTTGTTTTGTTGACGGCTGGTGTCCAAACACCCCCCGCCACACGCCTTTTGAGGCGGCTTGCGGGGTAGTATGTAGATGTAGATGTAGATTCGTATACGATAGAATTTTATTTGAGATCACGAATCCGGAGTCTTTTTCGTCGATTGTGGATGGCGAGAAGGAAACCCCCATATGAGATGACATTTGCGATAATACTTCCTGATAAGTGACCATTGGTGCACAAATCACTCTCCCACGAAAAATGAAAGGAAAACACAGTGAGCCGTGCCTCACACTGAGGGAGCGGTGGATCGCTCGGTTCGTGGATTGACGAGGGACGCAGCGAGGGGCGCGTCGAGTTGTGAACTGCGGGACGCTGGAGCAATGACGCTTCGAGGGCACGTTGCAGCCCACGAGTTCGGTTCCCGAGCTGCGCTTGGTTGAGGACCGGGACCCGGTCAAGAGGGGTCGATCATACCTGGTGGCAAATGGGCCCCAGGTATAAATAGGATCGTTGCCCCGCGAGCGTCGGGCATTGCTTTGCTGAGGCTCGCTTCGAGTGTTCGACGGCTATTACAGCTGCCCCCGAGAGACGGACGCACGGCACCTTTTGAAGACCACCGCTACCTCCCGCAGCCAAGGTATACCATACCCTAAAATTCCTACCTCCTCTTATCCCGAGTCTGCCCTTTTTTTTTAGCCAGGTCACAATTCGGGGGGGGGGGGATTATTTTTAAACGACCGTTGTTGTCTTTCGTTTTCTAGTAAATAAATTACTTTGTTTTTCCAACCTGGTTTTTTTGTGTCTGCGTTTAATAAAAACTCCTCCGCACCTCCCGGCCCTGTGAGGCACGTTTCAACAGGCTACTTTATCCAAAAATGCATTTATCTCTTGAATGACAGTTAAAAAAAATAAAATGTAACCTTTTACTTTGTGAGAGGTAAAATGTCGTAAAAGATAAAGCCGAGGAAAGCACTCTAACATTTGGAATTCGGGGTCCCCTCATTCCATATAAATATCTCTTCTTGGAAAAGGGGATTAAAGACATCTTTTGATTTCATTTCATCGCTCTGAGATCAAATGAGGACTCAGGAGACCATCGGGACAAAGGAGATGCGCCGCTTGCCAAATCGTATTTCACAAAGCCAGCGCTCGAAAGAAAAGAATGCATTCAAAGGAAAATAATCTGGCGCGCAAAGTAAGATGCAAAGGAACTACCGGTTATAAATACCGGTTGTGGCAATTTTATTTTCACAATCGGACGTCAACAGTTCATTCGTCAACAAGAAACAAAGCGAGGGAAAGAAAAGTCCATAAAAGCAAATATTTTAAGATCTTCACAAATTTTTTAAGTTCCGTCATCAAAATTTAGAGAACCTATTGCAAACATTCGTACCCCAAGATCCATACAAACACTACGAAATTACTTTCATTCACTTATAAAAATTTTTTTGGCTTCCATGAGTGCTTTGCATGCTAGAAAATTATACCCTACGTTGCGCACTTTCTGCCGGGTGTTCCATCACGAAGTGAAAAATAAACGTCAGTCAAAGGCAGAATTATTAGCGGTATTTCTCCGCTTGTGTCACACATCTTTAAAAAATTCCAGCACCCGTTTCACTCCACAGTCCCTCTGCTGGACCTTCAGGGACACTGGGAAAATGGCGTCGAAAAAGTTGGAAAAATGACTTCAAAAACTAGTCTGATACTGTGATTCATATGAAAGAAAATTATTACCCTGAAATATACCACTTTCTCGAAAAAGTTTTTGAAATGTGTGTCACGCTTCACTTGAAGTGGAAGCCGTACCCGTAAGCAGATTAACAACATTGTAAATCAAACTTAAAACATCAAATCAAAACATTCTAGAACCACCCCAATTATGGGAAAAAGGACATTAGAAGTCATGGAGATGAGTATGGTGACGATTTAGTAAAACAGAGCCTCAGCTCAGGTACTTCCAGACAATAGAAAGAGTCATGATGAAGAATCAACAGTTTTTATTTTAACAATTTTAAATAATTATAGTTTCGATAATACATACCGTCATTCAAATAAAAATTATTTCATCATAGCTACAATGTGCATGATACGAGTATCAATATGGATAATCAAGTAAAACTTTATCCCGAGTGACGCCGACGGTCTACAGCAACACTTTGGGGGTGTACACCCGCAAATAAGCAATTGGCAATGATTTTGATTAGTAAAATAGACATTGTAGACAGATAAACCGGAGGGTTATTACGTTACTATGGCGCCTGATGTTATTTGCAGAACAATGATTATAGCTTCAGCTGATCGAAATGGCATCGCTAGTTATTCCGTAAATATCGAGTTCCGTAAAATGCGTGTTTGTGCCCTTTTGTGCGGTGAATACTCCCACTGTGTTGTGAATCAATTTCAACAAGACACTTTCAGCTATAGAAGATATAAATTTTCAGTCTTCTCATCCTGTGGCTTTTCCCGAGGTGGTCTTCTTTTTCCCGGCGACTCATCGTCCGGGTCCCGGCGACTACCTGGGCCCTCTCGGGCGAATCTCACGCACTACCCCCAGTGTGGAACGATTATCCTGCTCCTTGCTTTACTCGCTGGTGACATCAGCCTCAACCCCGGCCCCTCTCGTGTCCCCCAAATGCATATATACTATCAGAATGTGAAAAGCATAAAGAACAAACTAGTTACCTGTGACACCCATGCCCATGAGCTTCCCCAACTTGATATTATTGCCCTTTCCGAAACCTGGCTAAACCACTCAGTCTCCGATGGTGAATTATCTTTCCTAAATTCCCACAACGATTATCGACGTGATCGACCATCCAGAGGTGGTGGTGTGCTTCTGGCTATCAACACACGCTACGCATCAAAGCGCCGCCTGGACCTTGAAACGGCCTTCGAAATTGTATGGACTGAAGTCTCATTATTTGCAGGTGAACTTTCGAAGCCATGTAAAATTTTTGTAGGATGCTTCTATCGTCCTCCCAACAGTGACATTTCAGAGCTGGAAAATTGTCTTGATTCTGTGTTTAGGGCTATTAGTCTTGGTCCTGTTATTCTTGTGGGTGATTTTTATTTGTCGATTCGCTGGAACTCACCAACAAGTGACTGTCCCCAATACGTCCACGATGACTTTTATATTCAAAATTTAAATGTGCCCTTCACCTTTCTCAATACTGTCTCCATGGAACCAGCCAGCCAGACCTGTGTTCCCACCTGTGTTCATCGACAGCCAGGATTTATTGATAACAAACCAGCATGGGTTCAGAAAAGGACGGTCTTGCGAAACTCAATTAGGTCTTTTTGTTCATGATATTTTAATTACCGGAGAAAGTAACATTCAGGTGACGCAGCGTTTCTTGACTTTAGAAAAGCTTTTGACAAGGTTCCCTACCGTAAGTTACTCGCGAAGTTAGCATCATACGGGATAGACAGTAATATTGTAGGCTGGATAGGAGACTTCTTACATGAACGCGTTCAAAGAGTGGTATTAGATGGTCTCAGCTCAGGCGAAGTAAAAGTTACATCGGGTGTTCCCCAGGGAAGCGTGATAGGCCCAATTTTATTTCTTCTCTACATAAACGACTTGAATACAGTAGTAAAAAATAGCAAGCTCCGTCTTTTTGCCGATGATGCAGTAGTGTATAAGGATATTAGAAGTGAAGAGGACAGTCAGTGTTTAGGTAAGGATTTAGATGCGATTGATGATTGGTGTGATAGTTGGCAGCTAGAATTAAATTTGAAGAAATGCGCGATAATGAACTTTTGGAAAAAGAATGGCTTTCCCCGGAATAATTATTGCATAAAAGAAAATAAAATATCTAACGTAGAATCTATTAAATACTTAGGCGTCACCATCACTGAAGACATGTCATGGGGGAAACACATCAGGGAAATAACTAGTGTAGCAAACCGAAGATTAGGATTCGTAAAAAGGGTTCTAGGCAAATGCGATGAGAGAGTACGAGAAAGAAGCTATTTTACACTTGTCAGGCCTCAGTTAGAATATGCCGCTAGTATATGGGATCCGTACGAGGAAGGTATGATAAAAGAATTAGAGCGCGTGCAAAGGAGATCCGCTAGGTTTGTTAAAGGCCGTTATGATAGTTGTATAAGTGTTACGAGTTTAATAGAAGAACTAGGATGGGAATTACTATCAGAACGCAGGTTAAAATTTAGGTTAAACCTTTTAAGTAAATTCGAAACCGATTTGTTCACAGATGACGTTAGATATATATTAAGAACCCCTGCGTATTATGCTAGGTTTGATAATATGAACAAGATTAGAGAGATAGATTGTCGTACCGAAAGATTTAAAATGTCATTTTTCCCGCGTACTATAAGAGAGAACAATAGGCAGCGTAGCAAAGGGATAGGTAGGTGAAATATAGTTAGTAGTGCATGTAGTCTGTAGTGCATGATGCAAGTAATAAATACCATTAATCCCTTTCTTATTATGTAGATACTAACCATGTGACCCTATTATCTAGCATGCCTTCATTATATATCCTAGTTGCATGTCAATAGTGCATGTTTGGCGATCTTCACCCCCTGCCACACACCCTCGTGGTGGCTCGCAGGGTATTACGTAGATGTAGATGAACCCGAAACGCGGCAACACTGGACTTTCTTCTTTCGACCGTTGCCCCTGAGACAATCACCCCTAGGCGAAATATTTTGGCCTCAGACCACGAGTCCCTCGATGCAGTTTTCCGCGTCCGAGGCACCAAAAAACACCGCGGGGCGCCTACCCTCCCCCCAAGCCTTTCCCTGCTTGGTCGAAGATATGCTGGGACTTAAATCGCTCCCTTGACCTCATCCCCTGGAGCGTGCTTTCCTCTTTGTCTCCCGAAGAAGGTGTGGATTTTCTGTACACCGTCCTCGAGGGTGCAGTTAAAGATTTCGTACCCATGGTCAAGCCCAAAACAAAAAGGTTCCCCTCCTGGATCAAATCAGATACTATTCACACTCTCGGGAACAAAAACCGTGCTTCGTATCAGTACAAAGCTTTCCCAAATGAGAACACCCGTCATGCTTTCGCCGAACTTCGTCGTTATTCAAAAAAGCTTATCCGCCGTGATCATAAGGAATATGTAAAGGGTCTATGCTCATCCATTTCTTCCAACGCAAAAAAATTCTGGTCCTTCGTAAACAGTCGCCGAAACCGCCCACGCATCCCTGATTAAGTTTTCTATGAAAAATTCAAAGCTGTAGGCCAAGATAGGCCAAACTTATTTAACAAATTCTTCACTGATTGCCTGGTCCCCTTATCTAATCTCCGCTTTAACCGCGATCGCTCTATCACTCCAGTCCGTGATCATTGTTTATCTAATTTGCTGACTAATCCCCGAGAGGTATTTGAGTTCTTTTGTAAAATCCCTCTTCATCGTGCCCCTGGCCCTGACGGCCTCAGTCCCATCCTCATAAGAAACTGTGCCTCCTCCCTCTCTCTCCCTTTGAGCCTCCTTTTAAACCGTTGCTTTTCCCTCGGCATTTTTCCTACTCATAAAAACGGTCCAAAAGACGAAGTTTCTAACTACCGCCCGATCTCTTTACTACCGATACTATCATCTGTTTGTGAAAGAATTATTCTTAATAGGCTCTACTACTTTACCTCTCCTTTTCTGTCTCAGAATCAACATGGTTTCCTTCCGGGCCGCTCCTGCCTCACCAACTTAGCTGTTTTTCAGCACCATGCCACAGAGTATACATATATATACTCTGTGACCATGCAGTCAATTCCATTACCGACAAAAGTCAACTTGATGCTATCTTCCTAGATTTCTCTAAAGCCTTCGACTCTCCCGATCATACCCTCCATCTTCACAAACTCTCTCTTCGATTTAACCTGCACGGTAATTTTCTAAACCTAATTAACTCCTTCCTCAGTGATCTACATCATCTACATCTACGTCACACCCTGTAAGCCACCCAAAGGGTATGTGGCAGGGGGTGCTCTCGCACCAGGCATGCATGAATGATATGGTAGAACACCGACATTACATTAAAACCCGCGTACCACACATGCAAAGCGCCAATTACAAATCTAATACCCAAGAAACATTCAATCTTCAATCGTTCCAACATGCAAGGGATACAAAGACTACTACTACAGATTCAAAATATCATGCATAAATAAGAACATCAATATTTACATCATGCATAAATAAGAGAGTAGAGAATATAATGAGAAAGATTTACTGCCTGCCTATTGTCAATACTCGAACTATTCATGACGACGATCACAGCTGTTATGGTCCCAAATGGTACGCGGAAAAAATGACATTTTATACCTATCGGTTCTACAATCTAGCTCTCTAATTTTATTGGCGCGATCTAATCTGCCGTAGTACGAAGGGGTTAATAGTATGTATTTTACGTCGTCAGTAAAGTGATTTGCCTGAAATTTATTTAGGAGGTTAAGCCTATAATTTAATCTACGCTGTGATAGCGATTCCCATCCTAATTCTTCTAACAGTCCAGACACACTAGCCAACTTATCGTAGCATCGTTTCACAAACCTAGCTCCTCTTCGCTGTACGCGATCTAACTCTTATATCAACCCCGTTTCGTATGGATCCCATACACTAACAGCATATTCCAGATGAGGCATAACGATTGAAAAATAACAACGTTCTTTCACTTTCTCATCACATTTTCCGAGTACTCTCTTGATAAAGCCCAGCTTCCTATATGCTTGACCGCATATTTCCCTAATATGTTTTCCCCAAGATAGGTCGTGAGTAATTGTGACCCCTAAGTACTTAACAGACTCGGCGTGAATAGAGCCCAACGGGTCATACTTTCTGGCTCCTCATGCCATTGGTCATCTGTAACTTCTGGGGATCCTCAGGGAAGTGTCCTCGAACCATATCTTTTTATTCTTTTCATCGATGATTTAGCCTCCCTTATTCCTTCCTCACAAGCTCAAACCCTTCTTTACGCAGATGATTGTAAGATATTTAAGCAAATCAACAATGTCTCTGACTGTTGTGACCTCCAGGATGCCTTAGAGATGATTGCTGAAAGGTGCAATGTCTGGAAACTCAAATTAAACTCAAGCAAATGCAATACCATGTCAATTTCCCTTAAAAAATTTCCCCAGAACTTCAATTACAGCGTAAACTCCCAGATTATCAATCGTGTCTCATCCGTGAAAGACCTAGGTGATTTGATGGACCAAAAACTCAACTACTGCGACCATATTCTGGCAGTTAAAAATAAAGCTGTCTCTCCTTGGCCTCCTGTACCGCTACACAGAAATTACAGATCCACTTGCGTTACGCTCATACTTTTCAACTATTGTCCTTCCACTCATCAATTATTGCTCACCCATATGGTCCATCTCGGCTCCACCTAATATTTTAACTCTTAAGAGTGTCACTAATTTTTTCTGCAAGATAGTACAATACAGAGTTCCCCATTTTCCCAATATGGCAACTGATACCATTTTTTCTACAGTCTCCTTACCTGATCTCCTGAAGCTAATGCTCAAAACTGACCTTAAGCTCATTCATAGCATTCTCAACTCAACTACAGACTGCCCTGAACTGATCTCTAGCATCAGTTTTCGCATCCCATCTAGACCCACCCGCACGCACTCTCTACTCTACCTGCCCATTCCCAGATTATCCTTGAGCAAACACTCCCTCCACTTCCGCCTCTCCTCCCTGATAAATTCTCTTCCTATCAACAATGATCCGTTTTTACTTTCATCCAACACTTTTACACAACGCGCTCTTTCTCATTTCGCTAGCAATATTTAATCGCTTCTCTCCGCTGGTCCCTTAAAAAAAATGTTAATAAATTGTTATTGATCTTAGTTTTTTTTAAATTATGTGTCTATCTTCTGTGTTTGTTATATTGGGCCACTGTAAATCGGCAAGTATGCTGTATGTGGACAAATTAAGTAAATAAATAAATATCGCCGATGCCATTTTTTGACAATCTTGTCACGGGCGTTACAGTTTAGTGGGATTGTTTGGCGTCACCAAAACTCGATAATGGTATTCATCAAAATCCAATCCACGATTCAACAATGAAATTTTCAAGCATAAAGTATTTGCCTCCTGTCGGAAGATGAAGACATCAAAGATAAGACGAGGTAAAGATATGAATGTGGAGACAGTTGTGGGCCCCACCGATGGCTTTTAAAGCTCCTGGCGACAGTCAGGATTATTGCGAAACAATTTATATTTTTATTGAGTATCTAAGCCCAAGGAGATAAAATAAAAACAATGTTGTCAACCCATGGAAAAATATTTAGATGGAATTTATTACCCCTTTCAATTACACCGATCATCCAAGGATTTATTCTTAAAACAAACGGGCGTCATATGAATTATGCACTGAATAACTATCTATTCTACTGAAGTCGAGTCACTCATTTGCAACCTCATTGCATCACCTAGATTTCAACTAGCCTAATTATAACCCTGATCCATGGTATAAATTTAATACCTCATTTCAAGGCAAATTTTACAACATACTTATGTTAAGCCTTCACTCACGTGTCAAGTGACTGACATCAGGGCTGCTAATTGAAACTGGGGCGCACATGACAACTGTACGAAGGCATATTCAATGGAAATATTGTATGCCGTTTTTGAAGCGATAGGCGATTCCAAGTTTCTCATTTGCAATGGCTTTCCATCTCAGCAATTCTGTTTGCCACAGCATTTGAAGGCTGTCACACTCAAACTCGTGCCTTATCATGTTCGAGATACCAAAATCCTATTGACAAGAGCTTGCTTATCGACAACTAAGCCCACAAATGCCCGGCTGCTAAGCAGTAAACAGATGTAGCGACAGTGTAACAGTATATGTTTGAGACGGGCGTCAAAAGGTGGCGTGTAAAAGGCGAAATAATAATAATGAGCAATTAGATTTCCGTCACAGCGAAGCCACGTATGATATAATACAAAAGTTTACGAGGCTCAGGCAAAGAAAACTTTC
Source organism: Ceriagrion tenellum (assembly GCA_963169105.1). NCBI lineage: Eukaryota > Metazoa > Arthropoda > Insecta > Odonata > Coenagrionidae > Ceriagrion > Ceriagrion tenellum. The sequence goes on along the minus strand of OY720633.1, from coordinate 84,540,382 downwards.
AATGCATGCGCGCAAGCATATTTTTCATATAAAAAGTACAATAACGACGACATGATATGTTGATACGGTAAACTGCTGCTTTCTTCACACCAGAGGAACATATTTTTTTGAGGAACTCCCGCATTTGACGAAATGCGGGAGTTTAACAGACTTTTCTTCCTTCCACACACCGCTCATGTCGCTGTCACAATAACAGAGCGAAGTTCAAAGAAACCCCGTTTAAATAGTTTACTATTATTTCTCTAATTCATTTTCACTTTTTCACGAATGGTGTCCTACTTGCCCCTAGAAACACGCCCCTGCGGCGGCTCACTGGTTAATATGCAGATTTAAATGAACTTAATGAGGGAAAAGATGTGATTTGCATGATTTAGACCAACTTAAAAGAGTTCAGGGTTGGTCATACAGTCAGAGATAAAATAAAGCTAGTCGTAGAAATTAGGCGAAGAAAACAAGTTATATTTATTCAGCTGTTGAAATAAAGTTTAAAAAAAATTATTTAACAGTGTCAGGAAATAAAAAAACATTCTATCCTTCGAATTTATCAAGACAGCCGTAATTGGCCATCAATGCTAATTTTTCCTCTGCACAAGTTTAGGCTGTATCCTCCCTAAAGAGGTAATTTTCACCTCCGCTCTTGCAAAACTAATAATGTCAACGGTAAACTGCGGCTTTCGCGATGTAGTCTCTAACCATTTTATGAAACACTCAACTCCTTGAAATGGGTCGAGAGGAGTTCTGAAGGGAACACTATATTGGATGCAATTCCCAAGCCTCAGCAAGTTACTGATGATATAAGCCACTCTTATACAATAATCAACATGAACCAAACTAAACTTGAATAGTTAGACTGACCTTTATATCTTAGCAAAATGATGGGCTTGAGTAGAATAAGCAATCCCTCGAATCAGAGAGCTTTTGGAATGTAAATTGGGGGTACTTTGAGGTTATTTTTGCTCAGTAATTATTTCATTCAAGTGATTTAAGCCCGTCAGCTTGATCAGCAGCAGTTTAGGTGCCCAGTGCGTTGTGTTTGAAATAAATACGGATCAGAAATAATTACGCGAACTTTCCATAAAGTACATTACAAAAACGAATTCCTCCTTAAATATTTAGGTGTTTCTGGGTATCAAAAAATCCTGATAAGGAACTATGCCTGTTTTTTCACATTCCCAACTACAAGGAATTAACTCTTTCAGTATTCGATCGCCTTGCGTATTGCCTTCTCATATAAATTCGGCGTACTATGATCCAGTGATGTCATTTCCAGCCGTGTCGAGTCGAGATACTTGACAACAAAGCCTTTTCATCAGAAACGAAAGGCTTGTCACGTAATGCAATCGAGACCACGACGTGCAGGCACGCTTCAGAATTATTATCCTCTTCTTCCAGCTCCACCTTGAGCTAGTCTTTTGTCAAGACCTAAATGAGTCGAGAAAAGGGGAGGGCAACCGTCCCGGTTACTTCTCAAAGGGCTCAGTTCGTTAGAGGAAACGTGATGCATAAAGTGGAATGGGATAACTTGAAATAAGAACTTAAAAAGAGGGAAAGGCGGCACCATGCGTACAAGGAAATGAGGACACCTCATTACATATTTATAGCACTCATTTTAATCAGAAGCTGAGAGGCTATACTGTAAATCTATGCTATTATTTTTGGATTTGCAACGCGGCAACTAGAAATAGTAGCACTGCTCACAACCTACTCAAACTAGGACTCTCACTAACATCAGTAACGCGTAATTTAATGACTGTTTGCATTAAATTGACGAAAAACCAGTCTTTTGTTGAATAAGTACATTTGATCACTTTAGCGATAAGTTTGTGGTTTAAAAAATCAGTCAGGGGAAATTTATTTCCTCGAAAAATGTTTTCGGTACCAAACGTGCCTCCCAGACAAAATCCAAATACGCGTGCAACAAAATTGCAAAATATTTTGCATTCCTCTGAAGGTTACATGAGCCCCTTTCATGTAGTGCATTAGCCAGCCTTCGTAAAGCAATTCAAATTCAAGGGTCCAAAATCTGATCCGTTAGCTGTGAATCAATTTCATCTTATCTAGGAAAGGGAGCTACTCATTGGTTATGAGCTATAGCTCTAGATTTCTCAATTCAAGTGCAGCAGAGAATTAAGAATTATCTGTGACACCATGATCAATAATTATCTGATTTATTATGATTCGGAAGTCCATTCCGATCAAATAATGACAGAAAAGAAAGATGGTTACTACTCCAAGATTCCTAAGAAATAAAAATGATGGAAGAAAAATATTAAAACCCATGTAAATCTTAAAGTAGGAAATTTGTTTTACATGAGCTCCTTTCATGTAGTGCATTAGACAGCCTTCGTAAAGCAATTCAAATTCAAGGGTCCAAAATCTGATGAATAGGTTTTCGCCGTCCGACAAGTTATTCAGTAGTTACAGGGGGCACTGGAGAGCCCAGTTCCAGTGGACAGTCCTGCTGCTCAATCGAAAGCAGATGAATGATACGCTCCTAATAAAATAGATGCACTTTAACGGCGGGAAAATTAATGGCTATGTCTCTAAAAGCGAATTTATAAAAAGGGACATAAATAAACAGTCTTTAAAAAAAGGATTCGACCTATGTGTTGTGAACATTCATGCCAGTCATGACTGGCATATTATTTTAACCGTCCCAGCGATTTTGATGTCTCCAAAGGTTAAACTCGTCGGAAAAAGATTAATTTTTTCCTGCTATATTTGATATGCTATAGCTTCAGGTAGTTTAACAGGGCTTAACAAGCGAAAATTAAACTTGACTAAATTAGGCGTCACTTCATAGAACTTAAAACTAGTATATATATTGAAAATAATACTTCGTTCTTTGCTACAATTAATGATTCGATTATTTTAGAAAAGTGTAAAGTAGCCTTTTCAATGTGGATGCTAAGCGAAAATTAGTAAATAATGATCCTTTCATTTACTTATTGCCCTAGAAGATTCATTATCCAAGGAAGTTCACTCAAATTAGCATTATCGGACCAATAGTTTATCACAATTTTAATTATAAATTATGGCAACACTGAAGCCGGTTTAAATTTTTTTCAGGTATAACCTCATCACTGTCGGCTGTTACCTGTAATCTTCTTCGTTGGCATATACTTAATACCTGAAAAATAGACTTTTAAAATCTGTGTTCCAAGTAAATTTTTCAAACAACCCCAGCATCAATGCAGCCTAAATAAAAATAGCATCACCTGAAATCTTCCTCTCCTTCGAACAGATAAAAATACATAAGATTGCCAGCTATTAAGTAACCAGGAGGAAAAAACCACTGCAATCTTTTTTTGGTTGAAACTATTCGTATTTCGACATCTTATCCGAAGACGAGACATCATCATGGGAAAACTCAACGAGCAGAGTATTGCCAAGTTTAAATATTTTTCATTAAAAAAAGAGATTCAATTCGGAATCTCGTAAAGGGAACTATGCTTTAATTAGATCGCTGTGAATATTCCCGTTCTTTACTCTTTCAGCATAAATTGGCGATGTTTTCATTCTCACTGTTCTGGCACATTCTGTGGCCGCCCAAATATTTTCCAATATATGAACCCGAATTTATGCCCAAGCGTAGGATGTTTAGTGTGTGTCGATAGAGCCAAAGGGCAAGGTAACGTAAATATTTCGATTGGACAATAGAAACCCTATGATTTGGTCGCTAACGGATAGATTTCAACCGACAAGATTTCTACTCTCCGATGTGAGCATCTTGAGACAACCAAATACATAATTTTACGCAATCATTGTCAATAAAATAATGAAATCAACTTTTATCATAAATAATGGTTTTTATCGTTTATACGGCTTATAACTATGTAGAGGTTAACATTTGAACTCAAATTTATTTAATGAATGTCCTATAGCATCAAAGAAAAATATCCATCAACTAGATGTAGCAAATAATATTTTTTAGACAAGGGTCGAATAATCGTAAACGCACTCTATCATCTCGATGTACATTTAAAAAGAATACCCTTGGAAAACAATTTAATTTTAAGATTTTTGCAGAATTTCCCATTTATGTTTGAGGAATGTTTTCGACTTTTGATGATTTCTATTTTTGAAATATTACCGGGCGCTTCCTAACGAATCATCCAGCAAACAACACGAAAATTTGATTAATAATACAAGAACTACAGAGAAACCTAAAACATTTCTTAGAACATATTTATTCTTGAACCTCATCAAGGTACTTTTTTCGTGTGATTGAGCAAAAAATATCTATTCAGTACGGCAGAATAAATTGAAGAAAACTTTCTGCGGATATTAATGCGAGGAGCAATGCAATGGCTTTATTTGATCGTCAGAAATCGTCCAGATCCGGAGCAGAGCAGAATTTCCAAATCTCTTGGCACTTAGGGCACTCGCGAATGCTTCCATGACTTGGCTTGAAGGCGGACACTGGAGGAAAAAGAAAGGATGAACCGGTGTCGGGAGGAACTTCCAACTCGGAGAGAAGTATTTGTGGCGCGAGGGAGGAGCCACGGAAATAGACACCGTCGGACTTGAGAAAGGTGCAAGCCAGGGGATACAAATGGAAGTTTGTGTCGCTAATAAAATTCACCTAATGATTTTAAAAGGCAAGAAAGGTCTGACGGGAAGAGGGATGAGAATAAAGATTCTTCCGATTCAAAGAGGCATTCAATTAAAGTCTGGGAAGGTATTCCTGAAGGGTGTTCAAGAAGGGAGGGGTAGGAATGTCATTAAAATCTAAAAAATATACATACCTACACACTTAACACAGCCAAGGGAGCCAGAAGTCTCAACTATTTGTTCATACGAACAAATTTTGACGGCCCTGGTGGTGATGGGTTAAAGTCCGCACCTTCCAAACCATAGGGTCGCGAATTCGAGCCATGCCTGTTTGACTTCACCATTCTGGGAATGATTGCGAGAGCTCGTATATCGTTACTTATCGAATTTAAAAGAACTTAAGAGATATTTCGAGGGCAGTGAAAAATAAATAAACTAATAAATTTTGAAGTAACCGTTTTGTTCTCAAAAGAACTGTTTTTATTTTCACTTGCTTCTTATCGAGATAGTATTGATCTGTAGTAGCGAAGAACCCATGCATATATTTCTCAATAAATATCACAAATATAACCGAATAGACCATCTCGACCCAGACATGTTTCAGAATATATTTCAGTCCTTAAAAAATAATCGGTACATCTTTCTCTTCATTAATTTCCTGGAACATCCTTAATTTGTCCTCAACATGAAAATTAATCATCAAAATGCGAATATCCCCGCTGTATTTCTTCTGATTTCAAAAGTATGGCCCGTTTAGAGCTTCATAAGACTTGTCTCATGTTAACCCTACCAAATATTTTTATTCAATTGAAGAAAACAGTTTAAATATGGGACTATTTTTCACATTTCTTTCCCCATAATCCCCCGTCACGTCGGGTGTGGAGTGACTTCTAAAAACGTAGGCGCCTCATAAGATATTTTCGAAGAAAATGGATCGCATCCATTCTGAGTATCACTTCCCCAGGAATAGCAGACTAAAATTATCAAGGAATATAATGGATTCTGAAGCATGGAACTTTAAAAACAACGGCGAAGAAAACACCGAAATCCCTCCATATTTTCCAAAATATAATTTGAATTTATCTTTCTTTCGCGGTATTGTAAGAATACAATCAAGCGCCACCATAAATTCCCTTTTATTCGATGAAAACCATGGTCTACAGAAAAGCCTCGTCCGCAATATAAGTGACAAAGGAGGTTCTCTAAATGACCCACAAGAGCCTGGAGGATTTCCGTCACGGAAGGACTCATTAAACGCAACACAGTGACCGTCAGGTCCAAAGAATAAACGAGAAATTTCTTCGGATGCTCAATCAACATGTCAGTTGAATGAATAGTGTCTCTCCGCAGTGGCGAGGTCCCTCCGTCTGTTCCGCGTCATTTGAAATAGGTCATGACGGTCTCAAACTAAACTCGAGTCGGGAGATTTAAGAAAAGAAAGCCGTGCCAATACAAATATAACTGGCGGCAATGTTTTCCGGAGCATAAGCCAGTCGGAGGTGCTGCTGCATACAACTCTAACGCTCTCGTCAAAAGAGTCCAGCGTTCTGCGCGCCCCTGTATAAACACATTTATATATATTTTCCCGTTTCAACAAACACTCCTCGATTTGATTAATTTCCCGGTCATAATGCCTCACGGCTTAATAAGAATGCACGAATATCTCAACTGATTCCTATGATTGGCTGGGAAGTGAAAACGTCAGGGAGCCGTTTCGTGGTGATGGATTGCACCTGTTGACAGCCGTGTACATGCTCCAAGATAAAAATTTAAATAAAAAAAACAAGATTTATTTCTTGACCACGGATCATCGTAATGCAATACAATGAAGCAGTAGCAAGAATTTCAAGACATTTATTTTCGTGAACATACGTCCCAAATCAAACGAATCGTACTGAATCTAATGGAAGTCGTATTTTGAAGGCATCCCATCCAAGTTCTTGGCGACAGGTAATGACCTAGTAGCCGGCGAGCAGAAGATGGGTTGATTAATCGACCACGAGGCTCGTAATGAGCTCTCTAAAATATGACAGGTTCGGGCACCTCTTTGGGAGACCAAGATCCATTTTACAATGATCCTATACTCAATAAAAATGTGGAATTTGGCAATGAAATATGGCACGCTTTTTAATATGTTCTACCTTTCAAAACATATCGTATTTCACGAAAATGATATATTTCAAGCATTCAAATTCCCAAAAATATTTTATCATGACCGAGGTGGAGAGTAAGCCATGGAATTACCTCCTCGATACAAAGGAATCGGTCATAGGATTTTGCAAAAGATAGAAGTACTGAATATATACTGAATAAGAAAAAGGTACATCGATTGACAGGATGTATATTTTTTGACAGGATAATATGTACAACAAAATCAAAAGAGGACGTACTTTTGCACAAAAGCTTTACAGCTGCTGTTTGATACTTTGATTTGCACCGATGAAATGACGGCATTTGCTAAATGAAATGATGAAAAATATAATATGAAGCAACCCAAAATATTTAGAGAAAAACAGTCTTTTACTTCCGTCAACATCGACCGTAACGTTGTTCGTTGAGATATTTTTGGAGTATGTTACGGCAGTTATCAGGTCGGTGAGAATACATTATTTTGATTGCCGATACTGAGAGACATTACAGAAGAGTCCCATGAGAAAAGGAAAACTGTAAAATTATTGGACGAAAAAAAAACAAATGAAATGACTCTTTAGCGACAGATTAAGAACCAAGGCAACAGTTTCGATTAAATTGGAGAAAATGTATCCCACCTTTACGCGGCTAGGATAAATATCAGTTATGCTTGGCTTTGGTAGTTTTTTGCTGGAGACTTACACGGGCTTGGTAGCAGCTTATTCTAATGCGTTAATTAGGTGTTTGAACAAGAAATATAATTGATTCTGGCTTTGAAATTTTGGATAACTTGGAGCGCTCTCCCGTGCTTCTCATTTCAACTGCTATTAATAGGGTCGTGCACGACTCTTTTACTTGCGCACCCGAAAGCTTAGGCTATGAAAGAAATATTAGTTATATCGCTTCAATTTTTCCTAGTCCTAAACCGTAGAGTCCTAATTAAATGAGGCACCCTGACTCCGTCAATTATTCACAAAGAATTAAACAATCCCAGAAGAGGCAAATATGCATCTCTCAAGATCCGTCACAGCATCAACATCTAAGATTTCCAAAGAAAATGGAGTATATTTCAAGGCCTCCTCCATTCAGACCACCTTACTCATGAGCCTCCATCTACAGAAAGCAACATAGCAAAATTGGGACTCTATGGTTTAGGACTAGGAAAAATTGAAGCGATATGACTAATTTTTTTTCATAGCCTAAGCTTTCGGATGCGCAAGTAAAAGAGTCGTGCACAACCCTATTAATAGCAGTTGAAATGAAAATCACGGGAGAGCGCTTCAAGTAATTCAAATTTCAAAGCCCGAATGAATTATATTTCTTGTTCAAACACCTAATTAACGCATTAGAATAAGCTGCTACCAAGCCCGTGTAAGTCTCCAGCAAAGAACTACCAAAGCCAAGCATAATTGATATTTATCCTAGCCGCGTCAAGGTGGGATGTAACTGATCAATCGATCACATTCGAACGCCAGTTGATTGTTTATGTTCCTCGTCAACATTCAGCCAAAAGGCAACCTAAGGTAATGTGTCCAAATTATCATTAGTAATCTTATGAAGAGCATAAAACTCAATACTTCAAAGAAATACAAAGAATAATAAATTGATAAAAGTGTACAGCACATTTTATCATTGAGATTTAGTTCGACTTGTGATCTGAAGAGCAGAGAGAGCATACTCGATTGAAATCGCGAAAAATCGCGCAAATACCCTGCACTAGCCTAATATAACAGATATAACCCTATAATCTATGAGTATAGCAATTTTTTTGTATAATTGTCGTGTTCAAGCTTCATTTTTAAGACATTACACGCATTAAAAAATCCGATTTATTAACTCCTTTTATTATTTATTTATTTTATTTAACCGAATTAAACTCCTTTCCTCCAGAATCAAGCAAACATCTATATAATCACGAGTAATATATAATCACCAGATTTATATCACCGCAAGTCGCACATTTCACTTTCACCTGGCCAAATGGATCTAGCCTGAGCCCCATCAAAATAATATGAGATATGATACACTAGTTTTTTCCCGATTTTCTCTGACGTTGCCAAATCCCAGAAGCACCAAGGCTCTATAAATACTATAATAAGCTTTTCAACGAAAAATATGAATGTAAACACTCAAGTTATAGATTTTTTCAGAACGTAGGTTAAAATACAAAATAGGAGGTTGCAATCGAAAGCTTCGTAACGCCTCGATATGTTGTACAAAAACATCGTAATGTTTCCATTAGCGGAAGCATCAACAAGCATGCTCCCTAAATCAAATAATTTGAGCCACAGTACCAGAAAACCTGAATTAGTCTATCCTGGACGGCCACAAAATTAATGGAAGGATGAGCATAAATTTTTCTGCCTCACAGTTTTCTCCCCTCTGGTGGGTTTTGCGACGGATTTTTTCTTCATGGAGGAACATGAGGAGAGGAGAAATTGGACTCAAAGAAGGCATTTGTGCCCGAGAGAAACGTCTCCCTTATCCGCATGAAAAATATTCGCCTCCCACACCGCGATTCCTCTTCCAAAACACGTCCAAGCAAGCGAGCGTGCAGGGTACTTCCGTCTTCTCCCGATTGGGGGGGGGGGGGGCGAAATTAAAGTAATAAGAAAAAGGAAATATTTTATTCAGCCCGGATGCAGGAGATCAACCCAAGGAGATCTCCTCCTCTCTTTCCGCCACTTCCCAAAGCTTTAATGGTGTTTATATTTGGCGGACTCACACACACACGTATATACACGCGGTCACGGCGAGAGTTTCCAATTAGGTGGATCTCGTCCGGCGGGCGTGATAGGAAAAAGAGAGCGTCCCTGAGGTGGACATTCAATGCTTGGAAATGAAAAAGAAATGCTTCTCTCGTTCTCACCAGCGGCATCGCACGAATTGCGTCGTTCGCAGGACGAGACGACTTTCCCTCCCGAGACTCCTTTGCGAGGGCAAAGCAAAAGTGATGGCCAAATATCTCAAGCACGTATTTTGTGCACTAAGTTGAGTATACATCGACAACTTTATTGCGCAATACACTTGTAACAAGCAACTTTTGCGCGTGTAAACAGCTCTTAAGCCCGTTTAACACGAGGGACTTATTTGAACAATCTGATGTACGAACGAACTTGCATTTCAAATTGCGTCGTTTAACGCGGTGACTAGAAAGAACACAAGCGCGAATTCATCAACAAGAGATGAAAAATGGCCCTTTTTATAATTCAACAATTATTTCACACCACATTGAGAAAAACATGCAGTTTTAAATTGTGCAATTTCGTGGTCCCGCGTAATACGCGCTCTGAAGACCCGTTTCGTATTGCTCTCAATGCAAATAGCAACCAATACGTCTCTGCAATGGCCTTTGCATTAACCTTAAAAAATTTTCGCCAGCGTATAATTCCCCTCAAGCTCTCGCTTAAGCGACTTGAGGAAGTAACTTGCCACGCATAAGGTTGTTAGAGAGAGATTTCACCACGTACAAAATCCAATGTATTTGGCATCTTTACGAAGAAAAAGGTCATATATCTCTTCCATGTAGGTTTAAATGAAAGAAGGAATGCGGACACTTGTCTTTTATGGCTGAATGTCCTTGTCTCCATGCACTGTTTCGTTCTTCAGCTCGGCAAATGCACTATCTCTCTCAATTCCATCCATAAAACTTATTTGGGTCCTTCCCATTTCCCGCACACCTAACATCCTCCCTTCTGTCAAGGCCTTCAGTATCCCTTTGCCTATCAATAACCTGCCTCCTCCTTATCATTGCAATGACTTGGATGGGAATCGCTTTCAGACCGTCGATTGAAAATTAGGCTCAATCTTTTATGCAAATTCAAAACCGAATTATTATTCGACAAAGTTATTAATATTTTACGAACCCCAACATTCTACGGAATATCAGATAGTAAAAATGAGGGAAATAGATTGTAGAAGAGAAATGTTTAAAGTGTCGCTTTTCCCACGATCAATAAGAGGCCATAATGGCTGCGCTAAGACTTTGAATTAGGTTAGTTGACAGGTAGTGTAGCTGACTTATTCATATGCACCCAAATACATGTTTCTAAATCTGCCAAGTAGTGCTAGCACCACGTTTTGCATTTTCTCTGCATGACTCTTGCGTCACGTTTACATAGTTACATTATATATTATTTTAGTAATTTCATTAGCATTTGTAGCATACCCATAGTGCGGTGCATGTTGGTTAAAGTAAATTTCTTCATTGTAGTTCATGCTGGTGATAAGTCTCCTCCTACCAAACACCCTTGTGTTGGCTTGCAGGGCAATAAGTTGAAGTAGATGTAGAATCTCCTCCTTCAGATGAATAGTTCATATATTTTTTAAATTCATTCTAAAATTTAAGTAAGTGTACACCGAATTATTTTTTTATGAAATCGACATACAACTTCGGCTGTGAAAGTGTTTTCAACAATCGCAGTTAAACTATCACGTCAAGTTAAAGTCATTAACATACATTTTTGGTAGGATGCTGAGAATTTCAGTGAATGAAAAACATTGTTATGCCCTTAATATTGCTTTATTGACTAAATTCTTCTTGCTACTGCCTTAAGGTTAAAAAAATTCTAATCATGTCTACTTTATGGCTGGATAAAAGTCTCGCTCAATCTACTTGAATAAACCTAACCCAAAAGCTGTATTCTCCGAGCGATCTAACCGTGGCACACACGGATTCGATGAAGTTGTACATAGTACTCCACTTGTGCAATTAGTCTTGATCCTTTACTTCTATTAAAGAGGTAGGCGTGGGCTCAGCGCACACTATATTATTTATAGATAGAAAATAGCATCTGAGATGTTTTCAAAATGTGCATATCTCATACATTAGCCTTTTTCGAGTTATATTCTTCGCCAACTCCAAAAATACATAAAAACCAATTACCGGGGTCAACGTAGCTTAATGGACTTTGCTCTTGTAAGTTCTTTCCCATTGTCCGCGTAAAAGTTCAAAATCCAACCAGGGTTGACGCCTATGTGATATCCTGATTGCCAATCCTAATGCAGGGGGTAATTCCTCACCAAGCATACACTAACCGCTGAACACGCCATCATAATGGTTCACTAAATATACGTTACTAAATGTGCTGCGCATTAACATACGTGTGAGAAGATTTTAATTGCATTACGTAGCCTTAACTAGCATTCTACTCCAGCGGGATGGACACCAACTCATAAATCAACGGGAAGAAGAGAGTTAAGTAAGGCTACTTGGCATGTAAAATTTAAAACAAAATTGCAGACACGCCAAAAATAAAATTGATATGCATCCCAAGGATAACTTGAAAGTTGAAAATATTGTAAAAAAGAGCAAAAAAACAACGCTACCTATCGTTATCCTTAGCATTGCTTCGCGCCATAGACTCGCGGCCCACTGCGTTACGAGGTAAAAATGATTCCTAAACTTGTCAGTACTGCACGGTATTTAATTAGAAAACTCTACAAAATGCAGTAAGTTCAGAATTCCCTTGGTTATGATACATATTACTTGGCATTATATTCCTCATCTAATTCAACACAATTACATATCCAAGGTGAGGTCAGTATCAATGAAGAAAGGAATTCATCAAACGCTATGATTCGGTTAATATTAACTCCAGCGTAATTGATCCATGGTAATTGTTTCTAAGGAAAAAAATAGAAAATCTGACGAGAATCATGTCCTTGCCCGCACTTTAAATACCTTTCCGTCGTCGGTGAGACTATTCGTAATATACATTCAAGTAGTCGGTCATCGTAAAAGTATTATAGCAATCAAGCATTCGCTAAATAAACGAATCTTGCTATAGTATAAGCAAAAGCTGGCTTAGATCATGCCTGGACATAGGTCTATGCTGTGCCAAATAGGCCAATATGCGCCAAAAATGATGGGTGGAAACACTTAACCATTCGCACGAAATCCTACATTTGGCACAGATACCACGAAGGCTAGCATTGCATGCTCTAAACTAAATAACATCATCATTAGCATTTCAGACTCCTAGTATTGGTTAAATACAGCCCTCACTTCTACCCTGACCTTCTGCTAACTCCTATTATGTTCTTGTATCTCTTGTTTCATATTCCGCTTTTACTACAAGTAGTCCATCCATTTTTACCTCGTTCTTCCTGGTGGAGTTTTTCTTCAACTACGGTCCTTAAAAGTTCAATATCTCAAGGTGTGAGCTATCCATCTGGACTTGAAGAGTACCTACTCCTAATGGGTTGTTCATTTTCTAATAATTCGCACACTTCTTTGCTCCTGATTCGGTCGATCAATTTGATCTTCAGCATCAACCTCTACTACCAAATCACAGATAAAGGCAATAAAGTAACGACATGGATGAACGTGTATTAACACTAACTTGGGTCTATCCACTGAGTACCACATCTCACCAGACATCTGAATACATTAACATGGATTACATGATTTTTTCACGGCACCCGTGTCACTATAAGGACGTTCAGTGAGAAAAATCACACGATAGAGATCGTAATTTCCATAACTAAGAGAAGAACACAACTTTGTGTTTTGCACAGATGTGTTTCACTCGATGCGACCGGTTTCATCTTCTAATCCATCATCAAGTACAATTCTATACCTACAACCAATTTTCTATTTTACCTGATGACAGCATAATAGAGGAAACCTAATGTATCGAGTGGAAACACAAAAGTCGGTTCTTGTTGTAGCATTCTGTAAAAATCTGCAAACTTACCGAGATGATGAAAAAGTAAAATAATAAAAAACACTGAGAACAGTGAGAGTGATGGTCCATATCGGTAGCCAGGGTAATTGTTAGCATAGCCCTGGAGAAAGCGTTCAAGGAGAAAACAAGGGGGACGAATGCACTCGGGCGAGCGTAGGGGGAGTGATGGGCGATGGGAAAAGGGAAAAGAGACGAATGGACGCATCACTATATTTATACTACAGGAACGGATTGGAACGCCGCCGCTGGGGAGGGGTGAGGAGGAGTCGTTGATGAGGCGGGAAAAAGAAATGACACAGGTGGGGAGAGGGAGGAGTACAGTGGGGTTACGATGTGATGACTCCCATCTAAAAGGAATCAGAGAGGAAGGAAAAAAGTTAGGGAAGACACAGCCGCACTAATCGCCAGTTGCAAGAACATTCAGTTATGGAATGAATAATTATGAGATCCATAAAGTTAAGGACCTAATAATAATATTCGTGTTGCAGGAATACATATACCAGTTTCATATCTTATCTACCAATAGTTAATGGCGTCGAATTATTTGATTTAATCTACGAACACTGGACAAAATTTATGAACGCTCCTCTGTCGATAGCAGAACGAGTAGGCAACGCTTTATCTTTCATAAATGTAACTGGAGGTTAGATTCGTTGCACCCGATTGCAGTATCCGGCATGAAGTGAAAACAAGGGCATGCAGGCTGCTCTGGTGAAAGGCTAGGCCATGGAAATGAAATAATTCGACGGCTAAATTAGCAGTTTTTACGCTCATGGTGTTTTTGGGGAAAGAGGTTTCCCTGTGCTCCACCTATGATCCAAGTTGCGTTGCCTCCCTAATTTCTGGACTGTCAAAAATTATATTACAGAAAATCTCAAGCTTAATCATCTCAGACTTCATGTGAAATAAAATAAAGCGGATCGCCTGAAAACAGGCAAACATGCGCGTTTTTCTTTCTGCGTGGTTAAGGTTCATCGAAAATTCCATTGCTCCATTCAAGCCTGGCGTAAACATCGCAGTTGAAGAGCAGCTGTTCTCCTTCAAAGTACGATGCTCTTTATTTGAAATGCAATACCACGAGGAAGACAATCTAATCTTTTTCTACTGAGGTTGATCTGTCCTCAGACAGGTTTCAACTGAACTTAGAGGAGTGTTTATATTCAGGTAAATGGGCCAAGTTCCATAACCTTCCACATTCACAAAGTAGGGTGAAAATTAATTATAACTGCTGCTGATTATTAATTCTAATGCCAATCATACATGGATGATATGATGTTCTAAATCTAGTGCATAACCAAATTATGAGGGATAATTTGAGAAAGGTAAGAAGGCATTAATATGGATGAGTCATTCAACACAGTACCAATTCTAGCCAACACAGAAATATGTAAAAAAAGGAGGGGGCATTCCATTTATAAGATTTATTATAGCTAATATGGAAACATTGCCAAAGGAAAAAATATACCTGAAGCCCACTTACTCCGGATTATATTTCCTTCATCCAGCGTTTTTGATCGTTTACTGAAACACGATAGCTTTAGCAAATACGCTGAAAGTCTTCCAGGAAAAAATCGTCAGAATGCAAATGGAGAGGATCTAGCTGCCCACGAAATTTAATAAGCGATGAAATTTTATCACCCGAGATAGCTACTGAATAAAGATAGATCAAGGAGAAAATACCCCGGATTTTCAAAAATGGTTAGATCACCAGCAATAAAAAAGTAAAGAGGAAAAAAAAATAGAAGAGAGAAAGAACGCAGTCAATTGTATTTAAACTTCATAAGTCAAGCGCTTAATAGGAAGGTCCTCGGATGAGAAAGTAAAAGAGAGGTGCTACTTCGCTCTGGTTAGGGCACATCTCGAATACACCACGAGCATTTGAGACCCTGGACAGAAAGATTTTACAAAAAAAATCAATAAAATACAGAGTAATGCGCGCTTCGTTAAAAACTGATACGAGCAATCATATAGTGTTTCTCATCTTTTGGAGGGATTAGTTATGGAGGCGCTAGTGGCTCGGAAGCTGCACGCTGGGCATAGTGTGAGAAATTTAGGACAGGTGTGCTTCAACGCAACATAGGGAATATCATTTTTACGCCACACTACATTTCTAGATCCGACAGAAGCGATAAAATAAGAGAGATACAGTGGCGAACATATTAGTACAAAATTTCGTTCTTTCCACGCACAATAAACGACCACAATAAAACCGGAGCTCCATCTAAAATACACTCATAATACACTTCACCATTTCACCTCCCAAAACCTCAATTTTATACCTTTACACGGTTGGTGTTCCAACACCCCAAGCTACATGCCCATCCAGCAGCTCGCAGGGTAGTATGTAGATGTACATGAATGAACTCAAACCGTTCGTTTAAGTACCTCGCTCGGTTTTTGCTGAAGTCACTCAAGGTGCATGGAGTAGAGGAATCTTTGTACCATAGTTTATACAGTGTGTCTTGTTTCTCACTTCGTTGCTTGCAACATTAGGTACTGGCAAAGTTAATAAATATCACTTTACTACTGGGTCACACCGGGTATTTCGGCTCGTAATAATGCAAAATAAAGAAGTGACAATGAGAAAAACAATGTTTTAGGTTTTGCTGAAGAGTCAACCACAGCTAACTTTTAAATTAATCTAGCACAGTTTATGGTATCTTATATTTTACATTGCATATACGTGAAGAATTGAAATCTGTGGAACCGGTGACTGTGCAACCAATGCACTGAATCGGCCTTTAACCATAAGAATTTGTGTCATCGAAATGGCGGCGGCGGTTGAGCGCCAACAATCGGTATCGGAACACTGCTTAGTTAATTTCTCCATAGTATGAGATATAATTAAAATACACAAGGAACTCTATCAGCCATGATGATGCATCAGTATAAATACAAAACGTAAAATGAAGAGAAATGAAATAATCATTTTTAGACCTAAACTACAGAGAACAAAATCATAATTTCATTTAGAGGTCATGAAAAAGAATCTTCTGGAGTCTGGGGTGTGAGACGACAGTGCGCCGGGATTATGTCGACCGACCAACCCCTCCTCCCCAGTGTTCAACCCCTCCATTCCCAGACAGCCCTCCGAGCGCAGGCGTCTTTTTCCCCCGCTACGCGCACCCCATCTCCCGCCTCTCAGCTTCTCCCTCGGCGGGGCAAGTTGCGACGTTGTAGAGGCAGGGAAGGCGACACACAGGTAGTTTACCACGGCAACCAGGGAGGCTGATGAGAGAGCGAGGGGCGGGGTCGCTCGAACGGGGGTGGGGGAAGGAGAACAGCCAATGACACGGGGGCGAAGTGGGGGTGGCGCTTGGGTAGAACACATCAAACTGCGAGCGGAGAATCCGTTCGAGAGAGAGGGAGGGAGGGAGGGAGGAGACAGAGAGCAGGAAGTTCCATAGCGCTTCACACCCTCAACGGCGTTAATGGACGCGGGAGACTAACGCAAGTGAGGTGCGGCTCCGCTTCTACCGCTCCCCGCACATTCATCTCTCTCTCACCGCGTATCATTAGTTCTCGCGGAAAGAAGAGAACAGTGGCCATGAAAGGACAGAGCGGCGTCCGGGAGAACGCAAAAGAATGTGGCACTGCGAGCACCAGCCTAAGAGGTCTGATAAAAAAAGTGCCAGTACCGATTTTTAATGAATATATCTTTAAAAATTATTATTACTTAGTCAATATTATCCACTCAACTGTCTGTCCCACCAGTTTAAATTAGAAAATTCTGTAAAATGTAAAAAATTCTGGGAAGCCCAAATAATTTTTTCTTTCCAACGTATTTATTGACAAACTTTTACAATTTTCATACAACTAATTAATTACATAAAACTTGTAATTTTTTATTGTGCGGTATTTGCAAAAGTTGTCCATAAATGCGGTAACTATGGAGTACCAAAAAGTCACTCAAGATATTTTTATTTTTTTATCTTCTCGTCGTCCGCCACCACGTACCCCAGTAATTCTTCCCGTCGTGAAATAATCTCCCATCTTCCCGCTGTCGGAAAATCACCGATCTCTCCCATCTTCATTCTGCCCTACTGTCCGTTTCCAAATTGTGTAACCCGAGTTTGAAGCAAAATATCTCAAATAATACCGAAGTTGTTTATATCATCTTCATATTCAACTACAGGTTATTAAATTCTACATTGATTGATACTAAACACATTTTTTTACCGATATGGGTGGACGTTATTTAGTAAAAGATAGGAAAACGGCCCATTTTTCACGCTCCCAAACGAATGCAGCATGTTTGGAGCTTCGTTATAACGAAACTAGGGTAGTGGTAACATTTTCCTGCATAAAATCTGTAGCAAAAACCTTTTCAATTACTCGTATGAAGTTAAACGTCATTATCTATTTCATTTTAGCTATTATTAAACAATTTATGACACTACATTATCTCCTCAACCGCGCCCCCGCGAAAAATCGGCGTTTGCATCACTTTCTAAGTCTCGACGTAAACATAAGAATCCTTCAAGTCTATAAAATGTGAATAACTAAGATATTTAATGTTTAACATTTATTTCGAGAAAAATGCGCTCCTGGGAGGAGAGAACATGCCTGGAAGTGAAAGGGAGACCAGCGCACAGTTGACTAATCAAGAGGATCGTCCTAAGCGAGCGAGGAATTTATTACCAATCAACGTTGGTTTTAGTAAGATTTAATTTGATGTGAAGATGGAAGAAATAGCCATAGTGGCTTTTAGATACTACGCTTCACACTCAATAACACAACTTTGAATGCAATCTTGCAACACAACTTGGAAATGGACAACAAACGATCACATTTAATTGACAAAAATCCTTCCTCGCGTGTATCTTTCTCCATATCTCCGCCCGTGTCTTGCGCAACGGAGTCACTCCCTCCGCTTACTAAAACTCCGTCTAACACCATTCCGTTCACCCCATCCCACCTTCGATAGCTCTCTCTCTCTATGTACCCTTACTCACTTACACCAACCAACTCAGATAAATACTCAGCCCATAACCCCCCTTTCCCGTCTCCATGTCTTTTTAATGTTTTGTTAATACTGTTGCTTTATACCACAGTATATTTTATTTCGAGTCATCTCTATAAACTCGCTTATCATCATACACTCAATACAAAGGCCGTATCCGCCTATCTTTGTACTTCTCTTAAACAATCAAGGAAAATATATCAAATCACCCCCTCCAAAGTACTCTCCTGGACTTTCCTCAAACTTTTCTCAACAAAGCTTCCAGTAGTTATTAAAGCAAGTAGAAACCAAATTTTGTTAATCCTGATTAGTTCTCCAACGATTTTTGCATTATCTTCTCAAATTAATTAAACAAATGGATCGTTGAGTGTTATCTCAAGTTGCAGGATTATTAACCACCATGAAAAACTCGATTTTTCGTACGCTCAGTCTCGAACCCAGCCTATCTTTTGATAATCTGCTCCTACTTTTGGATTGAGGTAACAAAACCGGTGTGATTTTCGTAAAAACTTCCACTTTTCTGATTGCGCTTGGATTTCCTCCTTAAAAACGATGGCCTTCGACCACGTTAAATTAATGTAACAACGCGAGCACTCGTGGGTAAATTTCAGCTGATCCACTCCTAGGTAAGTAAGTCGTTATCTTAAGAAATCAGAACTTTCTCTTAAATGTGACAGAGATGGTCCTAAAAATAATAAAAGCTTATTGTTGGTTTAAGGAAGGTAAGATTATAGAATTCAACCTTGCAATCCATCCCACATAATTGTAAGAGAGAAAAACAATTATGATTGCCAGGATTAACATATGAGTGGGGTAAATCCAGAGGGTAGGGATTATCTGAGAGGTGCTGACAGTGACATCAGAATGAATTGTATTAGAAATTAGTGGGCGATGAAAATGTGGAAATGATACGTAAGGAATGGACCAGTATGAAAAGAGAGTGCTTCGTTGGCTTGATTATGTCGAGTCAATAGATAAGAGTCGAATTTCTAAATAGATAAATGATAGAGGAGCAAATTGTGTGAGGGGAAGGGGAAGACTAGAATTGATGTGTATGTTGTGGCAGATTTACTCTTTTAGAGGAGGAACAAGAGGAGTCTAATGCCTGAATCACACGATCATTTTTTCCGTCCCTTTTAAGGGATAGCTCCAATGATAGCTCAAATGATCGCTCGAAAATGATCGTGTGACTCGAACTAAGTCAGGGATGGCTCCAGCGATAGGGATCCATATAGCTTTTTCCATCCCTGGGCACGTCCCTTTTTCCGCCCCTGGAGGCATCGCTGACTCCACCATTTAGCCAATCAGAGTGCTCGTCCCCAAAGAGCGACTCTAACGCCACGTTCGGCTTTCAATGGAATGAGAGTAGTTAACATAGAAATGATGCGAAAAGGGACGGAAAAAATAATGGAAAAAGGGACGGCCAAAATGACCGTGTGATTCAGAAAATGATACCTCGAGCTATCATTGTCACGGTCCCTGAAAAGCTATCATTGGAGCTATCCCTTAAAAGGGACGAAATGATCGTGTGATTCAGGCTTAAAGAATCGGAGGGTCATAAAGGAAGTAATGATGGAGTTTAAATGAAGAGAGGCACGCAAGGATAGAGTACCATGGAGGAAATTATCAAAGCAGTCAAGCTTCATTGACCTTATACCGACCGTTAAACATTTATGACAGAGCCCACCCCAAGGGGAAACGACTTAATAGGTAACTATTAATGCATATTTAAAAGAAAAGCACCAATAAGTCTTAGGTTCACGGTCACCAAGATGACTTTTCACTCCATACAGAGTACAACTAGCCTGGCTTAGTATTGAAAACAGACGCCAATACATGCTCTGCACATTTCTTTACGTGCTATTTTCCCGGAGAGAACCTCGGTATATCTACGACTTATTTAGTAGACCTCCACTATCTCGGAGCATGTCTACCAGGAGTGACCCTGCCAATCTGTACTGCCCCGCGCATCCTACCACTAAATACCACCTATCACTTGTAGTCAGCGCCACGGCAACATGGAACTCTCTACCGAACTATATCAAATGCAGTCAGACTCTTTCTACCTTTAAAGCCAAAACATCTTATTACCTGCTTGCGAAGTAGTTCCGAACTTGGTACTTTGGACTTCTCACTGTTGATATCTAATAAGTTTGTCTCACATATTTTACTCTCTTTGTGGTCCTTAATGCTTGTTTTATTGTATATTGTTTTTAGTTCCGAACTTTTTACATTTTACTTTGGATTTCTCACTGATAAACATCGAATAAGTTTTTCTCACACTTTTCTTTTATCTTTGTGGTTTTTAATGCTTATTTTGTTGTATATTGTTTTTGATAATTTTTGCAATGCTCTTAGGGGTGATGTACCCAGAGCAAAATAAAGTATTCTTATTCTTAAGGGCCCGACCATCAACCCGAAGATTGCTATCCTCGGGCGTAGAGTATGCCTTTGGATAGAGATATTAGGTCATACGGTAAGAGACAACCTTAGCAGCTGTAGTACCCTAAATCCTTTATCCGTTTTTGCTATTCTGAATGAACAATTATTCTCGATAAATCCTGGCTTTAACTCCAACGACCTACATTTGCCTATTTCTTGAGCACACCTATGGAAAAAATCTTAAGTTTCTCCTTAAATAATTCCAATTTGAGGATGATTTTTGGAACACTTACCGGACAAAGTTATGGAAGCTATTCCATTTTTTTCCGTTACTCTTCATGAAGGCCCAGGAAGGGGAGGAGGTCTGATGGATTGCGTCGAGCGAGGATGTTTCTCATTAGTTGCAATTAGTGCCCGGATTGGGAATTGCAACGAAGAGGCGGGAAGTGCTCGGATGGAGTCGGAATGCTTCCAAGCGACGAGAGAAGCGAGAAAACACGGACGGGCCTCACGGATTTATTTCGACGGACTGGCGAGATCCGCGAGAGAGCAAGGCTCGATAATTATCGTCCGAAAGTAAGTGAAGTGAGAGTAGGAAAGAGGCTACTTTATTTCCTCGGGTGCAATTGGGAGACGCCGTCGCGGAATCAGTGGACGTGAATATTTTTCGCCGCAGCACCTCCGCTTACATCATTCTGCCTCGAATTAGTCCGCGGCCAACCGCTTCCACTACGCCTCCGGTACGAAGGCAAGACCGTCCCGTGCTCCCGTAATGGACACATGGGACACGATATAGGGATGTCAGGCCAAATTGCGAAATTTTAGACCATAACACTCCGCTGCACCAACCGACGAGGAAAACGGAAACGTAACGGCATACCCCATGCCAAAACTTCCGCTATTTATTTTATTTTCGCCGGAGAATGTAACGTATTTATTTTCAACCCATGCAATCAAAAACGGCACAATATATAATTCAAAAGGTCAATTTAACAAAATGAATAATACATAGAACAATGAGAAAGAATAACAAGAAGAATAAAATAAAATCACAATTAGCACAACAAAACTTAACGCAAAGCCGGTGATCCATCCCACAAGTACCGTTTAATTAAGGATGCGAATTTGTTTGGTGACGAAAGGAGGTCAAGGCAGGGATATGTGGACGACAAAAGGTTAAATTCGAAGGGGATTTGGTAAAAAAGGGAACACTGAGAAAGGGAAAGACGGAATTTCGGGATGTGCAGGAGATTGAAGTTTCGTGCGGGGGGGCGAGGAGGGACACATATTGGAAAGAGAGGGAAAAGATCGGAGGTACGAAGCTGTCCGTTCATTATACTGAGTGAAAATATCATATCAGATGGAGTGCAGCGGTGAGAGAGCAGAGTAATTCCCAGGGAGGAAGAAATGCATTCACGGGTTGAATTTCTGAGGGAGAGCATGCGATGACGGGCAAGGGCTAGGAAAAAATTGATGGGACAATTAAGAATCTTCAGTGTGAAGGGACAAGCAGTCGACCAACTTAGCGCGCAGTGCTTCCTGATTTGGAGAACGTAGCCAAAAAATATTGTGCTAAGGCTAGGGGATCGTTAACCTCTGTGTGACGGTGCTGATGTCCAACCACTGCCCAAAAATTTATTAATGTGGTCATGGAAATACGACGCTTAAGTAGCAATTGGATCGGACTGAGATAATAAGGTCATTTGCGAGCGCGTAAAAATTACGGGTAGGTTTACGTCTTCAGGAAAATGTCATTACATCGGCTTGGCTGGGTTAACTTGCAACTACCACTGGGCACACCACGAGTGCAAGAATTCAAGTATAGTTTGACGGGCTAGGTAATCGAAGGAACTACCCAGTTCCTTGATAGTTTTTCAGTCATCTACATACAGTAGAATGTTGCATCCTTTGGAAATGATAGAGTTGATAATGCCATATACAGATATAGAGATAAGAGTAGGGGGCCGAGAACGCTACCCTGTGGTACCCCAGTTGACTCAGGCAGAAGTCTGAAAGAAATGCCATAAAATAACATCCGCTGATTACGAGAACTTTCAATCTTTCGACGAAGTTTTCAATAATAGAGAGGAAATTACGATGGAAGCTATAGCGATATTTTAGCCAGTGGAGCAGAAGAGAGTAGATGACAGAATCGAAGACCTGGAGATGAATTCCTGAGGAAAAAAATGCGAAACTGGGATAACGGTTGCCGTCCAGCCTCCGGATTGCACCCAGAGGACGACGATTATCGTATTTCAGCGTTGAACGTGTTAAATTATTCACAAATCATTACCAATAATGGGATTCAAAATTGACCCCTAAAGTGATAAACCACAAGAAGACACCGCCAAAAGAAATAATAGTAATTACCGGCAAAATAAAACACTCAGCATCCGAATCATCTTCAAGACCGGGTACAGGCGAGGAACAGTTACTGAACATCACTGAACAGTTATCTGGAAAGAGTAAATGCCAGTCATCACAAAGAGTGGGATCTGGTGCTTCTGAAATTTCACTCGGGCTTACGTCCAAGTGAGTAGATCCATGATGGCCGATGTTTCGATACTCGACTCGAGCATCGTCCTGAGGTCATGGGGAATGCCGTGATAACTAGCAGGTAAGGACAGTCTATTTATTCAAAGATCTTCTTTTTTTTCTTTTTCCCCAAGCCCGCTTGAAGCCCTCTACATCTGCGAGAAGTAGGTTAAATTTCAATCACAAGATATGACCCAGACAAACAGGTGAAACTCAATAAAACCTGTTAAAAATAGTCTGCCCTCCCTAAGTGTTCATGGTTCATGCCCTGACTTCTAGGGCTGAGATTTTTGCCATTGTTATTATTTCTTGAGATGAAAAATAACCTTTGCTTATGTCATACAGTTATTAATCGCCTTGTTGATCTTTCACTCAGCGCGCTTCTTAGCGGAGAGGCGAACGAAAATACAGAACGAGTTTCTCATTCACAAAGGCAGGGAAGGTTAACGAACAAAGAGCCAAAGATGAATGAGAGATGAGAGTGTGAAATGATGTAGCAATAAGGAGAAATTGATGAAATATTGAAGGGTAGAGAGATAATGAATGCAGAGCGAGAAAAGAGAGCCGGGTGGAGGGATGAAGAAAAGACGAATAGAGGAGGACTACTAGTAGTACCGCTGGGAGAGGAGACGCAGGCCAGAGTTGGAAATAGAGAGCTTCTTAAGGTCAAAGGTGACACTAGGAGACAGTTATTGGTATTAAATCAACACGGTGACCGGTCGTAAAAGAAATGAGGGTTCACCCGAAAGAGTTGGCGACGAGGAAGGTGAAGAGAACAGAAAAGGCGGAAGGATTTCAAACAAATACTAAAAAGGTACGGAAGTCCATTTGAAAAATCAATCGTTGACAGTACAGCGACACAAGAACAAGATGTTTTGCCAAGGCTCCGCCTCCAGCCACTCTAAAGCAAGCCATTTTCTGGCATGGAAGCGATGAAAGATGTTTCAAAGCTTCTCAGAGTTCCACTCGTAAATTTCTTGGACAAAACTTGGTCGCCACACACAAGCGTCTTCAAAAAAGACATCGAGCGAAAGTCTCGTGCCACATTATCGCCGTTTGGGATTCATGGATAACAGAAGAGGATTATACTTTTCTAAAAATAACCCAAGAGACTACATTTTCTTTGGATCCTTGTCCTGTAGCGCGTTATCTGGCTCAATGCCTGAAAAATTATTTTTTATCATTCACTAAAACAGAAAATTTCACATTCTTAGGCTGATTCAGTTCGTTAAATTCCTAAAATGATCGGAAGCAATGCAGATATCTTGACTAAACCCAATGTTAATGAGTATCATATGAAAGGGATTCATGGCACAATATATACATCAACTTATTACCCTGCAAGCCAGCACAAAGGTGTCTGGCAGGGGTGACTTATCACCAACATGAACTACAGTGAAGAAATGTACTTTCACCAACATGCACCACACCATGGGTACGCTACAAATTCTAATGAAACTACTAAAATAATTTATGACGTAACTCTATAAACGTGCAGCAAGAGCCATGCAGAGAACATGCAAAACGTGGTGCTAGCACTTTATTAGTCGGCATATTTATTCACAAAATTTTTTCAGAAATTCAAATTCTCCATTTTGTTCAAGCAAAGCGGAGAGGGCCGCTTCACCCTGAACTTGTATCTTACAAAATCTTCCTTTCATTAGATTTCTTACTAAGTCTCTAATTATAAGGTTGAAAAGTTTGGCTCATTCTGGAGAAGAATTGATGACATGCAAGAATGGTAACGAATAATTTCCATCGTCCATGGCCAAGTAATGCATTTCATATAATTATATCAACGAAAAATTATTGGTCCAACTAGCAGAGTGAGGGATCCCAATAACTCGACGAATTTTTACACAAATAATTTTCAACTCCGTCATCATCTCACAATCGCAGTTGCGTCCGCAACCGTCTGGGTAAAAACGGGTCTCCTCTGAACATTTCTGGCACAGCATCTTATGACTGTTCATTCGCTCGAATTTGATAGGTGAATGAATGCCGGTAGCTACAACAGAGCCACTAAATCTTCGTTAATTGCCGTGTTCTCACCCATAAACTTTTTTTAAGCAATAGTAAAATTAATTAAATATACGAGCCTTAGCTACAATGGCAGCACAATGCTACAATTACGCCACTCTTTTTATTATTTTAATTTCGGGAGAAGAAAATTAATGCCACAAGTACGACAAGGGTGCGTTTTGTAACCAATGATCTTCAAATTATCGAAAGGAAAACAGGAATTCGTGTGAGCAAAGAAACAAATAGTATGCTGTACATTTGTGATAACATAGCGATTCTGGAAGAGTGGAGAGAAGATTGAAGAGAACGTAGTGCTTCACGAAAAAAAATTGTAACGAAATACAGCATGGAGATCGATTTAATGAAACCTACAATGGTTGTTTGTAGGCGAATTCAAAGACACCAAGCAACCGTAAGACTTGGACAGCAAAAACAGACGAGTAAAGAAAACGTGCAAGCGAAGATAAGAGCACTAGGAATGAGAGAAACAATAAACATCGAGTAAATATGGGAAGTCCAAGTAAGGACAGCATTATTTTCAAGGGAGGAGCACTATTCTGATGCTCAAGCATGGGCGTATGGAAGCACTAAAATAAAATATTCCTGTCGAGATAATCAATGAGTCTATGCCATAATTTTCCCCGTGATTTATTTTACACTCACGTTTTACTTTTTCGCGTCATCCTCTGGCAGAGACGTAATTATTATTTAAGCAAGTTTCACTTGACGCAACGCCAAACTGCGGAAAGAGAGGTCGGGCATTAAGAGGTCAAGAGAGGGAAGTTTACTTCCTCGTATTGAAAAATAACCTCCTCGGCTCCGAATTCCCGACCTCTCCTTCCATTTGGGCACTATATAAATCAGAATTCGTTAATAATAATGCAGTCCCTTCCTAAGAATATCGTGAAAACGTCAAAACGCTTTGTGTTTCATTAAATGAATCTTGTGGCAAGTCACGACAGTGACTCATTGATCATCGATATGAATTTACACTACATTACACCCGAAAACGTCCATTCCGTTCACACCACGCTCGGGTGATAGTACTAGCAAGGCAGAGAAAACTGAAAGCAATGGGAATTTTAGGCTTGATGATAATTATGAAGATATGATATGATAATAGCTTGTTTCTGCCTTATTAATGAAAAAGCACCCTAAAAAGTCAATGGCTGAAAGTTGAGTAGCCTTGAGGGATGCACCTGTGTTGAGACTATCTTCATAATTATAAACAATGCGCTGCTTGCATTACGATGATTATAAAAATAACAAAAAGTTTACAAAAAATGCCAGAAAGTCTCCAAGTACATTAAATAATGTAAAATAAAATATACGTATGGTACTGGAGCGAATAATTCGTAAGTCGCAATTCATATAACCAGCAAAGAGCTTGAGATAAAGGATATTCAATGAGAAATCCGCATTAACAAAAGTAAAAGAAAATAAATTTATTAAGGCAAAATGCCACATCAAAGTCACGATGGAGGGAACATCGAATGGCAAGAATTACGAAAGAATACGGAGGATCACAATGGAGAAAATTATGAATGATATCAATATAATGAATTATGAGAGACTGGAAATGTAGATGTGAATGTAGAATGAACATTATTCCAGAAGTTCCCTCAAAAACGTTTCTGCAGTCTGCAGTTTTAAAAAGACACTTTTTCCAAACGGCTAAGGTATCCAGAAACTCAGCTAAATTGGAGAACGGGGCGGCAGCACAGAAATCTAATGATTAAGACTTCAATGAAATCAATTTCGAATTAAAATTATTCAAGAAGTTTCCTCAAAAATATTTCTGCAGTCTGCAGTTTCGAAAAGGCGCTTTGTCAGTATCCAGAAACTTTTCGGTTGTCAACATTTTTGATTCTAAAGTATTTATGTTTCCTCCGAGTAGGTAAATGCAATTTCATAAACAGGGAGGATGAAATATTATTTGATAGAAAGAAATAATCAATAGGCTCAGAGGGATCCAGGAATATGGATGTAACGCTCCCTTAAATAAATTACAGTATCCATTTCTATTAATTCTCCTCACCCCCAACCTCAGGCGACAAAGCGACCATCTTTTCCTCTGCGATCCGTCGTTCCCCAGCACCTCAATTATTTCCGTCCGTTTTAACATCTCCTTCTACTTCCTCCTCCTTACGGATCCCGGTGAGAGGTTGGAGAAACACACTAATGACAAAAATGGCCGCTGGTCGGCGCTGAGAGATTAATTACCAAGAGAGCCCCCCCACACCGAGAGCCAAGGGAAGTCCATATATCATCATTCGACTCTTCTTCAGGGGGCTGCGCCGCTGAGGATCTCGTTCTCTTCCCTCCAAATCCTTTTATGCACTTTCACCTCCGACACCAACTTCATGAAAGTTCAATGCGGGACGGGTTCAATGGACATACTGTATCATGACTATCTTTCAAATCGCCACACCGGGGGTGTGTGAGAGAGAAAAAATTAAAATGGCGAGATAAGTAAGTTATGCGTGAGATTAATTATCCAACCCCGACAAGGTAATTACTTGACTTCCGGGTTAGAGAAATACAGAAGTATACTTCAATTTCTCACAATCAGTACTAAAACGCTAACACTTGTAAACACATATCTAGAACGAATTCGTTGACAATACACAAAACATTCGGTTGTGGCTCAAACTTAGCCTCACCTTCCTCATTTTCCGAGTTCTAAAACCACATCATTGTCTTCGTGTTTGAGATGAAAGAGAATCATCAAACAAGTGGCGAAAAGAACATCTAGACGCATATCTTTGCGGCAATGCAGTAAACCTTTTCCAGGAGCATATTTTCTTTATTTTGGTAAGCATCAATGGGAATAACGACGAATGAAACATAAAAGCTATTAAATCTCCTAAACCTGGTAAATCTCCAGAGAAAAAAAATTAACGAAACCCCTTCAGATTAAAAAAAAACATGGGAAAAGAAGATTTGTGAACGGGTTATCGGAAACTCTATGGTCCTTCCTAAAAAAAAGTCACGCATAATGAGAGCCTCCTTACAAGTACATACATTGAATCCGAGTTTAACTGAGACACTAACGGTAGTTTCCAATTTCTCACACTACTATTGTAGATTTGACCGCTCAGATTAAATAATGGAAATCTACATCATAAATGATAGATATAAACCATTACAAATAGTTGACCAAAACCATAACAAATCACCCTTAAGTTAAAACAGCATTGATAACATAATAATAATTGATAACATGATAATATTCACTTAATGAAAAGTAAAAGATCCATTTAACTATCGATTTATCTAAATCAATAAGATAAGAGTTTCGAAGAACTATATGATCGTTAGGCCGAGAATCACATAAAATTTATTAAACCAGGGGAACGCTGCAGTTTTTATTTGCCATTGATGCTCGAAATCCACCACAATGCTCCTAAAATAAACGCTAATTGTAAACACGGCAATACTTTCATGCATAATATAACAAAAAAGCATAAAGTGCTCATATCTCAGGCAAAATGTAGTAGTAGTTTGCTCATAGAGTTCAATGTAGGCATAAAAATAACATGACTCTAAGGCGTACTACTTTTAGTTGATAGCACGGGCTCTTGAGGAGATTGATTTGTTTTCTATGTAAATATCCACGAGGCCAGACGTGCGATTTTGCCAATACAAGCAGAAAAATCAGTATATTGCTATAGAATATACTAATACCACATCTTGTGATGATAAAATTAGCAAACATCATACTGTAAAGTAAATGATTAAAATTTATCGCTATGTTCGAAATATTACCTACGCGGCGTAGGGTCGAGCAGCCGGAGGGTAAGCTTGGCAACAGCTTTCTCGATAAGACCCAAGACTATCTCACGTAGGAAACCCAAATTAACCCCAACACCCTGTTAACGCCACACCACAGTCTAGTAAAACAGTCACGGCAACAATAGCATCAAACTTGCAGCTCAGAGCTCAGTGGTGCCATGCGATCGCGAGCAAGTAAAAGCTTATTTCAAATAGTAACCTATTTAAAAAAAAAACTACCGCTGATCAGTCTTTCCGAGAGTCTAAAGAGGTATCATTAAGCCTACATTACACAAGAGATGAGAGTTTCTGGAGGTGGATATTGCAGCGCCACGTAAAATCATATCTTGTACTGAGTACTCCAGGAAAATACTATGTGGAAAAAAAATCATTTCCGGAGGAATAGGTCAAACTAAAAGTACCCTAATATTGCTGTTTTGAAACACTAGATTTTGCTCAACTAAAATTAATAATCATCTTAACTTAATTAACAGACATCTTATTAAACCCAACGCATTTTCTTAGCATACCCCTTAGGGCGGGTTAGCTCTACGTGCTGGCGGATATAAACGCTACCATCGTCGGCTACAACTCAGGGGAATTAACAATTCTT
Source organism: Ceriagrion tenellum (assembly GCA_963169105.1). Classification (NCBI taxonomy): domain Eukaryota; kingdom Metazoa; phylum Arthropoda; class Insecta; order Odonata; family Coenagrionidae; genus Ceriagrion; species Ceriagrion tenellum. Next base: position 84,510,720 of record OY720633.1, on the reverse strand, counting down.
GTCGCCACAGTATATTACAAGACTGGCCACGTGGAAAAACGTAGATGAAGCATTCTTTGCCCTTCATTGCAACACGCTGAGCGTACGACTGGGATATAATAAATAACTCAAGCAAAATTCACGGAACTTATGACGAAACCGTTACACATTTTTGAACCAGTTCGGAGTGAATCATCCCGCGAAATATCGAGCTGCAGCACGGAATCCCACCGAACCCGCAACATCGCGGAAGAGCCGAGAAACATTTTCACACCCACGGGAATGATAAATCGACCGGACACTCGCGACTTCCCGCTTCCTTCCCACCAAAGAGCCTTGGGGAGAGACAGAAGTGGGAAGGCGAGACATTCCACGGAGTAAATATCGGATCTTAATGAGATGGCAAGGGCGACAGATTATGACATCTTTCTTTTTTTTAAACGAAAAAAAATGAAGGATCCCATGAATTTTCCTCGCCGGAGTTAAAGTGAGGGCGGTCCTTCAAGAGACGGGAGCGCACTTACAGAGATATAGCGACCCATCATCTCCTCTACCCGTCCCCGCCAGACAGTACCCCTGACATCATCCCTCATGGACACCCTCTAGAGCTTTTTCCACCGCCATCAACAGGCGCACCTGTCCGGCACACGTGATCGAATAACCTTCATTAGGCAAACTACGGGCCACGACCCACGATTTTAAACTGCCCTCAAAATTCTGAATAGTGGATCCCGTAAAACTCGTCTTTCCCTAAGGTAATGCGGAATCAGAAGTCCACTGGTTCATTATTTTATAGCGATCGCAATAGATCGTAGTTTTATGTCCCTCCTCTTTTGTTTTCCAGAATTTCCAGGGCCATAACCCACGATTGTAGACTACCCTTAAAATCCTGAATAATGGATCCCGTTTAGCTTGTCTTTTCCCAGGGTAATGCGGAATCAGAGAAGGTTCACTGGTTCATTATTTTATTGTGATAAAATTAGATCGTAATTTTATGTCCTTCTCTTTTGCTTTCCATAATTTCGCACAATGATTCAAAAAGATGCTTTTTTACGTAATCTTTGACGGAAACAGAACCCATCAATACAGAATACCTTCACGTTTGGATCCGAGTTGCCAGTTTCCAATTAGTTTATCAGTTGACTGACAAACCAGCGACGTTTTCTTAAAGTATCTCCTTATGCAGAGAACTTTAGGTCACGCTTTGATATTTCACTGACAATATATTTGATGATTCATTTCGATTAATGCCTTGAATGTCGTTGATAAGAAGCATACTTTCTCAAAAATTCATTACCACACCTATTCAACTTCAATTCCTAATGCTGATTACTGATTAGCAGACAAAATCATGAAAAAAAATTATAGAGCCTTAATATTACTAGTGAATTTAAACAAGTCTGTGGTTCGAGAAGACGACTTCTTCAAAAGAAAGGTTATCACCTACCGACTACTTAAAATTTGGCGCTATATTTAATTTTAGAGGGTTAAAATAAGTACAATTTCATAGAATCTAAACGGGTTTCGAGAAATATATTTTAAAGAAGAGCTACAGCAAACCAATCATCGGATTGATTATCGCTACAGATGATGACGGTTGGACTTGAAGGATTGATGACGAAGACGCTGTCATCAACGCACACCTCTAAGCTATAATTGAGTGTCGGACCGTGCCACCAAATGCGTGGATTAACTTGGTCTTAGCTTTTTTCTGGAACCAGCAGACCTGTTCCTCGCTGTGACGTGACCCGTGACTTTTAAAATCGTTAATTAATGACGTTCAATGGTATCAGGCTCAACTATGTGGAAGTTGATATTCACAAATGAAAAAACGACTTCGTTTTCTTCCACTGATTTATTTTTTTGGTACAACATGTTTCGACACATAGAGGTCATTTTCAAGTACTTTTTTAAATTACTAAGTTTTTTAAATTACTAATATTTTTAAATAAATAAGTCATTTTTGGAGGGAACGATGGGGCAGTGAACAAACAGAACGATTAATGAAGTCATTAATTAACGACAAATGAAAAAACGACTACGTTTTCTTCCACTGATTTATTTTTTTGGTACAACATGTTTCGACACATAGAGGTCATTTTCAAGTACTTGAAAATGACCTCTATGTGTCGAAACATGTTGTACCAAAAAAATAAATCAGTGGAAGAAAACGTAGTCGTTTTTTCATTTGTCGTTAATTAATGACTTCATTAATCGTTCTGTTTGTTCACTGCCCCATCGTTCCCTCCAAAAATGACTTATTTCGTTGACAGTCAGCAGGTGCGTCAGATGGGAGTAGAAGGACACATCGGATCCCAATCAACCATTCGTGTGGAAATATATTCAACGATATCCGGCGAGATATTGTGGAACATCATCGTGAATTTTAAAAGAAAAAACTTTGAAATGTCCATCAGACCCAATCTGTTGATTGTACCTGATGATGATGCTTTAAACGTCTGATAATCGTTAACGAAAGCTTCAGGCGTAACTTTGCGGAAAACTTAAACGTCAAACATCGTTAAGTAGTTCAGTGTACTAATTGTTCACCATATTATTATCACTTTCTGATAACCATCTTCATTGTAAATGTACATTTGAATACAAAAAGTTTTTAATTGTATCAATTACAAAATTGTTTAAGTTTGTTCATGTCTATGCTTCTAAACCAATGCATTTATGACGTTGGGTACTTACATTACTGACGTTGGGTAATTTTAGCATCTGATCATACTTTTTCTTTTAAATTCATTCGTCTGGACTCAGTTGAGACTCGATTGAGATGGCGTGAGCGAGTCAAAATCTCACGGTGTTCCTCGCCTGCGCTACTCTGCCGCAGCAGGCGACATGAGTGTAGTCAGGAAATAACGCAGAACTTTATTCCAGGTCTTGACTACTCCTGAGATATTTTTATCACAATATTTTAACTAAAGCCTCCATTCCGTTTGTTGTATCAATATTTTGGAGTTAATTATGGCGTTTTGTTGGATTTCACGGCCATTGCGACAAATCCGGTTCTCCATTTTGGAAGCATTGCACATAGTTCCGATTGCAACCGGGAAAATATAAAAATTTATTTCCGTAAGCATGATTAGATATGCTAATCATCCATAATGATTTGTAAGAACCCAACGTTCGTGCATTGGTTTACAATAGCGCATGGACAAACTTAAACATTTTTATAATTTCTATAATTTACAACTTTATGTATTCGAATTAACACACAAATAGAACATGATTATCAGGAAGTGTGGATAATAACACAGTGTACTAGTAGTATATTGTACCTGCCACTTAAAAATGTTTGACGTTTAAATTTTACAAAAAGTTACGCCTGAAACTTTATCTAACGATTATCAGAAGCTACGCCGGAGCTAGGATATTCAAAAAAACTATTAAATTTGGTGAAACAATTTTCCAATTTAGTACTTCCAAAACGTGGAGTTCCCAGAACCAATTGGTGAGAAGAACGGGCAAGTAAGTGGTAGTAAAATAACTTCAACATGGGCTTATTTTATCGAACAAGGTATAATAATTACTGATTATCCAGTAATTGTGCTATTATTTTTGATTAGTGATTATGAATATAATGCTAAAAATGTTAGAAGATATGAACGCGAAAATGGTAAAATTGATTTTTCGGTTGGTTGGCGATCGTTTTCTGAACTGAAACATCAATTTCTTTCTTAAGACCTTTCACCAAAGTTCACGATTTATGGTACAGGAACATGAGGCTATAATTTTAAAAATTCAGGACCCTAATCTACATACCAACGCGCGAACTGCCGCAGAGGTTTATGGAAGGGGGTGTCAGGACAGCAGTCGTGTAAAGAGGAGGGAATGAGGAAAATGAAAATAAGTAAGAGAGAACGAAAGTTAATTGCATGACAATGGAGTAAATACATTAGCCCCACGCCACATAAGCTATCACTACTTTTTCCATCACGTCGGGAAATAGAACATCTTCATATTGCCCTGCAAGCCACCACAAGGGTGTTTGGCAGGGGGTGACGCACCAACATGCACTGAAGTGTAGATATTAACATTCACCAACATGCACTACACTATAGGTATGCTACTAATTCTACAAAAACTATTGAATTAATGTAAAATGCAATTACGCAAACGAAATACAAGAGTCATGCAGGGATCATGCGGAACGTGATGTTGGTACTACGTAGCAGATTATAAAAAAAAACAAGCATTTGGGAGCGAATCAACTAATCAGCAATACTACCTGTCGACTAGCTTACTTCAAAGTCTCAATGGAATCCATTATCGATCTTATCAATCAAGGGAAAAAAGACATTCTAAATCAGTCTATTCTGCAGTCTATTTCCCGAATTTAATTCTCATGATCTGATCTATCGCAGTATGATGGGGTGCGTGAGATATTAATAACTTCCGCGGAAAATCAATTGGCTTTGAATTAACATAGAAAACTAATTAAGTCTACTTTTTAATCGGTGGTCTCGCGGTGAACGCCGTGTAGGCTCCGCCTTTTGTTTTTTCCCCGAGGATAAACATAGGGAGGGTTCATAGGAAACGCGATGTCAGTACTACGTGGTAGATAAAAAAACAAGCATTGGGGAGCAAACCAACTAATCAATAAGACTACCTGTCGACTAGCCCACTTCAAAGTCTCATTGGCAGCCACTATGGTCTCTTATCGATAGCAGAAAAAAAGACACTTAAAACCTGTCTGTTCAGCAGTCTGTTTCCCTCATTTTATTCTCATGATCTGATCTACCGTAGTACGTTGGAGTTAGTGAGATATTAATAACTACGTCGGAAAATAAATTGGTTTTGAATCTACATAGAAAATTAGGTCGAATTTTCTGCTACAAATTCGGCGGTCTCGCGGTGAAAACCACGTAGGCTCCGGCTTTTGTTTTGTTTTCCGCGGGGAAAAATAATGAGGGAGGGGTCGGCGAAGAGCGAGGTCCGAAAGAGGGAGGTGGGGAGAGGCGGCAGGGGTTTTGTAGGAGGGGGGCGGTGTGGGAACCGGGGGGGAGGGCTTTAAAACAGGGACGCGAGGAGAATGAGGCTTTCCGTGACAAGTAAGAGAGGGAGAAAGGGGCTTGGGGACGCGAAAGAAAAAGGATTCAAAGGGGGAGGGTCGGGAGGGATCTCTCTGTGACTTTTAGAAATGGGTCCAAGAGAGGGGACGTACAACCCCCTATTCACTCCCCGCCCCCTTCACCGCCATCCCCATTCCCCTCGGCCAAACTCTCTCCCCCCCTTCATTGTTTTTTCAGAGTCCTCTGCCAAGAGGCACGCCATCTCTCTAATCCTTCCGGACGTTTTTACTTCTTCCCTTTCGGTTTCACAAACGACTTCGCCTTTCTCTCTGCCATCCGTCCCTCCCCCTCTCCCCACCACCTCCTCCTCCCCACTCCCAAGAGCCTCCTCCTCGGTCAGTCAGCGGCGAGGATCGCACAACGGTCTAATTTGCACGCGACTAATCCAAACATTTTCGCGTGAGTACCCGGTTCCAATTGGTAAACCCTGATTCACACCATACTAGAAGCAGCACAAGTTAACCCTCTATGGACGGAATTTAAAGCAATAAATTGAAAAACATACTAACTTAAATCACTATTGTTGTTAAAGAGGTTATTAAATCGCCCAAAAAATACGAAAATTGTGCCACTGTCCAGTCTTCTAATCCGTAGCGTTTCAATTCACTATAGCATATAGTACGAGAAAGAAGCTATTTTACACTTATCAGGCCTCATTTAGAATATGCCGCTAGTATATGGGATCCGTACGAGGAAGGTATGAAAAAAGAATTAGAGCGCGTGCAAAGGAGATCCGCTAGGTTTGTTAAAGGCCGTTATGATAATTGTATAAGTGTGACGAGCTTAATAGAAGAACTAGGATGGGAATTACTATCAGAATGCAGGTTAAAATTTAGGTTAAACCTTTTAAGTAAATTCGAAACAGAGTTGTTCACAGATGACGTTAGATATATATAGAGAACCCCTTCGTATTATGCTAGGTTTGATCATATTAACAAGATTAGAGAGATAGATTGTCGTACCGATAGATTTAAAATGTCATTTTTCTCTCGTACTATAAGAGAGAACAATAGGCAGCGTAGCAAAGGGATAATAGGTAGGTGAAATATAGTTAGAGTAGTCTGTAGTGCATGATGCATGTTATAACAACCAATAATCCCTTCCTTTTTATGTAGATACTAACCATCTAACTCCATGTGACCCTATTATATAGCATATTTCCCTTAAATATCCTACTTGCATCGCAATAGTGCATGTTTGGTGATCTTCACCCCCTGCCACACACCCTCGTGGTGGCTCGCAGGGATCACGTAGATGTAGATGTAGCGGGACAACTAAATGGAAAAGCTTCTCACGAAACAGATCTTGCAGTGATTTTGAAACGTAGCAAATTTGATATGCTCGTCCATAGAGGGTTAAAGGGTAATAATAATAAGGCGTCTTTATTGGGGCGAAATCGAGACTAAGGCCGTCCCTTTTCCCATCTAACCCCTATGAATCGACATTGGTATTAGAGTATTCCAGTTTAGTATGAGTCACAACCAGCACGCTGGTTGAATGACATGATCACCGTCATACTCATCATCAATGGTCGTTCAATTTTAAGATTGGATGACGGCAGTCCTCCACCCTTCGCGAGGGAAAAGCGAAATTGACGGCCAAATATTTCAAGTGTGTATTTCATGTATTAAGTTGGGCATACATTGACAAGTTTATTGCGCAATATACTTGCAGCAAGCGACTTTTTCACGTGCACACGGCTCTTAGAGTCCTCATTCGGAACTAGTTTAGGAAAGTCGCTTGTATGGAAGTATTGCTACCAATGCAAACGGTAACCAATTCGTCCCTACAATGACCTCTGCACCAACCTATAAAATATTTTTCGCCTGCATATAATAATCCACAAGCTCTCGCAGAATTAACTTAAGTAAGTAACTTGCCACGCTTAAAGTGGTGAGAGCGAGATATCACTACGCACCACTCACCAGACCCCAGGTACTTGGCGTTTTTACGAAGAAAATGATCTTTTATTGAAAAGCACAATAATAAATAAATTGAACCAAGAACGACGATCCATGATGATCATCATTGGTCGTTCAATCCTATGATTGATTGACTGCAGCCCTCCACCCTTCCCTTTTCATGCTAGGTCCCTTACTTCCTGGTAGCTCATCTTATGCACTTTCCTCTTCATTTGGTCCAGAAACTTATACCTGAGTCCTCCTCTGTGGAATTTCCCTCATCTACCTTCAATTATGTTCTTCACAAAACCCATTGTGCCAATGGGTGTCTCCAATCCATCTGGTTCTTCTTTTTTCTATCCCATTTCAAATGGTCCTTTCCACTTCTATTCTTCTGAAAACTTAATAATTTCAAACTTTGTCCATCCATTTGATCTTCAGCATTCACCTCCAACACCAGGTTTTAAATTCTTCTTATCTTCTCTGAACTGCTTATCCAACGGTCACTGTTTCCGATCCTTAGATTGCCACGCTACACACGAATGCTTCCACCACCTGTTCCCTCATTTCTAGTCCTGTCTGTTTTCAACAAAATGTTAGCTTTCTCATCATGAATTCTTTCTCAGCTTGGGCTATACGCCCTTTCATAATAGCAGTACTCCTTTCGTCTCACGTGATGATGATTACGAGGTAGGTAAGGGAATCAACCTGCTCTAACCGGTCTTCTCTTGAAGAGACTTCTGCGCCTTGCTTCCCTCTTCTCCATCGTGGAATTTGGCATTCTTTTTCATGATTCTTATGTGACGACTATCACTTAATAACTATACTCCTTGATTCCATAATCGATGCAATATGCGAGTCTGATACACGCTCAACGTGATAACTGGTAGCTAAGTGTATCTACCGATCACGTAAACTTCTAGCCGCTGTGAAATCTGATTTTTGAATTCAGCGTGACCTATGCCACCATGACGTTATTTGTAATTTTTTTAGCTGTGAAGTCAGCATTAGATGTTAATCTTCAGACAATGTTTTTGGTCACTTAAGGCTATTGATGTTCAATTGAAAATTATAGTGTATATGCGCTGAGATATGGATGAAAATATCGCTCCTTCGCCAGAACAAGTTGAAGGATTTTGCGAAAATTTCTACGACGATTCACATCAAAATGGATTCCGTACTCAATACCTAGTACCGGCTAGCGAACTAGGTCTAGCACGGGATCGTGTACAGTATGGCGCGGCCTTAAGACGCTGTCGTCATTTTATATCCCGACTTCTCTCACCGATCGTCTTACGGGAAAGAACCTTAAACGAGATATTTAAGATACCTGTACGGATCAGATATGGTCGGTAAACAATCCGATGGTAACCTGGACCAGGAATCGGCAATCCTTTGAGACAGAAGAACCAGTATGTTCCTAGACTACTTGAGGATACTTAATTGAGGTGCACTTGTATAGTTTCTCAAATTAAAACATTTTAGAAACCTATTTGGTATTTTTTTGTTGTAACCCCTGAGGTTTCCCTATTAGCTACGTCAGAGTAGGAGGCATTGAATGGTTTCTTTGCTATAGCATTTTTTACTTTCAAATCATTTGTTTAGAAGTGATTCTAGGGGAGTTTAGGATCAGGCACAGTAGGTGGTTGGAGGAGGTTATGAGGGATGGAGACCGTGATAGAGGGGAGGATGTTGGGTAAGCGGGGAAGGGAAGAAAGAGAATGGATTTCGTTGACGGGATGAAGAAGGGTAGATCGTATGCTGAAATGAATAAAGAAATATCATGGGTAGATAGGACCCTTCATATGGAAAAATACAGAGGATTCTTACTTCCATTTAAATCGACCTCTACAACTAGGTTACCCGATTATAATAGTACATTTCATATAATATAAATAATAATATAAAAATGTAAACATAATTTATAGTTATCCAATTATGACAATAAAGCAATCATGAAAACTCTAAGTTTAATTTTTAATTGAAACTACGATTGCTTTATTTTCATTTTCTCTTTCCGCGGAACGTATTGAAAGACTAGCTTGTGACTCTGCGAGTCGCAGTACGCCAACCCCTGGTGTAGACACGGGAAAACCCAACTGACAGACGTGCGAAACGATCAAAATCAGATCTAGACTGCTTGCAACCGAAATATTCAAAGATTTGAAATCGCTGTGACTCGAATTTCGAGGTACGTAACCACGTACAATCACGTAAAAGACATGCTCAAGTCGAAATTCGCTACTCCGTGAATTAGCTTGCGTGGCGCAAAATTTTTTGCAGTCTGTCATCTTAGCAGTAGGAAACTGAAATACTTATTCTTACTCAATGGTCGTATCTGTCTGTTTGGATATCACTTGTCTGTTGGTGCGTGGCAGCTCGCCAGTCACCTCTGTTCTCCAACTTCTATTTCATTTTTTAAAGGATAATCACCACATGTTACACGCGAAATTTGCTGAAAGTATGACATACGTGGTCAGAGGTAAAAAAAATAGTTTGGATTCGGAAAATGTTTCATAAATTCGACGTGGAGGGAGAAAGCATGTTTGTACATCTCACACCCTATGCAGAGCTAACGTATTCATGATAGTGAAAGAAAAGGAGAGTTTCGGAGCCTTACAAAGTTAAATTCTAGTGAGATACTTAACTGATATTTCCTTTACGCTACTACATGTCGTCTCTCATCTCGTTTCATTTCCTGGAAAGCACGTCTTTACCTAGAGATATTCTTCTCCATATGTCTCTGCCGCTAAACTCAGTGTCCTCTGAAACGCCAGCTTTACCAATATCTGAAATGTTCCTTATGTATTGATTTATGACTGCTCACCTTATTTCCTCTCTCGTATGAAACAAAACAAAGCGAAGACCTGCCAAGACGGAAGTCGTAGCTTCGATGTTCTTATTATCTTGGCACAAATATTGCTCTTTTTTACTCGCACAACAGAAAGCTGGAAAACAGATAAATTGCGAAGGATGAAAGGATAAATTGAAGCCTGGGGGAAATGAAGCAGAGACACATCATTAAAGGACATGGAAATTTGGTTGGGGACGAATGAGAAGCAAGCTGAAAAACCGTGGGCGTTGGTATATCCTCATACTTTAATGTGCCAGTGGCAAGCATATATTCATTCCGAGAGGCTATAATTTTTTTATTACCTTCTCTCACACTTTTATGATGATATCACCGGAGATGTTGAAGATGAAGGTTCTAGTATACAAATGTGAAGTTTAGGAAAAAACTAAGAATGGCGACGATAACCCGGGTTTTTTGAGCTTTTCCCTAGCACCAGAAGGTTTGATGGATAACTAAAGTTCGTCCAATATATTATTATATTCGGTATTAGCTCGGACGGTTCGTCATATTTGATATTAGCTCGGACTGAGTTGGCTTTCGGATTTATAGTAGTAGATTTATAGTAGTAGGCCAAAATAGTAGTAATACATATCACGAATACAACCACGACATACGATTCAGCATTTATACTCGTTCTACAAAAATGAGAAAAACGCTCAAATTTGGATGCAGGACTATATCCTCATGAAAAGAGATACCCAGAAGCATAAGTATATTTTGAACATTCACTTTAACCATGAACTAATCTGGTCACATATTTCACGATGTGTGCACAATAAAAAGAAGAGATGGTAGAGAACAAGACAGCATTATTGTTGGGTTGTGATCCTCCACAAATTGTTCAATACTTGAATTGGAAGACAATAGAATGTGTATTAGTAATTTTAAAACGAAGAATTAATATTTCTCTCTTGATAATACAATTATTTTGGAAGTTTGGTCTAGAAATAATCAAATTAATCTCTAAAACCTCTAGCCAACGTTTCACAGCTTTATTTCTGCATCATCAGGGTTTGAGATGAAAATATTGATATCAGTTCATGGATAGAGCGGGCAAAATACAATGTACCTATTATTGGTAACAATTTTTACCATTTGTAAGTTCATTGTATTCAGCCTGCTCTTTCCATGAACTCAATTCACTAGTTTAATCTCAAGCCCAGATGATTCCGAAATTAAACTGCAAAACGTAGGAAAGGGGCGATTAAGTTGATTATTTCAAGACCAAACCTCCAAAACGATTGTGTGTATATAAAAGTGGTCAAAATCTGATGGTATTTCTTGATAATGTCTTCAATACATATTAACATCAACAAATATCAACTACAGGTAATAAACGTCCAAGCAAGTGCGCGGTCTTAGCTTCGGAACCTTTTCATCAGGGATTTCGTACTATTACCATAAGTCCACTGCCTCCCACCCACTCTTCACACAAAACGGCTGGGTAGGAAGATAGATCTGATGCTTTCCCGGCGTATGCTGTTCGTGAAGTTTGTGCGGGTTTCCCATGGGATGTGCCCGTCCTTGCTACTTGTTGGGGCTTGCTCTCTTCCACAACGATTTGACGTTCATCTTGTTTCTTTTTGAATATATTACATACCATACATCCGTTTCCCTCAGATTTGGCTGCAATCATTCTCTAATACGTCTCAATTTTCTCACTCAATGCAATTTTCACTTCTCCATTCCCCAACGCATCGCCTTTCATTTCCCCTACCACTCATTTTTCACATACTTTCCGCACATTCAACTAAAAACATTTCTGCGATTCAATTATTCCTTTCAGACTTACACGGACGCTTCATTCACATTCCCATTACCGATATATTCGTCTCATTCTCTCTGTTTCGAAGGCATCATATCCTCAAGCATGCACCCATACCGTACTCGCCACCCCTTGGTCGAACAACCTTTCCACTTTTGTTCTGATTTACTCAGGATCCCTTCTCTTCCTCGGAATCCACTTTCTTCCCCGGTCTACTCTAGAGGCCACCATATGGTGTTGTGTTCCACATTCGGTACCCAAAATCACCCTTGTATCTATTAATTATTCTCTCAATCTCTCACAATGTACAATGAAATCAATCATGCTCTTACGAACGCCCCTTTGCCATGCATAGTATGGATGTATTAGAAGACACTCCAGACTCGAAAAAGAGGAGGAGTAGGAGAACGTGTATAAAGAAATGCATGGGTGTGAGGGAAGTTAAAGTGGTTTAAAAGATAGTTTTATATACTAAAACTATCTTTACTAAAAAAACTTTAAAAAAAATAAAAAAAAGTGCAGTGCATCGAGTTTAAAAGCTACATCTTCATATTATGTAAGCTGATTTTCGCTTCCTTAGACAGGCACTCAGTCCTTGATATGCTCCACACGCTACCTACCACTTTCCTTGCAGCATTCGCACGTCTCTTTATCTCCTCATCTATCCGTCCATTAAATCGCTAAGTACCAAAGTATACTCCTCCCCACTTTGTAGTATGGCAGTGAAACATGGGTATGTCAGGATGGACATAAGAGTAGACTAAACGCCGTGAGTATGAGTTATCTGAGGAAAGTTGGCGGCAAAAGTAGGCTGGATAGGATCAGGAATGAGTGGGTAATAAATGAATGTGGGTTGGATGCTCCAGTAATGGACATGTATGAAAGGAGTGTGCTTCGTATGTTTGGCCATGTTGAGAGAATGGATGAGAGTCGAATAACGAAACAGATATATGAGAGTAGAATGAATGGTGTGAGAGGTAGAGGTAGGCCGAGAAAGTTGTGGTTGAATGTGGTTGAGGAAATTCCTGGGAGGAGGAATATTAGGTGTCTTAAAAACAGGAGGGCTTGTATGAAGCAGTGTATGGGGGTAAATGAGGCAAAAGAGGTTTGCAAGGACAGGTCAGTATGGAGGAAATTATTGAAGCAGAGTTAGGTGTACGGATATGTATTTATGAGTGAAACTTTGTGACTGTGCCTACCCCGGAAGGGAACAGCGTGATTGGTATGAATGTATGTTAGCTGATTTTTATGAAATAAAATGCATATGGCAGGACGTTCATTTTTACAATCTTTCAAAAGCGTTTAGATATTTTTCCACCGTACTTTTCATATATTTCTCCAGAAAAACTTTACTGTTTTAGGGGTTGAAAATTGGTGGCCAATCTTTAACCGCATTTCACAGAATTAATTTCAATAATGGAGGGCTACAGTCAACTAGTGTTCTTCACATAGGTAGACATTTACTTTTCAGAAGAGAAGAAGAGGAAAGATCAACTATCGATCATGGAATGCTATACAAAAAAGAAAAACCATATGGATTGGACACACCCTAAGGCACAATGGGTTTGTGAAGGACATAATTGATGGCAAAACAGAGGGAAAATTTCCCAGAGAAAGACCCAGGAATAAGTTGACGGACCAAATAAAGAAAAAAGTCCATAGAAAGAACTATCAGGAAGTAAGGGACCAAGCATTGATGGGGAAGGGTGGAGGGCTGCAGTCAACCAATCTAAGGATTGAACGATCAATCGTGATGTAAACCATGAATCCGAAACAAACATTTTCACCAGGATGTCACATGAGAAAGCAAAGAATTAATAATACCCTAGACCCGCTTTCAATCTATTAAAGGACTGAAATCCCTTCGAAAAGGACTACCATTTACTAATGCGGATTAATTAATTAAACAATTTTAATTCGAATCCGAATTTTAAATTAAACGAGTAAATGGGTGCTTGAAATTTCCAAGGAGGGGGGGAAGTGTTATATGATGATACTCTTTAAATAAGGAAAACATGAAAGCTCTCAAGTCTGCGTGCTACATGCAAGCAAAGAAAAGTATAATTCTCGAAAATGAAATACGCGCCCCATGAGGTATGGATACCAGACAGTTCTAGTACAAATTTATATTGTATGTCATCCGGTTATTAACGAATTTTCAAAATACTATAATCAGTAGGTATACCGAAACGAACGTGCAACCACTGGAAGATCATCATAACCTCATTTGACGGCATATAAGACGCTCTTCTACGTTAGATATATTTCATTTCAGTACAGCACACTTAATAAGAGCTCACATGAAGAATTTTACTATATAAATTAGGTCGGAATCGAGATCTTTAATATACTAATTTTCGTATCCAATTTTTCTCTTCCAATCTTCTACATGGACTGCATGTTATTTTAATGAAAACTACAATATCGTGAAGCTTAGTTGGTTGAAATTGGCCATCAAAGCTACGGTAGAGGTTAGGAAAAAGTTGAAGGTATTATACGCAGTAGTTAGCAGCACAAAAAATGGTATAAAGAAGACTAAATAACATGCACTTAGTATACCTAACTCATATATGTAAAGCTATCGATTGCAATAATTCGAAGCCTAATCGACTTTTTTTAACTTTTTCGATTTTTTCCCAACTCGACACGATTCCAACTCTACCCTGAAAATTTCATCCATCTATCCATTTAGAAATGCCCTAACAGTTTTGATGAGTCCGTCAGTCAGTCAGTTTTGTAGCTCTTTATATATTAATATAAATATAATAAATAATATGTTCGGATACATGTTAGCCAAGACAATTTACAATATTTTTATAAGAAAATAATGGCTCACATCATGATGGAATCACATCATGGAATTTGCACCAACTATGAGCTAAGTTTTAAACCTCTGCTAACTTCGAAACTATCAACACAATTGTAATTTTAGTTGTACCTTTGTCATTGTAGGGGCGGCTGAATGGTGGATTTTTAGAGGGAAATTTCTAAAATATACCAACATTACTACAATCGATTGATGTCATCTCCATTTTCTCCGGCTTAAAATCGCAGACTGCTGCAGATTAGGACGCGGAGAAATGTGAGGAAAAAGCGGAGAGAGGTGTCCTTTCGCTCGAACATCATCTCGAGGTAATTTACAAACGTACAGCATCCCCAAAATAAAATCACCAGCAAAAGCTATAGGGGGGTTGAAGGGAAATGAAATAAATATGGGAATCAGGAAGGGGTAAATGGGTTTTAGGGACAGACCTCAAATTAACCATGAGTGCGTTTCAGGTAGAACTAACTTTATGTGATAGAGATCAATCATAAAAAGACGAAAGTAATGAGATTTAGAAGACTGATGTAGAAAAGCACCGCGGAGGAAAGCTACTAGTAGGTTTGTAAATGGTATTTGCGTAGACTTAACGGCAAGACTAAATAATTTGACGAATTAGGGTCTCTCTCAGACCGGAAAGCAAAAGGGTATATTTGTAATAATAATTTAGCGTGAATTTGAATCAGACTGTTCCTCGGAAATTTTTTTGGGAAATGAACTGCAGAAATGAGGGGTTTAAATGATCATTTTGAGGTAATAGGAGAGACATATATCGTCTATGTAGATTAATCTTTCACCAGGTGTTACAGTTTAGGTACTTGTGATTAATAATTTATTTTAATTGCTAACCTCACAGCTGGTGTGAACTCCAGTCCGGCATAGTTTGGGTTCCCACATGAATTGGTATACCTCATTTGATTTTTTGGAAATAAATTAATGTTGCAATACATCTACTAAGTAGTACATATGAATGTGCCACGGAACCACCAAGAAGGCGTAAGTCAGAGGTTGTTAGAATACCAACCATGGGAAGGGTAGTGAGGATGGTGGTGAGCTGAGTGCTGACGATTTTTGTGAAGATAGCGTCGCGCTGTTTTTATCATAATCACTACTGTAGCGTAGAAAGAAAGAATTTTTGTACCTGTCAGTTCGGCAGTGTATTTCTCTTACTTAGCAATTCCTAGAAGTTTTAGAGGTATATTTTCTAGAGATAAGGGAAAAAACACAATTTTATCCATGCCGCAACGAAACTTGCCTAATCGGCGTTATCAAAGACTAACTTGAAGCCTCCGAATAACGGTTTCCAACCTAATCCTTTCATGAACTGTGTGACACTAACCGGACGCTCGTGGCTGTTTTTAACAAAGTTGGTGGCTTTATTTCTGTATTATTCACTAATGTTAATAAGTTATTACTGTAATCATATTGATGATTATGGGCAGGCTTAGCATTTCCGTTTTCGTCGATTTGAGGCACATACGGCTCGTAATAAGCAGATAGCGGAGAGGTTCCCGGTTTGATCTTGAGCTGGGACGAATGTTGCGAACCAAAAAAGGAATAATCCCGTGCCACACTCCTTCACAGTGACTTGGCATGGTAATTTGCAGATGTAGATACATCTTTAGTCTCATTTCCTCCATTTAAGCGCGTGCAGAGAGAATTGTATTCCACAGAAAAGAGAGGAAAACGCTGAATATTAGTGGGACTACATTCAGTACGCCGCGTTTCCGCTAAATAAAGTGATCAATAGGTAAAGATAAGCGGGGGAGGAATAAAACAAGTAAACCTTCATTTTCAAAACTCCGCAACACTACGATAAAATTTGCAAAATCGGCAAAACTCCACGGCGATTTTCTCGAGAATTAATGGGTGTTTCACGATAGCTCACGGGCGCCAAGCTCGTCAACGCCCATAAAAATTGGCCCCAGCACTGCGACTCATATCATCGTGATTCCAGTCTTGTTCATAAGTTTTTAGCGAGAAACTGGCCGTGTATTTGCTTGATTCGGGTACTTGGCGAAAAAAATCAACGAAGCCTCAAGACTCCATACGACGCTACTTCAGAACACAATCAGCTGAAGCTGATAGAAGTCATGTCACGTTCATCCTCAGTATTTTTCACTCCTTGTGAGAGAGAAGTTTTGTGCAACTCTCCACTTGACTTCGCTGAACACTTTATTCCTTCATAAGTCAAACATCCCTATTAATTGGCCATTGATCTTCCTTGGTGATTCACCCATTTTATTTCTCCTTCCATTACTGTTTTCAGTAGGCCGTTATGTCTCCAGATATAACCGATGAGTTTGTCTCATTTGCTGATTTTTCATAAAGCTCCTTTTCTCTCTGCAATTCTTAACTGCTCAATATCCACTTAAATTCATGGTAAATATCAGCGAAAGGCGAAATGAAGTGAACGTTACCTCGCTTAGCTTAGTAAACGGTGATGTTGGAAATAGAACTAAAACTGGCATTTAACAGACAGCCTCGTTACCTTGCTCTCGTTTACCTTGGATATTTTGGCACTGAAAATGAAACAATTGTTCGTCGAGGGTTCGACGAACATTCTGATATATTGAAATTCACCCAACGATAATGGGTCGAAATAGTTTTATTCCATGGAAAACAACAGGACACCCACTCTAATGCTAAATCCAGCGAGCCAAAAGGAATAAAAGTCCGAGAGCTGGCAGGAGACCTTGGCAGGAAACGACACCTAACACGTTGAACATGGCAATCGATTCGTTTCTAAAATAAACCTAAAACACTTGTCTCGAAATATGTCCCCTAAATCCTGGCCTCGATTAGTTAAATGTTTTAATTGGCTCTGGGTGCGGGAAAGTGACAGGGAGGAGAAGGTATGTCGTGTAACGTTGGGGGAAGCTGAGACAAGAATGATTTGGCCTATACGAAGGACAAGACGGAGGGTAAACGAGATTTTATAAGCTGGGAGCAAATAAAGAACTGGGCCAAAATGGAGTCAGAATAAAAGGCTAGTCTCCAATTAATAATAATAATATGTATTAATTGGGACGAAATTGAGACTGATGCAGTGTCTTCTTCCATCTTACCCCTCGTCAGATAAATACCTCAGATAAGGGTATAGAAAGATATACACGAAGGACAAGACGGAGGGTAAAAGAGATTTTAGAAAGCGGGAGAAAATAAAGAATTGGGCCAAAACTGATGAACAATAAAAGGCTAGTCTTCAATTAATGATAATAATACGTCTTTTATGGGACGAGATTGAGACTGAGGCAGTCCCTTCTTCCATCTAACCCCTCGTCAGATAAATATACATGAAATAAGGGTATAGAAACTGCACAGTGAAAGATACACGTTCTATGGGCAGAGCCAAACCAAGAATTCCACTCTCTTGCCTCTTGAGCAAATTTTTCACCATAATTGCGCTGGGAATGACTCAGTTCATAGCTTTGTATCCTAAACTTGCCATTTCTATAAAGATACCAGAACAATACAACTGCATACCCGTCACGTAATTTTTTTGTTTCTTGGTTTAATATAGCATAATACATTTATTGAGTTAAATATTGGTTTGGTTTCGGTAATTTTCAGCTGTTTTATGAGTTGGTGGATGAACATTTCGTGACACTGTAAACACCATTGAATTCCCTGAGTAATGATGGAAATGATCTTCAACGTCGGCAAACATAAATACATAGTATTAAGTGACCAAAAATCTAAAAAAAAACCCAAGGAATATTCTTACTCACAAAGACAACGAAAGAGCATTAATAAACAAATGTGTAAGTGCATTTTTAAAATAAACAATTTTCGCAACATTCTATGCACGTTCTATGACCGGAGGTAATTCAAGTATTCCACTCTTTCGACTCACCAGCAAACTTATACCACTAATGCGCAAGGATTAACACAGTCCTTAGCTCTGTATCCTGCAAGTGTCATTTCATTAAAGATACCGGAACACTGCCATAACGTACCCGTCGCGTCATTTTTTTCGGTCTTACTTCAATTTTAATATTAGATTACATAAACAGACACAATAGTTTCAAAAACTGTTGTCATCAATAACAACATTGCGGCGAAACACATAAAAATGCCGCCTATATCAGAAAAAAAGTTTTAAGACGTGACCCAAAAAGTCCTCAGGATAACAGACATTGAAGGACGAACTGATAAAATACTACGCCCAGTTTGCCTTAAGATTAAGTAGGACAGATCTCGTCACTCTGGTAGTTTTCCAAGAAAAATCTGCAAACCTACTCCAGAAGGTGATGAAAACTGCAAAGGAAAAATACTCCTGAACTTCAAAGGAGAAGTTTTCAATGCCAAACCTCAGAAAAACAGAAGAGATGAGCCCCGTTTTGAGGGAGACTTCATAAGGTTAATGACTGGTGACACGTCTGGGACTTGTTCCTTTATTCAAAATCCTTCCGCTTCAAACGTGATGTCCCGCGTCTGCCGAGTTATTTCGAGGAGTGGAAATGGGAAAGGTGGACGTCAGAGTAGAAGGAAAACAGTTCCGCATCCCGTTAGCTCTCTACGGTCCATTTGAATACGTACGTCGGCGTATAAACATAAACATGCACAAAACAAAACAACGTAAAAGAGGGAACAAGTTTTGAGGTTCTTGAAGGCATAGTGGTGGTTAAACGCAACGAGAGGGCCAGAGAAAAATGTTACAGCAGAGTCACGATATTAGGCTATTTTGTATCCTAGTGTGCGTACATAAATCTTTATGTCGTGGCATTACCGAGCCAGTTTAGCTCACGTAAAGTAACGTCAGAATTGAGCCGCCAGTCGATCTACAAACAAAAGGCGAGTCAAAGAAATTTTCCTCCCATCCATGTCAAAACATTAAGTACGGAAAAGCAAATAAATGCTTAATTTTGGTCACAATTCATTTCCAATCATGGCATGTACAAATTATGGCATGAAGTCACTTGCACGGGTGGATATACATCAAGGGAAAAAATCCGATTTTACTTAACCGGTATATGAACATGGATCTCCCAATCACCGGTCAGTTTTGTAAGACAGTAACACCACCATTCCACCTTTCTTCAAGGTGAATCTCGACAGGGAATTTCGCGAACTAGGAGTTCGTTTTCTAGTTCGCTTGAATTCCTTTAGAAATTAGCCATGAAGAAAGGTATCTTTGTGGTGTCATTAACACACCTGACCGACAATTGGGAGATCCGGGTTCGAATCCCGGTCATATCAAATCAGTCACGACGAATGCCATTCCTTGGTTTATCGCAATTCATTACCACACGCTAAGTCTTTCGTGTTATCTGAGGTGGCCTCGGTCCACAGCGCCAGGGGGATTTGAGACGTCACCGTATTTTTCATTCATTAGTAAAACCTCACTTTGGAAATGCAGCAAGTAATTAGAGCCCAGGGGAACCCCGGGGGAGTGGGAGGAAAAATTGAACTATAGTTATAGTTATAACAATTGTCACTATTTTGATGCGAAGGACCAAATAAAAGGAAATGTACTTTGGATACACAAGTTAAATACGCTCATCATGAATCTGATAGTGTTCCATATGAAAACAGTGTTATTGCTGACATAAACACATTTTAAGTTGATAAAATCAATTTTTTAACATTTCATTTTGCTATGACTTTATACTCGGATAACAGCAATCACTTAATAAAATTTATTTTCAGAATTTCTTTTCCAATGTTCTCTGTTCTCCTGCCCTTAGACGAAATCCTTGACGTGGTGGAAGAGCGTGCGCGCTCCAAATACCGCCACAGCTGGACTGGCGTCAGCAAGAATTATTACACTTGGTAGTATCATCCATTCCACACACGTCGATGGGTAAAGGGACTGATAAAGGTAGCTTAAGTTATTGCGTCAAGTCAAAAATACTGTTGAGGAGGACCATGGAGATCAATCCCTTAAATATTAATTTCCTAGAGATTTTTTTTCATTTGATACTCCCATTTTATTGGCGTCAAGCGCAAAGAATTGCATCCCAGCAACTACGGGACTTCGCCCACTAAGGTGGGCGTTGTGGAAGACAAGTGCTAAGCGGTCGTCATCACTCTGTTATTTTTTTGATCGTGTTTTATTATATTAGAATTCATCCATCCATACACAAAATTTTGATTGTTACGACTTCAACTACGTTTATCTACGTTAAGCTACTTAACTACGTTTCTCCGCCAGTTCGTTCTACGCACCAAAATAGCGCTCATTGTAAGAGCAAAAAAATCAGTTTAGTTCAAAACTCGGATGGTAAAAAATTGAAGTGTGACAAAATTATTTTGAAAGCCATAAAAATGGGAGTTCCGATGAAATCAAGCGACATTAAGATCTCTAGAACACTGCAGATAGCGACGGTTTACTTCTCAAACTGACGAGCTTCCCACTCCCACCATCTTATACATACCTACTTATGCATCCGTCTTTCCTCAGTAATATAGCCTTCGTGAGACCTAATTAATAAAGTAATAAGCCAATTACCTTCTCCACTAATAGTTTACAATCATCTGTGGAAAGGTAATCATGAACCACTCAAGGCCCACTGCTCGGTATTCGGACTTAAAAACGTTTCCGTTCGGTGCCTTACCATCCCATCATCTACCTTATCTACCGCGGCCAGCACGATAACCAATACAACCGTTGATAATGATAAGGAGCTTACACATTTGAAAGGCCTAACGTCCGACTGTATATGATTTTCAATAGGAGAATCGAGAATGGCTTGGTGAATGACTCAAGGGTCCTAAATTTGCGTGCGTGAGTCCTCCCCGAGAAGAATTCCTTACCCGTTTTCTCCTTCGTCGTCTACTGTCACCTCATCCACCCCTCGGCCATTCGTGAGCAGAGACTCAAACGTAAAGGCACCGAATAGGGATGAAATCGGTACCGCATGGCTATGGAATCAGCTTCTTTTTATTCCGAAATACAGGGGCGATCCCAGGGTGGAGATAAAGGGGATACATCCCTCCCCCCCGAAAATTTTGGGTTTGACAAAACAATTTTAACAACTAGACGTAGTTATCAAAGACAACATTAAACACTCCGATCATTGATCTGAAAAGTGTAATAGTTATTATTATGCTCATTATTATATAGATATAATGATGTATCAGTGTTATAATTTTTTAGGATGACTGAAAATTGCCATAATTTAACGGTAGTCCCCCCCCCACCCGAAATAAATTCCTGGGATCGCCCCTGCCGAAATATCATCCATCGAAGTGTACTTTACAAGTCCGACAGAACCTGCGAACATCATCGGGGTAGAGATGGGCCATTCTGAATATTACCGCGGTAATTTTCGTAAATTACCGTGGTATTCTACGTAATTACCGCAGCCCCGGAAACCGTAATTTTCGGTAATATTTACTTCCGTCTCAGATATTTTTCACGCCGATATATTAAAAGCCAAGCTAGTATACATTTCATACACTCTCAGTTATAAACTAAGGCACGTACAACTCATTCAGGGAATGTTATTACTTGTGCAATATGTATTTGTGGGGGCTATCATTTCAACGGTTTGAACGAAAATTTCTCATACCAACAAGAGAACGCCAAATTGCGTGTGGACTGCCGTATTTCTTTTGAAGATCTCTCTATTTCTAATAGTTTAATGTAGGAATAGTAATACTTTAGATGTCGTTAATCCCTTGCAATCGCGCTTTTATATTATGTCCTCTACTAGCTATTTATTGCAGAAAATTACGGTATTTTTTTTTAAATTACCGTAATTTACCAGTAATTTATCTTAAATGAAACTTACGGTAATTTACCCATCTCTACATAGGGGGACTTGCTTTCAAAATCCAACCAACAGCATCGAATCACCCAATTTTTGCACCTGCATCATAAGCTCAAGTAATTGTGAATCAAGCCTTTTTCCCCACTTCAAGTCACTAGCGCATCATGAAAACATCGAAGAAATCCAAATTTTCCAATACTATAATTTAAATGAGTTTTATATATTAAAGAAATATTAACGTTAGTTCACTTACTAATTATAAACCACAGGCTCTTTGAAGAAATTGGAATTTTCCTCCACCTTTCCCCAGTTGTCCTTGCAACTGGAGAAGCAAGGCTAATGGCAGGGAGCCAAACCAAGCAAAACCTCTACTTTTTCCTTTTATTCTTCTGTAAGTTCATCTTCCTCGAGTACCTTCATTATCATCCCCTATTTTAATTTTGTGAAATAGCTATTAAAACACTAATAATTCCTGTGAATAGATAACTAACTCTCAAAGATGAGAGGATGTTATGCATGGAAGGAGATGATGAAGGCGCAAAGAGAAGAGTAGACAATGCTGCTAACATATTTGCCCTTAACCTGAGAAGGTGGAAGTGTCAACAGCATGTTTCAAAACAATGTGAAAATGCAAACAAATTTCAACAACATAAGCCGATAGTGCTTGAAAGCAAATGGAGAAAAAGTTGGAACCATGATGTGGAAAGCATTTCAGTATATGTGAATAGATAAATAGTTTTTAACAACTTTAAGATGGTTTAAGTGTTTTGAAGCTAGCAATGAAGATTTATAACCTTGGGAACTCTGTTAGTCATAAGCAGAAACTACTTCCCACCCTCGAGCAGACCTTTTTCATATTCAGTTGACTCTTCAGCTGAAAAAAGTCTACCTTGCAAATATCACCAAGTATCGCTACTGCTATACCTTTGTGTTCTGCATGGGACTGCCTGCATGCTGGGGATACTCTAAATCTGTGTCCTGGTAGCATTAGAATATGCATATATTAATTCAGATTCAATGTAAATGAGGACTTATAAAATTTAAAAATTAGTAATATTGAGGGTTCACTTCCCTAGATTACATAAAAAAATTCTTTACATGCCTGATAATGTAACTTTTTTGTTATGCCATATGGCTCTCTATGGCATACGTAATGAGTGGTGGGGCTAGGGAGTGGTATCAGGGGAGCATTCATGGAGAGAGTTCCAAGATTCCCCCCACCCCCTTTCAAAGATAGGATCCCTCGGAACAAACAATCCCGTCTTCATATCCAAGTAGAAAAGCTTAGAGAATATAAAGTGACAACAAAGAGGGAAAAATAGAAAATTGGATAAAAGTAGGGGGGCACCACCTCATCCATTTTTTCAGGGATGCCAGAAACTCCTGGTACACAACTGACAGCTATACAAGGTATAATAGATTTCAATTTTAAATTCAGTACTCTGACAGTAAAAGCCATAATGTACTTTCCAACCAAATACATAATCTCTAAGACAAATGATTCCTTCATAGTTGAAGTGGGAATCTAATCCAAGATCTTTGGGTAACCTGGTGGATACCATGCATCTTTATTTATTTTTGAGCGAATTTAGTACTTACCAGTCCTCTCTTACAATTAACTCGAATTTGACTAACAAAAACATCCATGTCCTGGGCAGTGAATAAACTACCCTGGTGGGATTTGAACCTGCAACCCTCGGGTTAGCAGGCGAGGACTTTACCCCGCCGCCACTGGGGCCGAAAATCCACCCTTGTATCTTAGTACCATCTTGGCTATCGTAGCCAATCTCCACTTCCAATTTTACCCAACAATATAAAAAATGATTTGAAAGTTTAAGAGGCACAGTACCAAACATTATATATGTTCCTCCAGGATTAACTTATATGAAACAACAGAAATATGTCCAGAAAAATGAGAACAGTAACTTGAGGCATAAACGTACACTAATTTAAAAAAATATTTTCGCCCTTCATCTTTCATCCTCATTGACCATTAAATCGTAAGATTGGTTGAGTGCAGCTCTCCACCCTACCCTATCTAATACTAGCTCCCTTACTTCCAGGAAGTGTCCCTTACTGGCTGATAGGTATATAGGAAGGTATATGGCTTTTCATTATAAAAGGTCAACTTGCGACATAATTGAGATCTAAGAATACCTTTTCAATTCACCCTCAAGTTGCCAAGCCATTTCCAGTGATTCCCAGGTGTTTTTCAGCTTTATATTGACCCTATCTCCAAAGTCCCATCATGTGGGATAGAAGAAGTACAATGGATACAAAGATGAGAATAGCCAAAGCAAAGAAGGCATTCATGGGAAACAGACAAAAACTGCACTCAAATAAAATATAACAACAAACCAGGAAACAGAATGTAAAAATATTTGTGTAAAAGATGACATGGATGGACAAAATAAGAAATGATGAAGTGCACTCAAAAGTAGAAGAGGAAAGGATCATATGCAACACCATACAGAAAAGAAGAACCAGATGGATTGGACACACCCTGAGGCACAATGGGTTTGTGAAGAACATAATTGTAGGTAAATGAGAGGGAAAAGCCCCCAGAGGAAGACCCAGGAATAAGTTCATAGACCAAATCAAGAGGATAGTGCATAAGAAGAGATACCAGTATGTAAGGAAACTAGCATTAGATAGAGAAGGGGGGAGAGCTGCAGTCAACCAATCTTAGGATTGAACGACAAATGAATAGACCCTCTGCCCTTTAACTACACAATCAATCAGATATTTAAACATCCACAGGCACTTTCATATTTTTCCACCTTTGTATTGTGAGCATGCCCTCTCTGGCATTTTCCACCACTACCACCACCACCACTGAGAGCAAAGCAGAGGTGTACCTAATGGTTGGAGGGGCTGACCAGTTATTCCCCCATCATGGGTGCAGTCACGGAGGGGGAGAAAATTTTTTACCCTCAAAGACAGGATAATGTTGAAGTAAACAATCCCATCCACATGTCCAATTAGAAAATATGCCAACAATATAAAGTCAAAACAAGAAGCTAAAAATAGGGAATGAGATAAACGTCTCAGGGGCACTACTCCTTCAATTTGCCAGGGTTTCCAGAAACCTGAGGTACACCACTGGACCAGAATGGACTTGAGAAGGCCAATAAAAAACCAAAAAGATCTTCAGTATGCCTAGATAATAATTTATAGATGTTTAGAAAGCTTTAAGATAAACTATTATTGGCAAAAGTGTCATACTTCAAACCACTACAGATAATAGGCGCAGTCAACCATGCCAAAGGTCCTTAGATGATTGGAGCAGCTAAAGGGTCAAAGTCAATGAAGTAGTACGGTATTTCACCAATTGAAGCTGTCCCTACAACAGCAAAACCAAGCACGAATATAAGTTCTGAGGAGATTAAAGAAAGTAACAACTGCCCTCTGCATAAAAGTAGTATTAACCCAATGGCTGCAGGAACTTTTCCTACATTATCCAAGGTAACAGCAGAAAAAACGTTTTTCTAAGTTTGACCATCACTTCCTTAACTCTGGCAGCCTGCCTAAAATTTAATTCAAAACCTTTCCCGGGTGGCATGCACTAGGCCACATCTCATGGGAGGGAATGCCAAGGCATCCAGCATTCCATGTACCCCCATGTTAGGGATACTTCCTGGGATTATCCTAGGAGGGAGCTATCCATGGTTTTTCTCAATTACAATGATTTTCATGAATCTTAGCAGTTTTAAGTGTGATGTATTGCATTGTGTGAATAACTTGTCTCTGTTAAGTTCAAGGTTGCCACACAAGGTGGCGTGGATGGGTTCATCCGGGTTGTTGAGGCCATGCGGCCTGTGTGTTGTATGTGTACATTTGAGTCGTGGAAATAGATCTGTTTATATCAAGGCCTGATTATTTAATCCGCCATAGTGGTGTCGGGAAAACGTGACACTAAGGAATTGATTTTATCCCACCAGTGTCCCTTAGAAATGTTGTTGGAAGCATTGGTCTTTCGTAATCTTTGGCAGATGAGTCTTCCATCCCCTCACGATTATCAATGACCATACTTTGCTTAGAGATTTATTATCTCATCGCTTTCCCTGGGTTCTCTACTATTCTTTCCACTTACTCTCCAGATTTTCCCTTCAGTTTTCTTATACCTCTGGGGGCTATATAAATTAAAAGTCAATGTATTTATTTACTGTTTGGTATCAAATGAATGAGGTAACTGTCACAGTCACCATTATTGAGAGCTCTTGACTAAAATTTAAATTAATTATTTAAAAAATAATTAATTAAAAAATTACCTTGTACTGTTGCAACTCCAAGTATTTGTCTTTGAAAAGTGCTTAAATGTAACCGCACCCCAAGGTAAGAGGGAAAGAAAGGTCATCCCAGATTATACAGGTCCACCACCGGCCAGACACTCTCCAGGGCTGGAGGGGAAAAATATTTTCCTCGTTTTTCTCCCGCATACGGTGGCAGCAAAGATTATGGGCTCCCCCATCATAAGGTCAAAGTGAAATGATAAGTCTTGGCTCACTACTTCCTGTTTCATATGAGATGACAACAGTCAGATGCTGAGCTGATAGAAGACTAAATAATAACTGTCCATCTTCAGGGGATTCAGAACCTGTAATTACACAATACATAAAAGCCACAAATACCTCTGCCCTTAAAGCGGCTGTATATAGCCTATGGAGTAACAAGAAAACATGCTGATTATTTAAACAAATGATAGCACTTTTGGGTAATAATGATACATACATCCTATGATGAGAAGTATGTACTATTTATAAGTACCGACTTAATCAGATTGCTGGAAAAGAATACACTTTACATGCTTTTAACCATTACTTTTATCTACAAAGGTTAATATTACTTTTAATCTACCCCCGAAGTAATCATTGCATTTGTGAAATTATTACTGACGGGAAAATCCATAATTGGCACATCACAAATGACCAGTTACAACATTGGTTTACCTGTGAATAGTATATTAAGGTACCAACATAAGAGAAAGTTTTGCATCAAATCCCATGCATCAGAATACTGGGGATCTCCTGGGAATAAGGAATTAAGGACAGATCTGAGTTTTGTTCATATTAATCAGGATTAATAATCATGTATACAGGACTTGAATAATTATAAATTTCTTTTAAAGTATAGCACTGCTAGAATTAAATGTTGTTGTAATCCCAGATTTGAAGTTGTACTTAAAGTAACTGTAATCCAATTTTAATTTATTACTTATTTGGAAATTAATTTTCACTTGTAAATGATAACTAATTCACTAGGTTAATTGCACTCTACCCCACTTACATATTTTATAACAGTCGTTTTCCAAACACTGCTAATCCTCTCAAAGAGAGTAGGTACTCTCATAGGACTACAGAGGAAAAGAATTAAGGTTGAGTAAACTTAATGACAACAGGTTGAGGGTGTAGAAAAGGATCAGATATGCAGTAGGAAGAGTACAAGGAACACACAAGGACTGCATATATTGAAGAATTGTCTCAGTCTCAAGACCCTCTTAAGCAGCAGAGCACTTTCGTGTCATAAGTTGTGACTCAAAATGACTTATGAACGACTGGGACCATATAACCATGGAGGCCATTGAAATCTGCCTAGTGTCCAACAACATCAATGGGCACCAAGAATTCCAAGTCAGCAAAACCTGGAATCCAATCTTTTAATTGGTGAGAAAAAGGAACAAAAATCCACGAATTACCTTCAACCACACCTTAACCCTTACGCTGCTGTGAACGTAGTAACTACGTTCGCCCGGTTGACAGCTGTGAACATAGCTCCTACGTTCCGTTGGCAAGTGATTGTTCCTACCGACGCCTCTGAACTTTCTCTTTTTCTGCGAATGCCATTCACCAAGTTCATTGTAATAAATTGTACTAATCCCATCCCGGGAGATTGAGTGACTATTGTGTTGCAGGTGCAACAAGAGGCGTACTTTCTGTGCCAACGTAGGTTAGCGTTCACGTTTTCGCCGCATAGGGGCTGGAATGTCTCTGCAGTTTGACCGCAGCGAAAGGGTTAAGGGGTGGGGGATTTACACTAAACACTTCTGAATCCAACCATCATCCAGTAGCCCTGAAGACAAAGGGAGTTTCCCTTCGGGATATCAGCCAAAATGAAAACCTGACCTCGCATGAAGCCAAAGCACAGTTTATATAAGTTATTTGCCACAAGAACGTCAAATATTTCATCTAGCTCACTTTTTTACCATGCTTGAGTACTGACTTTGACACCAGTAACTGGCATCTTAAATGAGTTTAAATTGAAATTAGTTAAAATCATGGCTGAAATATGTTAACCCTTAACTACTATCATGGTTTTTGGCAATGTACATACTATCCTCAGGTCTTTTTGGACTCGATTTTTTTAATTGCTCATAAACAATAACCGTCACCGACACTGTCTCAAGTTCAACAGGCATGCTTCCCCTAAAGATTACAATGTAGCCAAGGTTGCTGCGAGTGGCCATTATACGACTGCAAAAAAAGACCAGTCTTTTCGAGTGGTCGTCTTATCATCAAAAAAGACCCAACGATAGCAGTTAAAGGTTAGGAAAATTGAGGGTCGAGCAAAATTTGGGCAGCACTGCACAAAAAGGGAAATTGAAGTTCTCCTGAACTATTGCACCAGCAAATCCATTTACAGGATGAAGCAAGACTTAATTTCTTACTGCCTAATCATCTGAGCAAATAAAGAAAAAAAAAGCTTTGGAGGAGACCACGCCACAGCTGCACGCACTAAGGATGCTCCTATTGTTTCTCTTTAGAAGTTCTTGGCACTTCACGAGAGGTCACCAGCATTTCTACTAAGGATATTTTGGTAACTGTGCAAATACAAGTTAGAGCGGCCACATTAGTCAACATACAACCCTAAAGAATTGTAAGAAACTACAATACTACTACTACAGTAATGCAAAAAAGGCATTAGATATAAAACATAATTTCCATAGTTATTATTCCAAATTTACCCAAACACACATAAAACTGGAGACTATACAATTATTTCCTTCACATTTTAAAATCTCTGAGTCATCAAGCTCTCATAATATCACTTGTATCCACACTGACGAGCAGTGGCACATTCTCATTTGAGCCAGAAAGTGGGGATTTTGCAAGAGATGTTGAATTAAAATCAAAGAAAGAGGAGGGAATGAAATCCACCGACTACTGAGTTCAACTTCAACCTAAAAGCTCTAAAATATTTTCTCTCTACAGTGGAGATTGGGCGTGTCCCCAGGTGTACTTCTAACTTTAGTGATAAATTTACTACCAAGTAACAATGGTTTGAAAGTATAATTTGTAATTTCTGCATAAACCAATGCAAATTGTCACAATTTAAAACATAAAATAGCGAACCAGTGATGATTAAACACAGAAAAAAGATGGAATTCCATTCAACATTGAGATATTCCATATTTTTTACCAGAAAGCAATACCCCAGCCAGCACAACAGATATTTCTTACGGATAGGAAAGGGCAAGAATGGAGAAAGTGCATCACTAAGGGGTATTATGAGTAAATATATTCCCTGAGATATCCGCTTCGAAGGGCAGAGCGGATCCATTCCCTACAATTCCATTAATAAATCCTGTTAAGCCCAGAATTGAGATTATGGTGATTTATGCACTATGAAAAACTGTCTATTATTTATTTCTCTCAGACGACAACTGTTTGAAATATAATATTACGCTTGTGAAAATCTTGACGTGGAGTGATTGGAAGCGATGTGTCCGTATTTATAGGGATTAATTATGTGACAGGAAGAGCTTTGACCCATAGCCTATGAATCAAAACTCTAAAATATTTTTCAATTCTAAGATATTTTTCAATTCTTATACAGTAATAACCAAATTCAGCTGCGTTATCAGCGTTATATAGGTAGTTCAGTACCCTGACGTGTTCCATGTCTGCTAAACGCGGAAGATGTGCAGAGCACTCTTGGGGCTATTTGCGGAAACTGGCCGGAAACGTGATTCCTTTCAGCCATGAACGCGGTCTTTCTTTTACTGCAAATCGTTGAAGCAAGAAGGTTAACTGAGATTGTCGAGCAATTGAAGCCATCTGGGAGTCGACTTTCACCAAAGAATATTTGTCGAGTTTGGATCTCTACCTCTGGAATTCAAGTAAGTATATAAGTAATTATATTATTATTTCTGTTAAAATACCGCTTTTTTTTCTTTTTCCCCCGGAACCAATCCTTCGTCACCCACGAGGTCGTGCAATCAAAAATGCCTACGACCACGCGACTTAGGGCTAGCTCCTATCCTACTATAATTAGGATTCATAGAGTGGTTATCTTACTGCAAGTATTGATTTATAATTAGATTTATCCACGTGTGTTTACGCTCAGCAAACCATGCGAGTAGCGTTCATGTATAGGTTCACTACCATTGAAGCATAATTTAAAATTATTTATGTTAGTCACATCGTAAAAAATATGACTTTACGACTTATTAGTTCCTGCTTTCGCGTTCTAATGTTTATTAATGAAATAAATCTGCGGCTTAACAACTTTGCTGTAACTTTTGTTTTGTACTGTGATTCTTAAAGAACTAAACTATGTCACAGTCATTATCCTGAAGATCACCAATTTCCGGGAATAAGTGTTTGAAAGGTGTGTGACGGAAGCGGACATTTACCATAATTTTAATTGTAAGAATGTTGATTTAGCTTTGGAAACTCGAGTACCCCGAATCTTACCTTTACCCTCGAATACTTCCCTTAAAAAGTCTGGTCTTTCAATACTTTGAGGCGTTATATGATGATAGTTAATGAACCGATTGATATGTAATGAACTGCGTGTTGTTTTAAATGTGTGGTGCTGAAATTGAAATGAGTAAATGTTATTGTCGCAAAAAAACTACGGCGCTCTATTTATATTTCTAATTACGTAGCGATCATGCGTGAGGTTATTTGTCGACTTGAATTTCAGGCATCTACTACCATTGTAAACGTAGAAGCAGAATTTCGCAGCAGTAAAGTTAATGCGCATTAATGAAAGTACATACACTACTGCGAGTTCTGAAAGGACGCGAGGTTTTAGAGGAATTTACTGAAATTCAGGGTAGCCGCTGTATTTGGCTGCGTTGGACGCTTCAATTAGCATTAGACAGAAAATAGCACCTCAAAAACGGTTAAAAAGAATTATCGAGTGGATAAACTTAACGTACTGTGCAGTACGTAGTTTTTTTCTCAGTTGTAACTTATCACCTCAAAGTATTTGCATGAAATCGCGTTTGTAATACACTAAAGCAATGCACCTAAATATCTTCACCATATAAAAGGATGCCTTTAGTTATGATAACTGTATATTTACTCTCATGAATGCGTCGCAACAAGTTTCGTCATGTCATAACTCAATAACTGCACCTACTGTTGTAAAGTATCGTAGATGCATTTTAGTGACGTTCAATTGAGATACGAAATATTTGCTAATATAAATTACAGCAATTTTTCTAATGGCATGTAATGGTTTAACATTTCCAGCACACTTTCCAACCATTTCTTTTACAATCTCTTTCCATGTCACAGTAAAAATTAGAATGGCCCTATACAGTCAGGTGGATAAAATTTCTCTGCTGATTTTAAGTAGGTTGTTTAAGTAAATAAGTAAGGGGTGGATGAACACAATGGTATTCTAGTCCAATGATGATGAATATTTGTTTAAATTCTTCATTAAAAGTTAATATAGTGGTAGTCTTTTTGAGGTGAATCATTACCTTCATTATCTATAATATAGCCAAAAGGAATAAAGTCAATGTAATAACCTTGTTCACCACTCCTGTTGCCAAACATTTCTTATTCAGGAGAGGGAAGGTGTCCACATAACCACTAAATCATTTACCTCCATGCTTTGAGGGGTTGGTTTTTTATACCTTAAGTTCAGTATCTTTAGCAAAAGGTTTTCAAACCTTTTTGGATGAATATATTATTTATTAAAAATATAACTGCTCATTAAAATTTAATGTTCCTTTCAGGCTCTACTAAGTATAAGCTGTTCCTCAAGTGTTACTGAGGTGAATCTAAGTATATTGCTGGCTTTAGATATTTCTGTAGTTGCCATCCCTCAAATGAACAATAGAAGGTATCCATTAGCTGTTTTGAGTGAGAGGCGCTTAAGACAGCTTAGAGTAGTTGAGGCAAATAATGTAGTAGAGAATAATGTCGCTGTAGGAGAGAACAATGTTTTTCCAGAAGTCCAAAATAATTTACCTTATATATACCCTGCCCATAATGTCATGGAGGATGATCCAATGAATATTTTTGAGGTTGATGGTGAAATAGAGTCTGGGGCTGAAACTGTCACTGAAATTGGGGTTTCAGAAACAGATGCATCTGAAACTGATGTGTCTGAGGCAGATGACTTAGAGACTGAAGCTAACTTTCTCCTAAAAATTGCACAGTGGGCTAGTGAAGGAATTTCTATCAGAAAGGTTAATGAAATTCTCAATATTCTTAGAGGACACCAATGCTTTACATATTTACCTGCTGACTCAAGAACATTGCTGAAGACACCTCGAACTATAGATATTAAAAGTATTAGTGGTGGTTCCTACTGTCATATAGGTATTGAGAAAGGTTTAATTTATTTAATAAATGACAACCCATCTGTAATAGACTCGGGCACAATTAAGTTGCAATGCAGCTTTGATGGCCTTCAACTTACCAAAAGTACTAACAGTCAAGTCTGGCCCATTTTGATGTGTTTAGAGGATTTCCCTTCCACTCCTCCCTTTGTGGTTGGTATATACCATGGAAATGAAAAGCCTAAATCATGCTCAGAATATTTAGCTAAGTATGTGGAGGAAATGAGAAAGCTGAAAACTGAGGGCCTGGAATATAATGGTTTGGTAATTTCTGTGATTGTAACTTGTTATGTTTGTGATGCTCCTGCACGTGCCTTTGTGGCACAGATTAAATCCCACACAGGTTATTTTGGTTGTGGAAAGTGCACTGTTCAAGGGGAGTATATTAATAATAGAGTGGTTTTTGTTGAACTGAATGCTCCATTACGGACTAATGAAAGTTTTTCCTTCATGGTGGATGAGGATCATCATGTTGGCCGTTCACCTTTATTGGGAATTCCAGAAACCAAAATGGTTTCTCAATTTCCCTATGAATATATGCACCTTGTGTGCCTTGGGGTGATGAGGAAACTTCTTCTTTCTTGGCTGAAGGGTAGCCTTAATGTCAGGATGCAGGCTAGGAAGGTAAATTTATTGAATGAACGCATTCTTGCCATTGCAAAGCTTATGCCCTCAGAATTTCCTAGGAAGCCTCGTGGAGTGCAAGAGGTGATGCGGTGGAAGGCCACAGAATTCAGAATGTTTCTTGTCTACACAGGTCCATATCTGCTTGAAGGACTTCTTTCACCCTCAGTGTTTAAACATTTTCTGTCCTTGCATTATGCAATACGATCTCTTCTCTCCCCTGATTATTCAGTTAACTTAGAATATGCCAGGACATTGCTAGGGTACTTTGTGAAAAAATTTGAAGTTCTTTATGGCAGGGAAAGCATGTCATATAATGTACATGGCCTTCTCCATCTGGCAGATGATTGTAGAATTCATGGTTCTTTAGACAGGTTCAGTGCCTTTAAATTTGAGAGCAAGCTCTATCAAATCAAAAGGCTTGTAAGAAATCCAAATCTTCCCCTGCCTCAAATTGTCCGACGGTTGCATGAGAGGTCATTATTTCCTCAGCGTGTGCACTCCA
Source organism: Ceriagrion tenellum (assembly GCA_963169105.1). Classification (NCBI taxonomy): domain Eukaryota; kingdom Metazoa; phylum Arthropoda; class Insecta; order Odonata; family Coenagrionidae; genus Ceriagrion; species Ceriagrion tenellum. The sequence goes on along the minus strand of OY720633.1, from coordinate 84,476,893 downwards.
TCCAACAGATTCTTAGGGAGAATAAGGGCAATCAGATATTACCATTTGGCCTTGAAGGTCCAGGGTATTCACATTATCCTCTCAAAAATGTTACTTTGTCAGTTAAAGCACCTAATAACTGCGTTGTAATGAAAAGTGGAGAAATAGTGGTTTTGGCCTTTATTGCATCAAGAAATGGGGAGGTATATGTTGTGGGTAAGCCATTTGAAAATGCTTCCTCATTTTATGTTAGCCCTGCACCATCACAAAATACAGGAATATATTTGGCCAGTAATGTGCTTAATGAAAAACTTTGGGCTCTTACTGACATCAGAGGAAAAGCAATACTTTTTCCCTCTCCAGTCTTTCAATCCCAGTATTATATTGCAGAGGTTCTGCATATTGACTGACAGTCAAAACTGTAAGTTTTGTTTTTCTCTCACAAATAATCTCTCTGTTGTTAGGTGATTGATTATAGCTTCAACTTTTTTATATGTCATTTCAGGATGCCATGGGTAGTTGTGGAATTTCTTCCTCACCGAGGGTTTGAGGACTTGACAGTGCAAACAATTCCTCACAGTTGGGTGGGTAATGAGGCTGGATGCCCCTTTGTTTTTTACCCCCCGGCTGCATTTCCATCTGCAGCAGTGCAGAGAATGATTAGGAGGCAGCAGCAGCCAGCAGACTCTTGGGACAAGCTTTACTATAGTTATGTCACAGCTCCATTTGGTCAGTTGTCATTACAGTTTCTATGAATTGTAAGCATTGTATTGTGCATTAACCGATTATTCAATGACTTGACATGTCCTATTACTAATCCCCCAACTAGATGATATACTTGCTGCCATGCAGTTGGAAGTTGATGTAGCTGACTGTGATGACACAGATCTTGAGGCTTTTGTGACAGCTCTCAACGGAGGGGGAAAGAGGAGGAGGAAGGCAAAGCATCCTCATTATCCTAATGAGCCACAGTCGGAATCAGAAATTAGTGAGGATGCACTGAGCGATCCTCCGTCACCTCCAGGTATTGTTTTCATGCAACTGAAGACAAGCTCTTAGTCTTGTTTGTAAATGCCCCTTGTTATTTCATTGCTCACATTCTGTTTTATGTACAGTGAATAGGAGATTGCCCAAAGTGGATGGCAAAACTAGGAGGAACTTAACCTCCACAAAGCTGCCTCAGCTTTTAGAGAAATCTGCCAAGGCTGCTGCAGCTTCCATTTTGCAGATGCCTGGGACTAGTAAGAGGTATTTGGAGCAAGGGCAGTCTTTGAATAGGCCTTATGAACAGCGATCTAAGGCCCTGAAATCAACACCATCCCAGGTTTCAGCAGTGGCACAGACAAAAGAGAGCCTAAGTTTCAAGCCCTACCTCATGCATGAAAATATTCGTGCCGGTTATGGAGTGGCATCTGGGTCTGTTGACTCATCCATAACAGGCAAGTAATTTCATAGATTCCACCAGAGTTATGTCATTGAAATTGAATAAGTGCATCATTTCTTTGTGAGAGCCTAAGGCAATGTATTTCTAATTTCAAATTGTTTTCTTTCAGAACTAAAAAACTTCATCCAGAAGGGCCTGGATGACCTCAAACAAGATATCAAAAATGAGCTGAGGAAGGAATTGAGGGCACAAATTACCCTAAGTTCCGGGAAATTAACTGAAGCAATTGATGCTATTTCAACGAAAATTAACGCTTTATCACTCGGTGGAGGAGAGTCGTTCGAAAATATGGAGCTGATGCACACACTGCCTATGCACAACATTGAGGAGTTGCAGCATTTTGAAGAGGAAATTTCCTCTAACAAGGAGTACAGGCAGTTCATGGTACCTATTAATATTTTTTCCATAAAATAATGCCAGTAACTATGAACTAATTTTAAATGTATTTCATATCTTATGCATGGACATTTAAATTTGCTTTCTGTTTTAGGTGCGTCATTTCAGAGACAGATCATCAAACTTACTCTTCAGAAATCTGACCGAGAAGTTATTGGCAAATGCTGTCAATAAGACAGTAAATGACATAATGTCACTGCTGATGGAAAATCATTTAGCAATGCTGTTTTGCATGAAGGGGAGGAATCCATGCAAAATTTCTTTTGAGAAGTTTTTCCCGAAAACGATTGACTTGGTTTTTGGTATTTGAACTTATTATGCTCTGAATTATTGGGTTTTTTTCCACGAAATAGTTATTGTGGCTAAAATTGTGCTTTTTTTCAGAGATACTGAAAAGTAAGAATGGCGCTGGACACCAATTGGATCTGATGATGATAGGGAGAAGTATAGGTGAATGGTTTCGCCTAGCCAGATTGAGGGCAGGTGCGACCAAGTCAGGAGCTGCAACTGATGGGGTCAAGGATGGAACGAGGGTGGCGGTCGTCGGGGAAAACCTGGGATCATCAGGGAATCCTTGTAACAGTCAGGGAGAAACTGGGATATGAATCCTCATTATTTTTCTACAATTATGTTTATTGGCCATTCTTTCCTGCCCTCTATTTCACAAACTCAAACTAAAGTCCATTGCTGACAAATATGGAACAAGCCACATAAATTTGTGATATTTTAAGTTTTGAATCTTAGTTGAAAGTCATGTTGAAAAAAAGTTGAAACTCTTAGTGATGTTGAAATTTATAATTGATTTGTTGTAACTTTGATTAATCTGTATATTTGGCTTTGATTTTTTTCCATTAATAGGTATAACTGTTGATTTGTGATGATATTGTTTTTGTATTCTTTCTCATTGATTTGTGGACTAATTTGTATGTTGAACATTGTAACTGATTAGTTACAACTTTGGTGAAATTATTTTTCTTCTGATTTTTTTTCCTTGCATAGATAAAACTGTTGATTTGTGATGATATTGTTGTTGTATTCTTTCTCATTGATTTGTGGACTAAATTGTTTGTTGAACATTGTAACTGATTAGTTACAACTTTGGTGAAATTATTTTTCTTCTGATTTTTTTCCTTGCATAGATAAAACTGTTGATTTGTGATGATATTGTTTTTGTATTCTTTCTCATTGATTTTTGGACTAAATTGTATGTTGAACATTGTAACTGATTAGTTACAACTTTGGTGAAATTATTTTTCTTCTGATTTTTTTTCCTTGCATAGATAAAACTGTTGATTTGTGATGATATTGTTGTTGTATTCTTTCTCATTGATTTTTGGACTACATTGTGATTTTTGGACTAAATTGTATGTTGAACATTGTAACTGATTAGTTAACTTTGGTAAAACTATGTTTTATGATTTTTTTCCTTGCATTGGTATAAATGTTGATTTGTGATATTGTTTTGTATTCTTACTTATTGATTTGTGAAATAAATTCCTATTCAGAAACAATAGTTTTTTTAATCGTCTAGGTAGTATGAATAATCTACTTAGGGTTAACTCTTGCGCCTCGTAATCGATTTGAATAGGGCGCGTTTAGGAAGCGTTGGTAGTTGAAATTTTGGCCGCTAGGTGTCTATTGAAATCTAGGTGAAATATTTATCCACTAGATGGCATGCTTGCCTCAGTACCTTTCAGGGTCGATTTATTCGATATGTTGCACCATCGATATCGACGTCGAAGAATCGAGATATCGAACGACCTTGAGTACCTTTGGAGCCCCCTACGTGGCGCTGATTCTGTCCTTACGTATATGATATCTGTTCAAATGCGGAAACCTATACCTATAATATCCCGAAGTTTTCTCCACTTTACCCCTACCATGCAGGGATATTCTTTCCCTTGCAGTGTGCGATATCTCCTAGATATCTGTATAATATCAAGATATTTTGGTGCTATTTCTGACTTAGTGCTGGCTGGGACCTTAGTACATACTCGAGTAAATTTTCCAATATATATTGAGGAGAAAGGGACAATTAAACAAAGCACTGAAATGTTGAAAACCTGCACTAAAACTCAAAAGGTCCTCACTTTTGACCACAAAGACGAAATCTGGAGGAAGAGCACTATTTTGACACGGTGCCGAGTAAAGGCTAGGTGTGACGGGCGTCTCCATCAATCCACGTACTACCTGACTTAAAAGGTGGCAGATTTGGGCGGATCATCAACAATCTCCTACCTTGCATTGACTTCATATTGCATTTTAATTTATCAACAGTTCATCTAGGGAAACATATTCAGTGCATACCAGAGATTTACATCCTAAACTGTTGGTTAAAAACACAACATTATGACGCGAGAACATGATATGGCGAAAGACATGCAACTGGGATAAATTTTCGGGGCCAAAGTAACGGAAGTAAATAACTTAGACAGAAAGAAAGTTTCGCTAAAAAAATCGCCACTAGTGCTATAAACAATCAACATTATTGTTTTCGAAGGAGTTTCAACAATTAATGAGATTCGAGTTCGTGATAAATGTCACCACTTTAACGGTATCTTTGAGCCTGATAGACTTTTATGAGTCACAAGTTTTACGTAAAAGATACAGTTTAAGGATATTTACCACAAAGTACCAGAGATTCAGCAATATTACTTACGGTACAAATTAAGCGTACGTTCTGAACCTACGCGCCATTCAAATGACTGCCAATCTGAAGGTGTATCTAATAATTACAATATAATCAATGACGTTTAAGGAAATTTACTCTCAAATTAGACTAAATATTTGAAATTGAAAATAATTTTCATTAAACAAGCTATTTATTTCGTATAAAGTAAAATGCCGAACCACAATACTTTTTTTTACAATTTTTTGACGATGAAATTTGTACGTTTGCGCCATCTCTTAAATATACACCTGAACTATTTGGCTCGGCCTAATTCTCAGCCCGCGTACGCTATTTCCATTCCAATAGGCAAGGATAATAGAGATCTCTATAGTCCGTGCCAATAGGAATATCATCTCCATGAAAGTACTTTAATTGATTAGACTAATTATGGAGCATAAGAAAATAGAGTATGTTAATATTTCTAGAAAAAAATCACCTAAATTCAAAAAAGTAGTCTTTGCCTTCAACAAACGACCCACGATTTTAATGTAGATATATGGTAATTCCCTCAGTATCATGCAGGAATTTTTCTGTCAGGCTGCCACGATCGTTCGGGGCTGTTTGTAAGAGAGAAAATTTCCTCATCCAGACTAATTATGGGTAAAAAATTAACATTAGTCTAATGTGAAGATGAATTGCGATAGAACAAGTATTCATGTGAAATTTAAGGGAAGAGATGAAAATACTAGATACAACTGACTGCAGGAGTAAAGTAGCCCACACAGGAGGTTGATGAATTAATATAGGTGAACCAAAAAGCCCCTAAGCAGAGGCAACAATGATAATTGAATCCAAAGTCTCAACCAAAGTTGGTTACAAGTCTTCCAAATTATGACATTATGTCGGCTGAAAAGTTAAAGATTTTCCAGCAGATTTTATGAGATGTGCTTTATTTTTTCCAAACTAAATTATTTTTTCATGCTGTCATTTGGTGAGGAACTGTTCTGAAAGACTAATATCTAATCTGCAGCCCTAATCGCTAAAGGTTTACGTTAACACGAAAAGTTCCGTTTCCGCGGTTGAGCTGGTTGAGCCGCGAAAACCAGCCGGTGGTTTTCGAACTTGGCAAATCAAGCAATCTTGCCTTGAAACTTATGACGCGTCGAAAGCTATGACGTCATGGACGCGTCATCACTAGCTATCGAGGAAAGATACCAAGTCAAGGAAAAAGGAGACTTGTTATGCTTGCTAGATTTTAAGTGCTATCCACTAAGCATTTCGTGAAGTATTTACGCGGCCACGAACTCGTGTTCGCGGCCTCCCCTCCATGGAGGAGAAGAGATCCGAAGTTCACCTCCACGACGTCACGAATAGTATGACGCAATGCCTCAGAGCCAATGAGAGAAATTCGGTAGTATGTTGTTTTTCAAGCAGACTGAAAATGCAGCGGCAATCAGCAGCAGGGGCAGTAGGTGAGTGAATTGGTTTTATTAAGTTCATAATTCGTAAATGGTGGACAACTACCTTAAAAGTATCGTCTGGATTTTTTAATATTTATATTTTGTAAAACTGTAAGTGGTTAATGGATATAATGACATGATAAAAACGATGAATTTACTTTCATCCATCAAAATCGCACAAGTGAGAAGTTGTCGACCTTTGGCACCACCAATTCAATAGACCACATTGCTGTTCACCAAAAAACATTTGTAACTGCATTTACTTTAGTTTTGAAAATTTAATCTCATAATTATCAATGTAATAAAGCGAAGAATTTAATTAGCTACTGTAATGGGTAGCAGAACTGTTGGGTTCAAAAGTTTCTTGTAGAAGTTCACCACTCAAAACCGGCTGTACCTAATGAAAGTATTATATGCGTATTCATCGTAATTAATAATTTTTTTTCTAAGCTATTTACCTATAGTGGGATACTTTTTAATAAGGTTTTTCTTATTTTTTATCTCAGTATTGTCGGAGTAATAGGTGTCGAAGGTGAACTGCGAGAAATACTATTCCATAGTCGACTATTAAAAATTCATCATAGGTGTTTTCCTCTTATTTTAATAGGGTTATTAGGGTAAAAACTCATTTCACCGAGTAAAATAATAACATTAGTTATAATGTACAGAGAATAGGTATCTAATATCACAATGCAAATTTTAAGCATCAGATGTATTTCAATGAATATACCTTTCTCCATTCTAGATCAAGACGCGAAAAATATGGATGTCGGTGGCCATACCAGGGTGTCACACCAACAAGAGGAGGAGACGGTAAATTTTATGTTAGGGCACCCTGGTTTGGCAACAAATAAAGTTATTGGTCCACTGGCTGCAGCTACGAAGCAACGCCTCTGGAATGAGTTGGTTCGACCGGCTGAATTCTAGTTCTTCTGGGGCTTATAAAACTCCCGAGAAGTGGGCTAAGGTAGTCAAAAGAATGACATATGTGTTTTTAAATAAAATTGAAAGTCATAAAGGAAGAGTTAAAATGTTTCTGTTCTTCATAGGTTTGGCAGGATTGGCGTGGCTATGTGAAGAAGAAGGCAGGGTTAGAAGGAAGGCTTATCGCCATGAAACTGGTGGAGGATCTAAACCTGCCCCTAAGTCACAGCTATCAGCAGAGGAGGAGAAGAGGGATTGTGGGGATGTTGGGGGACGCAGTTGAAGGAGTGCCAGATCCCCTTCTGGTGGGTAAAGATAGTCACACCCTTGATTTATGTTAATATAATGGGATGAAGGTCATGGTGTGCCTTAATAATATAATAATACTTAACTTGACCAAGGCTATAAGAATGAGGCAAATAACACAAGTTGTAGTGTGTCCCGTAGACTTAGCACCACTGATCGTAGTTCACTAAGATTCAAATAATTTTATTCTTTGAAATGAGAGGTAGTCATCACTCAATACCAAACTCGTAACAAATATATTGAAAGCAAAATTTGAAAAAATGTGTACAAAGGAGACTACTGCAACCCTAGTCCATAGAGCATTAAGAGAGCAAGTATGAGAAACAATGAAAAAATCCTGGCCATTCATACATCTTAAAATACTTCTACATCAAGTCCATCACTCTTCTCAACACCTCTCAGTTTATATCATTTTTAATGAATAGCCACACAACTGCCTTTCTCACTGCTAAACAGCTCTTCTTAATCCTACTTTCTGCACTTAAATTATTTTCTCCGATATTATCTACATCTCAAATGCCCTCAACATTCAGTGTTTCAACGTGGAGGTAGGTATTCATGGGTGAGATTAGAGTTCACCATGAACGAAGCCATTGGCGAGAGAAATTCACACATCTAGAGTAGGGGGGACAGTTTGCCTTTCCTTGGGCAACCTGCCATTTGCTACAAGGACTCAGAATCAGAAAATCACAGCCAGAGGATTTTTCATGCAGGGACATTTGTCCAGAGAGGCTTCATCCCAATTTAACCTAGGACCTAGCAGTTGGTAGCCATGCACTCTACACACTTCCATGACCACCAATTCCTTCATTCTGTGTATAAATTATTTTCTCCACTATTACCTCCATCTCAAATGCCTTCCACGTTCAGTCATCCCCTGTGACTTAAAGTGACTTTAAGTAAAGTAAAGTGACTTAAAAAAATAAGTTTTCCAATAATGTCTACTCTGAAAGTAAATTATAAATTCAACACAGATTTGCCTATGATTCTAGGTCAACAACTTGAAGTGTAAACTACCATTGTTATTCCAGCAAAGGACATGTTCCTACACCTAAAGATACTACCTATTTAGTGTCCTTGAATATCATATATCAATATCACCCCCGGAAGGTAGGTTATACTTTTAGTCCACCGTTATATCAGTTGCTTTGCTATTATTGTTGCTATTAAAAATTGCCCAACAGTAGGAAGTTAAGGACGAGTGTTAGACATTCATATATTGAGTGCCACCACAGTAGACAGCATTTTTGATACAGTATCATCACAATGTAATCATTGGACAAAATTTCGCTCAAATTCAAACAGGATGTGAATTTAATACTCATTGCCTAATCTGAAGTTATCTATCATATCTATGAAAAGTGCCAACGTTAGTTGAAGTTTAGAAGGTTATTAAAATAGCCTACAAGTCAAACATAACTTTGACAAAATAGTAATTATTCTCATAAACACTGTGGAAGTGTTCTCTAGACATTGTATTATGACAAATACTCAATAGCCTAAGTATTTTTCAGACATGAATAGCAGACATTGATCCACATAATGGATAAACACAGAACTCACTCAAAATCCTTCAATAACTACAACATACAAAAACAAGCAGGCTTAGAAGAATGCAAATTCGAATGAGTGATGAAGTTACACGACACAACCTACAGTTTATTATTTAACAATGATAATCAAATGAAATAGAAAATGCGTTAGTATTTGTAGAAAAACTAAATTCTCAATAATAACCACGACAAAACTAGTAGGGACTGAAATACTTGCAAGAACATGAACGACCAGCTGGTAGGTACCTATATAAGAGCCAAAGGTACATTTGAAATTAAAATAAAACACTATAAACATAGGTACCACGGTAATTTTCTGTGAGAACGTCATGAAATGAAATACATCAGCAATAAGGGTACGCATCAATCGTAGCAATTGACATGGATAATATACTTTGAAAACATATTATACTTGCAAATCAATCAACAAATTAGCACAATTCTAATTATAAGAATGCAAACTTACCTTTGTAAGAACTATACCTCAGTGTTAACTGACGTTATGAGAGCAACAGTAAAGAGTTAGCACGGGATGCTACCACAACGGCACGAAGATAGGCTTATTGTAAGATCAGAAACAATATAATATAAAACTTAAACAAGCAGTTACATGTTGCATCATACTTATCTGCACCAAATGAAATTCCTCTTAACATAGAGATGAGGCCAAAATCCCCACTACCAACAAATTTATAAAATATATGTGTACGCAGGCATAGCCAGCTGATTACGCGGTGAAAATCCGTTTTCGTGGACCAAACCCACCGTGAAACTTTCCGCCACGAATCTTTCGCAGCGAAAAGTTCCGTGAAGCGCTTGTGGATTGCATATTTCAAGTTTGTGACATCATTTCGTATTTCGGCCGTGAATATTTCGCGGCCACGAAATTTTCCTGGCTTACAGAATAGGGCTGCTGGAATTGAAACATCTTTAATCAAATCATCAAATCCAGACCAGTCAAGTTACAGACCAAATATTATTACTAGGGCTATGGGCCTTTCGACCAGAAATCAGCAAGGGTGTACTTAATGAGGCTTGACTGTTGAGCACAAGACTAAGTCCTGTTCCATGTTTATGCACTGAGTACACCGAAGGTCACCCACTCAATGACTGCTAAGTACCAAAGTGGTCTTGACTTCACCTGTCACACCAGTGCAGACATACATTCTCAATCACTATGCCTGTGCTTCTAGAAAGGTCTCTCTCAGCCAGCACAGCTGATATCCCTCACAGATATGAATGGGCAAAGCTCATCACTAGGAACCTAGAAGGGGTTGTAACCCAACAGTCCAGAATAATACAGAAATCACCTAAAATAGCCAAATTTATCAAACATTTTAATAACAACAATGCAAAACTAAGGACTGTTAAAAAAATATTTACTGTGTAAAAAACTAAGGATGCTTGGCAAGATCAATAAACAACAAAGAAGAACCATGGAGAGAGAAAATTAAACACAAGGGGATGGGGGACAAGGAAGTGGAAAAAGGAGTAATGGAAGCTAGGAAATCGGGTGGAGGATATTCAGCAGAAAATACGACGTAAAGGGGCATGATACAGACCGAAGACATCTGAGAAAACCAGAGGAAGGTCAACCATGATAGGATGACAGAGAATGATCCCACTGCAGACATCAGGTAACACCCGAGGAAGCTCTGCTACAATAGGACGACGGAGAGTGATCTTAGCAGACCGCAGAGATCCCGCACACGATAAGTGTACCTACTATCATTCAAATCAATCATTCAAAAATAAGGTAGGTTACAGGGCTTTACGGGGAAAAAAGTTCTCTGCCTTATCCTCTTTGATGCAAAGACTGCTCCATTCTGTACATGTAATTCCAATAATAATGTCTGTTACATGCTAACTTGAGATTATGATGATTTCTGCAGTTAGAAAAACAGTCGAATATGCATTTATTTCTCTGAGCAGACAAGTGATTAGAATGTTATAGAGCTTCTGAAAGTCTTAATGTGGAGTTTAAAGAACAATGTATTTGGGATTCATTGTCTCTTTTAAGTATCTGTTTTAGTAGTATTTGACCATATAGCATTTCCATCGCTATAAAAGCTTTGGGTCACAGTTAGTTCCCTTAGGGTACTCTATCACTAGGACACCACAGTCATGCAACCAGTCGTGCAACCGTGGTGTCTTTAAGCTACCAAACCGAGACACCAGAACCGCCACAGTATCAAAATGGACGTACACAAGTTAGCACTTATGCTGTACGTACGAAATAAAAGAAAGTTAAAAAGAAAAAGACCTGTCCTCCACATAAATCAAAAACTCCCTCCCAATATTTCGTTTTCACGTCTCTATTGGAATAATCTGGTGATTAACTATCCCAAATAGATGGTCTACTTTGTTTTTCGATAATAAACTTTTGTATCAAAATTATCCATCATAGCTAACGCTGCAACTAAACACACATCTTGACAACAACACTATGCATGTGAATGAGAAGAGTGCGAGGTAGGGGGCATCACTGGCAGCGCGACAGGTGGCCGAGTGAGTGAGACACCATACAGCGCAGTACTAATTAGTGGTGGCACAACCAGCAAGGCGACACTGCCATTAACATTCTGTGCACGAGTCCATGCTGGTCGCACCACCAAATTGGTTGCGCAACCAAGCAGATACCAGGTGAGATATTCTCTATAGACCTGTATACATTTTGTTGGTGGCCACGACTGGTTGCGCCACCATGGTGTCCCAGTGAAATATAGCTCTTAAGTGTCCCCAAAATTGTGCTGATTCCACTTATAAACATATGAATTCCATTACATTGCTAAAATCTATCCCTATTACATCCGCAATTTTTCCAGCTTTACCCCAACCATATTGAGATTTTCTTTCTCTTACAGTGATTTCTCAGGAATTTCTAGGTACTCCCATGATATTTTGGGGCAATTTATGGCAAAGTGCTGGCTGGGATGTATTGCCCCACTGACTCTGGTATGCAAGGGGGCCTACTCTATTCTTCTGGTCAGGCGGGTACATCCCTGGAGGAGATTCCTGTCCCTCCTCAGCATTCTTGAGTACAAAGTGCACCTATGCAACAACTGTTTTTATAGCCAGCCAGTCCGGCAGCATTGGCTCGTAACATAAAGGTATGCCGGAGTATACCAAATGCAAAACTTTTCTTTCAATACTCCAAAGTTTAAGACATGATATGGCATTTAATCATTTGGTTAACAAGAAGTTATGTCACAAAATAAAGGCAAGAATAAATTTTGGTTCAGTGTGAATAAAAAATGGGATATCATTTCTTGGATAAAAGTAAATACATCATTTCAATTGTTACCAACTTACCATGCTTTTCATGCAGTATTAAAAGATAAGCAAACTTAGCTATTTCATGTTATGATCAACATAATGAAAACTTCCAAAAACTTAAGAGCTAAAAAAATTACCTTTAAAAGTAATTTGAAAAAGGTGGCTAAGATAAAAGTTATTTTAATGATGAACAGGGGCCACAGCTTGCGCTCTGATGGATGTGTACAAATTAAACAAAGTTACACTTTGGAGATACCAAAAATAATTTCAGCTGTAACACAATATGAAGAATTTTTATTTTGCTTATTAATACTGATTTGATCTAATTTGATCAATATCAAGTTCATGGAAATAGCTTATAATATATAAATTCAATTCAATCAAAAACGATTATTTACTACTAAAATATGTACAGATAATTTACCACCCCCACACGTTTCAAGAATGTAAAAGAAAAATAAAGAAGAAAATCATTCTCATAATGGTATTAAAAACTAAAAATATATTTTTATAAAAATTTTGCATTTGAAAAAAATTACAAGCATTCAACACAGGAAATTGCATTGAAATAGTGTAATGTTATATTTTCCATGCCACCAATATAATTATGATTATCAATGCATATCATGGTCAATGGAAGCCACATTGCAACATGGAAAAAATGGATGAAAGTAACTGAACCATGGAGCATTTAAAATAAGTCACAGAACCAGTCACTGTTAAAACGTATCATATACTCATTCTTCATCAATTTTAGTACAAAAAGGTTTTTTGAGGTACCTCAATCAAAAAATTCTACATACACACGTATGAGATTTTTGCTTTTTAAAAAAACGGCAAATGTAATCTTGATTGCAAAGTTTACAAAAGTTTTACATGTATTTACACTGTGAAAAAATTGTTTTCACCCCATAACTCATTCAGTTGTATTACCAAAGGGTAAGCCTAATACGGTAAAACCCTGAATGACCAAGCATCCAGAAATGCTTGTATAAGAAGGTAACTCGAGAAATACAAACATTACTCAGGCTTATTTATTGGTAATTATCAATGTAGAAGTTCATGATTTCTTGAATTGAAAGCAAGATTTCTGGATATCAATTGAATCTTAATTGAATCAAATTCACATACTTGAACACAATTTTACCACTAAAACTTCTAAAACAACTTCACCATTCACAACAACATTTTTGTGCCAACTATGAAAACAAACTGCGCAATAATGGAATTAATACTGGGTAATAAAAAACTAATCTTTGGAAATTCAACAAAGTGTAACTCAGCAACATTGGAATAGAAATAATCACTGTCCACGCCAAAATCTATCAAACTTCCCATTAACTATTCCCATAGATATGCCCAACCAACATGCCCTAGTCTATGCTCCAACCACACATGATTTCATTCCCTTGTAGCTTGTCAGGAGGTCATTATTTTGCTGGGCTATGACTAGATCAGTAAGATAATGCACATGGACAAAGCTGAAATGCTCCCATGAAATTAAAGATCACCCGTACGGGCCCAAATTTTACATAATAAATCACCCATATTTTTCGATAATTACACTGCTCAAAGAAAGCAAGTGAGGACATTCAACGATTGCATTGATGACCATCTACAGTAAACAGTCTTTAAACCATTTAGCAGGTAAATAGCACCATTGTTCCAGTTCACAGTTTGCAGAGCAGAACTTGGAAACCTGCAAAAAAAAGACAAACATTTTTATCTTACAAAATATGATTGCGCCATAAAGTTATCATCAAAAATGCCGAACAGAAGAATTTCCATAATATGGAGAACTTTAAGGACCAGGAAATAAACCCTTGACTTGCAGAGTGAATGAGAGGAAAGTGAAAACCAGTCCAGCTTGCAATAATACACTTAACTGTTCATCTTTTAGTTTGAATTCAAGTTTAAAAATAGAAGAAAGACAGAGGACAGCCTCATAAACTCCCTTTGCTTTATTCCCTTTCCCACCTGTGGCACAGGTTTCTGCCTGGCACTTTTGCTAAAGCCATAAGAACGTGCCCCTCAATGCACATAAAAGTCGTGAGAAAATTCCAGGGGACAAGGACACATCACTCACTGAAGCAGCAAATGACATCAGTACACCCTGAAGGAATTTACACACAAGATTCACTCGAGGCAAATGCACTTTCTATATAGAGATGGGTCTACTCCAAAATTTATTGCATCCAAATCTCAAATACCAAATCTTGAATCCAAATCCTGCTTTCACCAAATTATGAATCCCAGTTCATTTTCATTGCCAATACATACACATAAAAAATCCTAATTGTCCAGTGCATTAATGAATCCATTGGTAGCCCTAGATTTTCCTTCAATCAAAAATATAATCATAAAATTTTCAAGGATAAAGAAAATTGTGCAACTATTTGTTCAACGATATGACAGTTATTAATTCTACAACTAAAAATACTAAAGAAAGCTAAGTGAACAGAAGTTACTGGTAAATAATTGCGTACGAAATGGAGTAATCTAAATCTGTTGGGATCCAATTTGATCTAGATTAGATTCTTTTATTATTGACCAAATCACTGGGAGTAGTGACTCCCTTTAAAAATACTGATGCTAGATCAGTCCAAAGCTGTTTCTGTTGAAGGAGTTTCACAATATTTTGGTGACTATTTTTTATTCAAATTTCAGGCTTTTGTTGCTTCAGAGGCTGGAATTGACGTATAGTTTTTTTATGTGCTTCCATAATGAGTATGTGGCTTCAGAGGTGCTATTGCAGAAAATATAATATTGAAGCAAGAGACAAAAATTGTGACTTTAACATAGAAATTTTTCTTTTAAAAGTAATTCCTATTTCCATAATTGGGTGAGTCCACACAAATATATAGTCTAACACAAGTACTCGTGGCCCGACTGATTTTGATTTTGACTCACTAGAAGACCAAAATATTAGTCTAAATATTCATAAAATTAAATGATAGGGCAATTTGAATTACTGAATTAAACATAAAATGACAGGAAGGAAGTTGAAACTGTGACTCTCATAAAGGTCAATCAAAAGGCCAGATTTAGAGCTTGATGATGTGAAGAGGAAAACAAAAAACTTACATTTCTTTTAATGTTTGGTAATATAAACATCTATTCCAGTCTCTTAGAGCATGAATTAACAAAAACTTTGTAAGTTTTACGTAGAATATTTATACGACTACCGGTTTCGTCAAATAGTCGACATCATCAGGTACATAACATAGAGCTCTCAGTAATATTTATTCAAAGGTGGTGGGTAGTGGTAAGGGGAAAGGTTTGGTACAGTAAGATGAGAAAGTCGGTGAGAGTTGGGATTAGTAGGTACCTGATGGTGAAGACTATTTGACGAAACCAGTATTAAAAAATACAAATACATAGATAAGATATCATAGATACAACATAAAAAATGCAAAAATTACACATTAGCATTTGTTTGAAAAATTTTGAAGCATGGGATGATACAGAGTGACACATTGCATTGTACACACTGGTACCTTGTCTCTTTGCAAATTTTTCTCCCCCTTGCATCACGCTTTCGGGAGCACAAATATCATTGTTCTGAAGGGTGAGCCTTCTTTTCAGTGGCCTCTATTATTTCAGGGAAATGTCTCCCCATGAGGCGTCGTGGATGGGGCCTACCCACCCTAGGGGATACTATGTCCGGGTGGTATGCCTCAATCATTTGCTCAATTAGTTCTAGGCGGTATTCCAAATGCACTTTTCTTCCGTCATTCTTTCTGTGAAGTACAAAATAATTCCACAAAGCGAATTCTACCAAGTGAAAAAATATTTTTTTAATAATATTTTTTGCCGCATTTTCTTGGAATGGGGTAATCAGCTAGGTGCTGGTCTACACGATCCACACCCCCCATCATAGCGTTATACTCAACCACCACTATGAGTTCCACTTTCACTCTCCCTCTTTTGGTTACACTTTTCACAGCACAATTGTGGATGGTTGACAAAAGGGCCACTTCCTTCTTGTCCTTCCACCGCAGAGCCATCATTTTTCCTTTCCGGAGGGCAGCCACTTCCCCATTCTGCAGTCTCTTCCTCTTCAGCTCGGCTGGTACTCCTCTGCACGATTTATTCAGTCCCGTACGAGTCAGTGAGCCGGGAAGTCAATAGCTCACTCAACTCAGGGGAAGTATAAAAATTATACGTGGTCAAACAATAGCCTTTGTAAAGTAGAGGTTTCATGAGAGCTATCACCAACTGCAAGGATATAGTCATGCAAGCAAACTCTTGATCAAATACTGTGCCCTTTCCAGTGTAAATGATGCTCGACCACACGTATCCACTGCGCGATTCACCAAGTATGTACATCTTGATTCCAAATCTGGCTGGTTTTTTGGGGCATGAACTGCCGCCACCCCAATCTTCCCTTGATCAGCAAAAGACTTTCATCTATGGTGACATCCCTCATAGGTGTGTACATTTCTGTAAATTTCCACCCCAACTTCTCATAAATTGGCCATATTTCGTTCAATTTCGGATAAAGGTGCGTCTCGGGGTTACATTCCGAGTTGTTAGCAAAATGCAAAAATTGGCAGATTTTCACAAGCCTCCGGTAGGCTGTCCAAAAAATGGGGAAGCCAGAATCGGCCTCGTCGACCAATAAAATTCCGTGTCGGGCGTCCTTACGACAATCTGTAACATCACGAGCATCCGCTGTCACTGCTACGTCCCACTCTTGCTTTCAAAGAATCACTGGCATAGTGGTTGGTCTTGGTAATGATGAAATCAATCAACTCATCATCAAAAAAGAGCTCAAAATACTTCAATGCGCCAGAGTCTGGGATTAAATGAAAATGCATTGAAGAATTGCCCGTGAAGGGACACCTTTCTGACACTGAAGGAAGATTCGATGAAGAAATTTTACTCCATTCTTCCTGAGGAGGAGCAGCATCCTCGTCCGTGTCAGAGGTGGTGTCCCTGGAAAGACTTGATTCCAAACTGGAGTCTTGAATCTCTAATTCTTCTGGGCCACCGTTTGTCAAATACGACTCTTCTCCTGAATCCATTGAAAAACTATGAGGTGCTAAACACCCCACAGGAGCAATGTTCCTCTGCAAAATTACGTAGTTGCCACGACATATGCTTTTTCACGTATCACTTTATTTCAAACTAGAGAATCTAGACGGAAAAAATGTGTGCGCGCTCCAAAACTCAAAGAAAGACTGACTGACGTTCATTAATCGAACGATAAGGGGCCCCAACTTCCATATGGAAGGGATTTCACAATCATGCGCGAAGTCGTATCCTTTACCCATCATAAAATTTTCTGTGACTTGTCCCTTCTATTTCTCACAAAAAAGGACAGATTATGCACGTGCACTATTCCGTGGCCCCGGAAGTCTTTCACAAAACAGCATTTCGACGATGGGAAAGCTTCGTCAGGAAGGCTTTGCATTTGCCGGAGCGCCTAGGATAATACTATTTTTGTGTTCCTGATAGCACTGAACTTGTCATCATTCTTATGGGACAAATGCAAAATATCCTAAAATAAAGGAGAAAAACGATCCCATGGTGTTTTTAGATGCCAAATCGCTTAGTTTTGATTTATTTTTATCCTTGAGCTCTTCACGCAAAAAGCATTAAACCACTTATTCCATTTTCCATGAACAGATAGGTTCAATGAGTAATCTCTAACGTAAAAAAACATTTACAAGAAGGAGAATGTGCAAATAAATAATACAGAACATGAGATGCATAAAAATTCACACAAAGCATAGAAAGACTCATCAATTTCTAGAGATATATTTCTTATAACTACATTGAAGCACACCAGAGTGGTGAAAATTACCATGTTTTTGAAATCGCCATTTTTCTAATGCCAAAATACCGTCAAAAGATTTCATTTGCCAAAGATTTTGGTGGAAAAAACATAATTGAGTGCTCATAGGCAGTAAAAGAAAGAGAGAAAAAGAAAATAAAGACAAAAATAAATATTTCCAAAATTATTTACTGTGATAGAAAGTTTTTTCAAGCAAAAAGGCAGTTTTTCTATCCTAAAGTTGTGAAAAGTTTCCGTAAATATTAATAATTTAGACCTTACGTATTGTAAAAAAAGATTGATAAAATAATTTATAAATCACTTTTATTAATAAACGGTTTGAAATGGTAATAAAAACGAATAGAATTCAATATGAGCGTAACTAACCACTGGGACAAAAATATACAACCTTCGGATCACCATAACTACTACAAAAAGATATTCCTGCTCGAGCATCAGAAATCACTATTTGAAAAATGCACCACATACAGCAAACATGAGTCTACGCTGTCAGCAGCACTCGAGGCGGCAGGTACGTTACTACTAGCAGGAAGTATCCGGGCAAAAAGAAAAAGATACAGCCATCGTAGACTTGCCCGGAAATATGCAGGCGCGTCAGGGAATGCTACGGCCTACGTCAAGGAAGCAGTTAAATCCAGGCAAAATCAACTGATCAGGAGACAATGATATCAATATTTTACTTTCACAATTTGCATTATATTGGTAATCTTGGCATCACCTGGGAAGTAAATTTGTAGGTTCTTCAATAGGCTATTTTCCTATTTTTCATGTATACGTTTATCTAGACAATCAGCCTCCACTAATCTGCGCAGTGTATTTACTTTCTCTTAAATTTCCTGCTATACATATCAAGTTAACTAAGAAACTTTTGCGCTGTTCCGGTGCGTTAAAACACACCAGCACCATTTGCAATAGTCAATGACGTCACAAGTCTGACGACCGTCTGCTTCGTAGTATGTCGGAGGCTGGAAACAACTCGGGAATTAAGAATCAGGCGAATTTACTGCTAAAAAAGTAAATATGACCACACAACCTGGAAGCCACAAGCGATCTATTGTACCTTTATGTACGAACACTTCTACAAATTCACCAGATAAAGTTTTCGTAACTGTTCCAAAGGAGAAGAAAGGAAGAAAGACATGGATGAGAGCAGTTCAATGAGATGAATGATTTGGAACCATCAGTGATAAAACTATGTTTTGCATGTGAAGATCATTTTAAGGTAAGTCAATATAAAAAGTCATAGTTTCTAAATGACAAAATGCATATCTGGATGGCATTTTTTTACTGTATTGGTTATTAAAATTAGATATTTTTAGTGGAAGTTACAGTGCAACTTAAGCATTACTAGCACAACACTCTAACCAACTGAGGTATGGAGCAGCTATCTCATAATGCGAAAAATGTAGTATATGTTATTTCTAGATAAGTTATTTCTAGACACAAATATATGTTCCAAATTCACAAGTCTAAGAAGGCAGGGTCAAAAGTCAGTCGAAGTAACTACGGTAAACCAAAAGAGTAGTCCAAAACGGGAAATGAGATGGCACGAGCTGGCGTACTGGGTCGTACATTCGATTGGTTCTCAAAACTCATATGCCGACTTTAAAGAATATTCCAGGGATATCCCACTATGATTCGCAAGGCTATATAATGACGAAAGGCATGGCAGAATATTCCAGGAATATCCCAGGAATTTTCACAGGATATTCAAATCAGAATCCTTTGAGAACATTCTACAAATATTCTATAATGATCCCAACGTCCCTCGAACCAAATGGGCATATTGAGAATCAAAATAGGATATTCCTAGTATATCCTCTGCTGTGTGGGACATTGGGATATTATTTTAATAGTCCTCATGAAGAAACGCCTGAACAATTCATATTCAATAATGGGAGATTATTCGCTTTAAAAATACGCTTCATCAAGCAGAGAGATAGAGATGTTTTCCGGCAGCAGACATGTGACACCACGATAGCTGAAGCCAATAAGTGCACGTTTGCATTCTTAGAGAAATTCAAATTTTACTTTAAACTTTGGTAATTATTTATTAATAAATGACAAGATATTATGCCCTGAAAGTTTACCATTAGTCCAATGACATTATTTTGCACAAAAAGAAATAGTTAATATTAATATCCAAACTTATGGAACATACCCTATTAGAAGCCCCTACATAATTAAATAAATTATTGAAGGGTAGCAAGAATAAAATACTGCATGCAATACGACATGGATGATTATAATTTCATGATTTTTAATTACATACCAGTAGATATTAACCTTGAATAAGCATGAAATTTGTAATCATTACTTACCTCCTTCAGACTGCTCAATTCCATGTACAATAAAAGGATCATTAGCTCGTCAATATTCATTCAGGATCTTCTCATAGTTAACATGGTATTTATTTCCCAAATTATTCTTCTCAGATGGTCAATTATTTCCTTAAGGTGCCGATTCTTCAATATGACTTGCTGAAATATAAATTTTGAATCAATAACTGATAAACATCTTCCTAATTTTGAATTTTTTAGAGAGTTAAAAAGTAGTATTAGGCAAACTCTTAATACCTATAGGGTAATTATAGAATACAACAGAAAAATGTGAATATGTACAATGTGTACTCCAGTCCATAAAACCTTACCACCTAGGAGCTGAAAAATTTTCAAGTCCCGAGTTGACGTTGATGTGACAACATGGTCAAACCACACCCCCTGTTTGGGAAAGCAATAAATATATGGAACAAAACAAAGGCCTTCCTCCCCGCGGTTGGCGAGGGAGAAGATGCACGGAGGGAAAGGATGGGTTGGGGGAGGCTTCTGTTCACTTGTGCAGTCAAGAATGAAAGGGCGACGGCTCGTATCATTCGCTCCAAAACCTCTCATTGACCATAACGGCTGGGAGACGTGGTAAGCCCAGCCTTCTTCTTCATCCGCGTTGCTCATTCCATTTTTTAAAATAATTTAATAAATATGCATATTTATGAACATTTAAAATTTTTTAAGAGTTGAAGTGTTTTTGCTATATATGAAATTCCTTTTGGTTTTTTGGCAGTTGATTCAATTTTACAAATATTCCCTTCATTTAGTTACTTTTCCTGTAAATGGGCAATGAAAGTTCACAAAGCACATTTTAAGAAATGCATTTACGAGTTAATTTAAACTCACATGCTACAAAGTTACACGTGTAAGAAGAATAGGAGGATGAAATTAACTACTCGAAATGTGATATTCTCCAAGAGAAAAATCCATTGCCTAGACAACGATTCAATTTTTAATAAAAATTTTTTTAGCAAAGTAATTATCACACAAATTTCCTCCACTGCATTTAGAACAATGCAACTACACGTCTTTTGTTTTTAATTTGATATTTTCACCAAAAATAGCTTTAAAGGTCCCTCATAGAAACAGTATTTACTTCACATGCAGATGGAAATATCTATATGCCCAATTATTCTACTGAGATAATGCTTTTAAACCGACTTCCATCCATTCAACCATAGAATTTATCCTTCACTCAATTTTTGTCTCCCGCTAGAAATGACTGTGGATAAAATATACTGTTTGCCAGATATAGACATCTATTTGCCACAAAATGAGAAGACTTGGGCCAACTTCGTCTCATGGGTGTATGATACACTGCAAACTTCTGCATTATTACTCCAAATAAACTAATTTCAATAACTAAGAACTCTATTAAAATGATTTCCTCGGGCAGCTTACAAATACCAACTCTTCACTTTTCACAGTCTTAACTTATTTGTTACGAACATCGTATTGGGAAAATAGTGCATAGGCCACTGGGGTTTGCATCACAAGTTTTCTTCCTTTTTCTTTCATTAAGTCATTCTAGGAAGAAGTGATTAATGCAGGGTAAATTGATTCGTAAATTCATCCTGCTCCTAAATTCACCAATTCTTTCAATTTACTTTACCTCTCAAAATTCTACAGCGATATCCAAAATAATTTCATTATTCTATGGCCATCCTTCAAAAATTCAAGCTATCGTCTAAATCAGCGGTTACTAATTTTTTTTGCCTACGGAACCCTTATTGATCCATGTATTTTTGGCAGAACCCTATCTCGAGAGTTGCAAATTAACTCTACTATAATGTTATTTTAAGGTGCGGTAGGTACAAGGTGTATGTATGAAATGAAGTTTTGGATTGAGATCTTTTAAATTAGGAAAATTAAAAATGCGTGTAAATGCCTGTTTTCTAAGACAGTAGGGCCTTAATTGTGGAACCCCTGTGATCCTTTCACGGAACCCCAGGGTTCCACGGAACACCATTCGGGAACCGCTGGTCTAGATAACACAGAGTAAAATTAAAAATGGTTGAAAACATAAGATTACCGAGAGGTCAGCTTTGAGCATCAGTTATATTCCTTTCATGATCATCAAAAAAGGAGTACGGCATAGGAGGCCAACAACTTCGACTCTTATTGAAACATCATTTCTGTTCAAAGTAATTATTACCAGGAAATATTTCCTATGGAAACGCATAACTAAACAAACATAAATAATTACTGGTTTTCTTTGAACAAGTCATGATGCATCAATCCTCATATCTTTCTAATTACATAAGGCTTCTAATTACTTAACTTCATTTTAATGGTCTTACGGTGTCTCAAATTTAATTCTCATGAAAATCGTTGAAATTAATGGAAGAAAATAATCTTCACACTAAATCCACACATTAAAAAATAACTTGATGCCATTTATTTAAATCTTTGAGAAACTCAAATACTATATTCAGTTCACTCAATTAGTGAATTCTGCCTCCACTCGATTATCTGAAATCAATGTGTTGAGGAAACACCCTGTTGACCCCATAAATACATTTCTGGGCGAGCAATAAACATTCCGCACAAAAGAAAGCCCTCCTCTCCTTCCTGATTTGAGGAAGGGCTTTACTCTTCTGAAAGTGACCTAAACAGGGCTGCGGTTTCTTTCTCAGCTGGGAAGGGCTTGTGGGAGTGGTATTTTTGAGCTGTTTCAGTGGGGTTGTTTTTTGTGTCCGTTTCGTTATTAGTGAATCAGGAAGAGGGGCAGGTCTGGAAAGTTAGACGATCTCAAGATGCCTCATTCGCAACAACTAGATGGTGCAGAGAGGCGATGCCCATCCAAGGTAATAGAATACTACTTTCTCTGACACCACAATACCCATCTCTGGTCCCCATCTTCGTATCTCTTTTTATGATTATTTTCTCAACATATTCTGATACGTTAAAAAATATTCAAGACCTTACCTCATCTTTTGCTTTTGGCTCCATAAATTTGCTGTTTCCAGAAGATAGTTCTAGAATATTCTCAAAACATATTGCAGGAAGTGCTTTTATGGAAGTTACTTTCACAATTTTTTTGGCTAAGTGCCTAAAATTTGGCGTAAGTGAAAGTAGAAAACAAAGCAATGATTGTTAAGGAAGCAGACACAGACTTCAAACTAATTCTGCAAAGACGAGGCATTTGGAGGTAGTTTTTGCTGGTAGACGAAGTTGGTGTTGGGAGACAACTCGTCCAATCAGTGATGATGATGGATCCTTGTTCAAATAGCCAAAGCATGAGGTGCTTCCTTCAGAAACAATTGAATAGAATATTATTAAAATCTTCTTGGGTTTGGCACCGGTCAAGGTTATTAAAGGCCAACGAGAAACGACGAGACGAGAAACACTCTCATCGTCATCAGGGCTAATTGTAAGACTGAAAGTGACCTAAACGGGGCTGTGGTTTCTTTCTCAGCTCGGAAGGGCATGTAGGAGTGGTATTTTTCAGCTGTTTCAGAATCAGTCTTAGCCCTGATGACGATGAGAGAGTTTCTTGTCGAAATGTTGGCCATTAATAGCCTTACCCAGTGCCAAACCAGAGAAGATTTTACTAATATTATTTGTCAGGAAAGCCTACGTTTTTTTAATCGAATAGAATGTTGCCTAGAGGCAAGGAGGTGGACTGAAAGAGAGACGGGAATGATCAAGCCTCATGAGATCTAACAGGCAATACTTATAGTTCTTTAATCCTCAAGTTATTCTTCAGTTCTCATTAGCTGTTGAATAAGAAATGAAATAATAAATCGTTGACCTATTCAGAAGACTGGGCAAGACTAATATCAATCGCTTATTAGGATGTGAATTATAAATAAATTAATGTGAATTCATAATTGTGCCTATTATAAGCTACTGTCTTCTAATTAATAATAAATTTTGTCCTATACGACAAAGAAAAACCTCTTTATCATCAAAATGATTTACTTGAGGGCCACATTGCATGGTTCACACATTCTGTTTCCTTAGACATTAAGTAAGTGTCACATTAAATGTATAAGCCATTCAAGTAAACATATCAAATTAGTAAGTGATGAACTCTAGACATTCATAAAACTATTATAATTATATTATATAATTATATAAATCTTTAAGTGTAATTGAATGAGTTTTGTATCCAATTCAACACGATTCAACCCCTCTGAGCGACAAAAATCTGCGATATATGCCTGGTAAATGGATCATTATCGTTTGTAGGGCAAGGACTTGTTGCTTCCTAAAATTTAAAAGTAAAAGAACAATGTTTATATTTCAATTGATACGATTCGACCTATTTTAGCGACGGCAAAATCCTCTCCGCGACCTAACAATGGGAAGACCCATCACTTTCAGCTAAGGTTTACTGTCCGCCATTGGAGACAAGAAATGGATATTTGAGTCCTGCTTTAATTCTTGTAGATTCCAATAACAAGGACGATTTTGCTATTAGCCTTTCAGTAGTTCTTCGTTCACCGACCGACCTTTTATATCCCCATGCTTCCCCACCCAAAAGCGTGTGGTTAGAACCTGGATTGGGCAGACAAAATAGACTCAACCCACCTCTCATCCCCCCAGAAATAATGCACTCACAGGTCAACATTTTTCGTCATTGGGTGTTCCCGCTCGCCAAGTGAGTTCCGAAGACGGCTCCTTTACCCTCCTGTGCATTTATTGCTTTCCCATGCAAAGGGGCGTGGTTTGGCGTTGTCACATAGATACCAACTCAGGACTCGGCTTTGAGGTGTTAAGTTTTTTGGACAGGAGTATACAAAGTAAATGAAGAAAGGAAAAGACTGAGTGTACCAAGAATCCAATCCATGTAGCCACTCAAACTTAAAGAAACTGCCACAAAAAATAATATCATAAGTTTTACTGGTGAAAATAATTCAGTCAGGATACTACTAAGATAAGCCAACAGCAAAATCCCTACGACATATGTATTGCAAGGTGATTTATAATATATATTACTCACTTCCATCACCTCCTTGTTTTCCTCACACACCAGTCTGTATGATTCAGAAGTCTTCTTTTCATCGGACTTCATGTCCCATTCTTCTTTCAAAGGTATCAGGCTCTGAAAGGATCATCACAAATCAGAAAATATCATAACAAATATACCGTGGTATATCAACTCTATATACACAGCTGTACTGGAATATCTTCATTGAGGAAACCACAAAGAAAGTTTTTTCAACATCCAAAAACCCATAGACTCATTTTTTGATAAACCTTTACACAACAAAATTTTATCCACGCCTTTCATCTAGATGAACAAGATATTTTTTAAATTTGCCACCCCTATAATGTAAAGAATTTTTAAAAACAGGATTTTCTAAGAATTCTTTTTTGGTAACAGTATATGTCTTTCTTTTCTAAATACCTGAAGTTCAACTGAAATATATCCATTGGTGTAAATTAAATAATTAAATACATTTTACAATGTAATCTTAAAAGTTAGCCAAAAGTTTCACAGTATTCAAAAGGTTAAAATTATTTTGCCGAGTAATGAGCAATACTTCTCCAAATTATGAGTACAGTTGAGCACCCCTAATCTGGAAATCCCTAATCCTGGAACACCCATAATCTGGCAATATTTCCAAGGCGTACTTCGCGGAAAACAAACTTTTTCGCCGAATCATTGCTTCGTATATACTGAAACTGTAACCCATTCTAACAAAAATTCTCCCATTCAAGAACGAGTATCGGAAGATTATTTTGCATAAAATTTTATCTATATTACTTATTGTGTGCAACAAAGGCATTAATACAATAAATTGAAGACACAACTACGTTGTACATCATTGCCGAGATGCGAGTGTGTGACGTCACGGAGTGGACAGTACCTGTCTTACCTTGCATGGCATGCGCATGTTTGCTTTATACTTGGTGGCAACTCAAAGTAAAAACTATCTATCATCTGCATAGTTTATTTGTAATCATGTCTAAAGTAAGCAGATGTTGCAGCAGCAAGGGGGCGAAGCGTAAACACAGAACATTAACTATCGTAGAAAAAGTGAAAGTGTTGAAAAAACTTGATTCCAGCACATCAGGCCTGTGTGATATGCACTCCGTTGGATCTTCGACAATCTATGACATAAAGAAGCAGAAAGAGAAGATACTCAAATTTTTCTGTGAAAGTGACACTAAGAAAGGAATGGCGATATGAAAAACCATGAAAGAAGGGTCTAGTGCCGATTGAGATCACGTACTTATGCAGTGGTTTCGACTGCGTCGCAGTGAAGGGCTCAGTATTTCAGGCCAAATGGAGCAGGCTAAAATATTTCATGCAGAAATGAATATCACAGTTCCATGTGATTATTCGAAGGGGTGACTTCAGAAATTCAAGAAAAGGCAAGGTATATCTTTGTGTGCTGTGGGGGGAGAGAGACTTTCAGCAGATCCTGATGCAGCTGACGACTTTGTTGAAGAGTTTTCGAAGTTGGTGAATAGTGAGAGCTTGTGTCCTGAGCAGATATATAATGCTCATGAAACGGCATTATTTTGGCATTGTTTGCCGAAACAAACATTGGTCTGTGAAGATGAAAAGGTCGTCTCTGGGCTGGGCTGAAGGACTTTAAGGACAGAGTGACAGTGCTCATGTTCTAATGCTGCAGGGACTCACAAGTTGAAATAATTTATTATAGGAAAAAGCAAGAAACCAAGAGTTTTCAAAAATGCTAAAGTGTTTCCAGTGGTATACCAGGCAAGTAAACGCAGTTGGATGACCTTGGATATTATTACGGATTGGTTTGAAAACCATTTTGTTACCGAAGCTCGGTGTCATTGCAATGCTTCTGGCTTAGACCCTAAATGCAAAATATTGTTAATTCTGGACAATTGCTCAGCTCATCCAAAGGCAGAAATGATGACTAAAGGCGATGTTACGGACATATTTTTACCTCCAAATTGCACGTCTATGATACAACCTCAAGATCAGGGGGTATTGAGATCGCTAAAATGTAGATATCGATCAGATCATATGAAGCAGTTCCTGACAGGTATTAATTTAGGGAAATCAGTGATTGAAGTGATGAAGGAGTAAAACCTAAAAGATGTAATGTGGGCACTTTCTCGAGCATGGAAGAGTATCCCACAATCAATTTTAAAACATGCGTCGTATAACTTGTGGTTTGATGGAGACAAAGAACATGTTGATTTCAAAGGATTTCCAGTTTCTGAGAAAAAACGTATAGCTAGAGATAGTTGAATATGGAAACAGCATCAATAACCCAGAGTTGAAGGAATTGAAGAGGGTAATTTACAAGAATGGATCGGAATTGATCAAAACACTCCCACCGTACAACATTTCACGGACCAGGAAATTGTTGAAATGGTCGTCAATGATGATAAATCAGAGAGTAAGGATGACAACGATGAGCCAGAAATCGCACAAGAAAGAGTGAAAATTGATGAATGCATTCACCATACCAGGCTCATAAAAGGTTTGGAGCAGCAAAGTTTTATCAGCGAACAACAGATCATGAACCTTAATACACTGCAAAGCCAACTCATCCGTGAAAAGTCAAGCTGACTAAAGCAAATAACCATTGTAGATATGTTCAAAAAGGCAACCAAGGATGGACAAGAATCTTCCTCCTCTGTTGCTCCTGATGTATTGACGGATAGCTGCACAGATGGAAGCACCGGTAGCGCGTTGACGGCACGGCATGGACAGCAGACAGATTGAATCGTAAACACAGTGGAATAAGGATTGCAAGGAAAATTGGAAGCGATGAAAATTTTCATTTATCTATTTTATATACCGTTTGATGTGCAGCAATATGTTTACATGTTATACGCATTCCTTTCACTCAGCCGTTTTGCGATACTACCAGTTGACTGATTTTGTCTTTGTGAATTTAGAAAAGTTTATTTCTTATTTTTTTCAAATTACTAGTTGAATTATTTTGTTTACTAATTGAAACTTAATTGAATTTGTTATTATTTATCGAATTCCCTCATTAAAAATATCGCAGACCCCATAATTATGCTGGTTACTACCACAGCACCCATAGTCTGGCAAAATCCCTAATCCGGCATCGCTCGAGTCCCGACGGTGCCAGATTAAAGGTGCTCAACTGTAAAAAAAATGTTTTTAATAATAGCCATGAAAAATTGCATAAATTTAGGTGAAATATTACTATTATACCCTCAATAATTAACATGAGACTAAGTTCATGATTAACCCTCCGCCGGGCTACTGGGACGATATCGTCCATGCGCGCTCGGCCGCATTGCTGTATCTCGAAGAGGAGGAG
Source organism: Ceriagrion tenellum (assembly GCA_963169105.1). Classification (NCBI taxonomy): domain Eukaryota; kingdom Metazoa; phylum Arthropoda; class Insecta; order Odonata; family Coenagrionidae; genus Ceriagrion; species Ceriagrion tenellum. The sequence continues at coordinate 84,448,583 of OY720633.1, read as the reverse complement.
TGGGGGGACCCGGGTATCCTCCCCTAAAAAAACTTTGGCCTAAATGTAGATGAACCCAACCGACACCGGTCAGTGCACGCGCAGCTGTCGCGCAGTAGACGCGGTTAAAGTTGACGCTTGGATGATATTGTCCCAGTAGCCCGGCGGTGTATACAAAAAACACGATTTTGAGGTAAGTAAACAAACTTCATTTTTTGGTCCCAAATGGCATTTTTCAACTATATCCAACTAACACCGCGGGATAATATAGTTATAAAATTCCCGGAAGATAAAAGGCATTATTGCAGCGTTTGTCCGTCTGGCAAGAGGAAAAAAACCGTCTATTGCTGTTCCTATTGCAAAAAAGCTGCATGTGATGATCATCGCGTAAACATGTGCTTGAATTGTGTTGGGAATTGAGAGTCTTGAGACAGTATATTTACTTAAAAACTATTTTTCAATAATAAAACATTGTATTTTTATAAATAAAAGCATTATTTTTCCGTAAATACTCGAATTTCATCAGATTTTTCTGCTCAATAAATTGTCCATGTTCAGGCGTTCAAATAAATATGTTTTTTGTAACGGGACCAAAACTGAGTTAGTGCTTTTGAAAGGCTTATATATGAAGAATAAACCCCCAAAATATTTTTTCTTAATATCAATTAGGGCCCAAGATATGAATTTTTTAGTAAATCTTAATTTTTTCATGTTCAAAAATTTATATTGGGACAGTGTTCAAATATTTTTTAACACAACCGGCGGGGACATCTAGAAAAAGCCTAGAAACTTATTCCCTGAATTTTTTCAGAATTTTCGGTCGTCTATAGTAAGGTTAAAAATGGCCCGAGACGAAATCGTCCCAGTAGCCCGACGGTGTATACAAAAAACAAGTAGCCCGGCGGAGGGTTAAGCAAGATCACCTCAATAATACTTCAGTCCACATCAACAACTGGGAAGTTAAGGAGAAATTTCAAATATATACATAAAATCAAAGAGAATTGGCACTATTTAGGAATTAGCAGTTTTCAGATATTTACAAATAAAAATTCCCGTAATTATCCAGAGCTTGGAGTTAAAGTGGATCAAGTTCATTTTTTTCCAAAATTAAAGTAACAACTCATAGGTTGGCATGAGTCTTATTCGATATTCCAGGAGGGGAAGACACCATATACCATGGAAGATCTGAAACACCACAAAGATTATATTGCCAGTGGCCATGCTGTGCTTTCTCATATGGTTATTGTGGAGGTATATTTTTTATAAAAATATTAAATGTTTAGTTTTAGAAACACACCTCTCTACATGCAAATACCATATTTAGACCTATTATCTATAGATCATGAATATTATTTCCATACCTTAGAGGATCTTAATTTCACCCATATTTATATTTCATCAGTTTTTATAACCTTACAATCCCTTAGCCCTTTAGTGTGTCAACGTCACTGTAATTGACGCTCAAAAATCTTCGACAATATGAATGTTCTCCAAAAAAAAATACTTTAGAAGTACAAGCATCAAAATGAGAAACTCGGAGGTGAGATCTCAAACGATTTTACGATGGACGACAAACAGTATACTGCAACTTAATGCATATGCCACCCACACAACCAGATTCAAATTCCATTAAGTCTTTTTCAAAAGGATTTGATCTAATCTCAAATCCACAGATTAGACAAGATTCAATCAATCCTCGAGTCCTGACCTGACCTGTTTACCTAAAAACTCACACTGATTGACTAAGCTCACTGCAACCTCCATGTACTGGCCTGAGGCTGTTATCACATTACGATAAAATCAAATGTCAGCACACTGGCAGCAAAAGGGTCAATGTAACACTGTCAATGGTCATTTCATGCACATGATGACACTACACATGCAAAAGAAAGGGTGATAACTAAAGGACCCTAACCACAGAATAGTTACATGATAAGTAATAATTGAAATAACCTACTACCACATACACAGTAACCACACAGTAACAACTAATCTTTAGCATCCTCATCATCCAATATGAAAAAACTTACCTCTATGTGGGTGTACTCCATGCCCTGACAATTTTCATTGCACTTCTCATAGATTAACCTAAGTCTTTTAAAATGAAGTCTAATTGTTTTCAGTTGCTCGTGAATTTTGACCCTCTTTTCATTGGCTGCATTGGTTCCCTGAGCTGTCCCATTTGGAGGCTGAGTCATAGAAAAAATAGTAAATAGAAAAATATAATTATTATACTGAAAATTTCATATATTCAATTGACTACAATATAATATAATTAAAGCACTTTCCAGAAAAATGAAAGTAAAGTGGATATGTTAAAGAGGCAAACACTTTGTTTTTATGACTGAACTCCGCAATGATTAGCTAAATATGTCAACACATCTGAGGCTTAAATATAACCAAACTCACGCCATAAACCAAAAATGTCTTCAGAACTGAAGAATAGCTATAGCTCGTTTGAAAGCTCGTAGTCCGTGCACAGAAACCCTTTTTTGACCTGAACGAGTCTATTTTCGTGAACGTCACTTGCTGGGGTTTTTGGGAAAAAGTGACCATTCGCCCTCGGGACACCATTCAGATCGCTTGCGTTCGCTGCCAACCTCACTGCGTTTCCTTCTACTTAGCCATTTCAATTTCTCATTTTAGTTTTATCTTTTTATGATTAGGATATCATTAGTTCTTGAATAGGATAGAGTTGTGTTTGTTCTTGTAAATTTATTCATTTTCATTTTAGGTTAACGCTTCATATTTTTCGCAGTAGTTTTCCCTAATTTTTAACTTTTGCTTACAATATTTCAGTAGTTTCTTCAATTAGTAATTTCAATTCTCTCATAAATTTTTTGTAGGTTAGCTAATCATATTTTGAGTTCAAGTTAGGAATAAGTTAGGGGTAGTATTAACTTTATTTTCTTTGTAGTTTATTCCCGCGTCTTTGTAATCAATTGCTTTCGTTAAGTAGAATTTTAGTGGTTATATTTTTTGAGTTAGCATATCATTCACCTTAAATTAAAATTTTTCTATCTGTTGTTGCATAAATATTAGTAAGGGTTAACTTAGTGATTAGTATATTTTACAGAGATATTTTTTTAGCTAGATATAACTGAGTATAGATTTAGCGTCCAAAGTGGGGGGTACTGCATAGCCAGGTGTGAGAAATTGTACCTTATGTGCTAATATTTATGAAGAAGGAAGCAGCCGAAGGAATGACTCTAAAGAGTGTGACTGAACGAGTGGCCGCTGCAACTGGCATTTCCCTATGCTCCTGGAAGTGAATCACACAGGAAGAAGCTGACATTGCCAGTGGTTTGAAAGCAGAATTTGTGAGCCTAAGAAAGAAAAAGCTGCAGAAGTGCCCTAAATCTACCATGGACAACATTGACGTGCAGGTGATATGGAGGACAGTGCACAATTTCTCGGTGGAAAGTAAGCACCCAACACGACATGCTCTGCTACCTATTGTGAAGGAAACAACAAGTTTTGACGGCCAATTAAATTCTTAAATGTCTTGATGAAGAATACTGGATTCAGGGATGGGTATATATATCGTAGAATTGCATTAACTGATTAATTTGTATTGCATTTACCAATTTCTAATTGCTTACAAATTCTCATTTTGCATAAGGTGGAAAAAGATCATAAGATGGAAGAGAATGGTTTACCTGAGAAAGATTAAAAAATTCAGAGAGGAAGGGCAACCTATTGTCTTCACAGATGAGACTTATATACATTCCTCTCACACCATCCCCTTCCAGTGGACCAGCAGCAATGAGCATGGACTGAAGGCGCCCATTTCCAAAGGACAGCGATTAATCATTCTCCATGCTAGTAAGTTGGTTTTTGTGAAAACTATTTATTGATTGGTAATGAGTAATACAAAATGCAAATATTATTGAATGAGAATAAGCTAGTAAAAATATGAATTGTTCTTTTAAGGTGGAGAAATGGGTTTCATTCTTGGAGCGTTATTTATATGTAAATCAGGATGAAAAACTGGAGATTACAGTCCGGTTGAATCTTTGTGGCCCCTGAATGCACAGAACGGCAGCAAGTTGAGGGGAAAGTGCCTCTGGTGGGGGAGCCCTTGGAGGGGAGGCAGAGTGCTTCTTCAAATAGACTCGTCCAGACCCAAAACAGGCGTCAGCACATGGGCCACGAAGTTTCAATCGCACTGTACCACAGTGACATGAACCAGTTCAACTACTTCCAATGGCTGAGAAATGAGCTAATTCCCAACCTGCCCCAACATAGTGAGGTCGTGCTGGACAATGCATCGTACCACAACGTCCAGCATGACCGTTGACCGACCAGCGAGGACAAGAAGGAGGCGATGGAGATGTGGATAGATGAACGGGGCATTATGAAAGCTGAGAGACGAAACTGGAGCTTAATGACAAAATTAAGATGAACAAGGGGCCGGTGGATTTTGAAGTGGACCAAATTTTAGTGGCGCATGGTCACTCAATAGTGAGATTGCATCCCTACCGCCCTGAACTTAACCCCACAGAAAACATAGGGGGATAATGAAAAATTGGGTGGCACTAAATAACACGACTTTTAATTTGGAAGACGTGAAGCGTTTGGTTGAAAAAAAGTGAGGATACTGGAGGAGAAGAGTGGGGAAAGGTCAGTGAGAAAGTGAAGGTGGAAGAAACTTGTTATATAACAAATGAAATGGTGTTAGATGAGGGGGAAAATGAACTCATAATCAACTTATTAAGTGATTCGGAGGAAATTAGCGGATGTGACAGTGATTATATAGTGAAAGATTAAATGTATTGCATTTTAATACTAAACGAAGTTCTCATTAATTATTATTTTTCCCTAATACCTTTTAACCATTACTTTGGCCATTGCTGTAATATCTCCTGTCTCTAATGATAAGATTAATCATTAGTCAAGATTGGGTTTTGGTACCTCACGTGATTTTACTGAGAATAGGTGAACATCGATGAGGACTATGTCCACTGAGAATGACCTGGCCCAGGTAAACAAGAGTGTAAGGTTCGTGAAATTCCTTTACTTCTGTGACTCACACTGAGTGTAATCATAATGCTGTTGGTCACCCTGCCGACCCTCCTTCCCTTTCCCTCCCTCCTCAAGGAACCAACTGCAGGGAAAGGCTTGCCTTCCCCTCCAAGTTTCCTCCCCAAAGCACACCCTCCCCTCCACTCATCAATGTTCCGCATATTTAGGGGCCACAAGCTTTCAAACGAGTTATAGCTAAGTATTATGACAAGTAATGTTTTTCTTAAAATTATCAATAAAAGATACAGATTACACACAACTATCGTTAGATTTCTGATGCAACATGTGCATCAGAACTTTAATATTTAATAATGTCTCTCAGCAGTGCACAGCCAAACCATATCCCAAAGAAAACTTTTTACTTTCTAAGCAACTAATTAAAAAATTAGCACAAGGAAGGCAATATTTTGGTAATATTGGAAAATACAGATCTTTTTTCATTTCTAATGAGTCTAAACTAAATGAATTATCGAAGTTATTATATCTAACTTGAACCAATGTAACACGTCCAATGCAGATCATCAACTACCAGGTATCCTGGTGACTGCAGGTGATGATCATTGTTGGAGTTCACATGCATTAAAGGCAATTGATTAGCTGGCAAAAGTTACAGAGCAAATGAAACTTCGTGGCCCATGTAGAAGCTGGTTTTTAGCTTGGGCAAGTTTAATTTGAAGAATTGGCATTAGAACAAGGTGTAGGTAAAAATATGGTTTTCTATCTCGGGACTTGACTCAGACCATGTGTGCTAGTTGCCAACCTCACTGCTTTTGCTGCCTCCTTCTGTTTTAAAAATAAAAAATGTAGAAATAGTTCTCATGAAGCGTGGAAAAAAGTGAGCAATCAGGCAAAAGAAGAGAAAGATAATTATATTAATAATGAACTAAAAAGGGATCACTTAAAAAACGATTTAATAATAACTCTGTGTGGGTGGGAAATAAGTTAAATGGATGATGATAGTGACCAAGATATACAAGCTTGTGTTATAATAAATAAAAATATAAGTAGAATTAACTGATATTCTTATTTATATTTTCACATAGTTGTTGTATATTTGTCTATATCTTCAGATCTTCTTTCTATATCTATATCTTCTCTCTTCTATCTTCTATATCTTCAGATCAGATGGTCTGAGGTGTGGGTTAAGGGGTGGAATTCCCAGGGGCAGATTCCCACGCGTCACCGCCGCTTCCTTTCCCCCCCCCCTTTTTCTGTGACAATGTAACAGAAATTCCTAATCCTCTCCTTCCTCCTTGACTCTATGCTCTCAAACCCATTCTCCACCTCCTTGGCCAAATTCCGCCCCTGGGAATTCCACCCCTTAACCCACACCTCAGACCGTTGTGTTATTGGGAATTTTGTTTTAAAATCATTTTGTGTGTGACTATATATTCTCCACCTTCTATGCAATTGTACCAGATGATGACGTGCCACGTCGAAACCTAGGTCGTACATTAAATATTTATGTGGAATTACAAAGTTTTCTTTACTTTTCATTTACTAAATATGTAGTCAAAATCCACTGCCCTATGGTTGGCTATTCCACCTGCCCCTGTCTGCAGTGCTTTGCCTCCCCTCCACGGTTCCCCTTTGGCACTGACTCCTCCACTCACTGCCGTTCTGTGCATTTAGGGGCCACGAAGCTTCAACTGGCCATTAAAATCATTGTATTTGCACTGAAAGTGTTTAACAGTTATGTGAAGTCATCCTAATGCAGTGCAGATCTTCAAAATTCCATCCCTATACCTGTCCCCTTGCACCTTTATCCCTTCCACGAGCTACCCACCCACATCACTTCTAGCATTGATGAGAGGAGTACCATGTTGGACAAACCAGGAACCCCATCCTCCTACTCCTCTTTACCCCCCCCCCCCTACCCATCCTTACCCCACAGTCCTGGGAAAATGTCGTAGTAGCAAATTCACACCAACAAGGAGCTGAGGAGAATGGGAGAACAGTAGGAGAGAGAATGCACACTCACTCCACATTGTAAGCAAAGCAGACAGGAGTCTTATCTTAGCATGTAGAGTGAATGATCAATTATACATAAAGTTTTCAACACACTTCCTTTGAGTTTCCACTAAGTAGTAATCCATGTCTAATAATGATGAAGATAAAAGAAACACTGTAATCCTACAAAAAATACACACCTAACCTCTGCTAACCATGGAATTGATACCATATTTTTTTATCATCATCATCAAAGATTAAATACACTAATATGCAACTGCAGCATTTCTTTTACCCTCGTCATGATGGAATTCCACCAGGTTATGGTGGTTCCACAGAGAAATGACATAACTGTCATTTTATTCAAACCATGGATACTTAGAGGAAAAATATGTCCTCCATTAGATATGAGCAACATGATATCTCCTTCCTGAGCTATTATTCTCACAAATGGAACTTAAAATTACATGGCATTCAATAGGAGAGAAGGAAAAACACGTAGCAAAAGAGTATTTCTCTTTAAAATATACATGCCATTTTCATAGAAAACTGTCCTTAGGAAGTGAAAAGTTCCGAAACAATGATTAAAAATAGATTCATCTTACTATCTTACTTTTTGAGTAATTAGCTAATAACTGCGCAAATTGGAGACGAAAAGATGTATATCCCATAGAAATGACACCAGTTTGTGTCAATGGCTATAAATAATGTTCATAAACCCTCTAAGTGCGGCAGGCCAATATATTGGCTCATGCGCAAATATTGTACAACTTTAGTACACTAACATAATTACAATTACTTTTCACACAATATTAAAGTCTTTTGCAATTATTACATAATTGAATTTATATACAAAAAAAAACTGCATTTAGATATTTTAAACAATAACCTTACAATATCTTTATTTCCTGTGATGAAACATTACACTAAATTACCCTCTGCATTAAAAAGTGATGATCTCAAATTTTCCAATGTAAAAAAATCCTTCAAAAGACTTCAAAGTTCAGTTGCCACCCAGATTAAGCCTCAAAGGATGAGTACAATTCAATGAGATGACCAAGCATACCTGCACTGTTTTGAGAGTTTGGAAGACCTCCTGCGTCCGGGAGACAATATCCTGGACTGTCTCCTGACCCCAGCGGCAGAGGGAAGCAGTGTTGAACTCTTTCGACTGAGGAGGAGTGACTCCTGGCTGCTGAGGAGCCTGCTGTTGTTGCTGCTGCTGCTGCATCTGATTCTGGTGGTACTGCTGATGGTGGTTGTTCTGGGTTTGTTGGTGATGATGCTATAAAACATAACATAGGCTGTAAGTCCCATTACGAGTATAATATTGATTATATATACAAATACTTAATTCCACATATTTACTTTTTCATCTCGAACACTGGCATTATCTGTAGGTGCATTTCTCATACATTAATCGATAAAAACATTATATAGCCACAGTGATATTACATATAAATATGAATAAAGAGTTTGTTCAGACAAGAGGAGAAAGAAAGTGAATAGGAAATACATAAATACACAAACACAATAGTGGTATGAAGATGGAATGATGGCCAATTCCAAGTGGAAAAAAATTTGACTGGACCAAAAATCAAACCTAGGACCGTCCACTGTTGCATCAGATGCTGTTGGATGTCAGACCACCAGGCAACCCAGTCTACTAAGAAACCAATGGAATCGGCGGGGGGTTTATATAAACAAACACTCCTAAAGGCTTGACCCAAAGAAGCTGGTAAAAGATGGCTCTGGGGTATCAGTTAATCCACCGGTAAAGAGAATGACATACACAGAAGGAGAAAAGAAATAATTAAAGCACACAGACAGTGGTAAAGATATACAACAAGCATTTCGGAGGACGCAGAGCCCAAGTAGGAAATGAGTCATTCCAGCTACAAAACCATTCATTCATACAGTCCGCTCAGCAGCATATACATGTATAAATAATTTGTTCAAACAGGAGGAGAAAAAATTCAACTGGACCGGGAATCAAACAACTAACTTTCCGATGTCCCATCGGATGCTCAGACCACCAAGCTACCCAGTCTACCAAGAAAACAATGGAATTGGAAGGGGGCTTCTATGGGTCAAGCCTTGGGGAGTGTTTGTCCTTCTTCTGAGTAGCTTCAATGAAGCAACAAGTGGAGTACATTTTTACCAGTGTTTTCTTCCCCACTTCATTGCATGTCATTGACATCAGAGAATGTCCCCATTTAGTTTCAGGTGCTTTCATTTCCCCTCATTGAATTTTGCTGGTTAGTATTTTCACCCTCTTTCAGCTGTCCCCCATGTACCCATCAACATATGGTGCAGGGGGAATTTTATTCATCTCCAGAAATAAAATTTTTAAAGCCTATTTGGAAAGGTGCACTCATATTTTCTCAATGAATCATGAGAGGCGTCACTAATCCTGAGTTAACTGGGAAAAAAAAAATCTTGATCAGGACAGCTAATGTACTCTCTTAAAAATTACCCCTTCCCAATTTATTGAATGGCAATAAAACTTGTACAGGCCATGTTATGCATGAGAGCAGGCTAAATACAGGGAGAATGGAGTAAATAAGAATTTTTTATGGCAAAAGTAGTTAGTAGTAGTGGTTAGGGTTAGGAACAAGTGTGTAATGAAAGAATATACGTTGGATGCTCCAGTTCTGGATGCATGTATAAATACATAGTGTGATTTTCAGATTTGGCCATCTTCAGAGAATGTATGAAAGTAAAAAAAACAAACATTCTACATACGTGTAAAAGGCTGGACAAAAAAGTCATGGGTGGGTATGGATACAGAGAATTCTGAACCCTCTTAGTGCTGACTTCTACCAGCGGTACTAGCGAGAAATTAGGAGGGTAATTTAATGGAATGTTTCATTTTAGGAAAAAATATCATGAAGTTATCATTGAAAATATCCATACACAGTTTTTTTATTGTATGTAAATTAAATTACTTTGACATAATCTAAAAAATAATGATAACTATATTAGTGTGTTCAAGTAGAACAATTTTGATGCATGAGCCAATATATTGGCCTGCCACACTAAGAGGGTTAATAGGAGGAATATAAGGTATCTTAACCTTTTGGACTCGGATGTCGAGTGTGACTCAACATGGCTAACACCAGTAACAGCTTGTTTGTCGAGCCACACTCGACACTGAGTTTCGCCACTTGGGATATGGGGATTTGGTGTTTTTTCAATGAATTCTCTTATTGCCATTAGCGTGAAAGGATAAGTAACAAATTATAACAATGATACATGGATTTTTATAAATAAATAACGTGCATCAATAACATAACTACATACAAATCTCATCTAGAAAGGATACCGCCAATGCAGATAATTGCCTGTATCTGTTTACTGTCTTGTTAGCGCTTTTTCACTTCAGTCAGCTGCCTATTATTTCTTGTCTTTTGGGTAGTCAACGTCTTAAGAAGGATGGTCCATGCGATTAGTCATGCAGTTTCCCTCATCATGTCCCTAGGTACACAACTTAATTATGTATATTCTTGCGAAGGGAGCATTGAATTATCCCATATAAGATTCAGACGACACTTGATGAGCAGGAAGGGATTCACCTATCACCTTCTTCTCTCAGAAGTTTTTGCTTAGGTTCTGAGAAGCATATCACAGGTTTTTATGAGCCTGCATCATCTACCCTAAGTAAATAACTGTTTCACCCAACTCTCACAAAGTGAATATCAAATTATCTCATATCAGATTCAAATGAAACTTGATAGGCAAGTAGGGATATACAAATTAGATTCTTTTCTCAGAGGTTTTTGCTTAAGTTCCTAGATGAAAGTCTTAGGTTTTTATTAGCCGCCATCATCTTCCCCAAGTGGCATACACTCTCACAAGGGGGAATATCCAATTACTGAATCCCCCTATTAGATTAGGACGAAACTTGGCATGCAATTAGGGATTTACAAATAACCATTTTTTCCAGAGGTTTGTTTACACTCTTAGAAACATATCGCAGCTGTTTTCACAACATGGGGTTCTTTTCTCAAAGGATGCATTACCTGTAGTTGGATGAATGCTTTATCCGCAAGTAGACGTATAATCAGCACGAGTTTCCACTCTTGAGGACAGATACACTTTCCAAAGTTTTTATGAAGCAGCGACGACAAATTTTACATCGAAAATGTAGGAACTACATATTAAAGAAGATAATTGTGATGAAAGTGACTTCTCTGATCCTGAAGATGATGAACTTAGCGCTGGTCCAAGTGGAACTACAGAAAGGAAAACATTCCGGCATTCACCCAAAGATTAGAGTGAATGCAGAGACAGTGACGTTGAATTCATGAAGACAAAACGTAAGATGCACAATTGTTTACCCAAGTGAATGTGATGGAAACATAGGGATAGCACTGTGAAATATGGTGTAACAATGAGTGACAGAAATGTTTTTTGTGGAAGACAAGAAAAAGAGAAGTGGAATGCGATATCTGAAAATGACCAAGAGTCAAGAAGACCCTTCTCAACTGGTCATATTCATGTTGGACCCCAAGTTCCTACTGAATGCACCACACCAATGGATTTTTTCAGTTGTTTTTTACTGACACTTTGATAAAAAAACCTTTGAGACAAACAAGCATGCTAGGTATGAAATTAGCCAGAAAGAACTAGCGATGCACTCGGAATAATTGGAGAGGGTAAGAAAGGCATGGTTTTCAAACACAGGTTAGTGACTAACTACACAAAGTTTATGAGGGGAGTTGATTTGTGCCCTTCAATTTCTGTTTTCAATATAGACCATGAAGTCTTTGCGCAAGCATTTAGTGGCAATATCAATTGATATGTAAGACTTAACGTTTGAACGTAATTGTGTCCAGCGAGATGTAGTGGAAGGATATCATAATGAAACACTAAAGTATGTAGCACTTCTTCCACATGCTTATTTTCTAAGGTACCTGTGGAAGAAGTGCTACATACTTTAGTGTTTCACCTTAACGTTTATTTTGTAACAAATATTGCTTCTGCAACTTAACCCCAAATAATCACTACCTACCTCCATCATTTCATACCACTAACCAAAATTAATATATTACTAACAGTTTACTCAGGCCTTCTGAGAGTCTGTTAATAAAATTATTGACCGAAATCAAAGGTGTTACTAATTTACAAGGATGTTCGCTATAAGGAGAGTCTACTGTACTACATTTGTCAACGTCTAAGAGCGCCATCACTGAATAACATCCCAACAACTGCTACCAGGCTGAGATAATCAGGCTATTATAAACATGTTCAAAACCAAAACGCAAAGATATTCCTAATGGAAAATAGAGCCCATTCAAACCCCAACAGGAATATGTATGCCCTGAACATGTACATGATATGATGCTCCCATACCATTGACATCTGCTGCTGCTGCGCCATCTGCTGCTGTTGCTGTTGCAATTGGTGCTGCTGCTGCTGGTGCTGTTGCTGCATGTGATGGTGCTGCTGCTGCTGCTGTTGCAACTGGTGCTGTTGTTGTTGCTGCAGGTGCATTGCCACCTGAGCTGCCTGCATCTGCTGCTGTTGCTGCTGCTGCATCTGGTATGTCTGCTGGGGCATCATCATCCCTGTAACAACCCAGATCCCCGCAATAAATTCTCACTCTTGACCATCCATCTCTTCTCCAACAATGCTATCCAGACACCCTCCTAAACAAAATGATCCCAAACCCCTTTCTTTCTTTAACCACAAACTTTTGGTGACAAACACACATGACCACCCAGAAACATCAGAGTAACCTTTCCTTGCAACACCACCGACTTCCAAGGCATGCAGTTCCTCCTGCAAATCATCAAAAACCTTAAACCACCATTTTCTGACTGGGAAACTACAACTTCTTCCCTGAGTCCTGATTTTACAATCTACAAATGAATATTTTCTCAACATGAAAACAAAATACACGATAGTTGAAATACCTCATCAAAATGAATCTAAAAAACTCCAAGCGAACTACCACTAAGATGAAAATGAGGTCAATTCAGGTGCTCCTCAGGGCTTTGTCTTGGGTCCCTTGCTTTTTTTCATTATAGATGAATGATATGCCAGACTATGTGCTAAAAATGTTGACATTATCGCCTCTTATTCCTCTTTAGTCTTGAAGTTACTCTGCTTTCTCAAAAAAAAACAACTCTCACAATAAAAAATTTCAAGTTTGGCACCTCTCCGGCAAGGGTTTCCTGGGGTTGATTGCCTCCAAATTTCCTGCATACTATGTTTGAACCAGAAGGAAAAAATTAAAGCTTTACAACCCTTTAAATTTGCAATAAATTAAAAATCTGGAAATTTTGGTCCCGTAGTGGGGATTTCTCGGAAACCCACTACTGAATGTCATCCATGAATCTGCATGGACATAGTCATCCGAGGACTGCACTATCTCCTGCGTGTGTCAGTGGCTACCTTTGACCCCCCCGAGACGCCTTATAATGCGAGGCGATCGCGGAGCACGGGCTGACTCCTCCCCAATCCCCCCCTCCCCATCACCACCTCCTCTGAGCAGCAGTTCGTACTTCCGACCACCCTCAGTCTCCCTCCTTGGCCGCGGGTCGCTCCTCTGACTTCAGCTGCATCCCATCACTCCCTCGCTTACCCGCAGAGATGCCCAGCTTTGTCCCGTGCCCTTTCCTTCATCCCGAGCTGCACCCACATCTCCGCCACCGCACACAGACTTCACTGCCCGTGACGCCGTTATCATCGACGGAGCTCCGAGCCGGGGGTCGAAGGCCGTCCCGACCTCCTTGGAGTCGCCGTAAGTGCTTGATCGCCCCTACTCCCCGGTGCCTGACCCCCCCAGTGTTGTGTTAATTGGAAAAAGCTAAATAAAAATGTGTGTCATACTATCTCTCTTTCATTTCATCAAATCCGCTATACGCTCCCACCAATGATTTTGCGGCTGCCAACCACGCAACAGCCCACCCCATTGCCCACAGTAAAATTGTCTTCAAGAGCACATTGCCATTGACTAGATTATGCAAATTTGGGCACTTCTAGTGAGAAACTGTTTCAGGATCTACACTTTCTGACTCACCACAGATACTGTTCAAGTAATATTATACCAAATTTTGAAACTATCCATCCAGCCATGCGATGTTTTCAAATCATTAATACCTAATCTGCAATTGCTAAAATGTGATACAAATAATAATCACTGTAAAATATTCCTGTGGCTCCATGGTTTTGAAGTACTTGAATCTCAATTCTGAATGTAAGACGAGGGCAATGGTGAGACTAGCACGTCCCTAAGACCTATATGAATGGGGAATTACGTTGTTCTGTAAAACTAACAACAGCACTGTAACAACTCAAGTTAAAAAATCACAACTTGAGGAAAACTCTCAATAAGGTTAGGAAAGTGTTCTGCTAAATTCCGACAGCAATTGAACCAAAAGTAATTATGCAGTTATCCAGCAAATTATCCTGTATATCAACTACGATCTGCACAACAGAGCATTTGATGTGCGCGGTAGACACTAAGAGAAATGTTTTCATAACATGTAATATTTATAATAATAAACGACTGCACAGGGCATATTTCTGCTTTTCAGTTGGTTTATGATGATGCAGCAAATGAAGTGATGCAAGTATTGAACATTTTAGAATACTTGTTGAATCATACAGTACTCTGTCCGCTAAAAAGAATCTCCTGAGTCTAGGCGAAATTAAATGCATTTTGTTTTAACGGCCACATATGAGAGGCTAACAGCAATATTCAACGCAACAAATTTTCTGATCTTTAGGCCCCTTAATTTTCATTATGCAGAGGTTTTACTGTATTTACACTATTAAAATACAACAAACTTATGGCATACATGTTTTAATAAACAAGTCTCATAAAATTAATAAGATAATAAATTAATATAAGGAATTATTGAGCAAGACTTAGAACTCATAATTTTGGGGTGAGCGAAGTACAATCGTCAATAATGAAGAACAGTAAAGACATGCTAGGGAATGAGGACCAAATGTGGATACTTCTGCCTGGGTTGAGAGCCCAGTCTAGCCTGTCCAGACAACATTTGTCTGATTAGCCAGCACAAAGCTGATATGAACCTCACACGGTCTAAGAGAAGTATCACACTGCAGATAGGCATGACTTGGGATGGAAAACATGATTAGAAGATGTAAGGATGTGGAATTGCATGCAAGTCATGTGCTGCACCAATGAAGTCTATTCACAACCTTCCACCCAAGCCAGGTTAACTGAGAGGAAAATGCGGCGAAGACCAGTACATGACCAAATTTCATATAGGTATATGCTAATGCTAGTGAAATGTAATAAAATTGTTTACAAAACAACGGGGGATTTTTTTAACCGTATGGCCGGAAAAATTCACAGGGTATGTGTTTCCAATGAAGTTGCTTAGCGATATATATTACACCTAGTGGTGGGTGCACAGGAAAGTTGTAATCCTAACAAACATGACCCTTAATTCCATAACCTTAAATAATAAAGTAAGAGCAGGATGTTCACCCAATTAAAACTCCCAAGTACGTCATTTGGGTTCAACATGATAAGGAGAGAAGGTGAAGAAAATTACATCACCACTTTCACACTGAGACACTTACGTCAACGTCATTGGGCTGCATCAAAATAACACAGCATGAACTACAACCGTGATATAGAAAACTCATTTCAATGAAGTACTATCATGTTCCAATTACAGGAGGATGAAGAAGGAAAAAGCACACGAACACGAAAACAATAAATTGGAAAACACGAGGCATATGCATAACGTTACACAGTATAAGAAAAGGAAGTTTTCGGCGGTGCTTGGAGTTTGAGAATACGGCAAGACCACCGAAGTTACAATAGTGTCAAAATTGAATCCTTTAAAAATTATAGTTAACGGAAAGCAGAAAGCTGGAGTCGAATTATGCTGGTGTGACAAAAGCGGACGACAACAGGTAGAGTAAACCTCCTTGCACCATGCAAAACACAGGTATTGCAATAGATTGTACAATAGTGAAGTAGGGGTGCATCTCTAGATGGCCCATTTCCAACAAAGGACACTCACTAAAATATTTTGTTAGTTAGGAAGAAAGAACTATTTCTTCAAAAACAAACCTTGCTGCTGCTGCATCATGCCACCCATCTGAGGACCAACACCAAATTGAGACCTCATCCCACCGGAAGACGGATTCGGATAGCCCGTCTGAAAAGTGTGCTGGGGACCAGCCATCCTAACAAGCTCCTATTGAATCAGACCAATATAAAGCATGGTAATTAAGCAATAGTTTAAAACAATGCATCATTCATGACATCCATCTATCAGGTAGACTACAGTAAATACAGGCCTTACGGGTGCAGAATAGTACTCCAGGCTTGCTAACTGACTTTAAACTCCAGAACAGTATTAATTTAACTTCCTTGTATAACTTAAGTGAAAAACTGATGGTAAGGGCAATTGCTACTTCCGACTAATCTGTTAAATGTACAATATCTGTGCGATTGAACTAATCCAACCAAACAATGCGTGAATGGCGCTCTTCATTTTCGACAAGAACGCCATGTGCGGCAGGTTTGACAACCGCTGCCAGTGTAAACAAAACCAAACAAAACCGCTAATCTGAAATCGAACGCACAGACTATAAAGATTTATCTATTATCCTTGATCGAACGCTTAGAACATTCAAGAAGCTCTTCGGATTGCTGTTATGGGCCGTGGGGTGGATCCAGATTCTGTAAGTAAATGCTAATCAATCCATATTTTTTTCTCCCTTCATGAAGAATTCCGATAAATTTCCTTATGGAATAGTTGTGTATGTTTTAGTTGTGCATCTTCTTCATAGAAACGACCGGTCGTGTTTTCCCTCATCCCGATTAATCTGAAAAAGTGTTTTCTAAGGAATATATTTTAGGACAGTAATTATGATGAATCGGTTTGGCCGTGAATAATGAAATATTTACATTTTTAAGATTTCCGTAGATTATATTACGTCATGTCGAGCTTGAGACGCCAAGGAAGTTGGCACACGTTAACAGCACACGGTAAGAAAACAAGAGAACATGGCGATTGGGTGCCAATTTATAGAGAGCGCAGAGGCAAAGTGTCGAGATAAAATGCTAAAAATTCGTAAAAAAAAGTATTCTGTATTGGAAATAGATGTAACAGATATTAAGAAAAGTATAACCAATATAAAAACATATTGAAATACATATTTATAACGTAAATAGGGAGAAATCGATAAAAAGATTATTAAAGAGAAAAGCATTCATTCGGGGACAAAACGGTCATTTGCACCTACTTTCTTTAAAGAAAATTAATGATAATAAATAACAGCATTACCATACCAAATGACAACAGAATGTGATACCGAGAAGTATAAAATTTAAGCCGCAAAGTGGTTCTGTACCGCTTTAAGACCGCATTACGGGAAGATTATACATTAAATGTATAAAAATCCGGGCATTTGCACTAAGTTTCTTCACGTGAATTTAAAGGTGATTTCCAGATCTACAAGCACACCGAATTTCAATGGGCACTGATACCTAGTTCACCTAGATTTCACCCTAGGAATCTGAAATTTCCAGTCGAAACCCGACTGAACTACAGTTTTTCCAACACACGGTAGCGAAGCGGGGCATTTGCACTTATTTTCTTCATGTCGTCCTTTAGAGAATAAGTATTTCTAATAGCTTGTGGATTTATAATAGTCTGTGATGCCTAGTTTACTAGAAATCAGGGGTGGAAATGTACTAATTTCCAGCCGAACCCCGACTTCAAGGTAGTAATTCCATCACACGGTATAGAAGTCGGGCATTTGCACTATATTTCTTCACGTAAATATGACAAGTAATACTACTTCTACTGTATTCCAAAATTTCAACACCCCTGGATACCTAGTTCAATAGTAATTGTGCCTCAAAGTCGGATATTGCATCGCGGATTCAGGTACCGCCGTCTAAGCGACCTCAATGAAGTATTTCCATCACACGGTATGGAAGACGGGCATTTGCACTAAGTTTCTCTATGTAAATGTAAATGTCATATGTAGATCTACTAGCACGCCGAATTTCAATGGGCACTGATACCTAGTTCACCTAGATTTCTGCCTAGGAATATGAAATTTCCAGCCGGAACCCGACGGAACTACAGTTTTTCCAACACACGGTAACGAAGCGGGGCTTTGCACTTATTTTCTTCATGTCGTCCTTTAGACAATATAGATTTCTAAAGGCTGGTCGATTTATAATAGTCTGTGATGCCTAGTTTACTAGAAATCAGGGGTCGAAATGTACTAATTTCCAGCCGAACCCCGACTTCAACGTAGTAATTCCATCACACGGTATAGAAGTCGGGCATTTGCACTATATTTCTTCACGTAAATATGACAAGTAATACTACTTCTACTGTATTCCAAAATTTCAACACCCCTGGATACCTAGTTCAATAGCAATTGTGCCTCAAAGTCGGATATTGCATCGCGGATTCAGGTACCGCCGGCTAAACGACCTCAATAAAGTATTTCCATCACACGGTATGGAAGCCGGGCATTTGCACTAAGTTTCTCTATGTATATGTAAAGTTCATATGCAGATCTACAAGTACGCCGAATTTCAATGGGCACTGATACCTAGTTCACCTAGATTTCTGCCTAGGAATATGAAATTTCCAGCCGGAACCCGACTGAACTACAGTTTTTCCAACACACGGTAACGAAGCGGGGAATTTGCACTTATTTTCTTCATGTCGTCCTTTAGAGAATAAGGATTTCTAATGGATTGTCAATTAATAATAGTCTGTGATGTCTAGTTTACTAGAAATCAGGGGTCGAAAAATACTAATTACCTGCCGAACCCCGACTTCAGGGTAGTAATTCCATCACACGGTATAGAAGTCGGGCATTTGCACTATATTTCTTCACGTAAATATGACAAATAATACTACTTCTACTGTATTCCAAAATTTCAACACCCCTGGATACCTAGTTCACTAGCAATTGTGCCTCAAAGTCGGATATTGCATCGCGGATCCAGGTTTCGCTGGCAAGCGACCTCAATGAAGTATTTCCATCACACGGTATGGAAGCCGGGCATTTGCACTAAGTTTCTCTATGTAAATGTAAAGGTCATATGTAGATCTACTAGCACGCCGAATTTCAATGGGCACTGATACCTAGTTCACCTAGATTTCTGCCTAGGAATCTGAAATTTCCAGCCGGAACCCGACTGAACTACAGTTTTTCCCACACGGTAACGAAGCGGGGAATTTGCACTATTTTTCTTCATGTTGTCCTTTAGAGAATAAGGATTTCTAATGGCTTGCGGATTTATAATAGTCTGTGATGCCTAGTTTACTAGAAATCAGTTGTCGAAAATTACTAATTTCCAGCCGAACCCCGACTTCAAGGTAGTAATTCCATCACACGGTATAGAAGTCGGGCATTTGCACTATATTTCTTCACGTAAATATGACAAGTAATACTACTTCTACTGTATTCCAAAATTTCAACACCCCTGGATACCTAGTTCAATGGCAATTGTGCCTCAAAGTCGGATATTGCATCGCGGATTCAGGTACCGCCGGCTAAGCGACCTCAATGAAGTATTTCCATCACACGGTATGGAAGCCGGGCATTTGCACTAAGTTTCTCTATGTATATGTAAAGTTCATATGCAGATCTACAAGCACGCCGAATTTCAATGGGCACTGATACCTAGTTCACCTAGATTTCTGCCTAGGAATATGAAATTTCCAGCCGGAACCCGACTGAACTACAGTTTTTCCAACACACGGTAACGAAGCGGGGAATTTGCACTTATTTTCTTCATGTCGTCCTTTAGACAATAAGGATTTCTAATGGCTTGTCGATTTATAAAAGTCTGTGATGCCTAGTTTACTAGAAATCAGGGGTCGAAATGTACTAATTTCCAGCCGAACCCCGACTTCAAGGTAGTAATTCCATCACACGGTATAGAAGTGGGGCATTTGCACTATATTTCTTCACGTAAATATGACAAGTGATACTGCTTCTACTGTATTCCAAAATTTCAACACCCCTGGATACCTAGTTCAATAGCAATTGTGCCTCAAAGTCGGATATTGCATCGCGGATTCCGGTACCGCCGTCTAAGCGACCTCAATGAAGTATTTCCATCACACGGTATGGAAGCCGGGCATTTGCACTAAGGTTCTTCACGTGAATTTAAAGGTGATTTGCAGATCTACAAGCACACCGAATTTCAATGGGCACTGATACCTAGTTCACCTAGATTTCATCCTAGGAATCTGAAATTTCCAGCCGGAACCCACTGAACTACAGTTTTTCCAACACACGGTAACGAAACGGGGCATTTGCACATATTTTCTTCATGTCGTCCTTTAGACAATAAGGATTTCTAATGGCTTGTCGATTTATAAAAGTCTGTGATTCCTAGTTTACTAGAAATCAGGGTTTAAAATGTACTAATTTCCAGCCGAACCCCGACTTCAAGGTAGTAATTCCATCACACGGTATAGAAGTCGGGCATTTGCACTATATTTCTTCACGTAAATATGACAAGTAATACTACTTCTACTGTATTCCAAAATTTCAACACCCCTGGATACCTAGTTCAATAGCAATTGTGCCTCAAAGTCGGATATTGCATCGCGGATTCAGGTACCGCCGTCTAAGCGACCTCAATGAAGTATTTCCATCACACGGTATGGAAGCCGGGCATTTGCACTAAGTTTCTCTATGGATATGTAAAGTTCATATGCAGATCTACAAGTACGCCGAATTTCAATGGGCACTGATACCTAGTTCACCTAGATTTCTGCCTAGGAATATGAAATTTCCATCCGGAACCCGACTGAAACACAGTTTTTCCAACACACGGTAACGAAGCGGGGCATTTGCACTTATTTTCTTCATGTCGTCCTTTAGACAATAAGGATTTCTAAAGGCTGGTGGATTTATAATAGTCTGTGATGTCTAGTTTACTAGAAATCAGGGGTCGAAATGTACTAATTTCCAGCCGAACCCCGACTTCAACGTAATAATTCCATCACACGGTATAGAAGTCGGGCATTTGCACTATATTTCTTCACGTAAATATGACAAGTAATACTACTTCTACTGTATTCCAAAATTTCAACACCCCTGGATACCTAGTTCAATAGCAATTGTGCCTCAAAGTCGGATATTGCATCGCGGATTCAGGTACCGCCGGCTAAACGACCTCAATAAAGTATTTCCATCACACGGTATGGAAGCCGGGCATTTGCACTAAGTTTCTCTATGTATATGTAAAGTTCATATGCAGATCTACAAGTACGCCGAATTTCAATGGGCACTGATACCTAGTTCACCTAGATTTCTGCCTAGGAATATGAAATTTCCAGCCGGAACCCGACTGAACTACAGTTTTTCCAACACACGGTAACGAAGCGGGGAATTTGCACTTATTTTCTTCTTGTCGTCCTTTAGAGAATAAGGATTTCTAATGGATTGTCAATTAATAATAGTCTGTGATGTCTAGTTTACTAGAAATCAGGGGTCGAAAATTACTAATTTCCAGCCGAACCCCGACTTCAAGGTAGTAATTCCAACACACGGTATAGAAGTCGGACATTTGCACTATATTTCTTCACGTAAATATGATAAATAATACTACGTCTACTGTATTCCAAAATAACAACACCCCTAGATACCTAGTTTACTAGCAATTTTGCCTCAAAATCGGATATTGCATCACGGATTCAGGTACCGCCGGCTAAGCGACCTCAATGAAGTATTTCCATCACACGGTATCGAAGACGGGCATTTGCACTAAGTTTCTCTATGTAAATGTAAAGGTCATATGTAGATCTACTAGCACGCCGAATTTCAATGGGCACTGATACCTAGTTCACCTAGATTTCTGCCTAGGAATCTGAAATTTCCAGCCGGAACCCGACTGAACTACAGTTTTTCCCACACGGTAACGAAGCGGGGAATTTGCACTATTTTTCTTCATGTTGTCCTTTAGAGAATAAGGATTTCTAATGGCTTGCGGATTTATAATAGTCTGTGATGCCTAGTTTACTAGAAATCAGGTGTCGAAAATTACTAATTTCCAGCCGAACCCCGACTTCAAGGTAGTAATTCCATCACACGGTATAGAAGTCGGGCATTTGCACTATATTTATTCACGGAAATATGACAAGTAATACTACTTCTACTGTATTGCAAATTTTCAACACCCCTGGAAACCTAGTTTACTAGCAATTGTGCCTCAAAGTCGGATATTTCATCGCGGATTCAGGTTTCGCCGTCTAAGCGACCTCAATGAAGTATTTCCATCACACGGTATGGAAGCCGGGCATTTGCACTAAGGTTCTTCACGTGAATTTAAAGGTGATTTGCAGATATACAAGCACACCGAATTTCAATGGGCACTGATACCTAGTTCACCTAGATTTCATCCTAGGAATCTGAAATTTCCAGCCGGAACCCGACTGAACTACAGTTTTTCCAACACACGGTAACGAAGCGAGGCATTTGCACATATTTTCTTCATGTCGTCCTTTAGAGAAGAAGTGTTTCTAATGGCTTGTCGATTTATAATAGTCTGTGATTCCTAGTTTACTAGAAATCAGGTGTCGAAAATTACCAATTTCCAGCCGAACCCCGACTTCAAGGTAGTAATTCCATCACACGGTATAGAAGTCGGGCATTTGCACTATATTTCTTCACGTAAATATGACAAGTGATACTGCTTCTACTGTATTCCAAAATTTCAACACCCCTGGATACCTAGTTCAATAGCAATTGTGCCTCAAAGTCGGATATTGCATCGCGGATTCCGGTACCGCCGTCTAAGCGACCTCAATGAAGTATTTCCATCACACGGTATGGAAGCCGGGCATTTGCACTAAGGTTCTTCACGTGAATTTAAAGGTGATTTGCAGATCTACAAGCACACCGAATTTCAATGGGCACTGATACCTAGTTCACCTAGATTTCATCCTAGGAATCTGAAATTTCCAGCCCGAACCCGACTGAACTACAGTTTTTCCAACACACGGTAACGAAACGGGGCATTTGTACATATTTTCTTCATGTCGTCCTTTAGACAATAAGGATTTCTAATGGCTTGTCGATTTATAAAAGTCTGTGATTCCTAGTTTACTAGAAATCAGGGTTCGAAATGTACTAATTTCCAGCCGAACCCCGACTTCAAGGTAGTAATTCCATCACACGGTATAGAAGTCGGGCATTTGCACTATATTTCTTCACGTAAATATGACAAGTAATACTACTTCTACTGTATTCCAAAATTTCAACACCCCTGGATACCTAGTTCAATAGCAATTGTGCCTCAAAGTCGGATATTGCATCGCGGATTCAGGTACCGCCGTCTAAGCGACCTCAATGAAGTATTTCCATCACACGGTATGGAAGCCGGGCATTTGCACTAAGTTTCTCTATGGATATGTAAAGTTCATATGCAGATCTACAAGTACGCCGAATTTCAATGGGCACTGATACCTAGTTCACCTAGATTTCTGCCTAGGAATATGAAATTTCCATCCGGAACCCGACTGAAACACAGTTTTTCCAACACACGGTAACGAAGCGGGGCATTTGCACTTATTTTCTTCATGTCGTCCTTTAGACAATAAGGATTTCTAAAGGCTGGTGGATTTATAATAGTCTGTGATGTCTAGTTTACTAGAAATCAGGGGTCGAAATGTACTAATTTCCAGCCGAACCCCGACTTCAACGTAGTAATTCCATCACACGGTATAGAAGTCGGGCATTTGCACTATATTTCTTCACGTAAATATGACAAGTAATACTACTTCTACTGTATTCCAAAATTTCAACACCCCTGGATACCTAGTTCAATAGCAATTGTGCCTCAAAGTCGGATATTGCATCGCGGATTCAGGTACCGCCGGCTAAACGACCTCAATAAAGTATTTCCATCACACGGTATGGAAGCCGGGCATTTGCACTAAGTTTCTCTATGTATATGTAAAGTTCATATGCAGATCTACAAGTACGCCGAATTTCAATGGGCACTGATACCTAGTTCACCTAGATTTCTGCCTAGGAATATGAAATTTCCAGCCGGAACCCGACTGAACTACAGTTTTTCCAACACACGGTAACGAAGCGGGGAATTTGCACTTATTTTCTTCTTGTCGTCCTTTAGAGAATAAGGATTTCTAATGGATTGTCGATTTATAAAAGTCTGTGATTCCTAGTTTACTAGAAATCAGGGGTCGAAAAATACTAATTACCTGCCGAACCCCGACTTCAGGGTAGTAATTCCATCACACGGTATAGAAGTCGGGCATTTGCACTATATTTCTTCACGTAAATATGACAAGTGATACTGCTTCTACTGTATTCCAAAATTTCAACACCCCTGGATACCTAGTTCACTAGCAATTGTGCCTCAAAGTCGGATATTGCATCGCGGATCCAGGTTTCGCTGGCAAGCGACCTCAATGAAGTATTTCCATCACACGGTATGGAAGCCGGGCATTTGCACTAAGTTTCTTCTCGACAATTTAAAGGTGATACGCAGATCTACAAGCACACAGAATTTCAATGGGCACTGATACCTAGTTCACCTAGATTTCCGCCTAGGAATCTGAAATTTCCAGTCGGAACCCGACTGAACTACAGTTTTTCCAACACGCGGTAACGAAGCGGGGCATTTGCGCTTATTTTCTTCGTGTCGTCCTTTAGAGAAGAAGTATTTCTAATGGCTTGCGGATTTATTATAGTCTGTGATGCCTAGTTTACTAGAAATCAGGGGTCGAAAATTACTAATTTCCAGCCGAACCCCGACTTCAAGGTAGTAATTCCAACACACGGTATAGAAGTCGGACATTTGCACTATATTTCTTCACGTAAATATGATAAATAATACTACGTCTACTGTATTCCAAAATAACAACACCCCTAGATACCTAGTTTACTAGCAATTTTGCCTCAAAATCGGATATTGCATCACGGATTCAGGTACCGCCGGCTAAGCGACCTCAATGAAGTATTTCCATCACACGGTATCGAAGACGGGCATTTGCACTAAGTTTCTCTATGTAAATGTAAAGGTCATATGTAGATCTACTAGCACGCCGAATTTCAATGGGCACTGATACCTAGTTCACCTAGATTTCTGCCTAGGAATCTGAAATTTCCAGCCGGAAGCCGACTGAACTACAGTTTTTCCCACACGGTAACGAAGCGGGGAATTTGCACTATTTTTCTTCATGTTGTCCTTTAGAGAATAAGGATTTCTAATGGCTTGCGGATTTATAATAGTCTGTGATGCCTAGTTTACTAGAAATCAGGTGTCGAAAATTACTAATTTCCAGCCGAACCCCGACTTCAAGGTAGTAATTCCATCACACGGTATAGAAGTCGGGCATTTGCACTATATTTATTCACGTAAATATGACAAGTAATACTACTTCTACTGTATTGCAAATTTTCAACACCCCTGGATACCTAGTTTACTAGCAATTGTGCCTCAAAGTCGGATATTTCATCGCGGATTCAGGTTTCGCCGTCTAAGCGACCTCAATGAAGTATTTCCATCACACGGTATGGAAGCCGGGCATTTGCACTAAGGTTCTTCACGTGAATTTAAAGGTGATTTGCAGATCTACAAGCACACCGAATTTCAATGGGCACTGATACCTAGTTCACCTAGATTTCATCCTAGGAATCTGAAATTTCCAGCCGGAACCCGACTGAACTACAGTTTTTCCAACACACGGTAACGAAGCGAGGCATTTGCACATATTTTCTTCATGTCGTCCTTTAGAGAAGAAGTGTTTCTAATGGCTTGTCGATTTATAATAGTCTGTGATTCCTAGTTTACTAGAAATCAGGTGTCGAAAATTACCAATTTCCAGCCGAACCCCGACTTCAAGGTAGTAATTCCATCACACGGTATAGAAGTCGGGCATTTGCACTATATTTCTTCACGTAAATATGACAAGTGATACTGCTTCTACTGTATTCCAAAATTTCAACACCCCTGGATACCTAGTTCAATAGCAATTGTGCCTCAAAGTCGGATATTGCATCGCGGATTCCGGTACCGCCGTCTAAGCGACCTCAATGAAGTATTTCCATCACACGGTATGGAAGCCGGGCATTTGCACTAAGGTTCTTCACGTGAATTTAAAGGTGATTTGCAGATCTACAAGCACACCGAATTTCAATGGGCACTGATACCTAGTTCACCTAGATTTCATCCTAGGAATCTGAAATTTCCAGCCGGAACCCGACTGAACTACAGTTTTTCCAACACACGGTAACGAAACGGGGCATTTGCACATATTTTCTTCATGTCGTCCTTTAGACAATAAGGATTTCTAATGGCTTGTCGATTTATAAAAGTCTGTGATTCCTAGTTTACTAGAAATCAGGGTTCGAAATGTACTAATTTCCAGCCGAACCCCGACTTCAAGGTAGTAATTCCATCACACGGTATAGAAGTCGGGCATTTGCACTATATTTCTTCACGTAAATATGACAAGTAATACTACTTCTACTGTATTCCAAAATTTCAACACCCCTGGATACCTAGTTCAATAGCAATTGTGCCTCAAAGTCGGATATTGCATCGCGGATTCAGGTACCGCCGTCTAAGCGACCTCAATGAAGTATTTCCATCACACGGTATGGAAGCCGGGCATTTGCACTAAGTTTCTCTATGGATATGTAAAGTTCATATGCAGATCTACAAGTACGCCGAATTTCAATGGGCACTGATACCTAGTTCACCTAGATTTCTGCCTAGGAATATGAAATTTCCATCCGGAACCCGACTGAAACACAGTTTTTCCAACACACGGTAACGAAGCGGGGCATTTGCACTTATTTTCTTCATGTCGTCCTTTAGACAATAAGGATTTCTAAAGGCTGGTGGATTTATAATAGTCTGTGATGTCTAGTTTACTAGAAATCAGGGGTCGAAATGTACTAATTTCCAGCCGAACCCCGACTTCAACGTAGTAATTCCATCACACGGTATAGAAGTCGGGCATTTGCACTATATTTCTTCACGTAAATATGACAAGTAATACTACTTCTACTGTATTCCAAAATTTCAACACCCCTGGATACCTAGTTCAATAGCAATTGTGCCTCAAAGTCGGATATTGCATCGCGGATTCAGGTACCGCCGGCTAAACGACCTCAATAAAGTATTTCCATCACACGGTATGGAAGCCGGGCATTTGCACTAAGTTTCTCTATGTATATGTAAAGTTCATATGCAGATCTACAAGTACGCCGAATTTCAATGGGCACTGATACCTAGTTCACCTAGATTTCTGCCTAGGAATATGAAATTTCCAGCCGGAACCCGACTGAACTACAGTTTTTCCAACACACGGTAACGAAGCGGGGAATTTGCACTTATTTTCTTCTTGTCGTCCTTTAGAGAATAAGGATTTCTAATGGATTGTCAATTAATAATAGTCTGTGATGTCTAGTTTACTAGAAATCAGGGGTCGAAAAATACTAATTACCTGCCGAACCCCGACTTCAGGGTAGTAATTCCATCACACGGTATAGAAGTCGGGCATTTGCACTATATTTCTTCACGTAAATATGACAAGTGATACTGCTTCTACTGTATTCCAAAATTTCAACACCCCTGGATACCTAGTTCACTAGCAATTGTGCCTCAAAGTCGGATATTGCATCGCGGATCCAGGTTTCGCTGGCAAGCGACCTCAATGAAGTATTTCCATCACACGGTATGGAAGCCGGGCATTTGCACTAAGTTTCTTCTCGACAATTTAAAGGTGATACGCAGATCTACAAGCACACAGAATTTCAATGGGCACTGATACCTAGTTCACCTAGATTTCCGCCTAGGAATCTGAAATTTCCAGTCGGAACCCGACTGAACTACAGTTTTTCCAACACGCGGTAACGAAGCGGGGCATTTGCGCTTATTTTCTTCGTGTCGTCCTTTAGAGAAGAAGTATTTCTAATGGCTTGCGGATTTATTATAGTCTGTGATGCCTAGTTTACTAGAAATCAGGGGTCGAAAATTACTAATTTCCAGCCGAACCCCGACTTCAAGGTAGTAATTCCAACACACGGTATAGAAGTCGGACATTTGCACTATATTTCTTCACGTAAATATGATAAATAATACTACGTCTACTGTATTCCAAAATAACAACACCCCTAGATACCTAGTTTACTAGCAATTTTGCCTCAAAATCGGATATTGCATCACGGATTCAGGTACCGCCGGCTAAGCGACCTCAATGAAGTATTTCCATCACACGGTATCGAAGACGGGCATTTGCACTAAGTTTCTCTATGTAAATGTAAAGGTCATATGTAGATCTACTAGCACGCCGAATTTCAATGGGCACTGATACCTAGTTCACCTAGATTTCTGCCTAGGAATCTGAAATTTCCAGCCGGAAGCCGACTGAACTACAGTTTTTCCCACACGGTAACGAAGCGGGGAATTTGCACTATTTTTCTTCATGTTGTCCTTTAGAGAATAAGGATTTCTAATGGCTTGCGGATTTATAATAGTCTGTGATGCCTAGTTTACTAGAAATCAGGTGTCGAAAATTACTAATTTCCAGCCGAACCCCGACTTCAAGGTAGTAATTCCATCACACGGTATAGAAGTCGGGCATTTGCACTATATTTATTCACGGAAATATGACAAGTAATACTACTTCTACTGTATTGCAAATTTTCAACACCCCTGGAAACCTAGTTTACTAGCAATTGTGCCTCAAAGTCGGATATTTCATCGCGGATTCAGGTTTCGCCGTCTAAGCGACCTCAATGAAGTATTTCCATCACACGGTATGGAAGCCGGGCATTTGCACTAAGGTTCTTCACGTGAATTTAAAGGTGATTTGCAGATCTACAAGCACACCGAATTTCAATGGGCACTGATACCTAGTTCACCTAGATTTCATCCTAGGAATCTGAAATTTCCAGCCGGAACCCGACTGAACTACAGTTTTTCCAACACACGGTAACGAAGCGAGGCATTTGCACATATTTTCTTCATGTCGTCCTTTAGAGAAGAAGTGTTTCTAATGGCTTGTCGATTTATAATAGTCTGTGATTCCTAGTTTACTAGAAATCAGGTGTCGAAAATTACCAATTTCCAGCCGAACCCCGACTTCAAGGTAGTAATTCCATCACACGGTATAGAAGTCGGGCATTTGCACTATATTTCTTCACGTAAATATGACAAGTGATACTGCTTCTACTGAATTCCAAAATTTCAACACCCCTGGATACCTAGTTCAATAGCAATTGTGCCTCAAAGTCGGATATTGCATCGCGGATTCCGGTACCGCCGTCTAAGCGACCTCAATGAAGTATTTCCATCACACGGTATGGAAGCCGGGCATTTGCACTAAGGTTCTTCACGTGAATTTAAAGGTGATTTGCAGATCTACAAGCACACCGAATTTCAATGGGCACTGATACCTAGTTCACCTAGATTTCATCCTAGGAATCTGAAATTTCCAGCCGGAACCCGACTGAACTACAGTTTTTCCAACACACGGTAACGAAACGGGGCATTTGCACATATTTTCTTCATGTCGTCCTTTAGACAATAAGGATTTCTAATGGCTTGTCGATTTATAAAAGTCTGTGATTCCTAGTTTACTAGAAATCAGGGTTCGAAATGTACTAATTTCCAGCCGAACCCCGACTTCAAGGTAGTAATTCCATCACACGGTATAGAAGTCGGGCATTTGCACTATATTTCTTCACGTAAATATGACAAGTAATACTACTTCTACTGTATTCCAAAATTTCAACACCCCTGGATACCTAGTTCAATAGCAATTGTGCCTCAAAGTCGGATATTGCATCGCGGATTCAGGTACCGCCGTCTAAGCGACCTCAATGAAGTATTTCCATCACACGGTATGGAAGCCGGGCATTTGCACTAAGTTTCTCTATGGATATGTAAAGTTCATATGCAGATCTACAAGTACGCCGAATTTCAATGGGCACTGATACCTAGTTCACCTAGATTTCTGCCTAGGAATATGAAATTTCCATCCGGAACCCGACTGAAACACAGTTTTTCCAACACACGGTAACGAAGCGGGGCATTTGCACTTATTTTCTTCATGTCGTCCTTTAGACAATAAGGATTTCTAAAGGCTGGTGGATTTATAATAGTCTGTGATGTCTAGTTTACTAGAAATCAGGGGTCGAAATGTACTAATTTCCAGCCGAACCCCGACTTCAACGTAGTAATTCCATCACACGGTATAGAAGTCGGGCATTTGCACTATATTTCTTCACGTAAATATGACAAGTAATACTACTTCTACTGTATTCCAAAATTTCAACACCCCTGGATACCTAGTTCATAGCAATTGTGCCTCAAAGTCGGATATTGCATCGCGGATTCAGGTACCGCCGTCTAAGCGACCTCAATGAAGTATTTCCATCACACGGTATGGAAGCCGGGCATTTGCACTAAGTTTCTCTATGGATATGTAAAGTTCATATGCAGATCTACAAGTACGCCGAATTTCAATGGGCACTGATACCTAGTTCACCTAGATTTCTGCCTAGGAATATGAAATTTCCATCCGGAACCCGACTGAAACACAGTTTTTCCAACACACGGTAACGAAGCGGGGCATTTGCACTTATTTTCTTCATGTCGTCCTTTAGACAATAAGGATTTCTAAAGGCTGGTGGATTTATAATAGTCTGTGATGTCTAGTTTACTAGAAATCAGGGGTCGAAATGTACTAATTTCCAGCCGAACCCCGACTTCAACGTAGTAATTCCATCACACGGTATAGAAGTCGGGCATTTGCACTATATTTCTTCACGTAAATATGACAAGTAATACTACTTCTACTGTATTCCAAAATTTCAACTTCCCTGGATACCTAGTTCAATAGCAATTGTGCCTCAAAGTCGGATATTGCATCGCGGATTCAGGTACCGCCGGCTAAACGACCTCAATAAAGTATTTCCATCACACGGTATGGAAGCCGGGCATTTGCACTAAGTTTCTCTATGTATATGTAAAGTTCATATGCAGATCTACAAGTACGCCGAATTTCAATGGGCACTGATACCTAGTTCACCTAGATTTCTGCCTAGGAATATGAAATTTCCAGCCGGAACCCGACTGAACTACAGTTTTTCCAACACACGGTAACGAAGCGGGGAATTTGCACTTATTTTCTTCTTGTCGTCCTTTAGAGAATAAGGATTTCTAATGGATTGTCAATTAATAATAGTCTGTGATGTCTAGTTTACTAGAAATCAGGGGTCGAAAAATACTAATTACCTGCCGAACCCCGACTTCAGGGTAGTAATTCCATCACACGGTATAGAAGTCGGGCATTTGCACTATATTTCTTCACGTAAATATGACAAATAATACTACTTCTACTGTATTCCAAAATTTCAACACCCCTGGATACCTAGTTCACTAGCAATTGTGCCTCAAAGTCGGATATTGCATCGCGGATCCAGGTTTCGCTGGCAAGCGACCTCAATGAAGTATTTCCATCACACGGTATGGAAGCCGGGCATTTGCACTAAGTTTCTTCTCGACAATTTAAAGGTGATACGCAGATCTACAAGCACACAGAATTTCAATGGGCACTGATACCTAGTTCACCTAGATTTCCGCCTAGGAATCTGAAATTTCCAGTCGGAACCCGACTGAACTACAGTTTTTCCAACACGCGGTAACGAAGCGGGGCATTTGCGCTTATTTTCTTCGTGTCGTCCTTTAGAGAAGAAGTATTTCTAATGGCTTGCGGATTTATTATAGTCTGTGATGCCTAGTTTACTAGAAATCAGGGGTCGAAAATTACTAATTTCCAGCCGAACCCCGACTTCAAGGTAGTAATTCCAACACACGGTATAGAAGTCGGACATTTGCACTATATTTCTTCACGTAAATATGATAAATAATACTACGTCTACTGTATTCCAAAATAACAACACCCCTTGATACCTAGTTTACTAGCAATTTTGCCTCAAAATCGGATATTGCATCACGGATTCAGGTACCGCCGGCTAAGCGACCTCAATGAAGTATTTCCATCACACGGTATCGAAGACGGGCATTTGCACTAAGTTTCTCTATGTAAATGTAAAGGTCATATGTAGATCTACTAGCACGCCGAATTTCAATGGGCACTGATACCTAGTTCACCTAGATTTCTGCCTAGGAATCTGAAATTTCCAGCCGGAAGCCGACTGAACTACAGTTTTTCCCACACGGTAACGAAGCGGGGAATTTGCACTATTTTTCTTCATGTTGTCCTTTAGAGAATAAGGATTTCTAATGGCTTGCGGATTTATAATAGTCTGTGATGCCTAGTTTACTAGAAATCAGGTGTCGAAAATTACTAATTTCCAGCCGAACCCCGACTTCAAGGTAGTAATTCCATCACACGGTATAGAAGTCGGGCATTTGCACTATATTTATTCACGGAAATATGACAAGTAATACTACTTCTACTGTATTGCAAATTTTCAACACCCCTGGATACCTAGTTTACTAGCAATTGTGCCTCAAAGTCGGATATTTCATCGCGGATTCAGGTTTCGCCGTCTAAGCGACCTCAATGAAGTATTTCCATCACACGGTATGGAAGCCGGGCATTTGCACTAAGGTTCTTCACGTGAATTTAAAGGTGATTTGCAGATCTACAAGCACACCGAATTTCAATGGGCACTGATACCTAGTTCACCTAGATTTCATCCTAGGAATCTGAAATTTCCAGCCGGAACCCGACTGAACTACAGTTTTTCCAACACACGGTAACGAAGCGAGGCATTTGCACATATTTTCTTCATGTCGTCCTTTAGAGAAGAAGTGTTTCTAATGGCTTGTCGATTTATAATAGTCTGTGATTCCTAGTTTACTAGAAATCAGGTGTCGAAAATTACCAATTTCCAGCCGAACCCCGACTTCAAGGTAGTAATTCCATCACACGGTATAGAAGTCGGGCATTTGCACTATATTTCTTCACGTAAATATGACAAGTGATACTGCTTCTACTGTATTCCAAAATTTCAACACCCCTGGATACCTAGTTCAATAGCAATTGTGCCTCAAAGTCGGATATTGCATCGCGGATTCCGGTACCGCCGTCTAAGCGACCTCAATGAAGTATTTCCATCACACGGTATGGAAGCCGGGCATTTGCACTAAGGTTCTTCACGTGAATTTAAAGGTGATTTGCAGATCTACAAGCACACCGAATTTCAATGGGCACTGATACCTAGTTCACCTAGATTTCATCCTAGGAATCTGAAATTTCCAGCCGGAACCCGACTGAACTACAGTTTTTCCAACACACGGTAACGAAACGGGGCATTTGCACATATTTTCTTCATGTCGTCCTTTAGACAATAAGGATTTCTAATGGCTTGTCGATTTATAAAAGTCTGTGATTCCTAGTTTACTAGAAATCAGGGTTCGAAATGTACTAATTTCCAGCCGAACCCCGACTTCAAGGTAGTAATTCCATCACACGGTATAGAAGTCGGGCATTTGCACTATATTTCTTCACGTAAATATGACAAGTAATACTACTTCTACTGTATTCCAAAATTTCAACACCCCTGGATACCTAGTTCAATAGCAATTGTGCCTCAAAGTCGGATATTGCATCGCGGATTCAGGTACCGCCGTCTAAGCGACCTCAATGAAGTATTTCCATCACACGGTATGGAAGCCGGGCATTTGCACTAAGTTTCTCTATGGATATGTAAAGTTCATATGCAGATCTACAAGTACGCCGAATTTCAATGGGCACTGATACCTAGTTCACCTAGATTTCTGCCTAGGAATATGAAATTTCCATCCGGAACCCGACTGAAACACAGTTTTTCCAACACACGGTAACGAAGCGGGGCATTTGCACTTATTTTCTTCATGTCGTCCTTTAGACAATAAGGATTTCTAAAGGCTGGTGGATTTATAATAGTCTGTGATGTCTAGTTTACTAGAAATCAGGGGTCGAAATGTACTAATTTCCAGCCGAACCCCGACTTCAACGTAGTAATTCCATCACACGGTATAGAAGTCGGGCATTTGCACTATATTTCTTCACGTAAATATGACAAGTAATACTACTTCTACTGTATTCCAAAATTTCAACACCCCTGGATACCTAGTTCAATAGCAATTGTGCCTCAAAGTCGGATATTGCATCGCGGATTCAGGTACCGCCGGCTAAACGACCTCAATAAAGTATTTCCATCACACGGTATGGAAGCCGGGCATTTGCACTAAGTTTCTCTATGTATATGTAAAGTTCATATGCAGATCTACAAGTACGCCGAATTTCAATGGGCACTGATACCTAGTTCACCTAGATTTCTGCCTAGGAATATGAAATTTCCAGCCGGAACCCGACTGAACTACAGTTTTTCCAACACACGGTAACGAAGCGGGGAATTTGCACTTATTTTCTTCTTGTCGTCCTTTAGAGAATAAGGATTTCTAATGGATTGTCAATTAATAATAGTCTGTGATGTCTAGTTTACTAGAAATCAGGGGTCGAAAAATACTAATTACCTGCCGAACCCCGACTTCAGGGTAGTAATTCCATCACACGGTATAGAAGTCGGGCATTTGCACTATATTTCTTCACGTAAATATGACAAGTGATACTGCTTCTACTGTATTCCAAAATTTCAACACCCCTGGATACCTAGTTCACTAGCAATTGTGCCTCAAAGTCGGATATTGCATCGCGGATCCAGGTTTCGCTGGCAAGCGACCTCAATGAAGTATTTCCATCACACGGTATGGAAGCCGGGCATTTGCACTAAGTTTCTTCTCGACAATTTAAAGGTGATACGCAGATCTACAAGCACACAGAATTTCAATGGGCACTGATACCTAGTTCACCTAGATTTCCGCCTAGGAATCTGAAATTTCCAGTCGGAACCCGACTGAACTACAGTTTTTCCAACACGCGGTAACGAAGCGGGGCATTTGCGCTTATTTTCTTCGTGTCGTCCTTTAGAGAAGAAGTATTTCTAATGGCTTGCGGATTTATTATAGTCTGTGATGCCTAGTTTACTAGAAATCAGGGGTCGAAAATTACTAATTTCCAGCCGAACCCCGACTTCAAGGTAGTAATTCCAACACACGGTATAGAAGTCGGACATTTGCACTATATTTCTTCACGTAAATATGACAAATAATACTACTTCTACTGTTGTCCAAAATTTCAACACCCCTGGATACCTAGTTCCTTAGAAATTGTGCCTCAAAGTCGGATATTGCATCGTCGAATCAGGTTTCGCCGGCTAAGCGACCTCAATGAAGTATTTCCATCACACGGTATGGAAGCCGGGCATTTGCACTAAGTTTTTTCTCGTGAATTTAAAGGTGATACGCAGATCTACAAGCACACCGAATTTAAATGGGCACTGATACCTAGTTCACCTAGAAGTTCCCCTCATCAAAGGAGGACGCCAGATACTTCCAAGGTAATTTCTCTAGCAGAGGGTTGTTGAGCACTTTTTGCAGGACCATCTAGCCTTCATGCGACATAACACACATTTCAATTGTTTCTAACGTTCCCGAGAAAAGATTTACATTGCCTAACTCAGCGTTTATACCACATTTCCGTACTTTGTTCCTCTTAGGACTTGCATTGCTCAGGTAGATTCCGACAATCATTATTCGAAAGTGCAATTGGATTCAGTTTTTCTTCTGCGGCGACTAAAAGCCATTTTCAAGCGTTAGTTTCAGTCATATGTAGCATATATGTAAACAAAACCCACCACTACTTCCATCCCTTAACTGCTGTTCTGTACGAAGTAATTCATTGAAAATGAATGTTAACGCCACCCATGCCAACCGTGTATGGCACAAAAGGAGCCGGCTGTTGGGTATTTATTTAGGTCTTTTCCACTTTTGGCGAGCGTTCTACGTACTTTAGTGGTTCAACAAAATGATAATTTGTAAGAATCTAACGAATGCTTTTATCTTTCCCCATTGCGCGGAGAATATCATCACTGTCATCAAAGCGGAAATCTTTTTTTCCTTAATTTCTTCACCATCTCCTTTGAAGGACTGAAACGGCATTTATGAACTCTGTCATCTGTTACGGAACCAATTGCTCGGATATATTTCGTTTTGAGGGGCACCATATACACGTGCGTAATGAAACATTAATCGAGGCAAAGTACATGATGTGAAGGTTGCCGAACATAAGTGAACAAATCAGTATCCATTTGCGCTCTTACGGGAAACTTGCAATTCTCTGGGGTGATACAATTTTCGCCGCAATACACCTGAAATACGTTACAAAAGTTTTGTAAAAAAACCCTGCAGAACCACTAAGCATCCGATTGTAGCAACCAAACCGGAATGGCTTGCCTTTTATAAGTTGCTTCGCCACTTTGTGCCCAAAGTAATTAACTATCGATTCATCTATAGGAAACTTTTTATGGGAAATCATTAGATCAGCATACTCAAGAGAGGTAAAATGTTTACCATTTCATCTTTCCAGTCTGTTTTTTTATTATTGATTGGCAAGTGAAAAAAACGCTTAATCTCGAAGTATCTGTATCGAGTTATGTCCACATACATAACATCATCCCAAAATCCCATTAAGAGACCGTTACCTTAATTCTTGAGGTAATGTATGCTACTCTGTAAGAAGTGGAACAGCGATGATGCTATCGTTTCATTTACATTGACATGGAACATATGATGAATTTTTGGTGAGCATAGGAAACACTTCCATCGCAAACATATTGCAGAATGTCATTACAGAGTACCTTCCGAATTATGCTTCGTGTACATAGGTGTTACGCATCATGATCGACAGTTTCAAACTCCTCTCCTACTCCTGTAGCCTCTTGTAGGAACCTAGAACAGTGGGGATGTTTCTTCAACCATCTTGATTTTTAGTAATTACAGAACCCATCCACTGATGAATTGGACGCCCGTTCCTTGACTGAATGATCATCACCATCATCATCACATAATGGGGATGATTCTTCAACAGATCCAGCTACACATATCATTCGACAGATTTCCTGAGTCTTGTAAAAGTTGGTAATTTTTATCCTTATAATCTGTAATGTCATCCACATCTGAGGGTAATAAATTGAGTTGAATTCCTCCGTTGTTTTCACTGTCAATAGACGTTTCATCCAATATTGCAATAATGCCCTCATTTCACCCACGACAGTTTGTTTCTTTAGAGATGCCCTTCATCCACATAGTAGAGAGCCTTCACTAGATATGCGACTGGGTACCTTACGGGTAAAAACATTGCGATCAACACATTTTTCATGCGTAGCTATTTAAGTAAGTGAATTAAAAGATAACTTCTCGTTCCAAGGAATATACAACTAGGCCATACCGTAAGTGATTGCTCTAACCTATTGTGCAAAATCACATATTTACACGAAATGGGATGAGGAGTATCGTCCCACGTGCAGAAGTGGAAAGAAATAGGTTTCAAGCAGTGGTAACAACAAAAATCAAATGTTATCAAAACCAAAAAATAAATACGCTGACCCAAGTTCTTCATTCGTATTACACTAATATCATACTCCCACTCATGCGAAATATATCCTTCGCTCAAGATGCAAGCAAATTTCAATTCGTGCCGCTCAGTCGACAGTGAAACACTGTGTAAGCGATTCACTAGATCAGAGAAGGCATGTATTTTTTAGGCATTATTTCAGGCAGTTTTATTCGGGTAATGTAATTTCAGGTATGGAGGAAGATCTTATCAAAAGGTTCTCCACAGCATTGAAGGCATAATCAAGTGGTCGGCACATAAGTATAACCCCATTTAACGCCATCAGCTAAGGGACTGCCGATCTGTTTCTACAGTTATACCCTTACCTTTTATGCCTCCCACAATTCACCAGGTCCCCATACACGGAGGTGAAATTGCTACAGAGGAAATTCTTTCGTTGGGATAATTATCGGAAGAGGTTATGGAGGCAAGGACCGAAGGTAGAAGAAGATTTCGAGAGCGTTTCACAAGGAAAACTTAAAGAGTGGCCACAAACGAGGAGTTATTTGGAAGACTCCTGACGTCTGATCCCTTTAATGACCAACTCCACCATTTCATAATTAAAGACACCAAGGAGAATGCTAAAGGAAGTCAGCGATCTGCTGATTATGAGTGATGGAGAAGACCAAAATACACCAATTGAAGAGGATGGCTCTTCACATAGCTCAGAGTGACAAAATATCTAAAACTCAAATTGAAAATTGTGTATTTGAAGGGTTTTCAGTCTACACTGGATCTTAATTAGGACAAATATTTCACACGTTTTAGAAATAAACATTAATGGGGACAAAATTCTCTAAATGCAATAACTGTAATAACTGCAATTCTCTCGCCTGCTCTTGAAGGGTACGGACGTGTTCTCGGAGCGCTCCCTAATCCGGTTCCCGGCTGCCTACCTGCTCGCTGTGCACCTGCTGCTCAGTGCCTTGAAGCTGCAACCTTAGTGTAGTGATATATATATTAGTCGTAGTGAATTCTATTTCTCCTAGCTATATATTCCAAGTTATTTATTTATCGTATCGTTATTCACTTATTCGGTCGTTATATAGTAGGTCTTCTATTAGTGTTAGTTAAGAGTGAGTTGTGTGTGTGAGTGAATCTCTTCACTGCCGTGTTATCCCGGTTCGTGCGCCGAGTGTGTCTGTCGAGAGTGCTTGCTGGTAGTGATAAGTAGAAGCCAAATTATTATCATATCTTAATTTTGTAGTTTATTATCTCTGTTGTTTATCCTCACGTATATTTTCATACTATTGTACGTAAATTGTTTTTGCATATCGTTAGTTTATGACTCTGGTGTTCGGGTAGTAAGAGAATCTTATTAGAATAGAACTTAATTATAACCTAACTCTTACTTAAGTACATATATTTTATTACTGAGTCTATAATATTCTTTTTATCATCGTTATTGAAAACTCTTAGTTTATTTTAGTTGTGAAGTTGTTTTAACTTTAGTAGTTTAGAACTTTTGCTTTGAACTTTTAGTTTTACGTCTAGTCTACTGATACTGAATAGTTAACTACATTTCTTTACTTGTTGATTGATAGTTGTTTTTTTCTAGTCGTTAAATAGTTTACTCTCCATCTCCCTTTTTTATATAGTATATATAACGTTATTAAAAAAAAAACCTTTACCTAAGACCGTTTGTAAAACCATCGACTGTTATTGTAATTTATACATATAGCCAGTTAAAGCCTCTTTAATTACTACTTTTGCACTTATTTAATATAATATCATTTAGTTAGGTTGAATCCAAAAACACAGATCTTTCTCGCGTGCTTCGTCAGTGCTTCAACCCCTCATAGCTCACTTGCGTTACATCACCTGTCCTTCCTCCCCTATCTTTAGCGTCCTAAAAGTGAAAGTCAGTTACCTCCCGCTGTCAGCTCCCTAGCCACTCCCTGCAGGAAATTATCTGCTAGGCCTTCAGTGTAAATAAAAAAAAAAAAAAAAAGTTTTGTGATTAGGATGGCTTCCTTTAGGTCTGCTCTTAACCTCCTCAGGAGCTCACCCGATTGCGAGTCCTTAGGGGCTCGGATCGCTGGGCTTGAGAGGACGGTGGACGAGCTCCGTGCCATGGTGGAGCGGTTGGTGGCAAGTCCTGGAAGGTCGCGGGGGAATGGGGAGGGCCCAACACCCTCCAAACGTGTCAAGGTCCGGGGAAGCTCGGGCACTGTCACGGGATGGAGGGTGGAGGAACTTCCCCAGACTTCTGTGCCTCCGGAGGAGTCTCCCTCCGTTGTTTCGGACGCATGGATTGTGGCCTCAAGGCGTAGCCATGGGGTCACCCTCCGAAAACGGGGAACGGCAAGTGCGGAGGCTGAGCCGATCCCCGTCAGCAATAGGTTCGATGTGCTGGCGGAGGCTACACCATCGGAACTAGCGCTAGGAGGTGGGTTGCCGAGAGGGAGTGACGAGGGAAGGGAGGGAATCTTAGTGATAGGTAGCTCGAATGTCCGGCGTATAGCGGCTCCACTGCGTGTAAAGGCCCGCAAGGAGAGAGGAGATGCACGGGTCACCTCCTGGTGTATACCGGGAGGAATGGTGCCACAGGCGAAGAAGGCGATGAAGGCGGCGGTCGGGGACAAGGGCTGCTCTAAGTTGGATGTGGTAGCCCATGTTGGGACCAATGACGCCGTGGATGTGGGTTCAGAGGAGATTTTAGACTCTGTGAGAGATCTATGCTCCGAGTTCCGCCGTATTCGCGGAGGGTCGAGTCGCAATATGAGGCTTACCATATGCAGCTTGGTACCTAGGACGGATCGGGGTTCGATGGTTTGGAGCCGAGTGGAAGGCATAAACCAGAGACTCCGTGAAGTCTGTGGGAGCGAGGGAGCGGAGTTCTTAGATCTCAGGCCGGTGCTGAATTCGTGTCGGGTGCCACTAAACCGCTCGGGTGTCCATTATACGTACGAGGCATCGCAGAAGGTAGCGTGCAGGATATTTGAGCATACCCAGCGAGTTTAGCATAGATGGTAGGCAAGAGAGTAGGTCAGTTAGTGGGGGCGAAATCAGTGCTTTTCCGGAAAGTCAGATAATAAAGAGTACACAAAGCTTAGTGCCTAGGAAAATCTTAATAGATAACAATAAATTAGAATTATTTAGGGAAGAGAGTAGGTCAAATAGTGGACCATTAAATAACATGCCACTCACCAGGATAGCAAAGAATAACAAGTTGACCAGACAACACAGTATAGGTTTATCGGGACGGAAGAAAGCACAGAAAAAGGAAAAACGTACAAATCAAAACAACACCCATGAATTTCCAAACTGTAACTTTCCCAATAATTTAGAAAACACGAACCCCACAAATACAATAGGCAGACATATTAAAATAGAGGAATTTTCAGTAGTAGTAGTTAATTGTCGTAGTTTAAGAAGCAAGATACCTGAATTTCATCACCTTATAGAGAGTACTAATTCTGACATAATTATAGGAACCGAAAGTTGGTTAACAAGCGATATTGCTGATAGTGAAGTTTTTCCAGTAAATTTTAGGGTATACAGGAGAGATAGAGAGAGTCGACTGGGAGGGGGAGTATTTATCGCAGTTAAGAACACAATAGTCAGCAAAATAGAAGTGATTCCCCATAATATAATAGAAAGTGTATGGTGTTCCATTCAATGTGCTAATTCGAAAGTAATATATGTTTGTGCCTACTATAGACCACCCCATTCCGATGTACACTCAGTATTAGAACTCGAGAAACAGATCAGGTCCATTAATTCCCATAGTAACGAACGACAGATAATTGTAGGTGGAGATTTCAATACACCATCGATAGATTGGAAAACATGCAGTCATAAGTCTGGAGGTAGGGACAAAGAAATCTGCGAGTCATTGCTTAACCTGTTCGCATCACACGCACTACATCAAATAGTAACTTTGCCTAATAGAGGGGAAAATGTTCTCGATTTACTTGCCACAAACATCCCTGAAAAAGTAATTAAAGTTGAAAATATCGATGGAATAAGTGACCACAAGGTAGTATACGTAAAATTTTCCCTCAACACTGAAAAAAATTTTAAATTAAAAAGAAAGATTTACCTTTTTAGTAAAGCAGATTTTAACGGATTTAGGCTTGACTTAAAGACATCTTTTGAAAAATTCGAGAACATTAGCAAAAATAGCAATACAGACAATACATGGAAAGAGTTCCTCCAAATTACACGGTCACTTGTCAACAGATATATACCTCATAAGTATAAGAGCGAGAATAGGGAACCAAGGTGGTACAACGCGGAGGTTAGAAAATGTTTAAAACGCCAACGAGTTAGCCATGCGAAACTAAGAAAAATGTAGCTAATAGCGACCTAAAAAATACCATCGAGCATTATAAAATTTGTAAATCAGCCGCAAAAACAGCCCTTAGAAAAGCGTTTAGCGAATTCAAGAGAAAAGTACTTGTAGAACAACTAGAGGGAAATCCGAAAGCATTTTGGTCATATGTTAGGGAAGTACAGGGAACTAAAATGTCAACGGTTAATTCCTTGAAAAACGATAGAGGCGAAATAGTAACTTCCAGTTTAGATAAGGCAAATTGTTTGAATTACTTTTTTCAGAGTGTTTTTAATCAACCTATGCATAGTTTCCGCGAAACCATACCAGACCGATTTCAACAACCAATGCCCCCAATCGATATATCTTGTAGCGGAATCGTATCCTTACTAAGTAACATTAGCCCGAAAAAGTCCTCAGGTCCTGATGAAATTCCAGCTCGTATTTATAAAGAATTAGCTCTCGAAATGGCTCCGTATCTTAAAGTAATATTTAACAAATCCCTCGAAGAACACGCGGTTCCCAAAGACTGGAAGATAGCAAACGTGACCCCAATTTTTAAAAGCGGAGATAGGGAACAGACATGTAATTATAGACCAATATCATTAACGTCACTATCATGTAAAATTATAGAGCATATAATAGTTACATCAATAATGGGACACCTCGACAGCCAGGATTTATTAATAACAAACCAGCATGGGTTCAGAAAAGGACGGTCTTGCGAAACTCAATTAGGTCTTTTTGTGCACGATATTTTAGTTTCCGGAGAAGGTAACGTACAGGTAGATGCAGCGTTTCTTGACTTTAGAAAAGCTTTTGACAAGGTTCCCCGCTGTAAGTTACTCGCGAAGTTAGCATCATACGGAATAGACAGTAATATAGTAGGCTGGATAGGAGATTTCTTACATGAACGCGTTCAAAGGGTGGTATTAGATGGTGTCAGCTCAGGCGAAGTAAAAGTTACATCGGGTGTTCCCCAGGGAAGCGTGATAGGCCCAATTTTATTTCTTCTGTACGTAAACGACTTAAATAGTGTAGTAAAAAATAGCAAGCTCCGTCTTTTTGCCGATGATGCAGTAGTGTATAAAGAAATTAGAAATGAAGAGGACAGACAGTGTTTAGCTAAGGATTTAGATGCGATTGATGATTGGTGTGATAGATGGCAACTAGAATTAAATTTTAAGAAATGCGCGATTATGAATTTTTGGAAAAAGAATGGCCTTCCCCGGAATAATTATAGCATCAAAGAAAACAAAATATGTAACGTAGAATCAATTAAATACTTAGGCGTCACCATCAGTGAAGACATGTCATGGGGGAAACACATCAGGGAAATAACTAGTGTAGCAAACCGTAGATTAGGATTCGTAAAAAGGGTTCTAGGCAAATGCGATGAGAGAGTCCGAGAAAGAAGCTATTTTACACTTGTCAGGCCTCATTTAGAATATGCCGCTAGTATATGGGATCCCTACGAGGAAGGTATGATAAAAGAATTAGAGTGCGTGCAAAGGAGATCTGCTAGGTTTGTTAAATGTCGTTATGATAATTG
Source organism: Ceriagrion tenellum (assembly GCA_963169105.1). Lineage (NCBI taxonomy): Eukaryota > Metazoa > Arthropoda > Insecta > Odonata > Coenagrionidae > Ceriagrion > Ceriagrion tenellum. The sequence goes on along the minus strand of OY720633.1, from coordinate 84,405,304 downwards.
TATTAGTGTTACGAGTTTAATAGAAGAACTAGGATGGGAATTACTATCAGAACGCAGGTTAAAATTTAGGTTAAACCTTTTAAGTAAATTCGAAACCGATTTGTCCACAGATGACGTTAGATATATATTAAGAACCCCTGCGTATTATGCTAGGTTTGACCATATGAACAAGATTAGAGAGATAGATTGTCGTACCGATAGATTTAAAATGTCATTTTTCCCGCGTACCATAAGAGAAAACAATAGGCAAGTAGCAAAAGGGATAGGTAGGTGAAACATAGTTAGAATAGTCTGTAGTGCATGATGCATGTAATAACTACCAATAATCCCTTCCTTATTATGTATATTTTAACCTGTACTATACCGTAGTAACTAATATTCTATTGTAATAACTACTGCAATTACTTGCAATAACTAATAATCTACTGTAGTAACTAATAAACTATGACCCTATTTTCTAGCATGTCTACATTATATATCCTACTTACTTGGCAATAGTGCATGTTTGGTGATCTTCACCCCCTGCCACACACCCTCGTGGTGGCTCGCAGGGTATTACGTAGATGTAGATGTAGATGTAATGAAAACTGAGTAAGATGCCCTATTAAATAGATGCGCTAATTCCAAAGAAGTCAGTCGGCTGTTTTTGTACACTATGTTGCAGTGGATGGTATTTCAGTGTGTGGAATGGTAAAAACGAAATAAATAGCAAACAATACTGTGTGTTTAGACTCAAGGTTTCCGTAAGTGAGTACAACTAAGCAAAAGGAAAATCGTGGCCTCAAGCAGGCCACACGAACGGTCCCGTGGTGTCATAAAACGTCCTTTTTGCGAACACTCTCTGGGTGGCACGTAGGGATTGAGCGGGCAAGTGGCTGCGGGGGGAGGGGGGTGGTTAAGAATTGTTGTGAGACACCAGCTTCCAGCCGATACCTTAGGGAAAAAGTGTTCACGTTCAATGGGCTCTGCATGTTGCCCACAGAAGCTGAACAAATTGTTCACAGCGTTAAATGTTGCCGTGAAGTGTCTGGTTTAGCTCCTTGAATGTATCGAAGAGAGACAACAACGGCTATCAGACCGTGTGAAAGAGACTAGATTGTCTTTAGAAACTACTAGTATAGCACCTTTGGCGATCCTTTACACCATATACAGTTAGAAAATCGCCATTATTAAGTTCATGACTGAATAGCGTGTGATGATACTCGCTGCGTCACTGTATTCCGATTAGCTGGCGCGCAAGGCTGGACCCCGCCGCGCGATCGAAAAACCGAGTTAGATTTCAGCGCCGCGGACGGCCGCTGACTTTCTCCATGGATTCGCATTCTAGAAGCTTCAGTAAATGCGGTTATGTAAGTAAGTTACGGTTACTTCGTGTCCCTCTCAACTATTTTTCTACCTAAAGCCTGAAAATCAGTGAAAACTAGGGTCCGCCAATTTGTCCCATTAAAATAGCAAATATCCCTCTAGATCATTAAAATTTCAGCATGTGAAGATTAAAGTTAGGTCTTGAAAATGATGTCACATTTTATTCAATAAGCTCCTACATGAGGTTCTGTAGACTCTTCGTTTGGGAGATGTCCAGGGAAATGTCATTTCTCGATTTTTTCTGCGAAATTTGTCCAACTTTAAACCATTGTATAATGTTAATGGGGAATAGTTACGTAAAATTTATCACACATCATATGCACCATAAGTAGGAGAGTCACTATGCCAAATTGCAATTTCCAGAGTGAAGAAATCCACTTTTTTCAATTTTGGCCTGCTTTTTTCGAATTCATCCCACTGTGCGACGGTCAGAAATAAGGTCCTCTGCAAAAGAAAAAAATGTTTGTATGTACACAAACAATAATATTACAACAGTGGACATTACTCACAGCTAAATGCTTAACAGAAAAAGTACAAGTTACACGAACACCCTTTCTTAAAGGATCAATACAACTAATTAACCCTTTCGCGCCCGAGCTTCGGGGAGGGAAATTCTTCCTCGTTACGAGTCTCTTGAAAATTTTCTTCACTCCCCTGTAGGAAGCTTCCTCGCGTCGACGGAAGGCAGAGGTTCCCTCCCAAACCATTTTTGGACCCAACTTAGCGGGTTTCCGATCCCTTTCCTCGGCCGCTGTCCCAGACCCTCGAAGGATTAAAAGACTCCTTCACAGCGCGAGTCCACGGTCAACTGACTGAAATTGCAATGCTTAATGTAAACAAATATTTGTTGTTCGCATCGATTTTTGTACATTTTATATGAATTTATTGTGTTTTTCTGAGCGTGCAGATATTTTAAACGAAGTTCTAACGTTCATATTGACAAAATTTTCCAAACGCGTACGTTCATGCCGTCTTCGATTGCTGTTCTATAACTCCGTTGATATTAACGTTAGAATTTCGTTTGAAATTTCCATGTGGTAAGCACAAAAAGATGAATTCATTTCTAACATTGGATTTCTAAAGTAAGCAACAATTACTTTTTGCAAAAAACAATGCAAATAACAGTAGTTGACCGCGTGGAGAGAATAGGAAGGGAGGCGACCTGGGCGGCCGAGGAAGGGCCTGGGCTCGCGCTAAGCCGGATCTCGAGGGGCGACCGCGTACGTGGGTCTATTGTTTCCGCCACGGTCACTTTCTTCCGACCTGTGCCGCATAAGAGCGGCATTCGTCGGTTAAGGTAGGAAAATTCACGCCGCATTTATGAGGCATACGTTGTTTAGGGAAGAATTTCCTCTGCGCATAGTTGCGGCATTCGGCGCGAAAGGGTTAAAAAAAAAATTGCGATGTGTTCGGTAGGCAATAAATGAAGGAACTAATGTTTTCCTTGAATGAGAATGTGCATCACTGTAGGCGCTGTAGGCTAAACCTTTATTTCTCGGTAAAACTGTGAAATACTCATACATTTCCTTAAAATATCCCATAATTCTTGCGAATCCGACCGTCCTGTAAAAAGGACGGCCTCTCCCGGACGAATTTCCTCAATTCTCTGAACCAATTACCTTCCATACCCTTTATATCTGTGACTTCCCCTTCTTAAATCACCTTTCTACACGTACACTTTAACCTCGCAAATAAAAACGCCTTTGACACTTCGGTCCTCATTAACCCTTAAAACTAAGAATTACATTTACTTTGCAACAGCTGCCAGAACAAACACACAAAGCACTTCATTCCTTATTCGCTTTCGATCCTTTGACACCGGATTTGTAATTCTGAAGAGATAATTCAAAAATACCTTAGCAAGCTTTACAATACTCTCACCGATAGAAATGATCCCGAACGACTTTCAAAAACCTATTTCGCCCTCTGCAAACTTCACACCACGCATCAAAGACGACGTTCCCCCAGGACGTCCTTAATCTTCACATCACGTCTTTTCCGGGCGTCGAAAAACTCATGACCATTTTCAAACACTTATTAATCATTTTTCAAAGGAGTAAATGGATAGCTAATCTCTTATCCTAATGCCCCTCAGTATTCTCCAGAAGTCCAACGTATCCTACTTCCTCCGCTCCAATTCTCATCTAGGAGGGTAGCATGAATTTCACACCCCGCCACGGATGTTGACAGAATCCGGAACCAAGCGTATTCTTTCGTTCCGGAACAATGTTTATATATTATTTATAACATGTATCAAACCGGTAAAGGTAGGTTTTGTTGAATGTCAGGGAATATTCTCCCGGTTTCCTACACATTCAGGAGCCTATCTCCCTCTAGTATATCTTCTTTCGCCTCTGCATATGAGCTACCCAACTTCATTCCGTCCATTAAACGCTTCTCTTCCTTCCCCTAACCCTCTTGCCCAACATCCTTCCCTCTATCACACTCTTCAGCAACCTCTCACCCTATACTTCATTCTTCAGCCATCTACCCTACCTATTCCGATCATCATTCAAAAGCTTCCCTTCCTCGCCCATCATCTCAATCACTTCCTCGTTGGTCTTCCTCTCCGTCCACCTAACCTTCTCCATCCTTCTCCACACCCACCTCTCAAATGCCTGCAGCCTATTCTCGTCCTCTTTCCTCAGGGTCCACGTTTCTGCCCAACATAACGCTACGCTCCATTTAAAGGTCTTCACCAGCCTCTTCTTCACATCCTTACCCATTTTCCCCGTCATCAACGCTCTTCCATTACTAAACGCCTACTTAGCTACCATTATTCTCTCCCATTTGCCTTTGTCACAATTCCCGTTTTCCTCTACCGGGCTACCTAAGTTATGAAAGTGTTCCACTTGCTGGAGTTTGTGTCCTCCACCTTTTATTACAGGCTTCGCCATCTTCGTTCTAAAGAATCTCATTACAATTGTTTGTTATGATTTTTCTTCAATCCGAATATCCCGCGCTGCGTTTCATCTCCCAAAGCCTGTAGTCCCTTCGAAGGCCCACTTACCAACGCCTGATCGACGGCGAATGTAATTGATTATATAAGATGCCCTCCCACTTTGACTCCAGCCTCAAGCTCTTCCCATGCCTGTCTTACCAAATCCTCTGCATGAATCGTGAAAAGCACGAAGCTGTACACTTTTTTTTATTATAGTTTCCGTTCAAAAAGAAACTTTATACAAGGCGTCACTTTAGTATCCTTAAAGGAAGTAAAAGGATTTTTTGACGAAGCACAAATTTCCGGAACCGTAACTCATCTCGAGTAATTTACCCTCAAGTTAATTGGCGGATGGACATTCCGTTAACACTCATGCTTCCGCGCCTAACAAAGACTAATGTCAGGAAATCCTCGCCGTAACTCACACAGCAACAGCGCAAAGAATTGCAATCCTTATGGTCTACAAAGAATTAAACGGGGAAACAGCGCAACGATGTAACTTTGAGGATACCATAACTGGGAACATTTTACGATTCTCAACAACAGAGTATTAATTAATCTCAGCATCAGGAACGCATACGTTCAATACGCAATGTTAAATGAAAGTATTTATGATATAGCAACGCGTGTAATATTTGACATTAACATTTTTCAGGATAGTTTTAATAAGAGCATGGTGGGATATTTTATTAAATTTATTTGAAAAGGAAATTATTGATCCATTCTTAAATTCAAGACTTAAAGTTATCAATCACTCATACTCTACCTTGTTCGTCTTTCGTAAATTATTTACATTGAAAGTGAACATGTGCGCTCTTCGCCAATTTACGTCTGCCATAGTTTAATGATTTTACGCTCTATCTTTCATACACATTTGTTTCCACACACACACATGTTTACTGCATTAAAATTACATAGCTTTTAAACTCGTACTCATTATGAGTAAAAAGAGATTAAAACCAAATTATTATTTAATGTAGCATGTGAAATTTTATTTCCAAAAATTGTTGTAGCAATTCACTTTTAGTGAATTTGATTGAATTTAGTGAACTTTATTCACAGAAGTGAATAAGTAAACAAAGGAATAAGTAAAGAATAAGTGAAGTGACCAAGTATTTTTAAAGTTATAAGTGTAAACTCTTTCAATTCCCAACCCCTGCCCGCCATCTCTCCTTCCATACTTTGGGGGGAGGGTGGGGAAGATTGAAAGCTACCCTTCCAGGCGCTGGGATTCCCATGTGGGTTCCGCGGTCAGTTATTTGGGTGAAAAAACAACTGCCAGCGGGATTTTCACTGGCGTACGAGCGGAGGTCTAAAGTAAAGGACACTGACCTTATTGAAACGGTTAAGGGGCCCTAATGGCGGCGGGGTAATAAAACTAATATGGAGAAAAGTGTTATCGGTCCGGAAAGAAAGAGTTTGAGAACACAATGGTGAGTACTGGTAAAGACCTTCGGGCTCATCGGAAGATGAGAAGAAAACGAAAAAACCCCGAAAACGGCAAGAGCTCAATTTCTTCACCATATGATGGAAATACTACGGTTCGGTCCGTCTCCAACCAAAAATTAGACATATTGAGGGTGTAATCTAGGTGAACTTGCTAACATGGCCCAACGAAATTCCGTAAGATTACAGCACTAACAGCCTTCTATATATTAGAACAGAGAAATATAATAAAGAAAATAAACAATTATTGACAATTGCTTTCTAATAAACTAGGTAACAAAGACTAATATAAATCGACCTGCCCGAAGAAGAAATATAGTGCAAATACCCGACTTCTATACCGTGTGATGGAATTACTACGTTGAAGTCGTGGTTCCCCTGGAAATTAGTAATTTTCGACCCCTGATTTCTAGTAAACTAGGTATCACAGAATATTATAATTCAAAGGGCCCGTAGAAATACTTCTTTTGTAAAGGATGATATGAAGAAAATAAGTGCAAATGCCCCGCTTCGTTACCGTGTGTTGGACAAACTGTAGTTCAGTCGGGTTCCGGCTGGAAATTTCAGATTCCTAGGGTGAAATCAAGGTGAACTAGGTATCATGGCCCTTTGAAATTCAGCGTGCTTGTAGATCTGCATATGACCTTTACATATACATAGAGAAACTTAGTGCAAATGCCCGTCTTCCATACCGTGTGATGGAAAAACTTCATTGAGGTCGCTTAGCCGGCGAAACCTGAATCCGCGATGCAATATCCGACTTTGAGGCACAATTGCTAGTGAACTAGGTATCCAGGGGTGTTGAAATTTTGGAATACAGTAGAAGTAGTATTACTTGTCATATTTATGTGAAGAAATATAGTGCAAATGCCCGATTTCTATACCGTGTGATGGAATTACTACCTTGAAGTCGGGGTTCGGCTGGAAATTAGTACATTTCGAACCCTGATTTCTAGTAAACTAGGAATCACAGACTATTATAAATCGACAAGCCATTAGAAATCCTTATTGTCTAAAGGACGACATGAAGAAAATAAGTGCAAATGCCCAGCTTCGTTACCGTGTGTTGGAAGAACTGTAGTTCAGTCGGGTTCCGGCTGGAAATTTCAGATTCCTAGGAAGAAATCTAGGTGAACTAGGTATCAGTGCCCATTGAAATTCGGTGTGCTTGTAGATCTGCAAATCACCTTTAAATTCACGTGAAGAACCTTAGTGCAAAGGCCTTAGGCTTCCATACCGTGTGATGGAAATACTTCATTGAGGTCGCTTAGACGGCGAAACCTGAATCCACGATGAAATATCCGACTTTGAGGCACAATTGCTAGTAAACTAGGTATCCAGGGGTGTTGAAACTTTGCAATACAGTAGAAGTAGTATTTCTTGTCATATTTACGTGAAGAAATATAGTGCAAATGCCCGACTTCTATACCGTGTGATGGAATTACTACCTTGAAGTCGGGGTTCGGCTGGAAATTAGTAATTTTCGACCCCTGATTTCTAGTAAACTAGGCATTACATACTATTATAAATAGACAAGCCATTAGAAATACTTCTTCTCTAAAGGACGACATGAAGAAAATAAGTGCAAATGCCCCGCTTCGTTACCGTGTGTTGGAAGAACTGTAGTTCAGTCGGGTTCCGGCTGGAAATTTCAGATTCCTAGGGTGAAATCTAGGTGAACTAGGTATCATGGCCTTTTGAAATTCGTCGTGTAAGTAGATCTGCATATGACCTTTACATTTACTTAGAGAAACTTAGTGCAAATGCCCGTCTTCCATACCGTGTGATGGAAATACTTCATTGTGGTCGCTTAGCCGGCGAAACCTGAATCCGCGATGTAATATCCGACTTTGAGGCACAATTGCTAGTGAACTAGATATCCAGGGGAGTTGAAATTTTGCAATACAGTAGAAGTAGTATTACTTGTCATATTTACGTGAAGAAATATAGTGCAAATGCCCGACTTCTGTACCGTGTGATGGAATTACTACCTTGAAGTCGGGGTTCGGCTGGAAATTAGTAATTTTCGACTCCTGATTTCTAGTAAACTAGGCATTACAGACTATTATAAATATATAAGCCATTAGAAATACTTCTTCTCTAAAGGACGACACGAAGAAAATAAGTGCAAATGCCCAGCTTCGTTACCGTGTGTTGGAAAAACTGTAATTCAGTCGGGTTCCGGCTGGAAATTTCAGATTCCTAGGAAGAAATCTAGGTGAACTAGGTATCAGTGCCCATTGAAATTCGGTGTGCTTGTAGATCTGCGTATCACCTTTAAATTCACGAGAAGAAACTTAGTGCAAATGCCCGGATTCCATACCGTGTGATGGAAATACTTCATTGAGGTCGCTTAGCCGGCGAAACCTGAATCCGCGATGTAATATCCGAATTTGAGGCACAATTGCTAGTAAACTAGGTATCCAGGGGTGATGAAATTTTGCAATACAGTAGAAGTAGTATTACTTGTCATATTTACGTGAAGAAATATAGTGCAAATGCCCGACTTCTATACCGTGTGATGGAATTACTACCTTGAAGTCGGGGTTCGGCTGGAAATTAGTAATTTTCGACCCCTGATTTCTAGTAAACTAGGCATTACATACTATTATAAATAGACAAGCCATTAGAAATACTTCTTCTCTAAAGGACGACATGAAGAAAATAAGTGCAAATGCCCCGTTTCGTTACCGTGTGTTGGAAGAACTGTAGTTCAGTCGGGTTCCGGCTGGAAATTTCAGATTCCTAGGCAGAAATCTAGGTGAACTAGGCATCAGTGCCCATTGAAATTCGGTGTGCTTATAGATCTGCGTATCACCTTTAAATTCACGAGAAGAAACTTAGTGCAAATGCCCGGCTTCCATACCGTGTGATGGAAATACTTCATTGAGGTCGCTTAGCCGGCGAAACCTGAATCCGCGATGAAATATCCGACTTTGAGGCACAATTGCTAGTGAACTAGGTATCCAGGGGTGTTGACATTTTGCAATACAGTAGATGTAGTATTACTTGTCATATTTACGTGAAGAAATATAGTGCAAATGTCCGACTTCTATACCGTGTGATGGAATTACTACCTTGAAGTCGGTGTTCGGCAGGTAATTAGTATTTTTCGATTCCTGATTTCTAGTAAACTAGACATCACAGACTATTATAAATCGACAAGCCATTAGAAACACTTCTTTTCTAAAGGAGGACATGAAGAAAATATGTGCAAATGCCCCGCTTCGTTACCGGGTGTTGGAAAAACTGTAGTTCAGTCGGGTTCCGGCTGGAAATTTCAGATTCCTAGGGTGAAATCTAGGTGAACTAGGTATCATGGCCCTTTGAAATTCAGCGTGCCCTTATATCTGCATATGACCTTTACATATACATAGAGAAACTTAGTGCAAATGCCCGTCTTCCATACCGTGTGATGGAAATACTTCATTGAGGTCGCTTAGCCGGCGAAACCTAAATCCGCGATGCAATATCCGACTTTGAGGCACAATTGCTAGTGAACTAGGTATCCAGGGGAGTTGAAATTTTGCAATACAGTAGAAGTAGTATTACTTGTCATATTTACGTGAAGAAATGTAGTGCAAATGCCCGACTTCTGTACCGTGTGATGGAATTACTACCTTGAAGTCGGGGTTCGGCTGGAAATTAGTAATTTTCGACTCCTGATTTCTAGTAAACTAGGCATCACGGACTATTATAAATCGACAAGCCATTAGAAATTCTTCTTCTCTAAAGGACGACATGAAGAAAATAAGTGCAAATGCCCCGCTTCGTTACCGTGTGTTGGAAGAACTGTAGTTCAGTCGGGTTCCGGCTGGAAATTTCAGATTCCTAGGCAGAAATCTAGGTTAACTAGGTATCAGTGCCCTTTAAAATTCGTCGTGTAAGTAGACCTGCATATGATTTTTATATTTACTTAGAGAAACTTAGTGGAAATGCCCGTCTTCCATACCGTGTGATGGAAATACTTCATTGTGGTCGCTTAGCCGGCGAAACCTGAATCCGCGATGAAATATACGACTTTGAGGCACAATTGCTAGTGAACTAGGTATCCAGGGGTGTTGAAATTTTGGAATACAGTAGAAGTAATATTATTTGTCATATTTACGTGAAGAAATATAGTGCAAATGCCCGACTTCTATACCGTGTGAGGGAATTACTACCTTGAAGTCGGGGTTCGGCTGGAAATTAGTAATTTTCGACCCCTGATTTCTAGTAAACTAGGCATTACATACTATTATAAATAGACAAGCCATTAGAAATACTTCTTCTCTAAAGGACGACATGAAGAAAATAAGTGCAAATGCCCCGCTTCGTTACCGTGTGTTGGAAGAACTGTAGTTCAGTCGGGTTCCGGCTGGAAATTTCAGATTCCTAGGCAGAAATCTAGGTGAACTAGGTATCAGTGCCCTTTAAAATTCGTCGTGTAAGTAGACCTGCATATGACCTTTATATTTACTTAGAGAAACTTATTGCAAATGCCCGTCTTCCATACCGTGTGATGGAAATACTTCATTGTGGTCGCTTAGCCGGCGAAACCTGAATCCGCGATGAAATATACGACTTTGAGGCACAATTGCTAGTGAACTAGGTATCCAGGGGTGTTGAAATTTTGGAATACAGTAGAAGTAGTATTATTTGTCATATTTACGTGAAGAAATATAGTGCAAATGCCCGACTTCTATACCGTGTGAGGGAATTACTACCTTGAAGTCGGGGTTCGGCTGGAAATTAGTAATTTTCGATCCCTGATTTCTAGTAAACTAGGCATCACAGACTATTATAAATATATAAGCCATTAGAAATACTTCTTCTCTAAAGGAAGACACGAAGAAAATAATTGTAAATGCCCCGCTTCGTTACCGTGTGGATCAAAAACTGTAGTTCAGTCGGGTTCCGACTGGAAATTTCAGATTCCTAGGAAGAAATCTAGGCGAACTAGGTATCAGTGCCCATTGAAATTCGGTGTGCTTGTAGATCTGCGTATCACCTTTAAATTCACGAGAAGAAACTTAGTGCAAATGCCCGGCTTCCATACCGTGTGATGGAAATACTTCATTGAGGTCGCTTAGCCGGCGAAACCTGAATCCGCGATGAAATATCCGACTTTGAGGCACAATTGCTAGTGAACTAGGTATCCAGGGGTGTTGACATTTTGCAATACAGTAGATGTAGTATTACTTGTCATATTTACGTGAAGAAATATAGTGCAAATGCCCGACTTCTATACCGTGTGATGGAATTACTACCTTGAAGTCGGGGTTCGGCTGGAAATTAGTAATTTTCGACCCCTGATTTCTAGTAAACTAGGCATTACATACTATTTTAAATAGACAAGCCATTAGAAATACTTCTTCTCTAAAGGACGACATGAAGAAAATAAGTGCAAATGCCCCGCTTCGTTACCGTGTGTTGGAAGAACTGTAGTTCAGTCGGGTTCCGGCTGGAAATTTCAGATTCCTAGGGTGTAATCTAGGTGAACTAGGTATTATGGCCTTTTGAAATTCGTCGTGTAAGTAGATCTGCATATGACCTTTACATTTACTTAGAGAAACTTAGTGCAAATGCCCGTCTTCCATACCGTGTGATGGAAATACTTCATTGTGGTCGCTTAGCCGGCGAAACCTGAATCCGCGATGTAATATCCGACTTTGAGGCACAATTGCTAGTGAACTAGATATCCAGGGGAGTTGAAATTTTGCAATACAGTAGAAGTAGTATTACTTGTCATATTTACGTGAAGAAATATAGTGCAAATGCCCGACTTCTGTACCGTGTGATGGAATTACTACCTTGAAGTCGGGGTTCGGCTGGAAATTAGTAATTTTCGACTCCTGATTTCTAGTAAACTAGGCATTACAGACTATTATAAATATATAAGCCATTAGAAATACTTCTTCTCTAAAGGACGACACGAAGAAAATAAGTGCAAATGCCCAGCTTCGTTACCGTGTGTTGGAAAAACTGTAATTCAGTCGGGTTCCGGCTGGAAATTTCAGATTCCTAGGAAGAAATCTAGGTGAACTAGGTATCAGTGCCCATTGAAATTCGGTGTGCTTGTAGATCTGCGTATCACCTTTAAATTCACGAGAAGAAACTTAGTGCAAATGCCCGGCTTCCATACCGTGTGATGGAAATACTTCATTGAGGTCGCTTAGCCGGCGAAACCTGAATCCGCGATGTAATATCCGAATTTGAGGCACAATTGCTAGTAAACTAGGTATCCAGGGGTGATGAAATTTTGCAATACAGTAGAAGTAGTATTACTTGTCATATTTACGTGAAGAAATATAGTGCAAATGCCCGACTTCTATACCGTGTGATGGAATTACTACCTTGAAGTCGGGGTTCGGCTGGAAATTAGTAATTTTCGACCCCTGATTTCTAGTAAACTAGGCATTACATACTATTATAAATAGACAAGCCATTAGAAATACTTCTTCTCTAAAGGACGACATGAAGAAAATAAGTGCAAATGCCCCGTTTCGTTACCGTGTGTTGGAAGAACTGTAGTTCAGTCGGGTTCCGGCTGGAAATTTCAGATTCCTAGGCAGAAATCTAGGTGAACTAGGCATCAGTGCCCATTGAAATTCGGTGTGCTTATAGATCTGCGTATCACCTTTAAATTCACGAGAAGAAACTTAGTGCAAATGCCCGGCTTCCATACCGTGTGATGGAAATACTTCATTGAGGTCGCTTAGCCGGCGAAACCTGAATCCGCGATGAAATATCCGACTTTGAGGCACAATTGCTAGTGAACTAGGTATCCAGGGGTGTTGACATTTTGCAATACAGTAGATGTAGTATTACTTGTCATATTTACGTGAAGAAATATAGTGCAAATGTCCGACTTCTATACCGTGTGATGGAATTACTACCTTGAAGTCGGGGTTCGGCAGGTAATTAGTATTTTTCGACCCCTGATTTCTAGTAAACTAGACATCACAGACTATTATAAATCGACAAGCCATTAGAAACACTTCTTTTCTAAAGGAGGACATGAAGAAAATATGTGCAAATGCCCCGCTTCGTTACCGGGTGTTGGAAAAACTGTAGTTCAGTCGAGTTCCGGCTGGAAATTTCAGATTCCTAGGGTGAAATCTAGGTGAACTAGGTATCATGGCCCTTTGAAATTCAGCTAGCTTGTAGATCTGCATATGACCTTTACATATACATAGAGAAACTTAGTGCAAATGCCCGTCTTCCATACCGTGTGATGGAAATACTTCATTGAGGTCACTTAGCCGGCGAAACCTAAATCCGCGATGCAATATCCGACTTTGAGGCACAATTGCTAGTGAACTAGGTATCCAGGGGAGTTGAAATTTTGCAATACAGTAGAAGTAGTATTACTTGTCATATTTACGTGAAGAAATGTAGTGCAAATGCCCGACTTCTGTACCGTGTGATGGAATTACTACCTTGAAGTCGGGGTTCGGCTGGAAATTAGTAATTTTCGACTCCTGATTTCTAGTAAACTAGGCATCACGGACTATTATAAATCGACAAGCCATTAGAAATTCTTCTTCTCTAAAGGACGACATGAAGAAAATAAGTGCAAATGCCAAGCTTCGTTACTGTGTGTTGGAAGAACTGTAGTTCAGTCGGGTTCCGGCTGGAAATTTCAGATTCCTAGGAAGAAATCTAGGTGAACTAGGTATCAGTGCCCATTGAAATTCGGTGTGCTTGTAGATCTGCGTATCACCTTTAAATTCACGAGAAGAAACTTAGTGCAAATGCCCGGCTTCCATACCGTGTGATGGAAATACTTCATTGAGGTCGCTTAGCCGGCGAAACCTGAATCCGCGATGAAATATCCGACTTTGAGGCACAATTGCTATTGAACTAGGTATCCAGGGGTGTTGAAATTTTGGAATACAGTAGAAGCAGTATCACTTGTCATATTTACGTGAAGAAATATAGTGCAAATGCCCGACTTCTATACCGTGTGATGGAATTACTACCTTGAAGTCGGGGTTCGGCTGGAAATTAGTACATTTCGAACCCTGATTTCTAGTAAACTAGGAATCACAGACTATTATAAATCGACAAGCCATTAGAAACACTTCTTCATTAAAGGACGACATGAAGAAAATAAGTGCAAATGCCCCGCTTCGTTACCGTGTGTTGGAAAAACTGTAGTTCAGTCGGGTTCCGGCTGGAAATTTCAGATTCCTAGGCAGAAATCTAGGTGAACTAGGCATCAGTGCCCATTGAAATTCGGTGTGCTTATAGATCTGCGTATCACCTTTAAATTCACGAGAAGAAACTTAGTGCAAATGCCCGGCTTCCATACCGTGTGATGGAAATACTTCATTGAGGTCGCTTAGCCGGCGAAACCTGAATCCGCGATGAAATATCCGACTTTGAGGCACAATTGCTAGTGAACTAGGTATCCAGGGGTGTTGACATTTTGCAATACAGTAGATGTAGTATTACTTGTCATATTTACGTGAAGAAATATAGTGCAAATGTCCGACTTCTATACCGTGTGATGGAATTACTACCTTGAAGTCGGTGTTCGGCAGGTAATTAGTATTTTTCGATTCCTGATTTCTAGTAAACTAGACATCACAGACTATTATAAATCGACAAGCCATTAGAAACACTTCTTTTCTAAAGGAGGACATGAAGAAAATATGTGCAAATGCCCCGCTTCGTTACCGGGTGTTGGAAAAACTGTAGTTCAGTCGGGTTCCGGCTGGAAATTTCAGATTCCTAGGGTGAAATCTAGGTGAACTAGGTATCATGGCCCTTTGAAATTCAGCGTGCCCTTATATCTGCATATGACCTTTACATATACATAGAGAAACTTAGTGCAAATGCCCGTCTTCCATACCGTGTGATGGAAATACTTCATTGAGGTCGCTTAGCCGGCGAAACCTAAATCCGCGATGCAATATCCGACTTTGAGGCACAATTGCTAGTGAACTAGGTATCCAGGGGAGTTGAAATTTTGCAATACAGTAGAAGTAGTATTACTTGTCATATTTACGTGAAGAAATGTAGTGCAAATGCCCGACTTCTGTACCGTGTGATGGAATTACTACCTTGAAGTCGGGGTTCGGCTGGAAATTAGTAATTTTCGACTCCTGATTTCTAGTAAACTAGGCATCACGGACTATTATAAATCGACAAGCCATTAGAAATTCTTCTTCTCTAAAGGACGACATGAAGAAAATAAGTGCAAATGCCCCGCTTCGTTACCGTGTGTTGGAAGAACTGTAGTTCAGTCGGGTTCCGGCTGGAAATTTCAGATTCCTAGGCAGAAATCTAGGTTAACTAGGTATCAGTGCCCTTTAAAATTCGTCGTGTAAGTAGACCTGCATATGATTTTTATATTTACTTAGAGAAACTTAGTGGAAATGCCCGTCTTCCATACCGTGTGATGGAAATACTTCATTGTGGTCGCTTAGCCGGCGAAACCTGAATCCGCGATGAAATATACGACTTTGAGGCACAATTGCTAGTGAACTAGGTATCCAGGGGTGTTGAAATTTTGGAATACAGTAGAAGTAATATTATTTGTCATATTTACGTGAAGAAATATAGTGCAAATGCCCGACTTCTATACCGTGTGAGGGAATTACTACCTTGAAGTCGGGGTTCGGCTGGAAATTAGTAATTTTCGACCCCTGATTTCTAGTAAACTAGGCATTACATACTATTATAAATAGACAAGCCATTAGAAATACTTCTTCTCTAAAGGACGACATGAAGAAAATAAGTGCAAATGCCCCGCTTCGTTACCGTGTGTTGGAAGAACTGTAGTTCAGTCGGGTTCCGGCTGGAAATTTCAGATTCCTAGGCAGAAATCTAGGTGAACTAGGTATCAGTGCCCTTTAAAATTCGTCGTGTAAGTAGACCTGCATATGACCTTTATATTTACTTAGAGAAACTTATTGCAAATGCCCGTCTTCCATACCGTGTGATGGAAATACTTCATTGTGGTCGCTTAGCCGGCGAAACCTGAATCCGCGATGAAATATACGACTTTGAGGCACAATTGCTAGTGAACTAGGTATCCAGGGGTGTTGAAATTTTGGAATACAGTAGAAGTAGTATTATTTGTCATATTTACGTGAAGAAATATAGTGCAAATTCCCGACTTCTATACCGTGTGAGGGAATTACTACCTTGAAGTCGGGGTTCGGCTGGAAATTAGTAATTTTCGATCCCTGATTTCTAGTAAACTAGGCATCACAGACTATTATAAATATATAAGCCATTAGAAATACTTCTTCTCTAAAGGAAGACACGAAGAAAATAATTGTAAATGCCCCGCTTCGTTACCGTGTGGATCAAAAACTGTAGTTCAGTCGGGTTCCGACTGGAAATTTCAGATTCCTAGGAAGAAATCTAGGCGAACTAGGTATCAGTGCCCATTGAAATTCGGTGTGCTTGTAGATCTGCGTATCACCTTTAAATTCACGAGAAGAAACTTAGTGCAAATGCCCGGCTTCCATACCGTGTGATGGAAATACTTCATTGAGGTCGCTTAGCCGGCGAAACCTGAATCCGCGATGAAATATCCGACTTTGAGGCACAATTGCTAGTGAACTAGGTATCCAGGGGTGTTGACATTTTGCAATACAGTAGATGTAGTATTACTTGTCATATTTACGTGAAGAAATATAGTGCAAATGCCCGACTTCTATACCGTGTGATGGAATTACTACCTTGAAGTCGGGGTTCGGCTGGAAATTGGTAATTTTCGACCCCTGATTTCTAGTAAACTAGGCATTACATACTATTTTAAATAGACAAGCCATTAGAAATACTTCTTCTCTAAAGGACGACATGAAGAAAATAAGTGCAAATGCCCCGCTTCGTTACCGTGTGTTGGAAGAACTGTAGTTCAGTCGGGTTCCGGCTGGAAATTTCAGATTCCTAGGGTGAAATCTAGGTGAACTAGGTATCATGGCCTTTTGAAAATCGTCGTGTAAGTAGATCTGCATATGACCTTTACATTTACTTAGAGAAACTTAGTGCAAATGCCCGTCTTCCATACCGTGTGATGGAAATACTTCATTGTGGTCGCTTAGCCGGCGAAACCTGAATCCGCGATGTAATATCCGACTTTGAGGCACAATTGCTAGTGAACTAGATATCCAGGGGAGTTGAAATTTTGCAATACAGTAGAAGTAGTATTACTTGTCATATTTACGTGAAGAAATATAGTGCAAATGCCCGACTTCTGTACCGTGTGATGGAATTACTACCTTGAAGTCGGGGTTCGGCTGGAAATTAGTAATTTTCGACTCCTGATTTCTAGTAAACTAGGCATTACAGACTATTATAAATATATAAGCCATTAGAAATACTTCTTCTCTAAAGGACGACACGAAGAAAATAAGTGCAAATGCCCAGCTTCGTTACCGTGTGTTGGAAAAACTGTAATTCAGTCGGGTTCCGGCTGGAAATTTCAGATTCCTAGGAAGAAATCTAGGTGAACTAGGTATCAGTGCCCATTGAAATTCGGTGTGCTTGTAGATCTGCGTATCACCTTTAAATTCACGAGAAGAAACTTAGTGCAAATGCCCGGATTCCATACCGTGTGATGGAAATACTTCATTGAGGTCGCTTAGCCGGCGAAACCTGAATCCGCGATGTAATATCCGAATTTGAGGCACAATTGCTAGTAAACTAGGTATCCAGGGGTGATGAAATTTTGCAATACAGTAGAAGTAGTATTACTTGTCATATTTACGTGAAGAAATATAGTGCAAATGCCCGACTTCTATACCGTGTGATGGAATTACTACCTTGAAGTCGGGGTTCGGCTGGAAATTAGTAATTTTCGACCCCTGATTTCTAGTAAACTAGGCATTACATACTATTATAAATAGACAAGCCATTAGAAATACTTCTTCTCTAAAGGACGACATGAAGAAAATAAGTGCAAATGCCCCGTTTCGTTACCGTGTGTTGGAAGAACTGTAGTTCAGTCGGGTTCCGGCTGGAAATTTCAGATTCCTAGGCAGAAATCTAGGTGAACTAGGCATCAGTGCCCATTGAAATTCGGTGTGCTTATAGATCTGCGTATCACCTTTAAATTCACGAGAAGAAACTTAGTGCAAATGCCCGGCTTCCATACCGTGTGATGGAAATACTTCATTGAGGTCGCTTAGCCGGCGAAACCTGAATCCGCGATGAAATATCCGACTTTGAGGCACAATTGCTAGTGAACTAGGTATCCAGGGGTGTTGACATTTTGCAATACAGTAGATGTAGTATTACTTGTCATATTTACGTGAAGAAATATAGTGCAAATGTCCGACTTCTATACCGTGTGATGGAATTACTACCTTGAAGTCGGGGTTCGGCAGGTAATTAGTATTTTTCGACCCCTGATTTCTAGTAAACTAGACATCACAGACTATTATAAATCGACAAGCCATTAGAAACACTTCTTTTCTAAAGGAGGACATGAAGAAAATATGTGCAAATGCCCCGCTTCGTTACCGGGTGTTGGAAAAACTGTAGTTCAGTCGGGTTCCGGCTGGAAATTTCAGATTCCTAGGGTGAAATCTAGGTGAACTAGGTATCATGGCCCTTTGAAATTCAGCTAGCTTGTAGATCTGCATATGACCTTTACATATACATAGAGAAACTTAGTGCAAATGCCCGTCTTCCATACCGTGTGATGGAAATACTTCATTGAGGTCGCTTAGCCGGCGAAACCTAAATCCGCGATGCAATATCCGACTTTGAGGCACAATTGCTAGTGAACTAGGTATCCAGGGGAGTTGAAATTTTGCAGTACAGTAGAAGTAGTATTAGTTGTCATATTTACGTGAAGAAATGTAGTGCAAATGCCCGACTTCTGTACCGTGTGATGGAATTACTACCTTGAAGTCGGGGTTCGGCTGGAAATTAGTAATTTTCGACTCCTGATTTCTAGTAAACTAGGCATCACGGACTATTATAAATCGACAAGCCATTAGAAATTCTTCTTCTCTAAAGGACGACATGAAGAAAATAAGTGCAAATGCCAAGCTTCGTTACTGTGTGTTGGAAGAACTGTAGTTCAGTCGGGTTCCGGCTGGAAATTTCAGATTCCTAGGAAGAAATCTAGGTGAACTAGGTATCAGTGCCCATTGAAATTCGGTGTGCTTGTAGATCTGCGTATCACCTTTAAATTCACGAGAAGAAACTTAGTGCAAATGCCCGGCTTCCATACCGTGTGATGGAAATACTTCATTGAGGTCGCTTAGCCGGCGAAACCTGAATCCGCGATGAAATATCCGACTTTGAGGCACAATTGCTATTGAACTAGGTATCCAGGGGTGTTGAAATTTTGGAATACAGTAGAAGCAGTATCACTTGTCATATTTACGTGAAGAAATATAGTGCAAATGCCCGACTTCTATACCGTGTGATGGAATTACTACCTTGAAGTCGGGGTTCGGCTGGAAATTAGTACATTTCGAACCCTGATTTCTAGTAAACTAGGAATCACAGACTATTATAAATCGACAAGCCATTAGAAACACTTCTTCATTAAAGGACGACATGAAGAAAATAAGTGCAAATGCCCCGCTTCGTTACCGTGTGTTGGAAAAACTGTAGTTCAGTCGGGTTCCGGCTGGAAATTTCAGATTCCTAGGCAGAAATCTAGGTGAACTAGGCATCAGTGCCCATTGAAATTCGGTGTGCTTATAGATCTGCGTATCACCTTTAAATTCACAAGAAGAAACTTAGTGCAAATGCCCGGCTTCCATACCGTGTGATGGAAATACTTCATTGAGGTCGCTTAGCCGGCGAAACCTGAATCCGCGATGAAATATCCGACTTTGAGGCACAATTGCTAGTGAACTAGGTATCCAGGGGTGTTGACATTTTGCAATACAGTAGATGTAGTATTACTTGTCATATTTACGTGAAGAAATATAGTGCAAATGTCCGACTTCTATACCGTGTGATGGAATTACTACCTTGAAGTCGGGGTTCGGCAGGTAATTAGTATTTTTCGACCCCTGATTTCTAGTAAACTAGACATCACAGACTATTATAAATCGACAAGCCATTAGAAACACTTCTTTTCTAAAGGAGGACATGAAGAAAATATGTGCAAATGCCCCGCTTCGTTACCGGGTGTTGGAAAAACTGTAGTTCAGTCGGGTTCCGGCTGGAAATTTCAGATTCCTAGGGTGAAATCTAGGTGAACTAGGTATCATGGCCCTTTGAAATTCAGCTAGCTTGTAGATCTGCATATGACCTTTACATATACATAGAGAAACTTAGTGCAAATGCCCGTCTTCCATACCGTGTGATGGAAATACTTCATTGAGGTCGCTTAGCCGGCGAAACCTAAATCCGCGATGCAATATCCGACTTTGAGGCACAATTGCTAGTGAACTAGGTATCCAGGGGAGTTGAAATTTTGCAATACAGTAGAAGTAGTATTACTTGTCATATTTACGTGAAGAAATGTAGTGCAAATGCCCGACTTCTGTACCGTGTGATGGAATTACTACCTTGAAGTCGGGGTTCGGCTGGAAATTAGTAATTTTCGACTCCTGATTTCTAGTAAACTAGGCATCACGGACTATTATAAATCGACAAGCCATTAGAAATTCTTCTTCTCTAAAGGACGACATGAAGAAAATAAGTGCAATTGCCCCGCTTCGTTATCGTGTGTTGGAAGAACTGTAGTTCAGTCGGGTTCCGGCTGGAAATTTCAGATTCCTAGGCAGAAATCTAGGTTAACTAGGTATCAGTGCCCTTTAAAATTCGTCGTGTAAGTAGACCTGCATATGACCTTTATATTTACTTAGAGAAACTTAGTGCAAATGCCCGTCTTCCATACCGTGTGATGGAAATACTTCATTGTGGTCGCTTAGCCGGCGAAACCTGAATCCGCGATGAAATATACGACTTTGAGGCACAATTGCTAGTGAACTAGGTATCCAGGGGTGTTGAAATTTTGGAATACAGTAGAAGTAATATTATTTGTCATATTTACGTGAAGAAATATAGTGCAAATGCCCGACTTCTATACCGTGTGAGGGAATTACTACCTTGAAGTCGGGGTTCGGCTGGAAATTAGTAATTTTCGACCCCTGATTTCTAGTAAACTAGGCATTACATACTATTATAAATAGACAAGCCATTAGAAATACTTCTTCTCTAAAGGACGACACGAAGAAAATAATTGTAAATGCCCCGCTTCGTTACCGTGTGGATCAAAAACTGTAGTTCAGTCGGGTTCCGACTGGAAATTTCAGATTCCTAGGAAGAAATCTAGGCGAACTAGGTATCAGTGCCCATTGAAATTCGGTGTGCTTGTAGATCTGCGTATCACCTTTAAATTCACGAGAAGAAACTTAGTGCAAATGCCCGGCTTCCATACCGTGTGATGGAAATACTTCATTGAGGTCGCTTAGCCGGCGAAACCTGAATCCGCGATGAAATATCCGACTTTGAGGCACAATTGCTAGTGAACTAGGTATCCAGGGGTGTTGACATTTTGCAATACAGTAGATGTAGTATTACTTGTCATATTTACGTGAAGAAATATAGTGAAAATGCCCGACTTCTATACCGTGTGATGGAATTACTAACTTGAAGTCGTGGTTCGGCTGGAAATTAGTAATTTTCAACCCCTGATTTCTAGTAAACTAGGCATCACAGACTATTATAAATAGACAAGCCATTAGAAATACTCTTCTCTAAAGGACGACATGAAGAAAATAAGCGCAAATGCCCCGCTTCGTTACCGTGTGTTGGCAAAACTATAGTTCAGTCGGGTTCCGGCTGGAAATTTCAGATTCCTAGGCCGAAATCTAGGTAAACTTTGTATCATTGCCCATTGAAATTCGGCGTGCTTGTAGATCTGCATATGTCCTTTACATTTACATAGAGAAACTTAGTGCAAATGCCCGTCTTTCATACCGTGTGATGGAAATACTTCATTGAGGTCGCTTAGTCGGCGAAACCTGAATCCGCGATGAAATATCCGACTTTGAGGCACAATTGCTAGTAAACTAGGTATCCAGGGGTGTTGAAATTTTGGAATATAGTAGAAGTAGTATTATTTGTCATATTTACGTGAAGAAATATAGTGCAAATGCCCGACTTCTATACCTTGTGTTGGAAATACTACGTGGAAGTCGGGGTTCGTCTGGTAGTAGGTAAATTTTGACACTTGATTTCTTGTAAACTAGGTATTACAGTCTATTGTAAGTCGACCGTTCCGTAGAAATACTTCTTCTCTGTAGGATGACACGAAGAAAGTAAGTGCAAGTTCCCGGTTTTTTATATTTTGGTGGAAATACTACAGTTAGGTAAGGTCCCTCCTGAATACTTGGTTTCATTTGGCTAATTGCTAGGTTACTTTATTTTCCGAGCTCATTTTCTTTCCGCATATCAATGCAGTTGTTATTCCTCTTTACATAGACGTAGAATAATGTATGCAAATGCCCGTTTTCATACTGTATGGTGGTGTGTTTTCTCGATTCCTTATCGTGTGCTGTTAGCGTGTGCCAACTTCATGCCGCCGAGCTTGAGGCAAAATCGAGGGTCTAGGTGGATTATAACTCCGCATATTCCCTACCGAAAATTTTAGTTTCCAAATTATTTGGATATCATTTACACTGATAATAGAAATTTGTCGTTGTACTTTCACCAGTGAAAACTATTAATCACATTTGATGTTTAAATCAGGCGAAGAAACGAGAAATCTCCCTCGAAACGGCTTCACGAAAGAAAGTTGCTTCTTCATCGTCTCTCCGACAACCTATTAATTAACGCTCATGTGAGGGCATAGGTAACCAGACAACGCATTCCTCAAAAGGTGGCATAAGTGGTAAATTTTCGCATTTGTCGTATTAAATCTGCTAATCTTACTGTGAAAATACTGACTATATTCCGATCTTCTGGAAACTATGGGATTCGTTTCGTACAGAGAAAAACAAAAGTATTCTCTTGAAGTTATCTCGAAATATGCATTAACTAATGTAAATATGAATGATCGAGCCACAAATTATGTTTCCAATGGGAAACTGACACTGTAGCTATCAAAAGATTACACAACGATGAATACATGAATGACCTCCAAATGAATTTCATGTATGATATGGTAACGCTAAATTATGCATGTCTTTCCAGCTAGGTTAGTTATCACTCGGTATATTCAACCTTTGGTAAATTCCAACCTCCTTGCTTCCGCCTTATATGTAATACATACGGTTAATGTTCGCTTGATAGATCCACCGTTAAATTTTTTCGACCCCTAGCAAATTACATATTCTCTATGAGGCTTATGTATTTCGGTCGTCTGCTGGTTGGAAGGTAGAAGGACAGAAAAGGAATTACACGGCGCCTCCGAAATCTCTAATGGAATTCTCATCCGTGCTGATTTTTTATTATGTCCATTAACCAAGCAGTTCTTGGGAAGGAGTTCGAATTCAGTGGTTTTTGTTCGAAGTGTCATCCAACTCATGGCGTAGAAATGGTGATGTAAAATATTATCGGCATTTCATTATTTGGATACGAATAGTGTCCCCCTTCCAAACTCAATGTATTGTTGCGAAACTTTCGAATTATTCCAACCACGTAGTTGTTTTATCCATTTGGATAATCTTGTTCCACTTATACCCATTGTGCCCTATTGAAAAGACTGTTATTGCTGTTTGGCAACGCAGCGTGCGCGCAACGCATGCAGAGACATGTTTGGCAACTCAGGCAGAAACTCTTCGAACTGCTCGAAACTTGACAAATGTTGTGAGAAGAGTCAAGTGGTTGAAGTGAGATGGTGCGTGTGTAACTCCATTACACGCCCCTCTGTTTATTCGAAGGAGACTTCCATGCGTAGGTGGTATTGTGCCATTCTGAAATCAATCCTGATGTGCTTAATACGAAACAGATAAAATTAATGGTGTATCAAATGTTAACATATCTTGCTCCTCTGATCTAGAAGTCTGGAAAGTGAAAGTATAATTATCTTGACTGGTCTTCATCGGACGGAACTTGGCCCACTGCGGTTGTCTTCTGATTATCACTTTGTGGTGAGACGCAGGACTGATCGCTGTGGGAGCTGATTGAAGGTGCCGTTGCTCGTTAATTACCAAGTGTCATTTAATTGCCTTGTGGTAAGAAGTTCATATATTAACTCCTCGTTTGATGCGGATGACATGGTAGCTAAAATGGTTAAATTCCTGTTTCAGTTTGGACCTGTGCTCACAATGCCGCCCAAGAAGAAGGCTGTCAAGAATGCTTATTACTTTTTCATGGAGAAGTACAGAGAGGATAGAAATAGGAAAAATCCCCAGAACCCCATAACTAAGAAAGATGCCGCATCTTTGTGCAGTCCATTGTGGCAGGTATGCTTATCTAATATTAGTGGCGTGATCGACGGTTACATCTTGGTATGGACATACTTGGAAAGAAATACAGGCGGAAGGATTTGCGGTTAATCATTTGTGAATTTTTAGCTGGATGGAGTGGTTTAAGGTAATGTAACTTTTTTTCACGATTGTGTTCACTGAAACGTTAGGTGGCTACTGCGTGTGTGGTAATTTAGCGCCAACGTACTATCAGATCCTGTGTACAGTCATTAGTTTTTATATTTCTGTGCATTCGATGCCATCATATTTTAATCAGGCACCAAAGTGCACGAGGTGATACTGTACATGTGCACCATATGTCCAAGTAGAGTAGAGCATTACTTACCTTTCGTAGTGATGGGATGTCGTCGTCTGCCACCCATTGCTCATACAATGTGAAAGGTAAACACGCGTCCTTTTTTAATTACAGTTATTTTTTCACTCTCCTTCAAAATCCGTATTCTTCCCCTTTGAAACGAGGTATAAAGTACCTGTGTATGTCGTCAGAATATCCTGTAATAAGATGTCAAAAGTGGAACCCCTCATCGAAATATCAACCCAGAACTGTATCCCCGACGTTTGTGTTAGATTGTCATACTTCAATTAAGTATTTGTTACATTGTATGGTTTTTAGCTTGGGTATCTTATTGTTTTGCCCTTTTTGCAAATTAATTGGTTGTTTCTTTGTTGCGAGTTTGGAGGAGTTAAGTGGTGTATATGAAGTTGTAAAATGTTCCTCCTGCCCTAATTAAAGACAGAATAGTTTCTAGTCTCAAATGACTTGCCAGCTTTCTCTCATTAGAAAATTGTGGTGGATTCTGTTTCCTCTACATTGTTTCCATGTTTATTATCCCAGGGCAGTTTTTCAGGGCCTATCTTATATGCAAATATATGTTCAACTATTTCTGCCACTTCATACTTAGCGAGTCATTTCGTGAAATGTTGAACCAGGATGTTGGGATATAGCATTATCGTCGGACTACTGTGACTACTAAATGATCTATAAATCCAGTATGATATAAACATTGTTTATGGAGGTATCCATTGCTGGCATGTGATAGTTGTTAATCCATTGAATCTATGAACTTATCTCTATGGCACACCCAGTCCTGCCAGAGATTATTTTACTGTTTGTGAATATTTTGATAATCTAGGACTCTGAATGAAATTTAATAAATTAGTGTTCACTATCTACAAATAAGTAGTTATGCATTGGTGTTCTGAATCTCTGGTTTCCCGGTCATAAAACCCCTCCCATGTATTTGCCACAAGTTTTCGCATAGTCTGGTGTTTTGAGAAGTTCCTTTTTCAATCAGTTGCTGTTTTGTGCATTTTAGTGTAAATCAATTGTGAATCTCTTTGGATTCCTTACTTTTTGTAGATGAGGTTTTAAGGTAAAGCATCAATTAGTATTTTTGGCATTGGTAAGTCAAGTGCTCAGATTCTTGTGTAGTGTTGGCAATGGAGTTCAAATGAGAGGGAACTTTGAGATGAATGACTTCAGGATGTAAGAGAAATACCTAGTGTTTTCCATCCTCAGGCAATGTCACCAGAAGAAAAAAAGGTCTATGAAGACATAGCAAAGAAAGAAAAACTCAGAGTGAAAGGAATGGAGGTGAAGTTCACTACAACAGGTCTTGCTGTGTCTGAGGTTGAGAAGAAGGAGAGGGAGCATCAAGAGTATTGCAGAAAGATGAGAGAGGACATTAAAAACATGGTGACAGAGCTCAATTTGACTGGTAAGACTAGACTAGGAGTGACATATTCTGGATATTTGTGTGTATGTATCATTTATGTTGGAAAATATGCTTTTTCTTTTGACAGAGCTCCTAGAGAAAACATTTTATTTCATCCACGTTAATCATTTTTGCCAATGTGATGATGGTAACTTCATTCCTGCAGAGGTTGGAATTTCAGCCTTCTCTCTGCAAAAAGGAGTTCATGACTTTTACCATACCATGATTGCACCTGGTAAGTAACCAGACAACACAGTTGATCTCAGGTTTTGGTTGCCTTTCCCAATAACAAATCTTAATTGGAAATCCTGCTTGTGACAAATCTGGGTCGTGATTACGGCTCTCCGTAACTTGTGTGCTTGAGTGATTGTATTTTTAAATTGCATTGGTGAGGCTGAGAACTGAAAATTTATTATACTAATTTAGTCTATTTAAATCATTAGTTTTGATTGATGTAGTGTGTTCTTGGGCAGGGTGGCAATCGTCAGGGAAAACCTGGAATTGTGAGGGAATTTTGAATTTCTGGAAAAGTCTGGGAATTTTTGTAACATTCGGGGAGAATCTGGAATAGGAACCCTCGTAGTTTTTCTACCATTACGTTTATCAGCCAGTCTTTCCCGCCCTTTATTTCGCCAACTAAAACTAATGGCCGTCGCTGACGTGCATGGAATAAGCACCATCAATTCGTGGAGTATTCAGTGGTGAATCTTAATTATTTAGCTGTGAATTAGACGTACAATGCATCCCTTTTGCATATCCTTATTGCAATATTTGCCTAGTTGTGTTAAAAATCATGTTCACAATGTATTTCGCTCATCACAAGGAGTCTGAGGGTATGTTGTTCAGAAAATTTTACCTTGCTTTTTTTTTAACTTCCAAAACTCAGGTCGAGAAGTAGCTGGAGCACTTTAGCTAATAGTAAATACATGCTTGCAGTTCTAAAAATATGAGAATATGTTTAGAAAATTTACAGCTGCCGTAGAAAATTTAATTCGGCAGAAAAAATATTCCAATTATAGGTGACCTCTTGGCAATCGGTTAGGGAAATTGGTGAATCTATCATGGAAAGGTCAGGGAATTTGAAAATTGGATATCAGTAGCCATCCTGTTAGGACAATAACTGTGTGAGTATTGTCCTAGAGCAGTTTGCATTTTTAATAGAAATAATCACTATGCTGAAGAAGGGACCATGATATCAACCCTTATTTCATCACCAATATGAAAATTTTCACCCTCTGCATGTATTTGGTTTCTGAGAAGTGCTATTTAAATTTCATCTTCACTTGATTTGAGTCAATTATTTTTTATTTTTCTGATTGTTTCCACCTCTACATTGTCACCATTGAATTTTGAAGAGGCTAGGAATGAGGGTGACTGCTTTCAGTCTAAAGCATTGAATGTTTATATGTACTTTGCATTCGGATCATTGATGTTTTAGAGAAGTGTGGGTCAAATGTTGCCACATGCCTTTTAAAATTTCAGTCTACCGCAGCTGACATCCACTCACAGGGCAAAAAAAGCTTGTTGACTTTAGTGGTTTTAGTAAAAGTTGTCATCTTAAATTTTTTAAAGCTTGTTGTAGTCTGTTATTCTAAGTGGATGGTGTTTAACTTACATTTTTTTCAAATAGGCAATTTACCTATTGGATATACCTTTAAAGCTCAAAAGTATTCTGAAGAAACCCATGGGATACCCATTCCTCCGTCAGAAATTGGAGAATATGATCTTGTAAGGATTTACATGGACATGCAAAACTTTTCTAAGAAGGTAAGTAGATTTCAGTTATCTCATTGTAGTTGATGCCATGAAATATATACAACAGTCTTCAGGTGATTCATTTTGATATTTTGTTAAATTATCATTAATTACCCATGTAGAGACTGTAAGGAGGAGGAATATTTGGTGTACTAAGCAGTGATAGGTCTGGTACAAAAATATATATTTTTATTGACCCTCTCGCACTGAATCTCAAATTAAAATCCTGCTTTCGCCTAACTATGAATTTCAGCTCCTTTTCTGTACTTGTACATATGTTTATGCACTAAAGAAATCCTCATACATTTTTAATATCCTTGTAAATTTATAAATTCATTAGTAGTACAAGGTTTTCCCTCAAACAAAAATCTATTTATTTGGCACTAAAGGATAAATAAAATTGTGCAGCAATTTATTTCTTATTTGCTGTTGTAATTTCTAAAATAAAGAATGCTAAATAAAGCTAAGTGAATACAAGTAACTTTTTAATTTTCGCTAACAAAAATAGAGCATTTTTAGTCAGTCAGGATATAATATATACTATTATTAACCAGATACCTGCTGTGTCAGTATACCACATGTACCTCCTAGTTGTGGGTTATGGTATGCTGGCTTTCAAGGTAGTCCTTTAAGAATGGAGGCATGTGGGAGATGCGGGTTGGTATTACAGTAGGAGGTGATATGATAAGGTCAGTGAGATTTGCAGATCAGGCTAGGGCTGGACTGTATTTGAATCCCAATATCAATATCTTAAAATATTGAAAATGGACCAATATCTGTAACCTGAATTGGACAATTGAATATTGAAAAATATTGGTATATTGGAAAATATTGAACATAGCAATATGATCAGGTAAAAAACAAAAAATGGTTGGAGAAGTGTATTAGAGCTGTGGGGGGTTACTTTGAAAAAGGGATTTTATTAACCTTGTAAAAGTTTGTTAATAAAACAAGAAAACCAATGTAAGCTTCTTTTCCACAGTTATTGCTATGAATAATGGTGGCAAAGGGAGTACTGCACTGAGTGCCACGCTCAGTCTGTTTTCAAAGATTATGGCACTCTTCGACCATCATCCTCACCAAGTTCCAATATTCAATATTCCAGTTGCAAATATTGGGTCTTCAATATACAATTTTCCTATTACAAAGATTGGTTTTTCCGACCACCAGTATCCAATACAGGCTCGGCATTAGTTGTTCCAAAATTGTTATTTTGGAATCCCAATATTTAAAAAAATATTGGTATTGGAACTAGTATATTTGAAAACTGCCCAGCCCTAGATCAGGCACTGGTGTGTCAATCTACGAAGGGGTTCAAATCAAAGAGATGGATGTGCTAGTGTATAGCGTGAGAGGTGTGGAATGAAGGTAATCTATAAGAAGATGAAAGTGATTAGGTTCTCTAGAAGTTAGAAGGTGGGGCTGAATGCAAGGGTTTGAGGGTACAAAATAGCTCAAGTTGAGCAGTTCCTATATCTGAGTAGTAAGATATCTACTTAGGCTCTACTTGGAATTTTTCCTTCGTGACACAAAGAAAAAATGCTCTACAAATTCCACAAAAAATTTTGTGTGGAATTTGCTAAGTGTATTTTTTCTCTGTGGTTTTTTGTGGTAGCCAAGGAATCATTCTCAGAGAGGAGGGAATTGATGAGGGGGGTCTGAGTATAGGCTTAGAAAAGGCTTGTGAAAACCCTCATATGAAGTGTGGTGCCGTATGAGGTACAGATCTTGTCATTGTGAAGGGAAGATACACATAGACTTAGGATGTTTAAGATATGGGTTAGGAGAAAGATAGAGGTGTTGTTCTATAGTACAATGTGAAGGGTGGGAAGAACAAACATAAAAGTTACTGAGAAATTAGTTCAATGAATATTCCTGGAAGAGTGTTCTGTGAAATAATAATTTAAAGAGTGAGGAAGATTACTATTGAATGAATCTGGGGGTGTACTGTTAGGGTTGCTCAACCATGATTCAAATCCTTGAGAAGCATTCCATCAAATGCTGACCAAATCAGGGTTCAGCGTTTACTAAATTCATGTGTAAGATTAGTATTCAGCCTATGAAGAGACCACGCATTGCTGTACCTCAAGGAAATCGGATGGCTGACCACCAATAACACTTAACTTATTTCCTTGCCTCATTCCTTTCTTCATGACTTTTTATGAGAATCCTAAAGATTTGTACATTTTCTTTAAAAAAAACTGCTTAAAACCATTAATAAATCTATGAGAACTATATATTTCCTTTAAAATGCATCTCATAGGACAAACTGTTTTCATAAATCATTCCAGGTAGTAGGGTGTAACTTCTGGAATTCCCTCACAGACTAGGAAAAAAAAGCCCCCCACATTAAAAACATTTCAGTCAAATTTCTGTAGCTTATTACTATATGCCTCATATTTAATGTGTAACCTTATGAAATGTATCCTTTTTATTTATTATTTTCTATCTCCTAGAGTTTTGCTATGTTTGTTTATCACTGCTACTACACTGATACTGACCTTTAGTTGTGGTCTTTATATCATTATTTTTGTTCTATATTGCATTTGTTTGTTTTGATCTTTGTAATCATCTCCTAGCTCTATCATATAATGTTTTTAGTATTATCGATTAAATTATGTATATATTTTTATAATCAATGGTACTTGTTGTGTTCATTTAGTGGTCCCTTTCAACAATTGTGTGTGTACTTATAGTCTTGTATTCATGATTTACTTATTATGTAATTTGTTTCTTGATCTTAGAGGACATCATGTCGTGGATCAATAAATTCATTTTCATGCATTCAAGAATAAGAATTGAAAGCAAAGTATGATTGCTATAGAAGCAAAAGAGGTGTGTGAGGATAGGTCATTATGGAGGGCATATTATGAGAGCCAGTTCTCTGTCTAACACCACTTATTAAGTTCTGTGACTCTGCATTTCCTAAAAGGGAATGGCTTGAGTAGTATGTATTTGTGTAATAAATTGCCCAAAATATCCTGAAATATGCCTCAAAAAACTTATGGACATGCATGATGAAAATGTGAGAAGTAGACATTTTTCTTGCAAGTGATGGTTTTGAGTGAACGCACGCAACACTGATAGCTCGTGGCAGATTCCATCAGCACTTAAAATTTGTTCAAGCATTTGCCAGAACTGTTTTGTGTATGATATGAGTTCAAATTGTTTTGGTAAAAATCCGAGTTGGCAATATTTATTGGACCGAAATTTTGATTGGGAGAAATCTGGACAAGAATTAAGGAAAATGTAGTGTGGAACCCTAACTGAGTTTTTTGTTATTATTATTGTTACTATCAACTCCCTTGTTTTGAAATTTATTAATTTCTGTCTGTCCTTTTCAGATGCAATGATAAGTAATCATTATTGTACATTTTCTTTTAATACACTGAAAATAGAACCTCATTACATAAATATATCATCCACTACTGCTATTATGGAATAAATTGGATTGCTACTTGAGCACATACTGAGATCTTTTATTAATTTCAGGGAGTTACAGATGGTGGTAAACCAATTCTTTATACCCTCAATGAATTTGAGCCTTGTGTGACCAATTTCCTTGAAAATACATCAAATGCTGCTGGTAAGTTTATTTTGCACCTATCTACTCTTCTAATTTTTCAGTAAATTTGTTTTAGCCACCTTCTTTGGCCACCCATCTCTTATGCGTTTGAGATAGAGATGGGCCACTCTGAGAATTACCACATTTTCTTAAATTACTATGATCTTTTCTGTAATTTACTGCAACCTTTGAAAAGTTTGGTAATTATGGTGAAAAGGTATGGAAAATTCATGTATGTTTGAGGTATTTTTCATTCTGATTAATTCCAAACATTCTTATGAGCCAAGTTAGTGTGAATTTCCCATGGGCTTAATTGTAAACTAAGGTACGTACAATTCATTTGTCTTGTATTTTTACTTCTGTAACTTTCTTTTACCATTTACTACTTATTAAGTATGCCCCTAGGTACATTGAGAAAGAGGGAGGTAATTTGAATACTTTGAATGCACTGTAGGCGATCTTTTGTGCCATCATCAGGCAGCCAGAATGAATAACGCTGGGGGCAGGCAAGCAAGGGGCAATCAGCCACATACTTGGGCTCCACCTTCTTCAGTCATTGGTAGCTCTATCCTAAGATTGGTTGAAAGCAGGATCCACCACCGCTGTTTGAATTACCCTGGTTGACTTAAGAATAATATGCCATCAGAAAGGAGGCCAATTTCCCTCCATAGGGATGATGGTGGTGGTCTATTTTTAGCAATACTTGATTCCCCAGTAGTACATGCTCTATAGTCAAGGTGGCGAGTATTGTCAAATGACAGGCAGAAGGGTCAAGTATGGGGTAGGGGGCAAGGTTACGTGGTCAGAAGAGGAAGCACCCATGGCAAGAGATAAACTAAAGTTTTCCATGAGGAATGGCAATGTAAGGGAATGATGAACTGAGGGATGATGGTCATCATTACCGTTTTTAGCTTTTTTTCCTGCTTCTCTGTTCCCCGTGAAAATATTAATGCCCAAGGTACCAGTGTATTATCTGCATGTGATAACGTTGCATGACATGATGATGGGGCCAGGTGCATTTGGGGGACAGCGATTGGCTCTGAAATGTACAGGCATCTGGGATTTCTACCCCTCCAACTTTTTATTTTCCCCTATCATCAGACAACTCTTGCTGTCTCGACTGTGATCTAATGTGATGTGCTACCATTCATGCACCCCCTGCTTATTGACTCTAAGATATGTATAATCATGTATGTTCCTAAGGGACACACTTGTCCCGGAATAATAAATTTCATTTTTCTGAAGTTTACAAGACATTGAGCCTGTTAATATTAGAAAAAAGGTTTTGGCAGCCAGAATTGTGATTGTTTTTTGGTGTATGTGGAGCTAGGAATGAGTCATAAGGGATTATACTGCAATGGCATTATCAAAGAAAGGGATAAAAAAAGTAATGAACTTAAAAACTTAAATTGTTGTTCAAGGGTTCTCTTATATTGTGCAAAATAAGACAAAATCCATTATCTGTGTCCCTAGCTTTTATGATTCAAATTTCCCTAAGTTAAATAAATTTATGAAGCTTTTCTAAGACTTCAAACAATTTCCTCCATATTAAGGTACCCTTTTTAATGAATGATTCATTTTATGCAGGGTATCACGAGAGGCAGTTTAGAGTATATGACTTGGTTACACTCTTCTTTGAGCTGAGAAATAAATCTGCTTCGTTTGCTGGAAGTGAAGGATTTCCTGTGTATTGCCTTGCTGAGACAGAAATAGAAAATGATGCCTTTGCATATACCAAAGAAATTTGTTGCTATGTAAGTACCAATATGTTAAATAGTTATGTAAGTTCATTTAACTTGATGGTGGTTATGACATTATGAGGTGCTGCTCATACCAATGTACAGACCACCTTTTTGGGATTAAATTTGTTTTAAAAAAAAATAGGGGTCGGACAATACCTGATTCAAATTTTATACGGCTTAAATCTGATTAGGAAAATATGTAGTAAATCTTTCCCAGACGATAGTACTTAACAAATTATGCCAATCTCAGAATTGGTTGACATCACTTGAAACAAAGGAAGAGCACACAGCAAGTGCACAAAGAGTAATTAAATGATTTATAAGTAATGTGAGGCTTTATTTTTTTATGGGTTGAGAATAAAGTGGCTGACATCTGGTGTTGATCTATAGACATGAGGTTCCCGTACAAAACACAAGGTTAGGCTGGGTATTTGTGATCCACCAACGAAAAATAATACGACATTGTTAGAAAGAGAGTGAGGGCATAACTTTCAGATGATGTTTTACCACTGCTTTTTCTCATACCTTGCCCTTTTGGTCTCAAGACTCCTCACACTCGGTTGATTTTGTATGGGAGACAGGCAACCACAAATACGAGCAACCTTCGTGCTCATCACCCAGCCCTATGGGCTGATGGAGTTATTTTTTTTAGGAGCTTAAAACATAGAATAGTAACTGCCCAACTGATGTACTTTTTGTCAAGGAATATAAGAAATGCATTTTTTCAAGATGGTCACAAGCAAAAAATGCACTTCTATGATTTGACTCATTTCTTGTTAGAGCCTATTGCCATAGTAAGAGATACATAAGCATGTGCCTCGTGTGCAGAGAATGGTGAACTTAATTTGGTTGCAAAAGCTCTATTCTGAGTGAGTTAAAAATTTTTAAGAGCTGATGTTATTTAAAATTACTTTGACCAGGTGAGACTATATAAGAATCAAATGATTAAGAACAACTTTCTGGTTGATAAATCAGAGATTGGTCTCAGCATGAGGTCTTTTAATACCCGTGTGTTCACGGTAATATTTTGTGGCCAGTTCTTTTCCATTAATAGTTTTCAGTGTGTGGGCTCACTATGCTCAATAATAATTATAACTCTCAGAAAATTACAAACTATCTTTTAACAGTGTTGTAACTATGAAGTGGCCCATATTACAAGTGATACAAAGTTCTCATCAAGTCTTTCTTTTTCACAGTGCTGAAAAAGGATAGTCTGAAGGCCATTGGGAATTCCACAGGGGCATGTGTCTTTCAAACATTTACTCACGTTATAGGCCTGTAAAGAGAATCAATTCATGAAATTTGTTGTTTATCTACTGCTTTTGAGTGTACTTTTATACAAGGTTGAGTCGGTTCCAAAATTTTTCCGGTTCTCGATACCGGTCCGGTTCTTACCTGTCGGTTCTCGATACTCAGTTCCAACAATGGACTCTTATTTTCTGAATAAATGGAAAGTTTCAGCAAACAACCAAGAACTGAAGGACGATAATTTCACTTAAGAGGCAAATAAACCAGAAAACTCAGTAAATAAAGCAAAATCTTCTCCATAATTTTATTAGCCAAGTATAACAAAAGTAGTCAAAGTTTAAAAAGTCAAACTAACATGATCGGCCAATATATCGCATTACATCAGGCTTTACTTTAGGTGCTTTCTCCAGGTTTTGCTTTAAGAAAATCAACATTTTTACCGGATTAGGGTCTAATCTATTCCTTTTTTTGTCTGAAATATTGCCTGCAGTACTAAACAGGTATTCACTGAAAACAGTAGTAGACGGAGTACACAGATATTTTGTTGCCAACTGCTTAAGCTGTTTGAAGGGGCTCATAGACCAGTAGTGGCCTACATCTTCTGAACGCCGAGGATTTATTGTCTCCTCGCCAAGATATTTGTCCAACTCTTCCTTACAGTCCATTCCTACAAAGTTCTGAGATACTGGAAGGTCTTCCTCCAAAATGCTATCCTGGTAAAGGTCCCATAGGCTCTCAACATTGCTGTCATTATTGGTCATACCTTCATTCAATTTCCCTATTGTCCTCCATGTATATGGTGGCAACCGCGGGAGGGATGGGGGATCCCATTGCTGCTCCTTCTGTCTGCTCGTAATATTCACCTTTCCACTTGAAATAGGTTGTTTTTAGACATATCTCCGCCAAGTTGGCCGTATCGTCTCCAAATTTCTTTCGGACGAATCAAATGTAAATGTCCTGTTAAATGAACATATTTTTGTGAATCACTCTCCTCTCCTCAAGATACCCTTCCCGAAAGCAATGGTCCAACATCCCCTTCACCCTTTCTCCAACGGACTTAACCCTCCACTTTTTTCCCATCCACCCACCTCTTCCCACCACCCTTAGTCTTGTGTTGACCACCTTCAGCCAGTAATCCCTTCTTCGAACCCCTACCCATTCTATGATTACTCCGTTCCCCCTTAACTCTTCCTTCCCCCCTCCTTTCCTTAGTGCCGACTACCTCCCACCTTTCCCTTTCTAATGACCATGCTTGCTTTTCTTCCCCTTCACCACCTTCTCATTTTTTTCCCCCCTTTTTGCCTTCTCATTTCCCTGGTCTTCTCCTTACCTTTATTCCCGGAGGATTCACTGGTTTCCCCCTCCTACCCTTGGTATTTCCATTTACATGCCACTTCCCCTCCTTATTTCTGTTCCTCACCCCCCCTTTATTCTCAAACTTGTAAAATGTATAAATTTGATATGCTCTCTAACAAATTGTCTTGTACCTAATGATGGCTCTGTGAGTTGAAACATGTCGATCGCATTAAATACCTTGTGGGATAGTACAATTGTTGTTTCTGTTTTAGTATTTAGAATTGAGGTTCATAACAAAAGGCTGTATTGACTATGGAGTCACATGTTCATGAACTATTGTTCAAAAATTGTGACATTAAAGTAGAGTATAACTCTCAGATCATGGTTTATGAATGCAGTAGAACCCTGTTATGAAGTTTTTCAAGGGTCAGAGGGTTGAAAACTTCTTAAGTGGGAAATCTTAATAAGAAGGAAAGCTGGTAAAAATTTATCGGATATTTCCTGATATGTTAAATAATAGAAAGTAAATACAAATTCATCTCATTTTAACAAATAGTTTATTGTCTCAAGGATGAGAGGAAAAGAAAGAATCTAGTGTGGTTTGTTTCATAAACCTTTTCCTTAAAGCTACAGACAATGATTCCACTTCATTCAAACTTTTAAGGGTGCTGTCAGGAACACCAGAAACACTGTCGTTAAATGTTCGAAACACAGACAGAGCATTCATAGTCTCACAGTAAGTAGGTACCACACTCCCATCTTCAACCTCTTCTTCACTCTCTTGTTCCAGGTGGTCCCCCTCACATAACTCTTTAATTGTCTGCATAGACCAAGGCATGACACTGTCATCGACTTCAATAAAATGTGTGAAATTCCCATTGAAATCAAAAATTTCTTTAAAACTATGCCATTCATTCTGGACGAAATCTTCTCCCCCCTCTAAGTCAACAAAATTTTTGCTCTGCACAGATGTACCCTCACCCATTAACACTTCTGGTCTTGTATGGAATCCAGCTTTATGGAAACAATTAGCTATCATTGTAGGACCAATTTGTTCCCAAGATGCAGCCAAATAATATATACCCTCTAACAGTGATAGCTAGAAATTATTCACTGGGGCAGCCATGCTAGAACTAGCATGTAAAAGCAGTTATGGACAAGCCTCTTCCTAAAGTAAGTTTTCAAAACTTTGATTACACCCTGATCCATGTGCTGCAAAACTGCCATGGAATTCTTGGGGAGAAACTCAACCCTCACACTGCTCAAATACTCAGTGTTTTTCGGGAGAGCAGGGCAGTTATCAATGAATAATATTATTTTCCTATTTTTACCCCCCATACTGGAGTCAAGAGACTTAAGATATTCCTTGAAAATGGTACAAGTCATCCAGGCACTTTTATTGTTTCTGTACTTGCAAGGTAAATTTTTGACATTTTTAAAACATTTGGGCTTCCTGTATTTTCCAATAACTAGCAATGGAAGTTTTTCAGTCCCATCCATATTAGCTCCAACCAGAACTGTCATTCTCTCTTCACTCATTTTTCATCCATGGCAACTTTCACCTTTGAATGCATAAGTCTTATTAGGGAGAAGATTATAAAATAAGCCAAGTTCATCAGCATTGAAAACATTACAAGGTTTGTATTCTTCAAGAAGAGGATGCAAAACAGTTCTTTTCCATTCCTCAACTTCTAATGTCTTCACTCTCCTAGATTCTCCACAGATAGTTTTATAAGCTAACTCAGTTCTATTTTTAAATCTATCCAGCCACCCATTTGAAGGATTAAAATCCACACCTAGTCTATATTTCAGCTGCCTTCTCCTTCAGCACAGTACCATTCACCGGTATATTCCAAGAGCAAGTTTGCTTAAACCATACTAATAGCTTTTTCTCCACTTCTTCATACTTGCCCAACCGTTTCCTCTTAGTTTTACAGGATGTCTCGCCTAATCGAGATTTTAGTTGAGTCTTTTTTGACATTATGCCATTAAGTGTCGTGATAGACATGTTGAGCTGTTTCGCCAGTTCTACTCTGGTCCTGGAAGGATTGGACTCCAATTTCAATTTTTCTTGCAGAGACAAGGCTTTTCCTTTTATCGCTTTTTGACTCATGTTGTCAATCGTAGACCTTTTTCATTCAAATGGGCGCTAAGCCTCTCTTCAACTATTGACCCCAGTCGGAAGAGAAAATTTTATGTTAAGACGTTATCATTTAAATCGTTTGTTTGACCAAACTCATTTTAAAAAATAGCCTCGAAATAGTGGAAACAACCCTAACCATGCCCTAAAGAGTGATGGTTTCTTAGCATGTGACGCATCTCACCTCAAGCCCAAAATTGTACTAAGTCCAGTGATTTTGATGTTAGCAGATATTGTGTGTTTGATTAATTTTGGATTGCAACTAATAATCAGAATTGTTGTTATATGAAAGCTTTCCACTCACAGAGTGCGCTTGCGCTTCGCAGATTAGTGCACATCGTGTCCCATTCACTTTTGTTAGCGCAGATGGCAGCGCACTTCTAAACATGTTTAATATAGCAACAAGTTGTTGTGTGGTTTTAGAGAGGAATCTGATGACTGTACGAGAATTTTCTCAGTATCTCCAATTGCAATAAAAAGGAAAAAAAGGAATCATTTAGGAGAATTTTCTCAGTATCTCCAATTGCAATAAAAAGGAAAAAGTATTGAACTGAAAATAAGTGTGAAGTGTTATGAAATAGTTTAATTCAATCACTTTGACACAATAAGTTGGCAATGGAAATACATCACAAATTGAATTTAGTTGTCATATCGAAGTTTTTAATCGGGCAAAATTAAAATCATGGCGTTTCCATTCTTTGCAGTTGTGTGCTATTCATTTACAGTCATCTGTGCTAATGTCCACTGGTCTGTGCGAGCTGAATAGAATGCGCCCGACATCGGCCGACAGTAGAAGAACGAATCGTGCCTGGTGCGAACTGGAGATTTCCATTACGAGTGGTTGTGCTTCTGATCAGAGGCTCTGAAAATTCGAGAGAGAAGGACAATATTGACTCCGAGTTAGTCACTTTAATCCTCTTTTGGTGGGCATTGTCTCTAAAAAGACTTTTTCTTTAAGAATTAATCTTCAAAGTCTCTAATATTTTAACTTTTTTTACCGCCCCTTCGCCAGCAGAAGTACGCCTAATGGAATAATACAAACACTGATGTATCTTGGAATGTACTGCGGTTGGCTATTTGCGCTTTACAGAGGATCAAATGATCTTACTCACTGAGAAATTACGGCCACTAGCTGCCAATCGATTATGGAAGCAGAATAATCAGTAGATTTTTTGAGATGCAAAATAGTACGCGAGTCGCACATTCTGCAAGATCACATTATCTCACCAAGACATGTTGGCTACTTGCTGCCAATCAAGTTTAGTTAAAACTTAACGTTGACAATTTGGAAGACAATCAGACTCGAGTCAAAATTTGTATTCAAATCCTAAAAAACTTTGTATGCGGGTAGAATTTCGTACAAAATTGTTATTGGGGTGTCATTGGTTGAGACCTCTTAGCCGGGAAAACTTAATAAGCTGGAACTTCTTACCCGGGAAAAATTAGCACACACCTTACGAGGTTTATTTTGGGACATGAAAAATTAAACTTCTTAGAGGGGAAAACTTCTTACGCAGTAACTTCTTATCTGGGTTCCACTGTACTAACCTTCCCCCGCCCTTCGTGCTAAGACACTCCTTGCACTTTATGGTCGATTTTGTGCTCCCGTAAACACACTAATACTACTTGCTTCTTTTACTCAGGCCAACAGGTCATTTGTGTCAAATGTTTTGAAGAGTTTGTAGAGCAAGAGCAGCTGCCTAACAAATGTGTCATCTGTTGAGGAAAATCAGAAATGCTTTTTTTTTTATAATGGCGGAAAGTGAAAAATGCACTTCTAAGGTTCAACATGTTCCTAATCCCTTGATAATAGCGTAATTGGTGTGGAAAAATGTATGTGAGAATGCACTTGGTGTGCAGAAAATTTGGATGTAATTTGATTGGAAAGGCTCTATCCTTCGTATGTTTGTTCAAAAATGTTTTGTGCCGATGTGACTGAAGTGAACCTTTATTAGGCTGTAATGTACATGTCATAGGAAAAAGATTTTTTTGCTTAAAAATCAGGGGTCAGACTGTACACAAGATTGGCCTATACATGGACATTTATGGTATTTCTACAAAGATTGAATAATATCACACTCCCTTTTAGTGTAGTTTAAGCATACATATTTCTTTTCCATTGTCAGAGTTGACCTTCCCCTTGTCTATATTTTATTTTTGGGAAGAAAGGTAAAATGTACTATCATTTAGGCTGATATGCGAGTTGATCACAGTTTTTTGACTAAGGCATGCACTGTGGGATGTGGCTAACGTTCTTGTTTTGTTTTTTCCTGATGAGGTAATACTAGCCTCTATCATAAATTTCTATGCCTGAAAAATTTTCTTGACTGTAATGGTTATACCTAAGTACATTCTTCAGCTTTTTTTAAATTGAAAAGGTGGTAGTATCAGAGGAAACTATTTTTGAAATGGCTTTTGAGTCTTTTAAATATTGTTAAGGTGTCTTAGAGAATTGTGATTTATCTTTAATTATTGCCATTATCTTTTCTTAGTGTTATGATATTTTAATATTTAAATAATTGATGCATGACTTTATGGAGATATTATTGTTCCATAGCTAGTGAAAGTTTTAAGATGCTTATTCAAATCTATTTACTCATTCCTACTGGATTGTCATTTTTAGTGGCATGAGGGATCCGAGGCACCTCAGCACTGTAGTCTGTCAAGAGCCAGGCGGTGGGGTTTCCACATTGCTGATCATTGCTGTAGGGATTTGCCAGTTGAATTGCTTCCTGGGAAGCACCTTCCATCAACTGATAAATTTTGGAATGAAAATCCTGTGGAGGTAATTATATTCACTGTATCTATAGTTTTGACATCATAGAGTTTAATACTTCTATTAAAAGTTTTGGTAAATTCATTGAAAGATTAGTTCAGGCAAATCTGCTTAGTCTGCAGATTACATTTTCAATGACATGTTCTGGTGTATCTTTTACCAAAAGTAACTTGGGTATATTGATGAGAGTAATTGATGGAACCATATGGTTTGTGCACAGTGCTGATGAAAGATGTGTAAGCTGGGAACAAAATTAAAAATGTGTACTGGTAATGGAACTGATGCTTACCCTAACGTGGTGTTAATGCACCAAACTTCATAAAAGTCTGCTCTTTTCAATGAATAATGTTGTAAGTAGTTCTCAAGCCTTGCTTATGTTCAATTAAGTAAAACATCCCTTCTATTTTGGTAGAATTCACATTCATAATTATTTTATGTGGTGATGTTCAGGTCTGTCACCACCTAAAATAGTGGGTTATGTAAACTTCATATGTTAAACATATGGTGACTTTCACATCTACTCTGTGCGGTGTTCTCTGGAGAGGATCTGAATATAAAGTGGGTTCCTGGGAAGAGTTGGGCACCTTAGCAAATCAGAGTAGAAGTGGGAAGATTGCTATATAAAGAAGTGGAGAGCATTATGTGGATGCAATGTTGAGGATATGCTATCTTAAAAATGGAGAAAATGAGACAAAGGCATCTCTTGGAAATGTGAGTGATGCATGGGTGATTTTGAAAGACTCATGACTTTCAATTGAAAGGGATGACTGTTGATGATGCAGATAGTGCTTGTAGAAAAGGGGTGGTTGGGAAAAGTGGAATGTGATGAGTGGTGTAATGAAGACATGGAAATTGCAAGGAGTGAGAAGAAAGAGGCGTATATCAGATTGATTGCTGCAAAATCTAAGGGAGGGCAGAAAGAGGTGTGTGATGAATACTGAGAGAATAAGAATGAATACAGTATCATGTGAAAGAAAGCAAGGGAATGCTGATGAAGCTAGCAAAATGCAGTAATTTTGAAGACAGTGAAAAGTTACATCTGTATTTGAGAAATGGGTGAAAAGGACAAAGCAAGGAGAGGATCTGGCTCAATAAAGAGCATAGGTGCAAGATCCTTTGGTATGAAAGCTACACCCGGGACTGTTGGGGAATATTTAGAAGAAATAAATATTTTTATACCATAATAGTGCAGGTATTATATTTGTATTTCAATGTGAAAGGCACTGTTGAAGCTGCCTGTGTTCTATTGTCAAGAAAATTTAATCGAGTGAAGGGTAAAATTGCAAGAATGCTGAGATTAGAGCAGATACCTGACCTAGTTGGCTACCTCATATTATCTGATGACAATGCTGTTGTGACATCTGGTGTAGAATTAGAAAATGAACTAAATATAAAAAAATAATATCACCAATACACAGGTTTCCAATACCAAACAGATTCTTAATATTTTCTCTGATAATTGCACACATCTCATATTTAAACAATAATTTATTACCAATATTAGTTCATTATTTTCACCGACAACCTATTGCATGATTTTTCTCTGGACAATATGAATCTTCTTGTTTGACATGCATATGACATAGGATAGCCTCTCTACGTTCACTGATATTTATTTTATGAAAAGGCTACTATTTGGAATTCGGGATAAAAGTTACAGTTTTATTGTTTAGTTAATAAATATAACATTCCTTTGTAATTAATATGAATATGACTAGAGTAAAAATTCATTAGGAACCCAAAATTTACTCGTACCTTGCAATTCCTTTCCAAGATGGTGCAGTTTCCACTTTTGGAGATTGGATGATTTTTTTTCAGCCAAAATTTTTTTCTCAATGAAATGAAACTCAGGACGAGAACAAAAGACTATGTCAAAATCAAAAAGTAGCAGTAGACAACATATTAATGACGGCAAAAACAAAATTAAGTAAATTTTACCTTGCAAAATAATTGACGTACTTGGCGAAGCAGCCGGCACCAATTGAAAGGTCGGAACCAGAACCAAAGGGTGCCGTGCGATGTCTGAGAAGGAACTGCGACTACCGTGAAGATCCAAGACCGCTAAGCATAAGGGAAGCGAAGAACGGGACACTCAAGGCCACCACTGCCAGGTGTAGCTGCCCGTTCTCTATTGATGACACTCGGACCTGGGCGGAGTCCGGCGCGTCATCTTTAGATGACGCTTGGTCTCAAAGTGTTAAATTAGTAACCTGTTTTAATGAAATGTACGTAACTTGTTCTGGGTTGAATACAAGTTAAAATTCACGAGAATGAAGTTATATTTCCCTGACACTTCTGCATGTAGGAAGCAAGTACAAAAGTAATCAGTTTTTGCTTCCACTTTCCTGGGAGTAGTTGTTGATTCAAATTCTTGTTTTATCCAACCAATATTTTCCGTTAATGGCAGATGGTTAGTGAGTGCAAGTTGCTCATTATGAACTGTAGAAGGAAAGTGTGCTAATTCCTTGTATTCCAGTGTGATTCTCTCCACTGTTAGCCTTACTCTGCAAAATAATCCATGTATTATGTTCAAATTTTACATAAATACCAATCACGCCATTCCCTTCTGGGGTAGGCAGAGTCACTAAGTTTCAGTCATAAATACATATTTGTACACCTAACTCAGCTTCAATAATTTCCTCCATACTGACCTATTTTTGCAGACCTCTTTTGCTTCATTTACCCCACACACTGCTTCATACACGCCCTGCTGTTTTTAAGACTCCTTTTATTCCTCCTCCTAAAAATTTCCTCAACCACAACTTTCTCGGTCTACATCTACCTCTAATTACACAAAATTTAATATGAAAACAGAATATTAAGAACTAATATTTGGAGGCCTTTCCCTCAGGTTGTAAATTTTCTCTTACTGCAAAACTTGAAGAAATCACCGAAACTGAGCTTATTAACTTTTGGAATGTTGCTGAAAACAGGTCACAAGTTCACCTTGCTCACTAAATTGGATACAGCATGTGGTATCATTTCTTGTAAATTAAGTCAATGATGTCAGTAAAGTCAAAGAGGGATAAACACCTAAATGTGTGGCATGTTTATTCTGAGCTATCTACCATCATTGGCCAGTAGGTCCATATTGAACGCTAGGAAAATCAATTTTTTTCGGGCCATTTTGACCCACTCTCAATGTCTTATTTGCATTGTTTCATATTAAAAAATCTTTAAAAAACAATTCCCTACCTCAAAGTCACCATTGATTTCTATTCTTATCATGAATTTGCCTGGAAATATTTTCTGGATGCAAATAAAGTCCATTTAAAAGTCAAAGATAAGATTTACCCTAGTGGAATTCTCTAACCCGAGGCCTTTATCCCATCAAAATCATTAGAGCTGTTTTTGAGATAAATTTTATGTACATGCTTATGTGCATACTTCAAATTATTGGTAATTTAAGATTATGTCTAATGTTTTGGATGCATTGTGAGTGTATTAACAACTTTGCAATTGGAAAAACTAAATGGCTGCCTCAGCTCTCCATTTTTTTCCGATTCACATGAATTTTAGCATGCTGTCAAATTTTAAATCTGAACCAGCAAATGAGGGGATTATCTGATGATATAAAAATCTATTCTGAAACGTTTTGGTTGATATGACTACCAACAAAAGTTAATGTGACCAGATAAAGTTTTACGCTGTATGAGTGCCATGATGCTTATTTGTTTTTAGTATCTCTGCTGATCTGGTTAATTTAATCTGACAATGCTTACTGGGAATTAATAGTTGCTGTATTTTTGTCCTCCAGGAATTTCATATGCACAGGAATCGGAGGAAGAAAGCATCCAATAGAGGTAATACATCCAGTGCGTCCAGTGTTGTATCCGAGCCATCAGGTGTCCAACCTTTAAGACAGCCAAAATCAATAGGTATTTCAAATCTCATAGTTGTAAACATAGAGCTATCATAAATTTTTACTGGTAATAGCATTATTTTGGCCTCTTTGTTAAATGATTTAAGACTAAACTCTTGGACATGAAGCTTTTCATGTACTCTGCCTTTCCTCCAAGCTTTTTTAATTGCCATTTCCTGGGGATGATTCTTTCTTCATTCTGCATGAATATAGAATTAACAGCAGTTTTGGGAAAACTATGGAACTTAAAATGTATGTTAAATTTAATACTTGTTAAATACTCTCACACCGTTACATACTCTTTCAGGTATTGCTGTTGCTCAATTGCTGCCAAAAGATGGCCCACTACAGTTTAATGACAGCCAGTTTCCGCCCATTGGTGAGCTATATAT
The DNA here is from genome assembly GCA_963169105.1 of Ceriagrion tenellum. NCBI lineage: Eukaryota > Metazoa > Arthropoda > Insecta > Odonata > Coenagrionidae > Ceriagrion > Ceriagrion tenellum. The sequence goes on along the minus strand of OY720633.1, from coordinate 84,360,711 downwards.
ATTATGTGTAATGCATTTTTTCCATGAGTTGTAAAAGTTGCCAAACTTGGTGGCATTTTCCTGTGAGGTTGCAGGGTGAGGAAAGCATAATAGAATATTGGGACTGGAGATGAGGGATTCCTTCCAGATCTCTCTGAGGTAGACCTTAAGGTCTTCTGCTCTCTCGTCTACACTTAATTAACTCTCTCTTGCCCCAAAAACTTCTGCTGGCCAATGGCACTAAGTATTGCTGTACCTTAACTTGAGCGTTTACATGATTTTTTGTAAACATAAGTGTTAGCTTATGTAAATTTGATGAAAGGTTGAGTTTGTAGCTTCTACTTTTTAGGTGATGTGAATAGTTGCCCTAATATATTAATTTGTTGCTTTATTGCAGGGAGAAGAATTGGTGCAAATTTCGGCAAACCAGCATAAATATAGGAGGGAGTGAAGAAAATGTTTTTTATTGGTGGAATGATTTCACCAAGTTTTTACTTTCAGCTTTCTTGGTTAATAAATAAATAAACCTCATCATCAATAATTTTATATTTCATTTTTATAGAGGCAATGGTGACTTTTTACAGTACAAAGGCCAATTTTAAAAAGTGTGGTCAGTTGCCCTTGTAGTTCTTCTTGACAATCATTTAATGGAAAATTTTGTCAAGACTTTAGTTTCGAAGCCATACATTGTGATAAATGTTCACTCCTGGTTTTTTTCAGAGATTTTTTTTATAACCTTGCGTTTTCTTTTTCCACCAGTGATTGCAACAGGTTTAGTTGCAGTTGGAATATGTGACGATCTTATTAGTTGTTGTAATGAGAACTTGACATTTTGGCTCCTATGTGGGATTAAGATAGCTGAATCAGTGCTTGCTTTTTAAAGAAGTGTTTATGAGAAAAGTGTTCCTAAGTTTATATGTTGAGACTGAAAAATTTATTTTCCCTTCTCAAAGAAGATGTATGTATGTCTTTTAACTTGTTAATAAAGGTTGAAATGAAGCACAATGACATTATCGTCCTTTTGCATTAGAGAGTTATTTTTATATTGAATAGTTTTAAAATTGATTATGCTAGTTTTTGACGTATATAGTTTTAGGCCATTTTCTGTAAACCATTACTCTAGCTGTTTTTTGACAACCATTATTAGTACACTCGTTAAGTTCTCAACACATTTTCCTTTTACCTTTACCTTACTGAGTTTTTCCATAGTCCTAAGCCTTGCTGGCCGGGGTTTTTTAAATGACCATGGTTTTTTAGATGTCCCTCAATGTGCCAAATGAACACGCTCGGCAGTTTAGGGACACAATTTTTGTGCCGGAGAGACACACTCAGAAGATAAAGGTTAATGAGGCATGTGGTATCATCAGCATATAATATTAAATCGCCTCTAATGTTGCTCGGCAGGTCATATATGTATATATTTAAAAGCAGTGGTCCTAGCACTGACCTTTGAGGCACTCCTGAAATCATGTTCTACCATTTTGACATGTATTGATTACTATTTTAATTATTTCTGTTCTCTGTTTTTGGTCTATTTAATATGATGAAAACCATTGCAATTCTTTTCCTTGTATTCCATAGTGTACTAGTTTTTCAAAGAGAAAATTGTGGTTAATACACTCAAATACTTTTGACTGATTACATATCAGGGCAGTTGTGCTATATGCATTAACTATTGATTGAGTGACTTTATTTATGAATTCTCTAAGGGCTGTTTTTGTTGAATGACCTTTTCTATAACCATGTTGTTGGCTAGAGAGAATCTTGTTCTTTTCTAGGTAATTAATTAGTTGCTGATATACAGCTATTTCAAATACTTTTGAGAAACTGGATATCAATGAGACTGGATGGTGTGCCAAATTTTCGGCACAAATTTGGCCATAATTTCGCCGCGGACATTTTCGCTCACGGACATCGTCGCGAGCCGGACATAACGCGAGATGTTCTAAGTGTGGTAGGGAGATTTCAAAGTGCGCACTGTCGGCGATATTGCGCGACAAGAACAAGGTGCCCTACTTTTATAGTGAACTCGCATCTGGCGGCCTCTTTTCGGAACTTTGTGGCAAGAGTGCTCCTCTACGCCGCCATCTCAACCAATGGCTGGACGAACAGTTCCCCTACTTCCCCTTTCTCCACTGATCCAGAGCTACCTCCCCTCCTTTGACTGCGCCGACCGGGCGTTTCATTGGCTCTCGGCAGCGGCTCTCTCCTCTGCCGGCCACCGAACTGTGTACCTCGTCAGCAGGCATCATTCGTCAAGTTTCGGCAGCTAGCCTGCGGGCCTCGTTGTTGTGTAATCATAATTGTAATTTAGTATATTAAATATAGTGTGACTGTTGGAAATCATTCCGTATTGGTCATTTTTGACTCTTTTCCCACTGTGTCAATTCATTTTTCTGCGACGTTCGTCGCAATGGTAATAAGTTATAAATTCTTGATTTCCTCCTTTGTTGAGTGATTTGACTACAGCATATTTTAAAAGATCAGGAAAGGTGCCAATTTCCATAGGTTGGTTGATTAGTAAGGACAACTGTTTGCTTCTTGAAATTTGACATTTATTTGGTATAAAAACTGGTATTTCATCCCATACAAGAGACCTTTTGTTTTTTAGTTTTGAAATAAGCTTTACATTTGTTTCTTCCCTTATTGGTTGAAAATAAATATGTTATGATCTGTAGATCTGTTTCTATTGATACCATTTTACTTAAAGCTACTTGAACATCTACCCTAGTGCCTAAATCATGAGTAACATTATCGAAATAGCTGTTAATTGAATTAATATGTTTAGGCTCACTGATGTTAATTCCATTTTTTTGTATTTTATCCATTTGGTTGTTTTGATTTGTGTGGGATACCCAATTCCCTTTTTATTACTTCCCATGTTGCCCTGCTCTTTTTTTTAAATTATGTATGTAAGAATCATTTGCCATTTTTTTTGGCCTCTTTTATCACTCTTACAAGTATTATCCTATATTTTTTTAAATTGTTTATGTCCACTGGATTGTTGGAAGTTTTTGCTCTGGCATGCAAATACATACATCTTTTCTTAACTGATATCCTAATTCCCTGGATAATCCATTTTGAGTCTGTAGGTTTTCCCTTTTTATGACTTGATTTAGTAGTCATTGGCAGAGCTAGATCAAACAAGTTACTCATGTTATTTAAAAAGTTTTTATAGTTAACATTTACATTATTGTACGTCCGAAGTTCTTGCCAGTTTGCTTGTCCATCAAGATGAATAAAATAGTTAACATTTCCACATTGTACACTCTGTAGGTATATGTGCAGATGTTTTCTTTTTTATTTGGTTGTGAACTGAAGGGCAATGATATAAATAATACTTGATGGTCAGATAAGTCAGGGTCCAATATCCTTGTATAATTTTCTGTATACCTCACATTCGTTATAATATTGTCAATTCAAGTGCATGTTTGAGCAGTTTCTCAGGTGGGGGCATCAAAATTTTCTGCATAACCAAATGATTCGATAATACTAATTAATTTGTCTGCAGTAGGATTTGAGGAACCCTTTTTCACTGATAACTGATAATGTAAGGTTTCGTTCCTATTTGTAACATTTTATATATCTATATTACAGTGTGTAGCTATGAGAATATTTTTCTTTGTGCTTTCATTTTTTAACTTTTTCTGAATGGATTGCAATTTCAGTAGAGATGGTTCAACCGTGTGGTGATATGGTGTCCTGTATAGTGAAATTATTATGGTATTCATTTCAGTTAACTCAGTAGCTGAGAGTTCAAAAATACTCTCCTCATTGTGCACTTTGAAATCACTCCTTAATTTAATGTCTTCTTCTTACTTTCTTTCACTAGTATGCAAGAACCTCCATGTTTAATGTTTTCCCTCACATAAACATCAGCCAGTATATATCCCTGAATCTTACTTAATATGTACCTGTAATTGGTCAGGTTTTAACCAGTGTTCATTTATGCACATAACAGAGATATCCATTTGGGCATATTCTTCAAGGAATATTTCTAGATCTAATTTTGAATTTATACCCTGTATATTAACATGCATTACCCATTTAGCTCCTTTTTGTTTACATTCATTTTTGGAGTAGAAAGTTTTTATACCTCCTGAAATCTCTTAGTTTCCCTATTTTCTACAAATGGAAATTATATTTTCAATAGACTTCATTAGCATATGCAATTCTTATCAATTTAGATGCTAACCATCTTTTCCAATACAGTCTCTGCTTATTACTTTGTTTACTTCACAAAATAACACCTTTAAACTTTTGTATGCCCACCTGATATTTCTATTTACCTCTTTTACAAAGTTTGTGCCCATGTCTCTTCTATATACTATAGAATTTACCACAATCAGTGAAGACTGAAAAGCCTTCCTGGTCATCCTGATGAGGTAGTATATCTCACCCATAACCTCTTCTGGGCTCTTGGCTTTCCCAAGGTTGTTGGTTCTGACGTGCAGGAAGATGATAGCTGGGAGTTCCTCCTCGCCGTTGGGCTGCATTTCTTGAATCTTGTGGCACAACTGCTCCTCTCTGATGCCGCTGAACATCTTTTTGATGTACTTGTCACTTCCATGTCTCTTAGCATTGAATCACCAATGATTAAGATTCGACCGTTTTTATTAGAATTCCGCGTACCCGGGGAGATTAATTTTGTGGGCTCACTACCTTTTATCAATATTTTTTTTTTCATTTTTTGACTGCTGTTTGGTCTCTATTCTCACAAAACATTTTTGTTCACCCACCGATATTTGGAAGGGACATAGTCTGCCTTGTGATTCCTCACTAATTCGTTAGTTCTATTTTCAGTCTCTTCCGACTTTGTTACCGAGTGTAACACTTCTAATTTGTTTTTGGTCGGTATTTCGAAGTCTCCAGCACTACTGTTTTTTGCCCCCACACTAGAGATTTTATGCTTTATATTCCTAGGCACTTGATTTCCCAGAGTGTCATCTTTTGCTGTATCCAGCGAACTATGCCTCTTTCAACCATTGTGCCATAATATGCTCAACAGCTGAGTTATCATGTTGGAGATAAGTTGCAATCTATTGAAGAGGACATTTTACATGTAGATCATCAGGCATGATAGTATAACTTCATCTTGACAGTTTGACCTGTGGATTGGACAGTTGTGCTCTGGTGAGAGGTGTAGCCCAGGAGAGAGGGGGTTCAGGAACATCCTTATCCGTAAGCTTTAAGAGGAAGTTAGAATTTGTTTAACTAAAAACATTGAATTTAATTTGTCCTTTTGTTTAGGAGAGCTTAATACATCGGTTTGTTTTTTTTTTTATTACAAGAAAACCAAAACTTTCTGAAATTTGTCAACCTAAAATCTTTAAAATATTGGTTGTTACAAATCAGAGGCAGTTGTGCTCTTAAATGCCCAAACAAAGATATGCTCCTAATTTTTAAAAATTTCCCTTCCCCCCTTAAGGAAAATCCTGGCTGAGTCACTGGCTGTAATACACTTTTACATATTTCATGCTGGTGAAGCACCAACACTACAGTGATGTGAAGTATGCAACTCTGTCCTAACAGTAAGGCACATCCTCAGGGAGTGTGTGAAATACTGTAACTTGTATACAAAATTAAATCACAGTTGTCCTTTAAGAGGTGTTGGTGAACAACTGTGGAGAAATGTAGAATATTTAATGAAGTTTTCGGGGAGTGGGTTTTGATAAATCTTCATTTCCATCTATTGTGTTTACCTTTTTATATGAAAAACTTCAGGTAAGGCTTAATCTTCGTATTTTGAAATTGGCATATGGAAGGTGCTAAATAGCTCCTGTAGATGTGATGATGCTGGGTACTATGGTTAAGCATTTTAATCATTCTAATACTGTTAGCCTTACAGCTGAAAGTCTATTGCTGCCAACTGACTTTCCCTGTCACCTTCATTTTTATACTTCTGCATAATTTATCAAAAATTGTATTAGAGGAAAATTTAACTGTGTGTTTGCAATGAGTCCAATCAGACTCCCAGTTACTTTTCATTCATTGTTCTCGGGTGAAACCAATTCATGTTAACATTTCCTTGTAAGTAGGTTGTGTACCATCAGAAGTTTTCAGTTTTCTCTCAAACTCACATCCAATGAATTAGTATTGAAATAAATAAAAACTGAACAGTTATTTCATTTACTCAATTGTGTTTAATGAAACCTTAAATGGTGAGGCAATGGTAATATGTACAAAACTCATTTTTTCTAATGGAATGGTCCATTCTTTCACACTAAAATCTGCAGTTTATGCTTGTGCATAGTGTGACTTTTAAGACAAATTTTTTGTCAAATATTTGGGGATAATATTAGAGTCAAACTTTGGATGGCTCAAATCTTTGCATAAAAATGTAGGTAATGTTTCTCTGGCAACAGAACTTCATCTAGTGGTACAACAGCCTGGGGTGGTCCTTGGCCTGCTGCACCAGATGTCCTGGTCGGTGGTCCTGGCTTGCCGTCCTCCCCCTGCCAAAAAAGTGAGGTCCTTATTCTTGTTCCTCATCGGTCACCAGTGTCATAATTCATTGTTTCTGTTCAATATCCAAGGCTTTTGGCAGATCCTGTAACTTTTTGGTTTTTCTGAGGTGAGGTTGGCCTCATGCTCAACCCACACTACATTGGAGGATCTGGAATTTTCTGTCAGGGTTTACTCTCTTGGCCAAAAAGGTCCGGTTTTAGGGCACCGGAAACTCTCCTTTCGCCTCTTCCACAATTAGCATTACCCAGGAGCTGCAACGAGGATGCTGTGGCTTGATTCGCTGGCAGAGCCTTGGAGACAGATGGGTTTTCTCAATATTTACTGAAGTTCTTGGGCTTGGCACTCTCAAATTCACAAAGACTGCATTATACCAGCATTGCCACAGTGCATCACCTTAGTACAATTTATGTACCAGTCTCTGAATCCACTTAAATAGTATGTGGAACAGTCGTAAAATTAGTTTATTGGGTCGTCTTTGGTTGATGATCATAACTTTATCCAGAGATTTATTAATCATGTGGGTATGTTTTTTGAGATTAAAATCAAAGTTGTTGACCTGGTGGCAAATTTTACAACAGGTTTATAACAACAGAAAGCTTGTGTAGGGTAGTGTTTGTGAACCATCTTCAGAAAATTATGAGACACTAATAGAAAGAGAGAGAGGAAAATTTTTAGTCCGTGGTTTATTCATGCTCTACCTCATACCCAACCAACCACTTTGGGCCAAGAGAGACTCTGCACTCAGACAATTTCGTGCACTTGAGGCACCCTTAAATGAACCACTAGTGATGTGACCTTCATTCTCAAGCAGCCTGTGAGCATCTAGAGGTGTGGTTTTATGGAAGGATTTACAGGGTGGCTTGTGCATATTAGCCGTCATTAGGTCCTGATGAACCTGGTAAATTATTGGAATGTGATGTGACGAGAATAGCTCTGTCAAATGTCCTTATTTTCTCAGAAAAAGTTTAGTTCTAAAAGATGCTATACTATGCTATACCTTTTAGGACGTGAGAAGCTTGCTCCTTGTCAGGTGTCTCAGAAGAATTTGGAATGTGGCTTTTTTTAAGTGTGGATCGACTGAAGGGATTTGTGGGTCTCTGGGGTTGCTTGGTCGACTAATGATTGAGCTAAATGCATAATAAGCTTCCAGTCTAAATACTAGATGGCTGTCTAAATATTCCATTTAAAGAAGCTCAGAAATAATGTGAAATAAGGCTCCTCCTGTGTTCCACCTAAGGGAAGGTAGAACGGTAACCGGACGCTAGGTTCAGTTCACTTATTTTCAGGCTTATAAACCCAAGGAAGCAGAATTCGGCCTCACTGCTGCGACAATGTGGGAATTGCCTTAATAATAGACCCTATTCCTATCAGATAGGGCAGAAGTAGAGGATTTTAGTCAACTGTAGTAATTTTGTTAGGCATTTGATTTTAGCCACTTTATTTTAAATGAGTTGAATTATTTTATGTGCAGGATATATTGTTACGAATGGGAATGGGGCCACCTGAAGGACCCATTCAACTGCCTCCCGGGACGAAAGTATGAGAAGCGGCTTCCCGAAAGGGATGGAAGGTTCCCGAACGACGCACCGTGGCATATAAAGGGGCAGCGAGGTCAAGAGATGGCTGTGAACAACCTACCGAGGCGGTGAGCTGGGCCGGATGAGACGTCGCAGAGTGAAACAAGTGAAGTTCGAAGGGAGCAGTAGTGGAGCCGCGAAGGACAGCCAGGCTAGGAGCGGGGGACAATGCAGTGGCAGTGAAAGGAAAGTAATTCCTTGTTTTGTGTAGGAATATGCCAATAAAGGCTCGTTGTGATCTTAAGAGTGCTGATTTCTAATTCCAATCCTTGCGAACCCTCCAAACCGGTAACAATATGTTAGACAAGGTTAGAAAATATCTCCAACAGCTGAGTGAAATTTCATGCAGTAATATCTATGGGTATTTTGATTTATTGTTATTTGAGACTTGTAAGATTCTTGAGCTTATCTCATTTGGCATGAGAGCCTACACAATTCTATTTCCATTATTTTTTCCTATTTTCAACTTTCTCTTTGAATAAGTATGTTTCATTGTCCATCACAGTCACATTCAGTGAAAAAAAATGTTATCCAGCTATTTTTTAAGTATTCTACCTTGTAACATCTTACCACCCTAAATGACGCACAGAGATCAGCTATTGAATTATTTTTGTAATAAATTTGTTCAGGTATATACATTGAATAAGGTAGCAGGAGGAAGGGTGAATAATAAATATAATACCATCCTAAAAAGATTGACATTATGTATTTGCATAAATTAAGTACATATAAACATCAAATATTAAAAAGGAACGTAATAAATTGTGGAGGAGCTTTTACATGGTACAGTGACGATATAAAAATTTTAATGGGGTATTCTGGTATGAAAGAGAGTCCTTCATGACATGAACAATAAGGCATCTGGATGTCAATGGGTTTTCTCTTCCCCCATTATTATCTTAAGCATGCCTCTTCCCTGCATAAAAATTCCCATTTACAATGAGTAATCAATATGAACAAGATTTCATTTCAATAGAGAAATATTTAGCACAGACTTCATTCCCCAAAAAACAGTTTAGTTAGGCCACGAATTAGGTCTCCCAAAGGGATGTCAAAGTTTAAATCCTTCAGAAATGATACTCCATTCAATGAAGAAATACTCCACTTCTATAACAATTAGCCAATGAAACTGGACTTCACAGCTGAGTTCAGGTCAAAAATATGCCATACACCCGGGCATGATTTGACAATGGCAGTGAAAAGATGAATGTAGAACATTGCTTAGACTCTTCCACAGAGTTCACAATCAGAGAATACAGGAATAATAAGGTAAAACAAGTCCCAAGCTCTTTTGTACAAAAATAAAGCCCGGAAATCATGAAATTCACCATCATAAACAGGAATAATCATTTAACTGTAGGTTCACTGATATATTTAATAAATCAATTACGATGCATCAGCCACTGTAAGTCCTTGAAGCACTTGGTGAATTTTACCATCCCTGATTCATTCCGATTTAAGAATCATTACAAACATATGATATCTCAAGATAAATAAGTCAATTTTATATGGTTCACTTTCACAGTGAACTTCTTACGAATATTCACAGCCTTCATTGGAGTAACAAAATCGTAAAATGCCAGTTCGCAGAGGGAAGCATTGCTGAAAATGGCACAAAAAACACTGCTGTCATTTTTTCAGGCAATGCCACAGTGGGTCATGCACAGGTACTACACTAGTGCTTCATCACATTGTGACTTTTCCTGAGCAATGTTCTGTGAAAGAAGAATGTCATATCTCTTCAAAACTTACTCTGTAACCTATGGGCCAGGCGTAAACACCAACCCTATACATTCCTCAGGCACAAGACTTCTTTCAAAGACACAATAGTTCCCTTGATTCTATCTACCTTAAGTAGATCAAGTACTGGTTCACATATTTTGCTGCAGGCAAGTTGGAAATCTGCCACAAATAAAACTTAGGGGAAAGCTCCAAAATCAATCACAACTACATGATTCCATTGCATGTAGAACACATCCTTCAAGGCTTGACTGGAGGAAGATTACACATATCTAGTCAACTGATTGTAGAACTCTGTGAGGCATGTATTGAGTTGAGCAAAGGTTGGCCTCTCTTCTGGGCTCATTGCCCAGCAGTAAGCCATCACAGCAAACCTTGAAAAAAGAAAAAAATGTGTTGACTGGAGATCCAAATTAAATAATACCCATAGATAAAACAATAGAAGGGATTTGGGGACATCATAATAAGGTGCTGCTCTTACTTTTGGCACCATCGGTTAACATCAATGTCTTAATAGCACAGAATAACACTTATCAATGAAGACAGCTTATAGGTTACAATTAGTGTTGGTATATGCTAGAAGTGCCCAAATTTAAGCCTTTGGAATAGTTTTTTTTTAATTTTCCCAGAGGATTAATGAGTAATGACTATTTATTCTTCACAACAAAAGCTGGATTTCAAAAAAAATGATAAAGAGCAAAACATATCATAACTCACAATTCATCAGGACAATTAAGAGGCTGGGCGAGTCTGTAACCTTCACTAAGAAATGATGACATCTCAAAGGGATCTACTTCTGAATATGGCTGCTGGGCTAAAGTTGTAAGCTCCCACAGCATCACTCCAAAGGACCACTGAACAGCAACAAAAGAAATAAATTGATCAAGTCAGATGAAAGTTTTTGCTGGATAAAAATCACATAAATTTGCAACTAAAAATATTATGATCAACAGACAATATCCTGTATCAGTTATCAAAACTACAAGGAGGCTTATAAAATAATTACCAAAAACAGAGCTCATGTTATTGTTTGCTGACTCATTTATTCACCTGAAGTCTAATCAAAGAACTCCAGCAAGCCTTTATTCTGGGGCACAAGCATTGACAGTTTCTAATAAAAATAGAACAATGTATACAGTTGATGAAGGGAACATATTTACTTAACTGAGCCAGCATAAAGAGTCATTGCCCAACATTCTACCATTTCATTAGAAATTTGAAAACCTAATTATATAATTTAACAAACAAATGAGTTGGCATTTGATGGTAACCACACAGTAGAAGGCACAATATTTCTCTCCCAGGTTATCACTCACAATGTCAGAGGCAGTTGAGAATGTTTTATGCTGCAGTGACTCAGCTGCTAGCCATTTTACAGGTCTGTTCTCATTGTCACCAAGACAGTGGTAATCAGCAGGGAAAAGATCTCGTGACAGAGCATTGTCTGTAATATGAACTCGAAGTTTTTCATCCACTCTGAAATTAAAGAATTAGAAAGACGTTATTAAAAAAATGAAAATAAAATAATTAAAAATAATATTTTACATTCAAAATTAAGTGGTGGCAAGTAATAAAATAGTAGTAGTAAAAATTTGGACTCGTGTATGAACACAAGAATAATAATAATAATTTATTTGCTCAGAAGATACATTACAAGAGTTCAACACAAATCAAGTACTTAATGCACATCATGAAAATTGTTATAAAGCACATTAATGTTGAAGTTAAATAGTCACTGACTGTATAAAAACAACTCTCTCAAAGATAGCACAAAATCAAACTTTTAAACATCAACAATCTTTTTGTATTTTTATAGGTAGAGGCATATGGTTATATAGTTTTGCACATATTGGGTATGGTCCTTTCGATGTTGTCCTTAGGTCTGATGTAATTACATGAATATCATCAGAACCTCTGGTTTATAATAATAGAACTTATTATAATTTACAAATATTTAATAATAAAGTTTAATTAATTAAAAATGAAATTTTTAAAATACTTCACAAAATGAACTCTAACAATTTGTGAACTGCTCATTCCAATCATGTCAGATTAATATAAGCCACTAGTAATAGCCCTTGCTCAGTCTTTCTAAGATTACGGAAACATTTCAGTAAAATACCTATGAAAACCTGAAATTTTAGATAAACGACTTTTTTTCTGGCCTCAAATTTGGAATGCTAAAGCATTTGCACACTTCTAAATTATTTTTCACAAAGATCAATAAATTCCAAAGTCAACTTTTTTAAGGCTTTCTGAATTGCAGTCTTCCAATGCTTCTGAAAGTTTCAGCCAGATAGAGCCCACACTATGAGGTTTAAAATGGAAGTGCGATGGATGAGATACTCACACACAGTTACGAGCAGCAAGATCTCGATGAACAATACCCTTCTTGTGTAGAAAGTGCATGCCACGAAGGACTTGGAGAGCCATGTCCACCACTTCTTGTGTGGTGAGAGTGTGAGCAACCCCTTCAGGACATAATTTGCACTTCTGCAAGAATCTGCAAGGGAATACATAATGTTTTCCTTAAAGAACCAAGTCTCCTTTCCTAGTAAAGCGATATGAGTTGGGCAAGTAGAACATATCTAGGTAAAGGGACTCTCTGCCTCATAAAGGATGAGCCTTAATTGCTAAAAATTTGAAAAATAAAAATTATTATGTCCAACGAAGACTAACTACCCCTTTGCTATCCTCCATGGGCATCACCCAATGCAACTATCCTCGGAACTGCCCATTAGAGATAAAATGATCAATTTTGACAACCCAAGGAGGGAAGTTAGGTTTAAAAAATATTTAACTGGGGTACAAAATAAAAGTGATACCTTTAAGCTAAAGCTGTTCAAACAAAACTAAAAAGCAATTTTTTGGATGAACATGACATACAACATGAAATATCAATTAGGCAGCATATACACATAGGATGAATATCAAAGTGAAATGAAAAAATTGGGGCCTTCAGTTTTCATAATTGCAAAAAAATTATTTTTCTATAGACAGGCGTCAGATTATTAGTAGGAAATACCTACTATTTTAAGGTTGATGAAATATCAACCCAAAGTAAGCATAGGAAAGCAGATACCAGCAGTAGGTGCAAATGCATTAGTTATGATTTTTCAACTACGTTATACGATTCATGGTACAGCACAAAATCTGTCACACTTATCTATAAACAAAAATGAAAAATTGCCAATAAAAGGACAACTTGATTAGAGAGCTGACTGCCAAGATCAGGGAAACACAGACCTAACTGATGACATGATTTAGCAGCACTTCCCTTGTTACACATTAAAATTTTTACCTTTTGAGGTTTGTATAGCCAGTATATGGATAGATGAGGAAGGGTGCAGTCCAATCCTCAATGGACACACCGAGAACAGACAGGACATGTTGATGAGACAAGGCATACAACGAAAGTCCCTCCTGAAGCAACAATGATACTTGCACTGCTGATGCTTGATCTGAAAACAATGAAATTGGACTATAATTAGAGTATTTTCACCAATAGCTAAAGATAAGATAATGCACGATATTCTTGTCTCCTTGAAAATTCCTCATTGTAGCTTGAATTAAATACTTAGATGAGGGTGACATTAGCTCAATGAGTTCATCGACATTGATATGTCTATAAACCTCATCTTTCTTAATGATTGACAGTTTTAGCAACAATGAAAACTACCCACTGAACCTAGATATGCATTTGTATGAGCAATTAGGGACCAAAAGCATGTAGTTCATAATTTTTAACACTGCAAAAACTGTCAATATTAGGGCCATTTTACATGAGGCACATAATTGTGCAAAAAAGTGAACAGATTTTGTGAGAATGTGGGTACAGAATGAAATCAAGCGCTATTTTCCATCTGTCATTCACACATTTGTTCATGAATTCCAGATATTCACCACTATACATGATGCAATTTTCAATACACATTCTCTCATACATCAGATTGCACAATAAAGTGCCTCATGTAAAACGGCCTCTGGCGAATAATGAGGATTGTAGACTTACTCATGCTATGATAGGCCCCAGGGAAGGCAGTCGTTGTTTGTTGACCATCAATAAAATATAGACTCACCAACCAGATTAGTAGAAAACAATACAATTCATCTTGAGAAAAAGTACAATTACTTCAAGCTCACCTGTAACAGTTTTCACTAACACCTCCACTTCATTTCCTTCAGGCTCTGCATAAGTTCCTCGGTAGACGCGGCCAAAAGTTCCCTCTAACACAACACTCAAGAGGCGAACATGCGACCTGCAAAGTGAAAGAGGGCCATTATCAAATCCAAATTCTCAAGATTTTTCGGTCTACATTACGGAACCATAAAACAATACTGTTCCCATTTTGGTTAAGTCATTTATTTGCCAAAATATTGACAATATGTCACCTATGAATACCTACACTAAAATAACCAGATTAGACTTAACATTTACTCGTAGAATTTATTTAATGGAATACTAACATACTTTGTAAGAAAAACAAAAATCTTGAAACTCTAATTGATAATCTTTAATTAAAGCATATGAAAGTCAGTTTTGAAAACGTCCCATCACATTAAGGTTCAAAATTTGTTTAGAATAGAACACCTTCTATTCATAAAAACCTATTCAGCATGAAGTCCATGGTGACTTGGCTGACTTGGTGGAAAGGAGATATCACATATGATTCAAACTACAATAACAAGTATTCCCCAAAGAAAAGTTCATTTCCTTTCACACTATATAAATGTTTGTTCATTGCTTTAAAGGCAGCATCACTTCATTTAAACTCACTGCTTGACTGTGAAAAGATGATGAGCTGCCTAACCTTATAAATGAATAAATGTTTACTTAATAAGTACCTAGAACCAATTATGATTCATACTGTATCATTGACACACATTAGCTGTGTACCATAGGAAATAACTTTCCCAATCATCAACCTATCTCTTAGTTTTGGGTATCAAAACATCTAAGAACTGAACCCTTATAATAATAAGAATCATCATTTATTAACGGGATTTCCCCTTTTTAAGTATATACATAGGTAAATTGCACAATAGGAATACAATTTAAAAATATCAGACAAATAGAATAATCACACAAAAGAACAGCCAGTGGCTAAATCACAAGTTGCTGATCACCTCATGGTCACATGATAGAGGTAGGTTGAGCATAAACACTATCTTGTCAAAGGCATGCCTTAGCTACTAATGCATTGTTTAGTAATGGATGGATGACAGCTTTAGTTTCATTCAAGGTGTAAATGAATGGTCACATTAAACTTCTTTCAACCAAAAATAATTTTTGAGCCCACCAACAGGATTTGTAGATGACATTAGCTTATGACATCAGAGTAAATGACCTCATTATGCTAGAAAAGATCATTCCTTATCGGCAGAATTCATCAATAAGTAAGGCATTGGACTTCATCCAGCTTACAGTGTCACCGGCAAAAAATAAGCAAAAATAAAATTTTGCCAGGAACAGAGCATCATTGACAGACAACGGCAAAAATTTTTACAGTAAATAAGAGGATATTTATTCAAATTACCTTCAGTGCATACTAATGAGTTGAAAGGGCACAAAAAATTATAATTGTTTTTATAGAAATTTTCCAATTCCATATTTGGCTTAAGAGTGCTATCCACATAACCTAGTCCACTGATGCAAAATAATGAGCCCATCTTAAATATATAAGGGGAGATAATCAAGGAACATTGAAATAACCAGAGTAAACAAACAGTGAAGAAAACATTCTATGATGGTATTCCTAATGGAGCTCTCATCTCACCTTTGGATGGTCAGTTCTGCTATCCTTTCCTGAAGATCTCGGGTCCTTTCATCAGCAGTGGCCCCTGTTGCTACATTTGATGACGTCTGGAAGCAGTGACCATTGGGACGGACAGGAGCATAGCATCCACTTCCACCAGAAGATGATTTGCAAGATGAGGGAGCATTCGGAGCTGAGCTACTCCCTTGATGCCTGCTTCCCCCATGATAAGGAGCTCCATGCATTGATGAGGAGCCCGTGGCACCACCAAGCACCAGCAGTGGAGGTGCACCAGGAATGGACAATGGAGGTGGAGACTCCACAGGGAGGAAGGAGTGACCTTGTTGACTACTCGCTGAACCATTTCTTGACTCCCTGAAGAAGGCAATCAGACCACAAGTGATTAGTGATCATCCATCACTATACCATTTGATGAAGAGACATGGACATACGATCTATACAATCAAGATAATATAAAAGAATCTACTGTGAATTTTTTTTGCTGGCTCCATCTACTTGTTTTATATGATAAGTTCAATAGCTTTTTACGTCTTTTTGGTCTGATTTGGACATTTATGCCGTAAGGTTACAGAAAATTCATTTTGTTAGAATTATTTTGTATTACATGGCCTCTTTCATGTGCCAAAGAGAACTGCGTGGGGTATGAGGAATTGCCGTGCAGTGGAGGACTGGATACACTCAAGTGTCATTCAAAGAATGGCAGTAGGCACTGAACAGTACATCATTTTTTATTTAGGCAATATGAAAAGAATTGTGAACTTTCTCTTAGAACGCTGGCATAAATCTATAAAGAAGTTTATAAAAAACTTTGAGCTGTGATGTAAGTTAAACAACAGTAGCCCAGCAGTAAATGTGTTTAAGGCCCTTACCACATGGTTAACTAGGCACTGCATTTCCAGCATAACTCAGAGCAGAGTTGATAGTTTAGAGGAATCTATGCCGTTGGCACAGATTTCTGTCTCCAAAGGATATATCAGCTCTCCATTCTAACTCATTATCCCTGATACAGTTAATTTCATATTAAAATAATTTGAACACAGTATAATTACTGATTGGTGTAATGAAATGCAGTATATGATGAATAGCAAGTGAGAAACCCCTTTGATATACCACGTTTGGCATGTTTTAATGACTTCTTAGGAAATATAACAAGCATTAGAATAAAGCAGTTCCTTTCACCGAGGTACTGAATTCAAGCCGTAATTATCAATCAACTTTCTCAGAGCTTACTGTAACATTTCTCCATGGCGACGTATTTTCTTGTTTCGAACGCAGAAAACAGCAAGGGCTCCAGAGAGGAATAGGGCTATGAGAATGCAAGCACACCCAAGAGCCACATAGAAAACCCCAGCAGATGAACTGGCTGTGGTGGCTGTGGAAAGGGTTGGCGCATCTTCGCCAGCATCACTCCTCTTGTCCCCATCATTCGGCAGGGTGTACATATTTCCTGGGGGTAAAAAAAAACAAAGATTATTAGAGGAATTATTCACCGGGATCAGAAACAGCCACTTTTATTGGCAAAGTTGTGACAGAAAAATAATTTTCCAGCCATTGAAGTTTTATACCATGGTGGAATCTAGATGTACACATATCTCTAAACCCATGCTGGTCACTGTACATCTTGTCATTTGTGACTTTTAGACATCAGACATTAAAGTTTTATTTAGTCAGCTCATATTGCATCCATCTTAAAATAAAAACTCAAGAGAGCTAAACCTTCTTCAAAACATTTCCTCCTTAAACGTTCAGTGGGCTCTGTTTTATAATTAATGTGTAGGCTTCCCTGTTGAAACTGTAGAGTTCAAGGAGCACTAGCAAAATATTCTCGATGAACTCACTAAATATTCAGAACGGCTATGTAATGTGTATATAGATAGGAAGAAATATACTTCAAGTATTTACATATTCAACAGAAGAATACAATGAACTAAATTTAATGTTATTTAAAAACTTAACAGATGAATAAAATAAATTAAATATGAAGGGAAAGGATGATTTCATTTTTACATAAATGATAAATATTTTTTGATCCATTTAAAAGGAGATTTGGATTTAATTGAAATAGAAAATTTGAAGATCAGCACAAATCATTAATGTTGTTGTTAAAACGTCCAGGACATTGGGTAAAACACTTCAAAAGCAGAAATGTCCTTAAAATACAGGTTTGCATGGTCACTTATATAAGAACAGTTTGTAGTGATTTACAACCAACCTTTTAAACATATCTTCTTTCTCTTGAAAACAAGTGACGTCCCATTCTTCATGGAACCATGGGGTGTAAATGTTACATTCAAACGTAATGTGACATTGACTTCAGCATTGATGGTACCAGAACAAGGCAAGACGACCATGAAAGTCTGAGGCGTAGTCGGCACTCCTCCTGATAAGGAAACATTTGTCGAAGGAGTAGGAAGGGCTGCAGGATCTGATACTTCAATGGACAAAGTATACGGCAGCTGAAAGAGAGCATCAATAAATTAATGTACCATCTAGAATCTACTTTTACACAGCAATGTGACAGCTACAGCTCCCACCAAAGTTCAAAGGTGATAATTTTGTATCTTACCGGCTTCCCAATGAGACTCTGCCATGTGAAATGAAGATGACTAATTTTTGCTGGAACAGGTACTATGAAGTTTAAAGCATATTCATTGACGACACCATCCCGCACATAAAACAACTCCCGAGAAAGGCCTGAAAATAAAATATGAAATATTAGTATTGATAGCTAATTCATTAAAGGTAATGCTTCTATTATAGCCTTACTATACTTATGCCCTAAAATATGCCCCAACACTAGGTGTGCCAAATGACCTCATACTTGAGGAGCTGACTACACAGACTGGTGAACAACAGTATAAATATGAAGGTGTACTCAGGGCTGTGTTAGCAACAACCAGAGATGTGTTGTTATTTGACATGCCCTGCTAAGGCACTTCATCTTGGATCCACTGATTACTGAAATAAGGATTAGTGAAACATGCCATCATCATTCACTATGTGTTGAGTAAAAATGTGGACTGTCTCTCCAATCATTAAATCTCAACCAATATGGTCTTCCCAGTTCTGCCCTAGAGGATGGTAGCATTTAGAAAAGTACTACGACGGCTATATGCAAAAAGATATACAATGGCCCACAAGTATATGCATGACAAGTCATAGAAACCACATGTATCATCCATTCCACATCATTAAAAAGATAGATGAGTGATACATATTTGATCATGATTCTTCAACTCAGTGTCAACTCGAATAGGCACTTAATTCGACATAGTACGGAGCATGAGGTTTGCTCCCACCTTCCATAAAAGTTGCCAAAGAATGTTATCAATAGTCATGACAGCCTCTTATTGCATAAAATAAATTCAGGTTAGTAAAACAAGGATGCATTTTTGGATAAGGTAGTTTGAATTTATTTGAAAAGAGACAGGTTTTGCAACTTATTACTATCACATACACTTTTCGCTCCCAAAATTTAATGCTATAACTTCAACCATCCCACGGTTGGATTTGCACCTCTTTATCATCGGCTATATGCTGAATTGTGAGACAACCGGAACACACAAACCAGGGCGACTGAACATTACGCTTCACTCACTAAAACTCAATTCAAAGCCAGAGATTATTGTGAAAAATATTCCAGCCAACGCCGCAAATGTGGAAATTTTTTCACAGCGCCTCGATCTCTCCGAATACCCGAGTATCATGCGAGGCTAAGCGATTATTGCACACACACGTTTACTATTTCAACACTACCATTTTAAATATTTTAAACACACCCACTCCTTTTTAATATGATTATTCGTAAGACGAAATTAAATGCATTTCAACGGAATTTTTTTGCTCTCACGCAATACGTAAGTCACGAATGCGAAAGGATAGCATTTTTCTAATTTGGCGGTTCTTTTGTTAAGATTTTCGTGCATGGAGATACAACTGACGTCAGACGAGCGCGATTGAGCAAGGAATACAATTCTCAATTCTATTCCCTAGGGTTAGTTATCGATGTTATCAATACTGAAGAATCACACTCAAATAGTAAATTATCATAGATGTGTGCACGCTCTTTTTCTGTGGTGATGCATTCCAATTTTCAGGCTATATCCTCTAATCTGCAGGATTTACCAGGAGTCCTGGGGCGCAGAAATCAACGTTGGAACACAGTCGCCATAATTACGAGGTAAGCGAATAAATGTTTTAGGTAGCTTCATGGATGATACATTCAATTATATCTGGTGGGTCAATTCCGCCATAAGATTCGCTCCCTCCAAAAAGTTTGGACCCCAGCTGGACGTGTCTTCACAATCGGATTGGCCATCACTCGCGAAATGAGCAGGCATCATACCTGTAGCATATTATCGAGCAACTTAATATTTACCGAAGAGATCATATTGGCTCGGTTTAGAATATTAATCTATCCATCGTTTTGTCTCTTTGCGAAGTTTCATTTTGAACCTATTACTTCCTCTGATTTACCCCGTCTCAGTTGTCGAAATACTTTTCAAGAAGTATCTTTTCAGCGGATGGTTAATTATTTTCAATCGACTTATTATCGCCTTTATCATCATGGTAGCTATTAAGGATAATGAATCAAATAGTAATGATGTAATCACAAACTTTTCATGTGAATTAATTTTTAAGGCCTGTACTTAATTATGCACGTGCGGGGATTGGAGTTTTGAGGGTGTATGATATTACGGTGCTCAATTAATCCTCATCCAAATGAAGTACGTCCGCACTCATCCTTTGAAGTCGAAGCGTCTCGTTGTAGTACAAACGTCATACTAAACAAAACTTTTTGAATAAAAATTGTAAATGCATTTCATGGATTTCAGATTCCAATTGCATCTGAGACACAATATACAATTTCCACCATAATGAGGATAGACTCACGCTACGAAGTGTTGGTATGTCTTGTGGAGGGGCTAATCTCATCATTCAAATAAACGTGACCAACGTGACGATCAGTATGATCAGTATCATCAATATGTTGAAATGACGAGCGCGAGTTGGCCATGTAAGTTAATAACGAGTTTCCTCTCTAGATGGCATGAGCTCATATTTTCTACCGCATCCGCTCCTCGTCTTGTGGACTTATAATTAATAAAAAAAACGCCGAGAGGAAATCCCATCCTCGGCGATAACCCATTTTAAATGTGCCCAATCCATCTACACGTGCTTCTCTGATTTTAAGAAAATAATTAATGCCAAAATTCGACGATTTTCGTGATGGACGATTTCACTCTTCCCACGGACGCAGAGAAGAAGAAAAAGAAACAACATAAACCAGATTCCGCTTGAAGCAATATCAACAAAAATGGAGAATATCCGATCGGGAGCTTTATCTAATTTTTATTTTTCTCCTGGATCAGATGGGAAGTTCTCCCCTTCCCTCCCTCTCTCAAATCTTTACCGCAACCCACCCACCTAAATAAGGGTGAGAGGGGTTCATGACTCTTTCTCCCTCTATCATCTCCCCTCTCACAACGTTTGCTTACAACAACCCCCGGAGGTGGAGGGGGATATGATGAAGGTAGGGAGAGAGCTTTGAGGGGAAGTAAGATTCGAAGGGAGGAGATGGAGAAGGTTGGTAATAACAGCGCTCCGAGTAACGAGCTCTCTGTTATCGCGTTTTCTTGAACCCGCTTATTATAGGGCTTAAGACATGGGTGGGCACTTGAGGGAGAGGAGGGGGGGAGGGCTGGAATCCCGTGCGATGGGTTAAGAGTACCAGAGCAGGTGGAACGGGGATGAGGGAAGGGAAATAAGAGGAGGCTAAGATTGGGGCAGGGGGGGGGAGGATTGGATGGAGGGCGAAAGAAGTATGTTTGAGGCATTGGAGTGTGGGGGTGGGGAGTAGAGAGGGAAGGGAGAGAGACTTTGGAGAAGGTTTAAAAAAAGAAGAAATCATGGGACGGGGAGGAAAGGCGAGTCCATTATGTGCTTATGCATGTTGAAGACATAGCGGAGTTATTTACGACGCGATGATATGCGGTCGAGGGGAACTTTTTTGAGCGCTGATCAAATACGAGGCACCACACAATGGCGAACGAGTAGATTGTTTCTTGAATAATCTCCGATTATAGGCGAATAATGAAAGGCGTGTTCTTGCCAGGGGGAGGACGCAGCTGTGGCCGTAAAATTCTCTAGCCGGACCTTGCTCAAGGAACCCGAATGAAGCAAAGATAAACGTGCGCCGCGTTCGTCAATCCGATAGCGAAATTTAACTTTCGCCGTTACCCCAACCTCCCGCAAAAAAATCAACGAAAATAATTAATCAAACACTGCTTTATATCTATTTTTTACTATAATCAATTTGTAGTCGGAAGAAAATCGGCAAGGCTGTAAAATCCCTCCTGGGCTTGTACCACTCCGCATGTTTTAATCGTGTTTCCTAATATCCCGCATATTTAGCACATCTTGTTGGGTGCATCAAAATTGTATACTAAGTTTATTCGGTCCACATATCGTACAATAAATTGAAATATTATCCAAATTATTGTTGGGGATATAATTTTAAGCAGCTAAATAGTTCAACGAAGTGTAGTAGAAAATCCTTATTAGGATTAATAAACGATTTAAATTATTTATCATAACTAGGGTACTCATATTATAAAGGTATGCTTTAACGCTTGAGTACCACTGAAAGAAATTATCTCTGAAAGGTAAGCAATTCATTACAGTTCAATCGCAATGCATTGTGGGCAGCATTCCATGAATAATCTATCGATGATAATTTTCCGAAAGGGTACTTATTTGAATGTTCAACGGTGGACTCCTACCACAAAATACATTTTATTTATTCATTTAACTTTATATTTCGTGAATAAGATTGGCTTTTATTCTGAAGTAGATCGATGTCTTCCTTCCCTTTCATTTAGAGGACAAGTTCTCGTTAGATGAGCAGTTTTTCTGGGAAATCAACGGAGTAATCGATAGAAAATCAGCTTCCTTAGAAGTAGGTTTTCACTCTTTTTTGCGATCACATTCCTGGCTTATGAATAATAGTTTTTTTGTGGGGATGGGAATGGAGTCGGCTTCGTTTCGACGTTTCAGGCGATATTTTCGGTCATGCGTCTGGATCATTCTTGAGCGAGCAACAAACCACAACGGTTGCGTTCCCACAGCCCACTTCGTTCTCCGGGCGTTCGAAAATTGCTCTTTTTTTTCGTCGGTCCAGTTCTGCGGTTTTGAGGGGCCGACCAACGCAAACCTTAATGGATTTGCGAAGTCTAGAGTTCAAATTCCGCAAGACTTGGGAGCCATTACGACGCGCGCGCATTTCAGGACATACACCAGGAAAATTTCGGATTAAAAATAGGCCGACTGCTTGGTTTTCCGGAGTGCACGCGTGATCACCTGGACACACAGCGATCAACGCAGTTGGTTTCAGGTTCGAAGATGGAGAGCAATCGCCGCACAACGACCAATGACGTGAGAACTTCACACGTTCGTGGTGGAGGGATCCAGCTCCCTCCCCTGCGGTACACCAACGATTTCCCACGAAGCTCTATCATCTAGAAAATCGCACCGTTTGGATTCCAGCAGGGAGTGTCCGGAGGAATTATGTATCTGTATTCCGACTCATGCTTCACCTATAGGATTTGCCACGTTCCGCAAACTGTACTGATTTCTCAAACCCCAATTTTCACTCAAGAATAAAGAAAGATGAACCTACAACAATCGGAATAAGGTCGTAACAATTTTTTCGTAATTTGCACGCTTGCTTTACGCCGGCGTGCAGTATTCTTCCTTCTAAAAAGAAGACAAATGAAGGTGAACGAGTAAAAATTCGTACTACGAGGCTCTACTTGAGAAATTCAGAACAGGTGTGTTTCAGAGCGACACAGGGAATATTATAATGACGCCTCACTACATCTCTAGGTATGACAGAAGCGATAAAATAAGAGAGATACATAGCCGAATCCGTTCTTTCCGCGCACAATAAGCGGTCGCAATAAAAACTGAGCTCCACTAAATACACTCCCATAATACACGTCACCATTTCACCTTCCAAAACCTCACGTATTTACACGGCCGGTAGCCTAACACCCCCTGACACGGCGGCTCGCCGGGTAGTATGTAGATGTAGATGTACTAGAAGGTTTTAACGATTTTTCCAAAATTCTCTGCTAATTTGTCATACATCGACGTGTTGTTACTTTATACGTGCCCGCAATGCCAGTACATACACTTTCTTCTAGAAGATTTTATATCAGCTCGGAGAACTTTTCAGACCTTGAGTCACCTCCACTCATCGAAATGCAATTGTTACAACTTTCTACGACCGATACCGTTTCTGGGTCGCGTTCTGCCATCGTGTCCCCACGGAAAGCACGCCCACACCAGTGCGCAATCGCTCGCGTTGAATCGGAATCAATGTCCAATAAATTACTCACGGACAGCAGCATGGGTGGGAGAGCCTTATCAGTCCTTGGAAAGCAACAGTGAGCAACGGAAGGTGGGGAGGAAAAAGTCGACGGCGGGGAAGGTGTGTTGTCGTGTGTATCTCGGAGCGCGGCAGACGCTCTCAAACTCTCCCGGCAGCGACTTTTCGACATGTTTGCTTTTCCCGCTCCTCCCCACAGCACCTGTGTTGAGTCGCTACTGGTTCCCAGAAGCCGCGCGCGGCGTCCCCCGCGCCTCGTTGCTCTCTCCCTATCTCGTGTATATCCCCCTCCGTCCCCTGAAGTTCACCGACCCTCCCCTAAAGACTCAGGAAGGCTGGGGAGTCTACGGAAGGCGATCGGAAGTTCAAAAAGTTAAAAACGCAAATCCCCTGCAACGATGCGGTGATTTTTATTTTGGTCCCGCGAGGGTTCTCAATGGTTTCCCTCTCGTTAGTGTGAGATTGCACTCCCGATACCACTCTGGAGGGAAAGATTTAAGGGCTCTGGAAGGTGTATTCAGCCCATAAATTAAAGGAGGGAATAGATTGAATGATGCGGCACGATGGAATAAGGAGTGTCGAAAGTCCAAAAAAATTGCGCGAACGGCTATTTTGAATTTCTCTTTTAGGAATGTATTTTTTATACGTCGTCACGAAGATAATTAGCAGTATGGTGACCATTCACCAAAGCATGCGCAAACGGAAAATAATCGAGCAAATCTGTATCGTTTAATTTTACATCGCCTGTCAATTTTCGTGTAGTTGCCTTCTCTTCATTTTTCACCTTTTTTTATATATATATGGACGTTTTTCCCGCAGCGAGTTATTTTTTGCCCATGATGTGAATTTTTCCCACGAGAACAGAAATCTTTCTTTGAGTTCGTAACATTGTTTACTTCAATATAAATATGACGATGACCTAACACTTGGACATGGTATCATGTTGTATACCTATATCTATGTAAAATATTTACATATTCGTGTGTTCTTTGCTCGGAACTCTGCGGTCGCCATAATAGTTGTCTATGCTATCGGCGAGTATATCTCCTTTTCGCGTGGAGAATTTCAATTCACGAAAGTCGATGATTTGCGTGAATGTTGGCATCGTTGGAGTTATATCATATATTGTCTATTACTCCTGCGGCAGTATTTTTTCAGAGAATATCTCCATGGTGTCTTCGTATGATAAATCAGTCAAAAAGCTATGGAAATTGCATTCCCTAATACGCATTGCGTTTACACCAAGTATCTATATGGTAATATATTTTATATTGCTGCCATTCCCTCGAGAGAACCATTCGGCTTGGTTTTCATTAGAGACCCAGCAAATGTTATCACTGGGAGGGTTGCATGATGTGAAAGGGTTTCGACTGCTTTATGAGTTACAGTATCGAGAGTTTTGGGAATTATGTAAGGTTTCAGCCATTATAATTTCCACATATATATCCTCCATGATATATATCCTCCATGGTATATCGTGGTGGTGTAATTTAAGAGGGGAAATATCGATCAATGTGCATACCATGAGCACGGAGGGGACGGAAAGAGAAAAGTGCAATCACCTGATTTTTTCCGTTTTTTATTTTCATGATTCATAGCTATTCTGTAATTGCAATTCCGATATTAATGTCCCTCTTCCTTTTTTCCACGGATTAGGACACTACCAACCGTTTATCCAGGATTGTTTTCGCACGATATATGAACCATCAATCATAAATATGGCAACTGGGATTCACTTGTGAATTGGAATGCACCTCTAGGTAGATTTCAAGGCTGGCAGAATAAAATTCGTTGATTTTGGTAATTTTTTCACCAGCATCCTTGGGAATATTCTGGTGTCATCAACGAGTTACATATACTAACCATGCGTAATTATCCCAATATGCAGCCGGGAGAAGTTTTGGGTGAAGATACTTTAGTCTAAAGTTCGACGATTGTTTTGATAGGCTAGGGTGAAGGTTGGCTCGTACAACAAGGCAAGTGAACTTAGGTAAGTGAAAGTCACGTTCGTCAGTTGATGGAAAGCAGGGGAGGGAGTTCTTTCCCTTGAACCAGCTTCGGTTTTCCAGAAGGTTCGAGGTTCTAGAAAATCACGGTAGTTTAGGTGAGGTTGATCCGAGAGGTATCCCTCGGAAACGATGGGTAATAGCTTCGAATATTCGATCTAATCTTCCACCGCCGGATAAAATTTACGATAGCTTGGCGAATGAATAATTGCTAAAGCACATAATAATTAGCCAGTAAGAGTAAACAAACTGGTCATCTGTCTCAAAACAACTCTTATCTAGTAATTAAGTCTCCTAACGGTTCATGGCGTATCCGCCATCATGGCTTCTTCTGGAACTCATAACTCCATGCCATAAGTTAAGAAACCGATAAATTTATCGAATGTTTATGCAACACATATTGAATGGTTTCTATGGCTTATGTGTCCCATAACTTTATAGAATTCATGTGTGTCGTTTATGCAACTGGCCCACAGTCAAGTTAGAGAGGTATCGGTTGAAAATTCTTAGAACCGCGCGGCCATGATACGACGCGGAGGGCGTTGTCGCTCACTTCGACCCGCGAGGGAAACTCGTCGACACAACGAGGATGTTCACTCCCGGTTGCATCTGAGTGGGGCTGAAAACCTAGCATCGCACGGCCGCTCCATACATGCACGCGAGCACCAAATACGCCCCCGGGGGGGAAGGATGGTTTAAGAGGGGATCTAAAAATAAGGCGAGTAGGCCCATAAATCGCGAGCTCTTCGCGGTAGCCAATTACGCCTAAGGACGTCTTGAAGACGCCGAGTTGAACCGTCGACGGGCGCGGGAGAAGAATGGGCTCGTCCAGCAGCTTATTTTCATTTTTCGAATCCGACGAAGAGCTTGGAAAAAAAGGAAAGACCCTTATTTATCTGCTCGCGAATTCGCAGCTTCGCAACCAGTTCGCGCGCGGCTTATGAATCAATGTGCACTTGACTTGGTTCGATGAAAGGAGAATACCATAATTTCCACGTCCCGAATCGCGCCGAGTTCTGCGATATATCGATATGCATATATCAATGTGATGTCGCTATACGAAATTTGATCCCCCCGAGGAGTGCGATTCACTGCCTTGCGATATCAAGCTGTCTTGCCCCGTTCACACTACTATCGTACGTGCGGTGGTCCGTACCATGGTATCCATTGTCCCTAACGGTGTCACTTCACAGTGGTAGCGCTGGATTCGCGTGCAGAAAACGGAAATAAGGTATAAGGAAAATGAAAAAGTCAATCATTAAGACGAAGCAGATGATGTTACTCTAATGAATAAGTATATACATGAGTCATTTGTTGGAGAAAAACATTTCGGAAGCCTCAAAAGGCCATAGGAATATGGTATTTCTTATTTCGTTCATTTGATCTTTACTTTATGGACCAAATAAAAATGACTTTGTTGACTCCACTAGAGGTTTATTAGCACGAGCCAATTTCGACACTTCGCGTCATAGTCAGGTCATGAAAATGACACGAAGTGTCGAAACCCGGGTCGTGCTAATAAACCTCTAGTGGAGTTAACAAAGTCATTTTTATTTGGTCTATAATGGATAACTTCCAAAAAGTAAAGCCTGAAGCCATGTTCATTGTGATCTTAACTTGTTCGTCGTGATGATGATGCCATGGTGAGGGGGGTTAGGGTAACGCTCTGTTCCGTTCACACAATGATAGTACGTACGTTGGTAGACATGTGATATGGTGCGATATTTCAATTTGCGGGGATCGCTGGTGATGAACCTTGACTTGAAGCTTTCCATTTAGCGTACAAGTTGACTGCCGATGGCTGACGGGGCCCCGTCCTCTCCGAAGCGAGGCGAACAAATGAAGAACAGTTTCCGTATTTCTTCGTTGCTATCTGCTGCAGCTTATCTGTGCGAGAGACGCTGTGCATGAATGAATAGGTGCTTTGAGGTGTTTAATTTCATTTGGTAATTAGGCGGTCGCCAACAGCCGCCGTCGGTGGCCTGCTATCGCCATACGCAAACGAAATCACTCATTCATATCACAGTCCGATATTGCGATGAAACACTTTCTTAATTAGAAAAGAAACGCCTTATACTATCTTCTCGGCGTTATCTAAAAAAAATCGCAAATGCTGCTTATAGCTTTTTTTTCTACGGTGCCACTTGACTAGTGATAGCATTGGGTTAGTGCACTCGTCGGAAAATACTTCTTTTTAATTCAGACATTTTCGTTTATTTAATACTCAGTAAATAATACTTCTGTGCTGTAATAATTCGGTCTGGTAAATTTTATAATCTACAAATATCTCTTAATGCCCGTTTCCTGAAATCGAATGAAATATTAAGGTTTCGCTTCCGAGCAGACAATCCTATCGTTCAAATTATTTGGTAAGTGTTATAGGGCGTACAAAGAACCTTAATAATTCTCGAACACCTACTTTGAGATTTTTTTGATCTAACACTCAGTGAATTTCAAAAATGTTCGCATTATAAAATATATTTATTTCGATCCGAAATGTCTTCAACTTGTAGTTTATTTCTTTTACTTGTCCTGAGGCACTTCCACTTACTG
Organism: Ceriagrion tenellum; assembly: GCA_963169105.1. NCBI lineage: Eukaryota > Metazoa > Arthropoda > Insecta > Odonata > Coenagrionidae > Ceriagrion > Ceriagrion tenellum. Next base: position 84,332,222 of record OY720633.1, on the reverse strand, counting down.
GAGTCCGTGTGTAATGGGATCACTTTGGATCATGGCGGTACGGCGATGCTTTCCTATCTACCGGATGGAATGAGCAATTGGAATCTAAAAAAAAAAACAATCACATTGGCAGGAAATGGTTATTCCCATCCCTCATTCTTTTAGGTACGCGCGGACAATCATCTTTGTTTTTTTTTAAGACCTTCGAATCACTCCCAAAAATTACGACGGAAATATGAAAAGAAAACGCGACCAGTCGTCTCACGCGAAAAAAAGACACTCAAATCCGCATAAGTATTATGCAAGGACTCGGTAACCTCCCGAAGGGCCGTTTATCGTATGCAAAAGACTTCATGCGCAATTTGATTCGTCGAACGATACAGATAACAAAAATACACACGCATAAAAAAAGGAGAAAGCTTTTGTTTCGCCATTGGGAAGAGGGAACAGAATCCATCGTTTAATTGGAAGGAGGAAAAAAACAGAGAGGATATGATCAGGGTGGGGGAGGGTATAGGCAATCCGGATATTATTGGGGCTAATTTAAATTCAAATAGAGTTGTTTTTGTATGCAGTCGCATACCTAACCGACCTTTCTCGAGATCAGGTCGCCCTAAGGGCGCAAGGCGGTTACGGAATTGGTCGGGGGGAGGCGTGTATAGGAGAGAAATGAGAGGGAGGGCATTGTTGTGGGAATCGACGAGGGTAGAGAAGGCAATAAGGGGGCGGTTTTTCGGGATGTGATGCGTGGCCGTGGGACCCACTACTCGTGAGCAGCGCTCGGCACGACACGGAGAGCGCGGTGAAATCGAAAAGCCAACAAACCATACTTGCCGAAAACCATAGATTACGAAAGAGAATGGACGGAGCTAAATTATAAGATTATACAGAGAAATATTTAGGGCGCTAATGGACGGTTACAAGAACATTTAGTTAAGGAATCAATAGTTACCATATCCATAAAGCTATAGATATCATAAATATATTCGGATTGCAGGAGCACATCTACTAGTTACTTAAATTATTTACCAATAGTTTATAGCTTCGAATATTTGATCATATCTTCCATCGCCGGATAAAATTTACGAAAGCTTAGGGTATGAATAATTTCAAATGCACATAATAATTAGCCAGTAAGAGTAAACAAACTTATAATCTGTCTAAAAAAACTCTTTTATCAAGTAATTAAGTCTCCAAGCGGTTCATCGCGCTTCCGCCATCTCGGCTAATTAAAGAACTCGTTACTCCATGCCAAAAGTTATAAAACCAATAAATGTATCGAATGCTTATGCAACACTTATAGAATGGTTCCATCGCTTATGGATTCCATAACTTTATAAAATACATATGTCATTCCTGAAACTGAACAATAAACGCAGTAAATGGTTCACCAAAGAGACAGTAATATGTAAACAAACTCTAACCATTCTAAATATTATTTTTTACGCCAATAATTCATTTCCCTCCTATTGAACTCGAGGTTTATGTAGAGTTAACTAGGGAAATAGAATCGAATGGAAGAGAATAAAACATGAAATAGTGGGGGAAAATTATATTTTTCCCAGGGACACATTGGTGAAAAACTGATATGGGGAGGAAATGAGAAACGAAGGCATCAACTTATTTTAGTTTTTGGCTTATCAGCAAATGACTGCAGTTGTAGTTATTAGAATATGTTTTTTAATAGAATGGGCATTGTAGTCTGTTCCTTGTGGTTGAAATAAGTTTCTCATTAGAAAATATATGTGTTATATAGCACATATTTCATATCTCACTTTTTTCCTCTATTAGCTACGGAATGACAACAGTGAAATCAGTATGCATTTACGGGATATTAACGAATATGATGGATTTTTATCTGTCTAGAGTTAAGCAGTCGCTAGTGAACTTCATTGAGTGAAGCTGTCGACTTTATTGAAATAAGTTTTCTAGCTTGAAGGCTGCTTCCCAAATGTCGATACCTGGGACGGAAAAGGAACAAAAACTTCGCGTTAAAAGACTTTATAAACTTTCTCGGCGACTTTTTCTGGTGAATTCTTCTCGTGTTTCCTACTAGGCCAATACCTATACGAAGGCCAACGTTTCGATTGTAGACTCCCTTATCCTCTTCAGGGCTTTGGATGGCATGAATCTACAAATGCTGCCTCCGATATATCTACAGCGTTTAAGCTGACAAGAAAAATGAATGATCTGATGCTCTCTCGGAGAATCTAACGAAGGAAGTTTTCTCGAGCGTTTCACCGGGATAGAGAGACTATATCCGCTGACGGCTGCTTCTAAACTCCTACTACTTAAGCGTGTTCACAATGTCTTCGCAGAATACATCAGTGATGGTAAAAGATCATAACCAGCAAACGATGCCGCCTATTGATAATTGTGCTCGCAGAATAGAAAATTTGTTTAAATCGCTCAGTCCATATAAGTCACCCGTACCTGACGAAATTCTTTCCCGCGAGTAAAGAGAACTAGCTTCAGATATTGCCCCCTACTTGCAAATGACATTTAGAACATCCATCAAGGAACACGTAGTAGGTACCCGAAGACTGGAAAATTGCCAATTTAACGCTCATAATTTGAAGATGTGATAAGCAACAACCGTCGAATTTCAGACCGATATCCCAAACATCTATCTCATGCAAAGTCCTTGAAAATATCCCTGATGACAATGAAGGGCGAGTCTTTCGTCGAAACGTTTGCAGATCTATTCCGGTGGAACGCCCAAAACACCTTACTTCACACATCAAAACGCCGGCTATTAACCCGGCGGAAAGCCCGAGAATAATTTATCAAATATTCTGTGGACTAGACAACAATTTACCGCAGTACCAGAATACTGCAGAATAATTTATCAAATATTCTGTGGAATAGAAAAATATTTACTGCAGTACCGCGTCAAGATGAAATTCTACGGGGTCAAGCTTGATATCATCAAGTTTATCTGACTCTACTGATATCTCTTTATCTCCCGCACTAAGCTCCTCTATTTTTTTATTTTCTCCGTCAGCCACTCCGCTTCGCTCCATCTCCTCCCTTTCAAAACCCTCACCTGCTCGGATCGGTTTCAACTCAGAACCACGTCCCGTAAAACAGACCCTTGTTGTCCGTTCACGCTCAGACTGTCGTGAAAAGTGTTGTCGTTTATAAGTCTTCGTGTTTTTTTTCCTCTGGCGTACCTGAGCGACTGTCCCCTTGAATGCGCACGAAAGACTCGGACAAGATATCGCCGTTATTAAAAGATCTGACATATGCCTGATGGCCCACTCAGTGTGTGCGGAGAAATAATGGCTTAAAATGGAGATAATGGCTTACAATGACGCGGGCCAGGTATTACTCGTTTACCCCATGCCGGTTGAGCGATTACCATGAGTCAGGAGCGTTCAAGGGACGCATAAGGGTTTGAATCCATTAAAAGAATCGAGTTATACGCCTCCATTACAGACATGTGGTAACGGAGCAAACCCTGCTCTTTTCCATGCATATTGATTCGAGGAACAATTTTTTTCCCTGCGCACGTCGAATGTCATTTTCAAATCAACTAGTGATACGATTAATCCTCTTTTTATTCACCCCTTTGTTGTATTCAGGTTCTGGTCTCTCCTCGAAAGGCTGTGTTGACGGAAGATGATAGCCCAAATGACGTCCAGAAAGTCATATCCAGAAAGATGGAGACAACTTAAAATTTAACTAATTCCGTTCAAAATATAATGGTAAAAATGAATTATAAGTCGAGCGACCAACTCAATGAAACATTTCTGTTATTAGGTGTATGGAATGTGATGTGAAAGTCAGATCCCTGAAAGACAACATCAACGCGCGACATACTCTGTTCTCTTGTTAATTCTCTTCGCTTTGGCTTCGATTACGTAATTAATTCTCAACTCAGCGTCTCAGTTGTCTGTAGCGAAACGGATGTGGCACATTATTCCTTCCACGCAATCAAAGATAATTCAAACATTATGACAAAAAAGGAAGCAAAATTAGTTCACATGATTTTTAGCCAACTAAAACAAAATATAGAGAAGCTCACCGTTTCAAGAAGTTTCGATCGGATCCAGAGAGAGTTTTTTTTTAATTTACGAGTATTTCGCACGTTTTTGGAGATCAATACGATGTGAGTCTCAATTCCAAATAATCGGCTGGATACAAAAGAAACTCGCTGATTTCCAAAACCAATTTTATAAATGAACAAAACGAGCAACTCTTATCTGAAACCTAAAAACGATAAATTATCAGAATATTTTGATAATTTACAGTATTATTCTTCTCGACCTCTTGATACTAATAACATCCACTATATTGGATGTGTTATTTAATAATTATTAAGTATCAAAGAATCTATACTTGGGTATTCCCGGATTTGAAAATGGAAATTATCCCAGAAGGATCAGGTAAAGGCCTCTTTCTTGATAAAAAAACCTCGCCCACAGAATTCGTGGAAGTCTGCTGGTGCGGACGGAGGATGTCGGAAGATATATGAACGCATCCGTTTTGAAAAACATCGACTGGCGACGATCTTCAGATCCTGATGTTGAAAATCGTGTCGTTATACAGAGCTTTGCCCTCCCGGCATTCCAACTTGGATAAATTTCGAGCAATCTCCTTAAAAAAAGAGAAATGATTTCACCTTGTGGCCAACACGTACGAGAGATAAAACCGCACTTTGGCGTAACTGAAAAAAATACGCAAAAGTTCGACGAACGTTGCATTTTTACATGTTCACACATCGTCCTCAAGGTCCGCTTTTCGTCGACAGCTGTGAAAGATTTGTTCGACCGAGCAGCGTACGTACAATTTTTGAGGGAAAAAAACTGATTAAACAAAAAAGACAACACCCCTCACCAATGGCAGTTTCCGTCGTTGCGCCCCGCGTCATAAGATATTTCTACACATTTTATTTCCCCGCCTTAACTACCCATTTCCCGTAAGAGGATCTTTTTCTCCGTTCGCCGTGGAACTTGAATCTTCCCCATCACGGACGGAATTGAATATCCAAAATTATGAGTGGAAGGAGGCAGGAGAGAGGGAGAGATCTTTTTTTTTTGGCAGACAAATTTCTCGGGGAGTGGCCATCCATTCATTTTGCCGCCGTGGTATGGACACGGCGGGCAAACACGCCGAGTACGGGCGATTATATTTATCGACCACTTGAGCGAAAAACTGGAAATGACGAGAGAGAAAAGAGAGGAGGAGAGAGTGGAAGAAAAAATATTAAATGATAATTATCATAAAAAAATATTACCCGCCCCAACCACCAACTTCTCCCTCACTCGGAGGTAAAACTCAAGAGTTTGTTTTTCCCCCCCACACCTTCTCCCGAATAAAATATGGCGTTCGTAATCCCTCGAGGGATGACGCGAAGGCGAAAAAAGTCCCTCCCGGTCCCGGGAGAGCTTCCCCAGTATTTAGGGCTACCTAGTAATATTCTATCGCCAATCCTTACTACCGAGTAGTACGAAAAAGCTGAGATACCGCAGGAACCGATTCTATAGTTTCTATAGATTCTATAGTTAGATACTATAGTTTCAGGTAGCCATAGTGAAAATACACTTTATCGTTTCAGGTACCGATTTTGAAAATATACTGTATAGTTACAGGTACCGTTACTGAAAATACACTCTATAGTTTCAGGTACCGATAGTACAAAGATACTCAATATTTTCAGGTAACGCTAAAGAAGACACATGCGATAGTTTCAAGTACCGATAGTGAAAATACAATCTATAGTTTTAATTACCGATTGCAAAAATATAAAGTATTATTTCAGATACCGTTACTGAAAACACATTCCATAGTTTCGGATGGATAGGTTGGATATTTGGGGAGGCGATCGACGGCTAAGGTCATTTGCGCCATAGGGGATAGGTAAGGGAGGAAGGGTGGATAGAAACCCGGCGTAGGCATTAGCCTGCTCTTAACGAAAGGTGCCAAGGGGACCACGGCTTAACGTTTCATCCGACTGACGGAATACTCTACTGACCTGGCCGCCCGTGTACTGTAGGCGAGTACTCTAGCCACAACGCCAACCCGATCCTCCCATAGTTTCAGGTACCGATACTGAATACATACACCACGCCATTGGGAACATAAGATTTTAACCGAGTGTAACTTAGCACACATAAAGTCTGTACATTTGTGCATACAGTCTGCGACGAGAGTGATTTAACATTAAGAGTGCCGAATTTTATCCAAATAAAATATATAAATTTAGAGATGAGTATTTTATTGCCCATTTGATGCTCATTATCAAATTCCAAGGGAGAAAGTATGCTAAGATATCCATTTTTCATGTGGTATAGAGTAGTAGTTACGTATATACCGAAATATATAGGGTATGTATATACTCACAAATCTGTATTTAACACATGCGCGTTAGATCACTCAAATTCCGTTTTTGTTGGCATTGCAGGAATGGTATTTTGTCACTTTTTAATTGCCGTCGGAAAAGTACCAGTGCGTTTTCAAATACTGCTACTGACTGCTCCCCGGCTCTCGAATTTCTCCCTAAAATCCTTTCCAAGCGTCATAAACGACCTTAAGCTTCATCGCCTACTGAAAATGTTGGAGGAAAAATATTGTACCATATTTTCTACTTGACCGGATTGAACCGATGTCGTACTTAATCCTCGTTTTTGCTCACTCAATTTCTTTCAACCAAGTTTATACCAGCGCATTAACGTTAGTTATAGACTCTGAAATAACCTTTTTGATAAGTCGCCAACCCCTTACTGCAAGCGCAAGGAAAAAAATGAAATTTTTCTCAGCTTTCACGTTCGGGCACGTGATCCCATTCTAATTGTGGGTACTTTTTCACACCTTAGTACATATTTCTTACTAAGTTTCAGGTTTATCCAAGCGTCTATAGGACATTGGGTACTTGTGAACTCCTAAACTGCCACATGGGACATTTTTTTTAAAGAGAAGAAATTTAATAACGAGTTTATGGAAATGGAAGCATCTTTTTCTCTGATGCCCGCATTTCATGCACGAAAATTGTTTGGAGGAAAAAATCCACCGGTACCGAGATTGCATCAGCGGAGCACAGACCTACGCGAGGACCGCACTACACAGTGTCTCTGTTGTCGTTGTTCTTCTGTCTTTCTTTATCCGCAACTTCACTCCCAGCTCACGTTAAAATCTTTTTCTCTGCCCTGTAAATACTTTACCAACTTGGCCATGACACATCTTTATGTAAATAATTAGCCTACTGTATCACAGTCTTCTTTCTTGAGCTGTTTTCAGTTTTAATTTTGTGTCGTATGTTTCAAATTTGTTTCTTTCTAGTGCACTGTAAATGGGCAGTGTTGGGACTACTTTCTTCATATTCATTTTGTTAAGCATTCTTTCGGTATGTTTACGGTAAAAATAAAATCCATCGATAATATTGTATCATTGTAATTTCACATTCAGCCGAACATTTTATATTTCAGCTCCGCTTTTTTCTGGTGAAATATGTTGAATTTATAGAAGCATGTATTTATAAATTACCAAAAATATATATCTATTGGCCCTCAGTTTTAACATTAGATTTTTCTCCTTTTAAGACAAGAGTTTAGGTCAGAATATTTAATGGGAAATATCTTTTACAAAGACCACACTTAACACATCTGTTGCAAAGTTATTTCCCATTAAATATTGTGAAAATATGGAATACCACAAAGTAACTGCAGAGAGAGTTATGATTGGTTTAGGTCAGCCTCAGCTTTTAAGCTGCCAGTCACATGGGAATTCGCATTCTTGGATGCGGGCCTCTTTCTTCAACTAAATAAGTTCTTGTGGCAATTTCAGAACATCAAGTAAGCATAAGTCTCGTCGTTATTAAATATTTCAATTTAAATACTATAATGCTAAGTATTACTGACGCAGTTAACGTAGTCTGAGCGAGATGGTTCCTTAGTCATCATAGAGACCATTTTCGAATTATATGTTTTGATCTCACCACCTGCAGGAAACATGAATTAAATGTTTCATTGTCAATGGTGCAATTATATAGTTTTATATAACAGAAATTGTAAGTAATTAAATGAAAATATTCCTAAGTCTTTAATTTGACTCATTTTTTCGCGCGGCACGTATGAAACTAGTTCTAAACGAAAGGTTTCTGAGACACCGAAGAATCCACTGCGGTGACAATATGATTAATTTTCAACAATAATCGAGAAAACATACAAACCACACACTGTTAATTTTTTGACGAGATTCTGCTGTTAGGAATTCCTCATTTTTTTATAGATAAGATCTCTCTAGAGTGGATACACTTACCATTTCCCATGTAAAAGGGCGGGGATTTTGAGACAAGTATCTAGGAAATTAGTGTGGTAAGGGGTTGAATTTTTGTTATCTTTGGAAGAGTGAGTTATTATTCTAAAAAATGAGACCGAATTCATTTATTTCTAGGTAAAATGATATTTCGCTCAAACTACCTTAAAACATTAAATGCTTCTAAAGTCTGGAGTGGCCTTTTTCATTTATTTCATCAGCATAATTTGCGACTGAGGCTTACACTTTCCCTACATTTCGGGTTAATTTCGTGGATTAACATCGAAATCTTTTTAAAAGATTTAGTTTAGGGGGTTCAGGGAGTTAGTACATACGTATGCACACGCCTACTGAGAGCCGTCGTGGAAAAAAAAACTTTCGGCATAAAGCGGCGGTCACGAAGCGGCAGTGGATCTAATCTTTCTTTGGTTGGGGTGGGAGCTTTCGGGGGGGAAAGGGGGGGTGGACGGACGTTAAGGGGATCGTGACAGGGGCGGCCACGCCCCTTTGATTGGCTCGACCAGCGGACAGACGGATGGAGTGCCCCGTTTGTGGAAAGGGTGGGCGGGAATTGGGGGGAGAGGGAGGGAGGGCCGTTGAAGTGGGGGTATTTTTTTTAAGGCAGGAGAGTACATACATTGAGGGGGTGGGGTGAGGGTGGAAATCAGGCCGGGCGGTGGTGTGAGGAGGAAGTCAGGTAGGGGGAGAGGGAAGGAAAGGAAAGGTAGGCTCAGGTATAGAGTGGAGAGATGGGAGGGATAGAAGTGCGGATGGATGGGAAGTAGTAGGGGTAGAGCGTGGGCATTTGAACTGAGATGGGGCAGGAGAGGGGTGGTAGAAGGTGGAGGTGGGTGGGGGCGGGGGAGGGGTGGTTTAAGAGGAGGCGGAAGACGGCATATGCAATTAGCAAAACCAACTTTCGCTCGTCCCGGAAAAATGGGTGGGATGGGTTTTGGAGATGGATGGGTGGCTGTGGGTGGGTACGGGTGTGGGGAGGGGGGTGGTGAAATGAGAGGTGGGAGGGGAGTAGGGGATAGCTCTGCCCCCTAGTGATTGCAGCGTCAGAAGCGGAACTAGCAATTTATGCGCCCGGGGCGGGCGGGCGGGCTCGGGAAACCCGCGCTCTTTTTCCCCCACCAACACAAATTTCTTTTTTCGCATGGGAGAACGCGGTGAGGCTGGGTGGGTGGGGGGGGGGCTCCCAAGTCTCTCAAGACGCTGGGCAGTCGGAAGACTCGTTCTCTGGCGGCTCTCGAAAGTCAAACATCCCTTCTTGTTTTCCATCGCGATGACTTCACCCGATCTGCGGGTCAAAAGCGAAGCGTTTCGTCTAGCACGCTTCGGGACCCTAGGCTGTGATGCAGCGGTCTTGGCCTTGCCGATAAAATAGGCGATATAGAAGTACGGACATAATCACGTGATAATGATGCAGCGGACTGAACTAGCCGTGAAATAAACCTTCATTTGTGGAATACTGAAACATCAGTGTTTTGCCCCCATCATGGAAATTTTCCAGCCCAGGAATGTTTGTTAATATTTAGGTGAACGAAAGGTGAAAAGGATAACTTTGTGATTTCATTCTGCAAAGGCCGCTTTTCGTGGTACATTGATTTGTAGTGACGAATGTATCATAGAATGCATAAGAAAATGGACGGAATTAGCGCAGATTCTATTTCCCGCTCATTCATTCAGACACTCATACACTTTCCCGCATTACACGGTACAATTTTCCCCAGGAAAAAGTTTATGAATTCGTTTGTACAATAATATATACAGCATAAAGAGGCCTTAAGCAGGACCCTGGGTCACAAAACAGCGGTTTTTCACTATAACGGTCTAGCTATGGGATTTAAAGGGCTGGATAACTCTACAATTTCCATTTTTAGGTTCATTTTTCACGATCATTATCACGTTAAAAAGCAACATCGTCAAGCGAGCTTCAGCAGTATCAATCAAAGTTGTACCAAGGTTATTTTCATGCCAAAACAATCATTTCTCCAGTCAACGGGTGTCTTTGATACATTCACCTGAAGGTCTAGACCGAAGTTGCGGCTAACTGATAAACGGGGTTTTATTTTGACCACTTTTTATGACTGAAAATGATTACCAAGAAGTTGGTAAAACTTCGCATAAAAACTTGAAAACGAAGCCTCGAAAGTTGTTTTATTGGGAGAAAAACTAAACGAATTTCATCATAATCTAGGAATAAATCCACCCACAGCCGTTCGGAATCGATGAAGCATATTCTTGAGTGCGATTTTTTTATTAGCATTCGTCACCGCAGGATTATTACCGAACCTAAATTGGTGTAAGAAATTCTCTCATTGCATTCCACGGCCGCGAAATTGTACAGAATCCGCAATTTGATGGTCACAATAGGTAATTTTCACTTGTTGCTGTAAAAACACGAAGGTTACGCTCTCTTCAAACGTGGTTCACACACGTTACATCGCCTCGTTTATTTTTTTCAATCAACCACCACCCAGGTAGCTAGGAAAGGAAATACATGTGGAGCAAGAAAAGGGAAACTCGTGCTGAAATTTCAACGGAGAGACTAGCGCGGAAGAAGAATGTTGTTCTCGATTCCTTCTTCGGTCGAGTGCACATCTCGATCCCCGCATTATATGTGAGGCTCCGCGCGCAATTGCATCCTCACACTTGTCGAGTTCCCAATCATTGAACACGTCCGATGAACCTGGCAACGAGTAAGTATATGAATTCAGAGAGACGCCCTTAGTTCACGCGGGGGAGAAGAGAAGAAGTGTTGTAAGTGGGGTGGGTAGCAAATACTGACAAGGAAGCTCCGCGTGCCGACTGGAAATACCGGACATAACAATCTTCAACGAGGTATTTTCATGGCGAGATAAAGTCTGGACGATTGCGAGAAGAAAAAACTCGACGGTTAACATTCCCGGCTGTTTTTATTTTTCTTTTTTTTGCGCCATCCTTATTTTTTTTCGCCCGCCATGACTGCGCGTGCTTCACAATGAATGCTCCGCGTTAAAACACTTAGCGACGTTGAGTGCTCACTCAAGACATCTCTTTATCTGTCTTCCTCTCTCTCTCTCTCTGTATATATATGTGGTCCATGAATCCTCCGATTTGGCATCTGGAATGTGGATGTTGTGGGAACTCTTGAGGAGAGCGGATGAGACGGGGAGGAGGAGGCATGCCTGTCTCTTCCTTAAGTAAACATCTCTCCTGTGCTCTCAAATTCTCGGAATCGGCTTCTGAAGGGTTGATTAATCAAGGAGAGTGATGATGGCTTTGCATTTTGTAAGTACGGTGCGAATTTCATGCTATTTGGGCTCTTAGTTGGCGACAGAGAACTGCGAATTGGTTTATGAATCGCATGTCTGTGGTCATATCTCAAAATAATAATGCATCATAATGCCATTCGGAATTCCGGAGCGATAGGAGTCAGAAAATTTGGTCAACTCCTTCAGTGTGTCTCTCTTAAGATTCCTCAACAAATTTTCCAAGTTTTGGCTGGATGACGAGATACTTGTTTCATAAATAAGGAATTATATCATCGCTTCGTATGGTGCCCCCTCCGTCTGACGTAAATGTGTGTCTATGAAAACTTTAGCTAAAATTATAGCTCTGCTAATAATAGTTTCTAAACGTGTAATTCGAACTGGTGATCAATTATAACGCATTTCACTCGTTCAAGTCTCCATATGGTTCGACTAATAATCGGTCACCAGATATTTTAGCTGTTTTGCTAATATAATTCTGATAAAATACATTTGCGCTAAATTTTCGCATCAGTTGCTTTAGAAAACATTGCTCATCTACATCTGCATCTTGTGCAAGCCACCATAAGGGTGTTTGGCACAAGGTTGTTGATGTGGCGCGTTGACTCTACCGTGGCAAATATCCCTCATGCAATCAAACGCATCATGAGAGGATGAGCTGCAAAACATGACTATGATGGGAGCGTAATGTTCATACCTCTTCCGTAACTCCTGGCATATTTTTTATATTTCATATCGCGAACTTGAGATTTGACACTGCGTGCTAAATGAATGAAACCTGTTTTTAGTTAAAAAAGAATGGGAAAGCAAAACATATGCTGAGAAAGATGTGTCAGGTGATGACCAGGGTCATATGTGAGGACTGAGAACATGACAAGTGAATTTTGTTGAGTAGCGAAGCGATGGATAACTCTGCTAAATCTCTAAGAAAGCAATAGGCGTACATTTGAGGGCTTTGTGGGTGAAAGGAAAGTTACTGCAAGAACCTTAGGCCGAGTAAATCCTCCTTATACATTTACTTATTGTAAATATGAGAAAGGTAATGGTTTCTGTCGAGAAAAAAACGAATCGGCGGTCAGCGAAGACACCAAAGAGTTATTACGGAATCGACAGGAGTTTTGATGGATGGAAATATTATTGCGGGTGAAGAGGATTCACCCGAGGATGAAGAAAAATATTGAAAAATGGTTGGAAGCACGAAGAAATTAACTTAATAAAGAAAGTGAGAGAAATTCACAAAATGACCAAAGGTTTTACTCCTCTCGTGTTATAACGAAGAAACACCTTCCATTTCTACTTTCGGGATTCGGCCGCGTCATTGTTTTTCCGACAAAATTTCTCCTCCTCTCCTGGAGGCAGCTTCGACCTGAAGACGGAGAGGAGGAGGAACGTTGGCGGAAAAACAACGACACGGCCGAATCCCGAAAGTAGAAATGGAAAGAATACCAGCTCGCCACGGAAACCTTAAACAGAACGGAGAAACTCATCCAAAATCCAGGGACCAACGGCTGGGGAATGCATTCTAAAACATGAACTAAGTAGGTGTAGATGAGAAAGTTAAGGGTTTCTGTCGAGCAGAAATGATTCAGTGGTCCGTAAAAGATGTAAAGAGTCTTTGCGGAATATTTTACAATCCGACCCGTCACTGGTGTTTCCCAGACTTCGTGAAACTCTTCACACCCCCGAGAAATCCCTGACCTACCCACCCCCAGTCCACTGAGAAATCCTTCAGACTCGGTGATTTCTTGTCGCACGATTCCAGGATTTCTTCCGATCGACCGCACACACTCATCACCCAACCCCCACAATCACTGAACTATGACGGGCTCCCACGACTCATCCGGTGCTGACTAATGACTTAGAACTGAAAATATATTTTGATAGAGCTTCGATAGCCGGCTATAATCGATGGAAAGCATGTTTTTAAATCCGCTACAATGACTATTAAAAAAGAACCATTCAGCTGCAACCATGGAAAAAAAGGGGACGGAGGCTAATGATAATCGCTGCATTTTTGGCGTATATTTAACTGTTCATTGGTCTTATTTAGTTTTTTCCCGGCGAATAATATGGAGGAAGTCTTCTCGGGTATTCCAAGGCAAATGATCATTTGCCTTGAGAATGGAGTACGAGTCGGACTCCGAAACGTCGGCAGTAAAAAACTTATCCCGGTGGAAGACCCGAGAAGACTTCCTCCATGTTCATTGGTCGTTCAATCCTAAGATTGGTTGACTGCAGCCCTCCACCCTTCTATATCTAATGCCAATTCCTTTCCCTCCTGTTATCTCTTCCTTAGTACTTTCCTCTTTATTTGGGCTATGAACTGATTCCAGGGTCTTCCTCTGTGGACTCTTCCCTCTATATTACCTTCAATTATGTTCTTCGTAAACCCAATGTGTCTCAGCATGTGTCCAATCCATCTTGTTCGTCTTTTCTGTATGGTGTTCCGTATGGTCCTTTTCTCTTCTACTCTTATGGACACTTCATCATTTTTTATTTTGTCTGTCCATTTTATCTTCAGCATCCTCCTCCAGCACCAGGTTTCGAAGGCTTATTTAACTGTATGCCAACATAATTCATTACTTCTCTCGTGTTGCTACAGTGCGAATGGCCGACGATGTTTGTCTCCAGCAAGTCATCTGATAGAAGGCAAACTATGGGAGGCGATTGAATACGAAATAAGATTTGTTTGCCACCTATAGGGGGCTAGCCTTGAGGAGTGGCAAGTTTAAATATTTCTTTTCCCCTGCAAAATCCTTGACCTAAAAAAAGGTTTATCTATTCGCTATCTTGTGAATAGACGTAGGGGGTACTCGGACATTAGACTTGGCGAAGGGGAAGGGATGAAGCGGAAAAAGGGAATTTTAAGAGGAAGTGACAACTCTGAGCAGTAAGTTAACATTGCCACCCGCTCTGTTATTTTTACATGATATTGTATCGTTCTGTTTTTGTCATAATCCTTGTGGTAACGTGTCAAGAAGGAACCCTTGCATTTATCAGCTCGGCTGTGTATGTCTCTCATTTTATCACTTCTATCAGTTTTAAAGATATTGTACGGGGTTGTAAACATTATCCTCTCTGTCACGCAAGCTGCGGTTGAATATTTCACCGACGCATGCATAAAATCCAGCTGGATTATATTCGTGACGAACATTTTTCAGGCCCCCAAAACACAAAAATGGCAAGAGTTTTACCCTTTTTTAACGCACCGTACCACACCTGTGAATGGACATGTGTATGTATGTTTGTACGTACAAAGTTGACAGAAATGAATCGAATCGGCGGCAATGAACTTTTAGAGGGGCCGAAGGGAAAAAGAGACCTTTCGTGTTGCGGGGAATGAATGCGACAGCGCAGTGCAGAGGTGCCGGAGGGAGAGAGAGAGAGAATGGGGAGGGAGGGAGACAGACTGAGGGAATGAGGGGGTGGGAGCTTGTGTCGAGCTCTTCGAGACCGGGTGGTATGCGGGGGTGGATATTGCGGGGGCGAAGGGGGATGGGCTTGGGTAGTGGGCGGTGGTGAGGGTGGGAAAGGGAACGGGGGCGGAGGGTGGTGGAGGGTACAGAAAGGTAGGGCAGAGTGAGGGGGCACGACTGCCGTCTCATCGCAGGTAAAGCCCCGTGTCCCATGGCAGAAGTTTCTCGAGAGATTTTTGCCTTAAAAGAGGTTCCTCAGCAACTACCCGTGAGTCATAACGAATGTTCAATTCCACATTTTCGTTAGTTTTTATTAAAAAAAAGACCACTTGCCATGCCATGACTACCGAAAAATAATGTTTTAGCATTCGTATCCATGTAATTTCAGGAGGATTTTGTTGAAGTTATAAATGAAGAATGGTTTGGTTTGTTCTGAAGCAATCGGGCAAAGAATTTCATTCTTCTAGGAGAAGCCAGGTCATAAAAGGCGACATCCAAATCATTTCACGGCTGTACATCCTACACATGATAACTGAAATCCTTTACCTCCTACTAGAAGCGCCGAGCATGCCGATATGAAGGTTTCAATCCATTGGAAAAGTTCCACCGCGATCGTCTTTGTCAAAACTTGTACCAAAATCCTCCTTTTCGTTACAGAAAATACCAATGTACATGAGCTTATCATACTGCTGATATGTGAAAAATAATTTTTGTACCATTGACAACTCTGCAATCCTACCTTACAATAGGGTCAAAAATATTATATCGAGTAATTATGTATTCTACCGACTTAAATAGGTTGTAATTTGATAAGATGCAAATTTGTTACTATCATTATTAATAAATTTATCAATATAATACACGTAGAGTTAGACACGCATTTTTACGATAAAAATTTTTAAAATCTAGAGCAATTTTATGCATTTTATTTCACTCACTATTGTTCTTTAAGGAGAATTCAACGAATTTCATCAAATATGACTACCATTCATTCTTGACCCTTTGATAGAATTGGTGATTTCAGGTGTTATTTCTTGAAATTTGTTAGCATAATGATGATAACCTGTCCCTTTGATTCCCGGACGATAGATCTTACTTAAAAATCAAAACCAGCATAGCATATTGATATTCGCCAAATACTTTTGACATCGTCAAAAATTAGATAGGCTTCCAAAATGCCTTACCTTAAAATTTATGCATGAATGTCAACCAACGGCCTGACACCAGTCCCAGTTGTCGCAGCCTGCTGGACACACATATCAAAGTATCACGACGACCATTTATTTAATATACATTGCCGAAAGATACGGCATTAAAGCTGCGGAAACTCTCTTGGGGACAAAAAATATTGGTGATCTGTTAAATAGACGTGGGGAGAAAGGTCGGAAAGGTGAGTCGGCACAAAAAAATCACACTCTCTTCCCCGCGTAAAAGAAGATTAAGAGGCTCTCAAGGCCAATCTCGGCCGGGACGCGAATTCATTTTCCCCGAATATTGTGGCAGGTGTGTGCGTTCCACCCCTCGGGACTTCGACGCTTTCCGAACGGTTGGTGTCAAAGCTTCTCTTTCGAAGGCTCCCCTTATCTCTCTCTCTCCGTTCTAAACGAAGTGAAAAGAGCGAGAGAAAGACGCGCGTGTTTAAAAAAAAGAGGAGAAGAGAGTTTTTGACCGGTGTGGGAAGAAGAAGACGGGGGAAGAACAGTCGTCAGGAGGAAAAAGGTATAAATCATTCGAGTGTGAGACGAAGTTGTCCTCCGAGGCAAGCGTGTCGGGGTCGTTCGGGATGGAGGGATAGAGGAGGAGGGGCGCGCCTTCAAGGAGGGGATGGGTGGGTGGGAGGCGTCCTTCCTCCCACCTCAGAGGGACCTCCTACTGCTCCTGTCACCCAGTCCAGCACCTCACCTGACACCTCTCTTTCTGTAGACACTAACACACGCATATGCACACACACACACGACCCATCCGTCGTCCTCTTAAGACTTCCTTCCTTTTCGTCTCTTCCTCCTCCTCTCGTCCAGTGATGAAGATCGATATACGTTTCTTGTGCGTTTTTTTTTCTTAAGCTCACGCCTAACGTTTCAAATTGGATTCAACTTTTGTGTACCAATTTTTGGTCCGAAACCATTACTTTCGAAATTTGTACTCGACGATATGTTTTCCTCGAAATGTGGAGCATGTCCCATTATTTCCGTCAAGAAATGTTGGAAATCAAACGCTGGGGCCTCAAACTATTTATATACCCTTCAAATTCATCTATATCTACTTATTACCCTACAAGCCACCACTCTATGTGGTCAGCTAGAGAATGTCGGCAGTCAGTGAATGTGTTTGGAGTTACTGACACGAAGGTGACTGACCTCTTGCAACGACTTGCATGGGCAACGCTTTCAAACCAGATTGAAAATTTGACTCAATATTTTTTGTAAATTCAAAACCGATTTATTTTCTGACGAAGTTTTCAATATATTACGAACTCCAACATACTACCTCATAGGTAGATCATATCATGAGAATGAAATAAGGAAAATGGATTGTAGAGCAGAAAGATTTAAAATGTAGTTTTTCCCGTGATCGATAAGAGACCATAATGGCTGCGTTGAGAATTTGACGTTGTTTAGTTGACAGGCAGTGTTGCTGATTAATTCATATGTCCCCGAATGAATCTTTCTAAATCAGCCGAGAGTGCTTACACCATGTTTTGCATGTTCCCTGCCTCTCTTGCCTGCCCTAACTCTTGTGTCACATTTTCATTGTTACATTATTGATTATTTTTGTAGTTTCTGTAGAATTTTTAGCATACCCAATATGTGGTGCATGTTGGTGACAGTAAAATTTCTTCACTGTAGTTCATGTTGGTGACAAGTCACCCACTGCCAAACACCCCAGTGGTGTTCGTAAATGTTTATCGGGTTTTTCACCGGCTAAGGTTATTGAAATGCCAGATAGATGGATTACAATAATCTCCCCCGGTGTCCAACCCGAGAAACATTTACGAATATAATTCGCCGGGAAAAACTTAAATCCTTAATACCCTTGCAGTGGCTTGCAGGGTAATAAGTAGTTGTAGACTTCCTCCCTTTTCATCTCTTCGTCCTCCTCGCGTCCAATTACGATGATCGATTCTCGTTTATTGTGCGTCTTTGTTTCTTAAGATTATGTATAACTTTTCAAATTGGATGCAGTTTTTGTGTACCAATTTTTGGTCCAAACCAATTTAATTATAAATCTGTACTCCACGATACGTTTTCCACGGCGCAGTGCTTGGATCCCAACGGAGGCCAAACCTGAGTCAGTAACCCAATGCCATTTGGTTGATTTCAAACATATGGCGCGGAATTTTGAGCATGTTAGTTCGGTCCAAAAGTATTGGAATACAAATGTTTGACCCAAAAGCTATTTGGATACAGTTCTACTTCATCTGCGTCTACTTATTACCCTGCAAGACTCCACAAGGGTATTCGGCATGGGGTGACGTATCAGCAATATGAACCACAGAGAATTTATTAACTTTTACCAACGTGTACAACACTATAGGTATGCTACAAATGCTACAGAAACTACTAAATTGATCTATAAGGTAACTATGTAAACATGACGCAATAGTCATGCAGGGAACATGTAAAACATGGTGCTAGCACTACTCGGCATATTTAGAAATATGCATTGGAAGAATATGAATTAATCAGCTACATTACCTGTCAATAAACCTACTTCAAAGTCTCAACGCTGCCATTATGATCTCTAATCGATCGCGGGAAAAACAACATTTTAACCTTTCTGTTCTACTATCCATTTCCCTTATTTTAATCTCATGATCTGATCTATCGTAGTATGTTGGAGTTCGTAGGGTATTCTTAACTTCACCTGAATATAAATTAATTAACTAATGCGTTAACAGACGTAGTTTCATTGATTTTTCTGGACGTAGTCAGGGAATGTTTGTAAATACTCACTCTCTGCCACACACATTTGAGGTGACTTGCAGGTTAACGCGTGGATGTAGATTTATCACGAATCTGTGCAGTCGCATGTTCGAATTAATCACGGGAAACATCCCCCTCGGCGTATCTTCTCCCCCGCTGGAGCTGCCACGTCCATCTCACGAACGGACACCCTTAACATGCGGTCGCTGTGAATATGCATCATCTCGGAGAGACAAGAGTGTGCAAGAGAGAGATACGAGAGAGAGAGAGAGAGAAGGAAAAATAACATGAAGACGCGAATAAAAATCCCCGAGACGTCTTACGCTCTCCGGCGACCACGCAAATCGACCGTGCAGGGGCGCGTGCGTAGGCACACATTTCTCTGGACCGAACGGGATAAAAACGAGTACGTATGTACTTAACAAAAACGAGCGTGACTCGGCGAGAGTGAAATAAAAAAGGGATATGTGGGAGGAGTGCGAGAAGAAGGAGGAGAGGAGATAAAACGGGGATAAAATATCTGCGTCGGGGACATTTTCTCCAAGAGACGCGCATTTCGCTCTCTTTCGCGAGAACGCGTGCTTGTGTGTGGTCGAAGTGAGTGAAGCAACTGACTCTCCCTTTATTTCTTCCCTCCGTTTCTTGGTTGACTGACCAGTCTGGGAAACGATATTGCGATAATATCCATTGAGATTTTCATTCCTCAAGCAAAACGATGCGAGAATAATATGAATGGTCGATGTAAAATTTTTCACCGCCGGACTTCGATAAAAAATTCAATCTTCCGTTTTTAAGAAAATAAAATCAATCTCCGCGAGGAAACTATCAATATAATGTTTAGAGCAATTCATTTATGGGACCGTTCGAGCGATTGGGAGGAAGGCGTTTTTATTTTCATCGAAGTCACCATTTGGTGAGCGCTCAGATTGCAAAATCTTTCCCAGCGGGAATTTTATATCGGCTTTAGAATTTGAACTCGGCGAAAGGAAACCAATAAAACCTTCACATTCATCGGAA
The DNA here is from genome assembly GCA_963169105.1 of Ceriagrion tenellum. Lineage (NCBI taxonomy): Eukaryota > Metazoa > Arthropoda > Insecta > Odonata > Coenagrionidae > Ceriagrion > Ceriagrion tenellum. The sequence continues at coordinate 84,312,374 of OY720633.1, read as the reverse complement.
TATGAGGATATGTGGGACGAGTGGATCGAATTGTAAATATCATCACATCCTGAGCCATATAGTGATGGAAAACGAGAATGTTTCGGCGCCGTTTCACGGAAAAGTGTGCATCAACTCAACGTAAATGATTCGTTAATTAGAGTTAATTTACCTTTTACGATTGAGTCCGAAATCCGCAAGAAACGCGTGTGGTGTTGAGTGTTGCGTCTCAATTCTCGATCAGGGGAGATGGGGAAAAAATCTTCGCCTTTTTTGTCTACGTTAAGGCTACGTCCCTGAATTCAGAACACCTGAAGATGAATAGCAAGTCGTTTTCGAAACGTCGGGAGACATGAAGCCGCTAACTCCGTGGAATACCCCTAGAGCTCCATTCACTCTACACGTCCGATTTAAGACGAAGAAAGGATTATGTATTTTCTTTTAGTCCCACAAGAAAATATACGTTTGAATAGAAGTTTTAATCCTTGTTCTGATATTGGACAAAAGTTATTTTCGCTGCTCACTACGATAAGTTTCATCAATAATAGCTTTTCAGTTACATTATTCTGTGGTTAAATTTTGGATGTATAACAACTATGAGGGATTTGCTAAAAATGCCATTTCTAGAAAAAATTACCAATCAAATTACTTATCGAACAAAATATTTTTAAATCTTGGATAGTTAAATAAATGGAGCTTAATTTTTCAACCGTTCGCACAAAAAATAATTTTATGACTTTGCGGCAGTCCAATGAACGGGAGGAACGGCAGCGTCATATGACACTTCACCTCATTGGTCGTGGAGAACATAAAAAAAACAGAAATCCTCTAGTAGTGGAAAAAACTCAGAGCGAGCCCACGTGAGCGTGTTGTGATAGATAACTTTACTACTAAATATCGAAAGTAGAACATAATTTTGCACTTTTTCGTATTTCCCTCTATGTGATGATAATGTATTTTCTACCCTTTGGTGATGTTCGCCAGGGGAATTGCTTCTCTAAATAGGAAATACGAACGCGCGATATTGGTGAAACCATCCGCCATATCGTCGTCCACCTGTTGATAGGGATTTTATAAAATAGGTACATAGACTGCAGAACAGATAGGCTTAAAAATTCTTTATTCTCGTGATCAATTAGAGACGGTTATGGTGGACAATGAACTTGGAAGTGGGTTAGTGGGCAGGAAGTGTACCTGATTAATAGATTTGCTCCCTAATATTTGCTTCCTAATCAGCCTCGAAGTGCGAACATCACGTTTCGCATTATCCCCGTGTGACTCTTTGTGAGTACTGTGAGTACATTTATCTACATAAATATCAACAAAATACTGTGCAAGCCTCCACTAGTGTGCGTGGCACGGAGTGATTCTACACTAGGCAAGAAGCCCTCATCTCAGCTGAAATCAGAACCGCGCACGTTCCCCCGGATGCCAGGCGAAGGCAAAAAGCAGTCAGGACAACAGTGCGCGATCAGACCAGAAACTAGGAGAGTGCTACAAGAACATACTACCACGCAGTACACTACTTCAGAAACAACTTCTGGTCAGTATTATTAATGCAACAGATAAATAGCACTACAAGGTACTAAATCATGCAAGAGAATATCATGCCGGAGATTACATGCGAGGTTAGTAGCTAATAATCATGTTAAGATATTTAGCACTACTGAAAAAAAAACCTATTTAACTTAGTCAATATCCTAGAACTGATCTATTGCAACTATCATCGTCCCTAATTGTGCGTGGAAAAAATGACATGTTAAATCTATAGGATCTGCAATCTATTTCCTTAATCATAGGCCTGTGATCGTTTCTAACATAATAGTTTGGCTCTAGCAAAATATGTTGAACGTCCGGCAAAAAATAGTCTACATCAAAAGATTTAATATATATTATTCCCTTCGATAGAGTTTCCCACCTTAATTCCCTCAACGATTTAGCAGCACTGCTATGTTTATCCTAACAACTTTGAACAAATCGAGGTGCCCTCCGCTGATGCAATATGTAGATGTAGATGTTCATTCCTTTATTTTAATATTTTCCCGTATTTTCAATTGTCAAAAGAATTCATTTCGCGTTTCGACGTTCAAGCCGCTCAAAGTTTTCGAGCATCGCTACGTGCCTTGTGCACCTTGGAAACGGAACAGGACGAGGAGGAGAACAGCCGGAGAGGGGATGAGAACAAAGAGAGAGAGAGGCAGGAACGTGGGTGGTTGGGTTGGCTGGAGAAGGGATATGAGTCCGAGGGAGTTATGGGATTATGCGAACGCGAAAGGGAGTGTTCCCCCCGTCGAAGGAATGGTGGGGTGGGACTGGGGGGCGGGGAGGGAGAGAGAGGACGGGGCAGGCGAGGGACGGGACAGATGGGACGGCGACGTAATGTACGGGCTCGGGTCTCTATATACATGCATGCAGTGGGAGTTGAGGGAGGGACGCCGAGCGGTTTGAGTGGTTAGTCTGTTGGTTGGGTTGGCTGGTGGTGTGGCCTCTCAGTCTTGAGGACGTCTCCCGAGGGGAAGGAAGGGCGTGGGACGGTTTTATCGGAGCGGACAAGACTCTAAACCACACCACCGCTCTTCCATTTCCAGCTCACACATACTCATATTTACACACTCACGCTCCTCCTTTCTCTCCTCTTGCGAGGTTGGAGGACGACTCAAAAACCTTGCACGCATGCCTTTTCTGCGACGTCGAGTGCCTTTATAATTTTTCATTTTTCTTCTATGTTTTTTGTGTCCCAGTCTTAACGAAATGCAGACCCTCCCATCCACACGAGTCTCCTTTTTAGCGCCCACCACATCTCCTCCTCATCCGAGTGCAGGCGTGTCTCAGGCTCTAGGACCAAAGAGAGGAGAGAGAGATGGAGTGAGAGCAGAGGTGTGGTGGGGCCGGGGAGGGAAGAAGAAGAAGGGAAGGGGCTGGAAGCGTGACCCGGACACCTCGCTCGCACGAAATGCAGAAAAAAATGAAACGCACAAGGAGGAGCGAGAATGACACGAAGCAGTTGGTTGAAAAGGGGATGAAATTTTTTTTTCGCGGCGGGTTTTTATTTGTGGAAAGTTGGGATAGAGAGCGAGAGAAAAGCTGTGGCACATGGCAGAGGTGCATGTTGGAGGAAATTCAACCCCACCACAATATTCGCATGTATTTGCACATGCATTGAAATTATTTTCCATGATAACCTGTGGCATATTGTTCACTGTTGTTTTGTTGGTGTTTTCATGAAAATTTACCCCGTGTAGAGATGTTTCATTGGTAAAAAGTTGGGAAAAATAGGAAATATTTTTCTAGGAATGACGACGAGCACCATATGTAGCTTATGTAGCATACCAATAGTGGATAGCCGATAGTGATAGTAAAACATATTCGGGAAATATGCGGTCAAGCATACAGGAAGCTAGGCTCTATTAAGAGAGTACTCGGAAAATGTGATGAGAAAGTGAAAGAACGTTGTTATTTTTCAATCGTTAGGCCTCATCTGGAATATGCTGTTAGTGTATGGGATCCATACGAAACGGGGTTGATATCAGTGTTAGATCGCGCGCAGTGAAGAGGAGCTAGGTTTGTGAAACGATGCTACGAAAAGTTGGCTAGTGTGTCTGGACTGTTAGAAGAATTAGGATGGGAATCGCTATCACAGCGTAGATTAAATTATAGGCTTAACCTCCTAACCAAATTTCAGGAAAATCATTTCTCTGACGACGTAAAAAACATACTATTAACCCCCTCGTACTACGGCGGATTATATCGCGCCAATAACATTAGCGAGCTAGATTGTAGAACCGATAGGTATGAAATGTCATTTTTTCCGCGTAGCATTCGGGACCATAACAGCTGTGATCGTCGTCATGAATAGTTCGAATTGTGACAATAGGCAGACGGTAAATCTTTCTCTTTATATTCTCTACGTTCTTATTTATGCATGATGTAAATGTTGATGTTCTTATTTGATATGGTGTATCTTATATGATACTTTGAATATGTAGTAGTAGTCTTTGTATCCCTTGCATGTTGGAACGATTGACGATAGAATGTCTCTTGGTTATTAGATTTTTAATTGGCGCTTTGCATGTGTGGTACGCTGGTTTCAATGTAATTTCGGTGTTCTACCGTATCATTCATGCATGCATGGTGTGGAAGCACCTCCTGCCACACACCCTTTGGGTGGCTTGCAGGGTATGACTTAGATGTAGATGTAGTGTGGTGCTTGTTGGTGAAAGTAAATTTCTTCACTCTAGTTCATGTTGGAGATTAGTCACCCCCTGCCAAACACCCTTTTGGTGGCCTGCAGGGTAGTAAGTAGATGTGTATGTCATTTGCTCGAAGCGACACATACGTGGCACCCTACCATCCACCTATAGGATATTCAGTATGTGGAATATTTTCACCAAAATAAGCAATACAATATTACAACAAAAGTGTTAGGAACTTCGAATGTAAATGAAATGCGTATATACATGAGTACAAGAAAATATATCAGAATGACGAAGGTATATCCAGGACTTAGGAAGCTCTAAGTATTGACCATCACAGGATTTCCCAAACTATTTCTCCGATGGAGCACTTTATGGGTATGGGGTGGAGCACTTTACTTCGCATATAATCCCCGGCGTGATATACTCTCGCATGATTTAGAACCTTGTAGTGCAGTAGTCACATTAATGATACTAACCAGTAGTTGTATCTTGAATACTGAGTGTACTGCATGGTAGATGTTCTTCCACTCGCATCACTTCCCTAGTTTCTGGTCTGACTGTTCGCTGATGTCCTGACTACCTTTGGCCTGCGCCTGGCATCGGGGAAACGTACGCGGTTCTGATTTAAACTGGGATGAGTGCTGCATGCCTGGTGTGGAATCGCCCATGCCACACACAGGAGCGAGAGAGACACGTTACAGTTGATTGAAATGGATTTGCATTTTTGCCGGGTGGGTTTTCTTGAATAAGGGTTTAGGGGAAGGATGACGATTTCTCTAATTGGTCCAGGTATTCAAATAAAACGCGCAACGAATGAGACGTGATGCTTTAAAGTTTATTCGAAAGAAGGCAGTCAAAGGAAAACGAAAGAAATATACTTTGCGGTGCTTTTAGTTCAGCAATAGAGCCATCTTATTCTATTTCGTTGGTTAGCAGGAACGTCTTCACTTTTATATAATTTGATCGGCCACTATTTAAGCATGTCAGGCATTGACAAATAGTTACCCACGATATATGTGGGTGGCATAGGCGAATAATTAGCCACAATAGTATGGAAGCAGACTTCACCAAACTGGGAAAACTCAAGAGAAATCAATGCATGACTTTTTATCATAGTATTGCCGTAACGATGCATCAAAGATCGCTAGTTTAAAATTTTTCTGAATATATCGGTTAAGTAGACACCGCAGTTTTCGTCCGAAAGATTTGAACGATGTCCAGAACATGTCGCGATTCCAAAATCTTTCGGCTTATGTGGGCACAGAACACATAAAATGATCGTATAATTTCAATATTGAAATCCCTACAGACAGGATACTTTTTTGTCAATGAACGCGAATCTTTCTACACCATGTCATGCAACAGGTGCTGATCGGAGGAAACCTAAAAACAATATTGAATTATTATAATTTGTAGTAACTAGTAGATAAACTTCAAACGTCTCCCACTTGCAAGTCGGCCATGGGCATTGAGTGTTTAGTTTTATGACGATATTTACGTGATTAAAATCTAAGCCGTTCATGTAGTATGTATGAATTTCTATGAGTTTCCATTAGTGTTTGAGTACACTTGGTATTATAAAACGCTAAGAGAACGTAAATTAAACATACATTTAGCTATTTAAACGACAAAAGGAACAAAATGTATTTTTTTATCAGGATCCTGAGGTCGGAGGATGAGCATATGAGAGAAAATTTTCTCCTCTACGTCAACTCAGGTGACAAAATGACCAAACTGAGTCAGTTTTTTATCTCAATACTTCTTACGTGGTTTACCGAATCGTGTTTTTGATCGTGAGTCACAACGCATGCCATCGGTCGATGTCGAACCGCGCATTACAGTTGATGTAATAAACAATAAATATTTACGTGGCCTCCCATAACTCTTTCTCTCTCCGGAGTCCATTTGGACGCACTCGGGGTTCCCCGTGGGGCGGATGGATAAGAAAAACGAAGCCCCCGCGAGCTTGGGGCGTCTTGACATGCCTTTCAATTTCCCTATACACTCCAAAGTAAACGGATGCCCATCAATTCCTTCGCTGACTGACGTATAAAAGAAAGGATAAAAAAGAAAACACGGGAGGGAATTGTTGGATAAAAAAAGGGGAAAGAGAATCCTTTAACACATACCAGAGACGCAGGCCGCGTAAGAGCGACTTGGGCGAATACACCGCGACAGTAAATAGCGGGATATGTTCCTACATTTTTTTGTTCAGCTCTTTTACTTATTGTTCAGATTTTAATTTCTACGTGGAATGCTTATTAATTTTAAGTGCCCGTAATTTAGTAATAATTTTTGCATTTCAGTACGAGTGTCGACGGATAAAGAGGAGAATGAATGTTGCTTGCTAGATTAGATTTTGTGCTTCTGTTTAGTAGCTTACCGCTATTACCATCACTTCATATTGCTTGAAATTTCTCGCATGACTATCTTTTCTACACTAGCTAAAATCTGCAAAAAAATAATACCCTGCAAGCCACTACAACGGTGTTTGCCAGGGGGTGACTTATCACCAACATGAACTAGAGTGAAGAAATCAATTTTCACCAACACGCACCACACTATTGGTATGCTACAAATTCTACAGAAACAAAAAAATAATCTTCAATGTAGCTACGTAAATGTGACACAAGAGTCATGCAGGGAACATGCACAACATGCTGTTTGCACTACTCGGGAGATTTATAAATATGCATTAGGGGGCCTATGAATAAATCAGCTACACTACCTGTCAACTAGCCTACTTCAAAGACTAAACGCAGCCATTATGGTCTCTTATCGATCGCGGGAAAAACGAAATTTAAATTCTTTCTTTTCTATAATCTATTTCTCTTATTTTATTCTCATGATCTGATCCACCATTTTGCTAGTATTCATGTTGAAAAGAATACTTAGTACTTTTAAAAGAATAGTACAAAATATTGTTTTCATTGTGAATACTACTGTACATTACTTCTAAGAAGTTACGCCTGATGCAGTCAAGTTTAAAATCTTGAATGTTCCTTTTTCCGGGATTCATTCCGCGATGTAAGTTTTAAAACAACAATATTTCGCTGGTCCTCCAGCCAGCTTCATCAGGTTAACTGAACCTCCTGCCAGCTTCATCAGCGAAGCCTACGAGCTAAGTTTAAAATCTTGTATACCTACCCATGAATTTAAAGTATAAGTAATGCCAATCATCAATTGTATGTAAACCGGAATAATCTGTGCTATCATGTTTGTCAACGTAGAAATTCCTTAGCTTGAGGTTCGGTTGTGAATTGTACTCCTGACTGGTTTCTGGTCGTCGCCTAGTGGCTAGGGGGAGCGTGCGAGGTTATAATTTGAACTGAATCGAGCAATGTATTCCTGGTGTGGGCTGGCCAAACACCCTGTAGGTGGCTTGCGCAGTATATCATAGATGTAAATCAGATGACAAAGACCACTGCAGTAATGCGATTCCCTTCGATTTGCTTCAGTTATATCTATATATTTTTTCTCAGAAAGTTACACTCAATCGCGTCTATAGTCTCCCATCCATTTCTTTCCTCGCCATGAAGGAGTGTGGCTGTCAGCGGGCGATAACGCGTAAGGTGGGAAGAAGAAAATTGAAGCATCGATCAGTCACGAGACGCCCACGCTGGCCAAGTTCCAGCTCGAGTTATTTTTCGCTGCAAAAAACTTATCCTCTTTTTTAATCTCGCGATACACACACGCATCCGTTCGGGTGCAAATTGCGTTTTGGCACGAAACGCAATTAACTTCACGGAAAATAAAAACTCCATGAATAATATTTCGGTTGCCTCGAGACGACGCGTGACATTGCTTTCGTCAGTCCTCCGCGTCTTTCTCCAGAACGAGTGCTGCGTGAGATTTGGTCGCAGCGGAAGGTTACAAATTGCATTGAATTAGTACGATCAGTTAAAGGCTATCATGGTCGTGGATCTCAATACGTAACCTTTAAGACGTTTAATAAATGTTTGTTATCACTCCCCAACCAGAACAAATTAATATTCTTGAAAAATCCCCCAAATTATAGTCATCAAAAATACAGTCAAAAATGTAAATGAAGGTGGAATTATATGCCAGCATATTTCGTCCCTTGGGAACGTTGATAAATAAACAATGATGTAATGCACGCATGCCAGAATGGCGTCGACTAAAATTTCTTTCTAACCACTTCCAATGAATTGGCATAGGAAATTTCTGTTAACTCGTCGTGTACTCGAGAATAAAAATAAGATACGTGATAATTATATTTTTCCCATTAAATTTGATCGAATTTCAAATTTGAAAAAGGAATCTACATCTACATACTACCCTGCGAGCCGCCTCATGGGCATGATGTACATCTACACCTCATCTACATCTACGTAATACCCTGCGAGCCACCACGAGGGTGTGTGGCAGGGGGTGAAGATCACCAAACATGCACAAATTGCCATTCAAGTAGGATATTTAATGGCGAAATGCTAGAGAACAGGGTCACATGCAGCTATATGGTTAGTATCTACATAATAAGAAAGGGATTATTGGTTGTTATTACATGCATCATGCACTACAGACTACTCTAACTATATTTCACCTAGCTATCCCTTTGCTACGCTGCCTATTGTTCTCTCTTATGGTACGCGGGAAAAATGACATTTTAAATCTATCGGTACGACAATCTATCTCTCTAATCATGTTAATCTGATCAAACCTAGCATAATACACAGGGGTTCTTAATATATATCTACCGTCATCTGTGAGCAAATCGGTTTCGAATTTACTTAAAAGGTTTAACCTAAATTTTAACATGCGTTCTGATAGTAATTCCCATCCTAGTTCTTCTATTAAGCTCGTAACAACTATAAATTTATCATAACGGCCTTTAACAAACCTAGCGGATCTCCTTTGCACGCGCTCTAATTCTTTTATCAAACCTTCCTCGTACGGATCCCATATACTAGCGGCATATTCTAAATGAGGCCTGACAAGTGTAAAATAGCTTCTTTCTCGTACTCAAGTTTCTGTTATACTAAACTGCCGAAACCTGGGTCGTAAATGAAAGACTTACTTGTGAAATTTACAAAGTTTGTTCTTTTTCCAACATGGATAAATTTCAAAAAGTTACTCCTAACACTGTTCGTTCCACTTCCACAAATTTCAAAAAGTTACTCCTAACACTGTTCGTTTTGGATTTCACTCAAGTTTACAATGGTTCCAATCGGAATGTGGATGATTTTTTTATTTACATGAATGGATGAAGCATGTAAGGAGAATCCACATTAAAGAAGTAATTATATGCTGATTTTTAGTAAGTTATCGATTGAAAAGGTAGGGAGTGATAGGACACCAGCCGTGTAAATATGTAAGGGATAAGGTTTTGGGAGGCGAAATGGTTACGTGTATGATGAGTGTGTATTTAGTGGAGCTCAGTTATAATTGTGGTCGCTTAAAGAACGAGTTTTTGTACCTATCTGTTCGGAAGCGTATCTGTATAATTTTATTGCTTCTGTCAGATCTAGAGATGTAGTGAGGCGTCATGAAAATAATCTGTGTCGTTCTGAAACACACCAGTGTTGAATTTCTCGAGCAAACTAAGCCTAGCGTGTAGCCTCCGAGTCTCTAGGGGCTCCTATCTCAATCCCTGTAAAAGTTGTGAAACCCTATATGTTCGCTCGTAGCAGTTTTCAACGAAGCGTGCAGCTTTTCTCGGTATTTTATCAATTTTTTTATTTAAATCCTTATGACCAGGGTCCCAAAGGCTCGCCGCTTATTCGCGGTGTGACCTAACCAGAGCGAAGTAGCGGAATAGTATCACAGAAACTTCGCATTTAATCAAGGAGGACATTGGTCTTATCTTTTGTTTGCACGTTGAGCTCTCACATGTGCCTTGATCTGACGCTTCACTCGGTGGAACTCTTTCACGATGAATCAAAATATTAAAAAAAGTTATATCGTTTTACTGCTCTATTTATATACTCGAGCGCGACTGAGTGCGATATAAAATGTTATCTTCTATGTCAAAAAGAAAGGTACCAATGTACACGGACTCGCGAACAATTGCGAATCACGCCGATTCGGTTATTTCTTTTACCTTTCCGTGGTTGCGTGATTCGAATTCTGAGAATGAGTCGCATTGAAATTGTCTCGATTCAAGTCCAAATCGAATCGAAATCTATATCTGATCGTACTGGAATTGGATGGAAATAATAGTGTTTGGGCGTTGGCTGTGCGCAGACTTGAGATGTAGCGAATGAGTCAATATTTATAGTATTTTTTTATAGATGTGTTAGTTTTGAGCCGAAGGGAGGACGATTTTTGGGATTTCACACACAAAGTTGCAGGTGACCGAGATCTAGCAACATCTGATTTATGGATAGGGAATTAAAAGTCGGCCAAGAGTAAGATGGCCAGAGCGTGGGTGGCGGAGTGGTTGGTGTGATTGCACTGGAGCATGTGCATCGAGGGTTTGATCCCCGCCCGATGAATACGTGTTTAATCATGAGGTAAAGACATTGAAACCAAAGCAGCAATGCCTGCGTTCAAGTCCTTGCTCCAAAAATTGAAGAAACTACAGTAAAGCGCAAGCGCCAGAACTACCTATGGAGATCGCCTCTATACTATTGTGTGCTCGAAGGGCACTTATTCTTCAAACCGCGAATAAACATTTATTTTTTTACACCCGTTCTAAGCTGTTGTTGTTTACACTGAAAGTACACCCGTTGTTGTGTTGTGTAAGTTTTTGTATAAATACCATTTAACAGCCCGTTATTGTTGTTACGCGGGGTAAGGAGTTTGGATAAGTGGAGACCGAACGACTGACATTGCGTTCTGGAGTTTGATTTAAGATGTGGCGTAAAAGTAATTAGAAAAAGAATGTTTGTGGTATAGCTCAAAAATGCTTGCTAAATTATGATGACGGAAGATGTAACTTGGGAAACTCAACTTGCAATCAGGTTATTCAAAAGCAAAGAAGTAATGAAAAGGGAAAAGAAAGCGAACCTTTATTTGAGAGTAAAATACAAACACCGAAGGTGGCCGCTTAATCTAGTTGGAAATATTAGCGATCTTCCAGCTATAGGAAACAATATTGCTCCGGTTACAGCGTTTGTACCCTTTGGCCGGAACTACGAAGCGTCCAAAAATATCGCGATTACGGCATCGAGAAATATGGGCGCTTCGTCAACTTCCATTGTCCTCCTCGCGGAGAAACGACCAGAACTTTCGAACAACAAACAGAATGGCCCCCATCTCGGAGGTCAGGTGAATTCAGACGAGCTCTCTCCCTCCCTGCGCATGACAAAAATCAACTCCAAAATACGTGCCGCTACTTTGTAAGAAGGTTCGAAAAAACCTCTTTCCGTGTCTCTCATTTTTTTTCCAGTCCCGAGGCGAGTCCGTCCGCGACAAGCACGTACCGACGCGAGCATAAATCAAACGGAGGGAAGAATCCACCAGGGGGAGTTGTTTTCTTATTTATTTTCCTTTCCGTGTACGCGATGGGGTGTCGAACGCTGTTCCTTTCGTGCCGTGAGACGCCCGGACTATCGTCTCCTGAATGTGAAGTAATCCCACGCGGATACCGAAGCATTCATCTACATCCACCAAGTGTCCCGACAGTCACCTCTAAGACGAAGTGACGGGAGTGGATATTCACCAACGACACACGGTGTGACATGTTTTGAAGTTTATTTTTAAAATACTTACATACCCATCACGGTATTCCACTCCGGGGTAAGCATTCAATAAAGTTTAATGTGGTAAGAGCGACTTTCGTTTTAGTACCGATTTGAGTGAAACTTACGTACTTATTAGTTGGTAATACTTAGAGATAAAAGTGAAACAAAATTGCACGTATCTCACGGTTTCTTGGCAATAAACGATTTTGCTCTTTTAACGCGTAACCTTATGGCAGTTGACATATATTATGAAATAAACTATGATTAATGGCCTCGGTGGAAACAAGTAAAAGTCCTCGCCTGCTAAACTGAGGGTCGCGGGTTCGTATCCCGCTTGGGTGGAAATATTATCACCACTAAGGGCATGGCTGTTTTTGTTTGTCTGTTGTAATTGCTGTTCACCCGATATAAATTGGCTAAATGCGCTGTATTCCGGGTAGTAAAGATAAAATAAAAAAATCGGTGACACGTACAGATTTTCTCCAAAACGCGTAAACATACGTTTCATGCGATTGCAATGATTTCTAATAAATATTGAATTGAATTAAGTTAATTATATCGAATGAAAAGACGTAATTACGCTTAGGATTTTGAATTCCGCGCCTTTAACCCAAGTCGATGTTTTATTTGAGACGAAAATTTTGAACACAGACTTCTTACATCACAGATGTTTGAACTAGTAATAATATTTCTGACGCATAAACAGATGAACGTAAGTGGAGTGTGGTCCAGAAATATTTTTCGAGTCTCTTGAAAATCATTTAAATGTGCACTCAATGACTCACGATTCGCGCTCCAACCACCTAAAATCTCGGTATCAGGCCTGTAAAACCGGATTTGTTTTAACATAATCTTCCGCACGCTCCATCTTTGCACTTAGATTTTTTCTCAACTTCACTGATATATTGATTCATACATGACCTCATATTCTAAGAAAAAGAAGTATTCAAAATAAAATTTATCGTAGGGATTTATAATGAATTAAGTGCATTTTTGCTAGCCAGAGAGATTCGGCTCAATCGGCGCGTCGGCGCGTGAAACACCCTTGCGTCATATGGCAGGCTCACAAATTCGGAGGAAAAGAATGTTGAAAGGGTGGGACAATGAGCTAGGGAACCTGTTGCACAACAAGAGCCTTTCTGTAGCTATCTGGTCTCCTGCGGTTCAAAAAATAATTCATGTGTCGCACTTACTCGCATGGCAGTATAATCCCATAATATTATAACCCCTGATTGCTGTAGATTCAGCATCAAAGAAAATTCACTCCTTTGAATCCCGACGGAGTCAAATGATTTTTTTCATCATTACCGGAAATTCGAGTTACATCTTGTGCCAGAGAGCGTGGCTCCGTACGATACTTTTTGAGTATTTTTCTCAATCAATTACCAATCTTTATAAATATAACTTTCACGAATAAATCGTATCGGAATTCGTATTCGGACTGTATCGGAATTCGTGAAATGTTTTCGTCTTAAAAAAAGGTTGAGCTTTGATCTCCGATGACTAATCATTACCAGCGATCAAATTATGATTTCCTCCCGAGTATTAATAATAATAAACTCTTTTATTGTTCTAGGAGTGAACTCCTTTGGAACATAGAAATGAAATACAGTGGTGTACAAGACAATTAATATGTGAATAAGCCAATCAGGAAACAAAAAAGGGAAGTTGTCATATAAATTGCTAACAATAGACATATACAACATTATCATTTAGCAATGTAGAAAAAGAACTGAATTTCTTCTTCTAACAGAAAAACGAACATCAAACATATCAATAAACAAATAACACAACTTTTAAAAAGAAAATTTAGCTTAACAAATGAAAAGAAAAAAAATGAACTGAATTGCTTCTTCTTAAGCAACAATGGACATTAATCACATCAATGAACTGATAAATGAGTTACATGGTCAGCATTAGGTGCACGGTTGATGCATGTATCCATTAATAAAATATTACGCCGTCCTTTAATAATATTTCATCAATCTCCACTGCGCGTACATCTACATCTGTTTGTTACCCTGCATTCCACCGCAAGGGTGTTTGGCAGGGGGTGACTTATCACCTTCATGAACTACAGTGAAGAAATTTACTTTCACCAACATGCACTAACACTATGGTTATGTTACAGAAACTACAAAAATAAACCATGATGTAACTATGTCAACGAAACACAAGAGTCATGCAGAGAACATGCAAAACATGGTGTTGGCACTACTCGGCAGATTTAAAAACATGCATTAGGGGGCAGTTAAGTTAATCAGCTACACTACCTATTAACTGAACTACTTCAAGGTGTAAACGCAGCCCTTATGGTCTCATATCGATCGCAGGAAAAACGACATTGTAAACCTTTCTGTTCTACAATCTACTTTTCTTACTTTAATTCGGTGCTTAATAAAGATAGTCTCGCATGGATCGGAAATGCTCTCGGCGTATTTCAAACGACGCCAAACGAGGGAAGGGAAGTTGCGGAAAAGTTCCCTTAATTCGAGAGAGGAGATTAGATGAGATGAGTGGCGAAATTCTTCCCGTTTTCGACGGAAAACAAAGAGAGTGGGGAGAGAGAAAGAGAGAGGGAGGAGCGAGAGAGAAAAAAAAATGAAGAGGACCGATCCCGAAACATTTTGATAGAGCTATCTCTCGGCGCTAAGGAGGAGGATGTTGAAGGAAAAGGGGGAGTGAGGGGGGAGGGGGAGCGTGTATGTGTTGGGCAGACGAAGAAAGAGGTGGAACGGTGGAGGAGGAGGGGGGGGGGAAGGAGGAGGGAAATGCCCCGCAAATCACCCGGGCGCCGGGGTGTGGCGGACGAGAGAAATATTTACATTCACCGAATTGCTAATTATAACTTACGTTGGTATGGAACACACACACATACACACACACACTCGGACACGCTACTGGGAGGACAAAAACCGTGAAAAATGCTTTCCTCCACGCTCCCCCTCGTCACTCCTTCCACACTCTCTCGCAAGACACACACGCACACGCACGAGGAGAACGAAATCTTTTCCTTCCCCCCCCCCCCCCGCCCCCCCACGCACCCAACCCAATCCACTGACGAGAACTCTTTACTCCCTCCCCCCCCCCCAATTCCTCCACACGCTCCTATTTTACTCCTCCCCCACCCAAAGGCACTCGCTCTGTTGAGCGTATAAGCGGAGGAGGAGGTGGGAGAGGCGATACGAGCGGGCGGGGGGGATTGGGGGGGGGGGGGGGCGTTGGGTGCTCAAAACTCCCCTTTTCTTCCTCCCACCTCGTTGGTAAGGCCTTCGACCACGAGACGCCTTTCTCCTTTCCTCCCACACCTCTCTTCCTTCAACTTCTCCCTCCTCACCCACCCCCTCAATATCCCAATCCTCCTCACCCCCCCTCGTCCGTTTGGAGTATAAACGAAATGGAATATCCCGTCAGAAATGTGCTTGAGTTGTATTCTGGATGTAACCATCAATACGCAACGTGAAATATTTAACTGGCAACAGGATTTAATATATTTCCCCCGCCTCCCATCCCTCGTTTCCCCGTCTCTTTCGTTTTGTTTTTATTTATCTATTTTTTTTCAAGTTCCATTCTCTTTTTTTTTCCTCCTTAATCTTCTTCCCCAGTCACCCAACCCAGCCCAGACCTCCCTTAGCTAGCAAACCAGGGGTCTTTCCACCTCGTTCTCCCCCACACCACGCCAACCCTTTCTCCTCTTATACCTGCCTCCTCCCTCCTACTCCAAAGCGCTAACTCGAACCCCACTCCATCTTCTCCTCAAGGAGGCACAGAGAGAGGAGGCTCGACCTCCTCCCGCCCCATTCCTCCTCCTCCCAGCCAGGACCGGTTTCTTAACCCATCTCTTTATCCAGCGACTTCACAATCTCCCCTCCTCATCTCTCACCTCCTATTCCCACCACACTTCTCTACGCCTTGTTTGTCCACAACGAGACCCATCAACTTCTTTTGCCTCCACCTCCCTCGCCTTCCCCGCTTCCTGCCACCTCCCTCCTCCCTCCCATCCATTCTCTCTCCTGCTTCATACCTCCGGAGAAGGAACGCCTTTTCCTTCCATCCACCTCTCCTCGCTCGAGAACGCTTCCCTCCTCCCTCCTTATACCTCCTCACTCACGAAGGAAGGCTTCCTCCTCCTCCTCCCTACCTTCACCCCCTTCCTCCACCTTCTCTTTTTTTCTCTCTCCCTCTCCCCCGTTAGCATAACGACGGACGGACACCTACATCCCTTCGTGTTCCATCGTACACTCTTCTTTATAAACCTTCCCTTCTTATATCTCACACACACACACATACAGAAACTCGACCCATCCCACCAACTCGTCTCGGGTCCACAGGCGCCCCACACCCTTCCTCAAGGACTTTTCCTAACCTCTCCTCCTCCACGAGCAGCCACCCTCTTGGTCGCGCCACCTCAAACCATCTCCTCTTGGCGTTGGTGGTCACGACCGGCTTTCCACCCTGATGGTCTTCCCTCACTACATACAACACCCCTCCCATTTTCCCCCTAACCAGGTGAGCCTCCGGGGCCACAAGGAGGTGGAGGTATGGGAGGGAGGGTGTGTGAGGGTTCCCGAGGAGAAGGTAATGGTGTTCGAAGAGTTGTGGGTCCCTCCCCCTACTCCTTCTTCGCCACCCACTCCCTCCCGACCCCCTCTCCCCCAACCCACCCGCCTACCTACCTACCTACCTTCCCTCCACTGGAGGGGAGAAGTGTGTTCTGGGAATATGTGCGTGCGACTCGTGTGTTGGTTTAGGGAATAGGCTTCGCTTTCGGCTGGCTGGGCGGTTATAGGCTAGTGCTCCCACTCGACGCTTTCCTCTCTCTCTCTCTCTCTCTGTGCTGTGGGCGTCTGCTGAGCCGGGGAAGGAGGCTCGCTCGCTCTGCCCGGCTGCCGGTCTGACTTCGCCTTTGCCTCGCTTTTCGCCTTCACCTCCTCCTCCGGGGCGTCTGCCGCCTGCTTGGGTGCCGCTGTTGTTGTGGTGTGTGCGTGTGTGGTTCTGGCTCCCGGAGTCGTCCATCCCACCTCCTCAACGCAGATGGCTGCTTTTGCTCGCTTGCTTGCTTTCTTTCTTCCCGGGCAATGGCGCGCGTATGTATGCGTTCACGCTCGCGTTACACCCACGTCGTCTCTGCCATTCCTTCCTCCCTTCTTAGCTCCCTGCTGCCAACACACAAACACTCTTCTCTCGACATTCTCTCTCTCCGTGCCTCGGGTCTAAAAGGCTTTGGCTTCTCTGTCGCTGATTCGACCTTTCTCCATCCCCTTACCATTACCTCCGTAAGAAGAATGTTCGCATGTAAAAATCAAGTTTTTGCCACGTTTTCCATTCTCAACGCGAATTAAAGTGCTAGGCATTGTTTCGTTCTAGAGTAAATCGTAAAATGTGTCCAGTTACCTGTTTATTACCGGTCCATTAAAATAATTATCGATTAAATAAGAGAATTTCCACTTGGTCAAGCAATCTCAGATGTTTAAAACATCAAGAGAAGAAAAAAACTTTATTCTGACGCAGCGAAAAGGTAATTTGATTTAATAACTAATTCATGCAATCTCTTACGCGTGTTTTCAAGGGAAGCGCTAGTTTTTTTAAAGGAGAAAAAAATGGAAGTGTATACTTTTATTATGACTAGCACGGTAGCCAGCGAATCGAATGCAGTCTTTTTTCATAATCTCCTTTTCTTTGTTTTGTTTTTTTACTTAATATACGCATGTATTGTAGCATGTCCTCTGCCTTTTTCGACAAACAAGAATCCTAAGTGAATGGCCTGATGGACGGTATACGCTTTAGAAGTGTTTGTCTTTAAGAAGGCAACACTAGAAGCAAGGGGAAAAGCATTATTTTTTAATCTCAGTCAAAAGTCGTTTTATTTCGTAAAACTGGGAAGTGTGATAAATTACTCCAGATATTAAAACTGTAACAACGGGAGGTCTTTAACTCACTCTGTTAATTCTGTAAATCTGTTTTTTGTGATTTTAGCAAAATGCTGCAAACTTAGTAGGCAAAAATCAAAACTTATACAAAAATGGCACTCGTGTCGGCACCTTGAGGAGATTAAATTAAGCAATCAAATGTATGTTTGTCTTCTCTTCCATGTTTTTGTGCGTTACATTTTTACTTTTGAGCCTCTTAAACATGACTTCGTAGAATGCGGTTGTAGTTTTTCAATCGAGAATAAATAACAGAAAAGTACATTTAATTTTGATCAACGGAGACGCGAGCAGAGCTAAAGCTACCTTCTCAGATCCCCCTTCCCCTTCTCTGTGGGACCCCTTCCCTCCTCGTTCCCCCACTCCCCTAGGAAATGTCCCTCCCCACGCCAATCCCTTCTTTTCCGACACGCTCCTTAATTGATTCCACGCCAGGTTAACGTTCCAGCAGACAAGAGTAAAACGCGACCGGATTCCAAGGAACGGAACAAAGACGTTTGGTAAAGGCATGCGAGCGACTTTTTGGCTTAAATCGTGCGGGTGCCCTATAGTTTTTTTCCGGTTGGGAACTTCCTTATATCCCTTTCCTTCAAAGCGTTTCTCACGCGCGATTTTGCCCTTTGGCCTTGTTTGTTTGTTTTCAGAATCGCGGTCTTTGCCAAAATGTTGAAGGGAAACCGAGTTTAAGCCCAAAAGGTGCCCTTTTGGAAGGGAAAATAACTAGTTTTCCGTGCGCTTGATTTTTCCGATTAGAATACCAAACTCACGCAATATGCATACAATATTTTTAAACATTCATCTCCTTACTAGGAGCGGCACCGGATTTATTTACTGCTTGAGAGGCGGTAAAAGTGAGAAATTAACGATTTAATTGTTGAATTTCTATTTTAATAAAAATGTGTAAAATGAATTAAATTAATGGTGTCCTGATAATATTAATGGCGGAAGAATTAAGGTAAAAATTGTATAAATAAAGTTGTAATAGTGTGCGTACACGGGAAGATGGGTATTTTTTTCGGCTAAGGGGTCCTTACTCCTATTGGTGCTATAAATACGAAGCTAGAGATAAGTTTGATATAATCTCCACTCAAAAGTCAATTAAAAGTTATCCTAATGATTCATTTCCGCGTATAAACTATACGAATTAAATTCGTCATTGGCAATTAAATTTGACCTTCAGGCATTCTTATTGGGGCTTCGATCATTCCCATCAAAAACTCTGCATGTATATATTACTTTGCAATGCACTTCAGGGACGCTCGGCAGGGGGTGATTTATCACCAACATGCACTATAATGTAAAAGTAACTTTAACCTTTATGCACTGCACCAAAAAGTAAGCTACAAATGTGACAGAAACTATTTGTATTGAACTATGCAAACGAGATACAAGAGTCATGCAGTGATCATGCGAAGCGTGATGTCAGTATTACACGGTAGATTATAAAACAAGTATTAGGAAGCAAATATACTAATCAGTAACACTATCAGCCGACAAACCTACTTCAACGTCTCATCATAAGCATTATGATCTCTTATCGATCGCGGGAAATGCGACATTTTTAACCTGTCTGTTCGGCAGTTAATGTCCCTTATTTTATTCTCAAGATCTGATCTACCGTATTGTGTGTGGGTTCGTAAGATATTAATAGCATTATCATTTGTGGCATTGGAAAGCATGCACTCTCGATAAAAGGTACCCAGACGATAAATTTCACCGGAAATGCCTCACGTCGTTAACCAATTATTGGCCGGCAGTCGCTAGCCGGTCATCATTTTTTCCTGAAAGAAATATAACCTGAACTTTAATCACTGCTTTTTTTAGACTCACAGAAACCGAATAAAGGGCGGACATAACCCACAAGAGATGCATTTTACAGGAGGGAAGGCCTCCTACATAGTCCTGCTCTTAGCTAAGGAACTGTTGAAGTGTTGTTAGTGTTTTGGCAGCCGTTTTTCATCCAGCGAAAATGCCTTGCTTGCTCTCAACTTTATCTTACGACATGCTGTTTACAGAATCATTTTTTGTGGGTTGTATTACCATTCATACGAAGGATACAAACTTACGAATTTATTTATGTTTGGGAGTTCTTAGAAATTCCACTTAGAAATTTCAACCCTCAATTCCTCTCTAAACCAAGCTATGTATTCTGCTCCGACAAAAAATTGTAGGTGCATCGGAATCAATTTTGCTCTTCACGGTGGAGTGCTGTGGCAGTTGTTAGCACTTTTGTAACTTGGAACAATGCCCTTCGGGGAGGTTATATCAATATAAGCATTATATTGACTCATTGCAATAATCTCCTTGGGGGTTTGTAAAAATATTCGCCTCTTGGGTCGAGGTGATTCCATCCACTTCTACTAATTAACTATTGACACAATCAGAGAGATTCCCGTATTAAATTAAATTAAACATCTCCCTCAAAGGAGTCGTGGATTTAAAAGAAAAGATGCTTATGTGCACGGAAAGTGAACTAGACTATTTTCACTTCAAGAATTCCGCTCTCAAATTTATCGGTCACTGACATTAAACACAGTTTCTCTCCCCTGGAGGAAGTTAATTTAGACATCCCTATATTTCAAACATTTAACATAAATTTGATTACGAAAACATCCATTGGTTTGGAGATTTTTTGCCAGGTCAGGAAAATAATAACCAACTACTTTACTTCAAAGACTCCAGCGTGTGATTTCGTGCCGGAGGGTCTGGGATCATGTTTACATACGGTTGAGGTTTAAGGAGATTCCAATGATTCATCGATATAGGTTTAATGTTCCGAATGCAGACACATCAACTGACTATGATGTGGCCTCCCCTCGGATAGAAGATATTTTTGAACTTCCCGCTATTATGTCAATGAACGTATGGGGGAAAAAAATAAAATAACATTACACGTCAAACATGAAAAAATACGGATAATAGTGACGCACATCACTAACATTTCACGCATAAGATGTTCTTTATCTATAGTTAGTTGCCTATGTAAATATTAAGTTAAATAGACATTGCTCCAGCGTCGTAAACTCTCGACTTGTAAAGTAGCTCTCAAGGTGAAAGAGCATTCATGTTAAGCTTATGATGTAATTCCCGCAAAAATGGACCCGATGCCCCATCAGAGTAAATTCTCGTCTTAGCTCGATGGGAAACCAATGACTATTCAAAGAAATCAGTCCTTCTGCGCCAGCTACCGACGGGGCAGCAAAAATTTCACTTGAGGGAGTTTTTCATGGTCAGTTGGAAAGCTTTAGTGGCTGTCGAACAACTCGTTATAGACGGATAAGTAAATAATATGAGGCGAGTCACGTATCATTTCCCATTTCAATACATTCTAACGGCGTGAATGCCTTCGCAGTCCATAAAAATGTCATGAGCGAGGTATCTAAGCATTATCCCACGCCACTAAATTACCTCCTCGACCGAATTCATGCGAGATGAGTAACGGTGAAAAGCCGGTCAGCTAATAATATGCCTGTAACGCACGCCGAGAATATAACTACTCTTCCAAATCTGACATGGACGCAAATGTGCGGCTATAATAAAATACTCATTCAATCATGTATCGCAAACATCCGCATTTTAATTAGGACGAGAAAATCCTTCGGTGGAACTTGAGTTGTAGCAAAGATGCCTATAGGAGCGAAAATATTTAGTTCACGTATTTGGGATGAAATGAAATTCCTTTTAAGCTAAGAACAAGAGTCACACTTTTCCACTACGTAATACATCAGTTGTTATTTTTAAGACGAACTTCCTCTGGTGCGTTCAATTGGTGTGTTGATCAAAATCATTGCGTGCTACTGAAGATGACGATCTCTAGCGTTGACCTCTGCGTTGATTCATCTGAACTAGGCGCTATATTTACGGCGAAAAGCTAAATGTAAGGAAAATACTTCATTTAATACATTAGATATGCAGCTCATGACTGGTCGATTCTCGAAAGTCTGTGATAATTGATGCGCGCGAAAATGCCATACTGTCATAGGATTTCGAAGAAAAAATCGGTTCACCCGCTGTTAGTCGTTCATCCGCAAAATGAGTAAAAAGGTCGTTACAGTTATTAGATTAGTGTCACATATTTACCGCGACAACTAAATTTGGAATCACTGTCAACTACAGTTTGAAATTTGAAATTAATCTTTTAGTAAGTTCAAAACCGAAATATTTTCTTACGATGCCAAGAGCATTTTATGGACACCTTAATTATTAAGTAGATTAAGTAGATTACGTAATGAGCATGACTATAGGTAACGAGATAGCGGAACGGACAGAATTAAAATATCAATTTTCCGTCAACGACGTTGGACCATAACTATCACTTTTACGACTTCATAGTTTGATTTTGTAATGATAGTGTTGCTATTCATTTGCTTTGGTCTGTAACACTTTTGACTTAATACGGTAAGTAGGTCTTGCATTATTCTTTATGACTTTCTGTATTTATGTAGAGGAAAAATACATACACACTCATGGTTTCATGGATCAGTGAACATTTATAACGTTCAGTGTTGCGCATTTAGGAAAATAAATACACTTTCAAACTGGTGAGACCCTGCCTCTCACTCCATAGGTGACTTGCAGGGTCGAAGCTAGATGCATATGGATAATTAAGAAGATTGTCAATTATGAGTAATTAGGAAGATTTCCAATGATTCGACAGGCGATTTTAGCATATCATACATTCTGCCAGTTTCAACCAATGATGTAAATGGAGAGGGCATTACTTTATCAAACTGTAGCCTGACAACCGAAATATCAACCATATTGTTTAACCTTGCTCTCTGTTTACTTCCCTTTGGATGGCACAAGGGAACGGACG
The DNA here is from genome assembly GCA_963169105.1 of Ceriagrion tenellum. Taxonomy (NCBI): domain Eukaryota; kingdom Metazoa; phylum Arthropoda; class Insecta; order Odonata; family Coenagrionidae; genus Ceriagrion; species Ceriagrion tenellum. The sequence goes on along the minus strand of OY720633.1, from coordinate 84,289,810 downwards.
ATTTGGCGGATGTAAAGCAAGAATATCAACCATCAGTTCCAAATTTAAGGAAGTAGCTCTTAAAGCATGTATTGGCTACTTAGTGCTATGGATTCTACTCGATTTTACCATGGTTTTAACCAGGAATTTTGCTTATAATTAATTAAAACAAATGAATAACATATGTAAGAAGAATCCATATTAAAGGAGTAACTGCATGCTGATTTCTACTCAAGTATCCTTGTATGACATCCTATTATTGCATAATTCGTGCGTCAGCCCGTAAGCGCTACAGGAAAATCGGGGTTAACAAAGATGGTGAATAGGCCACGCCCACGTTAAAGCTTCTAGCATTGGCCACCACAGCAAGAGCCCTCTCGTTTTATTCTACTTACTACGCTTCTAGCATTGGCCACCACAGCAAGAGCCCTCTCCATCTACCTCAATGTTATCAACCAATCGATTTGAGAGCACGTTGCTCCGGAAGACAAGCAAACCGAGGCGGAATGAGAAAACCGAATCAGGCGAAAAGGACGCTCACCACCGTTTCAAGCGCCCTCTCCATCTCTCTAATGGTATCAACAGATCAATTAAGAGAGCACTGTTGCTCCGGAAGACATGGAAACCAAGACGGAATAAGAAAATTGAGTCAGGCGAAAAGAACGTAGTAAACAATTCACCGCAGTAAACAAGGAAACATTTCGAGCTCGCATCGGAACGGGATGTGTTTAATCTGCTTCGCCCGATTTCCTCGAAAGGCCCCGGAAGGGGGATCCCAAAATTTGTTTGGCGCTTTTAAGACGAGGATGAGGGAGAACAAAAGTCAATCTAAGAGACGACTAACAGATCAGAGCACCGGGAGTGTTGAGATGAAACTACCGCTTGTATTAGGGATATCAATCAATCAACGAGGAGGCCTCTGGAGAGAGATACGGGTGGGGGGGAGGACCGAGAACCAAGACGCGCGTTGGAGGAGGAGGAGCGGATGATTTATTTGGACTGACTGGGAAGAAGGGGCCAGCGCCTTGTCGAGAAGCCATTGATTTCGCACCTGCCCTTCGGTAAATAAACTCCCCGTCGTCCGTTCGGAGGCGAAGTTACGCATTTTTCCGGGGCGATGAGGAGGCGAACGCGTATAATCGGCCGCCTTGTCTCTCTCGTCGTCCGAATCGCCTCGAAGCGCGAACCGTGCGCTTCTTTCGCCGCTGAATTATTCCGAAAACAAAAGCACACTGCCTCGCGGAGCGGTATTTTCGGAACGAGGTCGCGATAGGAGATGCATTCTCAAGGAGCGAATATCCTGGAGTCGTAAAACACATGCGGTGTTTTTTCTTATGAGAGTAAATAACCTTGCTGTCATACACATAACTTTTCTTAATCGTGTCTCATAGACTAAGGAAGAAAGTGGAAGCCCCGAAAGATCAGAGCTCGGGGAAGCTCGAAAGCGAGGATCCGGTAGAATAGGACAAGGGGAATATTGAGGCCATTAACTTGCGCAATTGGCCATATTGATTGGTCAGTCGTGCTTCTAAAACATCATAATCAAAATAAATTCTTCCATAAACAAAAAAAACAGAAAGTGGTGTTCTGCAACTTGAAAGTTTAGAAGAACAAGGAAGAAGAAGGAGGTACTAGTTTAAACATGCGTGGAAAATATTGAGTTATTGTAATTTCTACGTCGGAAGTCACTCGACATTTCCACTTAGGTTAAAGGTATGTGCAGTTCACTTGGGACATATATTAGCTCAAAAAATTTGGAGGACACTTTCGAAACAAGGTTTAATATTTAAAACAAGGTTATTAATTATTATAAATTATTTCAAAACAAGGTTCAATTATTTTACAGAAATTTTAAGAAATTATGCTGCATGAAGCAAGGAATGTGTAGACAGTTGATATGCGGGTTTGAAATGTCAGCAGGAAAATTGGAAACTTTCTGGTTCAGGGCACATGCGTAGTTATTCATTCATTAATTCATTCATCATTTATTAACGGGATTTCCCATTTTTTAAAACACACATAGGTACATTGCACAGTAAGAATACCAATTAAAAATACCATTACCTCCATCCATCATAAAAGATTTTATAAGAAAAGGTTAAGAGCTTGGTAGCATTCAACTGCCATATCCTAAACGGTCAGGCGTTAACGTGGCACAAGCAAACACATTTGGAAGGTCTGACTCAAAATACCATATTTCATGTCGGTTATCAGAAACGCCTGTCGTTCATGCAGACAAAGTGATATTTATTGACTCCGACAAGCATATAGATACGCACAATCTAAGAAGCTCAAAAAAAAGTCGAAAAAATTATGTAAACCTTTCGAAATGCAGTCTTGTCGTTAGAGAAGCTTCCGGAGATAGAACACTGAAAAAAAAGTTTCAAAATAAGAAATACACTTAAGGAGCAGGCGGTAATTCTCGGGACGACAATGACTGACGTGGATATAAATATTCCTCCTCCTTCGAGATTTTCTCGCTCCTTCATCTCTACTTGTTGAATCAAGCTCTCTGGAAAATCCAATTTCCCTCGCCTCTTCACGTCAATTCACAGGAAAAAATTCGCGAATCAATGAAGTTGCCTTGCCTTCATTTTGGAAGCCTACAGGAGGGTTGTTGCGGTAGTCGTGTGGTTAAATGATGGCCCAAAGCAAAATTAAGTATCAAGATTTTTAAAAATCGTATTTTGTCCGATGTAATAACCGACGCACACATTTTCGCAACGTTTCGTCTCTTTGCTTCAATCTCCTATTCTTCTTAATCAATGGGCTACCTGTTGCTAAAATACGATAGAGTTGATCCTTTATTTGTTACCCACAGAAAAAGAATGGGCACATTTCTTTCATGGCTCATAGTTCATAACCTGTCGCGGTGAGGGAGGGTTACGGAGACCAATGCTCCTTCCTTCCCTTGAGACCACTGAAACAATGTATGCATAATTTTGCAGGAGGAAAAATAGACTAACGTATTCGAATCAATTAAGTTAGAGGAGCATGCTCGACAAAAGACAATCTTCCTGTAGGTAGAGTAATTTTTTGAATCAGTTAGAAAACACATATTTTGAAAAATTTTAAAATTTTAACAATCATATTTTGCGAGCGATAATGAAATGCGGCAAAATCGTTAGTGCACTAATACTAGCTTGGGACGTGTTGATAAAACACTATAGAGCAAGTAAAAAACATATTGACGCAACACAACTGGCATAGTGAGTATCATTTCCATATTAATTCGCGTATCCTTGACTATTCTGTGATGACTTCTCTATTACTTCCCCACAAAAACCACCGCATATGCAGACCCTAGGTCTTTTTACCTGCACCTCGTTATAATGGTGCGTGAGAGTTTTTCTCATGGGTTAATTTTCACTGAAGCGCTACCTGAAGCTCGACTCTCAACTTCCCTCCGACGCTAATTCTTGCACCAACAAAAAATCTTGTATACGCAGCACGTTCTCGGGGCATAAATCTTTACACTACGCTCACGAGTTATAAAACCCAGGCTCGGCCGCAATAAATCATCACCCCAGGCGCATTTGCATAAAATCCGGCGACTTTCACGTGTCTACCCCGAAGAATATCGCGCTAAAAACACTCACACGGCTCATTTAAGGGGCAAAACTTGATAAAGGCACCTAAAATTCTTTATCATGTGGTCAAAATATGGTTTCCATTTTTATCTTCACGTCGTATGCGGAAGGATGGTCAAGAATTTTACAACGAGGAGGAGTAGGTATTCTCAGAAAACGGAAAATCAAGAAATGCGTGGATTCTAATTTACCGATATTTTTTAGATTACCGTTATAATTTATTAAAGAGGCGGATTCAACTGAATTATGGTTAGGCTTCAACAGATAAATTTTTCCCATAAAAAAATAGTCGTTGACCACGTTCATGATACGTATTCACGAAGCCGCGCAATCATACCTGAGAAGAATCTTTCCTATTTTAGACGTTGTAACGCGACATTTATTTAATAATTTACTTAATTTATTTTCCGACGAATTTGTCACTATATTACGAACTCCAACATACTACAGCAGATCAGATCATGAGAATAAAATTAGGGAAATGGATTGTAGAATAGGAAGGTTAAAAATGTTTTTAATTCCCCCGATCGATGTGAGAACATAATGGCTGCATTAAAACTTTGAAGAAGGTTAGTTGACAGGTAGTTTAGCTGATTATTTCATATGCCCCCGATGCATGCTTCTAAATCTGCCGAGTAGTGCTCACACAATGTTTTACATGTTCCCTGCATGACTCTAGAGTCACGTTTACATAGTTACATTATTGATTATTTTAGTAGTATCTGTAGTATTTGTACCTTACCCATAGTGTGGTGCATGGTGGTGAGAGCAAATTTCTTCACTGTAGTTCATGTTGGTTATAAGTCACCCCCTGCCAAGCACCGTTGGGGCGGCTTGCAAGTTAATAAGTAGATGTAGTTAGATGTAGATGACACTTCAGTTTTAATCACATTAGGTTAGGTTTTAATCACAAACCATCTGAAGCCAATCAACATTTGCTTTCGCCATACCACTTCCTCCTAAAGACCATTTTCATACGAACGGAACAGTAAAATGTTTTTTTCTCTGTTGCACAAAATACGCTATCATAGATGACTTGAACTTACTACAAGGAATTTGTGCCACGGCAGTATCGACGCAGGATTTTAATCCCAAACATTTTACTTCAATTTGACCAATGCTATAACTTCTGAGGTGTAAGAATCAAGACAGTTTTAGAATTACATCGAGTTCACGTCTTGAAAAACGCAGCAGTTTTAGTTTTAGAATTTTAGTTACACGAATAACGATGGCTGAGGTCATTTCCCATATATTGTCTGCAAATTGCGAACAGGAGCTACAGAACTCGAACGAATAGGAGTGCGAATCATAAATAGGGGATATCCCCTCCAAATTCCAGCCGGAGTGGGAACCGATGTTCCCATCGTGATAGGCCGTTGCTCGCAGCTTCGTAATGCGTTTGAAAACGTACGAACCTTAAATGACTCCGGTAAAACTTGAACGTGACATGGGGTCATTAAGTGACACGCTGGATTGGCTAACCAATTAACACGCAAATTATCTCTCGGGAGGCGTCGAAGTTGAAGAAAGCGTCTTGAGAATTTCCATTAAGGAAGTCTCGTTCACAAAGCGGTCGTCGAACTCTCCTTGCGCCATTCTTCCATTGTCGGAAAGGAGAATCCGCGTGGAATTGAAGGAACCCCTTTTCAGTTAGTCGGGAACGTGGGAAACTCCACCGACAATCGCCTCTTTCGTGAGAAGGCGACACTTTGCGAGAGGAAGCAATCATCGCATAGGAATTCGTCGAATTAACGAGTATGGCAACCGCGAATAAATTAAAACTGTCGAAAAAATATATTTACAGGATTGGGGATACGGTGCTTTGGGCCTCTCTTCCACAACATGAACAGCTGGGTAGTAATTCGAATCGGAATTTTTTGGATTGAATCGAAAAAAAAATGGAATAGGCTGCGTATTTCCAAAGTTTGGAGGGACACAATGGAATACATATCGGTAAGTAGTAAAAAAATGACTCGGTTCCAGAATTCAATCATACGGTAGTTAAATTTTATTTTACTGTTCGCTCCTTTTTATGCCAAATCAGCATCTTTAAACTGTAATATTTTCTTGTGCGGACTACAGATCTCTGTATTTCTCCGTAATGATCAGCATCATTGTCACAAATAACCCCTCTGGTCGGGATAAGATTTTAACGGTTGGAGTTGCACATACTTCATTTTTTAAAGAAAAATGTGTTTTTCTAGCGCGCTACTAATGGTTTCTGTAAATAATTTCTCCTTTAATCTGTTTTCCCGAAGCTACGGTGCATTAAATTTTTACTAGGCATTGGTTTTATTGACCAGCACAGCCAAAGAGGTTCTTGTAGAAGGAAGAGAATTAATTTTTTGATCACCTGCCGTTCGAGTTATCCATATTAGTTGAACGGAGAGCGGGAGGGCAAAAAGTTTATATTGAAAGTCGGAAAAAAGTAGATAGTAGGTCGGATAGAACAATGTGGACTAATTAATGATACATTTATTACATGTTTTTGACGTTTGGTGGGTTATTATTTAGAGAAATAAGTAACATTTAGTGGAAAACAAACGAGCTATTTTACGCAGAGTTCTCACATTCGTTTGATTAGCCTATATAGTATGGCAGCTATAGAAGTTCGAGCTAGATTTTCTTCACTCATAACACCAACTATATTTTGAGAAACATGAAGTAAATACAGCATATTAAACGACGCGAGTCTTTGCTTTATGCCTGAACTTCTCAGAGATAAACAACATATACACACTCGAGTCTTTAACTTAACTTTAGCTTCACGTCGTTCTCTAGTAACCCCTGCAGCCACGAACGTTTTTTTCCATTCATTAAAATTCAAGTTACGATGAGTTATAGATTTATTTTTTTAATAATGGACGACTCTGCGCCGCAGATAACAAAGAGAAAAGTACCAAGTTCACAGAAAAGGATAAAGTCGGCATTAATTAAAAATATAGCAGATGACAAAATCCTCGATGGCGGCATCACTTTGCAGACACGGTGAGGTTGGTAGTTATGTTTGGCATATAATAAAAATACAATATCTTCTAATTAAAAATCAGTGCATCTCAAAATGAGAGGCAATGGCGGTTAGTAACCGAGCCATTCAACTGAGAAAATTCACAAATTATATACATGGACTATCATATTAACTACATAAAATTTATGTAATGTAATCTGAGACAAGATCTGTTTGTTAGAGCTTCCTCATTTAAAAAAATATACAATACCTTTCTTGAGTGCACAGCTATACTTTATTGCATGAAACGCGGCTTCTATATTTTGGAAAATACCTCAAAAAGAAGTGAAAATAGTGAGTGGCATATTGATGTCAAAAATATGATGATAATTTTCTTTATAATGAGGAAAAATTCAAAGAATTTTATGCGTGGTGACATCTTGCTCACAATACCTGAGAAGGAAGGAATCTCCGGGAAAAAAGAGAGAATTCTTCCTTTACGCGCGTGAAAGCTCTCAAGACTCAACTCCGGCGGGAAAGGGCCACCAGCATTACGAGCCGCAAATTCAGACGGCGAGTGAGGACATGTCAACAAAGCATTTGAATAGCGCTGTCCGGGAGCATTTAGTGGCGTTCCAACGCCTTCCCTTCCATTCCTTCCTCTCGCTTTTGAGCCGCTCCCAGGTTCCCTCTTCTTCCTCCTCCAAAGGAGACAAACTCTTCCTCCCACCGTAGAACGACCGTCGGCACACAAATGCCACCCATCACCCTCTCTCTCTCTCTCACGCAGCGGAGAGGGGTGTACGGGGGGGGAGGGGGGTAATGTTGGGTGGGTGGCTCGGTAAAGGCTGGGGGGTGGGCCACGGGAGGGAGGCAAAGACGATGGCACAGGCAGCAAGAAAGCAAGCAGGCAGCAGCAGCATCCTCCGCCACCACTGCGCTCCTTATCGCCTCTCACTTCCAAACAGACGCGCCCCCTTTCGCCCCCACTCCTCCACCTCCTCCCCTTGTGGACTGGACCCTTGTTTGCGTTATCTCCCGGGAGGCCTTCTTCCATCGGTAACAAAACAAGCGAAGCAAGTCGTTACCTGGTAGACGAACGTTTATAAAAAAATTCTCATCTCTCTCCTCTCTTTTTTGTACTCTCTCCTCCCTCCCTCCCTCAAATCTTCCCTCTCATCTATTTCGTCCCCTTCGAGAGAGTCGCCTTCCGCGGTTGCCACATCGTTTTTAACGTTAACATTCTCTCTCACGCCACCTTTTCTGTTAAGGAGGTTTACCACGGCTATTGGGAGTCGTAGGGAAATACAGTAAGCTATCGATTATTCGAGTCCCAGATGCCAATTCCCGTGTAGCTTCGGTTTAGCCGTTTAGCTTCCCGTGTAAGTCGGTTTAGCTCATACAGAACAAACGTCAGAATACGGCTATTAGTCTAGCTCAAAATATAGGCGATACATGGATATATTTTATCCCAATCATGTTCAAACAGTGAATAACTTATGTCTTAGAAATATCTTTTTTGTCGCGATTCATTCTCGCACAAAAGCATTCCGGACTCACTGAGTTTTTCGTTCTCCGAAGTGGCCATAGTTACAAGGTATCATAATAGTTTTGATAGATCAGTTCTAGGATACTTTGACCCTGACTAGTTAAAATAGGTTTTGGCACTTTCGCTAAATATTTAACATCATTATTAACAACTAACCCAGCGTGAAATTTCCGGCATGATTTGGCTCTTGCATGACTTAGTACGTTATTGAAATATTTATCTGGCGCATTAATAATACCAACCTGTAGCCGTATCTTTAGTAGTGTACTGCATGGCAGCATGCTCATACACACAGCACTCTCCTAGTTTCTGGTCTGACCGCACACTGTTATCCTGACTGCTTTTTGGCCTGCGTCTGACATCCGGGAAAATGTACGCGGTTCTGATTTGAACTGGGTTGAGCGCTGCGTGCCTGGAGTTGAATCTCTCCATAGTGGTGGCTTGCAGGGTATTTCGTAGATGTAGATGTAGTTAACATTACATTGGATGATTGAAACTTCGCTGCACTGAATACACACTTTTTGTTTGATTTTTTAAAGAAAAATACTGCTTTTACTGATCACCTAACTTCAGGGAACAAAATCAATGTACGAAATATGCATATTAGTCATTGAGCGTCATTTGATGAACACACTTTCCGGCCTTAGGGGCTGATTGCAATGCCGCTTCTATCGATTGTGCGCATGTTCACTTCAATTATTGCTTTCAATAATTTAGTAGTTACTCAAATACGTATTCAGTATACTGGCGTTAGCAATTTTTTGCCAATCTATTCCATGGTGGAATTTGATTTTTAGAAACGGTTTTTTTATCGAAAATGGCTGTTACCGTCGATAAAAAACTACCTTATTCCCCTTTTCTCCATTCCTCGCATTTAACCATAAGAGACCATAATGGCTGCGTTAAGGCTTTGAAGTGGGATATGTGACAGTTAGTATAGCTGATTAATTCATATGCCCCTGAATTCATGCTTCTAAATCTGCCGAGTAGTGCTTGCACCATATTTTGCATGTTCCCTGCATGACTCTTGAGTCACTTTAATATATTTACGTTATAGATTATTTTGGTATTTTCTGTAGCTTTAGTAGCATACCGATAGTGAGGTGATTGTTGGTGAAAGTAAAGTTCTTTACTGTAGTTCATGTTTGTGATAAGTCAACCCCCGGACAAACACCCTTGTGGTGGCTTGAAGAGTACAAAGTAGATGTAGATGTTGACACCGTACAATTCAAATTTCACTTTCCTGTAAAATTTTAGTAATAATTACTACGCCTTTTTTCGAGCGAATTGAGGAATTTGAAATACCATTTCCTTATACTTTACTTTCAAACTCCCTAGTACTAAAAGCCCACCCACGCGGGATCCGAACCCGCGAGAGTTAGCAGGTAATGCCGTCACCGAGGTCGTTGATGGAGTGGAAATGTAGGATTTTTTTTATTCGCGTCAAGTAGAGGACACGTTTTCCTACGAGTATTGTCGGGATTGGAACAAAATTATGTCCAAATCTTTTTACGGTGGAACCACATTCTCCAACATCCTCTCTCTCACTTTCTCAATTTTCAAGAGGTGTTTATCCGTCTCTTTCTTATTGTTCGGATGATGATGATGGTGTTTCCTTGGCCAACCACCCCTTGTAAGGCCGTCACAGAGTCAAGGGTCTCCCTCTACACGGCCATAACCCCCCGTCGACCTCAACGCGGAGCCCAAAAACGAGCGAAGACCCAACGGGGGGAAAGAGTACAATTTATACAGGAGATGACCCTACGCCCACACGGTCCATCGTTCTATTCTCCTCCGCCCTGGCTCCGGGGGAACGAGAAAGGAAACAAGAAAAGGGAGAAAGTAAGGAAGGAAAGAGAACCCTGCTCGCTCGCTGGACCAACACGGGAGGGTGGAGGGAGAAACGGCAACACGGCGACGGGTAACCCGAGAAATATCAAGTCTCACCTCCGGCTCATTAATCAAAACGAATCCTTCTCCTTCGGACGGCTATAATTTGTCCTCATGCATGCGCGCGACCTTACCGTTGGACCCTTACTAACGCACGCCATCTCCGCCACCACCGCGCGAGTCAAAGTTTTATAAGTTGCCGGGAGGATCGCCGACGAATGCAATAACTCATCCCATGAACAACCAAGTGGGGGCCGTTTCTTTCCCCCCTCTCTTCTTTCAGTACAGAAAAAATTAAGGAAACGGAGAAGGCAAATAATAGTAATAATAAAACTCGTGGTTTAAACGAAGCGTGCAGCGTAAACCGTGACGTAACTACCTTTTGTGCACGTCCCCCTCTTCTGAATCCATACCCATCTCCAATGGGGGAGGTGGGGTTTAAATTAAATTCAGTTTGCAAGGAGATGTCGACTGTCTGTAGTTAAAGATGCTCGTTCTCAACGATCGAAAATTATGGTAATGCAAAGTTTACCGGCTAATTTCACAAAATGATTACGATTCGTTCGAGGAGACAGGAAATAATTATGGTGAATTGTTTGCTCGGTTGAAAAATGAGCACGTTGAACTTTGGAATCGACCGGACGCCCAAGCCTTTCCAAGCATGCAGGGAATAAGTCTTCCCCCGGGGAGGAGAATCAATCCACAATTTACACGACATTTTTTACTTGTTTCCTTAACACGCGACTCACAAATGCATTCTCAGGCCGCGCGCAATTATCTTTGAAAGTATATAATGCCACTATCAATTAAAGTGCGATAAAGAAATTCATAGGGCCATTAAATAATTCTGAAGGAGGGTAAAATGTGATTTAACGGCCTCGAGAGTTTTTTTTTTGCAGTTCGTTAATTGAAAAAGACCGGGTATCTCAGATGATTTCCCATAAGAAAATTCAATTTTACGGTTCTATCGACCTTGGGTGCCAATCTACAGCCGGGATTATATTTATAAGTCGTTTTATTCCCTCAAATTACTTCCCTGCAACATATAGATTACTTATCTAGTTAGCAGTCATGACGAACTTTCATTATTGAGGTCATTTTCGCAGTCGAATGACGTACACCATTGTAGTCTCTGGCCGAAAACTTAAATACGATATGAAAAAATGCGGCAGCGATAGCATTGGGTAGGAGGACGTTCGTGGTTAGCATTTCAAATATATTATAAAAAATTATATGCAGTAAGATGTTGAAAAAAATGGCAAATTAAGGATAGACCAGCATGCTTTTTCACAAATATTTATCGCATCGCTGACTGGGTGCGGAAGTATTCTTAAGAAAAAAATTAAGATTTAGCACAAACATTGGACAATCTTATTGGATCGTTAGTTTGCACATTTATGCAATATAAGAACTTAGTTCACCACACCGTGGGTATCATCAATGCGATGTAAGTCCACCCTAGTGTTACATACACGATAAGATAAGATGATATTTGTTTATTCTGGGGATCACCTGTGGAGCATGAAAAAAAAGGAACAAGCTACTGCTATGTTAAGTATCAAATCAATGAACAGTTCGTTCCAAAGAATGAGAAAAAGAAAGATTACAAGACGTGATAATCTACATAATATACGACGGGAATTAAATCTGCAGTCAATATACAATATAAACGTACAACATCTGGATCTGAGGTTCATTCAAAATAAGTTTACAATAGGAATATGCCATTGGTGAACTTTAAACTATGAAGTCGCACCAATAAATGTGAAAACTAAAGACGAACTATGATCTAAAATATTACTGAATATTTGAAATGAATATTTACGAGGTATTTGAAATATTTATTTTTGAAAGACAATTAACTTCTGGTATTCTTTTAGATCATGTGGTGAAGCATTCCATAGATTGGAGCCGGATATAAGAAAAGAATTTGCCACGATTTTAGTTTGTGGAGTTGGAGGAATTAGGGCATCACCAGTAGACCTAGAAGGTCGGGTCGCTAACAATCGCTAACTTTTAACTGGTAATTACTGATATTTGCGCGTTCACTTCCAATACTTGTCACATATTTTCAGTATTCTCTTCAAATTCCCACCCTAGAATATCTGGCATAAATAGACTCCTTAACGAAATGTTAAAATGCCTGAAAAATAGATGCCAGCCGTCACGTCGGATTAAGTTAACCACTTAAAGGGAATGCACGTCTTCGTGCATGAAAAAAGCGTATATTCATCTATTTATCTATCATTCAATCGAGAAAGGATGGAAACTTTCAAACTGCGATATAATTTCACTCGCAACTAAGCCGAACTTGGATTGTAAACATTTTACATATCAATGGCTTCCCTTTGGGGCTCGTTATTCACCCTCCAAGCTACTTATGCACACGTCAGATAAATATTTTGATAGCACCAGTCATCTCCAGCGGTTAAAAGAATGTTCTCGAAGGCTAGCAGTGATTGCCTGTTAAAACAGTTATTTATGGTTCGCGACGCCTTCATTAAATCAGAATGCGCAACACATCAAGTGAGCCATAAAACATTCAAGTGAACAGGGCGAGTGTATCATAAAAGGGTTAAAATAAAATTTGTGAATGAAGCATTCACTTTTCCCCCTCTAGCTGAAGAGCCCAAGTGATTTCAGGGAGGAAAGTCGTAAATAGCGAGAAGTTTAAGAAAAACTAAAACAGTAACGGAGAACAAAACGAAGAAGTTGCGCCAACGTTGAGCAAGAGATATGGAAGAACCATCCATCCTCGAAGATCTTCAGTGTGTATGTATTAACTTCAAATGCAAGTTTCACTTCGAACGAAATAGTGCACATACAAACCGTCGAGAAATGCCTTTCCTCCCCATCACTAAGACAGTAATACTATAAGCAATGGTCGGGAGTTGGAGCATACCTTGTCGCATGCGTGCCTCGAACTTTTCATTCTTAGAATTATATGCTTTAAGGGAGGGAATATTAACCATAGCTCCATACTTGCAAAGATATACAGTTACTTTTTAAGGCATTCGAGAGGATTTGACGGTAGTACCCCATGCGATAGAACGATCGTAGTAGGATGGAAGACGATAAAATGAATCCCCAATTGGCGTTTTAAAATTTTTATAAGCGCCGGTTTTACTTCGTTAGAGGCGTAAACTAACCCGTTACCCGTACTAGTGTTTTTTTTGACTCAACATTCGTTTGAAAGGGTTAAATTTTATTGTATCGTTTCAACCAGTGAGGGTGAAATACAAAGATTATAGGAGCCTCGGGGGATTAAGGAATGAAAAGGATGAATAGTATGCGATGGCCTCGGATGTAAGATTTTTTTAAGAGAGCTGGCGATCGCAAGTGGCAGGTTTATATGCGCGACAATCTATGAAAGCCAGTTTCTTCGAAACGGCTTGTCCGGACTGAAATATGTAGGTGTCATAAAACTTGTTGTGTCCTAAACCTCTCACAAGAAACGTGTTTTCTCGGGAATAACGTAAGGTATAGAATGTCGGGCGATAGCATCCGGCCATTGCGAGCCAAGGTTTATGAAAGGAATATTTTTCTCTAAAAACACCTCTTCAACTTAAGGAACAACAAGGCATTAAATCTTCCCGGATGGCCTGAGAATTGAAAGAAGTGATACCACTCCCATCCCAGCTGTTGCCGGGGACAGGACAATTTCCAGAGGCTTGTTCGGTACCCGATCCCATTTCCCGTTCTTTGGGCGACCGAGTAGAAGCATTTTATTACATAAAAACATGGTGACAAGGTGATAAAAATTAAAAGATGAGTTAAGCTTCAACATTAGATGAGGGTATGCAGAGCGTATTGAAAGATTACCAAAGGATATTGTAAATGAAGCTGTAGGTTGCTTTAGGTCGCATTCTTACGAAAATTTGGTTTCGTACATTCTATCGCGCTTAGTTCTTTTATTTTGATGAAATGGGATTACGGACATCAATGAATCTAATAGGTGCCACGTTTTCAGCTCCTTATTTAAAAAAAACATCAGGTATTCCATTGTCAAATTTCGATATTAAACCTGAATTAATACACGGCTATACTGTCTTAAATTCTGTGTCCAAAAAAGTGATGTGGTATAATAATTTATGGAATAGTTTATTGACAGGCGTATTGAAATAAAAATCTTTCTCCGGTCGGGAGGGACCATTTTGCGCAAAAATGTTTTTGCCGAAATTTGTATCAATTGTGTCTTGGGCTGAAAAGGTGACATCGTATGGCCGTATAAAACAAAGTCACGAATGCCTTAGTATCCAGTATTATTGAATTCCGTCAGAATAAACAATACTTAACTTCACTGGAATTCAAAAACCACGGAACGGTTTCTTACGGAATCTTAATGGATTCTAATTAGTTTTTTTTTTTTTGGTCCTTCGGAATAGTGCTGAATAAATGCCAATTAACCTAATTGAATAATATTTTCCCTCAAATGGAAGAAAACACCGAAAACTATTCCAAATTTACATCCGTTAATAAAGCCACGAGGGAATTTATTCTCTTGTAGTCGCGTAATTTGAAGTTTGTACACAATTACAAAATTATTTTGAGGCAGATAATTGTTTTTATTCAGGGCCGGAGCTGCAGGTGTAATAGTGAAGAACCGTAAGCGGGAGCTACACCGAAATCGCCCCCGCGCTTTTTTATTCTACGGGAAATCGAAAGAAAGTTATATTTTTAGCCTCAAAAAATGAAAAATACACTCTGCTGAAAGCGTGAACTTGAAAAGGTGAAACGTATAGCTATCTATGCGTCAAATCAATCTATGATGGCGCAACCATTATCACCTCGGCAGAATTACATATATCCTCCGGCTTTACAGAGAAAAATGCGATCCATGAATGATTAATTTTGAGATGTTATTAACGAAGAGGATTTGAAGTTAAAGAACCCAGAAAAGAGAAAAGTGAGAGTGCACTCATTACCTTTCATCAGAGAGTTGACGTTCAAAACTATTACAGTTTAAGGAGAAGCCAGAACATCAACTTTTACAGTTTAGGGAGAAGTTAGAACATCTATGACCATCAACGAAGGCCACGTCTGTGAAACATTACCCGGAGTCAAGGAAGACGTACCGGAGACGCGAGGGTTTGGTCCTTCTTGTAAGGAAAATGATCACTATCTCCGGCTATATTAACTTCTTTAGTTTCATATCACGTTCCTGCGGTGAGTTTCCGAGTAATGTGTTCTGAACATGGATCACATGTCGTAATCCCGACCTGTTGGACGCGAGACTTGAGATATATCATCTGTCCTCCCGTAAGGAACAACTTCATGACCAATTCGCCAGCTATCGGTGGTATATAATGGCAAGAACTTAATGTAGCAGGGGTATAATGGCACTGGAATGGCAGCGAAAATAACTCGCTTTGAAATATGAGCCCGGTAGTAGACATACGAAAGGCACAATTTAATTAACATATTATAATCATCAACGAGGAAGAAAAATCACTACAGATGATGGCCGAAGGGAGGGATACGGGACCAATTTATCTATTTTTAAGCGAACGACAAATGTGGTTTCGAATGAATGCCGATGACCACATTGCGTACGTCGAATATGGGAGGAATTCCTGACGCTGATCGACGTGTGGTCAATATCCGGGACGCCAGTTTTGTGAAAGACTGAGTTTAGTATTCAAATGAGATATATTATCCGGCTAATCCAAACATCGTGAGTTCGAAATTATTGAGTCTCGAATATTAATGTGACAAGCGATGCTCCTTGGCGCAGAACATCGTACAGATGATGTGGACACGAAGTATATTCTAAGAGCCTACTCAGTCTACAGAGCCGGATAAACAAAGTCTTTGGAAGGAAAATTAAGGCACAGGTATTGAGAATAGCGCTAGCTAAGGCAGCGTTTAGTTATAGAAGGGAGCTGATGAGCAGAAAGGAGGATGGGAATAGGTTGTAGACATTTGAGATGTGGGTGTGAAGAAGGATGGAGAAGGTGAGATGGAAGGAGAGGAAGACTAACGAGGAAGTGTTTGAGATGGTGGGAAAGGCAAGGAAGCTTCGGAATGAAATCCAGGATAGGCAGGGTAGGTGGCTGAAGGATGTAATAAGGGGTGATAAGTTGCTGAATAGTGTGATAGAGTGAAGGATGTTGGGCAAGCGGGGAAGGGGATGAATGAGAATAAGTTTCATGGACGGGATGAAGAAGGATAGATCGTATGCAGAGGCAAAGACAGATATACTAGAGGGAGATAGGCCGCTGAATGTGTGTAAAACCGGGAGGAGATTCTCTGTCATTCAAAAAACCTACCTTAACCGGTAGAATACTTAATTAAATAAATTATTAAAATATATTGAGACAGACTGCTGATTAATGCGCAGTTTTATTACAGATTCTCCATGAAATATCGCTTTCCTTTCAGGAAAAGCATCGTATTCCTCTAGGAAAATGAACTTCGAAATCGTGTGGGATCTGTTTTTCCACAAAATTCTGCAAAAGACATACATAAGTAGCGCATAAGTTCGAAGCCTTTTTAGGTTCCAATTGCGGGTATCTTTGGCAACGTTGAACACAAGTTATTTGTTTTAATTGCCATCCGAAAAAGCAAACGAGAAAGGAAGAAGTATTTTCCATTAAAACTATTCTATTAGCTGGAAACATACGTAATGCGAAAGTTGGAAAATATGTTCTAAAATCAGACTGGAACAAATGTCAGCATCAAGTGTGAGGGTAAACAGTTTGTACACCCTACCTTCCTCAACACAAATTCCTCATCGTTGCTTCTGTATTAGGGATTTGTCCCTATATTCTGCACGGCGAAATAGTGTCCCGCGCGTTACTTTAGGAGAATCAAATTAGGGGAATAGACCGCAAAACTGACAGGTTTAAAATGCCTTTTTCCCGCGATCTATAAGAGACCGTCATGGCTTCCCATAAGAAATTTTAGTTGGTTGGTTGACAGTCTAGACTCGTTGATTTTCTCCCTAATGCTTGTTTCTTAATCTGCCTCGCAGTACTAACAACACGTTGCACATGATCCCTGCATGACTCTTGTATCTCGTTTACGTAGTTGCATTATACATTAATAGAACAGAGTTTTTTTTAGCATTCGTAGCATACCTATAGAGTGGTGCATGTTGGTGATAACTTACACCCAGCCAAACACCCTTATGGTGGCTTGCAGGGTAATATGTAGATGTAGAACCAAAAAATTTATGAGTACGGGCTTACGCTTTGAGACGAGTCTTGATTACTTGGCACACCTTTCATCCGCGACTATGTCATAACTGATGAGGGCTGTATGGAACAGAATTCTGCATTGCTTTAAATACTTGTTCGATTCTCAAACCAGCATCTTAAATCCAGTTCTCCCTCACCCCAGCGAGTTGAGCTTTCAATTCTGACGTAATGTCGAAACATAGATTTTCCGACGGCGCAATGCTAATTATCATGCAGTACGCGACACATAATAATTCAAACCCGCGGAGAGAAATGCGGATGAATAAATCAGCTCTACGAGTGGAAATTAATCAAATAAAGCCATTTCGGAAGAAAGATCCATTTAAAACATACTAACAAACGCTGTCAGGTTAGCGGAATGGAGAAAAAAACAAAAATTTTGAATATTCATGGAAAGAAAAAGAGTTAAGTTATCGTTTCCATTCCGAGCGCCAAAGCAAAAAAAAATGAAAGGACTTCTTAAGTGGGTAACGGATTGGGTTCGCTTGACATTTCGCTACCCGCTTCCACTTTGGACCTCGAAGAATGCGTGGACACGCGGAGAGACAACCAAGTGTCCTTTTCGAAAGGAGAAAAAAAGACGAATGTCGTTATTGAATTTTGAAAAGATATTCAGCTGGCAGCGTGGCAGAGTGGCGCTCTGCGCTTGAAAGCGGTCATAAATCATCCCGGAGACACTCCGAGAGACGCCTAGATACCGGGGTCACGAACCGCGGACGTAACAAGCTGTCTCGAGGATATAAAGCGCCGGAGGCATTTCGAATGTGGCAGGAAAAACAAACGAGAGAAAGAGACAAGAGAAATGAATATTTTGGCAGATAATAGGGTTGAATAATACCTTTAAAGAGAGACTCGTGCTGAGTTGGGGAGTAAAAAAAATGGTGGTAATGTATAAACCAAGCTTGTTTTCCGAAGTCATTTTTCTGTCGCTTGGAAAGTCGTTTGTAAAGCTTCCAAGTCACCTTAAGTTTCACAGCACTCCTTACGGTCGCACGAAAAATTGTACTTATCGCGCTGGTCCAAAATTGTCGGGGCTGGTGGCTACGTTATCCTCGCCAATTACCCCAGGGGTAACGAAGCCTACCCGGGCAGATTTTTCACCACTTCATGGGTATTTTTGCTCGCCCATTGTAACATGATGCAACATACGATGTAAAAGTCTTCATTAGCCGCCTTCGAGAATATTGAAAATAAATAAAACGTCATTATTCGTATCAAATCATCATTAGTTTTTTTACGTAAATGAAGAAGAATCTAATGCTTTCCCGGCGTATTATGATTTTAAAGGTTAATCAGATTTTCCGCCGGATCAAACTCTGCATCTTGGTTGACGTTTCGATTTCTCCACCTTGGTCGACGAGTGACTCGTTCATCGAAACGTCGGCCAAGATGGAGAGTTTGACCCGGTGGAATACCCGAGTAACCTTTAACATTCTTAAGTAAATGTCTTCAAAAACACAGAAATTATGACCAAAGCTATGCCACAAAATACGTGGGGCAGCGAAATGTTTCTCATTTAAAACGTACGTAAAACATAATTCTCAGAAATATCCCTTAAATGAATAAATATCCGTTTAGTAAGCTCGTACCAGTTGCCTCTCGGCCAAACGAACCAACTTAAGTTTGTCCACACAGGAACTATCACGGCAAAAATATAAGTGACTACATGAGCAGCACGCGTTGATGTCACGGTCAATTCCTTCATAACGCAAATAGAGAATCATCGTTCGCAAAATGGAACTCTCCTTAAATTTCAAATTTGGTACACGAAATCAAGATACACGAAATGATGGATTTCGCCGCGGATGATGTAGTCTAATTGTTGAGGGTGTTTGGGTCCATATTATGATATTTCCTTAATTTCAGCCGATCTTCGCAAAACAAATACCACTGCAGTTGATAAATTTTCAGGTTCTATCACCTTGCGAGGGCATACTGCAGCTTTGGAATATCAAATCGAGTGACAGACATGGCTCTTTTTATGGTAATTAATTGCTGGAAAAATCGCAAAGATAACTTTAAAAAAAATAAAGAAATGACTAACACGTTAACAATTTTCGTTAAAAGCAGGCCTTCGTGAACAGACTTGCCGGAAGGTGATGTCAGATCACTTTGCGAGGAAACTGCGTGAGAAATATAATCCGATAGGCCTTAGAAATGACTCCGGGAAAAGCAGTGTAAGATGCACGACTGAGTTGTAAAATTATCATCATCTCCTTCTCTTAGGAATGAGTGTGATACCAACAAGAAAATGGAAGAGCACAAATATTTGGTTTCGTCGACTTGAATGAGAATGCGAGGGGAGCAAACACATGATTGCCAGAGATGTGGAATGAAATTCATAACGTCTATCTTCTTCTTCGGCTTCAACTATCACTTTTCTAACAACATTTAAATTAAATGACCTTAACATTTGAGAGATTTATTTATTTGCAAACTTTAAGATAATGCAGGTCAGTATTGACAATGAGAACTTGATTTCTTCAGGCGGATTGTGGATCATTACTAACGACCGAAAAGCCTTGCTGTGGTTTTCAGTGTCACGAAGGATTCGTTTTACAATAGAGAATAATATTGATATCTCATCGGTAAAATTGCCAAGGAATTATATGGAGTTTGAAGACTCTCCCTTCGCTTTTCGATAACAGATAATGTAAAGGAAGAAAATGTACACAAGGTTTTCGAGAAACGGAAATTGGAGACCCTCCTGTCACTGAGAGAGCGAAGAAGAAAATACATCCATGCACATTGAAATTACTTACAACACAAAGGTGTTAATAAGGCTTCTATTTAATATCGACGCAATATACCATTAGAGAATGCGACATATACTATGCATATAAGACACATCTAGATCTACACATACTTATTACTCTGCAAGCCACCACAAGGGTGTTTGGCAGGGGGGTTCGACTTATCACCAACATGAACTAGAGTGAAGACATTAATTTTCGCCAACATGCACCACGCTATGGGCATGCTACAAATGCTACAGAACAAGGGAGAAGTAGATGATTTCTCTAACTTCATCGTTGCACTTTCCAAGTACTCCTGTAACAAATCCCAATTCATGATAAACTTGACCAGTTATTTCCCGAATATGTTTGCTCCACGAGAGACCATTAGTTCGTTTCACTCCGAGGTATTTTACAGATTCTTCAGTCTCTAATTGGGTATTTTGTGCGTAATAACTGGACTGAGGGGAGTTTTTTTTCTTCCAGATGTTCATTGCAACACATTTTTAAAAATTTAATTCTAGCTCCACGCTTAAATTGTTTCGAGATCCCCCGTTAACGCTTCCTTATCATTATCACAACGGATTTCCCCGGACACAGCAGCATCATCTGCAGATCGTCGGAGTTCATTGTCTACAACTTCACCAGTATCGTTTTCGAGAAACATATTCAGGGCTTAGATACTATTTTGAAATGTATCTGAATCCATTCACAACAGGGGGGCAATGCATTAGGGGGCGATGTCATTACGCCCCATATCACACGACTTAGCACCGTTATATGCCGCAATGTTAGTTTGCATTGATTTCTCTGATTTAAAGTCAATGCCGCGTATGCGACTCAATGTTGACATCCTATTTATGTAGAAACGCGACGCTAGAGTCCTCTTATAAACGAAACGACTCAATCGATATACGTGCAAATCAATTGTCTCAACTGTTGAAAACCAATCTACAT
Source organism: Ceriagrion tenellum (assembly GCA_963169105.1). Classification (NCBI taxonomy): domain Eukaryota; kingdom Metazoa; phylum Arthropoda; class Insecta; order Odonata; family Coenagrionidae; genus Ceriagrion; species Ceriagrion tenellum. The sequence continues at coordinate 84,268,964 of OY720633.1, read as the reverse complement.
CTATCTATTACTCTGTAAGTCACCTCAAGAGTATTTGGCAAGGGGTGAGTTATAACCAGCATACACCATCATGTATGAGTAATGAAGCCGCGAGTTATAATTTAAAAATCTACTTCGACTCGACTTTTTTTTTATAAAAACCGATCATCAGTCAGAATCAGAATTTTGTATAGCATCCATTGTCATCGCAAATCGATTTTTGCTTTCGAAACACGCTCCCAGGGGAAGGAGGACCAAACAATCGCTGTTTTTCGAAAATCGATTAGGCACCACCATCTCTGTACGCGGAAACCTTACTTTACTCAGTCGGAAGAGACACTCGATCAATGAAGGGCGATGCGTTCCGCATCATCACTGTTCGGAGCGCCCCGTGAAGAAGCGCTTGACGAGAGCTTGAACTCTCATCCATTCCCCTAGCGAAGTGAACGCTCCGGTGGTCATCATCCCGGGCTCGCTTTCACGCCCATTAATATCTTCGCTTCGCTCCGTCCTCGTTCCGACAGGTGAAAGCAAAATGCGGGAAGCCTTGCGGAGTATCGCCGTTGAGACGAGCAACAAGTACCCATGTCTACATACTTACAGGCTCAAGATTAGGGTGGTGCGGGTGTGCATGTAATTAACGAGGTGTTGACAATTGTTCGAAACGGGCGTCCGCTGTTTCAGCTGTTTTGGAAACACCCGTGCTGCATAATGGAATCTTTCGAAACCTGTTTAAATCTCGATAGCTTAATAAATCAATGTGATATCCTTCCACTATATGGACTCCTAACAAGGTTATTTAAACTACAGAACAAAAAATGAGAGCAGCGATTACTGGGCGGCATCGATAAGACGGCATAATTAATGAAATTCTTATTAGATTATGATTAGTTAAAATACTAATTTGTACTTTCCACACTGATTTATTAATACCGACCAAGATGTCGACAAAATTATGTCACCATCACGTGTTGTTGATGACATAATTTTGTCAACATCATGTTCGGCATTCAACCAGTGTGAAAAGTACAAAGTAATTTTTATTTCGCGTATCACTTTTCCACAGGGTTAGGCCTGAAACTTTAGCTTATCTTCTTATTATTGTCACTTCGCCCTTACAATGTATGTGGTTGCAAAGTACATAAACGCATTGAGTTTCTCTGACGTTGGTAGCATTCCCGAATCTTTTGATCGTAAATTGATGAAAGTACACCTCCTGACAAGTAATTTCAGAATTTTCCTATCTTAACAGTAGAAGCTAAATTAATTTTATCAGGGTATAGTAGTTCATATTGGTGATAACTCACCCCCCTGCGCAACACCCTTGAGGTGGTTAGCGTGGTATTGTGTAGGCGTAGAGGTTGAGTGGAAATTACCTACAGACCTAGGAATTTAAAAAGATTAGACCAAACCTCTCCATAAAATTCGTGTAGTGTATTTACTCTCACGGTTTAAGAAACATAATGAGAACTCATCTTAATATGGCAGAATTGACGATTTTCATAATGCATAGTAGACTGGAAAACGTGGTGTTAAATAATGTCTTTTTTTTGCCGCTAAAGATATCAACAGTTGCCATAAAAATCACAAGTTTGATAAGCCGCGAAAAGGTAGCTCAGTTTGTAGAATTTAATGAGATAAGCATCGCTGCTTCAGCGTATCGGTGGCACGAAATGCCTACATTGAAATATTGATTCACCTTACCGCATAACAAGCTCTGTGAAGCATTTAAACAAATCAACTGCTAACTCCTGACATTAATAATATGTTACGGAGTGTGCGAATGTGGAGACATAACTTTTTTTTAGCGTTCCTCAGATATCTTTTACGAGTACTAAATACTTATAGGTGTCATCTTTAGAGTGAAAAGTTTTATAGTGCGTTCCTTTAAGCTCCGTACACATCCTATTTCCGTCGGTGTCGCGAGGGTGATAACAAGAAGTAGAATAACGTGCTCAAACTACGCCCTGATAATTCGATTTGTTGTATCCTAGCGCTTGAAACTTGAACGGTAAGTAATGGTGCCTTACTGCCCATTAAAACTTTCGGGAAGAGAGAACTCTGTACCAGTTGAAAAACAAAAAAAAAATTAAGTCACTCAAGCTTTCGGTTCAGTATATTCTGGTTTCGTTTGAGCCGTCTGACTCAACCAAATCCATCATTGGCCTCTTTTTCCAAAACCCAAAGGCAGCTCTCGTTCAGATTCGGGAACAGGGCTCACAGCTAAAGTATCTCTCGGGGTTGTATCTACATCTACGTCATACCCTGCAAGCCACCCAAAGGGTGTGTGGCAGGGGGTGCTTCCACACCAGGCATGCATGAATTATACGACAGAACACCGAAATTACATTGAAACCAGCGTACCACACATGCAACGCGCCAATTAAAAATCTACTAACCAAGAAACATCCTATCGTCAATCGTTCCAACATGCAAGGGATACAAAGACTACTACTACAGATTAAAAATATCATTCATAAATAAGAACATCAATATTTACATCATGCATAAATAGGAACGTAAAGAATATAAATAGAAATATCTACTGTCTAGCTATAGTCACTATTCGCACCACTAATGACGATGATCACAGGTGTTATGGTCCCGAATGGTACGCGGAAAAAATGACATTTTATACCTATCGGTTCTACAATCTGTCTCTCTAATTTTATTCGCGCGATCTAATCTGCCGTAGTACGAGTGGGTTAGTAGTATGTTTTTCTCGTCGTCAGAGAAATGTTTTTCCTGAAATTTAGTTCAGAGATTCAGCCTATAATTTAATCTACGCTGTGTTAGCGATTCCCCTCCCGATTCTTCTAACAATCCAGACACACTAGCAAACTTATGGTAGCATCGTTTTACAAACCTAGCTCCTCTTTGCTGCACGCGATCTAATTCCGATATCAACCCCGCTTCATAAGGACCCCATACACTGGCAGCATATTCCAGATGAGGTTTAACGATGGAAGTGTATCTTACCATTTAAAATTCTTCTGGCTATAAAAAATTATAATTCCTAAATATAACTACTACCAGAACGATATGGTCGATAATTATAGGCTGGCTGGGATTTTTTTCTCGGAAAACATCTCGCTAACCCAATAGTCTAGATTAGCAGTTAGAAAACATAACCCAAGTTATCAATCGATAATTTCAATTTCACCTCTAAGTACGTCAAAATCTTCGTATGGCTGGGTCCGGAATTCTTTCCAAAGCAAATGATTTCGACAATGTGATCGGTATCTACGAAAGCAGCCAATGTAAATTTCACACACGCTGAAGGTAGTCATAGCATTTGAACCCTAGACCATGAGATGTGTAGACTGTAAATTTGCTCTCAGTACTCCACTCTCCGATCGAGACGAATAGCGCGGAAATTTATGGAACTTTCACTCCATAAATGCATAAGCTATTACTCAATGAAGAATATCTTAATTAGCCTCCCGGTACCCACATGTCATGCACGAGGATACTCACTCAGCAACTTGGTTCTCGGCCAGAAAAAAACTACCATTTCAATATTGCCAATAAGATCAAATTGGCGCGAACTAGTGCCGTAAAAGTACGGTTTAGAAAGTCCTGAATACCCGACGAATGTTGAAGCATCACTAATCTTGGAAAGACTCTGGCATGTTGTTTCATATTTTCCATTAACGTGTTCCCTCCCTTCGAAAAAAGGACTATAAATTCCATGAGCAACAATAAGAGTTCTTCCATGTTTTCAGTGTCCTCAACCTATCCAATTTACCACTTATCTTTACAACTCTTCCTCATGGAATACTCCCAAAGGCCAATAAAACTGTCATGCCCGTCTTATTGTACTTTCATAAACCCCTTTCCAATAAAGACGTCCAGGCGGATTGAAGTTATAAAACACGAAGGAGGAAGCGTAATTACCGGACAGAAAAACCAGACTGAAAGCGGTAGCAAGACTCGGGCACGTAATATATAGTAGTTATTATCGGGACCAGTGAGTGTTCCAAGTCTCAATATGTACAGAAATAGGCACTGCTGTTAAAATATAACCACCACCAGAACGAGATGGTCGGTAATTATAAGCTGGCTGGGATTTTTTTCTTGAAAAGGCTCGAGACTGCTCAGAGATATTTGAAGATGGACGATATAACTGGGGAAACATGCCCCGTCTAAAGACTGAAGTTCACTGATAAACTGATAGTGCGACAAGAAGCAGCGTCGCAACCGGAGAACGACTTTGACGAGGGTTAACCGGAGCAGTTAATCTCCATCCCTTTCAGTGCGACCTTGTTTAATCGCGTCCTAACAGTATGAAATGATCCATAAAATGCCACTGAAATTCGGTTTTATGCGGGCACTTATATTTTTGCTGATAAACTGCCGAGTGGCGTCTCCGAATCACAGTAACGAGAGTCCAAACGCACACGATGCTAGAATATTTATTTTCACTAACTCCGCGCTCTTTCCCACTCGACATGCGTCGGGAGGCACGGAACTGCATTCTGCAATAAAGCAGAAATCGGACTTTTTGATCACAAAAAGTAAAAACGGGCTTCTTGGTTCACTACGCCGTCAAATTCATTGTGACAGGGTTTTGAATCTACCCTTCCTGAAACCCCATCCTCACCCTTTTACCCAATGGTTCGGAACCAATCCTTCTTTCGCCTATGGATCGTCCCACGGTAAGTGGTAAGTGCTCAGCAAAGGTACCCGGGGATTCGTCCGGTGAATCGATCTTTCCCGACTAACTTTCCCTACTAGACATGTCAATTGTTCGGATAACAATCCCTTGAACAATATTTTGGAAAAAAATTCATACTAACAAGGTGGACTGGTGCCAGTAACAGGCTGGAACAATTAATTCCTTAGACGAAGTAATTAAAAATTACCTAAGAAACGATATTGACTCTCTTTTCCAACAATGTCGAGAATGCCGTAATTCTCATCACACATGATTAGGATGTGAGTAACCTTCGTAATGCATATGCGAAACCTATGCACGTCAATCAGCTCGATCGGAACACAGTGGTGTCCTGATGCTCAGTGCATATACATGTATAGCGACATTTATTCTGAAAACAATTTTTATTCTATAAAACACAAAACACTGCATGTTTCTGCATCTCTTTGCAAGTAACTACAAGGCGCGCCGGAGGTATCCACACAAATCAAGTACCGAAGATCCCGCATATTTTGTACCTTAATTTTGGGTTTTGGTGACGCGAATCAGCGGAAACACGATTTTTTTAAGTCAACAAAACAAAGAGTCGGGACTCAGATATTGTTTCGACTCGCGTAGTCGAATTATAAGACAGAGTATCTTAAAAATTTAGGTACAAATCTGCATCACCAGTAACTAGTACGCATGATGTATACTAGTTACATGTATAAAACGTTCATCCCAAACATTTGGATCGAGTTATGGACAGAAGATTAAAAGGATGGTATCTTTTACTGGTACTTACACGGAGACTGAAAATTTTAAACTGTCAAAGCAGTTTTCAAATAGTCCTTTAATCCTTACTGCTCAAGTCTATGACTGGAATCGCATTGAAGATAAGAGGCAAAATATTATAATACACGAAGAACGTGGGTAAATTACACTTGCGAAACATTCTCAGAAATGTACCTAATCTAAGAGTAGAACACAGGCGATACACTCGGAAGACAAATGGAATGATATTAACTGCTACCATGACGGATCAAGTTATGAAAAAATCAATGTGCTGATAAATAAATGAGCTTCCATCATTTCTTTAACGTTCCAAGTATGAGGGTCAACCCCATGATAGACGTTACCCTGCTCTGACCTCACCAAGGATACACCCGCGTGGGGGAGACCAGCAAGTCATCCAATTCATCAAAACGATGCGACCACTACGTACTCACGTACACTTTGAACTCACAATCCGACCACTTTCGAGGGTTAAATACACCCTTATTGACCCCCAGTGTCTTCATGAATTGACTCGAGCTGGTGGCTAAGTGGTGCGTGATGGCTCGCGGGCAGGCACATAGTTAGTAGGGGAGTGCAGGGCCCGCCAATCAACGGATGGTGGAGGAGGAAGACCGGATGCGGACCGCTTCGGCAACATCCGGCCAGTCCGGGAGAGCCGACTTCAAAGTAATACTTTCCCTAATAAGAGCCTGGTATTATCCCCTTGTTACGAAATGTGCCTCTTCCGACGGCCGAGAGACAAAGTTGAAATTGTCTTTATTTTGATGTTCCCTCCAAGTAGTTTCCTCTGTAACTGGGCCAGTAAAAACGAAAAGGAGAAATTGCGGATTCTCATTAGGGTGGTTACATTGCAAAATGGTTCAAGTGTGACGAAAGTGATATTCCTACAACTTAGAGAAAAGAAAGAGCGTTATAATTAGTAAGAATAATGATAGCATATGATGCAAGGTATGCATTTTTCAAATATAGAGAATGCAAGAATCGGTGAAACAATAGAAAATGCGTTTTTCTATCAAATGCAAATTCCATTTTACGCCAAAAAAACTGTCAACGAGAACAAAATTGCAAGGCATCGAATAAATTTGATATATCTACAAACTATTCTGCGAGCCGCCGTATGGGAGCGTAGCAGGCGGTGTTAGGACACTAACCGTGTACAGACGTAAGGGTGAGCGTAGGCAACTTGTCTCCATGTAATATTATCTATTAGCCAATTGCTGCAACGGTTGAATTCCAAACACAGTGAATCGGTAGAAATAGAGCTTCAGTCAAGGGTGGGAAAAGGGTGAATTAAAAATATTTTCGTCCAATAATTTGGGATGAATGAGAGGGATATACAATGAAAGGGATAGGTAGGTGAAATATAGTTAGAGTAGTCTGTAGTGCATGATGCATGTAATAACAACCAATAATCCCTTTATTATTATGTAGATACTAACCATCTAGCTGCATGTGACCCTGTTCTCTAGCAAGTCTCCCTTAAATATCCTAGTTGCATGTCAATAGTGCATGTTTGGTGATCTTCACCCCCTGCCACACACCCTCGTAGTGGCTCGCAGGGTATTAAGTAGATGTAGATGTAATTTGCATAGACCGTAAGTTTATGTAATTCTTAATGCTAACGTATGCCATTGATGAAAGCAGAGTTCTTTAACCATAAAAACGGTGGAATTTCAGTATATGTTTTGTCAAACACAGACACGGTGGGGCTTTCTCACCCAAGTTAAATTTCACTGCTCCCACTCATAGCCTGCCCAACCAATTGAAAACTTGAAGTAAGTCACAAAAAGCGTTGATCATTCGGATAATATATTTTAAAAGGAACATTATTTCCATTACGAGGAAACAACCATAGCTCTCCTAAATTTAAGCATTTTGACCTCGATATTGGCGGTATCAATATCTAATTACCAAAATGTAGTTATCAAATCCTCAAAATCGAGGGTACCTTGGCGCCTAAATCTTATCGTAATTATATTTAACGGTATAAGCATATTTTTTATCATTTTTTCGCGAAACTGCTATTTGCGCAGAGCATGAGGAGCGCTATTAATATTACATTGCTTAATACAAATTCGACTACTTTAAAATTTCGTATGAGAAAAACGCGTGTGAGGGTAGGCATGAGTTTATGGGCGTTATCGGAATGAGCACGGTTTTAGGAAAGTGACACAAATATTGAAAAAAATGGGATTAACCTCGTTTCATGAAAGAACCTCCTCAAGAAGCTACTCCCCGAGTGCCTCCCGCGAGGACCCGCATTAAAAAAAATTATCCCCCTCTGGGCCGTATACTTCATCTTCGTTTCCGGCACCACCACTCCCGCAGTAAGTATTTACGTACTCGAGTGCAAGCAGTCACGAGAGGTCAGAGTCCTCTCCACGGGGATGATTTCCATCCCGCCAACCCTCTCTTCTCCCCGTTTATTTTTATCCTCTCCGCCCGAGAGTCCCTCTCGTGTTTTGTGCCGCGCTACGCGCTCTCAATACCGCCGCTGTCCATCTGCACCCCACCAAGGCGTCACCAGCGACGTGAATGGCACTTCTCTTCCCCCCTTTCCCCATTGCCCACCCCTCTGACCTGAAGGAGATTAAGTTCCAAAACCAGCTTAGCATGAAGAGTACATACGCGTAGTTATTTTCCCTTCTCCCTTTCTCTTAATTCCTTTCCCCTTGTGACTGTTTTTTCCCTCTCTGCCTCGTAAAAGGATTTAATTTTTCCATCCCTCCCCCCCCCCCTCGGGGCTGTCTCCTTGTACTCGTTTCGACGTGTTTTAAAACCGTAGGATACCATCATGACAAGAGCTTATCATCGAGGATTACCATTCTTAAAGGCAGGAAGGAAAGCATGGGAAGACATGGGAATGTTTCTGACACTGCAGACGAACATGACTGATTCTTCTGGTGCCCTGGAGGATTATCGAAAGCCAAGCCTCTTTGTTGGACTTGAATTTTTTCTTTTAATCTCTTCAGACCCGACCTTCTCCCTGAGTATGTAATCGAGGAATGCGTCAAAAATTCTGCTACATCCAACCAAGGACACTGCAATAGGTTCCTATGCTTTCTTGACATATAACCTATACGCGAAGACTTGGGTGAATTACTAGCAGATACTGGGTCTCTTCTCATCATTGGGTGTTCAATCCTAAGATTGGTAAACTGCAGCCTTCCACCCTTCCCAATCTAATGCTAGTTCCCTTACCCCCTGGTATCTCTTCCTGTGTACACTCCTCTTTATTTACTCCATGAACTTATACCTGGGTTTTCCTCTGGGGACTTTTCCCTCTAGTTTACCTTGTTCTTCTAATTATGTTCTTAACGAACCCATTGTGTTTCAGGGTGTGTCAAGTCCATCTGGATTTTTTCTGTACACTTCATCTACTAATGTCTTAAAATCACGGGAATTTCCCGAGTCACGTACGTGACAGGAGTACACTGTGATTGTTCAGAACCATGAATGGAAACAGCTTGGGGAGGGACGGTTGATGCAAATAATATATGCAGAGATGAAAAAAAGATAATCGATTCTGATGGCTCACTTCATTCCGAGGATCTCTTAGCCTTTCACAGTACATCTACATCTACGTAATACCCTGCGAGCCACCTCGAGGGTGTGTGGCAGGGGGTGAAGATCACCAAACATGCACTATTGACATGCAACTAGGATATTTAAATGAGACATGCTAGAAAATAGGGTCACATGGAGCTAGATGGTTAGTATCTACATAATAAGGAAGGCATTATTGGTTGCTATTACATGCATCATGCACTACAGACTACTCTAACTATATTTCACCTACCTATCCATTTGCTACGCCGCCTATTGTTCTCTCTTAGGGTACGCGCGAAAAATGACATTTCGGTACGACAATCTATCTCTCTAATCTTGTTAATCTGCTCAAACCTAGCATAATACGCAGGGGTTCTTAATATATATCTAACGTCATCTGTGAACAAATCGGTTTCGAATTTACTTAAAAGGTTTAACCTAAATTTTAACCTGCGTTCTGATAGTAATTCCCATCCGAGTTCTTCTATTAAACTCGTAACAATTATACATTTATCATAACGGCCTTTAACAAACCTAGCGGATCTCCTTTGCACGCGCTCTAATTCTTTTATCATACCTTCCTCGTACGGATCCCATATACTAGCGGCATATTCTAAATGAGGCCTGACAAGTGTAAAATAGCTTCTTTCTCGTACTCTCTCATCGCATTTTCCTAGAACCCTTTTTACGAATCCTAATCTACGGTTTGCTACACTAGTTATTTCCCTGATGTGTTTCCTCCATGACATGTCTTCAGTGATGGTGACGCCTAAGTATTTAATAGATTCTATTTATATTTGCTCTTCTTCCTCATAAGGAGGAGTCTTAAGTGATTATTTTTACGTCCTGACTATACGCTCGATCGTTTACAATTTTTTCATACGCCAGTTACCTTATGCAAAAGTAATTATATTTTTAAACGAACAGATCAAAGAGGACACTTTAGAAACCATGAACACCCTATACAGTACCTACCTCATTTTAGACGTGAGTGTTAAATTGGGCGTGATTATTATATTCGTGGATATCCGTTGAAAATAATCACATAAAGACTCGCCAAAGAATTATTTTGCCCTAATATACATTTCAAACATTTTAATAATTGAACCTACAATCAGAAAGAGGTGATATATCTAATAAAATACTGTACTCCTAGACCTCCACTTACTTCTTAGATCATAGTAGCCGCAAGGATAAGTTAGCCCAACAAGGGAAACTTAATACTTTGGTGGTCATTAGAACAGGATGTCAGTTATTGATCAATAAATAAAAATAACCAGAGAAGACAAAGTAACTTCGCAAAATTCTCGTTATAAGGTTATGCGAAAACTGGCAGACTCATAGTCTGCCGCAGAACACTGTTAAACATACAATAAAGTTTGTCATAAATGCGCATTCTCAACTTCTCTGGGCGAAATACTCTCCGATTGGGAATTTTCACGGATTGTAACTTGAATCTGGATGAAGGAAGAGTGATGCAACTCTTTTTAAGAAGCTGAAATTTAATGAAATGAAATACGGCCCAAGGACAATTGGATTCAATCACCACCCATAAATGACTGATAAACTAAAGACCTATCTTCGCAATGTGGGAGGGGAAAAAGGTTTTAGGTCCCAGCACTCAAGACACACCAGTCACCGATGTCCACATTAAGAATTTCCTTCGAAAATCCTTCCGGGAGTCATAATGTTAGGATTCGTGTTGGTCCGAGAAGATGTCGCGCATACCACAGCCTATTAAGGTTGACATCCTAAAACAAGAGGCAATTTAGTCCTCCAGTGAAATGAGTGGACAGAGAAACATTTTGAACCACTGTCACTCCGTCTCATTAATCCTCATTATAAACTACCTTCTTACGTATTTTAAGGACGTTTAACTAACAGGAAACGGATTTATTTGACATACGTACCGCAGGACCCCGTAAAAATTCTGATAATGAATCCGCGTTATTTAATCGTTAGTAAACATTTGCAGACAAAATTATATCATTACTGTCTCTTGAATGCTGCAATGTTAAATAGCATAACTGATATTGTCTTCAGAAGTAAATTATAGACGAGGATCGCGGTAGTTATTTGAAAAAATAAGGATATACAATTAAGGATATGGATGTGAGACAGAGCAAATGAACTTGTGAATAATGCTGAGCTAAAATGCAATGGACCAGTTCAAACGATATCGGCCAAATTCATCCACAAATTTCTTGGACCAAGGAAATGCATGATAAGACTAGAGTCAAAAGTCTAATTATAAGAAATCCGCATTAATTCCCCGACAACATTCCGCGATGTGTGCTGGCTATCTTGCACTTTGATATGACGCACATAACGTCATCCTGGTTCGTGCATTTCTCGTACAAACCGACAACGTTTACAGAAGGTATGCTTTTCGAACATACACCGCATCTGCTCACTGAGTGCAAGGTGTTCTGGTCTCACCAGTTTCACTCAATGTTAAATAACAGTAGCTATGCATTGAAGTGAGAAAGTGTATTTAGGGCGACGTTGAAGAGTAATCATGCGCTTTATCTCCATTTCTCCAATTCTCAAACCCCTTGTTATAACTCAAGTGGAAAGCATGGCTATTCGTGCAAATGGGGAATTGCAATTCGGTTCCCTGCGTTGCCTTTTTTTTTCACGGTACAAGTTTGTTGATCTAGGGCATGTCCTGTAAGACCAAGCTCATTTAGTGAAAAACTATGCTCGGTTTTTACAAAAAGTTGTTACATAAATGAAGTACAAAATTACAAGTCAGTATCCGTCAATGCCATTAAACATACGTGTGTTTGATTTGTTGATTATCTACAAAATTTCGATTGATTTTAGTGCCCATTTTTTCATAATCGTTTTACATTGATAATTAATATTTAGGTGTGATAACCAAATACCCAACTGCAAGTGCTCTCTTGTTGTATTAGATATTCGTATAATTTGGTTTTAAAGGATTTAACTGATGAAATTTCTTACAAGAATATAGGGAGGGAGTTCCAAAATTTGGTTGTGGCTATTTGGAATGAGTTCTGAAATGTGGTAGTGTGGTGGCTGGGGTTATAAAATGATTGCCTCACACCGGTTACGATACTTCACCCAATCAATCAATACGCAGGACAGTATTTGCTCCCAAATAATACGAACTGAATATCAGAAATAATTTCTAGGTTCTCCTCACATCCTTCCTCCAAACAACGACAGTCGAAGATTGAAACGCTGAAGGGAGAATAAGGCGACGGTGAAAGAATGACTCTCGAAAATAAAACTCGTCGATTGGCTGTCGATAGCATTCTCTCTCGAGCGCCAAGTCGTGTCTCCTCCACTCGTAATGTTACGGAAGAAAATTTTTTTCATCAAGATTTGGCGAGACGTTGAACTCATGGTTGTCGATAGAGCAGGAAAGAAGCAGGGAAGTTATAATGGGAAAATTTGCTTTTTGCCTCGAGCACCCTACAAAAGAAACACGTTACTCGGCACTAATTATTTTCGGTGTACATCATTACGGTTCACTCTGGGGTTCATGGATTTAAACCCCATGAGTGCTTTATTTTAAGGCGCGTCTACGCATAAATTTATTAGCGTCTGTTCTGTGGTCCACTAATACAAAAGAAAAATTTAATAATAAAGCATTTAGTACAATAAAACAAAACTGGGCATGGAATATTCACAGTCATACCATTCGTTCAGTTAAAGACATAAAAACTGATATTAATATCGAATAGCACTAATGCTTACAAGTATTGCCCAAGTAGGACATTCTGTTCAGTCATACCATTCGTTCAGTTAAAGACATAAAAACTGATATTAATATCGAATAGCACTAATGCTTACAAGTATTGCCCAAGTAGGACATTCTGTTCAGCGGAATTTTTGCATAAGCAGACACTTCACAGTTAAGCCTATAGCTTTTTGGTTACAAAATTAAAAATAGGCTGAATATTTTTAATTACCTCCTGTTCAACCTCCAGAAATCACGAAAATTTTTCTTGAAACACACTACAGGCTATCGAAGGATTAGAAACTAGCGATTCATTTTTTATGGAACATGCTGAAAAAATATATGCTTATCTATCTATATATATTATTATATAAGCTATAAATCTAGTTATTTAGGTTTGGGAAAGCCCAGCAGATACGCGAAATGCCTTTCAGGATGGGTGAGTACAATAAAGAGAAACATTTTTTATAAAGGAATAATAATCATTGCGTTTCTTATTTCCCGGCCCTTCTTTCCGATCATTTTGGCTTACATAAGAGGGATTAGTTTTTGAATGCTAGAGTATTATTAAGGTTCACTTTTATTATTGCCCAGAGTAATACGTTCCGTAACCGCGAATGGTATGGACTTGGCCCAACAAAACTCAACTCGTATCCCAACTTTTCAAAGTATCGATTATATTTTGAAATCACCGTCAAGCCTACAAAGGGTGTTATGGGTTTTTTCCCTGAAAGACTACACTCAAAATTCGGAATATGGTATACACTTCAAACATTTATACATATTTTTCATTTTTATGGAATGGATATTGGTTGCTATATTAATATTTCTTTGGTCCATGCATTTTTAAATTTAGTTAAAAATACCAATATTTGTTTTTCATCTTTGATTATCAAAGGCACATGTTGAAGCACGCGTGGCTGGATCAATTATTTTGGCTCGTGTTCTTCCGAATATTATCAATCTTATATTTGCCAATCACACCAATCCATGAAAGTGCAACTTGGTGTACTGTAAGTAGAGTTTCTATATAGGCCAAATCCTCGACAATGGTCGTTATGGAATTAGTAAAGGTCGCCAGAAAACTAGCGTTGATAGAGTGCTATGTCAACTCTCAAGTCTCGCTAAGAAAAAATATAGGAAGGCTACATATTTGATTTAGAGATAACTGCCTATGGAGTTTCCCATCTCGATTGACTGGCACGCACGGGGGTGGGGGAGGTTTCCAAAATTTCCTTCCCACCCGATCAGCGCATTAATGATGTCTTCTTTCATGCTCCACACGCCTGGCAAATGCCGGATGCCGCTCGTTAACCGGCGCTCCCCTTCCGCACAAGACGCGATGCCTGGCGAAGAGCATTAAGTCCTAGCCTCTATATTATGGACAACGGGTCTGGCGGCAGTAACTACCCCGTGCATCGGGCTGCACGTGGCATATTACGAGAAGGAAGTCGGGAGTGAACATACCGTTTAACTCACCTACGGGAACGAAGGAAATTAAGTCGCATTATCACACTCCCAGCACGAGGAACAAAGGAGTGCTTCATGTGATTTCGTGCCCAAACAAAAATCGTGAGAGAGAGAGGGTTGGGAGAGGGGTTTCCACCGGTAGTAAATTAACCCTGGGGCTACTGTTTCAACTCCGCGGTCTTTAAGTTCTCGAGGAACAATCACTTCAGCGTTTACGCTCGTCTTCGTGCGACGCCCAACCTAGAATCATCAAACGAATCATATTCTGGGCGTACAATTTCCAAGCCGGAAATACGCTCCTGATGTCTCGACTGGACTACAGAAATTACTTTATTCCGACAGAAAGAAATTATCCGACATATTAACGAATTTTGATGGTGATTGGGAAAAAAATTGAGAGGTACTTGGAGTTTTTTTCTCAGAAGAATTTTCTGACTTTAATCTCGTAGACCAGTATTAATTTCAGGAATATGTATATAATTGTAAACACCATAGGAGGTTCATAATGGTTCCTAATTTCTTCAGAAATATATGATGGGTCCAATTTATGCGATCCTAAAATCAAATCTGGTTTTAAAAAAGCCTCACCAACTCCCTCATTCCAACAAATATAACACGAAAGGTACCCCTACCCGACTTTTTCGTTTAAAAAAATTTAGTATCTATTTTTAACTCTCTAAGGCGTAGTCGGAGGTGCGTTTACAAATAAAATATTCCTAGTCTTCACTCCAAACGGAGAGTATGTGGCAGAAGGACCTACTTCCGCTTCAATGTCATCCCAATAAAGACGATTTATACTGACGCTTATCTAATGGCGCCAACACCTCTTGCCACGAGCCTTCGTAAAACTCTGAGCTGCTATTTATACATGTGTAAGTTTTGAAGCATTCCGTGCGGAACAGATGTGTATAACATCGCCCGAATCTCCCGGGTCTTGCGAGCGTATCGCATACGTTGAGGAACGGGAGATGTCAAAACTAATGAGACCACTTCCGAGGCTTGTCACCACTCACGCCTCCTCCCGCCACGCAGGAGGGACGGGACTCTGTATATAGGGCCACGCGCGTCTTTCAGCCAGAGCTCGGGAATAAAATTCGAAGAATAAATGAATGGCGAGACGGCGAACGAGGGCCGCTTGGGAGAGTGAGAGGCGAGTCGTCTCAACTGCCTTACCACCCACCCTCTCTCTCTCTACCCACCCACTTGGTGCTCATAGATTGGTTGGTTACTTGAGTAGGCGACTGGCTGCCTTATTCACACCCTCTCTACTACCCTCCAAGATGCTGTGGGTGTTAGTCGCATGGAGAATTAGGACTCCGACCATGAAAATTGGGAAGGAATTAGAAGGGGTAGGAGAAAAGCGAAGTATGAAGTTATAATGTAATAATATTATTAAGTAGATCCAATTAAATATCAAGTATAGGTCCGAGTTAGTGATTCAAACCATCATCCTTCGCCAACGTTTCGGAATTTAATAATTACCATCTTCAGGGCTACATCTACGTAATACCCTGCGAGCCACCACGAGGGTGTGCGGCATGGAGTGAGTATCACCAAACATGCACTATTGACTTGCAACTAGGATATTTAAGGGAGGCATGCTAGAAAATAGGGTCACATACAGCTAGGTGGTTAGTATCTACATAATAAGAAAGGGATTATTGGTTGTCATTACATGCATCATGCACTACAGACTACTCTAACTATATTTCACCTACCTATCCCTTTGCTACGCTGCCTATTGTTCTCTCTTATGGTATGCGGGAAAAATGACATTTTAGATCTATCGGTACGACAATCTATCTCTCTAATCTTGTTAATATGATCAAACCTTGCATAATACGCAGGGGTTTTCAATATTTATCCTACGTCATCTGTGGACAAATCGGTTTCGAATTTACTTAAAAGGTTTAACCTAAATTTAAACCTGCGTTCTGATAGTAATTCCCATCCTAGTTCTTCTATTAAATTCGTAACACTTATACAATTATCATAACGGCCTTTAACAAACCTAGCGGATCTCCTTTGCACACGCTTACTACACGGCTTACACTTACACTTACACGGCTACATACTAAGAAAAATGTGAGGGTCCAAATATACAAATCTGACACATTAACGTCAGTATAATTTACAACAGATAATTTACAAAAGATAATTACCTCAGAATTTCTATGTAAGGGTAGAGAATAATTAACAATGCATATTGAGGTAAAACCTGCCATGGCCTTAACATAACATAACATAATTTTATGACCATGGCAGGTTTTACCTCAAAATGCATTGTTAATTATTCTCTACCCTTACATAGAAATTCTGAGGTATTTATCTTTTGTAAATTATCTGTTGTAAATTATATTGACGTTAATGTGTCAGATTTGTATTGTTGTACCCTCACATTTTTCTTTGTATGTAGCCCTGAAGATGGAAATTATTAAATTCCGAAATTTGGCGAAGGATGATTGTTTGAATCACTAACTCGGACCTGTACTTGATATTTAATTGGATTTATAAAACAAGAGGTTGATAGCAGAATACTATTATTAAGTAGTAATTTAAGTATATTTTCATCCTGACAACAATACGTGTTACTTCGTTGAAGAACATAACGTAGTATCCACATTGAAAAAAAAACTATTTACTGTTCTACAATTATTTAATTTGTACAATTATTTAATTGATGTCGGGGAGGGAGGTTTGGAGAATAACGATCTTTCGGGAGGGAAGACACGGGAACATAGAGTAAGAGATTGTGAAATGGGAAAGGTTATCATTCAATAAAAAAATTTAATCGGAATCCGGATTTTTGTCCGACGGAATTTATTTGATGAAGAATACCCTTACCTCGCAATCTATATGCTCCTGCCTACCCTCCCAATAGAGAGTTTTTCTCCACACCCTCTTTCCCCACATCATGTTACTATCACAAGAATGAATAAGCAAATATTATACAAACAATTGTACCTGCCGATGCAGTGAAGCTATGAAGCAATTCGTACAATGTCAGTCATTACAGAAAAGAAGAAAGTTTTCTTTTCAATAAGGATGTTAATATTTTTTGCTTGCTAATAATTTTGCTTGTGCTAAATTCTACGCAATGAGTATTGGAGAATGAGTTGAGATGCTTACAGAGATAGGTGCCGAACAATACACAACAACGGGTTGAATTCCTTCATAGGGATCTAGGATCCAATGAAAAATCTCTTATAACCCGTCAGTGGTGTAAACGTGAATGTCAATGATTTATCTCCAGAGTGCCCTTTTCCTCGAAACATCTCTAACACCTCCACTTTGTCACCATCCGAGGAAAGTATTTTATGCAAGAAGGAGAAAGAAGTGCATATCACCTGGTTACGTTATGTGTGTTTACATATTGATTTAGTTTGCCTTTCAACTGATTTGCGATCCCAGCGATACATCTCGTTGAGGTCACCTCTTTGGAAGCATACTCTCTTTTCAAAATGACTTACGATACCTCCAAATCAAGGAGCAAATGTTATTCGAAACCATTTTCCCAAACCGGCATGGATTTCGTCATCTTGGCCGCTTAAAACACACACGGTTTCCAATGACGAGCAATTGCGAAGGTATTAAACACCTTTTAATTTGAAAGGATAGCTATTCGATTTAGTGGAATTAATTGTGTTTTATTAACAACTACTGAGTTCCGGATAGAAGTGAAATCCTCCGTTTCCCGACTGATGTTGACAACCCACACGTTCCTAAAGAGTATTATCCTGCGTAACAAGAATAGAGAGGAATTTTATTTCTAGGAAATGTTCACTGGTGATTACGTCCCCTTTAAAACTTTGAAAGCTCTTACGAGCAATCATAGCATTAAGCTACCGTGGTCGTCCTTTTCCGGCGAATTCAGCGCAGGGAAGACCAGAGCCCTTCTCCGAAACGTACAGCGGCTGTGGAGTAGACGTGTAATTCAATAAAGCCTTATTCGGTGAAGTAAGAAATAATTTCGTTCAATGGACATCGTCCATCTCCAGGGTGGGGGTAGGGCGATTGAAGCGTGGGCGTCATTATTGCCTCCTGGGGATCCTCTTGAGTGCGTAGGTGCGGATAAATGAAAAAAATGCTGTGGAGTTGAGTCATTGGGGTGGCGGTCGCTGGGAGGGAATGAATGACTGCCCACTTCCCCCCCTCCCACCTCTATCGGTCCAGTCATTTTAACCCCTAACCCCTCCCCCCTGCTAGTTGTGTGGGACATACACGATTTGTCAGCAAGGGGCGAGTTTCGTGTTAGAGAAGGGGGTTGTAAATGTTATATGTATATGCTGGTGATGAATAACAAACAGTATACGACAGATTGGACATGAGTCATGGGACGAATCGAAAAAGTAAAAAAAAAAACAGAAATATAGCGGGCGACCCCCATGAGTGTCGTTAATTTATTTTTATTTGTTTTTTTTAAATTTATTTTCACTGCCCCGAATACAGCACATTAGGCCATTTTACGTCGGGTGAACAACAGTAACAACGGTCGAGACACAGACACCCATGTCCTGGGCAGATAATATTCTACCCAGGCGGGACTGGAACCCGTGACCCTCGGGTTAGCAGGCGAGGACTTGGACTAATATTACGCAATTTCTTCTTTGACGCCACTATCATTCATTTCTCGCCCCGTTAACTCAAGCACACCAACTGCACAATTGTAACAGATTAGAAAAATTACCGATGACAGCAAAAAAAGATACCTGATTGTGTCTTTTTAAAACGCATATTTTATCCTGTCGCAAATGCCCAACATTCTCTCGGTTTCAATTCTCTTTTACCTGTGTTTTCAGACCTGTAATACAACACACTTTCTATACGAGTCTTAGTATCAAGTCGATTTATTTCTATATAAGTTTTAGCATCCTTACCGCCTTATGTTTAAACATCGGGTCCATGTTTTTCACGTGAAAAATTTGGCCAAAATACGAGTATAAGAGTAAGCAAAAAGCTTTGAATTCGAAAGAAGGGCTTTGGATTCAAATAGAATTTAGTTATTCAGTAGCACTCTTGTCATGATGAGATATCAAACTGTCAATACTATTCTACTATCTTTGAGCGGTAACAGTGAGTATCACTAAGCTCCCTCTTTCTCAATTTTTCATTTAACTTTCTCATTAAAAAAATATAAATTATCCACGCCATTCAATGCAAGTCTGCAATACATTTCTCCAAAGCCACTGCCAATTAATATGAGTCGAAAAAACGTTGAGAGGAGACTTAACATATACGTGGGGGACAGTTAATAAATGAACGCAATAAATACAGAATTTTCCCTAAAGAGATCTCGTGATTGTGGAGGTTTTGACCCGAGTAGATGGCTCAAAATATATTTAACCCTTGGCTTCGCGTTAGCTTATTCCCAGGGAAGCAGGTCTGGAATATCTATATATATTTAAACATAATTGAATTTTTATATAAATGCCAGCAATTTTTCCGGAGACCTCCTGTTAATCCTTAGGTTATTTTTGATTCTATGTAGATTTCTAAGGATAATCTATGGAAAATAGCTAAATAGATGCTTTCATCTACAGCTACGTAATACCGTGCGAGCCACCACGAGGGTGCGTGGCAGGGGGTGAAGATCACCAAACATGCACTATTGACATGCAACTAGGATATTTAAGGGAGGCATGCTAGAAAATAGGGTCACATACAGCTAGGTGGTTAGTATCTACATAATAAGAAAGGGATTATTGGTTGTCATTACATGCATCATGCACTACAGACTACTCTAACTATATTTCACCTACCTATCCCTTTGCTACGCTGCCTATTGTTCTCTCTTATGGTATGCGGGAAAAATGACATTTTAGATCTATCGGTACGACAATCTATCTCTCTAATCTTGTTAATATGATCAAACCTTGCATAATACGCAGGGGTTTTCAATATTTATCCTACGTCATCTGTGGACAAATCGGTTTCGAATTTACTTAAAAGGTTTAACCTAAATTTAAACCTGCGTTCTGATAGTAATTCCCATCCTAGTTCTTCTACTAAATTCGTAATGCCTTGTGTTTAATACTAACATTAAGAAAATAAAATTAAGGCAAAGAGTATTTAGTTTGGTCGACGAATTGCATTTTTATGGCAACTCTTTCCAGCAATAGGAACTGACTGCTGTGTCATTTTCTCATCGAATTAACGCATTTTGACTCCGAACGCTGTAGGTATATGCTTAAAAGAAATGGGTTCATACCTAACTTCAATTCAATTCCGTTCCAGGGAGAATACACTTCCTCTGAATTGATCTTCGCAAAAATTACTCTTGTACTTGAAATATGATAATTTTCGTCATGTTCCATCTTTTCAGTCGTTTTACATCATATCTTTTCTAACGATTTTTAACAGATTCAGGCTATATTTATGGAGAAAGGAATTCATATCACATCACACGACAGTGCTCTTTTCTCCTGGAAATATTTAAATCTAAAACGCGCTTCAACTCACTGAGTCATTTTAGGCGTCAAAAAATTGTGAAGCAGTATATTACAAATTTTTTCATTAACCTGTAATACAGTAATGTTTGATTTGATGTGTCATTTGAATATCAATATTCGAAAAAAATATAGTTTAAAGGTACGATTTTTTATCGATGTAAAGAGGATACGTTTCTCATTTAAGATGCTAGAAATGGAATAAAATGACATTTCTGTCATAGTACGTTGGAACCACGCTGAGCTCATTCAGGCTACGCTAGGGGGAAGGGGGCGTTCCCTTACGCGCCATTTCCCAAGTTACCAACGCGCTCTTACATCCAGGAGTATTGTACAAAAATAAAATAAAAAAAACGGAAAGATCAAAACGGAACCGAATTCCAAAGACCCGCGCTTTGCGATTCGCATCAAAACAAAATATTTCCAGCTTCGAAAAAAAGAGCGCGGGATTGCCGAGGAGGAAGAAGAGGGTGGGGGAGGGGGCGTTGCTAACGTCGATATCAGCGCCGCACGCGGTAACAAACCTTCTCACGCGAAAGACGAAACGATGGGGGGGAGGGGAGGCCATGGGGGAGAGGAGGGGTGGGAGTTGAGAGACGTAAAAATCAATACCGTGTCGGAGGGGCGGACTATATGGGAGAGAACGAGAGGGGGAGGATAGGGGAAGAAGCAGGGAAGGCCTGAATGCCCTCCCTCCCGCATGGCCGTATCACGCTCGCGCGGAGTGTGTGTGGCAGGGGGTGGGGTGGTGGTGGAGACGGAAGAAGCCAAGGGGAAAGGATGAAAATAAAAGGCGAATGCGGAGACTTGGTGGACGATTAGCAACTCTTGCTTTCGGCAATGGGCGGGGAGATATTGAAAAAAAAGGAGATACGGGAGGGAAAAGATGTAAAAAAAATATGAGAACACTTTTTCCGCGTGGTCGGAAGATCGATAAAAACTCCCCCTCGTGAGGGTGGGAAGGACGAGAGCGCGGCTAGACGTGGACGTTTTTCGAGTGTTGTACTCGTGGAAAGAAGAGCCAGACAGAGCCGGCCGGCCGGTGTGTGAGTGCCGCGAGGAGCGTCTTTTGCAGCCGGGGCAAGGAAAAAAATAATGACAGGCCACGCGGTAGGCGTCATGCCGGGCGAGTTTTATACGAGGCGATTTGCGATGAATATCAATCAACGGGCGATAAGCACGGGCCTCTCCATTAAAGTGGCGTGCACGCAAGTTTTACAAGAGGAGGTGTGGTTAGTCTTCGTGGTCTCGCGTCAGCTGTTCATGCGTTCGTCTAATTTGAATTACTTATATGCCCCCTTCGTTCTTTATGAAAGATGTGCATTTCATCAACAATTTCCGTGTATATTTGCGAACGAAATATTTTTCATGCTTATATAATTAGTGTGTATTATTAAAGTTTCCTGTAACATTGCTGGAATACAATACTGTGCATTTTGGTAAAGTTCCTCGAGACAGGGTTTGTAGATTTTTCCTTATGCATTGTGGAATATAGCATCATTGCATTTAGTAGACTATAGTGTGGTATATGTAAGTGAAAACTCACCCTCTGTCACACATCTTTACATGGCTAGGGAGGGCTTGCATGTTACTACGTAATTATATATGAATGTTGGGGTGCCGTGGAGGCGAATCGTGGCTCATACTACTGCTTCCCTAATCGTATGAGTAAAGATATTGTTCATCGATTTCTTTCAATACTGAAGCCGCTTCTACTTCAATAAGTATGTGTATCCCGCAATTTAAAAATTCTGAGCAGGAAAAAGATCCGCTTGTCTCTCGTCTAATATATGCATGTATAGATTTAGCATCATTAAACTTAGTAGGCTATAATGTGGTGTATGTACGTGAAAACTGCCCCCCTGTCACACGCCATTACGTGGTTGGGGTGGCTTAGTGGGTAAGTAAATAAATATATATATATACCATATCCATATTCAGTCAAGAATTAAAGTTGGTTAAGATCAGGAATGGGTGTGACATTATTAGTAAAGATACGTCGGCAGATCTCGAAAGCAATCGATGCTAGTGATATTAGCCTGTTGTTATCCGATTCTTCTCTCCTGGTGTTTACGTCTCAACTGCGTACTACAACGTGCATAACGGCGCACTTCTCTTCCGCACGCATTCCCGAGCCGAACAAGAAACCTCCTTGACGTGCCCTGCAAAAGTAGGCTCCCACTTCGTTTACGTTGTAACTCTCTTTAGGATCAACAGATATTCTCATCTGCTCTCGCGGAATGAATAATAGCAGGATGGTAGGAGGTTGGTCACACGTCACACTGATATATACTTCCATGATATGAAGTATCTCATCCTCATACAACGCTTAATTCTTACTGCAGGCGTCTTGCGTTGTGTTAGGAAAGGAAAAGAAACACGCATTCCAAAACATTCAATAGGTATTTATCAGAGACGAATTTAAAGACTATTTTTCTCTCATTAGAAACGAGCTAGCTAATTTCTCATCCACAATGACTGTCATGCTTACCACTATCTCCATAGTTGTACTCATCTAGTTGTCATAGTATTTAGTCCTTGTCCGTATATGCATAACTAAATATTTTGCCACTTCAGCTGAGTGAACACATGTTTTAAAATATACATGAATGAGCTTAAAAGTGTAATAATTTAAAATATTTAGATTTCATTAAAACATAAGCGGTTGGTTACTTTAAAAAATAACTTATAAACCCATCTTCGAGCCATAACAAAGCACATACTCACCGAATTAAAATTAAAGGAACGATTTCATGATTAAGGTTAATGTAAACAATGAGATAATGTTATAATAAAATTCTGCCTGTCGTTGCAAAATTGTTCGGATCGGAGCGATAAACTTGAATAAAAACTTTCAGTCATACCTTCCTTTGTGAATGACTGTTTCTGGAAGCAGAAGTGAGAATTCAAATATGTTCCACCAAAACTGCTGGGGTCCTCATTCATAGATCTCTGTTAATGCCAAAACTTGTTTGAGTGTGGAATATTGCCACGGCACGCATTCGTTTCAATTAATATTAATGTGCGAAGGTCCATGCCATTCGCCAGATAAAGCTTGAAACAAGAATAACAATAACCAAAGTGTTCCTGGTCATTTCAGTGAATTATCTATTATCTAATACAGTAATGTGTTCCACTTCAAAATGGCCAAATGTATACTACCCCATTAAACTTATAGGATAGCAGAAACTTAACCATAAAATTATTACAGTCGCGTTCTCTGAAGAAGGACGTGAAGTGTAGAGAAGATCCTATGTAGAGCGGTCATTAATTTAGTAAAATACGTGTATTGGCTATACTGCTGCAGGGTACTCCCTAGCGGTCATCCAAAAATATGCTCCAAAATATTGGAGCCTATTTTTGTTTAGTAAACAATATCCATTCAGGTGGAACACATTGTGACACCTGAGACAGTAAACAGAAAAGCCATGTGCAATATTTTCGTGTTAATTTAATCTGCTAGGTAATATTTGAGAATGATTAGGAAGTCAATCCATTGAGCATGTGAGTGGCAGACATGCTGTTCATGAATTCAACTGATGGCTACACTCCCTGAAAACAACATCTCCCAAGGCACATTTAGCGCGCGCTAAGTGGGGAAGCATTTTTTTGAAAACGGCGCGCCAACCTCTGACGAGGCGAAAGAAGACCAACAACTCACCGAGTAACCGCCTCACTTCCCACTGCGTGAGGTACAGGTCGAGGCTGGCCGAGCACAGCGGGACGAGCTGCAGCGAGAGGATGACCAAGAGGAGGGGGGAGAGGAGCGCGGAGGCGGGGGGGAAGAAGGAGGGGCGCCTCCGGTGATGCGGATTCCACCTCCTCCTCCCAGACTTCCCCGCTTTCTCCTCCTCGCCCCGAGACTTGGCACACCGGCCGGCAAACGGGGGAGACACGCGCGAATCCTCGCCGGCGGATGACGCCGAGGATTCCGCCAAGCCGTCTCCCGCGGTCCTCATGTCCACGGGCACGGCAGAACTATCACAACAGTCGCAGATGTCTGACTCCTCACTAGTCGGAGGCACCCTTTCGGTGGTCCGTCGTTCGCGGTTCGAGTCCCAGCACGGCCTCACCATCCTCTGGTCGCCGTCGTGGGCGTCCACCGTCGCATGCCTCCCCTCGGGACAATTGGGGGCGGGGAGAAGGGCTGGTCCCTTCCTCCTAGACCAGCAGGGGGGCGGCTGGGAGTCGTCTTGTGTTGGTTGACACATGGTCCTCTTCCGTCCCACGCCACGAGGTGCACCCCATCAATTCCCAGCGACACGGGGGGGAGGGGTTAGTGCAAGACCCTAGGCCGTCGGTGAGGTCCTCACTGCAGATGAAAACTCCACCCCTTCCTATATGTCCACCCCGGGGTGATAAATCCCCTGGGACGTGCGCTCCCTCGGGCTGGGTGCGTACACAAAATAAGGGCTGGACCCCCGTCGCGCACCGAACGATCTGGTAGTTTTCCGAAGAGGATGACGAAGAAAGAAATAGTTGATGATCACAGCGTCAGGTCTTGACATTCACCCGATGGTGGATATATGGGTTGGCAAGTCTTACTGGGATATTCTATGAGTTAGAGATGAAAATGATATTATGATCACAGCGTCATGCTCTTTACGATACGAAGAACTTGGTCCCAGAGTACACAACAAAACATACTGGATAAACACTACGTGTGTACACAGTCTCACGCGTCGAGTTCCACAGAGCTACGAGACGCGGAAGCCGGTTGAGGAGTCCGTGTATTGACGATCCGCGCAGGGGGAAGTGTAAAGCCACATGGCCACCCCGCCTTCTCGAACCAGGGGCATCGATCAACGGCCGTGCATGCGCCAAGACTCCTGACGCCCCCCCACGCCCAAGCTATTCCCGCGGGAGGGACACCTTAAATTTTCTTGAATGAAAACAACAGTCATGTGTTCGTCGCGCTTGCTTGCTCGCTTCTGTGTGTAATGCGGCGTTGTGGTTTTAAAAAAAACTTTCCCCAGATCCTCTTACTTTCCCCGTACGAATCTATACTTGGCAGCCGACTTTGATTACAACCGGGAGGGGAAGGGAATAGAGGAGAGTGCGGGCGAAGAGATATGTAAACAAAAGCTAGAAATGCCCCGCCTCCTTCCGACTCCCCTCGCTCAACAAGCACACACAGGAACTGCTCTAAAAAAGATGTGAAATAAAAAGGAAAGGACCTTTCACCGTGGTGGAATTTTAAAATCAACGTCTTCCCGTCTGTCTTCGCTTCTCTCACGTAGCACAGAAGGTCTAGGTTGGGGTATAGAGTTGTTTGAGGTGGTGTTGAAGTGAGAAAGTCACCTCCTCTGAAACGGAGGGCACTGGATGCTGTCCTGTGTGGGAATGGACATAAGAAAAGAGAGTGCTTTCCAAGATGTACTGTACACACGAAAATATTTATGCTACAAGATCAGGGCCACAAAACACACACGCATGCCGGGGTTAGCCGGTGGGCTTTCGGAAGGATGAGATCCTAGTTTCCCCAAACACTTCAAGCCCAGTTCGTGGAAGAATGGGAAATTCTCCTCCCCTTTTTTCCCCGAGGAAAAACACGATTTCGACCCCCCTACAATTCCCACCGTCCCTCCCACTTTTACAAGTCGATGAGGTCACACGGTGCGGGGAGCAACAATGGAAACTGGGAGAGAATAGATTCGCCGGTGGAGGGACACTCCCCCTTTTCCTCCCACCTACGCGCGGGGCAAGCCGAGCGTAAACAAGCAAAGCCACAGCCGTCTGCACTCCGTCCGAGGAGAAGAGAGATGTTTTTCGCGGGCAGAAAATATTCCTCGTCTTCTCGGGCTGTGATGGAAGAGCCGTTTTCTCTCCTCGTGGAACGGACAGAGTACTCTCGCCGGGGAAGAACCGTTCCGACTGGGATGCCCGGGCCTTCCTTCTCCCGCAGGAATGCGGTGAGCTTCGACCGGGAATCTTGCGGACACACGTCTTTCCACGAACGGCTGCGCGGCGCTGGTCACGGACTCCCTCCGCTCACGAGATACAGCCTCCGACTGACTTGCTTTTCCCCCCTTGCTCCCTTCCCGACCAGACCCGCCTCCTCCTCTCTTTTTCGCTCGCTCCCTCCCCTCCGTATCTCCCCGACCTCTCTCTTCCCCTCCTCTGTCCGTCCTCCCTTCCCACATAGAGGTACCCCCAGCCCGGATCTCCCTTCTCCTACCTACCCTGTTCGGAAAAAAATTTTCTCTTCACCCACCCTACTCCCTTCCGCGCTGCCTGCCTGCGTTTCGTTCGAGACGTCTGACAGCTCTGAAGAGGAGGGAGGGCGAAGAAGTCTGGGGAGTTTTTGCGTTTGTGTGCGTCCGTGTAGGGTGGTGTTCTGTTCGTGTGTGCGTGAGGCTCGTATGTGAGTGTGAGAGTGTTGTATAAAGGGGAGGGAAGGGCTTGGAAGCATAGGGGAAGGGGAACGAGGGAAAGTAATAGATCAACACACACTCACACCAAACGCAATTGGTAGGGGGATGGCGGGGGTACTTGGGTGAAAGCTATGGGATGTAGGGAGGGGAAATGAGGGGAAGTTAAAGAGGGGAGCTAGGAGACTATAAATTGGTAAATGTGCGCTCACGGTGCATAGGCGCTATTAGCTTTAGCGGAGTTAATTTTCGCTGGAAATCACGAAAGTTTTTGTGGTCACTCTGTAACACATCGCACGCGTTTCTACGATATAAAAATTAATGAGTTGAAATATCATCACGAGAAAAGGAGGAAAAAATAAAATAGAAGAGAAGAATTAAAATATCATCACATAATAATTTTGGAGCTGTTAGGTAAACTCTATGTTTCGTAAAATAACCCGGAACAATCATAGAAACTCTTTTTAGGGAAAAAAACTCTATTAGTGTATTTTCATCTGGAAGGATTGAGGCATCATGATTACGCGGAAGGCCCAAATATTAGATTCAACAAATATGAATAACGACAACGAAGAGAAAGATTAGTTGATATGCGCACACGGTGCATAGCCGCTGTTTGCTCTAGCAGATTGTTTTCACTGGAAATGCGCGAAAATTTTAGTGGTCACTCTGTAACACATCGCACGCGTTTCTACGATGTAAATATTGAGGAGAGTTGAACTCTAATCACGCAACAATTTTTTGAAACTGTTAGGTGAGCTCAATATTTCGTTAAACAAAACAGGAAAAACCATAGAAAATTTTTGTGGTTCAGGCAAAGGAATCTTTAACATTGTATGGTCAACTGGAAAGATTGAGACATTAAAATGACGCGGAGGGTTCAATATCTATGTTTTGATTGTTAGGTTCTACAAATATGAATGACAGCAACAACGAGGAGAAAAATGGGTTAATGTGCGCACACGGTGCATGGGCATAATTCGCTCTAGCGGAGTTAATTTTCCATAGAAATGCGCGAAAATTTTAGCGGTCACTCTGTTAACGCGTTTCTACGATGTAAATATTGAGGAGAGTTGAACTCTCATCATGCAACAATATTTTGAAGCTGTTGGGTGTGCTCAATGTTCCGTAAAAAGCCAGGAAAAATCATAAAAACTCTTATTAGGCCAAAAAAACTCTCTAAAGGTGTGTGGCCAACTGGAAAGATTGAGGCATTATGATAACGCGGAAGGTTCAATATCTATATTTTAATTATTAGGTTCAACAAATATGAATGACAACAACAACAAAGAGAAAAAATTGGCAAATGTGCACTCACGGTGCATAGGTGCTGTTGGCTCCAGCGGAATTATTTTACGCTGGAAGTGCACGAAAATTTTTGTAGTCACTCTGAAACACATCGTACGATGTAAAAATTGTGAAAAGTTCAACTCCCATCACGAAAAATTTTTTCGAAACTGTTAGATGAGCTCAATGTTTCGTAAAAATCAAAGAAACTATTATTTTGGAAAAAACTATTTAATTGTTTAGTGGACACTCTGGTTTTTTGGAAAAAAACTCTTTAGTGTTTGGTCGACTGGGAAGATAGAGGCATTAAAATGACGCGGAAGGCTCAATACATGTATTTTCTTTAATCATTAGGTTCAACAAAGGTGAATGACAATGCTTTGTTATACCGTGACGTTGAAATTTAACTTCGCCGGAGCAAATTGTCCGTGTGCACCTCGAGCGCGCACCCCTACCGTAAAAATAAATAAAAATATTTTCACCTCATCCATCTCTTAACTTGGCTTGTGGTGTGTGGTGGGCGGGAATCTGGCCGGTATATATGTATGTGTTCGGGGGAGGGGGTGAGAGAGAGAGATGGAGGGGAAGGGGA
This sequence comes from Ceriagrion tenellum, assembly GCA_963169105.1. NCBI lineage: Eukaryota > Metazoa > Arthropoda > Insecta > Odonata > Coenagrionidae > Ceriagrion > Ceriagrion tenellum. The sequence goes on along the minus strand of OY720633.1, from coordinate 84,240,127 downwards.
GGGTTATGCGTGATGGAGGCGTTGTTGGTGTGTTTTCTCACATGCTGGAGGGGGGCTTGAGAGAGTGGGAGGGGGGCGCTGAAGGTTAGTTTGGAGAGGGGGGGGGAGAGAGAGAGATTGGGGTTTGGACGTGCGGACGAGTGGTGTGAGGGGGTGGAGGAGGAGAGTGGGAAATGGAAGGAAGCTTTGGTTGGTTTGAGTGAGGAGGAGGAAGAGGTGGTGGAGGAGGGGGCGTGGGGCGGGAAAAAAGGAGGAAGGCCCTAAATCATTGTGTTGACTGGGGCCATGACGCGCTCAACGCCACGTGGTTAATGGCCAAAGCCCTCAGGGCCCTTCCCCCCCTCCTCTCTGCCCTTCTCTTCCTCCTCCTCCTCTCCTCTTCTCTCCCCTCCCACACCGCCAATCCTCCTCCTCACTCACTCTCTTTCCTCGCTGCCTCCTCCTCCTCCTCCTCCATCGTCACCTTGTTAGCGAGGAAGGAGCGAAGGAAAAAAGGAAAAGACTGGCGTGGCGGGCGAGGAGGCGAGATGAGATGTGAGAGCATTCGCCGTTGGTTCCACTCCCTCATCTCCGCCGAGACGTTTTAAGCCGGACGTCCGCGCTCCTCCCCTCATGGGCCTCGCTTCGATTCCCTCCCAGGTCGCTATATGTGACGATACTACCTCTCACAGGGGCGTGAGCATTGGTAGTTTTCGGCGTGTACATCATCCATCAAAGTCGTTTCCTCCTAAAGGAGTCGTCACAAGGGTTTATGAAACTACATATTACCCTCCAAGCCACTTCAAATGAGTGTGGCAAGGAGTGAGTCTTCAAGAACATGCGCCGCACCAAATCCCACAAATGATATTATGACCGCGACGATTTACTCATTTGGAATAAAAAAACAGCATCTACATTTACACATTACCCTGCAAGCCACCTAAAGGATGTTTGGCGGGGGATGAATCACCACCGACATGCACGATATAGTACATTTAATGTTACCAACATGCACTGTACTATAGGTATGCTACCAATGTTATGAAAACTATTGAATTTATGTATAAAACAACCACGTAAATGAGGCACAAGAGTCATGCAAGGATCATGCGAAACGTATCGTTAGTACTACGCGGCAGATTAAGAAACAAACATCAGGTAGCAAATCAACTAATCAGCTAGACTTCCTGTCGTTTAACCTAATTCAAAGTCTCATCAGCAAGTTCTAGTCAAGAGGCGAATTTTCGGCGCCTTACACTGCAGTGTATGCTGGAGATCTTTCAAAAATCTATGACCATCATGATTATTGCGTCTAATTATGTTCACGGCGATAACAGAATTATTGAGGAAGCATGCGGAACGTGATGTTAGCTGCTCATCAGATTAAGACAGGAGCATTAGAGGCCAAATCGAATAATGACCTTCGCTACTTATCGAAGTACCTAATTGTATCATGTCAACGGCAGCTATCATGATCTCTTATCGTTCGTGGAACAAAATCTATCTTAAACCCGTCCGTTCAGCTCCAGGTTTGATGATACATTGTGCATAGTATGTATGAATATCGTGTATGAAGGGGAGATGTGGTGTAATTTAAACATGGGTGAAAAACTAAAAAAATAATTTTTTCCAAAGGTTTGATAAATTTTAACGCAACCCAAGACCTTATGAGCCTGTAGTATGTACGTACAACAAAGCATAGGTCGCATCAAATGCAGTGGGCTACCTAGGAAAAAGTTGAATTTTTAATAATTTTATTCATATTTTTATGCTTAAATCAATGCAAATTTATGGTTACTTTGCAGTGGTTCTGTTTTAGTCTCGAGCTGTGTAAAGAAAAAGTGCGTTTTGAGTCAATATGTATGTCCTAACCTTGCTAGCTGTCTTCGAGTAAGAATGGGTTTCCCTCCTATTTTCGGGATACAAAACTAAGTTATTCTGTTCTTTTTTCATTACAGTCATTTAAAAAAAACCTTTTTTTTTAATTATAAATTAGGTAATTCTCTCTCCATCTCATTGGGTGCTCATCTCTCATGCTTGCTGGATGTACTAAAGTGGGCCATACCAGCACAAAATTTAAAATTTTCGTCTCTGATTTCCCCATTAGCTACGTATATCTACTCATCTCAAATGAACCGAAAAGTTTGCTTACCCTTAATTTTTTTTACTGCCGCGGCCGTGACTGACGCTGGGAAAAGGGACATTGAGACTCGGAATTCTTTCCGATGTGCCGGTGACGCTTTCACCTTTTTCCGCGAGAGAAAGAAAGGGAACTCAATTCGTGTATAAATTATATATAGGTAGACGTTTTTATTTTTCCCCCAGCCGGCCGCTGTATTTATTTTCCTTCAGCCAACCCCCTCTCGTTCCTTGCATTCCGGTCGCCCCTCGAAGGCGAGTGTGTGAGAGGTTGGGTATAGGTATGGGGGCATGGCGAAGAGAAGGCTGTGGAGGGGAATGTATAAGAGAAGAAAAGAAGAGGAAAAAGAAGTGAGGTTCGTTGGGGGAAGAAAAGGATGGGAGGATGGGAGAAAGAGAGAGGGAGGCTGTGGTGGTGTCGTAAAACGATTGGTTCGCTGTCCCAACTGGGACTGGGGAGGGTTTTTAACTCGCAGGCACGGGATTTTCACGCTTCATGGTTGTTAAGGCTGTTATTGTTTGTTTATGTCATTTCGTTCGACTCGTGTATTTTTTCTGACTGTCCTCTTCCTCTCTCTCTTCTTTTCTTCCTTTCCTCTCTTTCGTCCTCCTTCATCTCCCGAGACGCCCCTCCTCCGATATTGCTTCGAGTTTCTCTCGGCTTCGGGAATGAGAGAGGGAGGGAAGCCAACGACTGTGTAATTGATAAACGGCGAGGATTGAGATGCCTCAATTTGTCACGGTTTTATAACGGAGGGGGATAGGAGCGTCGAGGGGCAAGAAGTGATGGGAAGGAAATGCGTGGGTAGGTACTCCGATGGATGGAAGGCCGTATTATTCACCTCATTAAAAGTCGTATATTTCCCCAAAATGCGATCGTAAATAAGAGTGATTTTTAAATATACATTCGCGCGATATTTCTTCGCTCATGAAAAGCTTATTTTTTAATGGGAGGATTTTAAAATTGGGGATTAAAAGGAGGTATGATGGCATCATTTATGTATTTTTGAGGCTTGTTTACGATGGCAAAAATGACGAAGAAGGAAATGAATTTGACTCTTGAGTGGGAAGAAACGTACGTGACCTGTCGACGCGAAAAACGACGAAATGATACGCTGAAGTGCTGAACGATCGAAGTTAAATCTGAATAATTCTGAACTCGAAAAAAGGAAGTTTCCATAGATCTTTTCAAATTTGATTTATAGAAAAATACCTCGATGGTATACTGACATAAATGAAAAACATTTAAGTCAGATTATAGGTTTCCTAACCTGACGTGTTTCAAAAACTGGATTTTGGTGTTGGTTCTATCACGCGGTGGACGGCCTCTGAAAATTTTGCGATTTATCTAATGCGATCTAATAAATTGCAGGGAGCGGCAGCTGTGGGAGAGGATAGTGGAGGTTTGAAAGGACTTGAAAAGAATGATTAAATGGACAACTTAGAAAATCGCGCATGTAAGATTTAATCGCGACGAGGTGTCAATGTTTAGCGCCATCAACACGGTATTCCTCAAAAGAATATACTTCCCTGATACACACTAACTAAGAATTCTTCACTTCTGTGCACTTCTTGGATTGAGGAATAATTTTTTTATCCCAACTCAATGCGCTTCCGGCAAAAAAAAACCTCGATTGACCTTAGCTCTTCATTTCCCTGCCTCAGCACCGCCGTGGTGTAAATACATTATTGTTACTTAAGCGGTTTATCTGCTAATGTTTTGTTTTGATTTGTTGTCTCTTTCTGTAATTTCTTTTGGTTACATATTTATTATATCAGCCAATGAAAAAAGTCTTTGTGCTATTTTTGGGGCTATAATAAATGAATATAACGTAAGAAGAGGAAGTGTCCTGATTAAGATTGCGTTACTCGCCCGCTCATGTTTTTCACTGATTTTTGATGAAATTTTTTCCGACATAATTTAGCGAACGAAAGAGGAATAAATGTTCGTTTAATCAGGCTCATCTGTGGTCTCAGCTTTCCGAGCATGTCCGTGAGTTTCTTCTAAAGATCAAACCATCAAATGATGAACCTTAAGGAACCTATTTTTTCGCATAGCGTTTATACAATCAATCTATCAACTCGTTGAATGAAAACGATTTCCTCTCTTCGGACGCCAACAAATTGTTATGACAGATGTGATTGGTGGCAATGGATAAGAAAAAATCAGATGTGGTGAAATAATCATTGTCAAAATCGCGGGGTCAGACTCTGAATCTTTTTTCGGCAAACGGGCGTGAATGTTTATACAATTTTGTACCCAAATGAAATCGTTATGTGACCAAAACAGCTGCTTTAATTATGACATTGTAAAAACTGTCTATAAGCCTTTATACTACGAGGTCCTAGGTTTGTATATAGGTAGGCTAACCAATTAGATAATTTGTTCCGTAATAGTTGTGTATCTATTTACTATCAAAAGCACGTCCTGTCTAACTCTTGTGCCTCAGTGCAATTATGTAGTCGCTAAAAATGCAGCCTGCCTATAGAATAGAATATGTTCGTGATATTTCACCTACACGTTTGAGTGGATTTTTGCGAATGCGTCAATAGTCGTTGTGACATTGTCTTAAACCGGGTGTAGTGTAATGCATGTTGGTGATAACTCACCCCCTGCCCCACACGCTCCGTAAATATCTTCACTGTAGTTCATGTTGGTGATAAGTAACCCCCTGCCAAAATCCCTTGTGGTGGCTCACAGGGTAATAAATAAATGTAGATATATCAAATTTGGCAGGCTTGCCCATGTGGAACCACATCACGATAAAAAGGAATTTCACTCTGTGTAATTTAAGATAAATATGAAATAAATAAAAAAATGGATCGAATGTTGCATCAAAAATTAACGTATTGGTGCAGAAAATGTTCTTTGTTGAATTCATTTCGAGTTCTCGCAATATTTCGTTCAAAGCGTTCACGCTGACAATGTTTATTTCGACGGGAATGTTGATCTTGAAGAGATCGCTTGACGGAAGTCTTCTTTTTCGTGGACGCTCCGTCTCCTGGCTACCTTTGCGCAACTGGGAAACATAAACAGGCTTATCGAATGTGTAAACTCTCTTTCTCAGCGGAGCTACCATCGGGGCCGATTCCCTCTTATTGACCCAAGCAGATTAACTTGCGACGGGGTTTTTCACTGGACCGCCGCCGTCGTCGTGATCTGAACGTTTTCGTGGAACCTCCTTCCTCTTCCCGGGACTTTTATTTTATTGGCCCGAGATTTACTATTTTTTTCTACCGGGGGAGGAGAGTTCTGGCCTCTACTTTTTTTCTGCCTCGGCCGCGCATGGGGCACTTGTTGCATTTCAGGACTAACCGCCTCCTCTTCGGGACAGGAATGGGTCTCGGACGACTGGCTTTCACGTGTTTCCGTTTGAAAAAAATATGTAACGTCTTAATTGATTCATTTTGTATGTTCCTTGAAGTTAATACACCAACGTTTCAAGCGAACTTTTGTAGTCACAGTGTCAACAATTTGAAGGATATTGGCAGAGAAGGTTTTCTGGACCTTTTCCTCGATTTTCCGCTGTCATAGACGATAGATTCGATATAATTGGCAGCTAGAATTAAATTTGAAGAAATGCGCGATAATAAACTGTTGGATAAAGAATGGCTTTCCCCGGAATAATTATTGCATCAAAGAAAAGAAAATATCTAACGTAGAATCTATTAAATACTTAGGCGTCACCATCACTGAAGACATGTCATGGGGGAAACACATCAGGGAAGTAACTAATGTAGCAAACCATAGATTAGGATTCGTAAAAAGAGTTCTAGGCAAATGCGATGAGAGAATACGAGAAAGAAGCTATCTTACACTTGTCAGGCCTCATTTAGAATATGCCGCTAGTATATGGGATCCGTACGAGGAAGGTATGATAAAAGAATTAGAGCGTGTGCAAACGAGATCCGCTAGATTTGTTAAAAGCCATTATGATAATTGTATAAGTGTAACGAGTTTAATAGAAGAACTAGGGTGGGAATTACTATCAGAACGCAGGTTAAAATTTAGGTTAAACCTTTTAAGTAAATTCGAAACCGATTTGTTCACAGATGACGTTAGATATATATTAAGAACCCCTGCGTATTATGCTAGGTTTGATCAGATTAACAAGATTAGAGAGATAGATTGTCGTACCGATAGATTTAAAATGTCATTTTTCGCGCGTACCCTAAGAGAGAACAATAGGCAGCGTAGCAAAGTGATAGGTAGGTGAAATATAGTTCGAGTAGTCTGTAGTGAATGATGCATGTAATAACAACTAATAATCCCTTCCTTATTATGTAGACACTAACCATCTAGATCCATGTGACCCTATTATCTAGCATGTCTCCATTAACTATCCTAATTGCATGTCAATAGTGCATGTATGATGACCTTCACCCCCTGCCACACAGCCTCGTAGTGGCCCGCAGGGTATTACGTAGACGTCATTGCAGCTATCTCCTTCAGGTCAGAAGAAGATAGCGGATCTGAAGAAGATAGCTTCAATGCTGTCGAAACTATCGTCCACGACAGTGGAAATACGCGGAAGAGAGCCCGAAAAGCCTTCACTGTCATCTCAACGATTCTGCGTAAGCCTTCCAGTTTGTAAAGATATTGTTGCTACGTTTACAATATTATATATTTAGAATGCCATTGGTATAGTGAACAGTTATTGTAGTAATTGGGTGCATGTTGGTGAAAACTAAGCCCTGCTTGATCATGAGGAGATCGCTTCACATTTTCCGGCCTTGCATTTACTTTGGTCAATCGAATAATTGGCTAATCGATTTTTTTAATTTTCTGCTCTCTCTTCTTTAATTGGCTTTACACTTGCATACATAATTGTGTACTTGTGAAGAAAATGTATATATATTCTCAAAGGACATGTATTGATTTGGCTGGCCCCAGCTACCGTGTCAAAATACAGCACGAGTGAAAAGCCATCTCTCTTTATGCTATGCACTTGCATTCATAAGTATGGACGTATGAGGTGGCTTGTCGAGTACTACTGTAATATTTTTTTACGAAGACCCTCTTTAATTCATATTGAGATGACTTTTCAGGTAGTGCTCAAGTGAATATAACCGTTTCAGGCTGGACTTGGTGAAATCTGTCAATATTGATAATGAATAAAAAACAATTGGTAAGCTTTCACAGATTTATTGCCTGAAATGAAGCGGTTCACCACACTGTGGTATATTAATGTTCACGCGTTTCACCGCACTAGAGCACATGAATATGCCATATATGATAAAAGGCGTCGTTTCAGTCAATAAAGCTATGGGAGATTATCAGGTGTTTTGTTTATTAGGTGCCGAAGGGTATCAATTTCTGCTGGTTCTGAAATCTTTTCCATATTATAATGTACGCAATTATGATCTTTTGAATCTCTCTTTTTGGCTATACACTTGTATTCATACCTAATTTTATTTCTTTTACTCGCATTCCTCCACAATGAGGCACATGAATAGGCCTCAATGGTAAACGCGCCGTGCTAGTCAATAAATCTTTGGAAATTGCAGAGCGATTTTTATTCATCGAGTGCCGAAGGTTATCATTTTCTGTTGGGTCTGAAATTTTTTCCCTAGCATTTTCCAGTTGATAGATTATTCTGGTCGGGTATTTACAAAATCAAATGCACAACTTGACATATAGCTTATATTGGTCAAATTGGACGAAATATCAAGACAGGCATATAAGAACACGCATGAAGTTACTTTAATGTGGATTCAAACTCTCAATTTGCAAAGTATCTGCTTGATCATAATCACGTAAGTGATTTTATCCGCGAAATTTTACATGTTCTTCCAAATAACTTAAAGGTTGATGCTTTGTAACAGATGGAAATTATCAGAGTCAAGCAACCTCTGCAGCGAGAAACTTTTTCCGCTCCCCTCCTCACTCCTTTCCAAAAATATTCCCTCCTCACAAGCCCCTAATCTATATTCTTCTGTCCTCCCTACCAAAAATTAGTTTATTCTCCAAACCCCCTCCTTTGCGTAAGGTTACTATCGTAACAATCAATAAATAAAAGATAAACAATTGTACCTGAAGATGCAGTAAGCTGCGAAACCTGTTGTACGATTACAATAAATAACTGGGGAAAAGTACAATACTTATTCTCAATATGGATTCGAATATAAAATACTTCCACGAAGCGACGCCTGAAGGTGTAAAGCTTATTATATGCAAGTATTATCTATTTTAGTCTCTCTTATCGGGTATTCACTTGCATCCGTACCTTATTTTATATCTTTTACTCGCGTTTCACCGCACTGGGGCACATAAATATGCCACCGTGAAACCCGTCGTGCCAGTCAATAAATCAATGGAAGATTACTAAGTGTTTTTTATTTATCAAAAGCCGAAGGGTTTCAATTTCTGCTGGTTCTGAAAATTACCATATTATGATGTGTGCAATTATAATCCATTTCAATATCTCTTCATGACCATACATTTGTATTCATACCAATTTTTGGTTCCTTTACTTCCGATTATTCATTCCATCGTAGTGTGAATAATATTTTTCATAGTGTCGACATTTTGAAATCGCGCTGTAGATCCACGAAACGCATACCTCACTGCAGTTCTATATTAACAGAAACGCTAGTATGAGTTGAACAACACGATTTTACTACAGCCGCGGCCGTCAACTAAAAGCTGCGGAATGGTTAAACTACATATATACTCGTTGGAGTCATTTGATGAAACTCTCATAATCTACATATACTTGCTACCCTAAAGGCCACCACGAGGGTGTTTGGCAGGGAGTGACTTATCACCAGAATGGACTACAGTGAAGAGATTAACTTTCACCAACATTCACCACACTATGGATATGTTACAAATGCTACAGAAACTACTAAACTAAACTATTGTAGATATGTAAACGTGACACAAGAGTCATGCAGAGAACATGCAAAACATGGTGTTATCACTACTCGGCAGATTTAGAAACATGTACTAGGGGGCATGTGAATTAATCAGATACACTGCCTGTCGACCATTCTTCTTCAGAGTCTTATCGCAGCCATTATGGTCTCTTGTCGTTCGCGGGAAAATCGACATTTTTAACTTGTCTGTTCCACAGTGTATTTCCCTTATTTTATTCTCATGATCTGGTCTACCGTTGCATGTTGGAGCTCGTCAAATATTGATGACTTCGTCGGGAAAAAAATTGGTTTTGAATTTATAGAAAAGATTGAGTCTAATTTTCAATCGACGGTCGGAAAGCGATTCCCATCCAAGTCGTTGCAAGAGGTCAGTAACACTAAAAGTCGTGTCAAGTGATAAAAATCCAATGCATAAATCGTTCTATATTTAAGCATTATCGACTGTAGTGAGTCCGTTGAAATGAGGCAGTTGATAGAAATGCATTCAATTTGTAAGCACATCCAGTGCCTTTTGTGGAAGGGAATTACGTGACCGAAGAATCCATGACTCTTTGTGTATATCATACGACCACGAAAAAATGGTTTATCTCTTATTTCATAGCTAGATCAGTATACTTGAAATGTGCTGTTTTCTTGGGCGGACACGATGATAATGACACAAGGTTGTTAAATTTAACGGCCAATATTTAATGTTATCTTTCTTATATTGCAATGCGGTTTAATCATAGGCCAACCAGTTTCTTCCCGTCATTTAATGAACCAAAATTAGACATCTCAGTGGGGAACGCACTTCGGGAATTCTTTAAGCACTTTTCGGAAGGAGATTCATATGAACAACATTTCTGTAGAGAAAACTATGAGCGTTGTTATCTCACCTAATAAACGAAGTCAATGGATCAAAGTGATTTTCTTCGGCCATTAGATTTTTATGAAAGGAGCTTCCGAAGAACCTTAGAGAGCACTATCATAAGTAATAGAAAAGTAAAATAATGGAGAGCGTAACGGTTGCCATGGAGCGGTAACCATGGAGTACAGGAAAAGTTCTCGGTACCTTTTTGCTCAGAATCACTGTGAAGTTATGCGGCAGAATTATGAAACAGCTTGTGTACTCTGTGCAATTACTTTAATTGGATTTTCTTCCTTTTTTGAAGATGAACATGTAAATTTAAACTCATCATATCCACTATTTTAGACATATATATGATGACTACTGTCGGTGCAAAAATTATGTAGACTCGAGTTTGGATACTGATTAAAAATGAGCTGTGGTAACTATATGAATGCGAGTTAAACCAAATTTTAGCTTGACTGTTCCTTATTTTTTCGGGGTTCATTCCGCGATGTATGTTTTTTTAAACAACAATATTTCGCTGGTCCTCCTGCCAGCTTCATCAGCTGAAGCTGACAGGAGGACCAGCGAAATATTGTTGTTTAAAAAAACATACATCGCGGAATGAATCCCGAAAAAATAAGGAACAGTCAACACTGCATCCGCGGAAGCCTACGAGCAAATTTTAGCTTGTTTTATTTTGCGTTTAACTGTGGTTGCCGATTATTTTTATATTTCAATCTCGATTTTTAATTCTGGAGAGAACAAAAAAAGTGCCGGTTCTTTGCCGTTTTCGAAACGCTCTCTTTGATATTTAATAGTGAAGAAACTTGAATTTTAATCGTTTGAAGTAGTAGTATAGTAGTAGTTTCACTACTCTGTAGCGCTATAGAAATATGTTACTAATAGATTGTGAACTCGAAGGCTTCCGCGGAGACATTCAGATGGCAATGAAGGCTTTTCGGGATTCGGGTTTTAGGAACCCGAAAAGCCTTCATTGCCACCTTACTAATACATTCCTCCGTAATTAAGTACTTCCATTTACTTATTAATGAAGTTGTTACAGTATAGAGAAACTAGCTAAAATAAATACATATGTTAAAAAATAGAGTTGCCACCCACATTGAAGGGAAAAACTATTTAATTCTGCGTCATATAATGGTAAACTTAAAATTTTTTAACGAATTTTAATATTTTTTACTACGGGCGTAACATAAAAAGTATCGGCTTTAGACGGTGCGCGGGCAAAGCTCCGATTTCGATATTTCGTAACTAAAACACAAATTCTTCAATGACTACCATATTTGTGTAAATATTCGATAGATATGTTTGCTATGGATTGAGTCCGTTTCAGCTATATATTTTTAACAGAAAATATGCTATAATAAATTATGTAAAATTATTACAATTTAAAATTGGAGAATCGTACGATTTATTTCTTGGTCTCGTTGTAATTCGCAACGTTTGAACGTTTCCCATATGTACCGTAGTAATTTAGTCGTCAGAGCGTATGATTTTTGCACTGTGGTGAAAACGTATCAAAACCAAGCATTGTAGCATAATAAAGGTTTGTGGAAGCTAAAAAGTTTGTAGTTTCATTACGAATATCCATTTAAGAATGATCTGGCGCTTTACTAGCGAATCAATTGAAAGAAGCCTCCGGTGTGCATCCGGGCGAGAGGTTGGTGATGATGAGGATGTAGGGTCTTCAGTATTCCTGATGCCGAGGGCTCTGTCAGTCTTCGATATGTTGGGAAAAATGGAAGCTCTCTCCCGGTTGGAGGTCCGTGGATATCCGTTGTCTCCACCGAGTCAGCTGATGAAGCTGACCTGATGACAAGAAATGATACCATCAGGATTTAGTGCATGCTGTTTAAGAAGTTTACTATCTGTTTTCTGCATGATTGAGCACCTTGAAGGACTATTTATCAATCGCATGAGTAATAATAACCAGTTATTGTATCTCAGATAGTGTACTGCATGGTAGCATTTTAGTCAAAGTGGTACTCCTAGTTTTTTCTAGTTTGATTGCGAATTGTTATCCTTACTGTTTTTGGCCTGCTAGTAACCATTGGTTGCTACCATTGGTTGCTACTAACCATTAGTTTCACTGCTATTAACCATTAGTTGTATCATAACTAGTGTTGCATGGTAGCATTTTATTCTACGTAGCACTCTCCTAGCTTCTGGTTTGACCGCGAATTATTACCCTGACTTCTTTTGGTCTGCGCCTAGCGGCCGGGGGAAAGTGCGCGGTTCTGATTCGATCTGGATGAGTGCTGCATTCTTGGTGTGGAATCACCCTGTGCCATACAGCCCATTAGTGACTTGCACGGCATTTCTTAGATGTAGTACATTGCCAGGAAAACATTATTATTCTCTTTTTCGAGAAAACGGCATGTCTCCCCACGACCGGCTGTTATATGCAGTCGAATGCAAAAGGTCGTTTGAATCCCATGTCTCGCGGTCATCGCGTTGTGACGAGGCAAAAATTTTGCAAACCGTAGTTTGAATTGATTGAAACGTCGTGCCGATCTACCCTAGGAAAGGTTTCACAGTGTTTCACTCCTGGCTGAATGATCTCCACTTCACAGACCCGCATCAGTGGGGTTGAGTGACAGATTCGAGAGGTTTGGGAACATTTGACATCCCATTCGGATCCCCGGGAGTGTCCGTTGATTAAATTAGTTCCCCCCTCCCTGTTCTCGGGACCTTTAGGGGGACAATCGAGCGGGACCCCCGCTACAGGGGGACTTTGGACCCTCCGGGGACGCATCCGAATGGGAGACAGTGGGGGGTCCATGGACTCTTCGCTCCCCATTGCAGGAGCATTCCTCGTTTATTGTCGTTAGTTCCCATGTGCTTCCACTGGATGCAGCCCCCATCGCCCATCTCTCCCACCCCACGGGAATTTCAACGAGATGACATTCTGAATGCATCCCCAGTGGACCAGTTCCAATGTGTCATTTAAGAACCGTCTTAACCTCTCGAAAGCCCAATGCTCCAGGGTGTTTATTTGAAGGCTTTTTGTTGACAATGCACGCATATACTGACAGCGATGTTATTTTTCTCTCGTGAGACCTCACTTGGAGTACGCCGCTGGTATATGGGACCCTTACGAAGTAGGACTAGTTTCAGATTTATAGTAAATGCAGCGGAGTGCAACTAGATTTGATAAAAATTGTTACCATAAACTAGCAGTGTTAGTGAATTGTTGAGGAAATTGGGGTGGGAACCTCTATCCGATCGAAGGGAAGAATATAGATTAAATATATTACGAAAGTTTCATTTAGAATTTTTTGTGCCGGACGTTCAACATATTTTACTACAGCCAAACTATTAGGGTAGAAACGATCACAGGCATAAGATTAAAGAAATGGAATGCCGAACCGATATATTTAGAATTCCATTTTTTCGACGTACAATAAGGGACTACAATAGTTGCGATAGATACGTTCTAGGATACTTTGACCCTGACTAGGCGAAATAGGTCTTTGCAATTGTACTAAATATCTTAACATCATTATTAGATACTAATCGCCCACGTAATTTCCTGCATGATTCACCCCTTGAATGATCTAGTACCTTGTAGTGCTCTTTTTCTGTCGCATTAATAACACCAACCATTAGTTGTATCTTAAGTAGTGTACTGCATGGTAGTATGTTCCTGTACGTAGCACTCTCCTAGTTTCTGGTATGACCGCGCACTGTTATCCTGGCTGCTTTTCTTCTTCGCCTGGCATTCCGGGGAAACGAGTGCGGTTCCGATTTCAGCTGGGATGAGGGCTTAATGCCCGGTGTGGAATCACCCCGTGCCACACATCCGAGGTGGCTTGCATAGTATATCGTAGATGTGGATGAAAGGATTTATATCGATTTGGCTGGCTCCAGCTGCCGTGTCAAAATACAACACTCCTGCTATCGATAGACAGAGCTTCAGTTGACATTAGGATTACGAGATAGTCGGAGATTGTGCGAGAGTAGCAGATTATTACGATGACATAAAAATAACTTTTGTCGTTTTCCATGGATACAGAGGCGAGCCACGATAAAATAATTTGTGAGATAAGATACCGCAATAAACCTCACGAAAAAGTTCTCTTTGCTTACATTTATCCAACAGCACATACAAGTCGTAAAGGCTGACAAAATTTTTCCTGCATGTATATTACATATTCGAGAAGCTGTTCGCTGCAGGTATAATGCGTCTGGGGATTGTGCGAATGGGAAAAAAACCTGTGATGGTGAATCATCATCATTGGTCGTGCAATCCTAAGATCCTTTGTTAAATTCTTTCCCTAAAAATAAAGTCGTTATGAATAAAAATAAAAATATATATTTAATAAATAGTTGCAAGTGAATGAAAACAAAAACATTTATTAACTCGGAGCCAACATGATGCAGTTACTGTATTTTAGCTTAGCGGGGCAGAACTATTGTTATTCAGTCGTCAAAGACAAATAGGTGAGAGCATGCTCTGAATATACGCTTGAATAAGGCACTTTCTTACTCCTATGCATAGTCACTCATTAGCCGTACAATCCTAAGATTGGTTGACTGCAGCCTTCCAGCACTTCCCTATCTAATGCCAATTCCCTTACCTCCTCGTATCTCTATCTATGCACTTTCCTCGTTATTTGGTCCATGAACATGGTCCTCTTTATTTATTTATTTTGTTCATCACACAAAACCCATACCTACACCGTGGGTGGAGTAAACACAATCTTCAAATGCAGTAGAATATCTTGGAATTACCTTAAATTCAGATATATCGTGAGGAACAAACATACAAAACATATGCGGCACAGCATTAAATAAACTAGGTTTTGTTAAGCGTATAATAGGAAGGTTCTCGGATGAAAAAGTAAAAGAGAGATGCTACTTCGCTCTGGTTAGGCCACACCTCGAATACGCCGCGAGCATTTGGGACCCTGGTCAAAGATTTAACCAAAAACATTAACAAAATACAAAGAAAAACAGCACGCTTCGTTAAAAACTGCTACGAACGAACATATAGTGTTACACAACTGTTAGAGGGATCAAGGTGGGAGCCACTAGAAACTCGGAGGCAGCACGCTAGGCTTAGGCTGCTTGAGATATCCAGAACTGGTGTGTTTCAGAGCGACACAGAGAATATTATCATGACGCCTCACTACATATCTAGGTCTGAAAGATGTGATAAAATAAGGGAGATACTCTGCCGAACAGATAGGTACAAAAACTCCTTCTTTCCTTGCACAATAATCGACCATAATAAAAACTGAGCACCACTAAATACACTCCTTTAGTACATGTCACCATTTCACCTCCAAAATGTTTTCATCTTTACACGGCTGGTGACCTACCACACGCCCATGCGGCGGCTCGTGGGGTAATATGCATATGTAGATGGACTTATTCCTTGGTCTTCCTCTGGGGACTTTTCCCTCTATTTTACTTCAATTTTAATTCAATTACGTTCTTATCAAACCTATTTTGTCCCAAGGTGTGTCCAATACATCTGGTTCTTCGTTTCTGTAAGGTCCTCTCCTCTTCTACTATTCACTAAACTTCATCATTTCTTTTATTGTTGGTACATCCATATTATCTTCAGCATCCTCCTCCAGCACCAGGTTTCGAAAGCTTCTTGCCTGTTCTGGTCTGCTTTTCCAATAGTCCCTGCTTCCGAACCATAGAATTCCACGGTCTTCACGTAGATTGTCACATGCTGCTTTCTGGTTTGATGTCAACTCTTCTTTGAACACTACACACAGCGTAAAGCATGCGTGTCGTTTAGCCTAATACCTACGGGATGCTTTTACACCAGGCATATCGCTTGATATTTTTCATAAATTTCATTTTGCAAAAAATGGTTGAGAGGCTTTTATGATAACTGATTCACGCGGGAACGCGTAGTATCTAGTTGTTTCCACAGTAAGGCGTCCATCGTCTCTGCACTCATTCCTTCTATGTCTACTCAAGCAAGACTAAGTCTATGTCTAGTCTACTCAAGCAAGCCAAAACAAAGGAAACTCGGATGTCGATATAACTAAAAGCATGTTATTTCTGTCTTCATTATTTTTCATGTGATATTCAGACCGGAATCTGAAAGCATCACTTTAAATCAAGTAATCATTATTTCGCGTGTGCTTGGGACGTTCTTCTTTTAATTTCAAACCACTCGAGAATTTTAAGGAGTTTGAAAAGAAATAGGGAAGAGAACCCCTTTGGTAATTTTCGGAGCACAACGTCAATTTGGGAAACAATGGACCTCAAAAGGGGAGGGAACTGGCCCCTCTACCCTTGGTGCGTAATTTCACGCGCTGTTGCGCAAGCGTCAACAGTGAGCTCCACCCACTCATGTATCATGCTACCGTTCCAATTGTTGCCTTCAGTTTAAATTGGCTGGGTGTACTACTCCGTGACTATTTTTCTTCTCCTCCTCTCGGGGAACTATGCTGCTTCTCCCTTATTACGTCTCTTTTTTGATTCGTCTGTCACTTTTGGGATCCTTGCCCATATTCGTACGCAACGAATATGGGCAAGAAATGCAAAGGGCCTAAGTGATGAAATTACTACGATGCTAGCGTACTAGTATGTAAATCATTGATGCATATGGAGAGGACACTTGCTATGCTGGCTAATGTTAGAAGCTGAAGCCAGTCTGCCATCCTTATTGACCCTCATTTTCCTATAGCACTTTAGGGCAATCGCACTAATTTGGCTATTTTACGATACTTTCCATCGATTACTTACTAGAAATCAGCATACACTTACTTCTTTCATGGGCATTATTCGTATTTGAATTGTTTATGTATTAAATTGATAATAATCCGCATTCCCGGTGAAAACTACGGTAAAATAGAACAATCCATAGCACTAAGCCAGTGAATATATGTTTTATGAGTTTCTTGCGCTTAAGTTCAAACAGATGGTTGGTATTCTTGCCTTACATCCGCGAATTCGTCCATTCCGTCGTGCTATCTATAGGAAAGTAAGGAGAGAGAAAGGTCAAACAATATGGTTGTTATTTCGGTTGTTAGGCTTCAGTTTGATGACGTAGTGCCTTCTCTAGATACCTCAATGATATGGACCCTCTAGCTTAATCTGATGACGTCGCAGTCATCACCGAGAAGCCTGAAGATCTGCCAGCTGCCTTGAACACAATTGATCGAATACTGCTAGGATAGAACCTAAAGATTAACAGTGAGAAAACGAAAACACTAGAATGTGGAAGAGAGAAGCTTGTACGCAGTACGGCTATATGGAGTTCGGTGGCGGCAGTGGTGCGAAGACGGGACATGACGTGAACCGATTATCGCCGATCAATATCGATTATTATCGATTGTGGCGGTTAGAGTCCATTAATCGGATTGATGGGACTGAATAACAATGGTCAATAATGGAGAAGGAAAATTACGGTGTGGAGGATGAAATATAGTAGTATTAATGAATATTGATTGAGAAATGACAGTTTGTATTGTGTTCAATTGAAAACTATAGGTAACTTAAATAAAACTTCGACACTTCGTGTCATCTTCAGGACCTGAAGATGACACGAAGTGTCGAAACCCGGGTCGTGTTATTAAACCTATAGTGGAGTATACAAAGTTTTATTTAAGTTACTATGAATTACTTCCACAAAGTCAAGCCTGGAACCATTTCCTTTGTGAAAATTAAAGATTATATCAATACAAAAATGTAAATGGTGAAATACAAAGGAAGTGATACAAGGAGGTAAGGGAACTAGCATTAGATAGGGAAGGGTGGAGGACTGCAGTCAACCAATTTTCAGAATGGTGCTGAAGGAGGATGGAGAACAATCAATGAATGAATGATGAGCCTACTGCTCGTAGGATGGTAATCATCACCAGAACGTCGTTTCAAGTGAAGGTTAAATCTTTGAAGTTAGTTCGAAGACGATATCTTGTATGATGGCGACATACATATTTTGCGAGCCCCGAAGTATATACAATAGCTAATGAGATTGTAGATATAAAATAATAAAGAACGACGGACACGCGGACAGATTTATGATTTTTTTCTACACGAGCGATTATATGCCTCGGTAGCCGCATTTATGACGTGATGAACATGTCTTACGATAGGTTGATATTCAATAAATTTTAGATTTTTTTATCGATATGCTACAATACATTAGAATCACGCGTTTACATTCGCAGTTTGAGAAACAGAAGTAGTATCTCAAGTAGAGAATGATTCAAATACTTGTGAACTGTCTTCAGTGATCTTCCCTATGAGTAGGCAACATTTGTAGAAACTGTTTTCTAAAACTTATTGAGATCCACGGTAATTATCGCTCTCTCCGTATGACCTTTCTTTTGTAAGGATTTCCAAATGATAGAAGTCGATTTGGTGTAAGATAGGATGCCCTGAGAAATTCTTGGGAAACTCCTTTGCATTCCTTAGTGAGTTACCTCTCGGAGGAATTTAAGAAGAGAGGATGAAAGATGTTCATTTTATAATAGAAATTCGATGATTATGAACAAGGTTTTTTTTGTTCGAATGAACATGCCTTTATTGCTTTTCTTGATCCTTCTAAGCCGTATGGCATGTCAGAAGGTTCCTTTATATTCATACCCAGCGGCATGTTACAAACATACTATCGAGGAAAAAAGTATAGACAGTCGAGTTTAGATGTAAATAAAAAATTTACCCGTTAACGTACGTTAAAGCGAACTACACCAAAATTTAGCTTATTCCATTTTACGTTCAATGATATGACACAATAATTTGTATTGTTTCTCTATAAAATTTGATCGTAGGTTGAACAAAAAAGGAGCCGGTTTTTTGCTATTACCACCCGAGCGCCAACTTAGAAAACCTAATACCTGATAATGGGACGAAGTCATTTCATTGTGAAAGTCGCCACTGTTCTTCTTACCGATGAAACAAAGTTCTGCTTCCGGGAGAAAACCGTCATCACTTCCTATATGGAGAATGATTAAGCGTTTTCCTGCTCCTGAAGGTGTCTTGATTCCTCCTCGCCACCCGTAAATCTCCTGTATATATCCTTGGTATTGGTGGTAGTTCTCAAAACTATTGTTCATCGCGTCTATTACATTTTCTTGCCATCCATACTTCATGGTATGATTCTGGCCACACCATGTTTCGTCTGTATAAAAAATCTTATATCCTCCGGAGCGCAGATCCTTCAGTTTCCTTAAATATACATGCCGTGAAGCAGCAACCGTCACCGACTCCATTAAAACAGGTTTTTTGTTTAGTTTTTTGAATGAAAACCCTAAATTGTTCACAATGTTTGACAGAGTTTTTCTTGACATTTCTGGAAAATCAGTTACGGTTTCTATGAGTTTTTGTTGAAGATTTTGCGTAGTCGGGAACATCTTCGCAACATCTCGCAACACCCCGCATTTTCTTCATTTTCTTTCATTGATGAGGCACCATCTAGCTGCATGTGACCCTGTTATCTAGCATGTCTCCCTTAAATATCCTACTTGCATGGCAATAGTGCATGTTTGGTGATCTTCACCCCCTGCCACACACCCTCGTGGTGGCTCGCAGGGTATTACGTAGATGTAGATCTTGTTGAAATAGAAGTCGTAAATACTTCTCCTTATAATTCCTAGAGTAAAATCGTCCAGTTTTATCTTCGGCCGCCCCGTCCTCACACACATCTTCTTACTCGGTCCACTCCCCGCATTTTCTTCATTTTCTTTCATTGATGAGGCACATCTCTGCACCGTTGTCTTCGACCTTCCAACACACTCTGACACTTTCTGGTAAATCGGATACCTCTTATTGTTACTCTTTTCCCTCTCGCTCCTAAAAAAGCATACTGCACCAATTATCATGGCGATTTCTCCCTCCAATAACTGCGGTTTGGATGACATCCTAATCGGTGAGAAAACAATGTGCAGTCAACAGTAAACAACTCTGCAAGTTTCCACAGAGAAAAAATCATCCGCCTTGACCGGGATTCGAACCCGTTCGAACCGGGGTTCGAATGTGTTCTCTGTGGAAACTCGCACATTTGTGAATTGCGGGTGACTCCGTAAAAGTGAAACTCTCTACTAGTCCCGGATAGCTTGAAATTTGTTAGTAAACAACTCGACTGTTAGTTCACTTACAAACGAATATGTGGAGATAAAAAGCACATTAGAAAAAGTAGATATGTTAAAATCCGTCCAGAGTCTTGAACTTATCTTTACCGGACTCAGTTGTCGTTTTACCTGTCCTCGACCAGCGGCTGTCGCGGTTAGGGTGGGATAAATCGTGAGGTTGTGACTCACGGGAAAGCATGGTTTCGGTGGGGCAGGGAAGGGGTTAGTTAAATGCTGAACTTTATAACAAACCAAATGTCGTACCGCTACGACCACCCAGCACGGAGAAAAAGTTGTTTCACAAAATGTACAACAGCGTATAAACAAGTGATTGCATCAGGTTAAAAATTGGTACACCTATTAAAAATATATTCTTGTAAAAGGTGTTAAAGTTTTGTTATGATCCAAATAATAATTTGGGAGTATTTGGTTTTCTAAGTTGGCGCTCGGGTGGAAATAGCAAAAAAAACCGGCTCCCTTGTTGTTCAACCTACGATAAAGTTTATAGAGAAATAATACAAATTATTGTGTCATATCATTGAACGCAAAATGGAATAAGCTAAATTTTGGTGTAGTTCGCTTTAACGTACGTAAACGGGTAAACTTTTTATTAAGATCTAAACTCGACTGTCTATACTTTTTTTCTCGATAGTAGTATCTTTGACCTATTGAAATAGAATAATTACACTACAGTTAACATATAGCTAAGAAAAAGACAAAAAATCAATATAATGACATTGTGATAATCACAATTTACCAAAAGTATGCAACAAAAATAAGAAAAAATATATCTTTGCCATAAGTGTAACAGATTATTATGAGAGATTAGAGATTCTTAATTTCTCTAATTAACCATTATTTGACCTTAAACCTTTAGAATGTGTTGTTGCTTAGGCATACTATTAAAGGTATTTGGATCAAAATATTTGGCCAACCTTTTATCAAATAAATTATAATAATCTCATGTTTTCAGTATCGGAGTATTTCGTTTAAGCATACAATGCGTATTGATATCAGGAATTTTGTACTCTTTTTTTTAATTAGTTTCACTTTGATTGACTATTTTAGCAATATTTCTACAGTTAAAACATTATATTTTGCACATAGTGATTTTAGGTCAATATTTAAACGATATATGATATATTACATTGAAATTATATTATATTGAAACGATATATTAAACGATATTCATCCACATCAATTCATTTCAATAGTCTCTTTTGGTTTCTTACTATCATGTTTAATAGAGTGTTAGACACCATTCCCCGAACTGTGATTCATAATCTCAATATACCCTCAACCATAGCAAAATAAATCATCAATTTTATGCTTGTATGTACAATATCTTTGAGCGTAAATATTTGATAAGCAACGATTCTTTTGTTTATTAACTTTGTCAATATGGTGTTGAAATTTGAAATGATCATCTATTATCATACAAAGATAAGTATATTTTTCTACCTGGTTCAGTACTGGACAATGGCAAATATCATCAAGAATAATGTTATTATTAGTGAACTCAATAGCGCAAGTTATAAATGAAGTAGCTAACTTAAATAAAAAAATGTGAATTTAAGGAATTCCTGCATAGATTATGAAGGGCGATGTATCAATTATATACCAGAATTTTTACAGAATTGGAATTAGGAATACTACGGAAACTACGAGGGAATCCTGTCGAAATTCCTTTAAAAAAGTGTTGCAATAATATGAGGAAAATCTATAGAAATGCATAGATAATTCTATGCAAAAATAATTTTAAAAGAAGTTGTACAGTTTTTCGCCAGGGTCGACAACGTAGAAAAATAAAAGTATATCTTCTCTGTACCGTTCGTGGAACATTAAGCTTCCAAAATAATTTGCGTTGAAATCTGGAGGACGTTCACCTCGGCTATTCTAACGGAAGGGTATGTGTGAGAAATCTCAATTCAGGAAATCTAGTAAGAAAGAGAAGGAGAGAGATGATTGCCGGATAAAATTCCTTCGCGTAATTGGAAGAGGGCGGAATATTATCGCGAGTGCACAGTCCGGTGTTACCGCTCTGATATCAATCTAACAGCTCTCTTTGGACGAGTCGAGTTCTTGTTCCAGTTTTGGTAATTAAAATGATTGCTTCAAAATCGAGGCTCTTGTTTCCGGTTCTGAAACCGCAAAGCTAAAGTAATTCTTTTGAGGTCCGTTTTGCAACTCAACCAATGAAAAGCTGACAGTACAGTCATTATAGTTAAATACCACGGTCATGATATGAAAATTCTCCTTTTGCTTTTTTTCAAAGTCTATATGCTATCATTTATCCAAACAGTATATCTCACGGTGAAAATGGACCAATTGTATATTTTTAAGTGTTAATTAGTTAGTTTTTAATGTTAAGTTAGTGGTATTTTTATCGCATACTCGTGTGAAGTTCTATATAAGGTGTATTTCGGCAGTTTTTATTCAATAATAAAATAAAACTCTTTTTTCATGGTTTTGAGCGTCAGAGATAAGTGTTGATGTTGGGAATTATTTACTACATTTCATGTGGAGCGATTTATTTCACCATTACTACACATATAGGTGTTTGAGAATGGCATATCGGTAGGTAATTTACAAGATCGATCTCGATCTTGTAAAGGTTGGCATGGTGTCTGAGAGCTGCCGATTTATATGCAGAAGTTCTGAAGATAGTTACTTTCATAAAAATGCACCATCACTGCGTCAGAGTTTAAACGGAATTTTTCTTCTTGTTTAGGCCCGAAATATTTTTAACTTTTGATGACACAATTCATGATTCTATGATCCTCAATGTTCTACATAAAATGAATGCTGGTTTGTCTTTTCTTGTATTTTTCCGTACTACTCGTCGTTTTCCTAACTATTATTTCATCTTTTATCTTAATTTATGATATTACGCCCTTCATTTTCTTACCATGTCCGTGTTATCCTACTAGCCATCTGAAGAACATGTAATATAGGACATATATTTATCGAATATGCATTGCGGTAGATGCTTAGTACGTTCTAGGAGCTATATTGTAATTAACTCATATAAATTGATTGAGCTTGTATACTCATGGACTGATATTTATGTTTGTTTAAAAAAGCAAGACATACACGCGAGACATGCCGTGGTAGAATAAAAGCTCCATTCAGGGATTCAATTAACCTGGATACCTGTCGAATTACTCATCCATCTAGATGACGTATCCATAATTTACGGCTGTGCGTAAATGGGGATCCTTTACCTGTTACACAATTATTTTCATGATGAATTTTCGCCGGAATGTTTTTGAATATTATATCAAGTCTGCAGTATGACTATTAACTCTTTTTAATCACAAACATGATCGTAGTTCATGTTTGTGTATGCTTGAAGTTACTTTTTTAGAATTTTACATGCTCGGAGAGAGTTTCATTTCGTGGTAGCTCGTTGATGTCACCCGCTATTTGAGCTGAGGGCATGCTACGAATCTTTCATTCCAGTCCAGGACACGCTTTTAGAGAATTCGGCCTCTTGAAATTTTCTTCATCTACCATCCTGTAACTGCGATGAAACCCACTCCGCACCAGCAGTTAACAAGCAGTGATCATCGTTAATGCATGTAAATGTTTGATTCGACCCGCAAAGACCTTTGAAATCCTTTTCACATCTGGTAAACCATGAACTTCGCAAATGACCGATGACCTTATCCATTCCCGAAAAATCTCTTGTATTGTAAATGACTTTGATGAAGCTCTTTTCCAAACCTTTGAGCGCCATAGCAAGTTTATTAGAAACCATTCTTGGGTAATATTTAAGGTAACGAATAAAATAAAATACAAGGAACATTTATTGATCAACATTTTATCGCCTCAGACACAAAATTAAATCTGACATAAACTCATTTTACACGACTTAAAAACCCACCCAGTTTTGATCGGATGGACACCAAATTCAGGAGAACTATTCGTATTATCTCGTGGTAGCTGTAATACAGCGATAATTTTGGAATATTTCTTCTTCCGACGGAATTTCGAATCTAAACCGGGAAACTGTGTAGGTGACTATGACTGTCTCTTTGGACGTTAGTTTTAGTTCCTCCGCGTGAAAAAATATTAGAATATTGGTCTAGTGCTTCGTAATGTGGAGAACAATATGTTCAGAGGCAATCCCTTATCAAGAAATATTCAGGTTGATAGGAATGGCAGAAAATAAGAGACATAAATCTTAGAGAATATGTTCAGAACCAAAGACGCATTTAAAGTCATAATGTTTCAATTTAACCCTTTCGCTGCAGCCGCGTCTCCCGATCATGAGGTTCACCATGCGGCTGAAAAGTGAATCGCCCGCGCGTAACTCTTCCTCGAGTAATATATTTCATAGAAGAAAGTCATGATATACATATTTATATCTGTTTTTTTAATTACTTGAAGATTAAGAAACATTTAAAACATTTTCTGTGTATTGTGTATTTAAAAGCAATCAAGGACTAGTGAGTAACCATGAAGCGCTCCACGGAGCCCGGGCGTAAAAGTACGTTCACAGAAGCCTGCTGTGCGAACGTACAAGAACGTTTGCAGCAGTGAAAGGGTTAAGTTTTAAATGAAAATTTTGTGGATGAATTAAATTATTCTTAGTCAATGAAATAAGACACAACTCCATATCTAAAGCTCTTTAAGATAGCTGCTTAGGTGCCTTTCTCTTCCTCTACATACTACCCTCTCAAGCCATCTCAAGAGTGTGTATCAGGGGGAGTTTTAACCAATATGTTCTCTGTATATCATGGAAAAGTTTACAAAAATAAGACTATTTACTCGTTTGCATAAATCTACATACACCTATCAGTAGGTGAAAGTTCACCTGCATATGCTTCACCACGTGCTACAGGTGTTATACAAACTAAAATTAATAATGTAGTTTGCATCTACATAAACATAAATGGATACAAGAATGATACAGGAATCATTCGAGACGTGCCTTTAGTACTCTTCATGCATAACTGGAGATATTCGAATAAAATTAAGCTGGTAAATATACATGTGTAATGTAAACTTGTTGTTAGAAATTGTTTTTAGAAAACCCGTCAGGAGGTGATATATCACCGGCATGCAGTATATCAACGAACTGGAATCTGTGACACGCATGTCGGTTGGTGGCGCGTTTAGAAAGCGACGACTGAATTAGACTTGCGAGAATATATGGTCTTAGAGTTTATAAAATCTTATTTATTTACTAATATTGAGAGAAACATGGGGATGACACGCACACGGCTTGTAATTGAATTTCAAATGAACCGTGGCACGCGTAAACGTATCGGTTCGCCACCGCTGCACTGCACTACGTATACTTATTACTCTGCAAGCCACCACAAGGATGTTTGGCAGGGAGTTCATGGACTTTGGCAGGGACTTATCAACAACATGATTTAGAGTGAAGAACTTAACTTACACCGACAAGCTCCACAATATGGATATGCTACAAATGCTACTATTAAACTACTTGACTAATATTTAATGTAACTATGTAAATGTGACATAAGAGTCATTAAGGATACATGCAAAACATGGTGTAGGTACTACTCGGGAGATTTAGAAATATTCATTAAGGGGCATATGAATTAATCAGCTGCACTACCTGTCAACTAACCTACTTAAAAGATATATTCAGTTGTCTCAGGCGTGACCTCATGGAATTTACAGTTGTAATGTAAGTATTACATTTGCATTGTAAATTAAGTAACTTCGTAATTCCACATCAATTTTATTTAAGGGTACCCGATTTTAGAACCGGCACGTCATCATCTTATGATGACGTGCCACGTCAAAACCTGGTTCGTTTTAAATAAAATTTATGTGATATAACAAAGTTTATTCATTTACAGTCTACTTCAAAGACTTAACGTAGTCATTGTGGTCTCGTATCGATCGCAAAAACGTCATTTTAAACCATACTGTTCTACAATCTATTTCTCTCATTATATTATCAAGATCAGATCTACCGTAGTATGTTGGAGTATATGTACAATTCTGTATGCTGCCAATGTCACAGAAACAATGAGTATCAATGTAGTACCTCTGGCACGTCAAGTAATGGCGAGTGGTGCAATCGTAGGAAATCACGAAGCAATGAAGTGGCCTCGTGAGGAGGAGGAGGGAACAGGAGAGAGCCGACGAAAACTAATTATCGCGGGTTAATGACTGTCGATGGCGATGATGGTGCGAAAGTGGACATTTGCCTCAAGACCCGTCTCTCTCTGACTGAGTCACATACGCGGTCCTTCCGGGCGTCTAAATTTCAGCGGGCCTCGTTCTCAGAAGTTCGGCTTTCTATAATTTATTGACGTGGATATGCAGATTCATAGGCTCCGGCCGTCCTTTTGATTGTGTTTCGGACTTTCTCTCCGGTGAAAGTCATCACACGTGAGCGGGGACGGCTAAATTAGGGAGAAATTTATTGATTTATACCAGGGGATATCAAGCATCGAATGACCAATCACTACTTGGGGAATTGTAGGTTATAACGAGTCGGGATTTCTTCGAGCATTCCTTCGGTCTGACGTGACTCAGCCTTAGGAGTAAGGAAATGTTGGACTGTCTGTGACCTTATGTATACCAGTGGCGTAAGTGTACTGACGATTGATGGTTCGCATGCAGCCTCGGAAAATATGTTTTTGTTCTCAAGAGTGAATTATGCCAAAACAATATACTTTATATAAACTAACGCTAATACAAATATCTTGGTTTTTATTCTTTTCCCCGTCTCATAACAGTATTCCGAGATTGACATTCACGAAGGAAGAATTTCTGAGATGAAACGACAATTGGCATTTACCATAAAGAAAGCGTGAGTATTGTGAATGATGCTCAGGTTTTCTCCGTTTAGTCTAAAATACAAGGGCTATCGGTTTTATTTTTTTTAAGGTTATGGTCTGATAACAAATTTGGGAGTAATCTCCTGTCATATTTTTCGTTTGTCATTAATTTAATTATATTATATTATATTAGGTTTTTTTGACTTAATCATTATTTGGATACTTTTGATTCACCACCTAAAGTTACGCAACCATATACTGTTACGTAACAAACAGATGTTACGCAATGCTATTCTGCTTGAACCTACATATCTACAACACTTTGTCATCTAGGTAATTTTTATGGCTATACGCTCAAACTACGCTATTAATGCCAGTGGGTTACGTGACCTGAAATTTTTGTACTTAATACATTCTGTGCGCATGCATTAGTATTTATTTGTATTTCAAAATAACCTACCATGGTAGTGGCTTTTACTGCGCACAATGTAATGTACAAAATATTTATTTTATGCATTAAGTTGTGAATCAATTTTTTATTGGTGGACTATTTAGTCGACCAAGATCTGAAGAATTTTATTGTTTGATAATTATTATACGGAAGCTCGGTCTTTCGTAGTAAATCTCCATCGATATACATTGATTATGCTCCATCTTTCCTCCCCGACACTGCCTATTTCTCAACTTATCTTATCATACTTTCCACAAATCGCCATTTATTTAGCCCAAAGTGTTTCGATCTTTTCTATCCAAATCGATATATCTAAAAAAAATAGAGAAGCAAATGATTATGAGATACTTGTTGAGCATATTGCGCGATCAATACAAAGAACCCTCCAATTTAATCACCTTACACGGACAGATACATGATACAAATCGATAATTTTCATATTCTAAACTTAAGAAACTTATTATTGTCGTTCCAAGTCAACAAGTTCCCAGAAAAGCGTTAGAAAACCTTAAACTCATTGTGTCTACTTTTAACGTTTACTATTCAGGCGCCCTATTTTGCGGAGAAGATTTTATTTTGACTCCTCATTGATATAAATTTTCACTATCGTGAATGGAAATTTTTCTCCCATCATTGAATAATGCAGGATACAAAAATAACATTAACTACTGTTCTAAATATTTAATTTGTAGATAGTTTTGTACCACCGAATTCGGCGTATTGTGCATTTGTAAATGAATTGAAGTGACTCCTGAGGTATGCGCTTTATTTGGGACAACCGACATAGAAGCGTTAATCATAATCAAGGACAAGCATAAAGATTAGTTATGTACAAGCATTCATGACAAAAATGAAATCATCTACTTATCCACGTGCACGTGGATAGTCTTAGAAAGTCTTTACGAAAAAATTTGAAGAATAATGGTTTGGTCCGGTGTATCATTAGTGAGCATCTCAGGAATAAGTTTGCGGATTGGGATCCATAAAGTCGTGTTCACACGATTCATGTACCTGCGTTGGTTGATGCATGACATTCACCGTTCAGCTCGCACCGTGTAAACACCCAAAATTGCGCAAATGTATGAACGCGTGGCCGTAAAATATCCTCTGCTCCATTTTGAAGCATTTATCCACGCATCTGTCCAGCCGCGGATACATGCATCGTGTAAACACGCCTTAAGGTGGCTCCGGCCTCAGGGTCATTCATTCCAGATTTTGTGAAAACTTGAATAAATCATCTTTGAAGTGTGCTTTATACACTGATATGAAAATAACATACTGTTTCCAGGCTAATTTCATTGTAATTCAGCCTTAAAAGTGGAGATTTAAACATTAGGTCTAATGGAGA
Source organism: Ceriagrion tenellum (assembly GCA_963169105.1). Lineage (NCBI taxonomy): Eukaryota > Metazoa > Arthropoda > Insecta > Odonata > Coenagrionidae > Ceriagrion > Ceriagrion tenellum. The sequence continues at coordinate 84,211,668 of OY720633.1, read as the reverse complement.
TTGCTCTGATTACAACGGAAAAACTTGATTTTGAACAGGGAAGCATAAAAAAGCTTTTATTACTAAAACTGTTCATAAAAAGCGAAAAGTCTCGGTAAACTGAATAAAAACAAATTATAGGTATCTTGCCACTCATTTTAAGTTGTTCGCGAATTACTGCCGTTGTTGAAGTCGAAATTCGGTAGTTCAATCCAGATGGCCCTACAATCGGCTCCAATGGCTGAATATTTGTTGTTATTCATATACTTACTCGCGGAATTTTTTTTTAAACATAAATTTATTCTCAATATAGTTACAGGTATAGTTCTGCTAAGCCTATGGCTTGTCAGCAGGTGCTGTTATTAGTTAACAAATATATTCACAACATTGATCTGTCAAAAACATTTAAAAATAATTATCTGAATATTTCGGTTTTTAATAGGTTGCCCATTAAAGCAGTGAGTGAAGGATTAAAAAAAAATGAATTGATAAAAGCGTATAACTTAATTTAAACTTTTTGGAAGGTGGTGTACAGTCGACAGATTGTAAATAAAGACGTCTTACCGGTTTTACCATGAATATCCAGTATCCGGCTTGACTAAGTTTCGACTAACTTAGGCAAGCCGGAGCCATCTTAAGACCAAGCGAACAATAATTGCCTCATATTTTTGAGAATTCGGCTAATGCGAGGCTGAATCTCATATTTGTACTGCTGCTAACAACGCGATGGCTAAAGAATATCTACGATGCTGAACGTCCAAGCCATCGCAAAACTAAACAAAAAGGCCGCTTTAATGAGCCAATTAAGGGTAAAATAAAAACTGTGAAGAAATAAAGCATGGATATCGCGCCAGGAAGTTTAAGTTCCTGAAAACCCTACATCTCAGCAGTTTAGTGGATGCATCAATTTTTCGGCTATAAATTTTTCGTGACCAGTGATTGACTGTTGTCTTGAATTCCGTAAACAAACAACTTTTTGGAAAGTGGTGCCGCCTAGTGATGAAAGACGGAAGTTCAAATGAAAACACAGTCGACAGATTGTAAATATACACGTCTTACCGGTTTTACCATGAATATCCATGGGTTTCATTTACAATTAATCATAATGCAGTGGATAATAAATGTAGTACTACACGCGGGACGTAATTGAACACTTTTTCAATATCGTCCGGTCTACAGATATATTTTATTCCTCTCCAAATTTAATTACACAAATGCACAATTTACTTCTTAGCACTTCGTGAATATCGCTATACGGAAATTTAATAGTAATGCGAGGTGACTTCATGAGTATTCCCCATGGCCATCATTGCAGTGCAGGTAAAAAAGAATGCACTCACCGCCGCCTATAACAGATTCTTATTTTTCAATCCAAGGTTCCTATTTTGGGTCCTCGTAGGCGCATACCCTGTTTTGCAGCGTGGTACGTGGCAAGTTCTATTTAAACAAAGCATTCTAAATGCTTTATTTTAGCCGAATGGGCTTAATTCATTCAAATTAGAATCAGAGGCTGGCAAACATCGTCGTCGGCGCACGATGGACGTTTCAAAAACCTCATATACATTTTCTGTAATAGATATTTCCTCTCTAGCATTTACAAAGTAACTTTTAGATCCCAAAAATAGCAAGATATTATTCAAAGCATCAAGTAATTCATATCTCCTCGATTGTTATTGAATATTCACCACAGTCTCACATTAGCAACAATTAAATACGTCTGTTTACAACAACAACTGAAAAGATTGTAATCGAAGTGGCGCCAAGGACTGGGTGAACTGAAAGAGGAAATGTAGGCAACACAGGCAACAATTCCAAAAATCTAAATCCTTAATATATATTCATTTTTTATTCAATACAATAACTTCATTTTGCAGTATAATGAATTTGTGAAAGGATTTCGTATTTATTGCATAACTTGGGTTATTCACTCCTTCAACGGAAAATAAGTGTACTAACTTGTATTGACGCTTCTCATTTATCCCATACTTTTTATATTTTAATGCACTTTTTCAGCATCCTTTGGCCAATTTAGACAAAAATATTATATGCACTCATTAAATAAATTATTAAATGCATACTTGTCCCAATAATATTTTTCTGTGGTGGTTGAACCCTGTCACTCAATCTTTCTTGTTTTTGGAAAGACTCAAATTGCAGGCATAAAGACCGAGCTTTCGAGGGCGAGATTTCCTGGTGAGAGTGGTCATCGGTCATTCAACGGTATTCCTGCGGTATGTTGTTGGTTTAATTATCAACCACCATTCAATGAGGGTGCATTAAGGTGTCTGGAGTGATTTATGTTCGTGTACCGAAATGAAAATTTGCGTATGTGTACTTATTTCAGATTCCTTTGGACACGAGTGAAAAACTACATCATTCCAATACAGCTTTGAGGCACTTCAACGCTATATTAACATGTACCTATAACTACATGTCATATGCCTAATTCGCGAAATTACCAGTACACATGTACATATTTTATTATACCGGAAAATTTCATATTCTTTATGATATTCATTGTTCCTAGCAAGTATCAAGGTGTCACGCTGAGTCAATTTTTCTAAAAATAAACAAAATGCTTTATAATTTTGCATAAGTTTCGAATACAGCGCTAAACGTTCTAGTCATAGCCTGAGATGAGTAAATTACGGAAATTTTCATTTGAGGTAAATTAACGCGGTTATAAGATAATTAGGATATTCACGTAATTTTCGAAAATTACCGGGAAATTTTGAAAGAAAAGGTTTGAAAGGAAAGCCAATAGCTATAGAAAGGGGTTGAAGGCATTTAAACCATTGTTATTGCTACGTTGATGCATTAGAAATCAAGAAAATTTAGAAACAAATACGGGAGCCCTCACGCAATTCGGTGTTCATTTATTTCGGGCATAAGAAATTATCGTTCAAACCATTGAAAATGATATCCTCACAAATTTTCCATAAGTAGAAATATTCCACAAATGAGTTGGTCGCACCTTTGATTAATGATTAAGATTTTATTAAATGTATATAGACTTGAATTATTATAATACATTTGTAGATATATTGGTATAAAACCTATCTGAGACGCACATGAATATTACCGAAAATTACCGTAATTTTCGAGAGCTGTGGTAAATTGCGTAAAATACAGCAGTAATTTTCAGAATGGCCTATCTCTAGTCATAGCATTCTTTAAGCATGAGATAACATGTAAAATATTATTATTTTATCATTTCAACTACTGCTGGTATGGTTAGTTCCAACTTATTAATTGATTCACTGAACTTAAAAGTGGTTCTAGTATTTTTATTCCATTTAGGTGAATGATATTAAAATAGGTTCTCAATGATCCACAATTAAGTCACTGATTACCTCAAAGTGTTATATTTTAATAACTGAGTCCCCATTTCAAGTATAGTTTGAACACTTTGCGTCTGGGCTTTAAACTGTAAGTCCTCTCAGATAAACTGAGGATTTTACACACCTGGATTGTGAAAGAAGACCCTCTTAAATATATGTTAATGAACTTTTATTTACTATTAAAAGTTATTGTTGCATTTTGTGGTTATGAGTACATCTACCAGAAAGACTGCTGTAATACCATTTCGTATAGCTTCCGTATAATAATGATACATTATGGACGTCCTAGAACGTCCATCATCCTTCTCAGAAAATGGAGGACTAACCATCACGTCCGTAGCACTCAAAGTGTTAACACCAGCTATTCATTTCTTGCATCATTTAAATATCTATATTGCATTTGAAAATATTTTTAGTGGCTGCGATACATTTAACACGTCTTTAAATATTTGAATATTGCGTTTTTCACATTTTTAGTGTCTGCTGAACATTTTAGTCATCTCTCAATATAAATGAACTATTCAATATTATTAGTGTACAATACATCTATCTCACGAATATTTTAAATGCCCGCAAATCATTTCTCACGTTTTTTTAAATGTTCGAATAATGCGTTTTACACTTCATTTTAGCATCTGCCAAACATTTCTCGCAGCCATTTGGTGCCCGAAATACATTACTCGCAGCTTTTTAATGTCTGCTATACATTTCACACATCATTTCTCCTTGGCATTACTACTTCGTCGGAGATTTTTTATTCAAAGATTTCAGTGCCAAGGAGAGGGGATGAATGCCAGTCTTCCCGTATCCTAACGATGCTCCTGGCTCAAGGCGAGGATATGTGTAATTTAAAAAGAATAATTTCTACCGTTTCCACCGGTCACAGTTTTGGCCGTCTGCCGAGAGGAGACGAGCTTTTCGACCTCTGAATGGAGTTTTTGAGAATCCCGCTCTTTAGGTGTCCCCCCCTCTTAATTGCTCCGCGCTGGCAGCGTTACAAAATTGACACGGGGCGCGCGCCTTTCAATGGGGCGGTCGTTTGTTAGACACCACACACTCGGCGACATCTCTTTTCCACTCATTTCACCCAAATGAACGGAGAAGAGCTTTTTCTTTTTTTTAATTTTTAAATATTTTTTCACGCTCTCATCCCGCGAGGATCCGTTGACTCGTCGCGTCCAATTGAGATTCATTGGCCAGAAGTGCTGCGACCTTAATTTAAGGGAATTGAATAGCTAGCTAGACAGACAGACAGCTGCGCTCTTCGCGAGAGACGCGTGTCGAAGCGTCGTGGGGGGAAAACAAAAAATCACCGTCAATTGAGCGAATCACTACTGTCTCACAGTTTAAATCTTTGACTGGACCTGCGCTACCCCGAAATCATGTGCTGTTACGACCTTTCTACTTGTTTTAATAGGAATGAGATGCGCAATTTAGAAGTTATGGATTAGACCGAAATCAATAGTAGATAGAGTAAGACATTGATGCTTTTATTTTAATTTTTTTTTAAATTTTAAAGATAATACTGCACATGCAGCATCGTTGTCAATTTAGGTGCTCTTTTAACAGGCACACAATGATACCACTACACAAAGTGCTGCCGGTTTGGACTTGTGGTAGCGTGTTCGACTCCCGATGTTTTTTTTATTTTAATATAGTACTGCACACGCAGCTTCGTTGGTACTTTTGGAGCTCTTTTAACAAACACAAAATGATACCACTACACAAAGTGGCGCCGGTTTAGACTTGTGGTAGCGTGTTCCACCCCCGATCTAAGGGTCGTAGGTTCGAGGTCAAGTGACGGAAAACTTTTCTGGCCGGCTAACTAAACTGAATTCGAACCCCCCGCTGAAAGCCAGCAGTCCGCAGCCGTTAGTGATACCAAGGTATCACTGACGGCTACTATTTGTGCACATGCTATCGGTGATACCATGTGCACAAAATAAGAAGATCGAACCGGTATCAACAATCAAAGCTTCGGACGAGAAAGAAGTTCACGAAATCGGCCGTGGTACTGCGATATTGAAGGCAACGGGGAAAATCTTAGTCTCTTAAGAAGATGCAAATATATGATACGATGACATTCCTCCCAGTAAAATATTCGGGGGTAAAATAGTCCCCCAATTGGATCTCCGGGAGGAGACTACTGGGCCGGGTACCATGGGAAGGACACATGTAATCAACACAATCACTCAAAACTTAACTCCAAGGAAAAAGAGATGCCTAATATAGTTTATTGCTATTCAGGATTATTTTCGACCTCCACAAGGAAAATGTTTATTTCGGATTAACAGGGTCGTTATAATACGAAAAAGCCACTAGAAATAATTTAAGGAGTGTTTCCAGAAGGCATAGTTATAATGTAATTGCAGCCATTACAAACAATAAAAAGTTATGGAGGTGTGAAAGACCAGTGAGTGCAAAAAATCCTAGATGGAGTCTCAAGGGTTAATATATTTTGTGGTCAAGTTGTTGAAATTTTGAGGCTATAGGGAAAAGGGATAAATATCAGTAGGGAGTAAATTTATTAGCGAGAAGAGACTGAAGACGAGCGAACGTTTAGTTGATGATAATCTAGGAGTTGGTGTGTGCAGTTTTCCACAAGTGATATGTTTACTTCACGACAAGTTTCATCGTACTACGTTGTTCTCAAATGCAGTAAAACTTACATTTCACAAAGTAAAACTTGAAGTGCCAAACAGTTGAATGCAACCCAGTAAGTCGAAACTACATAGTCGTGAATTAAGACTATTTATAAGAATGCAACATTTGCGTTTTGACCCGATTATGGAACAGTTCCACTTATTGAGGTAGATGGAGAGGGCACTCGCTATTGTGGGCAATACAAGAAGCTATAGCGTGGGCGTGGCCCGTCCGCCCACTTTGTTCACCCCGATTTTTGTTTAGCGCTTACAGGCTGTCGCACTAATTGCGCAATTTTACGATCTTTCCCAATTTTAATTTACACCTTTAACATGCATTCACCTTGCATATACTATTTATTTAAATTAATAATAATCTGCATTCCGATGAAAACTGTAGTAAAATTGAATAGAATCCATTGCACTAACTAGCCTACATATATTTCAAGATTAACTTGCCTTAAATTTCGAACAGTTGGTGGATATTGTTACTTTACATTTGCTTGCTTTCGTCCATCCCGTCATGCTATCCAAAGGATGGTAACAAAAGAGCAGCGATAACCAATATAGTTGTTATTTCGGTTGCCAAGTCACTGTTTGATGACGTAATTCCCTCTCCGTCCTCCTTGTATGTTTCCGCCTTTTCAGTCCTGAATCGTTACTTTAGAATTTATACTCTTTTACCTTAGTCAGTAAGTTTGATTGTAGATCATATCTACGTTCACGTGCCTCCCAAAAATACATCTAAAGGGTGTGCGGGAGGACATGATTCCACGCCGGGCGTGCCATAACGTAATAAGTTAACTCTCCAGCCGTAATTGGGTATTAAAAAAAAGTTTTATGTTATGTGAGGTGTACGTGGGCGGAACTTCCAAAAACATTAGGGCTTCTAACCACCATTCTATTCACACAGTATTGAGACTACGTTCTTAAATCACAAACACTATTTGTGAAAATAGTATTCTTGCAAACGTGAATTCTTTCCAACATTGTGCGTGAAACATAAAATTTACGATAATCCCATCCAGAAATGGAAAATATTAGAAGAGGAATAAAAAGGAGCATGAAAACAACTGTTTATTATTATCACTTACATTATTTTCCGCATTGATTACAGATTTTGGCATAGTCATTTGAAACTAGCCCGTCCTGTAATCTATCTCTCTTATTTTATGCAGTTGATCGAACTGCCACCGCAGCGCGAAGTTTTTTATAGCTATGTTCTTCAAAAATGCGTACAGTGCATTATTTGCGCTATGAATTTGTGCGATAATCTGTGATAAAGTTCACATAAACTTCAGTTTTTTTGCGCAAACGTGTTATCTTCTCTCACTTTTTACTGGTCAATCGCACATGCTTGAAGCAAGGTCCTTAAATCCAGGTCATGACACGAGCCCATAATGCACTCTGATTTCTCCATTTTGGGTCGGGCCCGACATTCCATAGTTTTGCATTCGTTCATTGAGTAACCAAAGGCGTTTAGCCTTTTTCAATGTAACTAATTATTGTTTAACACGAAGCTGATTTTTAACTTTTAAATATGAAAGGAGTAGGTATGCGGTACAAGGTATGTTTTTGTTTCAATTAAGAATTAAGTATTTCTAACGACAAAACAGGAACCATTTCTCACCTCATATATTGAGATGACCCTCCTCGGTGTATTTTGGTGCATAGTAATTATCTTTGTTTGTCAATAAATCACTAACATTGAGTTTAATCATAATCAAGCGTCAGTGGTTGGCAAATGAAGAATTTAACGGACAAATTTTACTCACAAACTAACCCGGCTAGAAGGGGTTTAAAGATATTGACTTGAAGGTGCTGCAAATAGCGCTACCGTTAGTGCACTTGAGTACAAATTTGTGGAATTTCATGAGATCTCGTATTATATATTTTTCATCATAAATACGCTGAATACGCATCATGAAATTACACTGGAGAGCGTGAAATATTTTCCAGACTGAAGCCACTCACTTCATTTTTTTGTTAAAATGCCAACGTCTTGAAAATAATGCATGAAAATAACTCTTTATTCTCAGCATCCGAAGGGAAATTATTTTTCGTCGAGTAGAAGGTTAGACGGTTGCATCGACCGTCGAATGAGTGAATAACGCGACATTCTCCGGCGACGAAGCCAATCTTTAAGTGGGCATGTGCAACCCTCGAATCCTGGACTGTCTGTTGATGTGTCTGAAAAGGAACAGGCTCCCGATTTCAGCGAGAGACGATAAATTTTAGGATAACGAAGAGAATTCTGCTGTGAGACTGAGCGAATTGATAAATTATGATAAAATCCTCGGGAAAATTTACAGATTAAATGTACTCTAGAATATTCTCAGGTAAATTCGTGAATTCTTCAGGTTTGCTACGCATGTGCTATCCCTTCAAGTACTTCCGTCACAATCGGCTTCGGCAATCGGCAAGATCCGGTTAAAAGCGAAACAAGTCTGCGATGGTATTTGTTAAATATGATGAGTGTTTTTCAAAATTTTATCACCGTGAATGTAATAATATAAAATGTTTATTGCCGTAGACCTTTACATCGGCCTTTCAGACTATTTTTGGTGCATAAATTTGATCACAAAAGATACAATTTTAAAATAATGATAATAAAAAAAAATTACAGATAAAATTTACATTCGAACAGTAATAATTACATGATACGCAATATATGCGAAAACCGATTGAATAACCTGCCAATTTCAAATGTGCAACAACTATCTCTTTTCACACTCTCAGTTGAAAGTTATCGGAAATGTGGAATTTAATAATTATCTTTTAAATTTTGATCTAGATTGGCATATTTTTACATCCTCTCATTCTTTTGAGCACATGCAAATAATATTTACTTCAGACGAAATACAAATAAAATAATTTCAAGACACACTAAATACACGGTGACACCGAGTGACCCCCAAGGACGCAAAGTATATTAAGAGGGTTAGGGCAACAAAAGTTGTGATCGTTGTAATTGGTTAGAGCACTCAGCACGAAATCGAGGGATCTAGGTTCGATTCCCAGTCCAGGCGAATGCTTTTTCCACAATTTCACACAAATGTGTGATCACTAGCGGGTGACCCCGTTGAAGTAACTGCGCGGATAGTTCCGTGGTTCTTTGAAAATGTCCAAAGTAATCCCCTTTGTGATCAAATTTGGGCTTTACCCAGTGGACTGTGGCGCTTAGCGCTGGCATACGGGCACCTCTGGCATCATATGCACGGTACCTGTGAGGACAACTTGCTCCTTAAAGCCCCCATGAGATTCACAGTGGAAGAGGACGCCTGGGTTGCTTAAATAGTTGTAATTATTTATTTCACTGCCTTTCATGTTCTTAGCAAGGGCCATTTTTGCCAGGTTATATTAAGTTTTGGACAACGATGAGAGGAAATGGCTTTTCTTTCGAGAAATGATGCCTTGAAAGTAATGTCAATGGTGAGCACAATTTCGTTTTTTATTGACGTTTTTGAGTCTTCGAAAGGGGGAATCGTTCGACATCCTGAAGAGATAAGTTTCTACTCGTAAACTTGCTTCATATCGGGGTGACCTATTCTTCTTGCCCATCAACCAGGTTGCTCTAGGTTAGCTCTTATCGATCAGTTTCAACATAATCTCCGTTTGCATCAGCTTCAAACATAACTCCAGCACACTTTGTTGTACGGCAGTAAAACTTGAGTGCGCCAGGATTAACATAATTCAGGGCTAAATGCTGTGGGTATAAGTCTCTGATAAGTGTTTGCGGTAAAATTCGGAGGGATAGGGTTAGGAATGAATAGTAGATGAAATAATAGGAAATAGATGCTTCGGTGTTGGGCGAATGGAAAACGAGCGTGCTTCGCTATTTTAGCCATGTTGAGAGAAAGAGTGAGTGTCGAATTACGATGCAAATTAATTTGAGAGTAATTCATGTCGACTTATAGAGATTTTACTGGTAGTATAATTCCCAGTGCAGAGAAAGGAAGATTAGTGACAAAAATACTTCTAGGAGCTTGCAGCTAATGAAGAAACACATATAATAAATATAATAAGGAGTATTACATTATTTTATAATTTTTTAAACAATTTGTAACAGGGGAATGAATGGCATGGGAGGAAGGGGTTGACCGAGGATGTCATAGGTGAATTTGGTAGGGAGACTTTACGCGCGAAGTAGGCTATGGGGCATGCCTAAAATGAAGGTTCCTCCTTTAAAAAATGCAGAAAACTATATGTGTCCAGGAGATAGACCAATCAAAGGTCTTGGGATAATTTATTGTGAAGTCTGAATGTTTTTGCGACTTCTAAAAGTATAGTTTATGAAAGCGTTTTTGGAAAGACATGAAACTTAGTCAAATGTGTTTGGACAAGTGAGGTGAAAGTATGAGAGAGAAATTCGGATATGACGAAGGATGCCAGAATGAGTTGGCGATGAAAGGAGGCTGTTAGTGGAATGAGGAGTCGACGCAGAACATGACCTTAGGTGACATTTTAAACTAAATGGCATGTCGGGAGAAGTGATGGACGGGGAGCGAGCGCTTGGGTAAGCGAGGGAAGTTAAAATAAAGTGGGGCATTTTAGATTGCTAGAAGGATGACAAGTAACGCCGAAATTCGGAGCGAATGTGAGAGTCGTTTTGTAAACAGAACTAAGAGCATAGCACTCTACATGATGACTCAAAATTCAAGTCCTGGGCGAAAGTCAAAACAGTTTCCAGATTCATATGGTAGGCAGGGTGACTATCGCCCCGGTTGGGTTCAAAATTGTGCTGCGGAGAATTTGCCAAAATGTAAATTATGCCAACGCTGAATATGTGACGTGTTTGAGGTGATTGGAACGATGTTTTTTAAGGATGAATCTGCGCTTCGAAGTACTGTTTTCTTAAAGATATATATTATTTGATGCAATAAGTAACTTTCGGCTCAGTGTTGCCTTGTGTATTTTTTACATTTCATTAAAATACTCATTGGGTGAAATCTTACGCGACAAAGCGTTAAACCGTAGCTTTTACCTCGTAACGAAAGCCAGTAATTATACTGACTCCTGCCACCATTGCTTTTGTGTATGATTCGATATCATGATTTTTTTAACGAACGGAGGGGAGGGTATCAGGCTCAAAACATTTAGTAACGTGTATTAAATGCCATATTTTGAAGTTGTTTACTTAGAAATCTGGTAAAAAAGACAAACAGAATAAGTTTCCCTTGGCAACATTGCGACATTCGCTACAGTATGGCTGCTATTCTGAATGAAATAGCGTTAACGCTATCTGCCAGAAATAGCTTTAGTTACGCTTTTGATTCGAAGAATAACACACTATTCCTTGAAACAAAAGCGTAACGAAAGCTATTTCTTTAATGGGCAGATAGCATTAACGCTTTTTCATTCAGAATAGCGGCCTATGTCGGCTATGTGCTTCGACGAAAACCGGAAGTCTTGTCATTTAAACCTGAATACACGTGTTGTATTATTCATGGTCTAAGCTGAAAAAAATATATTCGGTGCCTCAATATCTAGTGCACGTTGTACAAGTTTTTGAACAATTTTATATGGGCAGAATTAGATAGTAAAAAGGTATGTGACGAGATAACGTCTAAATGCCGTAAAGCCACGTATTTCATTGTTAAAGTTCATCATTTTTAAACCAAAATTTAAACAAAAAAATCGTTAAATGACCTATGGCCTAATAGTATTTTTACACCATCCGGTGGCCGAAATCTTACTTTATAATATTTGTCCAAATCAAATAAGGTTATCGGGAATGTCTATAATAAAGGTTTATGCTTAAAGTAGCGCGCGAAAAAATAATGTGCTAACTTAGAAAGAGAGAAAATCTATACCCAATAATCGCTGTGCCAACGAGTTCGTCCACAAAGACGTATACAGTAGGTTTTGGCCAGTTTTTTTTTTTAGCTTTTTTTGGCCGAGTTTGTTCAGCCCACTGTACATCGTGGGTATGACTGTTTGTGCTCGTCAATAATTGAATTTTGACTTGTAGTTTTTGGAATCTATATAATTGGTGTTACCTAAGTGCGTTAAATTAATTTGTTTTGATTACTTGAATCCCACTCATTGCTGTCATTTAAATCCCAACCCATCTTGGACGTGATCAAACATACAGTAAACCCTTATAGACCGAGGTCTAACAAGGCGCGATTTCGAAGAGACGCAGTCACAGTTATCAAACCGATTTTACAAGACGCTATCGCTCTTCTCGCTAAGACGTGATTTTAGATGCCGCGATCGGAGGAAACTTGTGAGACACGCATCATTTGTTTATTGGTTTTAAGGATTTGGAACGATGTTTATGTGGAAAACCTGTCGAATGAAAACTAAACTGTGAGTTATTGAGATCATAAACCATGACAGTCACTACGAGCATTTTGCTACGATGAGCTAGTGTTAATATTTGCTCTTTGTTAGCGGTGACGACTTCTATATTGGTTGCGATCGAAGTTACACTGTGCTTGTTCTGCGAGCTTCTTGGAGGTAAGACTTGTGTGACAGTGTAGCTGTTATGTTTCTCTCGTTCTCAACAAGCACTTTATATTTTCTGGGCTTTTTCCATCGTTGTATCATCTCATTTCTTATTTAGAATATAACTTAAAGCCTGGCGTTAATCGGCTACCATGAGCGGAAGTCATTTTACACATTTTAAAGGTAAGCAATTCATTTAAGTTTCGTATCTAATTCTTGTTATGATTGACGCGCGTTTTTACTTTCCTTACCCGCTGTTCTATGAAAGCGCAGGAAGCCTAGATTTAGTTTTTCTTATAGTCAATAGATGGTCCGTCAGAAGTAATAGATGATTATTCCATCCTTAGTGGTCTCACCAAAATCTTCGTGTGTAACGTCGAGCAGAAGTTTACTTTTTAACATTTTCCGTTGAAGCACTGAACCCTGAGGACACCCGATCAATGAGATCTATGGTAATTAAATGATTTATTGAAGAACAAACTTCATGTTTTAAAAAAGGGCCTTTGATTAAACTGTACGTCTTTCCAAGCAATAAACGGAAAAAATCTCTGGTTGAGATTGCACGATTATGAAATGATTTTACGCAATACAGGCTAAGAGATTGTTCATTAAGCAAAATGAAACATTGTGTTTAATTGAAGGAATGGAACCCTCATTATCCTTGTCATATTAGTTTCATAAAGCTCGCTTTTTCAAGACGTAACGATTGCAGGGAAGCTAACCTCGCGCTGTGTGAGGGCTTACTGTTTAAGTAGATAATAGTGTCCGACCTTACTTGAAGGAATTCCTTGATATCAGGGATAAAAGAATTAACATTGCAGTTCCACGTAGTGCTGTTTAAATCACTGCCCCTCTCAGATGGGTATTTTAAAGCAGAAGAACCAACGAAGTATTAATTATTTTAATTGAAGACGTATTTTTTAGAATGTTCATTTGATATAGAGTAAAATAATCACGCATCTGCTCCATGGAAATGATAATAATGCGGTTCCCCTATTTGAAATAACTGGAGGGCGTTTTCGACTCAAAACGAGGACTTGTCACCAGACGAGCGTATCTGGGCCACATGTCTGAGTAGAGGAGAGACGGATTGGAATATTGCAGACGGGTGATGCATATGTTGAAGTAAAAAAAACTGAGAATACTCTTTCCCCTTCATTCTCGAGAGGAAAAGAGGAAAGAAACGAGCAACTCATCTATAAATGAACTCTGCTCGACAATGCATTTACATCGTCTCCGCGTGAGACGAACAGTGCACCAAGATAACTTCCTTGCAAACCGCATGGGTTAAAGAGGAGAATGCATGTAACCAGACGGGTCGAAGCCGTCGGAGAATATTGTAGCGATCACAATGCGCACTCGGCCATGTTGAATGGATTAGTCTATTATTCTGTTAACACTCCGAGAACAAGGTTACCACTAGTGCGATTGTCGTTGTACCGCAATTAATTATCGAGGAAAATTCATTTTGGTAATTGTAAAAAAGCACTCTATTATCCATTAAAATTTATGGACGAATTGTGCGCGATGGCTATGTTAGATAGCAAATGTAGAGTAGTATACTTACTGTACTGTAGTACTGGAGAGTAGCAAATGTCACACCTATATTCAAAAGCGGCGACAGGGAAGACCCTAGTAACTATAGGCATATTTCTCTCACATCCATTTCCTGTAAGGTATTTGAACACATAATCGTAAGCTCCATTATGAGTCATTTAGATAGGGAGGAATTGTTAATAAATAACCAACACGGATTTCGAAAGGGTAGATCTTGCGAAACCCAATTGGCCCTCTTCGTTCATGACATCTTGCTCTCGGGTGAAAATAATGTTCAAGTTGACGCGATATTCCTCGATTTTAAGAAAGCTTTCGATAAGGTAACTCACGTTAAGTTACTCTCAAAACTAGAAGCATATGGAATAGATAAAAACATTATTAGTTGGATCAATCAATTCTTACATGGGCGGGAACAAAGGGTTGTCATAAACGGTATCATGTCAAACACAGCGTTACATCGGGTGTTCCTCAGGGAAGTGTAATTGGTCCACTTTTATTTCTCTTGTACATAAATGATATTAGCAACGTCGTTAAAAGTAAGCTTAGACTCTTGGCAGACGACGCGGTTGTGTATAGGGATATTAACAATTCCGAAGATAGCGACTCGTTAACAATCGACCTACTTGATATTCATGCTTGGTGCGAAAAGTGGCAGGTGGAACTAAACATAAAAAAGTGCGTAGCAGTCAGCTTTTGGAAAAGGAAAAATAGGCCAGGTAAGGCTTACAGAATTAATAATACGGAAATTATTCACGCCGAGTCTGTTAAGTACTTAGGGGTCACAATTACTCACGACTTATCTTGGGGAAAACATATTCGGGAAATATGCGGTCAAGCATACAGGAAGCTAGGCTTTATCAAGAGAGTACTCGGAAAATGTGATGAGAAAGTGAAAGAACGTTGTTATTTTTCAATCGTTAGGCCTCATCTGGAATATGCTGTTAGTGTATGGGATCCATACGAAACGGGGTTGATATCAGAGTTAGATCGCGTACAGCGAAGAGGAGCTAGGTTTGTGAAACGATGCTACGATAAGTTGGCTAGTGTGTCTGGACTGTTAGAAGAATTAGGATGGGAATCGCTATCACAGCGTAGATTAAATTATAGGCTTAACCTCCTAAATAAATTTCAGGAAAATCATTTTACTGACGACGTAAAAAACATACTATTAACCACCTCGTACTACGGCAGATCAGATCGCGCCAATAAAATTAGAGAGCTAGATTGTAGAACCGATAGGTATAAAATGTAATTTTTTCCGCGTACCATTCCGGACCATAACAGCTGTGATCGTCGTCATGAATAGTTCGAATTGTGACATTATGCAGACAGTAAATCTTTTTCTTTATATTCTCTTCGTTCTTATTTATGCATGATGTAAATGTTGATGTTCTTATTTATGCATGATATTTTGAATCTGTAGTAGTAGTCCTTGTACCCCTTGCACGTTGGAACGATTGACGATAGAATGTTTCTTGGGTATTAGATTGTTAATTGGCGCTTTGCATGTGTGGTTTTAATGTAGTTTCGGTGTTCTACCGTATCATTCATGCATGCCTGGTGTGGAAGCACCCCCTGCCACACACCTTTGGGTGGCTTGCTGGGTATGACGTAGATGTAAATGTAGATTAGGCGCAGTGATCATTTTTGTAAAATAAAAACATGCTTAACTTTCGTACACTAAGATGTACACGTATTTTACACTTTCATCTTCTATCTTCTTAAATCTACCTAATCTATTGATATTTTTGCTATTTTGGAAATGATGAAGGGCCAATGAGAAAATGGGAGAGAGGGAACTGTCCATTTGATTTTGCTACCATGTTTTAAAAATAGATCAGCGGCTGATTCTAGATGTCTCCTACATAATTGATAGTTCTCTCTCCTTTTGCAGAGATTTTTATCGAATAGTAGCTCGCATTGATTTTTTATTATTTTAACTTAATGAATAGTGGATAATAAACGCCTTTGAAGACCGCTAGGGGGAAGAAAATGTAAAGCACATGAGAACTTTGGTCACGTTTGTTTCTTAATCAATACTAGATATACCAGACGGGTCATTTCCATCCACTTCAGAGTTTACTTAGCTTCTGTGGTTTATTTTCTGCGATATTACGTGAAAAGTACAAATTAAATTGCGTTGTATTCATTTATATTTTACAATACTTTACTACTTTAAAGGAGTAACTGAGAAAGGTGTTTTGTAACAACAAGTACTTACCGAACTTATTGCTCTCCTTTTTATGCCTGGAATGAATTATTTATATCTGGTGAAAATTTATGGAGCAGACGTTATACCAGGAAACAGAGGTCTTGTCTTCTTTTAGTTGACTTCATTGTTTTAGACTTTCTGAAAAAAGCGAATGTATCTTAAGTCATACTAGTGTAAGGTTCAGTCTTATATAATGTATCTTCTTCAATTTACACCAGGAGAGTGAAAATTCTTACTCATGGTAATTTAGCTTGTAAGAAATGTATTTTTTTTTAAATAATTGGAGTGCCCTTTTTAAAACTTTTTTGTCGGATATTTTGGACGGTGCTCAACGTAAATTTTAACTTCATCTGCCACCCTGTCCCTTACTTTGTCACTGTACTGCGCACAACACCAACAATGTTTATCAGATGGCATTAGACGATGCAAATATTAGGAAAAAAATGGATCATGTTGATCCACACGGTATATCAAGAAAATTAGTCATCCTGTGTACATACTCTTAAACTATGGCATGTAAATCATGCAGAGTAGTCTCAATTTAGCTCTCACTCTTTTGTTGGATGACATGAACTTTTCATCCGATATAGTGCGTTGTTCACTTTGCGATCCAGTTGCTTTCCGCTGACGCTGAGCTCCCTCTTCTAAACAGATCGGGAGGAGAGTTAATTTAAGGAGGAACCATTAAGATTATATATCTATAATCTATATAGAGAGAGCACTACGCCATCAAACTGACAACAGGAATAACAACCATATTGCTAATCCCAGCTCTCTACTTACTTTCCTATGGACAGCACGACAGAATGGACGAATTATCAGATGTAAAGCAAGAATATTCACCATCCATTTGAAATTTAAGGCATGTAGATTAATAAACGTACATTGGTTACTTAATGCTATGGATTCCACTCGATTTTACCGTAGTTTTCAGAGGGAATGCGGATAATATTTAATTTAAATAAATAAAATATGTAAGGAGAATCCACATTGAAGATATATGGGCGTGATGATTTCTATTAGGTCATCGATGAAAAACAAATTAAAATAGCAAAATTAGTGCGTTATCTGTGAGCACTAAGGGTAAAATGACGGTCAGCGAAGATGGCGGACTAGCTTCAGCTTCTAACTTTGGCCTGCATAGCAAGTGCCTCCTCCGTATACCCAAATGGGAGGAACCTGTTCTTCGAAGTACTGTGTCCTTAGGATGTACAAAATTTGGTGTAATGAGTAAATTTAGGCTAAATTCTGCATTCACTATATTTTTTCAATTTCATGTAAACACTCCTTCGAGTAAAAACACATGGGAAAAAGCGCTAAACCGAAGCTTTTGCTACGTCACGAAAACCAGTGACAGTACAAACTCCCACCTCCATTGTTTCATTTCCGCATTGACCGCATTTCGGCTGGATTTAAAATCATAATTTTTAATAAAGAAATGAGGAAAGGGTATAATTATCTTCATGCTGAAAAAATTTAACAATCCTATAATATTAAGCGACCAATATTTGTTTGTATGTTGACATGTTTGCTTTTTTCCCCTCCAAATTGGCTCGAACGATTTTTGTTAAATTTTGTATACAAGGTTTTTTGATGCGCGGAATCCAATGCGCTAGGTCTCATCCTTGTAAAAAAACTGCAAATTGAAAATTATATAGATACATTGCAAAGGCCGTATCACGAGTCTTTCTTTTCAAAAGCTCTCGGACGAAAATGTAAATCATGTTTACAGGGGGTCACTCATCTTTTCTTCCGACTTGTCCTTATTATAATAATGCGTATACATGTATTATGAAAACACATGCTTCTGATTTCGTCTCGAGCGGTTTCAATAGAGTGACGGGAGACCGACCAGCTGAAAGTTCGAATGGATCAAAATCAATGATAAATCACGTTTGACGGAAGTAAAATTTCAAAAATCGATTAGCAAATTTATCTGACAATTATTTCATCATATTCGTACTCCGAATTTAATTCCGAGAACAATGGATTTCGAGCAGTAAAAATGGTTGCATTCCTGAATGGCCAGAATTCGCAGAAGCAGCTCGACTAATGTTTGATGATGGATCAGCTTTGGAACACTTAGCACAAGATCGACCTGACTTGGTGGTTAGAATTGCTAAGCTCAAATTCAATGATTTAATCGACGAACTTGACAAAAAACAAATTTTAGAATAGTGGCTGCTTTTGTTTATGCAACAGTAACATCATTTTTTATGCATGGGATGTTATATTTAGCATTCTCTAGAGTCTAAAAAAGAAGTGGCTTAAAAGTTCTTCTACCATTAGGAAATCCTTGAAGTGTTGAGTAATTTTAACAACAGCAATACCCATAGCAACAACAATAGTGGTAACAATGATGAAATCTTTGAAAATATCGACCATCATGATTTCTAGGGAGATTTTAATATTACTGAATAAAAAATAGATTGATACACCGTTTCATTTATTTTTAATATCATCTATCCTTTCATCTTCTTAAAATATTTCTAACTTGCATAATTAGTCATTTTATTAATTTCACAAATAGAGCTGACAATGCTACATTAGACATTTAAATTTTCAATTTTGTTCATATTTGTTTGGATGTGAACGCTGATATAGCGTGTGTGCGTGTGAATTTAATGTGGCGGGATGGTGAACATTAAATATTGAGATTAATTAATTTGAACAGATTCTTAATAATTTTAATCTGAGATATATAAAGTAAACTGAGTCACATTAAATACTTCATTTTAACCATCCGTATCGCTGAATTTTGTAACTTATTCATTCGATTGATTATTTGGTGTACATTCATGTTGATTTTAATTCTAAAAAACCCTACCGAGCGAAGCTCGGTCACGTGGTACTGTATATTAAATGCCTAATTATGATATGCGTTGAAAAATAGATTTTGTCGAACTAGGTGAACAGCAGAAGTTTCCCTTGGCAATGTTGCCACATTCATCACAATTTTTTTTTTCGTTTTTGACCTTTGTCGAGAAAGTGTTCTTACGAAAACCGGAATCCTGTCATATTAAACCTAAATACTCGTGTCTTATAACCAATAACCTAAGATAAAAAAATATATGAGGTACCTCAATATGTAGTGCATATTTTACAAGCTTTTGAGAAATAGTTAGTTAATAGAGAAGTTATATGAAGAGATGCCATCGCACTACCATTAAGGCACTGTATTTCAGCTTTAAAGTCCATAATTTTTAAACTAATGTATCTTCGTTAAAAGTTCGTTTTCGCTCATCACAGCGTCTACTATGTGCTCCAACATAAACCAGAAACCTGTTATTTTAACCAGTAAAATCGTGTCGTATAACCAATGACTTAAGATAAAAATAATATATGAGGTACCTCATTATGTAGTGCATGTCATACAAGTTTTTAAACAATATTATTCGGGCTGAAATTGAGATAAAATAAAATTGTTTGAAGATATGCCGTCGCACTGCCATTAAGGCAGTGTATTTCAGCGTTAAAATTCACCTTATGTAAACCAATATATTTCAGTTGAATGACGGATGATCTAGTGATATTTTTACACCATTCGATCGTACAAGTCTTACTTTACAATGTATGAAAAAATCAAGACAGGCTTTCGGACATGCCTAGAATGAACGCTCCTCATTAAAAAGCTTCGATGATCGTATCCGCCATCGTAGTTCTAGCGCTGATATCCCGTAAAGGCGTCAAATATGAATAATTAATAGATTTTAATTGATCTTCGGTGCGCAGAATACGTTTCCGGTTCATAGAAACTAATTTTTTGAATGAATTCGATAACTACACACGTAAAACATTCGGACATAAGTATTATGAACCAACAGAATGCTCCCTACGGGTGGATGAACGAAAGTTTCGCTGGCGTCCGTAGTTCAATTCACCGTTGTTCGTGTACGCTAACTTCAGCAAAGCGAATGGTGAGATCCCCATATTTCTCTGTAATTTAACTAGCCAACAAATTGAAATTGACTTCAAGCATTGGGATAGTTAGAGAGGTCACTCTGCTATCAAAATTAAGCCTGACAACCGAAATAACAGCCATATTGTTAAACCCTTCTCTCTCTTTACTTTCCAATGGATAGCACGAAGAAGTGGACGAATTAGCGGATGTATAGCGAGAATATCAACCATTTGTTTGAAATTGAAGGCAGGTAACTCTTGAACCATACATTGGATGTTTGATGCTATTGATTCTACCATTTTTTTCTATCATCTATCAATTTTACCATAGTTTTCATCGGGAATGCGGATAATTTTTAATGTAAAGAAATAATCAGAATAGTTAAGGAGATTTCTAATTATAAAAGTAAGTGCATGCTGATTTCAATTAAGATGTCCATGGAAACAGTAAAATTACAAAAATAGTTCGTTTGTCTGCATGGCGCTTTAGGAAAACGATCTGTCCGCCATCCTTGTTAATCCCGATTTTACTTTACTGCTTATGGGCTTACGCACTTACTATGCAATTTTATAATGATTTCCATCTGTAACTTACTATTAATCACCGCGCATTCATATCTCCAATATAGATTCTCCTAACGATATTTTTTGCGGAAAATATACCAGCAAAATACGTAAGAAGAATCCACAATAAAGAAATAAGTGCATGCTGGTGATAGTAAGTTACCGATGGAAAACAAAGTAAAATCGCAAAATTAGTGCGTTATCCCGCAAGCGCTATAAGAAAACGAGGGTAAAGGAAAATGGCGGACTGGCTTCAGCTTCTAGCACTGGCCAGAACAGTAAGTTCCCTCCGTATACCTCAATGAGTTCAAGCATATGCAGGAGTGTTCCCATGATGGATGCGCCCGCTCTCTCGCTCACTACCCGCTCAATCACGGTCTTCGGGTCGCAACATACTCACTACTTTGCGATTGGTACCTAGTCGTAGTTTTTCGCGTCCAGCGCTATTTTTCTGCCTGAGGAGACAGAGAGAGAGATGGAGAGTCCTCTGGAAGCTCCGCGAGTGAAGGAATTGGAGCTCCCATTCACACTGATTTGAAGGACTGATTTTTCGGTTGGACCCTTTTAGACCATAGCGTCGCCGCTCTCCTTTTATCCATCAACAACACCTCTGCCCGCATGGAGGTGAACACTCCGACGCCTTGAACCTTTTGTTGAGTCCCATTCCCTTCCCTTTCCTCCTCTTCTTCTTCTTTCTCCTCCTCCCTCCTGCGTCCTGCCCCTCCAGTCTACTGCTGCCCACACAGACACACATATCCCGTGGACACTCCATTTCCGCCCGCCTGTTCTCCCTTCTTCCCTCCTCCGACCTTCTACTCCTCGCCAACCCTCCCAGTAAGCTCCCGAACTCATTTCTCCATCTCCCTGTCTTTATCCCGGCATAAGCGTCCCTTCCCCCATCCCTTCCCTTTGCTGGGAACCTCCCCAACCTCTCATGTGTACCCTACCACCACCTTTTCCCTCTCTCCTTTCTCTCCCTCCCTCTCTCTCCACCGCCACGTCTACCTCAGTCCACACCGCCTGTCACGCTGACTCTCTTGAACGAAAACTCAAAAGGCTTAGCTTGGCAGGCAACAGCGGGTGAGAGAGGAGGGGTGGTGGGTGAGGGGGGGGGGAGACTGTGGGGGAGGGGTAATGGGATGAGATTGGAGGGAGTGTCGGATTTCGGACCAGAAGGAGGAAGGAGATGATTGAAGGGGTCGGCCAGCGGGGGCCAGAGCTCCTCCGACCAGCCATATGCAACCCCCCCCTCTCCCGCATGGGTCAAAGTTTCCTTCCACAACCCGTTCTACCTCTTGGGAGGCCTTTTAACACCGTGAGGAAAATATTTGCCAAGGATGGGATGCGATTGTAAAAATACGAGAATCATTTTCTGCGAGCAGAGTGGTAACCCGGTTATTTAAAAATCAATATCCTAATAATGAACCGAATTTGCTATAGGTATTTTTAAAAACTCAGCGCCAAACCAATGGACACATTTTCAAATAACCGAAGCATTTTGATTCGCAATGATATTATGGGTGAATGAGGTGATGGCAGCCTGAATGATTCCTCTCTAAGAAACTTTTGTAGGAGTTATAGGTACTTGATTTATTTTCCAAATCCCAAAGAGGGAATTTGAAAGCATAATTTCAACAATAAGTAGGTACTGACTTTGATAAACTGATACGAGTATAAATATAACTAGTTTCAGTATTTAGAAAATAACATCACCACAAGGAGTTAACCTGTAGCGGAGTTTATCTAGTTTGTCCTTATACATCGTTATTCTTGGTACTTGATGCCTTTTGGGATAGCTTCCGCGTTCTGCCATATTTGGTGACGAAAGTTTCGCGAGCGTTCCAGCTCGCTTCTTCAGGTCTGAAGAATCTCCGAACGCTGAATTTCGGGCTAAGTCAGGTTTGAACTGTAAATAAAAGGTTGCATGGTATTATACTTCCGTAATTCATGACTCAAAATATGACCCACTTCAGACCGGAATAAGTGAGCTGGAACGCTCGCGGAACTGTCGTCTTCGAAAATGACACTACGCGGAAGCTATTCCGAAAGCCACCATGTTCCGAGTCCACTCCGTGGCAGCTTTCACTACAACACAGCGATATTCTACCTCCATTCCTTGAAATCTGCCATGAGGGCGTTCCGAGTAATCCAGTAAAAATTGAGAGAAAACTCTCCCTAAGAAAATCCCACCATAGTCTGGGTTTCCGGGCGGTTTGGGTCACTTGGGATCCTCTGCTAACCGCTTCGGTCCATCAGGCGGACCATTTCTTGTATTTTTTTCTCTCTCCTCGCCTTATTTTTACTTCACTCGCTCATTCATTCATTCGACAGCGGGGCAAGCAGGCCGGGGCCGTCCATCGTACCCTTGGCGGCACCCCCTGGGATCTTTTGTGCGCGCTCGCCTCTACCCCTGATTCTCTCGGAAGGCCGGCGCGTGAGTTTTCGTCCCACCAGAAGCAGAAGGTCGGCTGTTTGGGGAGCCGATTTTGACCCTTCCCGCCCTTCGTAATTTCGCGCACACAAAAAAGAGTAGAGAGGAGAGAAATGCGTATGTAATTGAATATTCCGACCCGACACCCTCGGATTTTCCGCGCCAATATGCCCGACGAAGCGTGTCAAGGAGAGCAATAGCAGGAGAGCGACCGGTAGACGACCTTTCTTCATCCTTTAATAGACCCTAGGGCGGCACGCTTTCATCACGCGTGCCCATGTTTGCAAGCTCGCACGGTTCCGCTCGACGCGTCGGGTGGGGTGAATTCGAGAAAGAGTCGAAGATTTCGCCCAACTCGGACAAATTTCATTGCTCGATGAAAAAAATGTTCGAGGCGGATGGAGGGGTTTTTGTTTTTGTACAAATCTGCGTGAAACTTTGCATTCGTGTGCGTAGTAGTAATGTGTAAATAAATGTGAAAAAAGCTGTATGCTACCTATTTGGTTTCTTGGCTATTTTATGCTATTTTTACTCGTAGCCTTATGGCAGTTGACATATATATTTCGGAATAATTCGATGACATATGAACGGATTTTCTCCTCAACGCGAAATAATGCGTTTCGCATTGTTGTGATGGTGGCCAATAAATATCAAGGTATATATATACTAGGTCGAGTAAAAAAACACGTAAATACCCATGATCTTCGCTTAAATTTTGCTATTTTTTACTCATTGTCAGTTAAAAAGTGATGAAAATGTGCTCTCTCTGTCCCAAGATCGCTGATGCAGCCACGTCAAGGGAATGAATTCTATGAGGGAGATGTGTAAAATTACCGATTTAGACTTGTGATCGAGTGCGTGAGGCAACACTTTGTGCAAGTGAGATATGTTAGAACAAACAAACGACTTAGTACTCTGAACTCCGGGTAAAGTCCGGTTTCAACTGTAAATATAGGTAAGGTTGAATGGAGTCATATCCCAGAGTTTCATATCTCAAGATACAGATTCCTCTTCTCTTTAACTCATAGTTCTTAGAAATAGAGTGTTTAGACTATGAAAACAATTGGTATGGGAATCGCAATCAGGTTTGTAGGCCAAAATTTGGACTAAATACATATTTGGACATGACCATCACGACGTTCCCTTACGAGGAGTCAGAATAATTTTCGCTGTCTACTTCTATGACTATTGCTACTATTACTTCCATGACTGACATATCATTCATTCATTTTGGGCTTAAATGAGCAATGCGATTTTTCATTTGGATGATTCAATGTGAAAATAGATTTCGCCCTCAATGATGGAGGATTCCTTTAAAAATATCACAATTCACTGTAAAAACAGAATTTAGTAATTTTTAAAACAATTAGTATTTTGGCGTTGGGATGGAATTGAATATTTTTCTTACCTAAATAATTATTGAAATGGGCCCTTGATAACTCGTCGGCCCCGGTGGCAAGGGGTAAAGTCCTCGCCTGCTAACCCGAGGGTCGCGGGTCCGAGTCCCGCCTGGGTAGAATATTATCAGCCCAGGACATGGGCGTTTGTATCTCGTCCTTTGATACTGTTATTCACCCGACGTAAATTGGCCTAATGTGCTGTATTCGGAGTAGTGAAAATAAATAAATTCCTGATTCAGTCACCGTAGAAGAATGATTTCCAGTGGAAGGATGTGGAAATGAATGATTTAGATTAGTGAGATGAGGTTTTCAATAGAAACGAATAATAAATGATTGAGACAGAGATAAATTACGGAAATTGTGAAGATTTTTTAATTAAATAAAAAAATAACTATGCAACGTTTCGTTTGGTTTGGTCTAACTTTTTTAACCTACCCTAGGATAGTTGATCGATTACCACGTAGATCAGGTGAGCCAAGGTCTAACTCGAATATCAAAAGTTAAAATTGAAACTCCTTTTATTTGAAATTGGGATAGTCATTGAAATAGGTTTTCCAACCAGCACGTTTGGCTAATGGTAGAAAGATGGCATCGTTTACCTTGACTTTCAGAGATTATAAAACTATTCCTGATGTATCAAGACGAATGGCCTAAGTATTCGTATAGTACATGAAGACGATTAAGTTTAGTGACAATGACTATGACTCCGATTTACTATTTCTTATAAACATTGAACTATTGACTGCATGAGAAGGTTCAAATGAAGTATGGGTTAGATGCTAGTAAAACGTCTTGATATTCTGGTCTTCAATGACCTAAACAAATAATAATTGGGCTAAAAGTCCAACGGGAGTAGTTGCGGGTAACGTCTTATAAAGATTATCAGCATTTAGAGCATGCACTCTCATTTATCAATAGTATAATACTCTCTTTACTCCTCAGTAATTGTGTCGATAAAAATCGCTTATTTATGCCTTGTTGTGATTACCATGCCTTATTTTGATTATCAATAGTATAATACTCTCTTTACTCCTCAGTAATTGTGTCGATAAAAATCGCTTATTTATGCCTTGTTGTGATTACCATGCCTTATTGTGATTATCAATAGTATAATACTCTCTTTACTCCTCAGTAATTGTGTCGATAAAAATCGCTTATTTATGCCTTGTTGTGATTACCATGCCTTATTGTGATTATCAATAGTATAATATTCTCTTTACTCCTCAGTAATTGTGTCGATAAAAATCGCATATTTATGCCTTGTTGTGATTACCATGGACGACCTCATATCGTGTAGGTACAATGAAAATATGCCATAAAAAATTAGCAGTTCCATCTGCGGCGGAAATTTCTCGTATCCTCAGCCGTTTCTCTCTTTTATTGCCGTCTCGGCAGAAGCCATTCTTGTCAGCGACATTTTTATGGTCACGTTCCTTTCTACGACTCCTAATTTCTGCCATTAAAATTTTCATTTGGCTCGGCGACGAATGGTCGATAAATGTCGAACAAATGGTTGACATCCGCTCACCCCCAATCTTCGCATCCTCGAGAAATTACCGCGAATTTACATCTCTCGAAAATCTTTTCCGTCTATTATCGTCGAGTGATGGAGGCGATATTAGTCATAGGTGGCAAAACACAGATTGGACAATTACATCGTCTTTACAGCACGAATCGATTAATTGAAGAAATTGGAGAAAATCTCCGATCGTTTCGAAGAAGCGCTTATTCAAGCCCATTTCTAGCTCTTCGCTACTCAACAGTCAACAGTCTTCTTTGCGTAGTATTTATGTGGTTAGGGGTATTTCTCGTACGAAATGTATTTTTGTCTAATTTTGTTTAAACTACCCCTCCTAGCCTTATTCCATATTCTCAGGCTTAAGGTAGTTTGAGCGAGATAGTTCCCTAGTCATAATAGAGACCATATTCTAATTATACGTTTTAATTTCAGCAGCCGTAAGAAGTGGGAATTAAATACTACATTTTTAAAAGTGCAATCATGTCATTTTATATGACGGAAATTATAGGTAATCAAAAATAAGTAACTGCATAAGTCTTAAATTTGACTAGTTGTTTTCGCGCGGTACGTTTAAAACTCCTTAACGGAAGGTTTTTAATAATCCGGAAAAAATTACTGCGGTGAAAATGTGATTAAAAAAATAGTTAAGAAATCATACAAACTATTCACTGTTAGTTTTTTTACTAGATCTATGTGTTAGAAATTCCTTATTTATTTAATATGGTTTCTCTGGAGTGTTTACAACTACCATTTCCCTTGTTAAAGGGCTGGTATATTTCGTAAAAAAAATCTCAGAATGTAATTCGATTATCTTTGTAAGAGTAATATATGTTTCTTTAAATGAGACCAAATTCATTGATTTCTGGGTGAAATGATAATTCTCTCATACTACCTTAACTATTAGGAAATCCATCATCACTCTAGTAAAACATTAATGTATATCTCCACCGGGATTTATTTTGGTACATATAGGTTCGACGCATTGGCCTTGCTTCTTTTGTTTGACTGTTGAATCATTGCAATTGTATGAGCAATAGAATTAAATAGTATTTTATTTCAGCGCTTGGTATAAAATTTGGTGCGAAGGGATTTGGTCGATTGGGGTTGCAAAAGCACTCCCATCTTTCTCAATAATTACTTCTCTTTTTCGTCCTACCCATCTGTCGAGAAACTATGTCATTTTGATGTTACAAAATATCTCTGGGCGATGGGGCAATGACCTTGCTTCTTTTGTGTAAATGTTATAAGTTAGTGCAATTGTATGAGCAATGGAAGGAAGTCATATTTTGTTTTAGCGGTTGGTATAAAATGTGTTACGAAAGGATTTCTTTTTAAGACTGCAATAGCACTCCCATCATTTTCAATAATCACCTCTCTTTTTTGTTCTACTCATCTTTCGAGAAACTCGATCATTTTGACTTAACAACATATCTCTGGGCGTTGTATGTGATCTGATTATTCCCGTAAAAAACGTACTAAGCCAAACATTAATTTTGTGCCTTTATCACATGCTATATAAAGTACTCTCGTGCATGTATTTGCCAGCTATCTCAAGGGTAGTGCGTGATCCCTCTTTTTTAATGTTACACACAACTTCGCTAAATTTGCTATTAATTAAATCATGGAATATATCCTGGAAGATTTCACATGCAACACCATCTCAAACTATCATTCTACTCTAGGGGGACAACTTACCCATCAATCACGGGTTCCATTTGCTGGAGTTCAGCCATGCTAACCTGTAAAACGATTCAAAATTTACAATACAGCAAATTAGTCATGCTAGCATTCAAGAAGTAATGAAAATTTATAGACACGTGAAACGCATTTACAAGAATAAAATGCAGAGTTGGAGAAACATAAAATTGAAAAAATAGTATAAATTAATCGTATTGACGTCTTAATCTATATTTCAGAAAAATCTTAAAGAATTTTGACAGTTTAAGTATTGCCATTCAGTGCCCATTTTTGCATCTTACTACGAGGGCCGCCCAAAACGTAATACCCCACATTTTTTCTCGATAACTACTAGTTCTACAAAATTAAATTTACGCGTATGAAAGAATGGTGTTTTATCTACTCACACTATGTTACCACATAGTCTCCTTCAAGTTCTATTGCTTTCTTTCAGCAATTCTCTTGGGTGTGTATGCCCTGTCGGTATCAGTCCTAGCTCTGATGATGGAGTCAGGTTTTCACTACGATAATCACCTCTTCGTCGTACAAAGTAGTGGTGTGGAAAAGTACTTAGTGTCATTATTCAACATGAATTATGAGTGAAGTTACAATGCAATGCTTACTTTCACGTCTTTAATTTGTGCCCGACTGGTAATTGCGAGCCCAATCTTGCAGTCTGTCCTATGCAGAGTCCACAAAATTGGTAGGAACAGTCAAATGTAAAATGCGATAGCGTTATGATAACCTGATAAGGTTTTGCGATCAATGGAGGTTATCTCTCGATGACCGATTCGCTTAATTTCTGTTATTAGAGAGTTTAAAAAAATATGGGGCATTACTTTTTGGGCAGCCATCGTATTTTTAGCCACCTGCCGTGATAGTCTCGTGAAGTTGGAAAGTATCAAGTCATGCTCATGAACTTTCCGTTTTGATGAGCTGCTTGATAGAACTGCTTACTTGAAGAGAGGAGAGAATTTTATGTACTTTCTTCACCGCAGTTGTGTAGCGATCCGTGTTTCAGTTGTTACCCAGTTTTTTCCTCTGGTAATATTGATGTTGCCATCACTTTCATGTCCTCTCTTTAATTTTTTATCTTCTCTTTTTCACATTGTTCCGAGGAGGATGCCCGTCAGCATTGCGTTACAACAATTTTCATGTTAATCGAGAATCGATATCCACTTTTTGTGCAGCTGCCCTTTTTCCCTACCCCTGCTCTCTTGGGCGTGTCCTAGAAAGTCATGGGGATACTAAAAAAGTTCTTGGAACTCGCTGGGAGAAAACTAAGGCTGCACACATTGTATGTACATGGTGCGGCAGCAAAATTTGCGTTAGAAAAGTAAGTCTCTACGGAAAACGCGCGCTGTTTCTTCGTCCAACGCATTCTCGCTATTGTCAGTGGATGAGAGAAAAATATTTCCAACCCACCCGTTCGAATGTTGAAGCACTGTATTGCCATATGCCTATAAGTAGGGATAGGAATTTTTCGCTGGTTTGAGATGGAGAAAAGCGGTACTTTGAAATTAGAAATATGGTACTTTCAACTAGACATCTCAGTGTTTTCACAGTAACCACGAATTTATAGTGGCTCCACAATGTTGATATTTTTCTCCTTCGGCCTCATGTCACTGATTCCATTGATACATACCTTTCTACTGCTAGTTACTCTCACTGTCTCATTCACCATAATTATCTATAATTCCAATATCACCTTCCTTGATGTCGACATTCCCATTTCAGGCTTCAATTTCCATACCTCTGTTCACATCCAACGAACGAACAAACAGCAATACCTTCATGATAGTAGCTGCTACCCATCCCACACAAAACGCTCCCTTCCCTTCTCACTGTCATTCATATTTGTAATAATCCAGATTCCAATGACTGTCTTACCAACCTTCACCGCTGGGTTCTTAATCGTGGCTACCCAGGATCGCCTCTTGATAAAAGAAGACAAATTCTTTCTCCTCCACACCGTCTCCCACTAAAGGCTCCCACTTCTTTTCTATTTGCACCACATATTCCCCAGGTGTACAATCGATTAATTTTATTCTTAGAGATCTCTATCCTATTCTGAAAATCCACTCCACTGCTAAAATTTTATCCAAGTATCCCTCAATCACATACAAGTGTCCTAACTTGTCTCGTATCTTTAAATCCACCAAGCCGCGTTCCAGAAACCCTGCTGCTTCGAAACCTAACTCCTTCCCTTTCAATCGTTCTAGATGCAAATTATGTTGGCTCTTCAGTTCCTCCCCTCCTCCAAACCCCTTCCTCCTTTTGTATCACCAGCAAGTTTACCATTTACAATGTAAATTCTGCCCAGCGTATTACATCAGAATAAGCTCACGCCGCTACTTGTAAAAACCCTTCCCAATCTGCTTCCCTGCCAGTAGCGATCCACAACACAACATAAGAAATCTGCAAATAATGGCTACAATGTATCCGTCCTTTACTCCCTTCCCCATCTCCTTCTCCTCTGGAGCTCAAAATGGTAGAGCTCTCATAAATTTGGCTCTATCTTCTCTTCCCCCCACCTCTCTCTCGCTTCAATCCTGAACCCATCATTATTTCCTAATACTATTCTGAAGAAGGTAGTAGTGTCGGGCCACTGAAGTATTAAAGTCACAATAACCTTGGTAGTGAAACCTGGAAAAGTGGCGCTAAATTTAAAAGTAATAAGTGATATATTTCGTAATTTAAATGGGGAATGAGAAATAAAATAAAAATTAAGTGCTTAATATAATTAGCTTTAATAATTTTTCTTATTTTACACAGTAAAACAGCTAAACCAACACAATATTAAGCTTTCTATCACTTAACGAGCTAGATGAATTTTTCTTCAACCTTCAAAGTATATTTCACTTATGAGTTCAAGATTCTCTTGATGCAGACGACGACGCTGGTCACCCAACACTATTGCATAGATAGAAAAGAACCATTCGCAGTCTACATGTGAACATGGAATCTAAATTGATTGTAGCACAACCTCACTAATTTTCGGAAACGTACACGACATCCCTAGCAAAACTGCTGCAATATCAATCTTTTGCTTTCTAATTGCAGATTATTTACACAAGTTTTCAGTTCCTTGTAACCTCGCATTATCTCAGTACCTTCTAAATTTGTACACGAACTTATTTTGTTAATTTTCTGCTCAAGTTCCTCTGTGACATTCATTTGCAGTACTTCACCAGGGCCAAATACATTCATAAACTTATAACACTACTTAGCAGGATCACTAGCCCGTAGATCCAGTAACTTGGCTACAGCGTGGGAAGCTGCATTGCACAGAACTGAACTGAGTTTGCCACTAGTAATTGTCCTTCCACAATCCTCGAGTAGCTTTGCAGTACTGCTCCCATAACTCCCTGCTGAAGCGAGTTCAAGAGCTTGCTGGATTCTCCTAAGCTTCTCATCTAGAATATGTACAGCTGGCTCTCAGTGTCCGTCGAGAAATGTTATCAATTCAACAATGTCTTTGCCATATTCCGTCATGAATATAGCCTGTGTCTGGATTTCTTCCAACTCTCCCTCTGAAATATTACTCAGAAAATCAACCCCGGCGTTGACACTTATGTCCTCACTTCGCACAAGTCCTATGATGTCATTTACATGTTGAGCAAGATATTCCATCGAATCATACCACGAGCACCACCTGGTTAAAACTGGCTGTGGAAAAAGTGGAACTTGCTGACTAGGATGGGTTGTATCCAAGTATTTCCTAAAAAGGTGCTTTCTTTTCTGCGTGTTTAGAAATGCCATATTCACTTTGGCTACTGCTTGCCTCAAGATAGGAAGATTCTTTCCAAGAGTATCCAAAGCTAAATTAAGTTTATGGGCCCAGCACTGAATGATCAGAACATCATCTGACGTCAAATTACCTAATGTATGGAAACATTTTGTCATGTAGCGAGCAGAATCGGACACCAAGGCTGTTGCGTTGTCAAGCGGTATTTCATACTTCTTCAGTGTGTCTACAGTTGCTCTTGAACATGTTTTTGATTTGGCAGTCACCAAACGACACACATCACCAACAACAATATCCAAGGCACAATCGCGAAGTTCCATAATTTTCAGCAATATCACAAAAACACATTCTCCTCTCATATCTGTTGTTTCATCACAACAAACAATCACCTGCTTATCCTTCAGTCTAGTCTTCAAGTTGGCCTCTCTCTGCATTCTCAGATCTGGAATATATTTGTCCCCCGGTTGGCGCACGCAAGGTATATCACCAGCACCTGTATCATGCCAACAAACATGTTATTCTTATATATATATATTTATTGCCTTCAACTTTATTTTAAGGCGCCTAAAACTATGAGTTACTTAAGACTCGCATACCTATATTCAGCAGATTTGCTTAGTTCATAGAATGAAAAATCATTATTATTTAATAAAACATTAGTTTTACAATTAATATGCAAAAGGACGGAAAGTGAAAATAACTTACATACACCTACAGTAACAGTTATACTTTACTTACCCTCAAAAAATTCATTCAAAAATGATTTCACGTGCTCATTTTCCAATTGGTATAGAGGAATATCAGCTTTAAGAAAGGTCTGTACTATCCTCTGTCCAAAATGTTCGGCGGTTTGCTTCTCTTGGCGCCACTGTTGATGCAGGAGGAAATTGATGTTTGTAACTTCAAAGAATTTCCATCCTTGCGAAAGTGCGCAGCAGTTACATGCTTCGAAGATTTCAAATGTTTGCCTATTGAGTCTTTCCTTGTCCAAGCAATCTGACAATTGCAGAATTTGCAATGACCGTTATTTTATCGCTACAATAAAGGCCATTTTTTGATACTGTTGAGCCCTATCTCTTGCTCTTAATTTTGTATTCGGCATCTGAATTAAACGTCGAATTCCTTGAAAGCCCGAGAAACCAGCTACGAAACAATATTCACATGCACACAGTCACTTGGCAGAGATGAGTAAAGGTAATCAAAGAAATCGATTTTGGCGTCACGTGATAAATATCGATAATTATATCGATATCGTAACGCGCGGCGTACCGGCGGTAGCGATATCTGAAATCGAATCGCTATAATATACATGCAGGGCATCGTCTGCTAACACATAGCTTCTGGTTTTCCAAAAGAAATTGACATATAATGGGCCGTAGTAAGGATACATTCATTATATTCGTACTACCATTGAATGGGCGACAGAAGTAAACAGCAATTTTGAAAATCGCCTAAGTTTGGCATTAGCTATATTCGTATTCGTACACTGCTCTGTGTGAGTTCCTGAGGTATTCGATGACTTAATAAATCTGTATAAATTACATTAGTTGTGCATTATTATATCGTATCAAGTATGAGAATAGTGACAAATATTAAAACCTCGAAACCTGTATTGGGCGGTCACTACGGGACCCATGAATATTGAGCCAAAAGAATGACATATCGTATTCATGAAAGGATTTTTCTTAGAGAAGCACCCACGCTGCGTTACCAAGAAGGACTCCCTTCGGCAATAAAGGATGCAATTAAGGCTACCCGTGGATGAGGAATCTTACCTCACGCTGCACCCTTAAGGATTACCCTACTCGCGGGTGACCGCGTAGGAGACTAGTTGATTCAGGTTCGAAGCTCGATAGGAGGTTAATGGCTAGCCGGATTTGAGGAACCAGAGAAAAATGTCTCTAGAAAGCTTGAGAGAAGGACAGAACTGCACTCTTATGCTTACCTCAGGAATATTTTCGCACGAGTTCGTTTAAATCGAATTGGCAACATTTCCTTGCACCTCCTGCGTTTTGTTTCTGTTGCGTTTAAAATGTACTTTCAATTATTTTCTCACAAAAGTTGTGGAAATTTGCGTTTTGGGGCACGCATCGCATTTTGGGGCAAGATTCGCGACAATTCGCGAGTTCAAAAGTTATTGCCCCTCTTGTATGGGGTATCTTGTGATTAATTATCACTCCTGGGACACTTTTTGTCAAAATTCGCAAAATTCGTGATTCGTGAAATTTTCCTATCCCTACCTATAGGGCTCTCTATTCGAAAGAAACCATCCGCATCCTCTATTGGCCAAACCTCACTTCCTGGCGCCAAATTCAAATCAGCAATTCATGCTGTCGCACCCTGTATGATTCGTTGGTCAAACTATATAAGAATCTATGGACTTCTTATAAAAATAAATATTTTTAGAAATAACCCTTTTTGCTAGCAACCCCGGCCAGTTTCCACGGATTTTGTTGGGGGAATATTCGAAGTCTATCTCTCGAACACAACGAAACTCCGCAATTTAACTGCCAAATCAATCAAGAACCTATGAACATGGAATCATCGTTTAACTTAAATATTTTTCCTGTGTTTGAGATCGATATTGTTTATTTATTTAATGAGTTCTTCCTTCCGCTTTGTCAATGTACGGTGCACTCGTAACGCACGTAAATATGAGACACACCCGTAAAACGTTAGCATGAGAAAAATCGTGCAACAATGAAGAGAGTTAGTTTACTTTTGCGGAAAGATGTTCATGCCCAAGTTAGTAAGTTTTAGCGTCAAGAATATGTTTCTAATGGAGTAATTTTAAATATATATACACATTTATCCAAAGGATGAACAACTCTTTACAACCAAGCAGTTGAGAATGTGCAACTTTATAGCTCGGGAAGTCATTCCAGTCACAAAATCGCTCGCTTCGCGAATTGACTTGCGTCATCGAAAACAAATTAGAATCGTGAGAGACTTGTGCTTCATTCGAGGATTCTTAAGTGATTGCTTGAGTCCAGGCGGAGCTCCGAGATGATAATTCGGTCTGCGGAAAATAAAATTGATTAAAAAAATATATTTTTCGAAAGGCATAAGAGTGAACACAGAACAATGCGCCGATCCTCTCTCTCTCTCTCTTTGTCTCTCTTGACTTGAGTATTTGCACAAAAGGACCAGACTCGAATTTATTTACTGAGCGTGAATGCGCTCGATTGCAGGATAAACCACGCTTGCCCACGATGCTGAGCGGGGACAAAGCACGCGAAAATGAAGAGAGAGATGTAGAGGGCCTGGGAAGAGTTCGAGAGTATGCGTGCACGTTCGTACGCACTCGAAAAAGATTTAATTGCCGCCGAGCTGGCAGGTGGATGTGTGCGTGTGTGTTTGTGCGTGAGTATGCAGACCTCTCGTGCCGCCGTTACTGCCTCTTGTTTGCTTTATCTCTCTCTCTCTCTCTGGGAGAGACCCCTTCAAAATCTGTTCCTCGAATGTGATTCTGCGTGCTGGGAGGGATATATACCCGGAGCACGTCCGTGTCCGTCGAGTGGTTCTCGCTTTGACGTGAATCGAGTGTTTTCACCGTCCGTACCCTCACAAATTTCACCGAGAGAGAGAGAGAGAAATACTTGTGGAAATGTGTATATTCACATATATTTTAAGATATATTGAAACTGTCTCGTGCGATATCGATCATATAGTTTTGCCAATATTCTCTCTCCACTTCAAATCGTGCATCCTCCATTGATAATTCTCGTCTGTAATTGTTTTTTTTGCACATTTTTTTTAGTTCGTGTTTTACTCAAATTTTTGAAACATAACTTTGTTTTTCATATTTAAGTGAATAACTTCTTTGAGCTTCTCTACCTTCAGGTTTCGTAGATATTCACAAATGCATGAAATAAATCTCGGCTCAACTTTGTGGAGATCCATGTTAATTAGAAAAATTAACTTTTACACTCTACTGGTCAGTTCACAGATCTAATTTATTCCTCAATTCGGATTTCGATGCCTGGCATCATCATCAGGTATTCCTTGTCAGTGAGCACCTGATGATGATGCCAGGCATCGAAATCCAGATTGTGGACTAAATTGATCTGTGAACTGACCAGTGGTGTGTAAAAGTTATTTTTACTAATTAGTAGATATTCACATTTACCCTTCTAGTGCGCTTGTCTCTCTTTTATTTTTTTATAAGAATTGTTAACTTTTTTCCCTCAAAGGGAAATGTCTCTCGAGGAGTTCAGGCGTGACGTCGTGGAAATTCATGGTGATGAAAAGGTACACTTGATATTTTTCCACGGGTTTATTTTTAAATGGTACAGCTAGTTTCAACGCATAGGCTTCAAGTACTCCATCTTTAAGTACCTAAAGATGATGCCTATGCATTGAAACTAATTTTACCATGTAAAATAAACCTGTGAAAACATACCAAGTGTTTTTTTCGTCAGATATAGCTTTTTTCTCTCGGCCAATGTTTATCTAAAATTTTGTTAATTTAGTATAAGCGCTTCATGGCATGCATTGCTATTGGTCATGGTACTTCATGCTTTTGATTTTCGTGTATATTTTTAATCACACTGGTCACTCTTTACTGTCCCTCCATGATTAATTGATACATCTACACCTACGTAATACCCTGCGAGCCACCACGAGGGTGTGTGGCATGGGGTGAAGATCACCGAACATGCACTATTGCCATGCAAGTAAGATATTTAAGGGAGGCGTGCTAGAGAACAGGGTCACATATAGCTAGGTGGTTAGTATCTACATAATAAGAAAGGGATTATTGGTTGTCATTACATGCATCATGCACTACAGACTACTCTTACTATATTTCACCTACCTATCCCTTTGCTACACTGCCTATTGTTCTCTCTTAGGGTACGCGCGAAAAATGACATTTTAAATCTATCGGTACGACAATCTATCTCTCTAATCTTGTTAATCTGATCAAACCTATCATAATACGCAGGGGTTTTAAACATATATCTTACGTCATCTGTGAACAAATCGGTTTCGAATTTACTTGAAAGGCTTAACCTATATTTTAACCTGCGTTCTGATAGTAATTCCCATCCTAGTTCTTATATTAATAGAATAGAAAGATAGAAAGCGGTAGGGCCGTAATTGGCATTTCTATTTCCACGCCATTCCCGTTATCATTTATTTATCTTTTTCTAAAGCAAGTACCTGCCCTGGTTTATAATTTTTACAACATTTCTATTATTTTCCTCCCTTTCCACCCTCCGGCCCAACATTTTCTCTTCCATAAAATCTGCCAACCTTCCGCTTCGCAATGTTTTATATGAATTCTCCATTTTTCTTTATTCCTTCGAATTTTTCTTCAATCTCCTTCGTTCCCGCTGCAGGATATGAAACATCTCCCTTCTATCAAACCCAACCACATTTAATTTGATTGTCTTTATCTCTGCGAAACTGCAAGTACGGATGTTGTACTTCAGGAAGGAATGAGATTGGGAGGAGGCAGAGTAGGTAGCTAGGAGTAGTTAAGGGGGCGAAGGGATTCTGAAGGCCAGGTGATAGGGGAAAAATGTGGGGTAGGCGGAGAATGGAAAGATGGATAAAAGATTTTATGGACGGTATGAAGAGCGTATCGTCGAAAGCTGAGATGAAAGAAGAAATTGTGTATGATGAGAGTGGCATTAAAGAGTAAAACATATGGAGAACTTTCTCTCTTTTCTATTTTAATTAATATTTTTTCTTTTTTCTATACTTTTCTACCTTTCCTGTAGATTACCCTATTAATTATAATTTTGAATATTGTTACACGTCTTTGCAAAGCCCTTGGAAATAGAACTCCACTATCAATAGAGCTGTAAAGAAACATAAGAGACATACAGATTGTGAAATACTCCCATTTATCATCAAGCAATGGCAATTCGCCTTATTCTTTTGTGAAAGAAACTTGATTATATGAGACTTAAACCCAAACATCCACCCACGAATCCAAAAGCAAATAATATTTTAGGATCGTAGTATCTTAAAGCAATAGAAAATCATTAGGCCGAATCCCGTCGGTATAATATACCCTGGACAGATGATTGGCTAAGAAGCGCATAATTCCACAATTATCGGAAGTGCCTCATAAGATAGATTCTCAGTCTAGGTGAAATATTTGTGCCAGCTATGTCTCCATATTCCGCCGCCGTTTTGGCAAGACCATGTGCGTAATTATTCGGCCATATGAGTAGTTATAAGCACCGATTAGTGCTGCTATTGAAGTCATCTTTCATTCTTGCGGCACACTCCCTTTCGGATCTCCAGGCTAAAATATATAGTTCCCATGAAATTGATGCAAGGATTAGGAAGCCTTGGCGGCGTGATTGTCCGTGCGTTTTGAAATGAAAAGGAACGGGTAAACTTCCCTGGTTCCGTAATTATTTGCGACCAGTTTCGATACTGATTTATGAAAAATCTTCAACTAACCTGTAAGATCGAAGGTCCGAGGTTTGTTTCCGGGTTTTAATAGATCTTGTGGTAACTTCAGTGAATTTTAAAACCAATTCTAGTGGAGAGCATACTACAAATAATAAATGATTTTATTTTAACCAACCTTATCCAGTAGATTAATTATAATTTTTAAAATCGTTGCAGATCTTTTCAAAACCTTGGATATAGAACTTCACTTTCACTAGAGCTTGAAAAAAATATAGAGACATATAAATAGTGAAATACTCCCATTTATCATATCAAGCAATGGCAATTCTCCATATTCATTTGTAAAAATATTGTTGAAATGAGATTTAAAACCAAACACCCACCCACAAATCCAAAAGAAAATTATATTTAAAGAACTACCTTATCCAGTAGATTGATTATCTTGTACACACATCAATTGTGTGTATATGGTAGTTATTTTGTTCTGGATAAGGTAGTTCCTTAAAATAGAATCCGGTTTTTCATCACTGGTTGTTCATCCTAGGATTGGTTGGCTGCAGCCCTTCCCTATCTAATGCTAGTTCCTTACCTCCTGGTATCTCTTCCTATATACTTTTCTCTTTATTTGGTCCATGGACTTATTACTAGGTCTTCCTCTGGGGATATTGCCCTCTATTTTACCTTAAATTATGTTCTTCACAAACCCATTTTGTCTCGGGGTGTGTCCAATCCACCTTGTTGTCTATGGTGTTCCATATGGTCCTTTCCTCTTCTACTTTTCTGTACACTTCATCATTTCTTATTTTGTCCGTATCCGGGTTTCATTGGATCATAATTTAACTACGAAATTACAACGCATAATTTTACCGGTATACTCTAATCTAATTTACTCAATATTTCGTTGCGTGTCATAAATATCATAAGTTGAGCATATGATAAGAACGTTGTTAGCATTTAAGCGGCTGTCACTTGGGCTAATTTTTCGTGCTGAATGTCCAACTCATTATATGCTAGTTTGCCACGCTTTTTTCATTCTTTAAAATAAACTTCCACTAGACTTCTCGCCGGTATTTGGTGGGAGAGATGCTTCGATCCTGAGTATTTTGCTAGCGAAGTGCTCTTGTCCCAAACGTAAAAATGCTGCTAGCGGTTCGAATTTCCTACTAACTAAAAGGTTCAAAAGTCAACATTATTTATTTCTATTTCACGCTGAAAAATGTTTATTTTATTTTGCAGATGAGGCATCAGCAGCATATCAAGTGGAGGGAAAATATCACCTCTTTCAAGGAAACTACCTGATCCAGGAACGTCCATAATTTGGCCTGGAATGACTATGGTGTACAGAAGAGGTAATTTTGTGTTTTTTTTTTAACTTCTCATAAGTTAAGTGTCTTGGGATAGTTTTTCGTGCAGATTGCCCAACTCATTGCATGATAGTTGCCCACGTTTCTATCTCATTCTTTAAAAAAAATTCCTCAAGATTTCTCGCGGATGTTTTATCCGAGTGATGCTTCGATGCTGAGTATTTTTCTAGCGAAGTGTTTCCATCCAAAATCGCCTCGATTGCAGTGATCGAAAGCATAAATCAACTATTTTACCTATCGCTGACGGTCGTCGTAGTGTTAAAAAATATCTACTTAATACTTGCTCTATAATAATGCAGTGACATGAAATTTCGAAAATCTTGGATAAAAGTAGCACAAAGTCGTTGATTTTTAAATGACAATATATGTCGGCAATGAAGATGAATCAAGAGATAGCAGAATTATTGTGCTTCCAACTAACTTTCCAAATATATTGATAAGAATCTTCAATGTTTTACCGGACGTTTGTGCCCGCTGCCTTTTCGGGAAAGATTGCTGCTTTATGCACGGTTGGAGCCTGATGAGGTGAGCGCGTATCAACCACCACCCCCGCCTTGACAAGGAGCGAAGGCTTAGGCCGTGTTCCAATCCGTAGGGTGCACCCTATGCACTTACGCCCTTATGCCCTATCCTGCACTTCACGCACTATTCTGCTCTTAAGCTAGCCAGCGCCAAGGTCCCCCAGTGTCCAATGTCGGAACTATATCAGAACCACCTCGGCCCGTAAATTGGTCTGCGTACTTCTTATGTAGACCGATGAATTATATTATCTTATCGTTTGTCCCTAGTATATCAGAAGAACATACATTAGTCACTCAAATTGCAATTTATTATCGCATAGGAAACCCGCATTGTTCACGAAATACCGTCCGCGAAAGAACAATAGGACAATGAAGTAGCCAATTTTCATCGCTGCCCTTGAGAATCGCAATGCGTATATTCCGCTGAAATAATTTGAAGGTAAATAACACTATAGCTTCCACTAAACCATATTATCAGGAAAAGCGTTTAGACTTTTTAGAAAGCTTTAAAAAAATTAGAGACAATGTCGCTAACTTTTGATCATTAAATAGAATATACACCAGACATCGTCCGACATTGGAACGTAAGGCCACTTGCTTGGAATACATCCCAATAATTAATCTGAGAAACTTAGCTATTCAGTATCGACATTCATGCCCAAATAATCATTAAGATAGCGTTAATACAAGTTTCATTCCCCACTAACAACTTGCCGGTTGAAGCACTCATTCCTCACATTTTGGTTTTTACTTTAATTGAAGATAAAACTGTTTGCTAGTGCACATTTTAATGGCATGGAATATAAAAGATCACAAAATGGAGAGTGAACTATCAATAGTTACAAATGAAATTACTTTCAGGAGACATTGCGACTGATCTTCCTTCCCTTTCCAACGTAGAGCGTCTTCACCTCTGGCTTCTTAGGGCACAAAAGGGCGCATCGTCATACACTTATCTTCCTTGTGCACTAGCGCCCCAGTCATGATGATGATGATGATGAAGTCTAACGGATTGGAACCGCACTATGCGACGTCACATCCGGAAAACGACAATCGAGAAGAGCACATAAGGGCACGAAGTCTGCATAATATCGGATTGGAACACGGCCTTAATTCCGGAAAAGACTTTCGGTGCTTTGTCACGTTCCCGAGGGAACGTGCCAGGATCGGTGTGCTGCTTTTCCGGTGACTAACGGGGCTCTGGCTTCTAGCTCAAAGGGACGCAAAGAGTCACTCAACTTGTAGGTTTGGCTGATCGCCCCTTGAGTGATCAAATACCAGGTTTTGCAAGCGTGCCCGGCCGCTGTAATTTGCGGTCGGGTGCCAGCGATCCTTAACCGCGGCATTTTCCCCTTTCCTTTCCCTCCCCCCCCCCCAGCAAGATGACCGGGTTGAAATTTTACTAGGAACCGGCTTGCTGGCTTCCCTAGCGTGAGTGGACGTCAGTGCACGCTCATCATTTATTTCCACTTTACGCTTAGACTGCGAACATTTTCGTGTAATTGAAGGAGTAATTATTTCGTTGAATGTCATAAATATCATTCCCGGTTGACTCTAACCCATCGGTTTTTAACGACATGTATTAAATTATTATGCAAGCCAATTTAAGTAAGGGCTTGTGGGTATCATTATCTCTTACATTAGAGAAGAATGTTGTAAGCATTTAAGCGACAGTCACTCATGTTAATTAGCCATTTGATCTAAAATATTAGCATTTGGTGAACTGTATTTAATATTTATGAAGTTGAAGTGGATTCAAGGTCTTTTTGGAAATCATGTATAAATAGTGTTTTTATAGAACTGCATTACACAAATTGCATACAATATCAAATAACATTATTTAATCAGTGGCTGAATGATTGTCTTGGACAAAATTTTGTCCAACGCATGAAACTTGGGAGAGAGACTTTATAATTTCAGATGGTTATTCAGCGTTGTTCAGTTGGCGAGAAAATATCCCAACATACTTTAACCATATGTTGGGAGTCTCCAAATATATATGGGCCTGATTGAAAAATGGAGAAATCAGTCTCGCATCATAAATTTTTGCATACAAATTTCATTATTTTAAAATCAATTAAGCAGCGTTTCCAATGCATCACCATTCCTTCAGTTGTGCATCAATGGCGAAACATCTCAATTACTCCGAGGTTTTCCTTCTTCTTACCTTTGTAAAGCTTGGGTGAAACAGGCCCATTCCAACGAAGACATTTTGAACGACAGCAGCAGCTATAGGTGGTCAAATTTGTGAAAAATATAGTTCCTTGTCGGTGTACTGAGCTCAGTTGTATTGTAAAATTATTTGCACCGCGTGTATCTATTCATGCTGATAGGAACTCGCCAATAGTTAAACCATAGAGTAAAGATACTATAGTGTGCTCACTGGGCATACCAAAAACGCGATCTAAATTGACGTAGTTCGGAATTCGTGCACCTCGTCGCGCTAGCATCGTTGGAATTATTTTGGAATTATTTTTGACGCCAGATCCGCATTTTTTACTTACTTTTACAGTTTATTTACTCTATAGTTAAACATATTACGTTTTCTCAGCTGAGTCGTGTAAAACCCGAGTTCTAATTTCCGGAATACTTCAAAAGACATAAGTATTCAACAGTTATCGCTCAAGCAGTAAAATTTGAAAGGGTTCCATTTAATAACGTGATATTGCAAAAAAAGTTCAATGCAGAGTTTTGTAATGTAAAATACATGGTAAACGAGTTGAAAAATATTTGGTGAAAAATCGAACGTCTCGAATGAAAGTTCCGTGTAAAATTCACTGGAATTTCCCCACAAACATAAAAAGAGTAATAAAACAATCCCGGAAGTGAGACAAATGGGATTCCTAGAACCTAGGCTCCTCTAAGAGAATAGTTAAGTATTTATGGAGAAAAGAATAATTACTTAGCACATTTAAAGGCCTCATTGTTCCGGGTTATGGGACAAGACTTATTTTATACCTTGACATCGTTCGACTTCAAGTAACGCGCCAATTTAAAAATGCTACCAACACGAGACCTGACCACGATTGCTCCTCGGAAATATGGTGAATCATTATTTCCTAGAATTATCGAGGTTTTCCTAGAATTATCGAGATGATCATGGCGTCATTTCGAGGGAATCTCTTCTCTACCACCTGTCAAAAGAAATTGGCATTTGAATGGGTCTCAATTTCATGACTATGTATGCTGTGGCTTGGCGTTTCTTTAAATCGGAATAACAAGCCCTCGTGTTATCTCAAATTAGATACCTCTTACGCAAAGTCTGAGTTTTCCCCAATCTAAGACACCGCCGCCGATTTTAATTTACTAAGTTTCTTCGTGATATAAAAATTAATAATATTTATAATTATCTGCATTTTTGCGAATAAAAATAACAAATAGAAGTTAAAATAAAAAGCAAAACTGTCCAAAAATTAGAGAAACACAGTTGTAGTACGATATACCTGAGCATTTGAAACCTGGAAAATGGCATGCTCTCATGCTCAAGTGCAATAAAATTCGCTACTTGTCTTCATATCTGATTTGAAAAATCTGTTTTTACAATTCCTTATCTAGAAAGTCGATGCTAATACGCTCTTCCATCGAAAAAGCCCGTCGCAAACTATCAACTTCACGTTGATCTACATTCAAGACTCATTGAACAAGATTTCTCAATTGGAAATGACGCCAGTTGAAACGTCGTGATGGCGGACATCTTGCCTTGAGAGCTCTTGAAAGGCTTCGTTGTCATCGAATTTGTATTGCCTGGAACATCATACTTCAATGGCTTTGAGGCCATTCAACCTGATCTTTGTCTCATCCTTGTCACTAAATAACATTTAGCTTAGCAAAGTTTACTCATGTATTTAAATTATTGCTCATAAGCCATTGAGTAACTGAACTTGCTGTTATTTGTATTTTGGATAGCCGGTGACAAATCATCAACAGTGCCAAGGGTAATAATTTTTTATCTCTTTTCATCCGTCCTAATTCTGTACAATTCAATCTCCTACCATGCGAAAGAAATTATCGTATAACTTAGCTTTAAATGTGTGTGAAAATGGCTTTTATAGCCTGACAATGATAAAAACATTGATTTTCATAGAAAAATGAAAATGTTCTGGTCACTTGTTATTGACATTTTAAGTGTTCGTATGTAAATTTTTTAAATCATTTACTCCTTTCTCCACACGTTTGCGGCTGAGGAAGGAAATGTCAAAATCATATTGTCATTTCTTCATTATTATGTTGTACTCTGTGATTAGTCTCCTTCTCAGTGCCTTAGGGTCGGCATATTTGCTTCTTAACTTTCAATTTCTTGATTTTTATAAAAAAAGTTTTAACTTTTAATTAAACTTTCCAAATAAGAGACACCTGGGCGAAAGCCCTCCAATCCGTTCT
This sequence comes from Ceriagrion tenellum, assembly GCA_963169105.1. NCBI lineage: Eukaryota > Metazoa > Arthropoda > Insecta > Odonata > Coenagrionidae > Ceriagrion > Ceriagrion tenellum. The sequence goes on along the minus strand of OY720633.1, from coordinate 84,167,611 downwards.
CATATCAGCCAACCACTACTTTCCTGCATAATTCTTCACTTAGACGTCTCTTATAATTTGCCTAATTCGTGCATTCGTGGTTTTCCTCAATAAATCATGTCATTCATTACTTTTTCCATTAATATGCGCGGTGAGTTCTTGTGCCACAAAATATGCCCAATAATTTTATCTCTACAACTCAGGATTTCCATGACACTCACTTCCTGTCCAACTCTTCATACCTATGACTTCTCTGTTGGTGATTGCCTGCACCCATCTGATCTTCCTCATTTTCTAATAACAATTCAACCTCTTTTGCTCCTAATTTCCGCCCTTCTAATCTAAAAGACAGTAACTGACAAAAATTCACATTTTCAGTTTGGAGTTGATTTCGATATTTTCAACCGTGAGAATTTCAAAAAATTAAACAATCAAAAACAACGTATCTGTAGCGGTTTTCAAGATATAATGTTTTGGTTTCCCCGTTCCTACTGTACAACTGTCTATTTTTTGTCTAGAAAACTGCAACTACGATTTTTAAGCCAAAATAGCAGTAACTACAAATTTTTTACTAAAATAATAGGTTTAAAAGTTAAATGATGCCTTTTTAAAATTCTTTCCCAAAAAGTATAGTGTATAGATAAATAATATAAATATATGTTTTCTAAATAAATGGCAGTGAATGACAAAAAACATACAGTATCTCCGAACCAACAAGCATACAGTTACAATCTTTTAGCTAAGCAGGGCAGAACTGGTATTATCTAGTCATCAAAGCCAATTAGGCGAGTGCGTGCTTTCAATAGAAGCTTGAATAAGGCACTTTCTTTCATGCATCATCATCATCATTGGTTGTTCAACCCTTGGATTGGTTGACTGCAGCCCTCCACCCTTCCCTATCTAATGCTTGGTCCATTACTTCCTGACAGTTCTTCCTATGTATTTTCCATTTTATTTAGCCTATGAACTAATTCCTGGGTCTGCCTCTAGGGAATTTTCCCTCAATTTTACATACCTTCAATTATGTTCGTCACAAACCCATTGCGTCTCAGAGTGTGTCCAATCCATTTGTTTCATCTTTTACGTATAGTGTTCCATATGGTCTTCTCCTCTTCTACTCTTCTGTTGTACAGTTTGTTTTGTTAATAATTAAGTAACAATTATTTCAATTGGCTTTATGAAAAATGGGAGTTTATTTTTTGGAGAAGTTCATTTTGCGAGGTTCCCTGTATGCAATTTGACAGGGTTTCAAAGTATGTTTATCATGCGTTAAGAATCAACAGTTCTGTGTGTCACTCTTGAGTTATTTGTTATCATCCTCTGTTGATTTTCATCATTGGTCGTTCAAATTATGATTGGTTGACTGCAGCCCTCCACTCCTACCTATCCAACGCTAGTTCCCTTACCTCCTGGTATCTCTCCCAATGTACTTTCCTCTTTATTTGGTCCATCAACTTATTCCTGAGTGTTCCTATGGGGACTTTTCCCTCTATTTGCCTTCAGTTATGCTCCTCACAAACCCATCGTGCCCTAGTGTGTGTCCAATCCATCTAATTCTACTTTTCTCTATGGTATTCCGCATGGTCCTTTCATCGTCTAATCCGCTGTAAATTCCAATTCATGCAATGAAAAATAAAACATTTCAATTTCTTTATGATTTTAGTAACCTCTGCCGCACTTGTTACCACTTTCCCGTCGTTAGCACGGACGATACCGGAGGTGTTTAATCGAATCTCTGGGGAATAGCCAAGTTCTATCACGAACTAAATTTTTTTCTTCGCTTAAAATTTTACGAGGCTCTTCTCTTGACGCAGAGCTATTCGGACGTGATTATGGACCCCCATCCTCCTCATTCCTCATCCGGGAATCTCCCGTGATGAAATTAATTCTGGGTGGTCGTGGTGGCGAGGCTGCTCTTCTGGGGATCACGTGACTCGGTGCGCCACTCCAACTCCCAAACCCCTTCCCCCCCACTCTGCATTTTTAAGTTCAGAATTTTCTCGGCGGCAGAAATTTCGACGCATCACACCGACGGGGGGCCGCACCGAATGGGAGAATCCTTCCGTGATTAGATATTGAAATACTTTGTGATTTCCACATGAGATTTTTATTTTCACGACCCAGGTTTCGTCACTGTGCGACATCATTGGGTAATTTACAAGTTTCCCATTGTAGCTTTCCCCTTCCTACCCTACCTTCTCCCTCCCTGGCTGTCTTTTCCACCCCCCTTGCCTCTGAGAGTATATATTTTTATGGACAAACTTGTAAATTACCTGATGATGTCGCACGGTGAAGAAACCTGGGTCGTGAAAATAAAAATCTCATGGAGAAATTAGTACGTGTTTCGATCTCAACTCATTAAGTTCTTCCACAAAGTTGCGCCTGAAACCATTCGTTTCTCACGTGAAGCTTGCGTTGGGGGTACAGTACGTTGCGTTGTCGCACAGTGACGAAACCTGGGTCGTTAAAAGTAAAAATCTCATGCGGAAATTACGAAGCGTTTCAATCTCTAATCATGAAGTTATCCCACAAATTTACGTCTTAAACCATTACTTTCTCACGTGATGCTTGCGTCATGAATGCGTTGAGGAAAAAAACAACGAGAATCACGTCCATCGGAATCGGTTGGGTATATTTTTTTCTTCTTCATACGTTCCGTCCCCGTCTTCGATTTGTCATATTTAATGGCTCCACTAATGCGAGTGTTTACTTTCGACTCTCGTTATTATATTTAAATTGGAAAAAAAATTATGCAGAGGCGATCCTTTTTCTGTCCAAATCTGAGGCCGTTCCCAGTAACGACTTCGCGTCATTCCCGTGTGTCGGCGCATGCACGTATGAAATTTATGATCCAATTAGCATGGTCAAAAAGGCGGAGAGGAGTGTGTGTGGATGATGGCTTTGGATGTGTCTTTCCTGGGGATGATTTTTTGGGATTCCATCAGGGAAGATTTTTGCGATGCGAAGGTCGAAGATCTTCGGAAACTTTCGAATAAAAAAACGGGACCGTTATTATCGTGGGCTGAAGTAATTAAAAACAAGTATTTAAATTGCAGGTATTTTCTTTCTCTGATTCGCAAACTCGGCTTTATTTTGCGGCCGATTTTTTTTTAAGCTCATCCACTTAAGTAAGTCATTAATGCTTGGGTTATTGAAGCGATCTCAGTGATTACGTACGAGATTTGTATAAGAAATTTGTTCCACGATGTGACATGGGCGTGGCCAGGAAATACGTTAGTGGGGGGAGGGACGGGATAACCACCTTCAGCTGTAGATTTATGTTAACGGGGTTACAGGACATTATCCCGAATCCTCCGTTCAGCAGATGTGGGCTGAAATGTCTCTTTAAGGGAAGGAGGGGGGACTGATGCCTCTTCTTGCCTCCCCCTGGCTACACACACGAGTAGATGCACTTATAGCTTGAGATTTATAAAGTTAAAGGCCAATTTGAATTAAAAAAGCATTGGTGTTGTACAACCAATGCCCGTGATCTCGTTAATCCTTTCGTATGCATGATATTACTATGGATTGGGAGGGCCGGAATTGGACGGCTCAGTACCATAGGTGGCCAAGTGCCATTTTCTTAGCTTTCGGAAAAATAAAGGATAAACTCAGCAATGAATTTCCAAGCGTATAGCGGTGTGAAAATGCCTCTATGTTGGAAGCTTTTTGCAGACACAGTAAAGCTGTTGGTCACGTATGGCAAAGAAAAAGTACAATCGTTTTTGATACTATCACAAAACATCTCAAAAGCCGAATTGTCGTCTGTGTTTATAACCCATTACACTGAGCCGTCCGATGTGGAGAAGTATGAGGGAAAAATCAATGATTTAGAATCTCCTATGCGTATTATGGTGATCCTCATGATGAATTTCTATTCATAAATGATAATTTACCTACATTACCTGAGTGGCGCTTACATCTTTTGAGGGATGAAATCCGTTTCCGAATTGAGAGTCAGACTCCAGTATCCTTACTACCGACTAAACTAACCTTAATTATTGTGTACTATAATTCCAAAAGGAAACCCTTACAAAGTTGAAATTCGCCATTTAGGAATTCTGGTACCTAACTGCGAAGGATGCTAAAAATGTAAACAAATATTTTAGTTGCACTAATACTTTCGTTACTTTACTTTAATACTTTCGTTACTTTACTTTAATACTTTCGTTACTTTACTTTAATACTTTCGTTAAAAACTGCCACGAGCGGACATAGAGTGTTTCACAATTTTTAGAGGGATTAAGGTGGGGACCTCTAGAGCCTCGAAGCTACACGCCAGGCTTAGCTTGCTTATTAAATTCAGAACTGGTATGTTTCATAGCGGCACGGAGAATTTTATCATGGCGCTTCACTGCACATCTAGGTCTGACTGAAGCGATAACATAAGAGAGATGCATTGCCGAACAGATGTGTGCAAAAACTCGTTCTTTCCGCGCGATCACAATAAAAACTGAGCTCCATTAAACAGACTCCCATAATACTCGTCACCATTTCACCTTCCAAAACCTTATCTCTTGCATCTTTACTCGGCTGGTATCCAAACCCTCCCTGCCACACGCCCATGCGACGGCTTGCTGGGTAGTATGTAGATGTACTTAACTAATGGTATTGTCTTATTCGAAGAGTTGGAGTTCGAAAACTCTTGATCAAGCGTAATGTCTGAAGGTAGGAGCTTATGCAGGAATTGGTGGATGGATTGATATATAGTTGGCTAATTCATAAGACTTGCACCCCTTGAGGAGGATCGCTACTTTTATCCGCCATGTTGTATCTTTATATGTTTCTATATGACTAATTTAAGTTTGTTCTCACTTCCACAATTTCGTGTAAGTATAAAACTCTGCACTATGTTTGTATGAAGCATCACAGTATAATCATAATATGATACCACACTTTGATGTATCGGACAACTTGATGTTTTTTGGCCGAGACATCGAAAACATCGAGTGATAGTAAAATAATTCAATGAAAATTGAGTGATTGGTGAGTACTTCAATATACATTGAAAAATCGACTACTCCATGTTTTTTAGTCGATGTGGCATCCCTACACCGAACAGTTGACATCGATGTATCGGACTACTTCGGCCGAGGCATCCAAAACATCGAGTGGTAAAATAATTCGATGAAAATTAAGTGAGTGGTGAGTACTTTAATAAATATTGAAAAATTGACTACTCAATGTGGCATCCTTACACCGAAAAATTGACATCGATGTATCGTACTAATCGATGATTTTGGCCGAGGCATCGAAAACATCTAGTAGTTCTATATTTTGATGAAAATTTAGTGAGTGGTGAGTACTTTAATAAATATTGAAAAATCGACTTCTCGATGTGGCATCTTACACCGAAAACTTGACATCGATGTATTGGACTAATCGATGATTTTGGCCGAGACATCGAAAAATCGAGTGGTAAAATAATTCGATGAAAATTGAGTAAGTGGTGAGTACTTAAATAATCATTGAAAAATCGACTACTCGATATTGGCATCCCCTTATCGTGTCCGAGTGAATACCCATATTCTCATAGCGTTCGTCCGCATAGCAAGTCTTAATAATATCAGATGCCTTCTGCCACTTGATATCTACGGAGATGTATAAAGACAAGGAAAATGAACCTCTATTTAATGTACCTCTACTTATTAATGAGGTAGATCGTTCGCGTTGCAATGTAAGTCAAAGAATGAGTTATGTCTGTACAAACATTACTGAATAATTTTGGCATTTCCTTGAACCTCTTTAAACAGAAAGTGTTATATAATTGTTGGGAATGAGTGTTTTATACGGGGTGGGATCGAAACTGTGTGAGTGAAAACTGGCAGGGAATACCAAATGTTTATTTTTTAAATGATCACCTTTACGGGTTCAATTCCTTATCAATTAAAAGGTGAGAGCGAATAAATATATTTGGGAATGATTCGATGAATATATTTAATTTGGTTTCTTTTTTAGGAGAAACCGACCACGGTGCCATCTTTGTTTTATCAACGCAAATGCAATATCAGAAGTAACTGTAAAAGTCCTCATCCAAAATTCAATAGCATTTTCTTGATGGCGTAAAGCGCTTCTGTTTTTTATTTTAAATAAAATTATTTTTTTAGAGAAAATAGCCCCATGGTACGTTCCTCCAGCTTTCTTAATAAATTCGAGACCTATAATGTGACTTTCGTTTTGCTTTCGTACCTTCAATGCGCGAAGCCAACCTCCATGTTCCGTTGAAAAAAATCTCCATTGAAAACACGGATCCGTTTCTAAACTCACAAAAACTCTTAAAACTACTTTTATAAGACCTCCACCGCCTCCCTAAATTAGTGGAGGAGGAGAGGGGTCCAACTTAGTGATTTTTCTTTGACTGGTATGGAAGAAAAACTTACGCACGTAATTTTGATCATCGCCACGAAAAATGTTTTGCAAGCACAACTCAGGTTTCGACTGGTAGGAAGGGGAGAAAAGCTGTTAGTACTCGGGCCGTACACGAAAAGAATTTTTGCTTGCAGTTCTCCCTCAATGAACTCTAGTTTTGTGCGAATTCGCAAGTGAAAGTAACTGCACCGTATCATAATAAAGTCGATATAGTGATCATGATTCACATCATCATTCATCTGTTAATTGCACAACTTCTGAGATGAATGAAACAGGGAATAACAATTTTAAAACATTTTTATTCGCCATGATTCTAAATGAAATAACAGTGAAATCTTTAGGAAATTGTGTTTGAGAGCCATACTCCTCAATGTTATCCCTTTGCTTTATAGTATATGCTGTATTAATTTAATATGGACTTGTCTATTCCAATAATACCTTGTGTAGAATACTTTAAATATAATGTATGTGCATATCTGGCAATATTCATCGACAGCAATAACGAATAACCGGGTTAAACTCTGCATTTCTGGCGAAGTTTCGATGCACGAGTCAATCAGCACCATGAGGGTCTAATCATTCCGCGACTGGTGACGATGGACGACTCGTGCATCGAAACATTGTAAGAAATGCAGTTTCATTTTATGGATAACCCAAACAGACGTCACTCACAGCATACGCTGGGATATTGTGAGGTATTTCTTCAACAGAGAACCACGCTACCACTTGTATCGATAGAAAAAATAGATATTCTCAGCTTCAATCACGTTTCTCAGAAATTACGCAGTTTGTTGAAGGATCAGAATTGTGATCAGTATTTCGATTTTATTTCGATACGGTGCCTTTGCTTTATATTGATTCTTGGCAACAAAGTAGTGCCCATTTTAATTTATGTAGTTGTTACACCCGGTGAATGCTAGCGTGACGTAGCGGATATTCATTTTCAATTATGCAAAGCAGGCCTCGTATTTTTCCAAAGTATTTTTTATTTTGGTACGACTAGTTTGGAAGAGAGACGCTGAACGTAGAAGTCACCCTGAGAGGAGAGACGTTAAAGCAAGTGAATTCCTTCACCTATCTCGAAGGTACCATCACGTGGGACGAAATAAGTACAATGGACATCAGTCGGAGAATAGCCGAAGCTAAGAAGGAGTTCATGGAAAAAAAGGGTACTGCTGTGCTAAAAAAAAATAGGACAACAAACCAGGAAACAGTATGTGAAAACATTCGCGTGGGGCGTGGAACTCTATGGATCGGAATCATGGACCTTTGGAGGAGCTGACCAGAAAAGATAGAAAACCTTCGAAACCCGGTGCTGGAGGAGGATGCTGAAGATAAAATGGACGGACTAGATAAGAAATGATGAAGTGTACAGAAGAGTAGAAGAGGAAAGGACCATATGGAACACCATAGACAAAAGAAGAACCAGTTGGATTGGACACACTATGAGAGACAATGGGTTTGTGAAGAACATAATTGTAGGTAAAATAGAGGGATAGTTTCCCAGAGGAAGACCCAGGCATAAGATCGTGGACCAAATAAAGAGGAAAGTACATAGGAAGAGATACCAGGAGGTAAGGGAACTAGCATTAGATAGGGAAGGGTGGAGGGCTGCAGTCAACAAATCATAGGATTGTACAACCAATGAATGAATTATTAGTTCGCTTCGCGTGTCTAAATTTGAAAACCACAGGGACATATAAAATTCACTGGCGGGCTTGGGGAACGGGTCCCAAGTTCGACGGCTCATCGGCTGGTTCCTCCTCGCGGCCGGGTTCTCAGCGAGCTCCCGCGCTGTTCGCTCGCGAGATGTGGCGGATCTCGTTACGTCCGGGCGTCACTGCGCATCTCGCCGAGGGGGCGCAATTCCTTATCCCCCCTGCCACCCGTTCCAAGACGCCGATCCGCCATGTTTGGGTCCCTTTCCCTCCCTTAAATCGTTCCTGGCGCCCCCACCGCTTTGCCCACCATCCATCCCTCCCCATCCGACCCCTCCCCCCACCTTCTCCTTCCCCACAACCTCCCTCCTCCTCCTCCTCCTCCCCTTCAACCTCCCAAGGAGTTTTTGGATTCTGTTTGTTTTTCCCTTCTCCCCCCGGCTTGATTTACGTCCGATAAATTTCAGGGATCAAGACACGCTTAATTATATGTTTGCGGTTTGGAGTTTTTCGAGACTCGAAAAGAGCATCGAGATGGAGGGAGGTCGTTTGTGTGTGGCGTGCTTACGAGGAGGCGGAGGAGGTTTAAGCCGACCTCACGTGGGTTTGGCCTAGGGGCTTCTATGGGGGAGAAGAACTGGCCTGGTGTGGGGGGGGGAGGAGGCAAGGGTCCTGTCTTTCCCAGAGACCTGAACCCCATTCCATCCACGCCTACTTTCACCTATTCATTCCCTCCCCCCCTCCCCCCACCCAACCCTCGTAACGCTACCATTTTTAGCATCGTGTCTGCAAAACCTTTCGCCCTCTCAAGTTAACCTCCACAAGTGGTTTGATTGATTTTTCTCTGAGAGCAGATTTGGGTGAAATTTTGTATACGTGACCTCAGAAATAACGCAGTTTGCAGACGGATCAGATTTGTTAATGTGAATGCCGACGTCACGTTGCGGAAATTCATTTTTAATAATGAAAAGAAGGCCTGGTATTATTCCAGAGAATCCTGATATCAATAGATTACAATGAAAAAATTACACTATACCGATTTGCATTTTGGGATTAGTCAATGATATTTTAACTCCTATCAATTTGGCACATGACATATTTCGTATTAACTCCTACTATTTATCTGTCGCAGTAAGTATAGCCAGCATTCGTGCCTTACGTTGCACTCTCTTAGTTTCTAGTCTGACCGCGCACTGTTATCCTGACAGATTTCGGCCTGCGCCTGGCATTCCGGGGGAACGTGCGCGGTTCGAATTTCATTTCGTAAGCTTCGTGCCACACACCCTACTGGTGGCTTTCACGGTATTTCGTAGATGTATATGTAAATGAGTACTCTCGGTGGTTACGTCCTGAGACGGATCAAGGTACCGTTTAATCTTACACAAGAGTTTAATGAAGAAAAACTTTTGCTTGAATCCTAAACGCAACCAATCTATGATGTCTTGCCCTTGCGTCGCGCGCCATGGAAAGAGGATAAAGGGAAAGGCTCCTTAATGAAACTAGGCGAAGAAAATGGAGAAGGCCGTAATATTATTCTGTTTATTAAATAGAAATGAGTGTCCAAGGCTTTTTCAATCTGAGCCATGCAAAAGGTCTCAAGGATGAGAGGATTTCGGGCGCTCTTCATACGCTCGCCTTTAATACTTTATCGTTCAGAAACTATAAGGGAAAGGGTGCTGTTACCGGTCAACTTAATGGTTTTAAGCTTTCAGGATTTAGGCTTGCGTTGTAAAACTTACTAATACGGTTTAACATCATTGATGGGTAATTTTAATCCCATTTTGCAGTTTCCGTCGCTTCTGTTCTATGATTTTGTATGAAGAAACATTCACATTTTTATTGTGTTACGTTATTCAACATTTTAAACTTTATTTCCTTGAAGTAGTAATTAGGATGGAGCTTTTTATGACCAAGCACTTTTTGTTAAAATTTTTTTATTTCTAAGGCTCTTTTTTTTCGTAGTATCTAGAGGCAACTTATGGTGCAGAAGCCATGAAGAATACAGAGCTGCTATCTCTCGTCGACTTCATTTGTTTTTCACTTTCAGAAAATAGCGAATGCATAATAAAACCTACTACTAAGTCACAGCTCTATTTGATTTTTCTTCTTTACTTTCCTTGAGGGCAATATTAAATCTTGCCCGAAAACATTCAACTTGCAAGATGTATCTTTTTAAATGATTGAATTACCTTTTTAAAAACTTGATGTAAAATACTTTTGACTGTGCTTAAAGTAAATTAAAACCTTATCTGCAATCCTGACACGTGTTCTAAGCCAGTTAATTGCAAAAAAACACCTAAAGTTGACCAGAAGGCGTAATATAATGCAAAATTAGGCAAATAGCATTTTGGTCTTTCAGATCCGCGCAGTATATCGAGGAAGTTGGTCAGCTCCAATTCTCACGGTTTAAAATATGACGTCCAATTCTCGAAGTATGGTTTTAATGAAGCTCACTCATTTGTGCTTGATGAGATGAGTTTTTCATTCGCTCTAGTGCGCTGAACACTTCCTTTACTATTGTGTGAAATTCACAGCGGAAAAATCTCCCGCCTGGACTGGAATTCGAACCCAGATCCCTCGATTTCGCGCCGAGTGCTCGAACCAGTTAAGCTACCCCAGCGTCTTCTTCCACTTGAAATCTCATGAGGGCTTTAAGGAGGAAGTTGTCCTCACAGGTACCGTGCATGTAATGCCAGAGGTACTCGTACGCAAGCGCTAAGAGCCAGATCACGGGGTAAAGCCCAAAGTTAAACAAAAAGGTGATTATTTTGGATATTTTCAATGAATACTGTAGCTCTTAAGTCTCACATACGGGTACCTCTGGCAGTAAATGCTTGGTGTCTATGAGGGCAACTTGCTCCTTAATGCCCCCATGAGATTCCCAGTGGAAGGGGTCGCCTGGGTAGCATAATTGGTAAGAGCACTCGGGCTAAACTCGAGGAATCTGGGTTACAATCCCAATCCAGGCGAATGATTTATCCAATGTGAATTTCACACACTTGTGTGACCACCAGCGGGTGCGTTCCGTTAAAGTTACTCCGCGGATAGTTCCGCAGCTCGTTGATAGCTTCTTTTTTTGCATTTGGGACCCTGGTCATAAAGATTTAACCAAGATATTAATAAAATACATAGAAAAGCAGCTCGATTCGTTAAAAACTGCTAAGATCGAACATATAGTGACTCACAACTATTAGTGGGATTGAAGTGGGAGCCCCTAGAGACTCGGAAGCTACACGCTAGGCTTAAATTGCTTGAGAAATTCAGAACTGGTGTGTTTCAGAGTGACACAGAGAATATTATCATGACGCCTCACTACATCTCTAAGTTTGACTGAAGCAATAAAATAAGAGAGATACATAGCCGTACAGATAAGTGCAAAAACTTGTTCTGTCCGCGCGCAATAAGTGACCACATAGAAAACTGAGCTCCATTAAACACACTCCCATTATACATGTCACCATTTCACCTTCCAAAACCTTACATCTTTACACGGCTGGTGTCCTAACAACCTCTAACACATGCTCATGCGGCGGCTCGCAGGGTAGTATGTAGATATATACGTAGACTAATAATTATGAAGGTTAATATTTTCCCGGACTCTAGTACGACGAGGGTTTATCATAAGATTCTGGGCGAAAGTTCTCGGTTAAATTTAAGAGGATGCTCAGCCAAAAACCCATTCTTTGACTAACACAACGATAATTGAATGTAGATTTCCTCTTTTTCTAAGGCAGCACAATATTTCCACGCGGGCTAATTTATGATGGCCTGAGTGGTAATTTCGGGTCGTTTAGTGCACACTTCAATTATTTTCCAAATAGGTCGAAAAGGAATTCCAGTGACACATTTCGATTAGATACACCAAATTACGCGGAGGAATTCACCATAAATGCAAGCATATATAGCTAGTAGGGTGGGGTGGTAAGCTGCAGTAATAGAAATGTTTCAAGAATTTTACTTTTGCCTTGAATTAAAGCATGTTATGACTTAATTTTTCTGCACAAAACATATGCGAAAACTATATTCAACTACATTTTTCAGAGTTTTTCATAAGACGTGACCCCTTGGTATTTGTTGGTAAGCATTACAGCGATATGAAATGTTTTCTTTCACGCACAGAAGAAAACATTTGCGAGTATAATCGAATCAATAATTAATATATCGCAAGTGACACCCGGCTACGGGTTAAAATAGCATTGACTCCCCAAAAATCCAAACCGGCATGATGCATTTCATTTTCATTGATATCAGCGGATATCACTATGAAAAACTGAGTGCAAAGTTACACGCCAATCTGCACATTTATTTATTTGAATAAAGTCCCAAAAAAGACACAAAGGCTTTTAAAATTGGATGAAAAACAAACAAATAAATAATAAGTATTAAAAAAATATAAAAATAATATAAAAAATTATTACAGAAAATGGAAAACATACAGAAAAATGTGGTCGGGTACTTAGCATTAAGTTAACAGGGTAGATGGGGCTAATATGCTGACATGGTTTGTAAGGAAGGATCTGTAAGTGGAGGGTGGCGAGGAGAGGTCAAGGGTGGTTGAATGCGAAGCCAGGGTGTTAAAAGTTTTAGGAATGCGGTAGAATCGGGAACACTGGGATATTGAAAGACGAAATTTGGGGATATTAATTAGGACAACGATTGAGTGTGATACGAGGAGGATCATGAAGTAGAAAGAGAGGAAGAAGGTTATTGGAGCGGAGAGTACCACTCCAGATGCCATGAAGGAACTTCATGCCAGAGAGCACATGACGGAGAGAGAGGTGGGGGATTCCAAGGGAAAACATGATAAGTTCTCGTAACAAATATCGCAAAACAAAATGTAGATGTAGATATTTACTGCCGCTTTACTACTGCTTACTTTACTAGTAGTTACTTGAATTTTTACTAGTTTTGTGCCATTCCTGGGTATAGTTGCGTGTAAATGTGTATAGGAAGGCTATATTGGTACGTACAATAGTTATTTGAACCTAAGATGAGCGCAGTGGAAGGAAAACCTAAGTATTTTTTATGCTACCACCACCAAACTTTCCTCTCTCCCGAAACCCACATCAGTTATTCCTAACCTTCTCCTTCCCCCCACCCTCCCCTCCGGCCACAACTCTCTCTCTCCCACCCTCCCTCCCCTTCCCACCCTATCGCTTCCCCCCACTCTATCCCCTCCTCATCTCTCCATCATCTCCAGCCTGTGTAAACCCCTCAAGGATATTTTGGCGACTTCCCCTCCCCACCCTGTCCCCGCCACCACCTTTCCCTCTGCCCCCCCCCCTATCTATCCTCCTCGCAGTAACCGGCGTAATCACTTGGGGCCATCCTATAAAAAAAGAAATAAAAATGAAAATCACTGCCGACAAAATGAGCTTAGCGTAATCTTACAAATTGGCTTCTTTCGACCAATTCGTATTAATTTTCCAATTCGTCGTGATAAATTGCCCTCCACGCTCGTCTTCTCGAAGATGGGAGCGCTTATATTGCATGAATGCTTACTTATGTATACGTTTCGGATCGCCGAACCCATGTTCTCGGAACCGAATTCTCTTGGGGTATAAATGGTCGGCGGTCGTCGTTTACGATGAAAATTCTTAGGAGAGTGGAAGCGCTTTCATATCCAGTTTCAGGACTTAAAAAATGAGTGCTGGATATAATTCCTCTAGGCACTGCGACAGTAATCTTATGTCAGCGTTAGGGTAATTTTTCAGGATGGCAGAGTGGTAATAAACTGTTAATGTGTAAGTAGCCTAAGTCATTTTGTGAAATTTTGGCATGTGCATGAAGAAAGAAGACTTGGAAATATCCTACAGATTAAATTAAAAAGGCAGACCGGAATATAATAAATAATATCCGTCCCGGTGGCGGCGGGATAAAGTCCTCGCTTGATAACCCCAGGGTCGCGGGTTCGATTACCGCCTGGGTAGAATATTATCTGCCCAGTACATGGGTGTTTGTGCGTGTAAGAAAAGAGTTAATTGTAAAAAATATGTAATCAAGAGCAGTTATGCTCGTTTAAGTTCAAATAAATAAATAATCTAAGATTCGGTATAATTAATATTTATGTTTACGATATTGCGCGGAATATTACTGAGAGTTCCCTCTTTATTCGCTTCTCAGTTGCAACCGACGTTCAAAAATGAATTATTTAAGTGAGGGTATTTATTTTTACGTCTGGTTGTAACTTCCGTAAACCTTCACGAGAATCATCGACAACATATTTAATCAGGTCCACCAACATTCATTTGTACCGGTCATTGAGCTAGACGGAGAGGGCATTACATAAATACACTGTAGCCTGACAATCGAAATAACATTGGTTTTTTTCTGTCTTTCCTTACTTTCCCCTTGATAGCACGAAGGAATGGAAGAAGTAGCGGATGTAAAACAAGGACATCCACCATCAATTAGAAATTAAAGGTCAGTGACTCTCGAAGTATATATTGGCTATTTAGTGATATGGATTCTGCTAGATTTTACTATAGATTTCTCCAGGAATGCGGATAATTGTTAATAAAAATAAATTTAAAAAATGTGTGAGGAGAATTCATGTAAAAGAAGTAAATGCATGCTGGTTTCTCGTAAGTTATCGACGGAAAGCAGTGTAAAATTAGTGAGTCAGTCCATAAGCGCTAAAGGAAAATTGGGGTTAACACAAATGGCGGACTAGCCACGCCCTCGTTACAACTTCTAGTATTGGCTACAGTGGCAAGCGTCCTTTCCATCTCCCTCAGAGGTACCGGTTGAGTAATGTTTCAAAGCAACTGGCCTCCTTCATTCCTCTGTGATTGTATTTTTTTTATTTACTTTTTTACTAGCCACCTAAGATATGGATATTGTACCCTTGAGGCGTAAATAAGCTTTGACCGCTTTGTGCAGGATTCATTAATTTAAAGGAAAGAAACCACTATTTAATTCTGTATATCTCTGAGTCTTTTTTTCTATTTTGAATTAGTTTATTCACTGTATTGTAAACGTTTTATCGAAAATTGTAAACCATTTTGTTTTTTGCTATCGCTTTCCATGGTTTATTTGTCAGTAGCCCCAACACAGAATATTCCTTAGGGGTTATCTATTGTAATACCACTCTGTAATTCCTGAAAAATAATTAAATTATTACTATATTATACATAAAAAAGTAATTTTTGTTTGAAGGTAAATATTTAAATTCATTTGTCATTATTATATTTATTTGTATTTATTATATTTAAACTTAGAAATCCCCACTCGGTTGTTGATTAGTTTGTACAACGCGTTTTGACGCTTTAATAAATAACAGACTGGACGTTCCATGGTTTGAGGCTCAACTATCTGGAAGATGACTTTCTCAAATAAAAAGGGTACCTGATGGTGACTCCGTTGGTATGGTACTTGGTGACACCTTTGGTATGGTAATAGGTACCTGATGACACCGTTGTGCCGAAACATGTTATACCAATAAAATAAATCAGTGGAAGAAGACAAAGTTATTTTTTCATTTGTGAACAGAGTGATGAAGCTGTTTCATCATTTTCTTAAAAGATATTACATCGTAAATAATATTATAGTATTTGTATTCATGAATATTTTTTCTACTTTCTCAACTCATCAGCCATATTATCCTTATCTGGACCGGAAAAAATTGACAAAATTTTCTCCCAGAATCAGTATTTACGATTTAACCTGTTCTGCAATGTTCCACGACATTCACTACGATTAAATAATCACGGCAGTGATTGTTTTATAGGTGGATATTTTT
Source organism: Ceriagrion tenellum (assembly GCA_963169105.1). Taxonomy (NCBI): domain Eukaryota; kingdom Metazoa; phylum Arthropoda; class Insecta; order Odonata; family Coenagrionidae; genus Ceriagrion; species Ceriagrion tenellum. The sequence continues at coordinate 84,151,864 of OY720633.1, read as the reverse complement.
GATTTTATAGTATCTTATTTTTAACGCCCATAACTCCTTTAATGGAAAACGGGCTTTGCTTCGAGCAAATATTCTTGGCTCTCATTCATCAGCACATAATGAATACATTTGACAAGATAACCCTCAGGTATTAAAAACCATTGACAACTGTCAAGGACATGTCGTTAATTTAATAATATTGATTGCAATCACATTTTTTGGGTAGTGATGATAAAATTAGTTTTTGGTTCGTTAAAAAAGACTTGCTCTCTGTTATTTTCCGTGAGCGATTTGATAGTAGTATTCTTGCTTTAACTGATTAGAATTCTACCGCCCTAGGATATTGACTTCAAGTCACTGTGTTCATGTAGCTTCTTCTAGTTTCCTCAAGGCTCTCTTCCTCGGGACTAACTTACCGCCACTGAGTGCGTCCATCGGGTTGCGGATAGTGGATCAACCTTCAGATAATGAGGTTAGCTGATGAATATGCATGTTTACTCGTAAAAGAGGAGGCGAGGACAAAAAGTGGTTGTATCTATCGGGTGTAGGGGGCCATCCTTGGGTGGAATGGCTTGAAACGGGCCAGGGTTGGTGTGGTATCTAGTTTGCTGGCTTACCATACGGATGGCCAGGGTTCAAATCTTGGAGGTGGATATTTTTCAGAGTAAAATCTCTGATTGGGTGTCTTGTGGAGTGCACTTCAAGTACTATGTCTGTCGATTGAGACATCGCGCGAAGATCGCAAGAGAATCGAGCCAGGGTATATTTTTAGGGAGCACTACACCATAAACTATCTCTTTCCTCTTAGAAACAGTTTGCGTTTACAAAAAATCATATATTTAGATGTGAAGCCTAATATGTTTCATGCTGACTTACGTGTAGTTTTTTATAATTATGGTCATCTACCGTTTTAGGAGGTTTTAATAGACGAAAATAAAAAACCTCTGGATTTTTGCATGAGGACCTTCTCATGTAAAATCTCCATTGTCCTAGAAAATGTAATTACTATGTTTTCTCATGACTTATTATTATTATTAAAGTATTCTACCGGTAAGGGTAGGATTTACTGAATGTCTGAGAATCTCCTACCGATTTTCTACGCTTTCAGGTACCTATCTCGTTCTAATATATCCTTTTTCATTTCAGCATACGACATACCCTTCTTCATTCTGTCCATGACTCCTATTCTCTCTCTTCCCCCCCTCTTGCCCAACATCCTTCCCTCTATCACACTCTTCAGCAACCCGTCACCATTTATTACATCCTTCAGCCATCCACCCTGCCTATCCCGGATTTCATTGAGATAGTTCCTTCCCTCACCCACCATCTCAAGCACTTTCTTGTTAGTCTTCCTTTTCGTCCGCCTCACCTTCTGTATCCTTCTCCTCACCCATATCTCAAATGCCGAGTACCCTATTCTCGCCCTCCTTCCTGAGGGTCCACGTTTCTGCACCATACAACGCTGCGTTCCATATCAAGCTCTTCACCGGCCTATTCTTCACATCCTTACCCAATGTTCCCGTCATCAGCTCCCTTCTATAACTAAACGCCTCCTTAGCTAGCACTGTGCTCTTCCGTATGTCTTTGCTACTATGTCCGTTTTCTTCTAGCGTACTACGTAAGTAATAAAAATGCTCTATTTGCTCGAGTCTTTGTCCTCCAACTTTAACCCTTTCCGGTCCTGTGATTCCAAATGGAATCTCGTCATTTTCCTGCATCGAACGTCGATTTTTTCAAATGACTTTCATCAATTCATAAATTTATTTTGTCTCACCTCATATTTTCACATTACGTAGATTGCATCATCTTCTACATGAAATTCATATGAAAACGTTCATATGAAAATATTCATACGCTCGACGCAGGAAAGCGACGTGATTCCATTTGGAATCACATTTGGACCGGAAAGGGTTAATCCCCTCACTTTCTTTGTCCTTGAGAATCCCATTACTTTATTTCTCTTATGATGTATCTTCATTACAAAAATCCTGCACTGCAATTCTAAAGCATTTACCAAAGCTTGCGGTCCCTTCGAAGATCCACTAACGCATGATCGTCCGCGAATCTAACCGACGTTATAAGATGCCCTCCCACTTTGATTCAACCTCAAGTTCTTCCCATGCCTGTCTTACCATTTCCTCAGCATAGATGTTGAAATGCAATGGCGACAACGGGCACCCTTGCCTTACCCCGCGACCTATAGTTGCCCACCCTGATTCACCTTCAGCCACCCTCACCTGCGCCCTTTGTCATATACAAGTTTCGGATCAGTCTCCTGTCTCGCCAATCTAGTCCCATTTTCCCGAGTATCTCTGTTAGTTTATCCCAATCCACCCTGTCAAAATCTTTTTCAATGACATGGGAAAACGTCTTGATTATACTCTATGTTTCTTTCTGTAAGTGTTCTCATCACCGCAGTCGCATCCCGAGTTGACCTACCCTTCGGAACCCGAAGTGATCATCGCCCAAGAAGTTATTGGCCTTACTCTCCAGCCTTATACTGATTATTCGAAGTAAAACTTTGGCTGATGTGAAATCAAACTTTTTATTCTATGGTTCTCGCATTCTGTTGCATTTTTCTTCTTCAGGGTAGGAATCAGGACTGTTTTTACGAAGTCCATGACTTAAAATAATGTGGAAAAAAGCAATCTTAACTTTTATGAGGGAGCAAGTATAGAGTTCGTCTGTGGTATATGTACACAAAGACTTCTACAGGGAGGTCACGGTCGCTATTCCTCCCCACTGAATCTACCACCGATGCATCGTTTTGCATCGCCTTTTGGCTTCTATTCCCCGTTACTTAACTCCGAGATACGTTCAGCGAGATTATTCCCTTGCGTGTGGGACGTTATGGGCACAGGTGTTGGTATGCCGTGTTGAAAGGTAAGGGGGTCTGGTGTCTGAATACGAGAAGTGACGATAGATTTTTAGCCGGGAACAGGGTTGTTTCCTTCTTATGTAAATATAGTTTGTTGGTTTGAATGGTACCTTAGTACGCGGTCACGAAATTTCGACTTATTGGCAGAGACACGGAAGCAGCTGCGTAATTACAGGGAATCATCCCGTCACATCTGGTTTCAATGTATGAATGCAAAGGGGCGAAGTTTGAGATAGAAAGACAGCTGCGTTTCTGAGCCCCGTGTTACCACAACAGATAAGGTGATATCTTGAAATTAAGCTACCATGATTGACAGCATTGAAAGAAAGATACATATCTTTAACACCTCCAAGTAACTGCTACTCTTCCCAGGTGGTACAGGTCATTGTTATTCATCGATTTCATAGCAACTTTAAACGTGCTGGGTATAATGTTTGCGTTTCCATAACCTCGTTGAGAAAGAGTTTCTACGTCGTGTCTGTAGTTGCGGATTGAGATCATTGTTTTGGGAGAGGGGGCGGATTGCTACTTTTCGGGGATCTGGAGGTATGGAATACCTTCTGCCCACTATTTCTCATCCCAATCCGCCGGCTGATGATGGAGTCGATTACTGCAGGACATGCAGATAAATGAGTCAACTGAGTTTAAACTCATTGAAGAAAAAATACCAAAAAAGAAAACTGTGTGATAATGTTAGCGCGCAATGTGTTCAATCCGAAACTATTAAATTTAAGCAGCGACTCCACGTATTTCTGACTGCAGTGCCACTGTGAATTTATCTTGACGTATTATAATATTATTTAGTCTCATTCTTCATCCAAATTTTCCAAATCGTTCCTCTTTCAGCAACCTTTTCTTTGAATATGCGGGTATATGATCGAAATTTTCATAAGAGTACCTAGCACTCACCTTGTTTTTCATTTAAATTTACGGAAGGCACACTACACGAAATTGATAATGAGGGAGGAGAAAACTGGTATGAGCCAACTTATTTTTCAACCAACGATGATAAAACCTGGTTAGGAATACGTTTTTGGAGGTCAATATCTGTCCGGTAAGCCTAAACGTATCTTCTCTAGTATTATCTACTATATGATATTATTATAGTAGAAGATGGCGAAGGGAAATTTAGCTTACGAAGTGAGAATGAGCGGAAATAAAAAAAAATATGTTAGGTACAATAGCAAATAATCTAAACGGGTGACATTGGAGGAGATTTTTATACATGAAATCAAATTTACGATAAATGATGAGGCAATGTGGAACTCCTGCTGTACAATTGAAGCATTTAAGACTGTTGTTGACTAAATACTCCAATGCTTGCTCCTTAAAGCCCCCATGAGATTCGCAGTGGAAGATGACGCATAGGTAGCTTAATTGATTAGAGCACTAGGCGCGAAATTTAGGGATCTGAGTTCGATTCCCAGTCAAGCCGAATAATTTTTCCACTGTGAATGTCACACAATTGTGTGATTATGGGAGTGTATTGTGTGATTATGGGACTGAGGAGCTCAGTTTTTATTGTGGTCGCGTATTGTGCGCGGAATGATCGAGTTTTTGTACCTATCTGTTCGGCAACGTATCTCTCTCATCGCGTCTGTCAGACCTAGAGATGTAGTGAGGTGTCATGATAATGTTCTCTGTGTTGCTCTGAAACACACCGGCTCTGAATTTCTCAAGCAAGCTTAGCCTAGTGTGTAGCCTCCGAGTTTCTCCGAGGGCAGTGTCCTCGTGTAGATTCATCCTTATATTGCTTTTATCTAATAACCCCATAGGCACTTATCTTGCGGGATCATGCCTTACGTTTACGAAAATGGACTGATGATATTTTAATTTTTCAGTTTTCGCGATGGTGTAATAGAATTGAATCCACCATTGACATGTGATGCGCAAATAGACATGGTCGAACTTCCAACAGCACTCACTTCTATACTAATATCCCTAATGTTCTCCACGATGCTCCAAACCACACAAGTACAGGCACTTTAATATCATTTTGTAAGAGGTCACCTTCATGGTCCGTCGAGGGTCAATAAAGGGAACGACACTTCAGAAAAAGGCGTTTATTCTTCGCAACCATTCACAATTACTACCTTGAAAACATCATTTTAAAATCGCCTTCTCAAGACTGCCGCTCATCCTCTTCTTCTTCTTCCTCGTGACCCAGAAACCATGACTTGGCGTCCCCATGTGACCACCATGTTTCAATCTCATTGGTCAACAACAGCCGCCTCATAGGATCCCATATCAGCAGTTTCTCACGGACTGCTCATTGCCAAAGGCGACTCCAAGACCCCTATCTAAATGAAGCCCAGTGAGCTCAGCAATATTAAAAAAACCAGATAGCAGCCTCCGAAGATGAACACCCACACTATGGCCCGAGAAACCCACGGAGCTCATTTCAGTAATCTAAATGACCTCATACCATTCTTCCCTTGGGGAACAAATAAACAGATAAATCCAAGGGAATGGCTCTCGCCCGCCATGGTCTCAGTCCACTCAGAAATTTCACTTGGGTCACTTCACGTCAGATCAGCAGTGAGTTGACCCTTGATGTCACCGATTCCAACCAAAATTTTTTTGTGGGTTCCTTCTAGCATCTTATGAAAAATTGTGGAATCGTTTTTGGAAAAAAAATTTTTTGGCAGGTCTAGAGACGATCAAAGTTTCGACCATTTTGCGCCTATTTCTTCTTCATTTTCATTCATTTTTTTTTCATTTTAATTTTGCGCTTTTTTCTTCTCGCTATATCTCCTAAACGAAAATAGATAGAGAAATGATGGACGTTTTATTTTGTTTGAAAAAGAATGTAAAGCAGCAGCGTGTGATCAGTTTGGTAAATAAACTAAATTTTGTTGAAATTCTTTTAATCTTAAATGTTTAAATTTTAACAACAAAAATACAGCCATTTTTAAATTTAAAATTTTGTTCTAGTTTAACATGTTAGTCTTTTGTCTTACCTCAGAAACAAATTTGGTCGTGGGATGTTGACAAACAACTGAGATATTAAACTTCAAAGATTGGACGACGCCCTCATTCGCCACGACCGAAGGACCCGCTGTCGGCGTCAAAATGATGTGCCGGTGTGCTTTGAGAATTTATATCTTGGTCTGTTTAAATGTTAGTGCAATATTTTGTACACCACTTTAAAGATAATTTTATTTTTATTTCATCGATACTTTTGATTATATGATAAAACCAAAAATGGAGACACGTCAATGCATTAATCGACACCGCACACCCTAAATTTAGCAGTTTTGTCCACTTCTTGAACTTTGTAACTCAGCCTAGTAAAAGCTACGTAATCTACAGCATTGTTTTTCACCAAAAGTTGCGAGAGTTTATAAGTATACAAAAAACGGCAAGCGAAAATTTTTATAAGGCATATTTTGTTGTTAATGAACGAAAATGTTCGAACTTTATCTAGTCCTACAACTTGCACAGAATCAAAAAATCAAAGCCAAGGAAAAACTTATTAATTTATTTTAAGTTTTATATTTTATGAAAATATATGATTTACACGTAGAATAAATTATACTAGATAATTCTGAAAATATGCAGGAGTGATCGATTGCTGCGTTGCCACTTCTTGCGCGTGCAATCCAAAACTGATTTTTGCACAAGCGGGGTTTATTGCGACTAAATCATTTTCCATCGAGCTTTACAAACTGATGATGTGTTCAATAAATCCCACTTTCTAGTCAATAAATCATAAAGGCGTAAGTACCATGTTAATTCATTTACTATTCTTGGAAATGGGCCTTCCATTTATCAGATTAACAATGTCACTCGCCAATTTTGATGGATCCGGGAGAGAGAATGAATGTAAACGACGACTGAATATCACATGGGCAGCCTAGAAATGCTATCTCTTGCCTGTCTTCGAACCCATTTGCACTGCTTTGATAATTCAGATTGGGGCCGTATCTCGGAAAATAATCGGCAGAAGTTGAAATTATTCCAGGTGAAACAGGTCAAATGTATGATGAGTCGTTAGTAATTACAGAAAAACAATAAAAAATGCCGTGTGCTCCGTAATTGCCAGGAATGGCCAGAAAACAGGAAACAATGGAGACATTTCGTAACATCAGGTGCAATGAGGTTTCTCATATTTTCTCATATTTTTATTTAACCTGGGTTAGATGGGACAGAACCGTCCCCTCTTCCCCCAACCCAGTTTACATACACAGACATCCATGTCCTAGGCATATTCTACCCAGGCAGGACTCGAACCCGCGACTCTCGGGTTAGCAGTCGAGGACTTTACCCCGCCGCCACCGGGGCCGACTGCAACAGAAATAAAATCTTACATACTTTATTTTATAACCCAATGGCATACATAGAGAGTTCCAAAAAGAAATTCGAATTTCCGAAAATAAGGACCACCTAATAGAACGCCTTGTGCAACCCCCGCTACGACCTGATTCTTCTATGACGCATTATTTCAGATGGTAGTAATAAGCAAAACTAACAATAAGGTGAATAATAATGTATCACCAGATAAGGGCTACTATTTTAAAGCCAAATAGAAGACAAAACGCATTGTGTCGAGGGAAGCCTTTCTGGAAATTCTCTAGAACGCTGATTAAGAGAAACACGTGGATGTAATGCTCTCGCCCCTAACACGCATGCCCTCCCCTCCTTCCATGACGCATTATTCCAAAAGACAGTAACAGGCAAGCGATGACTGTGGCAAATAACTAAGTCATCGGTAAAAGATAAGCGTCACTATTCTTAAAGGACTATCGAAAACAAAATAAACTGTTTCCAATTATGGCATATATGGTTTCCATGTACATACATACAAACGAATGGTGCGAAGCCACTCACACGGGTGTATATAAACCAAGGGATGAAATTTGCCGCGACAATGGTGAATTAAGCACGACCATCGTATCCTGTGCCACAATTTGGACTTGAGACGCCAACATATATTTGGTATAAACCCCGTCTAAAAACACCTTTAAGGACGATTTCTCGGTGGTGTAACTAACTAACACAGCTGAACGACAATTGGGATAAATGGGTCTAATTTCTGGTCAAGTTAATTGATTCTTTCATGGCGAAAATTATCCCTTGGTGTATATGCACCCGTGCGAGTGACTTCGAATTCTTCATTTGTATACATTAGATTGGCACTTAAATTTCTGACTGGAGCGAAGTAAATTTTTCCACCTCTAAAAATGATCGTTTTGGAATGTTAATTAATGTGTTAAAGTTTCGTTACTCGTTATGGGGAACCCGTTTCTCAAGAGCCCTAAATACTTCAAAACTATATATGCGTTTTTTTGGGCGGGTAAATCTCTCTGTCTGTGTAAATTGCTATAGTAAAGTCTTTAATGCTGTGTTTGCACGATGTATATAACCCACGTGAATGAATGTTTGAACATATTCACCATTAAAATTGAACCCTGTAAATACGCAAAATTCCGCGAAAGCATCAACACATGCCCATAAAATAGCCCCTGTTCTAATTTGGTGCATTCGTCCAGGCATCTGTCCAGCCACGTATTTGCGCGGGTATATGCATCGTCTGGACAAGGCTGCAAACTCAAAATTTCGTCTGCCTTCGTGTAGGTATCATTCTTCGTTTCTAGGATATTGTCCTGCGCAGTTCGATACGCCCCCAAAAGAGTGCCATTCAGCACCGCTGCACCACTGTGGAATAGCTCGCATCATTCCCTTCCCCTCCGAGACCCTTCCTCTCTTTCCCCTCCCTGCACCGACGCATGGAGCGTCGCCCCTCCCCCACTGTTCAGAGGAATGAGAGTCTACGCATTTCCTCTTGAACCTTTATGTGAGGTGTCACCAGGGATGGAAATCGAAACGAAGTTAAATACATTCAGTTTTGACCCGGAGCGCAACTAAAATAGGAGGTGCGAGTTAAATTTCGTTCGGGAACGAAATTAAATGCAAAAGGGGGTTTACTTTTGACCCTGGACGAAACCTTACTCCCGGAAACCAAATTAAACAGGTGCAGCTAACGTGGAGCAGCTGTTTTAATATGTAAGGGATAGCAAATTAACATCTGAGAAAATTCTTTCTTAAACGAAAGAGTTACAACTGTTAGACTAAAATTTGCTAGGGATTATTTGACAATATGCACCTGCAGGGAGAAATAAGGAAGAAACAGAATTATTCTTTTGGGAGTTACAGAAAGATGTTTAAAAACTAATCTACAGAGATATTAAATAGTAGCTAGTGTTCTATGTTCTATAATCGGGAAAGAGCCAATACCAAAATTGATAGGCATTCATGGAGAAGACCACCAGAACCAGAATGGAGTAAAACTAAGTGAGTTTATAACTTTTGATGAATAAAAAGTGTGGAACTCATAAAAAAGTACATTAATGAACTCACCTTCACAACTAGAGGTCACCGATCCCTCATTGATTACATTGTTGTAAATGAGAAACTAGCCACAAGATACAGATATAAATAGAGGAGCAAACACTATACATATCATTCCATGGTGAGTTAAAAATACTACAGTGGGCTAAATGGAAGAAGCAGACGTAGGAAAGAAACAAATAAGTAAATTAAACAAAGCCTTCAAAACATTACTATTGAAGGAGGAATAGTATTTGGAAATTGTGTCAGCACAGCCAACAAACAGACACATGCGCTTGAACAAACCAAACTTGACCATAACTTCAATAAGGAATGGTTAAATCTTTAGATTTCTATTACAGTAGCCGTGTAGCTGTGGTAGTTTAAGGCACTCGAATCAAAAACAAGGAGAAAATGTTTTTATAACTTCAAGACGAAGAGATAGCTCAACCCACTGAAAAAAGAACAAATTTATGGAGAATATCTGCAGAATAAATTGGAGGAAGCGAAGAGAAATATCTCAACGACAGAAACCAACTAAAAGAAATAATAAGGCAGACAGACACTTCTACATACTAACCTGCGAGCCGCCGCATCGGGGTGGGGCAAGTGGACACCAACCATGTAAGGATGCAAGGTTTAGGGAGGTGAAATGGTGACGTGTATTATGGGAGTATATTTAGTGGAGCTCAGTTTTTATTGTGGTCGTTTATTGTGAGCGGAATGAACGAGTTTTTGTACCTATCTGTTCGGGAATGTTCTCACTTATTTTGTCGCTTCTGTCAGATCTAGAGATGTAGTGAGGCGTCATGATAATATTCTGTGCTGTTCAGAAACACACCAGTTCCGAATTTCTCAAGCAAGCTAAGCCTAGCGTGTAGCCTCCGAGTCTCTAGGGACTCTCATCTTCATCCCTCTAAAAGTTGTGAGACACTATATGTTCGCTCGTAGCAGCTTTTAACGAAGCGTGCTGCTTTTCTTTGTATTTTATTCATTTATTTGGTTAAAGCTTTATGATCAGGGTCCCAAATGCTCGCGGCGGATTCGAGGTGTGGCCTAACCAGAGCGAAGTACCATCTCTCTTTTACCTTTTCATCCGAGGACCTTCCTAATAAACGCTTCACAAAACCTAGTTTCTTTAATGCTGTGCCGCGTATGTTTTATATGTGTGTTCCCACGACATATCAGAAGTTAAGATAATTCCAAGATATTTCACTGTATCTGAAGATTTTATGTTTACGCCATCCACAGCATAGGTATGGCATTCATGTGATGACTTTCGCGGGAGGTGAACTGTGGTGCATTTACTGATATTTAATTCTAACCCCCACTCCTGGAACCACGAATGAACGCTGTAATGGTCCGATGGCAGAACTTCAAAGTCCACGTCTTTGCTTATTTCATGGTAGATAACCGTATTGTCTGCAAATAATCTCAATTTACTGCTAGCTCGAGAACTTAGGTCATTAATATAAATAATGAATACAAGAGGGACATATGGCATCATAGGACAGATTATAAGTGGGATAAAAGATGATTGACAGGGGAAGCAAGAAATGGCATATAAATTAGTTAAACATCTAAATCAAGCAGAGAAATATACAGCCCGAGTGAGTGTTAGACCAAAGGAAGAATGGATAAATCGCTATAAGAGTTTCTGGTATAACGTAGTATCAACCGAAATACCTGATAAGGCTGGCACTGCAGAGGAAACAATAGGCGCAGACTCTATAGACATGAAAGAACTGGAATGCCCTCTGACTTTAACATACAATAGGACAGCCGGCGGCATGCATTGAATTGATTCAGAACTGATGAAGTTTAGAGGAAGAACCCTAAAAAGAATATTCCAACATTTATAAAAATTGTGCTGGAAAAACTATTAAATCCGAGATGAGTGGAGGGTTGCCAGAGTTGTTTTATTATTGAAAATGAGGGAATGAAATAATCCAGAGAACTACAGGGGTATAAGTTTAAGTATTTAAGACATTTTCATATTAAAATAAATCATTCATAAGCGAATATAATTTAACGTTGATACTCATGTAGCATTTACAAGTCGTGAAAAAGTATTCGATCGTGCTGACAGGGACTGTTATATATCCCTAAAACGAATCAATCGGAAATAATGAGTAGCTATTGCCATAAAGTAAGCATAACTTGAGCGATGGAAGAATAATTTAAGATACTCCAAGGTAGAAAAGAGACGTGAAATGTGGTGGAATGAATGATAGTAATACAGGAAATTGGACAGTAGCATTAGGATTGGACCACAGTATCAAAATTTTCATTAAATACGACTTATGGTCGGTTGCAAGAACATTTAGTTATGGAATCAATAGTAATGAGATCCATAAAGTTATAGATCTTATAAAAATCTTCGGGTTGCAGGAACTTATCTACTAGTTTCATAACTTATTTAAGGATATTCAATAGCTTCAAGTAATCGATCTAATCTTCTACCGCCAGATGAAATTTATGAAAGTTTAGCCTATGAATAATTGCTAATGCACATAATAATCAGTCAGTACAAGGAAATTAATTGGACATTTTTCTCAAAACAACTCTTTCATCAAGTAATTGAGTCACCAAGCGATTCATTGCACATTCGCCATCTTGGCTACTTATGGAACTCATAACTCCGTGCCATAAGTTATGAAACCAATAAACTTATCGAATACTTATGCAATACTTATTGAATGGTTGCCATGGCTTATGAGTCCCATAACTTTATGGAATACATATGTGTCGTTCCTGCGACTGGTCGTTAGAGTTGTTATTTTTCGCATGGAGTTATGGTCTAATCGTTTACTGCAAACTGAGGTAGATATTTAGAGCTTGTTAATATCAGCTGTTAATGATCACCTTTTCTGGAAGATCAGCAGTACAATCTGACAAATATAATCCAACAGTGAACACCCCTTGATTCAATTTTGGAAATCAATAAATTCTTCACCTTCTTTCCTGAATTTGGCTTTAAGCCTGTTCCGGTTTCACCTTACCGCTTCTTTCTTGGGCGTTTGACACTTCTTCTATCCAACGAATTGTACTTCTAAGCCTTCTTTGGATATCTCTCCTTTGGAATTTATAGTGTATGCTCTCTCCACCTATTTTTGTAATCTATTCACTTATCTGTTATAGGCAAAACACTTCTCTTATGGCCAGTTGCAGGAACGACTCATATGTATTCTATAAATTTATGGGACCCATAAGCCATGGCGTCCATTCAACAAGTATTGTATAAATATTCGATAAATTTATTAATTTCATAACTTATGGCATGGAGTATGAGTTCCATAAGTAGCCAAGATGGCGGATGCGCAATGAACCGCTTGGAGACTTGATTACCAGATAAAAGTCGTTTTGAGACAAATGACCAGTTTGTTTACTCTTACTGACTAATTATTATCTGCATTAGCAATTAATAATACGTTAGGCTTTCGTAAATTTTATCCGGCGGTGGAAGAGGAAATCAAATATCCGAAGGTATTAACTATTGTTATGTAACTAGTAGATGTGTTCTTGAAACCCGAATATATTTATGAGATCTATGACTTAATGGATCTCACAACTATTGATTCCATAAGTAACTGTTCTTGAAACTGGCCATTAGCGGTGTATTCCTTATTTTATCTATCCTTGAATACCATTTCATCGTTCAGAGAAATCAAATTTCTGATAACCCTATTTGTCTTATTTTTTTATTTTGCTGACCAGCATTCTAGGCCATAATACACAGTAGGAACTGCCATTACTTGATAAAATTTAATCTGGGCTTCTTTTCTGGATTTTGTCTTTTAAAGTTCATCATATTCGCAAATTCGCCTTTTCGCGGACAACGCAGTATTGTCTGGGGATATTAACGCCGAGTCTGATAGAATTGCGTTGAAGAAATACCTAGATATTTAAAAGGAATGGTCCTGTACTTGGCAGTTGGAATTAAATTTAAAAAAGTGCGTTGTTATGAATTTTTGGAAAACGAAAAACTTCCCAAATGAAACGTGAAGAATTATTCAAGCCGAAGTATCAAATGTAGAGTCATTTAAGTAATTGGGTGTGATCTTTAATAAGAGCTTGTCCAGGGGAAGCACCAATGGAAAATTTGCGGAAGGGTAAATCGTAAATTGGGATTTATTAAAAGAATACCAGGAAAATGTGGCGAGAAAGTAAAGGAGCGATGTTATTTTTCTCTCGTGACACCTCCCTTGGAGCATGCCACTATTATATTGGAACCTTACGAAGCAGGACCAGTTTAGATAAAGATCGAATACTGCAGAGAGCAGCAAGATATGTAAAAAATCGTTACGTTCAACATAGCCTGCCTATTTATTATTACTATATGCCTAATTATTATGGAATTTAGGATAGGAAATTCAATTTGATCGAAGGAAAAAATATAGGCCAAATCTTATGCAAAAGTTTGAAGTGGACTACTTTATGCCGGACTTTTAGCATATTTTGCTAGAGCGAAACTATGGAGGTAGAAACGAATACAGCCATAACAAATCGACTGCCGACCCGATAGATCATTTTTTCTAGATAGATAAAATATCATTTTTTCCACGAACAATACGGAACCATAACTATCCTAGTTGCGATATATTAGTTATAGCATACTCTGTGGTTATAGTAATCATCTGCGACTTCACTTTGTGGAAGTGAGTAATATCCATGATAAAAACAATTTTGTTTCTATCCAGACAATTTATTATAAATACGACCCGGGTTTCAGCAACTTCGTGCCATCATCAGGCCATAAATTGTGTGGATTGAAACAAAGTTGTTTTTATCATGGAGATCAGTTATAGGATACTTTGACTCTCACTAGATAAAGTAGATTTTGCATTCGTGCTAAATATCTTAACATCATTATGTGCAACTTACCCCGCATGAAATTTCCGGCATGGTATACCCCTCGAATGATTTTGTTCCTTGTAGTGCTATTTATCGGTTGCATTTATAATACCAACCAGTAGTGGTATTATGCGACTATGAATACGGCCCTTAAACGTCTACATGAATTCACATCTACTCAGTCGTCTGAAATGCTTGAAATGATAAGACCACAGTTTGTTGGAAGAACCGGGCAAGTTAAATATTTTTTCATAAATGCAGTGCTTAAATAATATTGTGGGAGTCATTTGTGTGATATTTTTTCATCGACGTGTTTTAAAACTCAGGTAATTTAGTCTGCGATGAGTCAGTAGCTGTTCAGTGGAAATTTCAACTCATCGTCATCCTGGCGGATGTTGCACCATCACCTGCCTCTTTTATAGCTTGAATCATCTGCGTGTTAGTGGCGTAAGGATAACATTTAGCTGTTTCTCTTTATTAGCCTAATAAAGAGTTTCCCGTAACGTTTGGCTCGACACAATGCTTTTTTTTCGGAAGTGCTTTTAAAATATTAGCGCTTATCTGTTGCCTGTAACGTTTGGCTCGAAACAATGCATTTTGTTTTCGGAAGTGCTTTTAAAATATTTGCGCTTATCTGTTGCAGAAGCATAGTTTTTTGTTATTGTTTTACTTGTTACTCTCGTCTGAAACAATTCGTCATGGAACGGTTGTATTTAAGTCGTCGTTCATGGAGGGAAACGCCTCCTATTTTGTGGATTAGTCGAGGCGGTAAACACCGAACGTTCGGTGACTGTCAAACCAGTGGCTGTCAACAACCCTTGCCAGTGTCACCCGAGGAGTGCCGTAGAAAGATGTGCAGCGTCGAGGAAAAAATCGGCGATATGAATTTTCAGGTGAGTGGTTGAAATGCCATTTGAAGGAATTGTGTAATTAGAGCAATTGATGGGATGAATGACCATGTGGAAATATGCCAACATTTTTAAAAGTGATAAAATAACATGCCGTGCGACCGTTTTCGGCAATTGTCGACATGATCCAGTGACGTAAGCGTAAATGAGTATATCAGTTGAAAATAATTTAGAGAGATTATCTACCACTGTATAGGTGAATACTATGCTTTGATTCGCCGCGCCGCAAGGGCGAGTGGCGGGGGGTGTGATAGCACCAGGCATCTACATCTACATAATACCCTGCGAGCCGCCGCATGGGCGTGTGGCAGGGGGTGTTAGGTCACCAGTCGTGATAAGGAGTAAGTTTTTTGGAGATGAAATGGTGACACGTATTATAGGAGTGTATTTTGTGGATCTCAATTTTTATTATGGTTGTTAATTGTTCGCGGAAAGAACGAGTTTTTGTACCTATCTGTTCGGCAGTGTATCTCTCTTATTTTATCACCTAGAGATGTAAGGAGGAGTCATGATAATATCCTCTATGCCGCTCTGAAAAATATCAGTTCTGAATTTCTCAAGCAACCTAAGCCTAGCGTGTAGCCTCCGAGTCTCTAGGGGCTCCCACCTTAATGCCCCTAAAAGTTGTGATACACTGTATGTACGCTCGTAGCAGTTTAAACGAAGCGCGCTGCTTTCCTTTGTATTTTATTATTTTTTTTGGTTAAGCTTATTTGAGCAGGGTCCCAAATGCTCGCGGCAGATTCGAGGTGTGGCCTAACTAGAGGGATGTTGCATCTCTCTTTGACTTTTTTATCCGAGGACCTTCCTATTAGACGTTTAACAAAACCTAGTTTCTTTAATGCTGTGCCACATATGTTTTGTATGTGTAATCCCCACGATATATCAGAAGTTAGGGTAATTCCGAGATACTTTACTCTATCTGAAGATTTTATGTTTACTCCATCCACAGTAGAGGTATGGAATTTGTGTGATAACTTTCGCAGGAAGTGGACTGTTGTGCATTTGCTGACATTTAATACTAACCCCCACTCCTGGCAACACGAATGAACGTTGTTAAGGTCTGATGGCAGAGCTTCAAAGTCCGCGTCTTCGCTCATTTCACGGTAGATAACTGTATAGTCTCCAAATAATCTTCATTTACTGCTAACTCTAAAACTTATGTCATTAACATAAATAATGAATAGAAGAGGGCCGATCACAGTTCCTCGAGGAACACCGGATGTGACTTCGACCATATTAGAGCTAAAACCATCAATAACTACTTTTTGTTTTCGAACCCTGAGAAAGTCACTTATCCAATTCACTATTTTTCTATTAACTCCGCATGACTGCAATTTATAAATGAGTTTTTTGTGAGGATCCTTGTTAAATGCCTTCTTGAAATCGAGAAATATTTCGTCGACTTTCTTAGTCGACTCACCTGATTTTAGGATATCATGATGGAAGAGCGCAAGCTGTATTTTGCAGGACCTGCATTACGGAAGCCATGATGACTGCTATGTAACAAGTAACGATTGTCCAGGAATGTCATAATATTACTAACGACAATGTGTTCGAGGATCTTGCGTGGGGTGATGGAATGGAGGCATGAGGAGTGATGGAATATCGCCAATTTTTTGGTCATTTGTAATGGATTGCAATGAAATAACCTAAGTACGATATGCTTCAAGTATACAACTACATCTACGAAATACCGTGCAAGCTACCACGAGGGTGTGTTGCATGGGGTGATTCCACACCCAGTATGACAGATATGTATCACCGATCATATCAATCCAAAGGTATCGCCAGGAAATTTTTGTCATGGCCTTAATGTTAAAAATATCCAACCACATACGTTTTTGAGCAGTATTGTACCATCCGAATGACGTTATGCTCTGTCATGAGGTTGGGATAGGTTAGCTATATATAAGGGAAAAGGGTGTGTTTCGCTGGATTATCCCTGTTTTATTCCAAAGCTTAATTATGTCCATGCACTTATTCCTCGGTCTTCCTCTGCAGTCTTTTCCCTCTATTTTTACTTTCATTATGTTCCATTGGTGTTTGTTTACAAACATTATGTTCACAAACCCATTGTGTTTCAGGGTGTGTCCAATCCATCTGGTTCTTCTATCGTTTATGGTGTTTCATATGGTCCTATACTCATCTGCTCGTCTGTGCACTTCATCATTTCTTATTTTGTCCGTCCATTTTATCTTCGACATCCTCCCCCAACACCAGGTTTCGAAGGCTTCTATTCTTTTCTGGTCAGCTTTTCCAATGGTCCATTCTTACGACCCATGGATTGCCATGTTCCACATGAATGTTTTCAGATACTGGTTCCTGATTTGCAGTCCTATCTTCTTTGAGCACAACGGTTGTCTTTTTCCCATGAACGCCTGGTTAGATTGGGCTATTCTCCACTTGATGTCCGTTGTACTTCTTTCGTCTCACGTGATGGTACTTCTGAGATAGGTTAAGAAGTCCGCTTGCTCTAATTTCTCTCCTCTCAGGGTGATTTCTACCTTCAGCTTCTCTCTTCCGCATACTGGGATTTAAGTCTTCTTATTTATTTTCATGTTGGGCTCTATGTACTATGTAATATGTTTAACAAATATTGCATTTACTTTTGTAAATACCATTCAAGAATAATCCATCCTGTTTGTCTTTTACCGTTTACTATACATTTTGAAATGGTTGCGGGAGCGTAGAATTCTGCCTTAAGGGAATTTTGGAGGCAGTTAGAAATTATGAGAGAAATTTGGCCTAGAATAGAAACAGAGCGCCGCATAAAATTCGTGCGTCTTTCTGTTTGCGTGGGGGAAAAATCCGTTTTATAGCTAAGGATTTTTATTTTTTGCGAAGAATGTTGTCGACTTATTTTAGATTGATACCTTTGGTAGTGGAAATGGACTTAATTGTTAAAAGTTCTGTTTTAAAGTAAGTTAGAATAAGAGGGGTGTGAAGGAGACGATGAACCATAGAATTTTAAGCGACTTGTTTTTGGGAAAAATGGTGAATCGAATCGCTAGATATGATATGATCAGAGTAAGATAGTTTCTTTTGGATAGTTAATTCGTGTATTTGCTCCTTTGCTGAATTAGACAGATATAAGAGACTTAGTAAGCCATTCACATCTTTTTCCATTGTAAAGGAAATGTTAGGATGAAGGGAGTTCAGACGTTTAAGAAGGTTGCAGGCGTCACTTGGTATAAATTACTTGCTTCAAACATGGTTAAATGTAAAATACTTAGTTAATTCCACACATTTTTTAACCAAACACCGACCATGGTTTTCGACGCATAAGCACCATTTTCAAGGTGTTTTCCTTGCCGGGTGAGCAAGCTTATGTGCACTAGTGGGAGTAGTTCATTGGGTTGGGGGTTATAGGTCTGGAAGTCATAAAACTTTTTTGACATCATTTGGAAATTACTTGCATCGGGGGACGGGGAAGAGGGAGGGGTGGTAGGCTAATATATAGGAGGGGTGAATGGGTTTTTAATATATTTTCATTGCAGAAGCTAAATTGCGCTGGCGTGTTGACGATTTCAAATTGCTCGAGGAAATCCAACTTCCTCCTCTTGTCAGTGCAATGTAAAACGATCGGGTGAAAAGCACACCAGGGGTGGTTGTCACGTAATGTTTAGCAAAACTAGAAGTATCTTCACCAACAATAAAAGCAGTTCTGTGTTCATTTACCCTTTTCAAGAAAGTCTTACCGGTTTTCCAATGTATGAACAAATGTGCAATGTATGCACAAATGGCATATGCGCCGAAACCTTGGTCGGTTTTTTGTTACTAAAGGTGTGGAATTTACTAAGTATTTTTACTTCTTTATCGTACCTGAAGTTCAGATGGTTGATGAAAGAATTCAATTTTAGGTTAGTACCATACCATATACAGAGGATGTCGTACACGAATCTAAACCAGTATTTTGTAGAGCAAATGTACTGGTAATTGTACCGGATAAGGGGAGGCCCATAGCAAGTACATCTGTTTGTTTACACAAACTTTGGTTGTAAGTGTAGTAAATGTGTGTTACAGCCAATTTAATTAGAGTACTTAATTCTGTGGAAACTCATTAACTCTCATTTGAAGCCATGCGTCAGGCCTAAGTTACTTAAATAATTTCAATCAGGCAAGTTTCGGTACGAAATGGAAGATATTGTTTTGATCCCGCGCTCCATCTCTACAGCTGATAAAAGCGACTGCGTTTGAGAGATCCACGGCCGAAATGAGTGATTCGAAAATTCCATCTTTCCTCGTATCGTCAAAGATGGTGAGAAAAACAATGAGGCAAATCGTTGAAATAAAATTCACCTCCGTCCTCAATCTACTCATTTTTCCTATTCACTCCCCTATTACTAACTACTAACACCCCCCGCCGCACTCCTCTGAGAGAGCTAGCAGTTTGTAGATAAAGAAGATAGTACTACTCCTTTATGTTTTTTATGGGGTTGGTATTGAATTGTCTTATTTATACTGGGCTAGATTAAGGTGATACCGCCCACTTTCCCACCAACCCAGTTCACTCAAACATCCATGTCCTGAGCGAGGATAATAATCCACCCATGCGGGACTGGAACCCGCGACCCCTCAGATTCGGAGCAGGCGAGGGCTTTACCCTTTCTCCACCGGGGCCAACGTAGACAAAGAGTTTAGAAAAATTCTCTGCCTTATTCGCTAAAGTTATGCGTCTTTGGGTTCCGCTACGTTTTGGAAGGGCGATCCATTTTATACTCTTTCGAGTGCTGTACCTGTCAGTAACAGTGACAGACAGACAACTGAACTCGAACTTCTGTTTGCAAGTGGCAGACGATGAGAAATAACGTTAAGTGTAGAAACACGTCAAAGACAGTGTTGCTACGAACTACTTTTTTAAATACTTTTGCTTTTGATGATCAGAATTAAATTTCAATCCTCTTCATCTTCTAAAGGGCCATGTTAAATTGAAAAGTCTAAATCTTCTAGGCCCAGGTGGACAGCGTAATCGTTTAAGGTAGTTTGAGCGAGATAGTTCCCTAGTCATAATGGAGACCATATTCGAATTATACGTTTTCATTTCAGCAGCTCTAGAAAGCATGAATTTGATATTGCAAACAAAGTACAATAATATACTTTTATATGACTGAAATTCTAATGAATGAAATAAAAATATCAGTATAAGTCTTTAGCTTGACTCTTTTTTTTGCACCTCACGTTAAAAATTCCTTCACAACTGAAGGTATTTTTGTGATTCTGAAAAAAATACCTGCGGTGACAATGTAATTTATTTTCAAAAATAGGTGAGAAAACATAATAACTACACACTGTTAATTTTTAGAAAAGACCTAGGTGTTGAAAATTCATCATTTTTAAATTCGGTTTCTCTGGAGTGCCAACACGAACCATTTATTTAGTAAAAGGACTGGTATTTTTCGTCAAAAATCTCGGAAAGTAGTATGATAACGGGCTGATATTTTATAACTTTTGGAAGAGTGAGATATTTTTCTTTACAATGGATTCATATACATTGATGTCTAGGAGAAATGGTATTTCGCTCAAACTACCTTAAGGTAAAAATTGGGATATTGGGATTCGTGGGAAAGATTGTGGTCAAAACTGCAGGGTAAGATGTGGTAATTGAAATCTTTCGCAAGCGCAATCACTTACTCAGAGGACCTATAAATCCGCTCTAAAGACAGTTTAATGTGCGTTTCGCAGGTAATTCCGAGAGCTACGGTGAACCATACCAACAGGAGGGCGTGGGATGCAAGAGCCATGACTGCCGCCCTGGAGGCCATTCGGGAAAATAGGTTGTCATTTCATCAGGCCGCCAGAGAATATGACATTCCCGAATCTACGATCAGACGATATGCGGTAAAGAATTATAAGGTAAGCCCCAAGAGACCTATAAGTAATATCTCAACCTTTCCCCCTATTCAAATGCATTGGGTTCCGTCTAAGATATCAGCGCAGTTGAAATATTCTGATTTGGTTAAAAAAGAAATGAAAAGGAGACTATTTTTCACGATCGTATGATTTAAACAAAACCGCCATAGTGGATTCTTCGGTCACGTGATTCCCTTCCCCTAAAAGCATTGGACTTGTTTACTATTAAATTTGTGTAATTTATTTCAAAAGTCTTGTCGGCTAAGAGGCAGGACTAATACTTGTGGGGGTGAGCGAAGAGAAAGTTGCTTATCTCGTGACTTTCCCAGAGTTAGAGCTGTGCTAATGCTTCGAAATCAAATCGAATCGGCTCGAATCAGGCTTAATTCGATTTGATTTGCCTGCGAATCGGGATGCTTCGAAACCGAATGATTCTAAATATATGATTCAAAATATTCGTCTTCGAATCGTTACACGCATTCAAGCATGGCGCTCATTCTCAATAGGCGCGCCATCCGTGTAGAGGATGTTTTCCGCACGTAAAAGACGTGAAACGAAAATTTAAACGACAGCGTTTTTTATTCTATTGCTTTGTGCCACTGGATTTGCAAGCTAATGTAGCTGTAAGGCGACGTAAATTTTCTCAGGTAACGTCACCATACCAAATTCTAATTTCATAATTCCTGAGGTAACTGAAAGATAGTGGCTGCGTATGTTTGTCTGAATTTTGAGTTTTGTTGGAGGGAATTATCAGAAATGATAGTTTCATGAAATAGAAGTGGAATTACAATCAATTTATGCGTCTCGAGTATTTTTTTTAGTTGCCTCACAGTTAACTGTAAATCCATGAATGTTTTTTATTCTGGAAAGATGACGAGTGGATATTCTCCCCTAGTACCAGTAACAACCCAGGTAAGGCTAGGTAAGGCTATAATTTCATTTTATCACTTTATGGATTTATTATGTATAAATATACATGGTACATTTGGGTATTGTTAAGCTGTGTTTACACGATGCATGTTCCCACTCCCGTTGATGTAGTAACGAATGCACAGAATTAGAACGGGCTATTATGTGGATATATGTTCACGCATTTTCGCAAGCTGTTCAAATGTTATTGTGTTCTCGCATCTACTCGCACGGGTACATGCATCGTGTAACCAAGGCTTTAGTTATAATTTTGGACTACTTAGGTGGATATAGGTGCCTTGGTGGTGATTTGTTGGTGAATTTTTTTTCTCTTTTATCAGGTTCTTCGTCCATACCTAATGTAACGGCAGAAGAGCATAGGAGATAACAATACCAATTGCAATTTTTCTCGTGAAAGGCTTACATGCCTATGCAACTGTAAAGCAGCCTCGGTTCAGATATCTTTTCTGGAGAGCAGAGCCTCGCTACATTGCTCCACACAGGACAACATTCTCACGAAATGTAGTGCCTCAATTGTACACTGAAGAAAAACAGAACCAAGAGAAATATTGAAATAGTATTCTTGAATTTCTGCAGTGTGTTACAATCACCACAGATCTGTGGACATCAAGAGCGCAGGATGATTTCATTTCTTACACTTTGCAATTTTTTGTCAGTAATAAAAAGTCTTTGACATGAAGCATTTAACATTTGATTGTATCCCATTTCCAGGCTCTCACACAGCAGCAAAAATCTGTGAGGCGGCTTATGAAATGGTGCATCAGGTGGGAATCAATACCGATGATGTGAAAGTGTATATTGTGTCAGATAATGGACCAAATATTGTTGCAGCTTTAGGGCAACTGAGTAATAAAAAAAGGGAAAGTGCGTAGGGGAAGAGACGTTGGATCCATCTCAGATGTGTTGACCATACACTGCAACTTGCAATAGCAGACACTCGGAAAGATATAGGTGCTGATACAGTTATTGAACAGATAGTTACTATTGTAAACAGATACAGCTACAGTGGCATTGCTAGAGAAAATTTGAAAAAGTATCAAGCAGAGTCAAAGACAGTGGACCATGAAATGATCAAGAATCTAGTTACACGCTGGAATTCCGAATATTTGATGTTGGAACGATTTGTTGAGCAAAAGATTCCCATAACTATGGAACTAACAGCTGCTGGAGAAGATAACCTAAGTGCACAACAATGGAAAATGACTGAAGGCTATGTGCAAGTTCTGAAACCCATTGCCCAATTCACAGCTGGCCTTGGAAGTACTAAGCAGCCAACCTTGTCTATGGCAAATCCAATTCTTTATGAAATTATAAACTCATAGCAAGATTTCGTCAAGAAGCCATCGAATGAGGGAGCTGGAGTTACTTTCGCAAAGACTCTCCTCAGCAATATAAGCAAGAGATTTTTTGATATTGATTACCACGATAATACTTTGTACCAGTTGGCAACTATTTTGGATCCAAGGTTCAAGGACTTACTCATGCCAAATAAGTGTCTGGCAGCAAGCCTGTTGGAGGATGAAGCCTTGAAGAAGCATAGGCAAAATATCCGAAGGGGACGACTCCCAGGGAACCTGGTCTATTCAAATCCTGCTTCACCATCAAGCCCACCATTCAAAAAGCCGAAATGGGGCCATTTAGATAGTGTCGAAAGCAAGGAGCAGTGAGCCTGTGTCACATACAATGGACATCATTTGCACTGAGGTTGGTCTCACAATATTTTTTAAAAAGCTTGAGAAAATATGTTTTTACCTTTGTTACTTCTTTTTGGGTCCTGGCCATTGGATACCATGCATTTATTTTGGAAAACAGGAAGTTAAAGATGAACGAAAAACATAAATAGTGTGAAATAAAAGCTAATCCAGTTTCTGAAGCCTTACATAGTTTTCATATGTTTCAGGTCAAAATGTACTTCAGTTTACCAACCATTGATGCAGAAAACGATGATCCTTTCTTTTGGTGGAAGTCAAATAGGAACTCGTTTCCTCACCTGGTGCCTCTAGCAGCAGAGTATCTTGGTATTGCTGCTACAGAAGTACAAAACGAGCGAGAATTTTCGACTGGAAGCAACACTGTCACTACAAAACGGGTAAATTTGTCAAGCGTTCATGTTAAACAAAGTGTTTTCTTGCACTCAAATCTCCAAGTACCTCCAATTCCTGAGCTAAGCTGTAACTTTTCTCTGACTGATTCAGACGAGTTGTAAGAAATGTTATGTCCTTGATTCTATTCATGTACCTTTTAAAAATCGTTTTGCTTGTACTCAGATTTCTCATTGAGTGTACAGTGCACCTGGTTTTCCACGCATTACATATTTGTTAGAATTGATCTCTCATAAGTTTTGTTGCCTGTAATGCCATGTCTTGCTCTCTAATCTCAGTGTCACCCATTCTTATTGTGTACTATAATGTTTCCTCTGTTTGAATGAAGGTATAAAATGACTGATAAGAAAAATTATTGTTGATAGTTTTATTTTCAGTTTTCAAATATATGATTGGGATTCCATTCATATGTTTGCATGGATAGCGCACTGCATCTGATTTTTCACGTCATAACATTTATGTAAGAATGGATGTAGAACTACTTTTTTGCATGTTTTTCTGGTCATACCTAGTTAGTAGAGATATAGAGAAATAGATCTTTGCGTCATAAAGTGAATGGGATAATAAAGAAAAATACACTTCTGACTAATGGTGTTAGTTTCTGAGGAACAATTTTTACCAAGTCCTGACCTTGACACTTATTCTCAGAATGAAATCTACCCTTATGTGTGAAGTTAGCTGTGGTAATGGCCCATTCAAGAAAATTTTCTTAAAGTAATTCCCTGAAATATTGTGAAAATCTTTATTACATAAACTCTGCATAAGCATTTGCATTTTATTTAGATTCGATTCCGATTCGCAAGCAAATTTCTTTAGTGTGATTTGATTCGCTACCAAAATTTTAAAAAAACCTTCGTTTCGATTCAATTCGAATTTTTTTTTGGAAATTCGATTCGGTTCGATTCGAAATAAAAATCCCTGATTCGCACAGCACTACCTATAGCCAATCAGGGTACAGTAGACGTAGCGTAGAGTCTCGAAAATTCAGTTGCTCTCAAACCTCCATTGCTTGAAATTCCAGATTCTGGTTTCTGTGTTGCCAAATATCACCACCACAAGGTCTCTATCATAAAGGGCTCCGCAGTTTTCACGGTAGTGGGATTATACTCTCGGTGCGAATGGCCTTAGTCGTCGAAGCACCCTAATCGCCCTAATACTACTACTACGATTATACTCTCGGCAACGTCCAGATAGAATCCCCCCCTGTCGGTGGCAGTTCACCACCCGCCCCTCGGCAGCGGAGGCCTCCGTACAGTTCTGCTCTCGTACGAAAGGCGCCCGCCCTCACAAGTTTTAGGCCTGCCTCGTAGTCCCCATGACATTTGAAAATGATAATATCTGGTAGCATTTCAAACTGTCAACTGCTCTCTTATCCCGGGCGCACTCTTATTTCAAAACATTCCTCATTATTTCAGGATTTTCATGCAATGAACCATCTACTTTTCTAAACCAAAGATTTTGTAGACCAAATCATTTTCTCAATCCCTGGAAACGGATTGAAAACCACGCCTCCCCCATGATTTAATGGTGGACAAAAATCCAAAGAATTGCTTCATCCTAAGTCTATCGTCATAAAGAGGAGAATTTATTTTTTTCGTGTTTGTTACTGTTCTAATCATAATTCAAATTACATTCACACATCTCATCATAGTTCGTTTCACTTTAATACGGTGAGTAATAACAAGAATGAATAAATCTCTATTGATATTATTTGGTTTTTACAATACCTATGCACATGAGGGCAGGTAGTCTAAGTATTTATAACTGCACACCACTCACCACAATGTTCATATAATATTAAATTTAAAATCTGTTTGTGTCTTTGTTCCCCCATGAGTTCCTAAGAGAAAACTCACGTTCGGTTTTATCTTAATGTCTTGGTAAAGAAAAATTATCATGCAATCTATATTGATATGTCACATTTTATTAAATCAATGAATTGATCAAAACATTTTTATTTCGTTTGACCTCATATTTGTTTTTTCATTAAGAGATGTGATACAGTTGTCAACATCCTGTCTATAAGGAGATATTGAAAGGTGTATCCTCTTTAGTGGCTTGAGCCGTTGATATTGAGCTAACCACTTCTAAAGGTAGTTTGAGCGAAATGTCATTTCACCTAGAAATCAATGAATTTGGTCTCATTTTAAATGCAAATATTTCATCCTTCCCAAATACCAGAATATGAGCCCCTTACCGAACAACTTTCCGAGATTTTGACGAAATATAACAGCCCTTTTACACGGAGAATGGTACGTGTATGCACTCCTGAGAGACATTATATTGTAAATTAGGAATTAATAACAACCAGATCTCGTCATATCACCAAGCCGCTAGAGAATATGACAGACTATGAGAATATGTGAATATGTGCGTATTTTATGCGCTTTCTCAAGTATTTATGACAATATATCTCATAGTCAAAATAGTAATTTTTTAAGAACTACAAAAAAATACTTCCGATATGAAGGAGTTAAAAAAGTTCCGCGTGAAAATATGAGTCAAGTTTAGTTTTATAGAGATATTTTTATCTAATTACGGAGAATATCGGTCACATGAAAGTATATTGTTTTACCATGTACATTACAGTGTTTACTTCATACTTCCTACGGTTGATGAAAGGAAATCGTTAAATCAGAATATCGTCTCGATTACGACGAGAGAAATATCTCGCTCAAACTACCTTTAGATACTCAGTACTAGTTCCATACACAGATGTCCTCTGTTCACTTAAGCTACCCTCTTACTCCTGTGTACTCGTCCACGAATCTAACCGAATTTATCAGATGACCTCCTACTTTGAGTCCCACCTCAAGTTCTTCCAATGCCTGTCTCACCATTTCCTCAGCATAAATTTTGAAAAGCAATGGCGACAATGGACACCCTTGCCTCACTACGCGACATATAGTTGCCCACCCTGATTCACCGTCAGCCACCCTCACCTGCGCCCTTTGTGTCATGTATATGTATCAGATTAGTCTCCTGTCTCGCCGATGTATTCCCATTTTCCCGAGTATCTCCGTTAGTTTATTCCAATTTAATCTGTCGGAAGTCTTTTCAAGATCAATGAAGCATGCGAAAACGTCCTGATATACTCTATGTCTCTTTCTATTAGTGTTCTCATCCGCGCAATCGCATCCCGAGTTGACCTACTCCTCCGGAGCCTAAAGTGATCATCGCCCAAATTGGCCTTGCTCTCCAACCTTATATTAATTATAATTATTCGAAGTTAAACTTTGGCTCCGTGTGAAATCATACCGATCGTTCAATAGTCCTAACAATTTGATGCATTATTCTTTTTCGGAATAGGAATCAAGACTGTTTTCACGAAGTTCTCTGGCCATACTCCTTCCTCGTAGATTCTACGTATAAGTTTGAAAAAAGCTTACCTACCTTTATCTCCTAAATTCTTTAGCAGGTGCGAGGGTATGCTATCTACTCCTTCAGCTTTTCTTTATTTTTCATTGTCATTTTCAATGCTTTCTCAGTTTCAACGTCGAGTATCATTGGCCCGAGCTTATCTTCATTTGGTGTTCCCTCATCTTCTATATCAAAATTAGCTGGTCTACTATTGCTGACATATAACTCCTCCACGTATTCTTTCCACCAATCTTGAATATCTTCCTGTTCGATTACTATCTTACCTCCTCTGTCTTTGGCACCGTTTGCCCTCTCTTACCTCCCGATAGAATGTTTACTCTAGGGTATAACACACTCACCTCCCCTTCTTTTTGCAATTTCTCCATTTCCTCGCATTTCCTTTTCCACCAATTTTCCTTCGCCCAATTGGTTATCCGCCGCAGTTGATTATTTAACTCCTTGTTTTTGGCCTCACCTATGTCGTTGTTCACGTTTTTCCATTTCCTTCTCTCCACCATTTTCCTAATATTTCTTCCGTAACCCACTCCTTCTTTAGCCTCCTCGTTTCCGCTGGTCTTACTGTTTTCTCGGTCGCTCTTACGATGCCTGTTTTTATTAATCTCCCATTCTTCCTCCATTTTTCCTCCATTTTTCCTATTTCCTTGGCTTCGCCTATGTTTCCTTCAACTATCTCTTGGTATTCCCTCCTTTTTTCCTCTTTCAACGCTTCCACGTTCCACCCCTTCATCCTCCTACTTTTATTAAGAATTTGGCATCTAATCTCACAATTTATCACTACTAAATGATGATCCGAATCTGCATCATCCCCCGGATAGCTTTTTGAGTTCTTCATACTGTTCCTGAATCTTTGTATAACCAGGATGTAATCAATTTTATATCTTCCAGTGTCTCCCGGCATTTTCCATGTGTACTTCCTCCTACGATGGTGTTTAAACCAAGTGCTTGTTACTACTAGTTTATTTCTTCTAAAAAGTTCAACCGCGTTCTCTCCGCCATGTTTTCTCGTTCCTAATACAAACCCTCCCACTTCATACCCATCCCTCCCTTCCCCCACCACTGCGTTCCAGTTGCTCATTACTATTAAATTTTTCTTGCCCGGGACTTCTCTAATTATCTCCTCTAGCTGTTCATACACCCCATCCACCTCTTCCTCTCTGTGATATCTTGTGGGCATGTGCTCCTGGACCAATACGAAATTTGTAGGGCGTGCATTTACTTCTGCCACTAGTATCCTGTCGCTCATCTGTTCAATATTTGCTACCCTCGTCCCCAATCTTGCGTTCAATACTATAGCTACCCCATGTTGGTTCTCTACCCCTCCACTATTGATCATCCTGTAACTATCACTCGAGTAGTCCCCGCTGTCCTTCCATCTCACCTCGCTTATCCCCAAGGCATCCATTTCTTTCTATTCCTGTTTAATATTTTCCAGCTTCCCTGCCCTCATCATTGTCCTAACGTTCCAAGTCCATATGTAAATATCTTATAGACTCGTATACTACGCGCACCCATGTGTATCACCATTGTTTTTTTTTAGTGGGATGCGTCGTTTTCATAAAATCTTCTCTCTTTTCCTCCCAGAATTTTTATGTCATGATTAGTGCTTATTCGTATTATTATTTATACGTGCTCTTTATTCCTTTTTTAAAGTATTTATTCACTACATGAATTGCTTCTTCAATGTAAATTCTGTATAGAATCATGTACCACACGCACAAGTGTAAGACGTACACCCCACTTTTATAAACGTCGAAATAAAAAGCACTCGGCGGCTTTCTTCATTCTCCTCGCGGGAGGTTTTAGGAGGCATCATAATACTTTTGGCTTGTTGTAATGACTTCAGTTTGCGATATCTCTCTTAATTTTATCAGTATTTCTCTTACGGTTTCACAGCTTCAAGTGGCCCCACTGCCGGGGGTTTTCGGGAAGGTCAGAGAAGCAAGGAACTCGTGTTAAAACGCCCACCTTCTTTTCGGGTGCGAACTCAGGGGAAATAGGTGCGTGTAGCACAAGGGTTTATTCGGTACTATTCTCTTGGGAGAAATGCCATGAAAAATGTTGGAAAGTGCTGTGCTGTTCAAATTTTGACCATCGATGTATGCCTCATTGATTCAATGTAACAGAATTGATGAGACAATTTTCGTTCGTTCAGGTGCCTCCTGCAAACTGCGGACGGTTCAAGGTGACATTCACGGGCGAAAGGGCCGATGAATTGAAAGCGTTCCTCATCGAGATGGACAGGATGTTGATCGGCCTGACGCGGAGACACTGCCGCGCCCTCGTTTACGATTACGCCGAAGCCGAGAACATCCCCCATCAATTCAGCCGCGAGAAAAAGATCGCCAGCGCAGTCTGGTACAAAAGTTTCCTGGAAAGGAACAAATTCCACGTGGGCTTCCCCTCAGCCAAACGCATAGACCCGGAATCTTCCGTCCGGAGATTCTTCCAAGTGCTGGGAGAGGTGAGGGCCGAGAAGAAACTGACTGGCGGGCAGATATATCACCTGAAGGAGTTGGTCTACACGTTGGCGGAGCCCGTGGAGCGACGGGTCGTCTTGAACGGGGGCAAAGTCAGGACGGCGACTGTTCTGTGCTGCGCCAGGGGAACAGGTCAGCTCATCCCTCCTTTCATCATATTTCCCCGGGATGTGGTGACGCCCGA
This sequence comes from Ceriagrion tenellum, assembly GCA_963169105.1. Classification (NCBI taxonomy): domain Eukaryota; kingdom Metazoa; phylum Arthropoda; class Insecta; order Odonata; family Coenagrionidae; genus Ceriagrion; species Ceriagrion tenellum. Next base: position 84,121,988 of record OY720633.1, on the reverse strand, counting down.
CTTGCTCCAGGGGGCGCCGAGTGGCACTGCGGCCGTAGCCGATGTGTCCGGTACCTTTACGCTCACCACCTTCATCCAGTTCTTGAAGTACTTCAGCCAGTTGGTTATGCCGACAATGGAAGCTCCGGCCCTGATCCTCGTCGCCAACCACACGGTCCTGTTGTCCGCGGTGGCATACAAGTTTGCGAAAGAGAGAAACATCATCCTGATGGGATTCCCTAGGAACGTGCCTTACAAGGTGGAGCCCCTGTCCATGTCCTTCGTCGGGGCGATTCAGTTGAATTATTCACGCGCCGTCCGTGGGTATCTCTTCGGCCGACCCGGGAGAGTGGTGACCGATAGAGAACTGGCATGTCTGTTCGGATACGCTTTCTCAGAAGCAAGATCCTCCGACTGCGCTGCCAGTGGGTTCAGACAGTGTGGGATCGAGCCTTTTAATCCGGGCATTTTTAGTTTTATTTCCTCCAAGTGAACGGAGAAATTGCATAAAATTTTAGCATATGTTGTTTGTGATATATAGACCCTGATCCCTATCCAGGAGGAAAAAAGGAGTCCTTGAAAATTGCTTGCCTCGAAAATTACAGCATTTTGAATTCACATCCTCTAAATGTTCTAGAAATAATGGTACGTGAATGTTGCTTTGAAGATTTATTGAACGAAATTGTAGTGGCTTAGTCGATTTTGGGGGTCGGTTCTCTAATTCCAATGTAGTTTCATTTCGATACAATTTGGTGGCTATTTTAGTGGCTTATTTTTATGTTCAAGTGTAGGTATTCTCCAGATGCGAAGAAGGATTGGTATGTGTCTTATGGTTTTGCAGTCATGAGTGTGGAGAACATTGCCAGAGGAAAGGTTGTATCCATTCCATGTGCAGTTAGCAGGGTTAATTAGTTCAATCAGCTTCTTAAATAATGAACCCCTGCGCCTTAGATCGACGATAAATCCTTGGGGTGTAATGAGAGAGATACCGACATTGCTTTCATGTGAAAATTAGACCTGGAGGCTCGTGACTTAGATTCCCTAGTATAACAATGCCTTTCTGGAGAATGAATGAAGTTATTCACTATTCATAAGATAAATTGGTGGAATTCAAACAAAAGGAAAACAGGCAAAATATTACCTATAAAAGTCTTCAGTCACTTGCTATTTAAAAATTTCTTTTAATTATCGGTGTAAATGTATCTATTACCTAGGGTGACAAGGGTTTAAAAATCTTGGCCTTCCAAACCATGGATTTAAGGGTCTACAAACAAATTAGTTACTTTCCAACACGTGAATATAATTGTAATGATAATGATCTGATAAGGACACTGACCTTTATAATGTTTGCTGACCTTGATAATGATTGTTGTGCAGTCGCAACCTGAGTCGGCAATAAATATTTAAAATGTAGAATATACTATGATTTTTTGTCATGTTTGTGAATATTTTTATAGAAAGTTTAATAGACAAAATTGGATGCTGGATAGTGATCGGACTATAATTAATCATCATTATTCTTACAGTTTATAATCAGTACCTGCTGTCATAATTAATTCGATATATTTCATCAACCAATTCATTTGGGCATTGCTAAAGCTGTAATCATTTTTGCATGTTAAATCAAATAAATTTATTTTCAAAGAAGTAGTCTGTCATATAATTCACCCAATGCAACGAAACATTTCATTTTCACTCGATAGCTAAAGAGATTTTGTATTCCCTTTGCTGCCACTCTAAAAATGTCCACGCCAAAGGCCTTTTTACGCATGTTTTAAAATGCATATCGGGGTGGTAAGGGTTTGTATACCTTTTGACTAACAATTATAAATGATACATCAAATGAATGAACGACTCATACAGGTTTTGGTTTACCTACAAGTGTTCAATGTGAGAACCATTGGTCTCACGGCACACATCCAGTTATCCTCCTGTGAATAATTATAAGTTATATGCTATACATACTACAAAGCCTCAAAACCCCGATATTCATTTAATAGCACCCTGTATAATGTTTTGTTTAATTCCAACTGTGATCATAAATTCTGCAATGTTTGGTGTTCCTTATCGATCTTCGAGAAAATTGCGATACGCCATCTGTTTAATAGCAATAATGATGCAGTAAAGTAATAATTGGTCAGGAAAGGTAAACGGGGCACAGGTACATATACATCTGGAACGGGAAACTTGCTCGTGAGGCATTATTATTGGATAGAATCCATAAAGATTTGAATCATTTTTATTTTTATATTTTTAGGTAGGAATTTGAAAAAAAATGATTGAGGGGTTTTTGCGGCACTCTACTTGAAGTATTACGCCCAAAAGCTTCTTCCTCTTCTCTTCAACCCTAAGGTTGGTGGGCATTCAACTCTTTCTTTCCAGAGCAAGTCTCTTTATTTATGCGTATCTCCACCCTTCTCCACCCCCATTCAGGATTCCTCTTCCTGCACGTCCCTATACTATTCCTTCCATCAAGGCAGTCATCTAGTTATAAAGCCGCAGTAAATCAGCAAAGCAAATGTCCAATCCATCCTTCTCTCCTCCTTCAGATTAAAGCGACCAATGTTCGCCATTCCCCATCTCTATCCAGAACTTCGATATTTGTAGTTCTCTCTGTCCATAGAATATTTAGCATTGTTCTTCAGCACCACATTTCAAATGCCTCCAATCTACTCCTTCCTGCTTTTCTTAAAGTCCAAGTTTCTGAGCTGTGTGTGCACACAATCCCTACATAGATTTTCGTGAATTTTTTACGTGCTTTAGTTGAGACATTTTTTGAAGTAAAGAGTTTTCTTCCCCATAACCTATCCAATGAACATTCCTTCAAGTATGACTTAAACAATTGAAAAATGTATAGAGAGTTATAATACGTATTACAGGAATTGCTACTGCCAATATCTCTCAAATTTACGCTAAATGTACTCTTCTTCTTATAAAAGATGTCAGCAGCCTTTGGTAAGAAGTCTTCTGCATTTCGGGGAATGAAATATACTTTGGAAGCCGTAATAGTGTGATCGCGTGTACATGCATTTTCATCTTGACCCAGTACGTTGTGGGTTGATATAAATGTGTATATTTAATTACCTGCTTACCTGCAATGGGAATTTATTTTTATGCTGCGTTCATCTTTTCGTTGTGGCTTTCGTAATGGACAAAGGGTGACAATAACTATAAACCATATAAAAAGCAAACTCACGATTTTAAATATTTTGGTGGGTCGCCCGTACCTTCATCACTGATAGAATGAGGATTGAGGAGGAAGATTTGTACAGGAGGGGCGGTGAGGGAAGGTATCCTTTGTGTGTCATTTACAATGCTGTTCTACAATATCTCCCCTAACAAGGTGGAAAATTACGTCGGATTTCATGTATCTTTCTGCTTTTATGAAATATGGCCTTGCACTGTTTGAGCCATCCCCAAAGGGTGCCTCTCAGTACCGCTGCATCACTGTGGAATAGCCCGCACCATTCCCTTCCCCTTCAATACCCTATTCTTTTCCCAGTATTGGCGCATAGTGCGTCGTCCCCTTCCGTCCGCACAGAAGAACGAGGGTCTACGCATTGCCTATTGAACTCCGGCATTAGATGTCATAATCTGAGATATTTTGACTAATTATCAGATAGATGGTACTTCGCACAGTTTCACTCTCATTAAATACACATTTCAATTTAAAATTCCTTAAATTATTCTCGATATTCTATCGTGTTAAAACTGTTTTGATCATTCCTTATGTGCAACACTCTGTGAATATTTACTCAATGAATTTTGGCCAGTTGCATATTTTTAATGCTAATTGGGGATTTCTGGGTAAAGCAGTGTTGGAGGGAGACTTAAAAAGAAATCATGTTTAGGCCAACTGGAGACATCCGCGGTTGGCGTGAGCGTTTTTGTGGGGTCGGGAAAGGGGAATGATTTCTGCATAGAGAAATCAAGACTTTTTAATAACTTAAGAATCTTACGAAGAATTTAATTACGTCAGGGTTACGATTTGGAAGGTCTATTTAGTAGCCTGATATTAGTGAAATAAATTGTTACCCAAAAAAAGGGTATGAAAAGAAAAAAAGGGTTACCCAAAAAAAGGGAAGATAGAAAAGCGGCCATTTTAACGTAGAAATTTATAAAACCCGACACTAAGCTCCGAAAATCATTAAATTGATGGACTCCGGCGCTTTCCTTTCTTTCCCCCTTATGATGCATCTGTTTGTTCAAATTTACAATGTTTTAGCCCCGAAATATTTCATCAGAACCTATTTCCCTAGCCCAAAACCTCAAGAATACACGTACCACTCTTGGACGCCTACTCTTAACCGAAATTCGAAGGACCATATCTCAGAAACACCCAAAGAGCCGTGAAAACCAAAGAGAGTTAGGCTCTTAGGGATTTAGCATTGTATTCTGCATAGGACATGTGCTTTTCCCCCTCGAAAAACTCGTATTAAGTTTCTTGGTATTTAGGGCCTTTGGGCACGGGTTCCCGACATTTACTGTCGGTGCAAAAATTATGTAGACTCGAGTTTGGACACATTAAAAATGAGCCGTGTACCCGTATGAATGCGAGTTACACCAAATTTTAGCTTGTTTTATTTTACGTTTACTGTGGTTGCCGATTATTTTGACATTACACTCTCAATTTTTTATTCCGGTGAGAACAAATAAAGTGCCGGTTTTTTGCCGTTTTCGAACGGAGCACTCTCTTTGACATTTAATAGTGAAGAAACTTGAAGTTAAATCGTAATGAACCTGAATTATTGTGTAGGAAAAACATGTTGAAATGTATCTTTTAACGTTCAGTTCTTTCTATAGTGCCATAAAAAAGTTATTAACAAGTATATGAAACTACTTTTTATTGATTATGAAAAGATGTAGAAGCAAGATCTTGGTCTTGTTTTGAAGCTCTTTACAGCAATATTTAATAACAATTACCATCGTAAACTCACATTGTGATATCGATTTTTAACGAGTTAATTAACAACCGAGTATTTTAGCGGGCTCAAACCAGCGCTAAGGCGGCCGTTTTTGCGAGGGGGGTGGTGAAAGTTTGAGCGCTATTGCAATTAGTGTGTTGCGTGTCCATGTATTAGAATCTCTTGCATTGGAGAAATTCAGTGCGTCGAGAAAAGGCGCATATGAGTAAAAGGTGATGGAAAATGGTTGGATACTAAAAACAGCACAATTGCTGCATAAAATAAAATTCATTAAAAGAGCGTGCGCAGCGGTTGTTTTCGCCCTTCGAGGAAATGCACAGGAGGAGCATATGAGTAACGGATTCGGCCCGCAACCCGCAAGTGGCAACCGGGCCCAAACTTCCCCTCTCTCGAAACTACCCCTCTCGCAAAAACGGCCGCCTTACCGCTGGCTTGAGCCCGCTAAAATACTCGGTTTTATTAACTCGTTGAAAATCGATATCACAATGTGAGTTTACAATGGTAATTGTTCTTAATTACTGCTGGAAAAAGAGCTTCAAAACAAGACCAAGATCTTGCTTCTACTACTTTTCATAACCAAGAAAAAGTTGTTTCATACACTTGTTAATAGCTTTTTTATGGCACCATAGAAAGAACTGAACGTTAAAAGATACATTTCAAAATATTTTTCCTACACAATACTACAGGTTCATTACGATTTAACTTCAAGTTTCTTCACTATTAAATGTCAAAGAGAGCGCTCCGTTCGAAAACGGCAAAAAAACCGGCACTTTATTTGTTCTCACCGGAATAAAAAATCGAGAGTGTAATGTAAACATAATCGGCAACCACAGTAAACGTAAAATAAAAGAAGCTAAAATTTGGAGTAGCTCGCATTCATACGGGTACACGGTTCATTTTTAATGTGTCCAAACTCGAGTCTACATAATTTTTGCACCGACAGTAAGTGTAGAAAACATTAAACACGTCAATTAACACTCCACAAGGATCATTTTTAGAGGTGGAAAATATTACTTTTCTCGATTGTGAAAAACAAGTGCCACCTGATTGGGCAGTTATCAGGAGTAATCAAATGTGCGTGGAAATTGGGCGAATTTATTTTTCTCTTTTTTAAACTCCCCCAATAGAAAGTAAAGTAATTTCTCCTGTCTAATCTTTAAGGTTCTAATGATACCTACTGTATTCGGTGGTGGAGCACAACTCGGGTACCATTCGGTGTTTCTGATGGAGCACAATTCGGTGATGAGTCACAATGCCGGACTGCTAATGTTCTGTTTGGTTTATAGCAGAAAAAAATTTGGAATGAGCGGCTGAAAAGAATAGCTCCCGAAAGAATTTAAGGGACAGAAACATGGTGCAGTACTAATTAAATAACATACTTAGCTGCTACGTCGTGTTATTTCTACATGAGATAGTATGACTTTTCGACAGTGTTGCCGCGAGACTGGAGACTTTTTTTATACCTCGTCTCGAAAACGGATCGAGACGAGACCGAGATCGGAAATTTGTGACGAGACTCGAGACGGCACCCCTTTTTGGCAAGACGTGACCACTGTCTCAAAAATCTCGCGTCTTGAGGAAGTGATGAAGGACAATAAATTAAACTTTCTCGGCCGTGCTCCCCTTCGGTTCTAGCTAAGTTTAGAGATAACTAAGTACCCACATGAAGCCGAAAATAGTTGTTTGAATTTCATCATTCATTGTTCGAATGACTGAACTGCGGTTTTGCTATGCTTTTGTATTTCCACGAGTAGGGAAACAGAAAGCGGGTCCGATAAAAAAAGTTATTACTTGCCTCGCAAACACTTTACATATGCCTCAAACCTTTCTTTTTCAATAGTAAGTTTATCCATTGTCCTCACGTTAGGGTTCTTAAGTTTTCACTTCCTTGGTAGAGGAAGGTATAAAAAATGTTTGTTGCATAATGTTCTAAAGCGTTCATGTTAGTTCATGACCACCCAGTCGCCAGAAATTCAGAGAGACATGAGCGCAGGTTTTCTTTGGAAAACTGTAATAAATAAATATTTTCAGATCCACAACCCGTGCAGCGCTGAAATAATCGTATGGTTATCTTCGCCTTGGAAATTTTTATCCAGTGTGTTTAATAACTCCGGTAGTTTGGTTATTTTGAGGCCATTTCAATACACGTGCACATTCAACCCTCCGTCTCGCTGGCGGATGTTGTCGTATTACGCCACCCTTTATCTCTAGAACAGTCCGCTCTGCTTAGGGCGAGAAGAAAACATTTGCGAGTTCTTCTCGATCAGCGTCTTCGAGAATATCAAGAAAGGCGATAAAGGGTTTCGCTCGACACAATGCATTCGCTTTCGGGAGTGTTTTAATAATAGTCGCGCTTATCTGTTGCCCATTCGGAGCTCTTCGCCTCCGTTATCTTATTGCTTAGTTCTGTCTTTTGGAATTATGCGTCATGCAAGGAGGAGAGGGTAAGAGAGGGGTAACACAGGGCGTAGTCGGAGGTGGCGAACGTCCTCCATTTTGTGGATCAGTCGCGGCTGAACGTTCATCGTGTGCACCAGTTTCCGTTCTTCCCTTGCCAATGTAAACCCTTGGGTTGCAGAGGAGAGGATTGTAAGCGGATCGTTGTAGTGGACACGAGTGATAATAGTTCGAGGTAAGTGGCAGAGGTGCTATTGAATCCAGTTGAGTGATAATACTTGATAGAGGGAAGGTTTTAGCGGGGAGGCTGAAGAAAGTGAATAGGAGAGGGGTAACACAGGGCGTTGTCTTCGGTGACGAACGCCTCCCATTTTGTGGATCAGTCGGGGCTGAACCATCATTGAGTGAACCAGTTGTCGTTCTTCCCTTACGAGTGTCACCCTTGGAGCGGCGTCGTCCCCTTGCCAGCGTCAGCCTGGGATTGCTGAGGAGAGGATTGTGAGCGAATCTTTGTGGACATCAGTTACAAAACTTAAAGGTAAGTGCTTAAAGTGCTCTCTAAACAAATATGGTGATAAATACGAGTGATTGACAACGTGGATTACTATGATTGTAAGATTAGAATATTTTCACGGCATGAGACCTATTTCGACTTTCGGTGCCATGATTAAGCCACCTTAGCATCGATGAGATCATTGGGTAAAGGTAATTGAGGGTGGAATGTCTAGTCTCATGTTGTAATTCCAGCCAGTGGTCGCGCAGCAAGTATTTCTGGTATGGCATGTTATGATACCTGCCATGAGGTTAGGAGTGAGCATTGAAATATTCATTACTATTATTATGTCTCTTCATGTGTATTTTAATGATGGGGTTTTATCCTATAATTGTATACAACAGCGGTGGTAATTGAAATGTGAAGTAAAATTTATTTTTCGCATCTATCTTTCCACTCTTCACGCCTGCTTGGTTGAATTTTATGAGTCTAGACGAATTTCGTGACTGTCCCTAATTGTAAGACCGTTATGAGCATTACTTATTCCTAACTATTTTTTAAATTCATTAATGGCCTTAAAACCATGCATAGTAACATCCCAGGAATTCTAACAATTGTTCCACAGGGTTTGTGTTGTAAATGCGTCATTACAGCAGGAGATAAGATCTGCACCCAATGAAAACACTAAAAATGAACGAAGGGACGTTTGGATTCGGGAATCAGGACATAAATTATGTCAGGTGAAAAGAATAATTAGAGGGAAGGAAAAGGAAGGGGTGAATGATAGGGAGAAGTTTGTGTATGAGTTGTACTTTGTTCATTAAACATTAAAATTTCGTAATCTCAAAGTTAGACATGCAGCCACCAAACACTTTTAAAAATGTAGCTGGGCGTGTGGATTGGATGCCAGGACATTGATAACGTGAGGTATAAAGAATAGGGAGGAGGCAGGATTGGAAAAGGTAGGATGAAACAATGTGCGTCGATGACTGTGTTTAGAGTATCACTCTATTATTTATATATTATTCTGCTTGTTTAATAATGATAAATATAAACTGCACTGGGTATTATTGAGTTGGGAATTATTTTTAACTGCAATAATTGAATATTAGATCTGATACCACTCAAACACATAGAAATGTAACAGGGATATGTGGTATGGGATGTCAGCAAAAAAATAATGTGAATTTGAATGAATAGGGAGAAGGGAGGAATTATTAGGGTAAATGATGAGAAGATGTGTGTTGATCAGGTGTATTTAGAGCATCAGTCTTTTGCATTAATAATCATTATGCTTGTTTTTTGGGCAAAGCTATAAACTGCACACGAAATAAATTGATTTGCTAGACATTCCTCATTTCGAAAGATGTAGACAGATGAAGGTGACATAGAATTAACGGAGAGAGGGAAGGATTTGAAAGGGGTGAAAGATGAGAAGTAGTGCTGATGAGAACTGTTTGAGCATCACTCTTTTGTTTTTATATACCTTATGCAATTTTAAAGGGCATACATATAAACTGCACTAGAAATTGACTGATTGGTAATCATTTCTATTTACGATAGATATTGATATGATCTGCACACCCTATTAACTCTTAGTAATGTCAGAGGGGTGTGTGGTATAGGGTGTCAAGAGACTACATGAGTTGGAATGAATAGGCTGAAACAAGGAATGGGAATTGGTGAAGGAATGAGAATATGTGCTGATGAGGTGTGTTTAGAGCATCACTCTTTTGTTTCTACATTCCTTTTGCAATTGTAAAGGGAATAGATATTGACTTCCCTGGAAATTAATTGATTGGAATACATTTTTGTTTACGATAGATATCAATATGATCTCAACCCCCTTCTTACTCTAAGTAATGTCTGAAAGATGTGTGGTAGGAGGTGTAAGGAGATTCGACCTGAGTTGGAATGAATTGGCTAAAGCAAGGAATGGGAATTGGTGAATGAATGAGAATATGTGCTGATGAGGTGTGTTTATACCATCACTCTTTTGTTTTTATATTCCTTTCGCAATTTTAAAGGGCATACATATAAACTGCACTAGAAATTGACTGATTGGTAATCATTTCTATTTACGATAGATATTGATATGATCTGCACACCCTATTAACTCTTAGTAATGTCAGAGGGGTGTGTGGTATAGGGAGTCAAGAGACTACATGAGTTGGAATGAATAGACTGAAACAAGGAATGGGAATTGGTGAAGGAATGAGAATATGTGCTGATGAGGTGTGTTTAGAGCATCACTCTTTTGTTTCTACATTCCTTTTGCAATTGTAAAGGGAATAGATATTGACTTCCCTTGAAATTCATTGATTGGAATACATTTTTGTTTGCGATAGATATTAATATGATCTTACCCCCTAGTAACTCTAAGTAATGTCTGAAAGATGTGTGGTAGGGGGTGTTAGGAGACTCGACCTGAGTTGGAATGAATAGGCTAAAGCAAGGAATGGGAAGTGGTGATGTATTAGAAGATGTGCTGATGAGGTGTGTTTATAGCATCACTCATCTGTTTTTATATTCCTTACGCAATTTTAAAGGGCATACATATAAACTGCACTAGAAATTGACTGATTGGTAATCATTTCTATTTACGATAGATATTGATATGATCTGCACACCCTATTAACTCTACGTAATTTCAGAGAGATGTGTGGTATAGGGTGTCAAGAGACTACATGAGTTGGAATGAATAGGCTAAAATAGTGAATGGGAATTGGTGAAGGAATGAGAATATGTGCTGATGAGGTGTGTTTTGAGCATCACTCTTTTGTTTCTACATTCCTTATGTAATTGTAAAGGGAATAGATATTGACTTGCCTGGACATTAATTGATTGGAATACATTTTTGTTTGCGATAGATATTAATATGATCTCAACCCCCTAGTAACTCTAAGTAATGTCTGAAAGATGTGTGGTAGGGGGTGTAAGGAGACTCGACCTGAGTTGGAATGAATAGGCTAAAGCAAGGAATGGGAAGTGGTGATGTATTAGTAGATGTTCTGATGAGGTGTGTGTATAGCATCACTCTTTTGTTTTTATATTCCTTATGCAATTTAAATGGCATAGATATAAACTGCACTAGAAATTGACTGATTGGTAATCATTTCTATTTACGATAGATATTGATATGATCTGCACACCCTATTAACTATACGTAATGTCAGAGAGATGTGTGGTATAGGGTGTCAAGAGACTACATGAGTTGGAATGAATAGGCTGAAACAAGGATTGGGAATTGGTGAATGAATGAGAATATGTGCTGATGAGGTGTGTTTAGGGCATCACTCTTTTGTTTCTACATTCCTTATGCCATTGTAAAGGGAATAGATATTGACTGCCCTGGAAATTAATTGATTGGAATACATTTTTGTTTACGATAGATATTAATATGATCTCAACCCCCTAGTAACTCTAAGTAATACCTGAAAGATGTGTGGTAGGGGGTGTAAGGAGACTCGACCTGAGTTGGAATGAATAGGCTAAAGCAAGGAATGGGAAGTGGTGATGTATTAGTAGATGTTCTGATGAGGTGTGTGTATAGCATCACTCTTTTGTTTTTATATTCCTTATGCAATTTTAAATGGCATAGATATAAACTGCACTAGAAATTGACTGATTGGTAATCATTTCTATTTACGATAGATATTGATATGATCTGCAAACCCTATTAACTCTACGTAATGTCAGAGAGATGTGTGGTATAGGGTGTCAAGAGACTACACGAGTTGGAATGAATAGGCTGAAACAAGGAATGGGAATTGGAGAATGAATGAGAATATGTGCTGATGAGGTGTGTTTAGAGCATCACTCTTTTTTTTCTACATTCCTTATGCCATCGTAAAGGAAATAGATTTTGACTTCCCTGGAAATTAATTGATTGGAATACATTTTTGTTTACGATAGATATTAATATGATCTCAACCCCCTAGTAACTCTAAGTAATACCTGAAAGATGTGTGGTAGGGGGTGTAAGGAGACTCGACCTGAGTTGGAATTAATTGGCTAAAGCAAGGAATGGGAATTGGTGAATGAATGAGAATATGTGCTGATGAGGTGTGTTTATAGCATCACTCATCAGTTTTTATATTTCTTATGCAATTTTAAAGGGCATACATATAAACTGCACTTGAAATTGACTGATTTTAAATCATTTCTATTTACGATAGATATTGATATGATCTGCACACCCTATTAACTCTACGCAATGTCAGAGAGATGTGTGGTATAGGCTGTCAAGAGACTACATGAGTTGGAATGAATAGGCTAAAATAAGGAATGGGAATTGGTGGAGGAATGAGAATATGTGCGGATGAGGTGTGTTTAGAGCATCACTCTTTTGTTTCTACATTCCTTATGCCATTGTAAAGGGATAAGATATTGACTTCCCTGGAAATTAATTGATTGGAATACATTTTTGTTTACGATAGATATTCATATGATCTCACCCCCCTAGTAACTCTAAGTAATGTCTGAAAGATGTGTGGTAGGGGGTGTAAGGAGATTCGACCTGAGTTGGAATGAATTGGCTAAAGCAAGGAATGGGAAGTGGTGATGTATTAGAAGATGTGCTGATGAGGTATGTTTATACATCGCTCTTTTGTTTTTATATTCCTTATGCAATTTTAAAGGAAATAGATTTTGACTTCCCTGGAAATTAATTGATTGGAATACATTTTTGTTTACGATAGATATTAATATGATCTCAACCCCCTAGTAACTCTAAGTAATGTCTGAAAGATGTGTGGTAGGGGGTGTAAGGAGACTCGACCTGAGTTGGAATTAATTGGCTAAAGCAAGGAATGGGAATTGGTGAATGAATGAGAATATGTGCTGATGAGGTGTGTTTATAGCATCACTCATCAGTTTTTATATTTCTTATGCAATTTTAAAGGGCATACATATAAATTGCACTAGAAATTGACTGATTGGTAATCATTTCTATTTACGATAGATATTGATATGATCTGCACACCCTATTAACTCTACGTATTGTCAGAGAGATGTGTGGTATAGGGTGTCAAGAGACTACATGAGTTGGAATGAATAGGCTAAAACAAGGAATGGGAATTGGTGAAGGAATGAGAACATGTGCTGATGAGGTGTGTTTAGAGCATCACTCTTTTGTTTCTACATAACTTATGCAATTGTAAAGGGAATAGATATTGACTTCCCTGGAAATTAATTGATTGGAATAAATTTTTGTTTACGATAGATATTAATATGATCTGAACCCCCTGGTAATTCTTAGTAATGTCTGTGAGGTGTTTGGTATGGGGTGTCAAGAACTTATCATCTGAGGTTTGAATTGATAGGGAGAAGGAAGGATTGGAAAGTGGTGAAGGATGAGAAGATTTGCTGATGATGTGTATTCGGAGTATTAGTGATTTTTTTATATTCTTTATGCAATTTTAAAGGGCATTAAAAACAATAGACTAAAATAATTAGATTTGTTAGTCATTTCTATTTACGATAGATAAAAATATGATTTGCACCCCCTATTAACTCTTAGTAATATCTGAGGGATATTTGGTATGTGGTGTCAGGAACTTTGCACCTGAAGTGAAATGAATGGTGATAAGGAAGGAATGAGAATGGGTGAAGGATGAGAAGATGAACTGATGAGGTATGTTTAGAGCATCACTCTTTTGTTTCTACATTCCTTATGCAATTGTAAATGGAATAGATATTGACTTCCCTGGAAATTAATTGATTGGAGTACATTTTTGTTTACGATAGATATTAATATGATCTTAACCCCCTAGTAGCTCTAAGTAATGTTTGAAGGCAGTGTGGTATGGGGTGTAAGGAGACGACCTGAGTTGGAATGAATAGGCTAAAGCAAGGAATCGGAAGTGGTGATGTATTAGAAGATGTGCTGATGAGGTGTGTTTATAGCATCGCTCTTTTGTTTTTATATTCCTTATGCAATTTTAAAAGGCATACATATAAACTGCTCTAGAAATTGACTGATTGGTAATCATTTCTATTTACGATAGATATTGATATGATCTGCACACCCTATTCACTCTTCGTAATGTCCGAGGGTTGTGTGGTATAGGCTTCAAGAGACTACATGAGTTGTAATGAATAGGCTAAAACAAGGAATGGGAATTGGTGAAGGAATGAGAACATGTGCTGATGAGGTGTGTTTAGAGCATTACTCTTTTGTTTCTACATTCCTTATGCAATTGTAAAGGGAATAGATATTGACTTCCCTGGAAATTAATTGATTGGAATAAATTTTTGTTTACGATAGATATTAATATGACCTGAACCCCCTGGTAATTCTTAGTAATGTCTGAGAGGTGTTTGGTATGGGGTGTCAAGAACTTATCATCTGAGGTTTGAATTGATAGGGAGAAGGAAGGATTGGAAAGTGGTGAAGGATGAGAAGATTTGCTGATGATGTGTATTCGGAGTATTAGTGGTTTTTTTATATTCTTTATGCAATTTAAAGGGCATTAAAAACAATAGACTAAAAAAATTAGATTTGTTAGTCATTTCTATTTACGATAGATAAAAATATGATTTGCACCTCCTATTAACTCTTAGTAATATCTGAGGGATATTTGGTATGTGGTGTCAGGAACTTTGCACCTGAAGTGAAATGAATGGTGATAAGGAAGGAATGAGAATGGGTGAAGGATGAGAAGATGAACTGATGAGGTATGTTTAGAGCATCACTCTTTTGTTTCTACATTCCTTATGCAATTGTAAATGGAATAGATATTGACTGCCCTCGAATTTGATAGATTGGAATACATTTTATTTTATAATAGATATTAATATAGTCTGCAGCCCCCATTAACTCTTCGTAATGTCCGAGGGTTGTGTGGTATAGGGTGTCAAGAGACTACATGAGTTGGAATGAATAGGCTAAAACAAGGAATGGGAAATGTTGAAAGAATGAGAACATGTGCTGATGAGGTGTGTTTAGGGCATCACTCTTTTGTTTCTACATTCCTTATGCAATTGTAAAGGGAATAGATATTGACTTCCCTGGAAATTAATTGATTGTAATTCATTTTTGTTTATGATAGATATTAATATGATCTTAACCCTCTATTTGCTTTTAGTAATCGGTCGTTTTTTTATATTCTTTTTGCAATTTTAAAGGGAATATAAGAAAATTACATACAAATTAATTAGATTTGTTAGTCATTTTTTATTACGATAGATATAAATATGAATTGCACCCTCTATTAACTATTGTTAATGTCTGAGTGGTGTTTGGTATGGGGTGTCAAGAACTTATCACCCGAGGGGGGTAGAAGGAAGGAATGGGAAGTGGTGCAGGATGAGAAGATGTGCTGATGAGGTGTGTTTAGAGTGTCACTTTTTTTTATATTCCTTATGCAATTTTAAAGGTATAGATATAAACTGTACTCGAAATTAATGGATTAGTAATTTTTTTTGTTTACGACAGATATTGATATGATCTGCACCCTCTATTAACTCTTAGTAATGTCTGGGTTATGTGTGGTATGGGGTGTCAGGAATTTATCACCTGAGGTGGAATTGATGGGGAGAAGGAAGGAATGGGAAGGGGTGAAGGATGAGAATATGTGCTGATGAGGTGTGTTCGGAGTATCGCTCTGTTGTTTTTATATTCCATATGCAATTTTAAAGGGCATAGATATAAACCGCACTCGTAATTAATGAATTGGTAGATTTTTTTGTTTACGTTAGATAATAATATGATATTCACCCTCTATTATTTCTTAGTAATGTCAGAGCGATGTGTGGTATGGGGTGTCAGCAACTTATCACCTGAAAGGGATGGATGGGGAGAAGGAAGAAATGGGAAGTGGTGAAGGATGAGAAGATGTGCTAATGAGGTGTGTTCGGAGTATCAGTCGTTTTTTTTATATTCTTTATGAAATTTTAAAGGGCATAGAAAAAAATAGTCTCAAAATAATTAGATTTGTTAGTCATTTTTGTTTACCATAGATATAATTATGATTTGCACCCCCTTTTGACTCTTAGTAATGTTAGAGGGATGTGATGTATGGGATGTCAGGAACTTATCACCTGAGGAGGAATGGATGGGGAGAAGGAAGGAATTGGGAGTGGTGAAGGACGAGAAGGTATGAAGATGAGGTTTGTTTGGAATATCACTATTTTGTTTTTATATTCATTATGAAATTTTAAAGGGCATAGATATAAACTGCACTCGAAATCAATGAATTGGTAGGTACACCAGGGTTGAGATTCGCTATGAAGAAATCATTTGACTTGACCGGGATTCAAACTCATATCTTCCAATTGCCCGTAGGGTGTGTTAGCCAGTTACACACCATGCCATCTTCCTTCAAGGCGAAGTTTTATGGGTATAACTGGCTAACACACCTGACCGGTAATTGGGAGATTCGGGTTCGAATCCCGGTCAAGTCAAATTATTTTTTATAGTGAATTTCAACCTCCGTGCATGCATCCGTGCGAGTGACTTCGTACCACATCATTTATTACATGCAATGTTTGAGAATTGGTAGAGTTTTTTGTTTACAATAGATAATAATATGATATGCACCCCATATTATTTCTTAGTAATGGCTGATAGATGTGTGGTATGGGGTGTCAGGAACTTATCATCTGAGGTGGTATTGATGGGGAGAAGGAAGAAATGGGAAGTGGTGAAAGATGGAAATGTGAACTGATGAGTTGTGTTTGGAGTATCACTCTTTTGTATTTATATTCCATATGCTATTTTAAAGGGCATATATATTAGCTGCACTCGAAATTAATGGATTTGTAGATTTTTTAGGTTACGAAAGGTATTTATATGATCTGCACCCACTATTTATTCTTAGTAATGTCTTAGGTATGTGTGGTATGGGGTGTCAGGAGACGACATGAGTTGGAATCAATAGGCTGAGGAAAGGAATGTGAACTGTGAAGGATGAGATGATGTGTACTGATGTGGTGTGTTTTGATTTACACTCTTTTATTTTTATTCACCATAATCTATTTTTATGGCGTGATATAAACTTCAGCGAAAATTTACTTATTTGGTTGACATTAGACATTTTGATCAATGTATATTTTTTTTCACCCCATAATAATCCTTTGAAATGTGGCATGTAATTGTGGTGTCCTGACTTAATCATGTGTGGTGGAACGAATAGGTGGAAAAAAGAAATTGCAATGGTTATTGGATGAAAGGAAGTGTGTTGTTGAGATGTGTATTGAGTGCCACTTTTATGTCTATATATTCATATTGATTGTTTAAATATATATATATATATATATATATATATATATATATATATATATATATATATATATATATATATATATATATATATATATATATATATATATATATATATAATCTGCACTCGAAATAAAGCTCTTTTTCAGACATTATTAATTTAGATAAATGTAGATTAGATCTGCACGCCCTAGAATCTCTTAGAAATTATGCAAGGGCGTGTGATATAGGGTGTTAGGACTGTAACCTCGTGGGGTGTTGTGAATAGAGAGAAGGAAGAAATTGGAAGGGGTCAAGGATGAGAAGACGGTAGCTGTCGAGATGTGTATAGAATCTCAGTCTTTTTTTTTCAGTCAGTGTTTTTAGAATTATATTTTGTTTATTATGGACATAGATATAAACTGCACTCGAAATAGCTTTCTTTTGTAGACATAAATGATTTCGTACATCTTTATTAGATGTACACCCCCTCGAAACATTTAGAAATTTAGCACAGGCGTGTGGTATATTGTGATAGGATACCAATCACGTAAATGTAATGAATAGGGAAAAGTAAGGAATTGGGAGTGGTGATGGATGAAAAGATGTGCTTAATCATCACCCTTTTTTATGCTAATATATTGCTTGTTTTATTGCTTGTTGCTTGTTTTATGGACTTAGATAATAGCTGCATAGGATACAAGTAGTAGACACAATTGATTTCCATACATCGTGATTAGATCTGCACCCCCATGGGTCACTTAGAAATAATAATATAATAAGTTTAGATACAAGTAGTAGATACAATACAGTTTTTCGATGAGCCAAACAGGATAAATACAATAAATACAAAAAATTTCACTCAATATTATTTAATAAATAATCTACACTGTAAGTAGTAAGTAGCCATTCCACTGCCCTTATAAGGATGTTTGTTTTAATATTGACCTTTTTATTCACTTGTATCAAATTGTACGCTTTAGGTCCCATATACAAAAAGCATATTCTAAAGAGAATTTTGTTTGGTTTAGTTAAAGGTACATATAATTTATTTCTAAGATTATGTTGCGTTCTTTGCTAAGGTCTATTTCCACTTCTCAAATGAAATACCCTAAGGACTTTATAAATATATGTCTTAACGGTAACGATTTTAATAAAAAAAATAACGGTAACGAGTGACAATATTTCGATTTACCTTCAACGATTCCAATTATTCTTTTTTGTAGTACTATGATTGTTTTAAGCATTTTATGATGAGCTCCCCCAGTAAACTAATCCATAATTAAATTTAGACTGAAACCAGAACAAAATAAAGGGTTTTTCGAAAATGGGGTGGACACTTATTTCGTATTAAATAGAATTTTGACAAACCGTACCTTAGTGCACCACAAACATGTAGTATATGGCTATCCTATTTAACTGTTGATCTATAGTGACTCCATCATACTTTATTTCACTAACTTGTTCAATTACTGGACAGTTACTAGATAATGTAGAGCAATCTACTTGATGGTATACTAAGTTCCAATCATAGGAGCTTCGTTTACAAAAATCATAACATAAAAAAACTTTTTCACTCATCTGGAAACCATTAAATCCAAAACAATATCTTAGAGTCTTCAAGTCTTTATGTATGCTATTTTCAACCAAATCCCAGTTGGATGATAAATTTAAGGCAATATCATCTACAAAAGCTGTTAAATATCCTCTAAATGTGTGATTACATAAATCGTTTATATTTGCTAGAAACAAAATTGGACCCAACACGGATCGTTGTGGCACACCTGTGTTTATAAATGTATAACCACTAAATTTATCACCAACTCGTACACATTGTTGTCGCATGGACAGATAGCTTTTGAACCAACTCAAAATTCCTCCTCGTAAACCTGCATGTTCCAGTTTCTGTAATTATATTTTATGATCCAGTGTGTCAAAGGCCTTCTTTCCACCAATAAATAAGCTTACAGCACGATTATTTGAGTTAATTTCTGCAAAGGCATAAGACATGCAGTTCCCAAGTGCATCTTCTGCTCCTGTACCTGAGCGAAAGCCGAACTGGTTTTTACTAACAAAATTATGCTTATCAAGAAACTTCAAAAGGCGGACTTTCACCAGTTTTTCCAAAACTTTTGAAAAAATTAATAGTAGAGAAATTGGCCTGTAATTTTCTTTATTCAAATGATTGCCTTTTTTTAAACACTGGTATTACTACAGCCTTTTTTAACACAGAAAGGAACTCGCCTCTTGTGAAACTAAGATTAATCAAATGCATAAGCACAGGAGCTATTATGTTAACTACACACTTTAACAGCGGGTAGTAATTCCAACAATTTCTGGCGATTTATGATGTGGAAGACATTTACCAATATTATTTATTCTTTTGGGACTACAGGTTCAAAGTAAAAGGATTCTGGTTCATATGAGTTAACACAAGGATTTAAGAAAGAACCAGGAACACGACTATCATGATAGATTTGTGCTGAATTGAAGACATCAATAAAATAATCATTAAATTCATTGGCCAAATTGACAGGATCATTTATTATTTTGTCATTTATATTCTATTGCTAAGCTACTCTGTTAGCTTTCTCCCCAACCAGCACTTTAAACACTTTCCATTGCTCAGTAGGGTTCCCTTGGAATTTGCAGAACTCTTTAAGATAGTAATTACTCGCGGCTTCTTTGACTTTTTCTCTTAATTGATCTCTACATTTTATAAATGAGTTTCTAATTAGATCTTTAAATTGCTAGGGTAGCGTTTGGATGTTTTGAGTAAATAATTCTTCCTCTAAATAAATTGTAACAACCATTCAATTATCCAAGGATTAAGAGATACCAATTATTTTTCAACAATGATTGTGAACCTTGCTTTTTTCAGGCAACTGTTGACCAAATCTGTCATTATATTGAATTCATTTGAGGTGTCTGTTTCTTCATACACAGGTGTCCAATTTATGTTTTCCACATATTCATTGAACGCATTGAGATTAACCTTTGGCACAGAAGAGATTCTTTGTTCCTTTTTTAAGCAATATGTATAATGTTCATTCAGTCCAATACCAAGAGTTGTCATTGAATGGTCAGATATATCTAGGATTAGTACATCCGCAGAAAGATTAAATTTTAATGAATCAAAAAGTCGTACAAATATATGATCTATACATGTGGCAGAAAAATTTGTTATTCGCGTAGGTTGACTGATAAAGCAGGATAGTCCGTAAGAGCTCAAAAAATTACTGTAGTGATCAGATTCATTGTTAAACTCTAAAATATTAATAATCATGTCACCAACTACTATTAAATTATTTTTTAAACGACTCAAAATAGATTCTAAGTCACTACAAAATTTACAGGTAAAATATTTATATCTCTATAGTCATCAAGCAATTGAAGCTCAAGAAAATCAGTTTTCAAGTTTAACAATACACAGTCAGCAGAAGGTACATTAAGACTCTCTGAGCAAGAGCATACATATTTTTTTACATAAACAATTATCCCTTAACCTCGAGTGTGATAACCACAATTTGCATAACATTTATAATCAGAAATACTATAAAATTTAACTTCATTATTTTAAATCCATATTTCTGTTAGAACAATAATTATTGTAGGGTTAAAGATAAGGAGTTCAAATATACTAGAAATAAATCTTCCTTCGTATAATATAAAAAAAAATAAATCTTACTTCGTAAGCTGCGAACATTTGTTGGGTTACGGTTATTTCATTTGCAAATTTGAACAAAGTACAGTGCGTAGTACTTTTTACTGCCATTGAGAAATAAATAAATGAAATCAAGACTCTCTAATCAAGAACATAAATAAAACCACAGCTTACTTATATCATCCATACAAGTCGAAACAATAAATTACTCCTTTTCAAACTTTCGCATTAGGATTTTTCCGTTGCGTATCCATAAGTAACTTCTTGGTCTTCTTCGCCTCTCTCGCTGCATTAAATAGCCATCGTCTGCCTGGGGTGGGGTCTTCATTTGTATAAACAGAAGCGTCAGACGAAGGAACATCCAGTGCCTAGTCATTCACCGATAAGTTCCTCTTCACCCTACGTTTAGTCAACAAACTTTCCTTTGTTCGTTGACTAACAAATCGCACGTGTATTCCTCCGTCAGCTCTATACAACCTGGGCCTGGACCGATAGCAGTAGTCAATGCTTTTCTCATCAATACTAACGCCTAATGCAACACCTATTTTACCAACTATATCCGTTAAGCATTCATTTTTACGGTGAGGAATGCCATGGATTTCAAGGGCATTAGCAAGAAGGCGCTGCTCCAAGTCATCAGAGTGACTCGAGACTTCATTCACATGCTTTTTTAGTATCGGGTTCTCACTTTTTAATACACTTATTTGGTTATAGCACTCATCAAGCCGTTTTACTTGTGCTTCTATAACTTACACACTTTCATCCAATCTTTCATACAGTTTGTTGATTGAATCACCTAAATTTCTTTCTGTTGCTTTCACGTCGTCTTTTAATTCACTGAACAGACGATATATATCATTGATAGATTTATCTTCCGATATAGGTTTATCTATGGTCACTTCACCATTTAAACTTTGCCAAGGTTTGGCACTTCAAACGCTTAGAACACTAGCCACAATTCCAGCGATATCTTCATGGCTCAAGGAGTTTTTCAAACAGCTTCCGTGAAAATTTTCACGACACTCGTCACATCTGATGAATGCCGCGTTCCGGGTCGCTTTGCGGCACACGAAGCAGAGACTCATTGTGTCATAACTATTCCAGTAACTTGATGAACACTTGGAAATACTCAGCAACAACTTTTTCGACTTAAACATATTTTTTATCCACTTATAGAACACGAACACTTGTCCATTTGGCCCATTCGGCTTTCACTAAGTACATACATTCGCAGCAGTTTATGCCCTTGAAGCCGGAGAGAAACCGCACAGCTCGAGCGCTACCGACCGTCTAACACGGGGGTGTGGTATGGGGTGATAGGACATTAATCACGTGAGGTATTATGAATAGGGAGAAGGAGGGAATTGAAAGGGGTGATAGATGAAAATATGAGTGCTGTTAAGATGTGTTTAGAGTGTAACTGTTATGTTTTTATGTTCATATTGCGCGTTTTATGGACATAGATGTAAACTGCACTCGAAATAAGTTTCTTTTGTAGACATTATTGAATTACAGACATCGAGATTTGATACTCGTTCCCCAGGAACCCTTAGATATGTAGCACGGGCGTGTGGTTTTGGGTGTCAGGACACTAATCACACGAGGTGTATAGAAGATTGAGACGGAAGAAATTGGATGGGGTGAAGGATGAAAGGATGTATGTTCATGAGCTGTGTTATCACTCCTTTTTTCATATTGGTTTATCGTATTGTTCGAATCATGATATCAAATGTGCTCGAATCAAGTGTCTCTACAGGACATTATATGAGGACCCCAGAAGTCAAGGGGTCGAAGTAACAAAACCGTTGTTTTGAGAAAACTTAAGTCAAAGTTGAAAATGTTTGGTACAACCCACTAAATAGTTAAGAGGCATTATTCTAGATAGCATCACCTGTCAAGAAAATCACTTGGATCCCTTTACCACCTAAAAGATTTATATTTTCACGTCCCATTCCTGTACATAACTTGTTTTTTAAAATGTCACTTAGACCCCTTGATTTCTGGGGTCCACATATATGTTGATGCATTGGGGTTTGATTTTCATCCCCTAGCAAAACATGGAAATTTCGCGAGGATGGTGTGGTATGTGGTGCCAATACACGTATCATAGGAGGTGTGGGTAGAGGGCAACGGAATGAATTGGATGGGATAAAGGATGCTAAGATGTGTATTCATGTGCTGTGTTTAGAGTATCACTCCCTTGTTATAATATTAATTTAGAGTATTTCGGGAATCGTGATATAAAATGGACAAGGAGTAAGTGTCCTTTTTGGACAATATATATTTTGATGCATCGAGGTTGGATCTGCATCAACTTGCAAAGAATATGAAATCTCGCAAGGGGAGTGTGGTATGGGGTGCAGGGACAATTATCACACGACGGATGAAAAAGAGGGAGAAGGAAGGAATTGAATTGGGTGAGTATCAACAGACATTTGTTCATGAGATACGTTAAATGTATCTCTGCCGTGATTTAATGTTAGCTTTTCATATTTCGGGATGAATGATATAAAATGCACTCAAATTTAGTGTCTTCATTGTACATTACATATTTTGATACTTCGAGGTTAGATCTGCATCCCCTAGAAAAACTTGGAAATTTCGCCAGAGGGTGTGGTGTCGGGTTCCAGGACACTTATCACACGAGGTGTATCGAAGAGAGAGAAGGAAGTAATTGGATGGGGTGAAGGAAGGAATTGGATGGGGTGAAGCATGAAAGGATGTATGTTCATGAGCTGTGTTTAAAGTATCACGCCTTTGTACTAATATTAATATAGCGTATGTCGGTAATCATGATATAAAATGCACTCGAATTAAAGTTTTTTATGGGACATTATAATTTGATGATTGAAGTAGACGTGCATCCCCTAGCAAATCTTTCGAATTTCGCAAGGGGGGTGTGGTATCGGGTGCCAGGACATTTTAGACGCGGAATGTGAAAAATATCCTGCTAAAAATTTTTGAATAGTTTCCTTAAAACACTTCAACAGAATTTCTTAAAAAGTTCTTTACATATTCCTTAAAGTATTGAAACGCCATTTTACGGAATTCCCTACGACGTTCTGCAGAATACCTTAGGATGTTCTGCAAATACCTTAGGACGTTCTGCAGAATTCCTTTGGACATTCTGTGAAATTCCCTACGATTTGCATATAAGTCCTTAGAAAAGGAACTGGGTCAACGGAAGCCTCGCATATTTCCGTAGAGTTGCTGAAGTTCTACAGAACAGCTAGTAAGGGGTTATTTTGGTCTGCAGAAAATTAACTCTACTGAACATATGTTCTGTAGAGTTAGTCTCTCGTGTTCCGTACAGATCCTTAGAAAAGGAACTTGTTCTGAAGAAAAAGAGTCAATTTCTGTAGAAATCTTTACGTCCTACAGAACAGCTTCTAAGGAATTTTTTAGCAGGGTAGGGAGAAGGAAGGAATTGGGTGGTATGAAGGATGAAAAGATGTGTGATCATGAGCTGTGTTTTAATAACACTAGTTTGTTTAAATATTTATTTAGCTCATTTCGGGAATCATGATGTGAAGTGACTCGAGATAAGTGTGTAGCAGTCGCAGTGGTGCTATGGGTCGCAATATGCCACTCCGCTCTTCCTAGTCCGCCACTTGATTGCAGCTCTAGATGTGAGGAGCCACCAAGGTCTTCGTCGAATATTAGGAGGATAAGAGTAAGGAGGTTAATGGTAATGGCTTTAGGGATAAGGAAGATAGGGATGAGGACCTTGGGCGCGATGTGGTGGTTGGGAAGCGGCAGAGTGTGCTGTGTGCTTTATGGCGATCGGTCACCTCTTTCCTTCGGGGATTCTTATTCTTCTCTCTTGGGGATTCTCGGTCTTCTTCTTCTCGGGGATTCTTGATATTCGGGGATGTTATGTATTAAAGAGTGTTGAATAGTATTCATAAATGTAGTGATGATCCTGAGAGTTCGGCGTTATTTCTTTTTGGACCACGCGACCCGACACACAGATATGTGTGTTGTTTTAGTCCTACAGGTTCATTAATGGACATTTTATATTTTGATGCATCGAGGTTAGATCTACATCTCCTAGCAAAACATATAAATTTGCAAGGAAGGTGTGGTATGGGTTGCTAGGACAATTCTCAAACGAGGTGTGAAGAAGTGGGATTAGGAAGGAATTAAATGGGGCGAAGGTTCAAATGATACATGTTCATGACATACGTTTAATGTATAACTGCTATGATTTTATACAAATTTGTCGTGTTTCGGGATGCATGATATATAATGGACTCGAATGAAGTGTTTTTATTGAACATTATATATTTTCTTACTTCGAACTTAAATCTGCATCCCCTAGAAAAACTTAGAAATATCGAAAGGGGGATGTGGTTTGGGGTGCCAGGACACTTATCACACGAGGTGTATAGAAGAGGGAGAAGGAAGGAAATTGATGTGGTGAAGCATGAAAGGGTGTATGCTCATGAGCTGTATTTCAAGTATCACTCTCTTGTTTTTATAATAATTTAGAGTGTTTCGGGAATCATGATATGAAATGCATTCGAATTTGGTGTCTTTATTGGACATTAATATTTTGACACATCGAGGTTAGATTTGCATCCCCTAGCAAAACATAGAAACTACGCAGGGGGTGTGTGGTGTGGGGTGCTGTGCATGTGTGCATGAGCTGTGTTTAAGGCTAAATACGACGGCGAGTTAGTGTGAATCTCCCTCGCAAGATGGGACGACGGTCGTAGGCCGTGAGCGCAACCTCCTAAGCATGTATCGGGAACTACGTCGGAGCGTGGAACTTGAGAGTCACTCCCCTTCCCAGTAGAGATGGGCAACATCCTTCAATACAATGACCGAGTCTTGAATCGGTCGTTCAATCTAAGGAATCGATTCTTGGATCTCGGTCTCGTTCAATTTTTTTCATTATAGTGGCTCATTGAAATAAATTTAAATATCTTAGATGAATTCCTTTAGTATAATCGGCCTATATTAAATTCAATGTAGCATTTAAATCAGTACATGAACAAGTATAAATATAATTTAAAACAGCAGTGATTACATATAGGGTGCTTTCGAACGGCGATCACCGGCGATAGACGGAAGTCGCGCAAATCGATCTTGCTTTGTTCGGTTCTCCTCATAGCGGATAGCCGCCGATATCAGCCGATATGACTGAATTCGTACATATAATAAATCTAGTCCCTTTAACTAGCAATATTATGACATTAAACAGTAGATATAACATGCATTATTTCACAATTACAGGGTATAAAATATATGTACAGATTAGCGTTTCCAGGATTTATGTAAAGAGTCAGGGAACCCACCAATGGCAATAAATTTACGTTAGGGGAGCAGCTTATCATCCCCTCTGGCTCCGTACGATAGATTTGCAATTAAACGACTAGTACAGAGGAGAACAGCTATTCAGACTGACTATCTTAAACTACTCCCCTGATTATGCGTTTAATATAATTACAAATGCTATCATAAGGCTACTCCAATGATTACAATAAAAATGTACTAAAAAACTATGTATTTAATGAAAAATGTGACAATTGGCTGCACCTCGGCGGATCTACCACTGGCAGATCGGCCGAAGTGCAGCCATATGTCACTTTTATTCTTCCTTTCCATTTCCTGTAAAAGAAATGCAGTGGTGTAGGGCGGATACAAAATCTTCAGAAGTTTCTTTAAGCTTTTAGTCATGCACTACGGATGTAAGAAATTCTAATCATTTTATCAGGATGAATTTTTAATACTTTTGGAAATTTAGACTTAATTGAATGCTCTTTACAATATTTTTCGCCTTCAAAGCTGTTTTTTTGGGTTTATAACTCCTCGTGACATTCCATGCATGTGCAGTATTAACAATTCTTACTTTTTAAGCATGTCTTGATGTGCCGATTGCAAAATTAAGTGGGTAATTCAGGTTGACAGGAAATAGACATAACTTACGTGTTTGATGGAACTAGCACAATTCGTAATTTAGAGGACGGATGTATTATATCCCCGGTATCGCAGCAACAAAAATGAAGTTGAAACTTCCTATGAGGATCTGCTGTAAGGGTGGCCGTTGGTCCTCTAAAATCACTCTCCGAACTCTACCGGGGCGATGCTAAAAGCGTCTTCACTGGCCGGTCGACTTGGAGTATCTGCGCTGCGATCCTGAGGGTGACTCTAAAATCCCTAGACCCTACCCCCCTTAGTTTCCCTGGGAGTTCCCTGGGTCCCATATGGCAGAAGATTATCTCGCTTTAAAGTGTTGACACATTAGAATCGACTATTTTCATCCTAAATCATTCAACGCTCCACTTTTTCCCTCCAATTTGCACCTTTGCAGGCGAGACGCCTTCGCCGCCATCCCAGGGTCGAGGGTAGTATTAGGGAGGTTTAAGCTGTGTCCCAATTCGCCATTTAGGCAACTAAATCGGCAGATTTAGGGAGGACGCCATCTTGAAGTGTGTCCCAATTCGTTAGGCATCATGGGGGAGCGGATTTAGGTGCCTTTCTCGGGGGTGAAATTTAGGGTAGATGGAGTTTATCCTAAATCCGCCTCCATATTGAATTTCCCATCATGCAAAGCGCAGCATGCGTCGTACAAGGAAACTCGCACCGCTCGTACACGAGGAAGTAGTTGAAAAGTGGCAAACATGGCAAGTATTTTGTATGTTGTGAAAGAATTCTCTAGAATTTTGCAAACCAACACCCGACTACAAAAGAAAAATTTTACTTAGTACACTTAAATAAAACGAATTTAAATCCCAGAACACCTACACAAACTTACATACCCCGAAAACTAACGAATCTCCAGACAACGAAATGGATGAAAAAATGTAATTTCACTTTCCAAATCTCACAACTCACCCGAAGGTAGCCACAGGCGTCAAAAATGTCTTTATTTCAGGTTTCATTTGTTTCATTCGGTCCTTTATTAATTACTCATATGTTTTTCATTCGTTTCCTGCTCGGTTGACGGCAACACTAGCAAAGGATGTCCCAAATCAAGCTCCCTTAGCGAAAGGCACGGACTATTTCTATTATCCTTGGCGAAAGGCATCTAAATATTTAGCTAGCTAACCGCATCCTCCCTAATGCCTAACGAATTGGGACACGGCTTTACATCGTGTGTGGGTTTTGTGAGGGTGGGGCATGGAAGAAGAGGGTGGGGGGCTAAGACCAGGCACGTTCCTTCATTTTATGACATGGATGGCGTCTCGGAGGAAGAAATACCCTCATTGTCACCCAATTGGGTTTGAGGGAGATTCAGGGCGACATTCAGGGAAGGGCATTCAATGCTAATTATTCTCCAATATTGGGTGAGAAATTGTCGGGGAGATTGTGGTATTGAAATTGGGCCGGAAATTGGTGTGTCAAGCGTGCCACAATCCAATCCGTGTCAAACGGGCCTAACAAGTCAAACCCAAATTATTTTCCTTTCGTTTTCCCTCTTCCCCGAAGGATAATCATCCGACTTAACCCTGCCTTAGAAAACAATTCAATTAAATTAGTAAAGAGGTTATTTAATTTACAACATATAGTGAAACTGTAGCGGCCAACAGCAAGCCTTTGAAATAACTCCCGCAAAAGAAAGTGTCCGCTGATTGGAGGTAAAATTTTAATTGATAATATCATAAATTCATTTTCTGAAAATTTTTATCGCACACAGATGAGACCGCTCTAGTGAGGTGGCTTCTGAGGCAGGTTTCACTATGCAGAACTTCTGTAAGCATGCCTTAAAAACTACTGCTGACGAGAAAAAGTATATTTGTTGCTGAAACATGTACGACTTCTAAAAATGGTGAAAAACCTACAAAAAAGTTAGAGTCATATCACTCGCTATAAAAAATGGTATACACCGGCGAAAATAACCGAGAAATCGTGTCTTTAAATTATACACCATCTTTGTGAGTGTGTAAGAAATGTATCGAAGTATATAAAAAATGGAGGAGCTAAAATCTGCTAATGCAAGTTTGGGTGGATGAAGTACAGCGCGTTCATCGAAATATTCGAAGGCTACTGTTCCTGGACGGAAGTTGCGGAAGCATACGCCTAAAATGCAGCGAAAATCTTTTGGAACATTTTTTCAATGCTATTCTTTTGAAAAAAGTCACTGCTCCGTCATTTATGGAACAAACTCATAGATATTTAAAAAATATTTCTGGTAAAATTTATAATTTTGATTAAATAGTTGCCTCAGTAGGTTTGCAGATAAAGGAATTATGGATTTCTTTATTCAAAGATCGAGGAAAATTTTTAGAAGTTTGCGAAAAAACGCACACGGACAAGATTTTAATAGACAAGAATTCATTATTCCCGTCCTCAAAAGTGGGAATAAATCACTTATTGAGAAATAGAGATCTATCAGCAAAAATCTGTAACCTGTAAATTTATGGAAAAAATATTGCTAATTATTTGCGTGGGACGATAATAATTGGCTGTTTAAAGCCCAACATGCCTTACTCAAGGGGAAATCCTACGAAACTCGGTAATTTGGGATCTGTCAGTAAATATACAATTGGTTAGATAGGGTTCAAGAAGTAGATGCAGTTATGCTAGTCCAAGACCTTCAGCAACGTGCCTTACGATAAACTATAAGAAAAGATTGGGAAACTATAAAAGGATGATATAATGGAAAGAGAATTTTACAATTTTGAGGTCTTAATTTAAAAAATTTCAAAATGTACGCTCTGGGAAACATAGCTAGCAGTTAACCCTTTGAGTGCGGCATGACGTGATATCACGTCATGATATTTTTACTCTGGTGCTGATGACGTGGTATGACGTCAAGTGTAGCGTGAGTGTTCCAGCTTTCACCAGAGGGCCTAATAAAGATCCCAGATGAATGCTGGAACACTCACGGTACCCTTGACGCGATATGACGTCATCAGCACCAGCGCAAAGACAACCATGACGTAATATCACGTCATGCCGCACTCAAGGGGTTAACTTAATTAGAATGTGAAAATTGTTTTTTATTAAGAGAATTCCCCAATCTACAGGGAGTAAAGTCGTTTTCGACGCAATCGTATTTCGCCTTAAATATCACAACTTTGTTTTTATATTGGTTTAGCGTATTTCAGGTATCCTGAAATAAATTGAACTCGAATGAAGTTCTTTAATTCGCGTTATATATTATGGTTCATCATGGTTAGATCTACATCCCCTAGCAAAACTAAGATATTTTGAAAGGGGAGTGGTATGGAGTGCCAGGACACTTGTCACATCAGGTATGAAGAAGAGGGGGTAGGAAGGTCACAAATGAAAAAACGACTTCGTTTTCTTCCACTGATTTATTTCTTTGGTACAACATGTTTCGACACATAGAGGTCATTTTCAAGTACTTGAAAATAACCTCTATGTGTCGAAACATGTTGTACCAAAGAAATAAATCAGTGGAAGAAAACGAAGTCGTTTTTTCATTTGTGAATATCAACTTCCACATAGTTGAGCCTGATACCATTGAACGGGTAGGAAGGTGTTGGATGTGGTGAAGGATGTGAAGATGTATGTTCAAGAGCTGTGTTTAGAGTATCACTCTTTTGTTTTTATATTAATTTAGCGTATTTTGGGAATCATGATATGAAATGCTCTCGAAATAATTATCTTTTTTGGACAAGGCATATTTTGATGCATCGAGGCTATATCTGCAACCCCTAAAAAAACTTAGAAATGTCGCAGGGGCGTGTGGTATGGGGTGCCAGGACACTTATCTTGTGAGGAGAGCGGAAGAGGGAGAATGAGGGAATATTAGGGGGTGAAAGATGTCAGTTGAAGTACTGTGTTTAGAATATTGCCTTTTAGTTTTATTTTTTTGCGTATTTCGGATAAAGGATATAGTCTTACTCGAAATAAGTGTCTTTATTGGATTTTATTGATTTAGATGCATCTAGAGGACTGAACCACGGAGTTGGATACAACTCCGTGGACTGGACATTCCCCGCTCGGATGTGTCGCCGTGAATAAACTCTCCGTGTAGATGGTAGCACCTTAGCTCGCCCTAGAAACCTAGGGTTTTGCATGGTGAAGACGCGTGAGCAATCGGTGTTCCGTTTTTTATTGCGCATATTAGCAGTTTCTGAGGGTAAGTTTTAGTCCAAGGGTTAAGAGGATAGTAGAAGGATGCCTGGTCATCGTTTCATTGCACCGAGATGCACTTTTGGTTACGAAAGTAACCCAGAGAAGGTGCGATTTTTTTAAAATCCCCCTAGGATTTGAAACAAGCTAAATAAATGGGCAAATGCAATTCCCAAGAGAGATTTTGACAATAAGCCAGAGCAGAGGATGTGCCAGAAGCATTTTTTGCCCGAAGACATTATATGGAAGAAGCCCTTATAGGATTAGAATGGGAAAGTGATATCTGAGGTTCGTACCGTTTCAATATAGTTTCCTAGCAGTTCGCTGGTTTACT
Organism: Ceriagrion tenellum; assembly: GCA_963169105.1. Classification (NCBI taxonomy): domain Eukaryota; kingdom Metazoa; phylum Arthropoda; class Insecta; order Odonata; family Coenagrionidae; genus Ceriagrion; species Ceriagrion tenellum. Next base: position 84,090,944 of record OY720633.1, on the reverse strand, counting down.
ATTTGCTAATTCTCTGTCCTATTATTATGAAATTAATAACTGATGCGAAATTATACAAGTTTTTTATTTCATATCATTGGCTCGGATAGATTGAATGCTTGGAAATCGTAAAATTTACCTTGTTCATCAGCATGTTAAGCCAACCAACCCTTGACGTATAATTTTGCAGCAATTATATTAGCAGCTACAATTACTGGAGGATTCTGAGCCATTACAATTTCCAAATTGCCACAAACATTTTTCAGGTACCTCAAATAATAAGAGAAAACCACCACGAGAGCGAGGTTTATCTCCGGTCGTCTTGGAGAAGATGAAGTTAATGTTCATCCCTGAAAATACCACACCAAACGAGAAATATTTGGCTTTAGGTAAAGTGCGACTTCCTGCACACCAGCGAAAAAAACTTCTCGCCCACTTTTAATTTTAACCGCCACGACGTTTACGTCACATTATAAGCAAACATTGCGCATTTGTAAAATATTTTTACTATGCTGATATCTAAATTTTACAAGAAATAGGAAGCATTCAAACCTGAGAAGCGCGTTTTTCCCGGTCTGCGATTGCAAGTTATCCTCTTCTGCCCCCGACGTGTCGCTGCGATGGACCATTGGCGTATCTACGATATCCTGCAGAACACAATTCATTCCAACGTAAACACTTCCAAGTTTGAACACTAATTTCGATACACTTTGAAGGCACTTTTTCTCAGAACTCAGCGTTTTACACCAAACTTTGAAGTCGCTTTTCCTCTTTCCTCAGCATTTCACAACTATGATTAATCAGACTATGTCATCTTCATACATTTTATTAACAATTTTAACTCGGGTACATTCCATATCTGCCCATCCACTGCCCACTAGCATCCACTATTTTGAATAAACAAAAAAATATACATCGAGTAAATTGGTCATTAGAATCTTAAATGTTGTGGCCGCCTTTATACAACCGTACACAATCCTACACGGTCGTCGGTGCATAATTTACGCTTGTAATCACCAAATTATTCGAGGGATTTTTTTTATAAAAATGTACGTTCCTATATTGCCGTCGGTAAAATAAATTGGCTTGTAATAATTAACTTACTCGAGGGCTTTTTTTCTGAGAAATATATGTTTTTACCTTGCCATGGCTACAACATTAACGCTTGCAATAATCAACTTACTCGAGGGATATTTTACTGAAAAAACATGAACTCCTAACATAGAGCTTACTCAAAAATGGTCTAGTCTTCGCCTTCGATTTCCTAAAAAGTCAAGAAATTAGTCTTCTTAAATCTTAAAAATGCCATATTCGTTGTTCAAAATGGGCATTTTGGGCCCGTGATTGTTTTTACTTCACGGGCCAACAACATTGTCGGCTGGGGAAAATAAGGGCATACTTTATAGGTGCTTTTTGGAACACTTAAATGTGTGTCATATTACGTTGCAGGGTACTTGAGCCGGCAAATGCTTAAGCGAAATTTGTAGGGCTGCCTTTGCGAATCAAAGTACAATTGATTGCCAACCAGGGGCTCTTTTGCTGAATATGAAAACTCGTGGGGGATTAACTCACCCAAATGTTAACCTCTACAAATTTCACTTCAAGTTGGAGGAGCTCTGAAACAGTGCAGGACATTACATGTTATTAAAAATGCCATTTCTGAGTCGTGGCAATGGTCCACAATTACGTTTCCACGTTTGGAGCATGAGAATGTTGCAGTAACTTATGTGGTGCACTATCATACTCGCATGAGAATGAGGCGATTCACTGCCTTTGAAAACAAAGAGGCGGCTAAGGAGAATAGGAGAAAGAGGAAATTATATAAGCTCTCCTCAGCATAGAAAAATATAAATATCATTAAAGGAATTCAGGTATATTTGTGTATACTAATTTAATTCCAATTATTGTGATATTTGTGCTTCCATTTAAGACAGAATTGAAAGAAAACATCCGGATAAATGGTGAAGAAAAGATTGGTCATGCACTTAAGTCGTTAATACGATTTGCGTCGTCCGCTGGGAAATATTTTACCGAATCCGAGAAAGGATGAAACTTGAGGGAAGCATTTGCTTTCATTGCGAGTTGATAGGTTTCCAAAATGTATCCTCTGAAACCAATTTAACTGCTCCTGCGGCATCGCTTGTAATCGTCACACTTTATTTTACATATACGTAGCCGTCAGAAAATTGAAACCAGAAGGATTTAAAAGTGCAATATCCGGCTTCTTTGACTACCGCAATAGTATTTCATGAAACGCTATTGCTTATAGTCTAACTTTAAGTTTAATTGTATCGAAAACTTCTCTTTTCAATTATAGTTCAAGGTATTTACAACTCTTGTGAACTGAATTCCACCGATATGAAGTTATAACACTTAAGTAATAAAAGTGTCGAAATATACAAAATTATTACCCTTTTAACGATATACCGCTGAAAGAAGTTATTCTCAAGATATATGATTGAGTTCCGTTTTTATTTTACTAAATTAACAATGCTGATTGATCAACTGAAAGCTTAGCAGACGACTCATGATGAGACGGTTGTTTTGAAGTTATAGATCAACACTTCATTTTTCCACGCATTCCAGTCACAGAAAATGATGGGGGAATTGATCACATATTGCTTCATTCATTGATTCTAAATTAAAAAGCTCTAATTTTCCATTTAAAGCCTCTTAGACAACGTTTTCACCATGTACACACTAAGGGCACAAGGGCGAGCTTCAGTGCTGCCACCTACTCCTCGGAATGATCGCTGGGCGACAATAACGGCGACATCGACTAGCGTTGACGAGGTAGGGGAGTTGCGCTGGGCTGATCTAGATAGATCTTTATCTCCTAGCACCGTCAGAAACTTCGCAGGGGCTTGTGGTATGGTAGGACACTAATCTCGTGAGGTGTCATGGATATGTGTAAGGAAGGAATAAAGAGTTGAAGGATGAATAGATGCGTTTTTAAGGGATGTGTTTAGAGTATCAGTCATTTGTTTTATATGAGTTGATTGTGTTTTGGGAACAAGGATATAAACTGCTCTCAAATTATGTTTCTCTATTAGACATTTTTGACTTGGATACATTATAATTTCAATTCATTGTCATAGCCTTGAGCGTCAACGTTAAAGAAATAGTTCTCAAATTAACGAATTTTGAAATCATTTACGCTTCGCATAATCAGTACCTACCTTGTTCATCCTGTAATGCAATATTCTTTTGTATTTTGTATTTCTTTTGCCATAGTTTTGAATAAGTTTAATAATGGTTACGCTCTGTGTAATGATGACTCTAATATTTTACACGAACAGTTACCAAAGCCGGGTTGACGCCTCCGCTCAAAATGTAATGAAATTTGTCAGGGTGAATTAATGAGAAGGTATTTTTACGAAGCTTATTCAGCGAAATTTCGTATTGGTGAATGAAATGGAAACGGTGTTAAGTATTTACGTAGCTATTAGTTTTGCGAGCATCATGACTCTCGGAAAGGTGATATGCTATTATATTTGATACTTTTAAATCATCATCATCATCTGGTGTTCTGCCTGCTGGCAGGTCCCGTGCACCACTGCTGCCTCCATCCGCTTCTGTCCCGAACTTCCTTCTTTGCTTCATCATAGCTGATGTTCTTCACCTGATCTACCAATTTAATTCTTCTCCTTCCTCTCTTTTTCTTTCCTTCAATTGAACCCTCAAGTGCCACAGTTATTATACTTTTCCCTCTCATCACATGGCCCTACCAGTTGCCTTTCCTTTTCCTTATTTCCTTTAGGAGCGATCTTCCTTCTTTTAATTTACTCAAAACTTCTTCATTTCTCATTTTATATACCCATCGTACTTTTCCCATCCTTCTCCACACCCACATTTCATAAGCTTCTATTCTATCCCTCTCCCTCTTACCTAATGTCCACGCTTCACATCCATACATGAAAATGCTCAATGAATAACACTTAGCTAGTCTCTTTCTCAGCTCCAGATCCAGGCTTTTATTGCATAGCAAGTTTTAAATATATATGTATTAAACCTATTTAAGTAATAGACGGTATATAATTGCACATGTAGATGAAATTGAAGATGCAATATGACAAGAATAACAATTTTTGCAATTAAAATTTAGAGATTTAAGGTATTCAGAATTTGTAATTAGTCGATCGAGTACAAGTTACTGAATTCGTCATGTGGAAGGCCATGACTAACAATCTAAATACATAGACTTTTGTTAGGTATTAATTAATAACAAATACCAATCAACTACATGACGCCTGGCTGCCTTCATTCAAGTGTAATCCTTAATGTCCGGGTTAGGTCATAATGACTCATGTCCTTGGTAACTTTATGCTCGTAATTTCATCAAATCTCCCAAATGAGGATTTTTAAAGAATGCCGGAAACAGAACTAAAATAAATGATCTAGACCTACATAATACCCAGTGAGCAGCCGCATGAACGTGTGGCAGGGGGTATTAGGACACCAGCCGTTTAAAGATGTAAGGGATAAGGTTTTGGGAGGAGAAATGCATTTAGGGAATGATTACGCATGTTGGCGATAGAATTGAAATGCATGCATTATAGTGCATTATGGTGATAACTTACGCACTGCCAAACGCCCTCGAGGTAGTTGTGGGGTAATATGTAGATGTAATTTTTTTCTGTAAATCAAAATAGGTTCATGTTTAACCACAAAATGTATTCTACCCTCCTATCCAATATCTCTGAAATCTGTGATGTGAAGGCAACAAGGTAACACACAATACACCAAGGGTTGAAATTTCCCTTGAAAACATCTGTTGACTTGACTGGGATTCGAACCCGGATCTCCCAATAGCCGGTCAGGTGTGTTACCCAGTTACACCACCTAGCCATCTTCCTTTATAGAAAATTCGAATGTGGTTTATGCGAACTACATGTTCGCGTCTCAAGTCTAAATTGTGGCACATGAAACGATGGCTGTGTTTACAAAGCCTCTGTCGCTGTGGATAAACCCAACATTGTCGTTTATATAACGACGAAATTGACGAATTTCTAATCATTGCATGTACAAATGATATGGTGCGAAGTCACTGGCAAAAGTTCACAAACACCAGAGTCGAAGGTTATCTTGAAATAAATCATTTGACTTGACCTTAGGGAGATCCGGTTTCGAATCCCGGCCAAGTCAAATGATGATTTTTTTCAAGGCAAATTTCAACCTTTTGTGTTTATGCCTCCTTGCGAAAGACTTCGTACCATATCATTTGTACATTCAATGATTGGAAATAATACAAATTACTACCATAATAATACAAATTACTACCATACCACACTATTATTCGACAAGGAGATATAAATGAGTATGGGTAGATATGATAATAATTTGATGGTGGCAGCTTCCCGATGTCGATAAACCACTTTTTCAGAGATCAATTAATGAAATGACGGGGAAAGAGTGGCCAAAATTTTTATGTTATGATGTATTAATGGAAACGTCCTGCTAAGGTTATCATATGCAGAGGAGTCCATTTAAATCCTTTTCATTTATTATGCATTGAGTTATCCCAACAAAAGAATTACATTGACCACATTTTCACATATAATATACAATCAATGATAGCATAGTCACGCTTACATATAACTGAGCAAGCAGAAGCGTTAACATTATAATTTTTATACGACAATTTTCTTCAATTGGGTTCAGAATTGACTTCTTTTTTTTAAAAAGTTCGAGTTCATTGCTGTGATTATTTTATATTAGGTGTGTATATATATCTGTGTAATATTGAATTTATACTATAGTTTGTCATAGTATTGTTTGATTTAAATGTACTTTTTGACCTTACATTAATATTTGGTACTAAGAAGTTGGTTTTACTGACTAGGTTAATATTTTCTCCAGTATTGATAAAATCAAACATATTGATTAAATCCTTTTTTTTCTTCTATTCTTTAACCTTTGAAATCCAACATTTCAATTAGATCATTATAGCATATGTAGTTCTAGAATAAGGGGTAAATGTTATTCTGTGTGTGGTACATGTAACGCAGAAATTTATTCTAAACATTTTCTATATATTGTACATATCTGTTATACCATACAACCGAGGCATATTCTTATTTACATCTTATGTAGCAATTGTAAAAAGTTCTCAGAGCAGTCGTCGATTGAAAATATTTTGACACTCTTTGGACAAAACTATAAATATGTTCTAAATCAGTTTTATTCTGCGTTTTACAGGAAATGGAGGAGGGTCAAGAGAAGGAGAAAATGAAAAGGACCTGGGATAAATTTGCCATGTGTGCGGCCTTATATGCCATTAAACATGAGAAGTTATCCATTAAAGATGCGTCTGTTAAATACAACATTCCTCGTACAACACTGTGGGGGCATTACATGAGAAGTATTGGACGAAATAAGATGGTAAATATTCATCATAAGCAGCATCTCTAACACCCTCTTCTCTTACGCAAATCATAGGTATTACGATGGACTGATGTGACTAATGTATTTCAAACACCAATTTCATTTAGAGACGAGGATATTAGAACTTGCCCTGGACGTTACCCTGGGTACCCATAGCAGTTTGACATACGCATGCAATTCTTAAAATTAGTTTTAGTTTTTAACGGATTTTTCAAAATGTTTCTAATACAGAAATCAATATTGTTTTCCGTTTCATTTGCCATGAAAAAATATTTCACACAATATATAAGGTATTTTGGTGTTAAAAATCTTGCAATCACAAATATTTTTCATCCATTTCTAATTTTATCGCTTAAATGGCAAAACTGTCCGTTGATTGTCAACGGATGGGAATAAAATAAGGAGTATTGTAGCGGTTCAGTTTATTCCGAAGAGAATATTCTGAAGAGAAGAGAATATATGGATAATATCTGCTTTCTTTTGATAGAATTTTTGCGGACACCATGTCTATGGTATGACCCTCTTCCCTGCATGTTTGCTCAGCTACGGCAGAGTGATACCAGTCCTTCTTAGATATTGCCCTTTCATGTTCTCGAAGTCTACAGCTTATGGCTCTTTTTGTTTGCCCCATACGATTTTCCACAGCTACAAATGATTTCGTATATTCCTTCTGACAGAGACGGAGGCAACGGATCTTTAGCTCCTCGAAGGTAATCATGGAGTTTGGAGACTGTGTTATATCTCGCTAGAATATTATGCCTTTTCATTATTTTGCCAATGCGATCAGTCCACGCTCATCAGAGAAGCTATTGAAATAGAAAAAAGACCTAATAACCTGAACAGAGATGATGGGTATAAACTTCCATTAACGTGGAAGAGACTTTTGGAAAAGAAAAAACGGTCGAGCCTTTAAAAAATTAACAGCCGAAATTTCCAATTTTAAAGAAGACCATTGTTGTTCGGACCTATAAATGCCCAACCACCGACGGCAAAGAAACAATAAACCTGACGAAGCCGGCAGAATAGCACGGCGAAACTGTTGCTCTTAAAAAAAAAACATCGCAGATACCAAAAGATTTCATAACATTAAATCATGAGCTGCGAAAATTTACGGAAAAAATTTATAGCTATGTTTGTGTACCATAGGTGGCGCTGATGTCGAATTCTGTGGGCGTTAATAAATATTGAGGATATTTGATTTGTTTTCTCATTTCGAATATACCACTCATTCATTTCGGTATACCATCGCCTAACCGCCCAGCAACAGACATTAACAGCGATGTTCAGCGCGAACAACAGTTCGATGCGGCCTCTTTGACTACTTTTGTTGCAAATAATGAGCTACTGCTCACTGCTGAACAAAAGAACACATACGATCGAATTAATTTGTCAATTGCAGTAAAAGATCAACAAGGCAGATTCTTTTTTTTGGACGCACCAGGCGGCACTGGCAAAATATTCCTCATCTCACTGATACTTGCACGCATTCGATCACAAAATCATATTGCATTGGCTATTGCTTCATCAGACATTGCAGCGACTTTGCCTGATGGTGGACGGACAACACATTCAGCACTCAAGTTGACATTGAACGTTCGCACAAATCCAGACGCAATGTGCAACATAAAGAAGCATTCCAGCATGGCTAAAGTTTAGCAAAAATGCAAAATTATTATCTGGGATGAATGCACTATGGCCCACAAGCATTCACTTGAAGCTCTTCGTAGAACGATGAAAGATCTCAACGATAATACCAGACTTTTCGATGGCGTTCTACTGCTGCTGTCCGGTGATTTAAGACAGACATTGTCGGTCATTCCACGCGCTGCATAAGCGGACGAAATTAACGCAAGCATGTGGAGATACATCCCAGGGATTCCAACCTTTTTGTCTAAGGGTTTGTGTTTTACGAGCATAATTCACTCAGTATGTTAGATCTGCACCCACTCAGAAATGCCGCAGGGGCGTGTGGTATGGAGTGTGTGGTAGGACTGTGTTTATTTACGTGACGGGTAAAGAATGGGGGAAGGAAGAAATTGGAAGAGGTGAATGATGAAAAGATGTGTTAGAGTATCGCTCTTTTGTTGTAATAATTTAGCGTGTTTCGGAAACAATGATATACACTGCACTCGAAGTTAGTTTCCTTAGTATTCATAATTGCTTTCGCTACATAATGGGTGCTTCAGTGGAGTGATTATGGAATATTTGCTACCGTTCTTTGATGTACCGCGAGGTAATTCATTTTCTGTTTTGTAATTGTTGATAATAGAACAGTTTCTCCAATATCTGAACCTGCTAGCCACTATAGCGGCGTGTGGCGGTTGTAGTTAGGGTAGACACTGGCCACGAAAAGTGAAGAGAAAGTGGAAATAGAAACAGGAAAGAGGAGAGGACAAGGGCAGAGAGAATTTTGTTAGTGTGTCTTCGTGCCTCGCTGTGCTTATATTTACGGTCAAAAATGATTCGTGAAAGGGAGAACTATTTTATGTTTTAGTTTGCCTATGTTACCTTATTATTTCACCGGTTATATCTATTTTGAAGATGCGGTGCACGGTCGCAGTAATATCTTTAATTGTTGCCTCGACTGATGGTGGTATGTTAAGAATTCAATCACTAAATTGGCTGACGTTAACGAAAATAAGCATAGTTTTTTAAACATTTTTTTAGAGATAATCAGTGTACATTAAGTTTAACAAATAAGTATTAAAAATATATTTCGTTATGGTATACAATTTTTTGTATATCTTATAAATTCATATGAAATGATACATATTAAAGGTCAGTCATTTGTAACGTAATATTTATTGAAAATGATTGTAAAAAGTCACTATTTGAATGAGACCTAAATAAATAAATCTACCCCATTAAATATTGAATTACAAATATTCTAAGGTTCATTCTTTCATTGGTTGTTCAATCCTATGATTCGTTGACTGCAGCCGTCCACCCTTCCCTATCTAATGCTAGTTCCCTTACCTCCTGGTATCTCTTCCTATGCACTTTCTTCTTTATTTGGTCCATGATCTTGTGCCTGGGTCTTCCTCTGGGAAACTATCACTCTATTTTGCCTTCAATTGCCATGTTCTTCACAAACTCATCGAGTCTCATAGTGTGTCCACTCCATATTGTTCCTCTTTTATCTATGCTGTTCCATATGGTCCTTTCCTTTCTACTCTTCTGTACACTTCAACATTTTTTAATTTGTCCGTCCATTTTATCTTCAGCATCCTCCTCCAGCACCAAGTTTCGAAGTCTTCTATTCTTTTCTGGTCAGCTTTTCCAATGGTCCATGCTTCCGATCCATAGAGTGTTACGCACCACACGAATGCTTTCATATACTGTTTCCTGGTTTTTAGTCCTATCTTCTTTGAGCACAGCAGTTGTCTTCTTCCATGAACGCCTTCATGGTTTGGGCTATTTTCTGCTTGATGTCCGTTGTTCCTCTGCCATCCCACGTAATGGTACTTCCGAGATAGGTGACGGAATCCACTTGCTCTAGTTTCTCTCCTCTCAGGGTGACTTCCACATTCAGCTTTTCTCTTCCGCATACAAGGAGGAATACTAAGTTACCCATTTTTATTCGTTCAGTTTAAAAAAGTCCTGTTTTCGCTGATGAAATGGGTTACCAATTGAAAACCTCAATTATTGTACTAATTATGCAGATTATTCCATAAGTATATTTTTATGACCAATTTTGTCAAGCCCATTGAGGCAGATGGAGAGGGAACTTGTTATGCTGGTCAATTCTAGAAGCTGAAGCCAGTCAGCCATCTTGGTTACACTCATTTTCCTATATTGCTTGCGGTCTAACGCACTAATTTTGCGATTTTACTATGTTTTCCATCAATAGCTAAATAGAAATCATCATGAATTTACTTCTTTAATATGCATTCTCCTTTTATATTTTGTTTATTTATTTAAATAAATAATTATACCCATTACCGGTGAAAACTATGGTTAAATCGAGTAGAATCTATAGCACTAAGCAGCCAATATAAATCTCAAGAGTTAGACGCCTTAAATTTCAAACAGTTGGTGGATATTCCTGCTTTACATCCAATAATTCGACCATTCCGTCATGCAATCCATGGGAAAGCAAGAAGAGAGCACGGTTGAACAATATGGTTGTTATTCCGGTTGTCAGGCTCCACTTTGGTGACGTAGTGCCCTCTTCATATACCCCAATGGTCAATCCATATGAGCTGACTGCAACTCTCATGGAACCACCGTATTTTGACTTCATATACGGCTATAATTCGCTTATAACTTTAAAAAATAGGTGGTAAGGTGCCTATATTTTATGTTCAACCATTTTCTCGGGAAGTTCCGCATTTATAAACAGTTTTAATTTAAAACATGAATATGCTTCCCCGTTCAAAATGATGTTTTTCGCTTTAACCTGGCCAATCTCTATAAGAGCCCATGTTAAAATCTCCACTTTAAAGGATGAACTACAGTAAAATAGCCTTGGAATCCAATTTTTTACCTTAGTTTATAAAACGCCCTTTAAAATCGCTCTATTCAAGTTGCAGAAATAATGAAGTAAGCGACCCAGAGGCCCGAGTCACCCTAATATCCGCGTTAGGTCATCATGACTCGTAAAATTAAGGAATTTACACACGTGCCTTAAGATTTCAAGGGAATTCTCTAGGGTCTCTCTGGAGTGCACGCATGTGCCATTTATCGTGTGAAAGAACAGGTGTCTATCGTCAAAAATCTCGGAAAGTAGATCGGTAAGGGACTGATATTTTGGCATCTTTGGAAGGGTGAGATATTTTTCTTTGAAATGAGACCGAATTCATTTATTTCCAAGTGAAATGATATTTCGCCCTAATTACCTCAAAGCAGTTTGAGGGATATTTAAAATTTGACCAAGCCTTCTTTCAGATTATTAATACCAATTACAAATTTCATGCTTTAAATGAAAAGCTTTAATACTTTAAATGAAGAGCTTTATAACCTGTTCTTAAGCAAAACAAGCTCAACTACAGTTGTATATTCAGAGAGTAGAATAACTTTTTTCGGTACCTTGACATTTCTTTTTTTCTTTTGTTGTACTTTTTTTCTGCAAATAAAAAAAAAGGTTTTGGAGCAACAGAATTTATTCTATCCCTCTTCTAAATATATTTGAAATCTGTGATGGTAAGGTGATATGTTGATATGTGATACTGCATATTACTACTGTTAATAATTCACTCATTTCCGATCATCATCATTGGTCGTTCAATCCTAAGATTGGTTGACTGCAGCACTCACACTTCCCTATCTAATGCTAGTTCCCTTGCCTCCTGGTATCTTTTCCTATGTACATTCCTATTTATTTGGTCCATAAACTTATTCTTGGGTCTTCCTCTGGGGACTTTCCCCTCTGTTTTACGTTCATTTATGTTATTTTAATATTCGATAAGCAGATTTAAAATCCAGATCTGTTCCATCTCCTAATGGGAAGAGCACATGTATTATATTATGGGCCAGGGTGGAAGACATAGCAAATTTGAGGTGGTAGCTTTCCTGATATCTAGATGTCGATATAACCCTTTTTTCTGAAATCCATCCCTCCAATGACGGACAAATCTCGGTAAAAATGTATGAAGTAGGATATATTGATGAAAACATTCTGCAATGGCTATAATTTCTAAAAGAGTTACATTATATCTGTACTGAAGAAGGTGTACTCTAATTTTTGTAGGTTAAAAAGAAATCCCAAGTGGAGAAGCACACCAAGAAGATGCAGAGAGAACTCAGAAAAAGTTCTTCCGTCGCGTATGCTGATAGTAAAAAGAAAAAGATGGCGATTCGCCATGAGGCTCAGGCTGTTGAGAGCACTTTTACGAGACTCAGTCTCAGAGCCAATAACGAAGAGTCAAAGGTAAAACAATGTCATTAGTAATATGTATTTGCTTATATGGACATATTTAATGAGTATATTTATGTAACAGCGAGTAGTTAAACTTTGACAAAGTCTCCTTTTGTGTTATATTTATATCATATACAATCACTATGTTTTGGATTAATAGCTTAAATGCTTCTGTACTAAGATAAATGAGCTTTCTGGAAGTTGTATGTTCAGAAAGTGGAATAATCTTTTTAGCACCATGACTGTTACTTCAGGTTCGTATCTCTGATTCAATATTTCTTTCTGTGAAATGGAAAAGGATTTATGTGGGACAAAATTTGTTCTATGCTACTAAAAAATATTTTTGAAATCTGTGATGGTAGCTGACAAGATACTACTCTTTTTATTACTACTTTGAATAAATCACTTCAATTCATTAAGAAGGTATTAATCAAAATTTGTTCCTACTTCCAACGGGACATGTACGAATGTTCAATAATGAGTCACATTCGATGACATGGTAATTTTTTATTGGCAGCTTTCCAGATATCGATACACTCCTTTTACAGAGACAATTAACGAAATGACGGGAATTTTGTGGCCAAAATACTTATTATGTGGTGGATTAATGGTAAAATCCTGCTTGGGTGACCAATTATACAAAAGCCAATAAATGTCTGTTCTAAATAAAGTTCATTATATCTCTCTTCAGTCAATACCGGAAGCTCAAGATGGGGAAAGTCCCGCATTGAATAAGAGAATTTCTGCCGCATTGGATGACGTTAAAAATGAGAAATTATCCATACACCTTGCATCTACTAAATACAAAGTTCCTGAAGTCACTCTTTGGAATCACTATATTGAAAGTCTTGGCGAAAAATGGAAGGTAAGTCATTGGCATGTGTAACATAAAGAATGAAAGTAATGTACGTTTCCACTTAGATCTAAGTGGAAATGTGCATTACTTTCATTCTTTATGATGGAAACCTTCCACCACATCAAGCCTGAAACTTTTCTTTTTATAAGCATGTATAACATCTGCATGAGCCATAAACAGGCTCAGGAGGACTCATTTTACCCTGGTATTAAGAAATATCCATATTTTTAACTTTTTCTGTGCAAACTGTTTGCATTGGCATCATACATATATGCATACTAATCACGTCGTTCACTTCCGGGGTAGGCACAGTCACAAAGTTTCACTCATAAATACATATCCGTACACCTAACTCTGCTTCAATAATATCCTCCATACTGACCTATCCTTGCAAACCTCTTTTACCTCATTTACCCCAATACACTGTTTCATACACGCCCTCCTGTTTTTAAGACACCTAATATTCCTCCTCCCAGAAATTTCCTCAACCACATTCAACCACAACTTTCTTGGCCTACCTCTACCTCTCGCACCATTCATTTCACTCTTATATATCTGTTTCGTTATTCGACCCTCATCCATTCCCTCAACATTGCCAAACCAACAAACCACACTCCTTTCATATATGTCCATTACTGTAGCAACTATCCCACATTCATTTATTACCCACTCATTCCTGATCCTGACATACCCATGTTTCAGTACCATACAACGAAGTGGGGAGAGAAACTTTTGTACATGGCGACTTTCGCTTTCTTAGACAGGCACTCATTCCTTGATATGCTCCACATGCTACCTACCACTTTCTTTCCTTCCAGCATTCGCACGTCTCCTAATCTCCTCATCTATCCATCCATATTTCGCAAACATCTTACCTAAATTCACAAAATCATTCACTTGTTCAATTACTTCACCATTTGTCCACATCATATACATATATTCTCCCCATTCTCCTTATCAAAAACTACTACTTTAGTTTTGCACGCATTTACCCTCAATTCCATTCTCTCTGTTGATTCACAAAACTTATCAGGGAGCTTCTGTAATCCCTGTTGGCTCTCTGAGATCAAAACAGCATCATCCGCATATTGTAGAAATTTCTGTTAAACACTTAAATGATAACACATTTTGTAATGTTATGTATAGATTTTGTCATTCAATTGCATTATTAATTTAAAATAATGTTTATGCTAAGTTGTAGCTATTGAAACAACCTACAATGGCAATCATTTGCAAACATTTTTTTTTAAATATCTTTATTTACTCTATTTTTTGTACGATATGTATAAACCACAGAGAAAGTTCACCCAGGAGATGCCGCGGGATGTCAGGAAAAGGACTTACTCTTTGAGTGCTACCATGCAGAAGAAAATAATGGCAAATCGCCATGTGGCTAATAAGGATGATATCCCGAGAGCTGAACCCGGGACCAGCCAATCTGAAAAAGCTAAGCCGAAGGTAAAACAATGGCATGATAAATATTTCTGCATTCCTCTGTTCACATGGGATTGTTTAGATCTATAAGTGGCTGATGTAAATATGAATTCCTTACTTATATATTCATAGTGACGAGGACGCTAAAATTATGGAGAGTGTCTCGTGGATGTGAATAACGGGCGTGGAAAAACTTAAATGCCCACAATCACGATGATGAAACAATGAATTACTTAGTTTTCCACGAAAGGTTTAGTAAAAATGTATTTATCCCTTATTACGTTCTTGGGTAAGAACAATTTTACGGGGAGAACTAACTATTTCATCATTCCATTATGAAGGAATTGCAACAAGTTGCCGCCAATACCATTAATTCCACACAATCACGGTTATTTCTCGCTTGTATTGTAGGTATTTAATTTCTCTGTGAGTTTACGCAAAGCTTTAAGTATGACAAAATTGATTCCACACTCATATCTAATTTCATTGACAGTTAGTATGGTAAAAAGATTACCAAGATTTTGCTGATATAAAGTGGATTTACTAACAAGAAAGGCTGTATAATTTGCAGTGGTCTTCTTCTTCTTAAGTCATCAACCCAAAGGTTGGTTGGCGGCAGTTCTCCATACTCTTCGGTCCTGTGCCATTCTTTTCAACTGCACGTAAGTGGAGCAGCCTAACTCCTTCATTATTTGGCCCATAAACTCCAACCTAGGCCTGCCCCGGCAGTTGGCTCCCTCTACAGTGCCTTCTAAGATGGTGGCCAGCAATGTTTCGTGCCTTAGTTGGTGCCCGATCCAGATATTTCTTCTCTTTTTCAGTAGTTTCAGCAGACAAGGAGACTCCCCCACACGTTTGAGAACCTCCTCTTTACTGATTTTGTCCACCCAGGGAATCTTTAACATCCTTCTGAAACACCACATCTGGAATGCTTCCACCCTCCTCTCTTCTGCCTTGCCCAACGTCCAGGTCTCACTGCCATATAAAAATATCCTCCACACATAAGTTTGAAGAAGGCGTTTTCTTAGGTCTAGGCAGATATTTCTGGATGTTAGGAGTTTCCCTTTTTGATAAAACGCCTTCTTTGCCTGGTGAATTCTACTTAATAAGTCTCTTTTGCTCCTTCCATCGGCTGTTATTTTGCTTCCCAGGTAGGTAAACTCCTCTACGTTCTCTAATCGCCTGTCCCTTAAATACACTTTAGCTTGTCCCCCATACTTGCTAACCTTAAGTACTTTGGTCTTATCTGTTTTATCTGTGTTATTTGGTTTGCAGTGGTAATTTCCACTTTATCAGAAGACGTTGTTGGTTCTTTCTTTCAGGGAGTGACAAAAATTTTTAGCATCATTTACCTACCCTTGACTCGTTTGTCGCGAATAAAATTTGATAGGGCGATTTGGAGGCTATTCTCATGGGTGTTGTTTTCGGTCCGTAGTATTTTCAATTTGACAATACCACTCTTAATTTCTGTCTGCCAGCGGCTGTCAATACGTGTGAAATAGCCGTAGCTGACGAAGCAAGCAAAAAAAAGTATGGTAAGGTACGGCTTTGTGCACATCAGCGAAATTTCTTTGTGAGAAACTCCATAATTTCATGAAAATGACATTACTAGGTAGTGTAATGAATGTGTATTTAGAAAATGTAATAAACTTACCTCTCACATGTGTAGTTTTTGATAAATTAGCGTATCGTCCCACCCCAGCACCCAGTTTCACTCCACAGGCCCGCAACTCTGTTGCTGTAGAAATAAAGGGCATATTATAGTGGTGCTATTAGTATCTCTCCACCGGAGCTTCAGTGAAACCCGAAAAACGACGTCGTCATTCTTCGAAAAAATCTCGAAATTGGTCGGGGCTGAGGAGGAAAAGGTGTCGTGTCGGACCGGGAAAAATGCACTTCTCTGGTTTGAATGCTACCTATTTCAAGTGGAGTATAGATATTAGCAAGGTAAAAAATTTTGCGAATTCTAAAGGTTTGCTTATTATGTGACGTAATTTTCGTGATGATGCAACTATTAAAAGTGGCCGAACAAACATTTTTCGCTTGTGTGCAGGAAGCCGCAATTGACCTAAAGTAAATACAGAAAAACCATCCCAACAGAAAAAAATAGGTGTGAAATACTCATTGGATCATAGTCAAAGGTAAATTTCGTGAAAGTACATGTCTTTTATTTTACTTATGCTATTTGAATTAAATCGTCTGATTGACACCTTCAATTAGCCATCTTTTTCCTAAAGTAATCGGAAATTTTCCTCTTAACTTCTTCCCCGCAACGTTTACGGGAATCCATATCTCCCTATCTCTGGTTTGGGAGCAAATCAGCGGGCGTTGAATCATTTGATGGATCAATTATTGGATGAAAATCTGAAAATAAAACTCATTTGCCCATCATTACCAAAATGGAACCCGTTCTACTCTTCGGCATGGCGCGACATGACATCTAAATGATTAGGTAGTGTTTGTTGTTAGTTTTGATAGATTCGGGTTTCTGTAAAACGATGTTCCGTTGAAAAGAGTTCTACCAGTTCTACTTAATACCAAATATTGCAATACCTCTACTCTAAAGGTAGTTTGAGTAAAATAGTTCCCTAGTCATAATGGAAACCATATTTGAATAATACGATTTAATTTCAGCAGCTGTAGAAAGCGTGAAATAAATATTGCATCACTAATCATGCAATATTACACTATTATATGATTGAAATTCTAATGAATCAAATATAAATATCTCTATAAGTCTTCAACTTGACTCATTTTTTTCGCGCGGTTCGTTTAAAAGGTTTTTTCGTGATTCTGAAAAGATTACAGTGGTGACAGTATGATTTAATTTCAAAATCGTTGAGAAAACATACGAACACACACAATGTTAGTTTTTTTTTAACGAGATACAGGTGTTAGGAATTCTTCCATTTTTAAACAATGTCTCTCTGGAGAGCGTGCACGTACCATTTCTCATGTAAATCGGTTGGTGTTTTTGGCAAATATCTCGAAAAGTAGGGTGGCAAGGAGTCTGATATTATGGTTTCTTTGAAAGGGTGAGGTATTTTTCATTAAAACGAAACAATGATGTCTATGAGAAATAATATTTCGCTCTAACAAACTTAAATGGATACGGATGGATGAACATCTACATCCGTTTCTAAACGGCGAGGTATACATCGAGAATGATACGTCAGAGTTGATAAAATGAAAATTTGACGACGGTAGTTTTTTCGCAAATCGAGATTTAGGCCGGTATTCATAGACGGGATAAATAATCAATGATTGGTGAATCTACGATTATTCCTCAATCATTGTTTATTTGATACATGTATTCATAGATAGTAGGTAAACAATCTCCAATTCATGAATCACTGATTCCGTTTAAAGAGGATTCCAATTCTCAAACCCCTTGTGATTGAGTATATTCTTCCTAGAACTTATGTTCATATAGCGACACTTTCCGCGAGGACTGATAGTTCCTCTTGTGCCACTGTGGCTTATTACTTTTTTTTTACGCTTAGCCATCAACGAGAGATTTTACGCTTAGCCATCAATGTGGAATTGTTGAAATCATATTTAAAATTTAAAAAATATATAACAGCAGTTTTTAATCTCGCAGTATTTCACAAAATTACCATGCTGACTTTAACATCGGCCGAAATTGCCCTGAATTTTTTACTCGTAAGTAATCATCAATTGCTACTAATTACTTATTTCAAATTTTCTCTATGGATTATGATCAGTTATAAATACTGCTATGTAGGGATTGCTAGTTATGTGCAATAATTACAGTTTGCTTGACTGTGAATACTAGAGCAATGATAAGCAACAATAAACAATGATTATTTGTCGAATATGAATACATATTAATCACAGATTGATGAATCTCTGATTCAAGAATCAACGATTGATGAATCATTGATTCTTTAACGGCTATGAATAAGAAACAGTAATTAATTATAGATATAATCATAGATTGGAACGAATCTGTAATTATCGAGGACTATGAATACCGTCCATAGTAACACCACTTTTTCAAAGATCAATCAAAGAAACGACGGGAAAATTGAGGCCAAACTATTTATGCTGTGATATGAAAATGGTAACAACCTGCTTGGGTGATCATTTGTGGCGGAGTTCCTTTAACACTTTGCGTGCTGGGCTTTTAATTGAGGGTCCTCTCAGAAAAACTGAGGATTTTACACACTTACCTGGATTGTGAAAGAAGACTATATTAAATGTAGGTTAATGAACTTTTATTTACCATTAAAATTTAGTTTGGCACTTTGTGGTCATATGTATGTCTACCAGAAAGACTGCAGCCATACCGTTACGTCCAGCTACCGTTCAATAATGATATTCCATGGACGTCCTAGTACGTCGATCGTCCTCAGAAATAATAGGAGGACGTACCATTATGCCCATAGCACTCAAAGGAGAACGTGCCATTACGTCTATAGCATTGTAAGTGTTAAAATCTGTTCTAAATAGGATCTACTCTGTGTTTTATAGGAAATTCCAAAGGCTCAGAAGGGGAGGAAAAAGAAGTCCTGGAATGAAAACGCGATGAAACACGCGTTGGATGACATTAAAAAGAAGAGGTTATCCTTTAAACAAGCATCTGCAGAATATAAAATTCCATTAACCACGGTCTGGGATCATTATAAAAGAAGCGTTGAAGGAAAGTCTAAGGTAAATAAAAGCATATTTCCACTATTCTCCTGTCCGCCGCAAATCGTTGGTATTAAGAGTGTCAAATGTAAATCTGTACGGCACAGAATAGATTTTATTCCTCCAACCAATTTTCTTTGAAATCTGTTATAGTAACGCAACAAGTTACTGCGTAACACTACTTTTGCCAAATCACTTTTATTCTGTAAGTAGATTTAAAGGAATTTGTGTTCCCCCTACTAGCGGGACAATTACGAATATCCAATAATGGGTCAGGCCCGATGACATGATAATGTATATTTGATAGATTCCTGGTATCAAGACGCCGATAGTAGAAAAATCATTTGACTTGACCGGGATCCGAACCCTGATCTCCCAGTTGTCGGTGAGATTTGTTAGCCAGTTGCCCCACCCTTCCCTCAATGTGAATCTCGATGGGGGATTATGCGAACAAGATGTTCGCGTCCACATTGTGGCACACGAGACGATGGCCGTGTTTACAAAGCCACTATCGCTGTGGACAAACCCAAAATTGCCGTATATATATCGACGAAATTTACGAATGTGCAATCATTGGATGTAGAAAATGTTATGGTGCGAAGTCACTGGCAAAGGTGCACAAACACCCACCAGGGTTGAAATTTATCTTGAAAAAAATCATTTGACTTGACCTTAGGGAGATCCGGGCTCGAATCCCGGTCAAGTCGAATGATGATATTCTTCTAAGCGAATTTCAACGCTTTGTGTTTATGCACCCTTGCGAGTGACTTTGTACCATATCATTAGTACATGCAATGATGGGAAATAATTAAAAAGAATGATATATAAATACTACATCTTCTAATCAATAATAGATCTGGGTCGTAATTCTTTGATATGACTGCTTTGCGCGCATTTCCATGCGCACATTTTTCAGAGATCAATTAACGAACTGACGGGAAAATCGCGACCAAAATATTTATAGTATGATGGATTATTGGTAACATCCTGCTGGGGTGACCAATTTCAGTAAAGTCCCTAAATGTCTGTACTAAATAAAGTTTTCTGTCATTTACTTCGAGGCAACACCGAAAGCCCAAGAGGAGGAAACTCTACCGGTGAATGAGAGATTATCCGCCGCATTGGATGACGTTAAAAATGAGAAATTATCCATACGCCTTGCATCTATTAAATACAATATTCCTGAAGTCACGCTCTGTGAACACTACACCAGAATGCTTGATGAAAAACGTAAGGTAAATGAATTTTATGTGTAAAACATCTGCCTTTCTCCATTCTATGGTGGCTCGTTAGCATTACGAGTGACTAATGTGGCCGTGTATCTAAATCATCAATATCAATGAGACGAGGATAGCGAAGAAGTCAGCAGTAATACGGCGTGGACCTTAACTTGGATATTACGTCCACGTTATCATATCGTATACCCGCCGGCGAAAAAATTTCTTTCCAAATTGTTTTAGCTTTTAAATTTATTTTGGTACTTGTGTCCATAGTCGGTAATGAAATTCGCTTATTATTTTTTTGTTGATTCGAGATTGCAATATGGCATTTAGTGTTGGGATGGTGCTTATTTTTACAAATATTAAGCCTTTGGCGATAGCTCAGAAAAAGGTAATCGAGGTAATGTTACATGTCTGTATTTAAAAAATTTTATAACCGTGGTAGTGAACTAATTAAGCCTAGGGCTTATGAATTAAGATTTAACGATGACCTGCTGATTCCGAGGCCTAAAGAAGAATTATATAGGCAATGTTACAACTATTTGGGACCAAAAATGTTTTGTTCACTGCCACCGGATTTGTCTCAAGCGGGAAGTGAATGGAAGTTTCGTTAAGGAATGGAGTATTTGCACTTTTTGGAAAGTAATCTTTAAAAAAATTCCACCATTCAATTAAGTGAAATTGGGAAAATTATATTCTTTCTTTCTTATACTACTTTCAGCGTTGCTAGAAAATTATAGGCACTGTAAGTTGAAATATATGATTGAACCGTGTTAATACCACGTTTACGTCTGCCGGAAGACCATACATTTATGTACAAAACAAACGGGATTACTACTGACTACTTTTTTCATTCTCTCTTTAAAGAGGAATGATTTTAACTCAGCTCTCATTTCAATATTTTTTTTATATATTCCACAAATTTCATACACGTGCAAACGGGGTAACAATGTAGGTACTGTTTTAAAAGAAAAACCTAATGGGGTTAGCGCTTCAAACCATTGCTCATTAATATTATACATGGAGGTGAGCTGATCAGCACACTATGTAATACTATAGTAGTTTACGAAACTTCTAATTGTTTTGACAAGAGTATCGAGGCTATCGTTTTCAAGTTTTTAAAACTCCATTAATGGGATAATATATTCAAACTTTTGTATTTTTACTCGGTGTGACATGTAATCTAAATGATTATTTAGTGTTTGTTGATGTGGTGATCGAATCGGGTTGCCGTGGAACGATATACTACCTCTACATAATACCCCGCGAGCCGCCGCATGGGCGTGTGGCAGGGGGTGTTAGGTCACCAGCCGTGTAAAGGTGTAAGTTGTTTTTTAGATGAAATGGTGACGTGAATTATAGGAGTGTATTTATTGAGCTTAATTTTTAAAAAGAAAAAAGCTGTCACTGTCAACATTATTAGTTGGTGTGAATATTGTTTGGATGGCTCCAGTAGAAAATTTAGGTTGTTCATCCTTTATAGAGAGTAAAATAGACATTAAATCTACTTCTCCATTGGAATTTTCCCCTAACTCCTCGCATAACGTGCTCTTCAGTGCCCTGTAGCCACGGCAGAATTACTCTGCTGTAAGGTCTTCACACCTGCTTAGGTGTAAAGCCTTCACATCAGAAACATCATCAGAAGGTTTGTTCAATATTATTTTTTGGACCAAAAGACTGCCCCAATATCCATGAACACTTTTCCATTCGGGTCATTTTTCTTTAATGCAGCAAGTTTATCTTTACGTTTGAGAGCTGCATACCTGAATTTATCTTTCATGGATACACTCTCAACCTCAGAAAGGTCTTTCAGAACAGCTGAAGTCTTCAATTCAAAATGCCCTTTCCATAATTTACAGCCTTGGGTACAGGAGATGTACTGTGGGGTAGGATGAACCCTCCAGCAACGTTGGCAAATCAATGATTGTCTCTGCGTGTTTTGTGACTGAATTTGTGCACTAATAGCCATTACCTCCTTGCTGGTTAATTCTTACATAAAAATAACTCCTGCATTACCATTACCTTCTCTCGTTTTTTATGCAATTTATGAGAGTAGCACTGTACCTACAAGGGCCAGTTGATCCCCAAGAACTACTTTTAAAGTGTCATAGTATGAGGACATGTATCGTGCACTATCACTGATCATAAACTCGACTTTGTCATATACAATATTGTTCTCTTTTAATGACTCCAATATTGCACGGGTGCATGTGGTGGCATTGCACCCTTCCAAGTAATGAATGCCACCCACATATGTGACCGGTTGACTGCTAAATGTTATCGACCGAAACAATACTGCTACTACACTACGTCCAACGATATCAGTGGTTTCGTCAACAAAAACAGCTATCTTGCTATACTTTAAAGCCTCCTTTACCTCTTCTTTCTTCAAAGATATCAGCTCTGAAATAAAATAATTATTACGTTACAGTTGTTCACATACAGCCTATCGAAACAATTTTGTGGACTCAAGGAACCCTTCAAAAGTGTGACAGCAAATTTTTTCCATTATTCTATGTATGATACGATTCTATGTATGATGATAAGTATGATAAAACAATAAAATATCTTTGAATAAGAAGCGATGTATAACCAAAAATAAAGTAAAATGCTATCAGTTTGAATTTTTATCTACCGTTCATACCTAGTACATATTTTTCCCTCAACTGCTTTACGCATGGGAAGTCACCTCCTTCATTTACAAATTCCTGAATCCAGGACCTCATTGGAGGATGTGCCAGTTTTTCCAACGGAATACATGCAGAAGAAAATGATTCTAGTGTTCTCGACGCCAGGTAGTCCTTGTTCAACTTCCGCTTTTTAGTTGACGAACTAAATTCGGTCATGGAGGCTTGTCGTTGTAGTGTTGAGGGCCCGCTGCAATTTTTTTATTTTTTGTGCCTTTCACTGGCTATATGTTTCACAATGTTGTCTTTTTTCTCCCACGCGACTCGGACATTGCAATGCTCACTCATGAGAATTTTTCGATCGGAAGCATAAAGTCCATCATTACTGTAATTTTGAGCTCGTTCAAGCACAGTAACTGAATGGCGTCCCATCTTCTCCGAGCGAAACTCCTAAATATATAAAGTATTTATCGATACCAAATAGCACCCAAGTTTTAAAGCCTGACTCATCATACTGTCATGCACTTCACACTGCTTCGCACGACTGGTTCACTATGTGAGCCCGGTGTGTGAGAGTAATAAAAAAATTGGTGCCAAAGTTGACTCCGGGAGAGTAATTCTATATAAACAGTGCAGAGGTCGAAACCGGGAGAGTAATCCGAAACAGAGCGGGGGTCAACGGTAAAAAAAAGACCAGAAATCAAAAACAGCAAATCGAGGGTCACACCAACTTCCATGCGGCACACAATACACTGATCTTCCGGGAAGCTTTTGAAATCAACGATACACTGCGACGATTGGAGGGCGAGACGCATGCGAACTGTACACAGACGACAGCCACGCTTTGTCTTTCTGTGAATTGGAAACCTAATACTTGCAGATAACCTCCCATTTCACAGGAAAACTACATTCAAGTGTCGTTGGGGAAACTCGTGTGTATAAATGACAGTTACAAAGCTTATATTTGTCACCGTTTATCACAAATATACGTAATGACGTAGCGCGCACAAACACTGACAAAGGTGAAACGAAATGCGCAACAACACTCCTCAGCTCATTAATCAATTCACATACGCGTACGTAATTACGTTAAAGTTGAAAATAGGCTAAATTGTTTCGTTCATTTGATAATCATAATTTTATGGAGAAAAATGTTTTTTTTTTCACAAATAAAAGCATCAGAAGATATTTTTATTGTCATTTCCTACTGTTTTTTTTTATTCATAACCTTATTTCTCGTTTCTTTCGCACCTTTACTAATTTCGCAGATATTTCGATTTTATCCATAATTTTCGCCGAAAATCGCATTTATAGCAACTCGCGATTTTTTCCGGTCTTTAGTTATGAGGCGTTACAGTTGAGATATTATGGTGGTCTTCATTTACATCTGAGTCCATTAAAATCAGTATAAATAGGGTTAAATGATGTAGGAGTGGGTAGCATAACTTCTGAGTCAATGAATCAGGCGATATGGGATGACGAATCGCTGAACTAAGAACTAGAATATAACAGATTTTTAGTAGTTCACTAAATACAGCCGTTTTCCTCGCTTTGTAACATTTGCAGCCAGACAACTTTGATCACGCTCCTGTCTGTATGTGCCTGACAAAAAGTGAGACATTACCAAAAATAAATTTGCGTGCCAAAATACACACATTACCACTATTTCCATATATCTAAATTAAGAAATGCAGATATGAATAAAAAACTGTTGCATCTTTTAATGACCAAGGTTCAAGTTTAACGTAATGTGTCTGGGTGATTGACGTGATAATCAGATGGCAGCAGCTTCATGATATCGAATATCAATACATCCCTTTTGATATATCTCTCTGCCCAACGACGGACAAATAACGGTCATAATGTTTTCGGTTATTTGTTAACATCCTGCAAGAGTAACAGTTTACCGCAAGGTCCATTTTAATCTATTTTAAAGGGAGTTTACTGCTTGTTTTCTCGGATAAGATAAAATCACAAAGATGGAAGACCCTGGAGAAAGGATTAATACGCATAAAATTGTCTGGAGACATGGTTGTTGCCAGGAAAAAGAGGTAAAATTTATCCACATTGATGATTATGATAATATACTTGAGACTAGACTAATTGCCATTGGCCATCCTTCGCATAATGAGTTAAAGCCAAAGGTTAATGTTAAAGAAAATCACCACCATTAGTATATCGCCACATTTTTAACTTTAAACGGTAAATTAAAAATTATGAGTTGCTGATGTAGTTGTCAAATGCAGTCATCCATATCGATGAGAGAAGAGAATGTTCAAAAGTTTGAAGAGGAATGCTATGGACGTGACTAAGAAAACTTAAAGAACTTTTGTCCCGATATTACGGTTTCTTTATGCTTGTATCCATGGCGTCTGATAGTTAAGACAAAGGTTGTGGCTTCAAAAAGGTGGTTCAACAACCACCTCCTAACATAATATCTTTATTGTCTGTAGTGATAAGTCAAGAAGACTACGAAATGTACTGATTTATTTTTTAACGGACGACAGTGCTGGTCTCTCTTCTTTTCTATCCGTATTTAGGAGATATTAATGAATTGCGAGTACGTTGCATACATTCTGGGTCATTAAATATATCAGGGATTATGGAAAGACGAACTAAGAACTGCGAACTGGCTGATAACCGATTTTTAGTTGTTCACGAATTCCTTTTGTTGTTCTCAGTGACTTTGGCAATCAGACAACGTCGCTCGGACACCTGTCCATCAGTGGCTGGCAATCAGTACGAAATAATCTGTTATACCAAAGGGCGTTAAAATAATTACATTTCACTATTCATGATGTATCACTAAATTTCGACAATCAGATATAAATGAAAAACTGTTGCACATTCTAATGGGCCATACTCAGAGTCAATATAATGGGTCGTAATGGACCCATCACAATTTTAGAGCGAGCGGCAGCTCTCCAGATATCGAGATGTTGGTATGACCCTTTTTCAGAGATCTGTCAGCCCGATGGCGGTTAAATCGTGGCCAAATGCTTTGCCCTATGATATGGTAATGGAATCATCCTGTAATAATATTCATTTGTAAAGGAGTTCCTTTATATCTGTACTTAAGAGTGTTTGCTGCTTGTTTTGTAGAAGAGGATGACAACACAAGGGACGCAGACTCAGAAGAAAGAGTTGATGCCCAAAAAATTGGATACTGATGACCATCTCTTGGATGTTGATGTGAAGCCAAAGGTGAAAAACACTACGAATACATATCTACATTTTGAACTTTATACGGTAATGTGAAAAATTATGAGTAGTCGATGAAATTATAAAATTAAATCATCCATATCGATGAGTGAAGAGAATGATAAAAAGTTTGAAGGGGAATGTTATGGACATTACTAATTAACGTAAAAGTACGTTTTTTCCTCTCTGGATTTTCGCACAAGTTTTTATTTATCTGAAATACCAAAGCGTGTTAAACTACCCTTGTTTCACTATCAATGAGGTATCACTAAATTTCGATGAGCAGATACAAATGAGAAACAGCTGTATCTTCTAATGGGTCAAGGTCTAATTTAAAATAATGGGTCGTAATGGACGGCATGATAATTTAAGAGCGAGAGCTTTCTAGATATCACCATATCGGTATACCCCCTTTTTCGAGATCTACTTACCAATTACGGTAAAATCGTGGCAAAAATGATTATGCTGAGGTATGGTAACGGAAACCTCGTGCAATTATAATCATTTGCTCTGGAGTTCTTTTATATCTTTACTAAATAAGATTTGCCGAATGTTTTGTAGGGTATTCTGAAATCCCTTAAGAGGGAGACTCTGCAGGAAGGATTGACATGCAGTGAATTGTCAGGCGCCATAAGTACTGCCAGGAAAAGGGCAAAAGAAAAAAATCAGGTGGCTGATGATGCTGAGACCACGCTCAATACCGATGACCATGTCACGGACGAAGAGACGCTACGAAAGGTAAATCAACACCGTGGCTATGATATCACAACCTGGCTGCCTTCAAACGGTAACATTTGTAATTATGACATTCTGATGTAATTATCAAGTTCAATCTTCAGATCAATGAGAGAAGAGAATATACCAAGATATGAGGACTATGTTATGTCCTTGATTAATAATCGTGAATAAACAGAAAATATCTGCGTACAACTGATATAATTTTTCAATGCAATCAGTTTATTATCATTGAATCGTTTTTCGGTCCATACAATTGACTGTAAGACAGGTCTCGTCTTACTCACTGCCTGCGGGTCACGATTCGTGTGAAACGTCCTTGGGTCACAGAGTGCGTATAACTTTGCCTACTCTTGCAGTAGAATATTGCTTTACCGAAATAATGGGCGTCGAATGACAGACGTTTCATTTTCAATAGTTGGCCTCTTTGAAAATGATTACAGCAGTTGATTTTTTATTGCCATATAATAACCGCGATAATCATCTAAATTACCACAGTATATCGTAATCAATTCATTTCCCAAATTGATCCTTTATGTTTCTCTATTCTTCTGCCTCGCAATGGTTGCGGGCATCTTTATCTCCATTGTCTTGTCTAGGAGTACATCATAGGGCTACCATTCTTTCGATAATTCAATAAATCAGATAACTATCCGAAAATAATAGTGATTGATACTTCTACCAGAATGAATCCCGTTCTGCCCTACGGCTTGGTGTGGCATATAATTTTAATGATTATGCATTGTTTCTTGATGGTTTCATTTGACCAAGGTTCTCCGAGAAACGATATTCTGTTCAAAGGGTTTCCACTGAATAACTAATTATGTGCTGCTCCATTCTTATTTAAATATGAATAATTGACAATCTGATCCATTCTCTAATTGAACTGTTACGAATGTGAGATGAAAAGGCAGAGTGGAGAACATGATAATGAAAGGGCGGCAGTTTTCAGGAATCTAAGGTACCATTAGCCCATTTTAAAACATCAGTCACAAAGCGTGGGGAATATTTTGGTCTAAATTTTTAACTGTGATTTTATACTTGTGACTTCCTGCGACGATAATGATTCACATTTGAGCACATTTAAATCCGTGAGGCGGGGGGTTTAGTGTAGTTTAAATGGAGTTCATACTTTCCGAGTCACTGAAGATATCAGGCAACAATAAGATAACTGTGAAGTGATTTATAACAGATTTTAAGTTGTTCACTAATTGCTTGTGTTGTTCTTGGTGTGTTAGGGGCAGCCAGACTATGTCCCTCGGACTACTGTGAGCAGAGGTTGAAAATAGGTATATAAGTCCTTGAAATAACAAAACCCATGTAACTAATTTGATTTAATAATTTCTTCTTAATCATTAAATTTAATCTGATAAGCCCAAAAGGCTTCAATTCTGTTGCATTGTTCTAATGGGCCATACTCGAAGGAAAATTAATGGGCCAGGTTCGATGACTTGGCAATTAATAGTAGAACACTGTAATGATATTGATATATCAGGACACCCCTTTTTCAGATATTTATCCTTCCAATAACGGGTAAATGATGGTAAGGATCTAAATTCAGGGGTGATGTAATGGCAACATCCAGCAATGATAATCATATGCAAAGGAGTTCCTTTATATCTGTTCTAAAGAGTGTTTACCGTTTGTTTTGTAGGAGAAAAAGAAATCTACAGGCGGCCATAATCAGGATAAAAGAGCGAAACGCAAAACAATGTCTGGCGATATGGTACTTGCCAAAAAAAAGATGAGAATGGACCATCTGGCTGATGATACTGAATTCAATACTGAAGACCATATCTCGGATGTTGGGGTGAAGCAAAAGGTAATTTAATTCTATGAATATATATCTACATTCTTAAATTGAAACGGTAATGTTAAAACTAATGAGTCACAGATATAATTACAAAAAATTCAATCATCCATATCAATGAGAGTAGAGAATGTTATAAAAGTTGGGAGTGGAATGCTATGAACGTACCTGATTAACCTTAAAGAAATTTCATCCCAATATCATGGTTTCAGTTTGCTTGTATCCCTGGCGTACCTTTTTTCTCCGAGAATTTAGGCAAAGATTTTAGCTTCATATAATTGGTTCAAACTTTTGAACCAAATTTCTTTCATGTCTGTGATGATAAGTCAAGAGGACAGCAATAGCTTACTGATCTATTATAATTACTTTTTAGTGGACGACAGTGCTGGTAGTTTTTATTTGATATGAGGAAAATATAGTGCAAAATCTACTCATTTCTTATGAAGCATTGTTTTTGTTTGTGACGGATATAATTTATATAGGCGTTCATCCTATTCTCCTTGATCCTAATTTCGGTCCGTCGATGAATAATTGATGGCTTTTTACCAAGGTTCATTTGTTGAAAATACATGTATCAGTTCTTTATATTTTAATAAGTATGACATATTCGTGTAACTTACAACTATACATCGTTGGTAATCAATTTCCCGAAATGATCGAAAATGATCCTCTATATTTATTCTCCTTGAAACTGCTCCCGGTACACTATACTCCACGTCTAGGATTTCATCAAAGTCCATTGAATCTTTTGATATAACAGCAAATATGATTACAATCTGATAAAAAATATGTTTAATCTATTGCTACCACAATGGAGGACGGTCTACTATTCGGTATGGCGCGACATGACACCTACATGACTTTGCAGTTTATCTTGATAAGTTCGTTTGTACCGGATTTATGTGACGTGAACGGTGAAAGTGAAATAGAGTTCTACTGAGTAATCTTTATTGCTTCACCTATATTCTTTGATAAATATGAATAAATGAAAATTTGTTCCTTTTGTCTATGGGACAGGTACGAATGTGAAATAATAGGTTAGGGTAATTAACATAATTTATTGAGGTAATTCAGATACCAATCGAAGGGATGGTGGTGAACTTTGACCGAACTTTTTATGTTGTGGTGTATAAAAGGAGACATCCTAAAAGGTGTCGATTAACAATTGAGCCGTTTTCAAACCGAATAGAGGAGATATTTATGATGTTCGAGTAGGTTGCGTGCATTCGGGGTCATTTAAGGTATCAGGCATTAGGGGAAGACGATCCAAAGAACTGCAAACTGGTCAATAACAGATTTTAAGTTGTTTACTAATTCGTTTTCTTATTCTCAATTTGTTATATTGGCAGTCAGACGTCGCTTCTACTCCTGTAAATGGTGGCTAAAACTTTGTATGAATGCACCTGAAATACCAAAGCATTTTAAATAAATTTTACTATACCATCAGTGATGGGTCACTAAATTTCGATGAGCAGATACAAATAAAAAACTGTTGTATCTATGAATGGGTTAACGTCCAATTTTTAAATAATGGATCGTAATGGACGACTTGATATTTGAGAACGAGAGCATTCTAGACATCGCCATATCGGTATACCCCCGTTTCAGAGATCTGCCCAATGACGGTAAAATCGTGGCAAAAATGTTTATGATGAGTAATGTTATCGCAAACATCCTGCTATGATAATAATTTGTAATAGAGTTCTTTAATATCTGCACTAAATGGGGTTTACTGTATGTTTTGTAGAATATTCTGAGATCCCGAGTGCGCCAGGCCCCGCAGGAAGGATTGGCATGCAGTGAATTGTCAAGTGCCATAAGTACTGCCAGGAAAAGTGCGAAGGAAAAAAATCAGGTGGCTGATGATGCTGAGACCACACTCAATACCAATGACCATGTCACGAACGAAGAGACGCTACGAAAGGTAAATCAACACCGTGACTGTGATATCACACCCTGGCTACCTTCAAACGGTAACGTTTGTAATTGTGACTTTCAGATGTAATTATCAAGTTCAGTCCATCAGACAATTCAAGATTCAGACAATCTGATCCATTTTCTAATTGAACTGATATGAATATGAGATGAAAAGGCAGAGTGGAGAACGTATTAATGAATGGGCTGCAGCTTTCAGGAAATCAAGACCTTGTTAAACGACCTTGTTAAAGAGATCAGTCAACAAACCGTCGAGAAAGTTTTGGTCAATTTAGCTAACATTGATTTAGTAGATGTGACTTCCTACGATGGTATTCATTCACATTTGAGCACATTAAAATCTGAGATGAGGAGGGTTTAGTGTAGTTTAAATAGGGCATACTTTCCGAGCCACTGAAGATACCAGACAATAATATATGTCGAATGAGACAACTGTGAAGTGATCTTTAACAGGTTTTAAGTTGTTCATTAATTGCGCTAGTTGTTCCTGGTGTTTTAGTGGCAGCCAGACAATGTACCACGGACTCCTGTGAACAAGTGCCGACAATAAGTATATAATTACTTGAAATAACAAAGCACATTTAACTAATTTCATTTAATAACTGCAACCAACAAGGGTATGGCTTTTTGATGCTAAGGGCCAATTCCAAGGTACTTATGTGCGCTGAATCCGAATCTACTCATGGAAATTCGCATTCATGCCAGAGTTTTGAGAGATTTCAACTTTTAGGGGTCAAAATGGCAATTTTTAGGTCTTCTTGAGCTTGAATATCTCTAAAACCAAAGGTTATAGAGTGATTCTGAACACGGATTCGACATATGCGTTAAAAAAAACATAGTATACAACTAAGACGCCTATAAAAGCTATTATTTTCATAACCTGTATTTTATATTTAAAATTTGTCAATTCAAAATTATAGTATAGTTGAATATAAATAAAGTTGTTTATTGTTAGCAAGCAATAACGGGTTATGGTAACAATAGTTTTTCTAGGTTCCATAGATGTATTTTATTTATTTTTTAATGCAGACTTCGAATCTGTTGGAAGAATTACTCTTCATGTATGGTCTCTGAAATATTCAGGATGAAAATGACCCAAAAATTGCCATTTTGACCCTTAACGGTTAGAATATCTCAAAATTCTGACGTTAGTGCCAAGTTTCGCGAGTAGAAACAGATTCAACGCACAAAACTAAGTCGATAAGGGCTCTTCGCATCAAAAAAACATTCGAGACCCTAATATTTACGGGCCTGAGTAATTAACGCTGTATCATTGAATTTAATCAGTTAAACTGAAAAAAGATTAAACTCTGTTGTATTACCTAATGAGCCATGCTCGAAGTCAAAATAATGGGTAATGGTCAATGACGTGACAAATATTAGTCGAACACTTTAATGATATGTTTTCAGATATATATCTGTCCAATAAAGGATAATAATTGGTAAACATCTAAATTAAGAGATGTGGGAGTGTAAACATCCAGAAAAGATAATCATATGCAAAGGAGTTTCGTTATATCAGCACTAAAGAGTGTTTACGGCTTGTTTTGTAGGAGAAGATGAATTCCAAAAGCCAAAACCAGGTTAAAAGAGTGAGATGCAAATCAATGTCTGGCAACATGGATTCTGCAAAGAAAATGAGGAAAACTGACCAAGCGGCTGATGATACTGAAATCACTACTGATCTGGCTGATGGTACTGAACTCAATACTGAAGACGCTACCTCGGGCGTTGGGGTAAAGCAAAAGGTATTTTTATACTATGGATATATATCGACATTCTTTAATTTAAACGGTAATGTTAGAACTCATGAGTCACAGAAATAATTATTAAAAAATTCAATCATCCATATTAATGAGTATAGAGAATATTAAAAAAGTTGGAAGTGGAATCCTATGAACGTACCTAATTAAACTCAAAGATCTTTCATCCCGATATCATGGTTTCCTTTTGCTTGTATCCCTGCAGGCTTTATGCGCCTGGCATCATGTAAACTTTCGAATCAAATTTCTTTGATGTCTGTGATTTTAAGTCAAGAAATGATAATGATATCTTTTCAGATATATTCTTTCATTTGACGGATAAATGATTGAAAACATCTAAATTCAGGGGTGTGGTAATGGTAACATTTTGCAATGATAATAATTTGCAAAGGAGTTCCTTTATATCAGTACTAAAGAGTGTTTACGGCTTGTTTTGTAGGATAAGATGAAATCCAAAAGCCAAAACCAGGTTAAAAGAGTGAGATGCAAATCAATGTCTGGCGACATGGATTCTGCAAAGAAAATGAGGAAAACTGACCAAGCGGCTGATGATACTGAAATCACTACTGATCTGGCTGATGGTACTGAACTAAATACTGAAGACCGTACCTCGGGCGTTGGGGTAAAGCAAAAGGTAATTTAATACTATGGATATATATCGACATTCTTTAATTTAAACAGTAATGTTAGAACTCATGAGTCACAGAAATAATTATTAAAAAATTCAATCATCCATATTAATGAGTATAGAGAATGTTAAAAAAGTTGGAAGTGGAATCCTATGAACGTACCTAATTAAACTCAAAGATCTTTCATCCCGATATCATGGTTTCCTTTTGCTTGTATCCCTGCAGTCTTTCTGCGCCTGGCATCGTGTAAACTTTCGAATCAAATTTCTCTGATGTCTGTGATTTTAAGTCAAGAAATGATATTGATATCTTTTCATATACTTATCTGTCATTTGACGGATAAATGATGGAAAACATCTAAATTCAGGGGTGTGGTAATGGAAATATTTTGCAATGATAATAATTTGCAAAGGAGTTCCTTTATATCAGTACTAAAGAGTGTTTACGGCTTGTTTTGTAGGATAAGATGAAATCCAAAAGCCAAAACCAGGTTAAAAGAGTGAGACGCAAATCAATGTCTGGCAACATAGATTCTGCAAAGAAAATGAGGAAAACTGACCAAGCGGCTGATGATACTGAAATCACTACTGATCTGGCTGATGGTACTGAACTCAATACTGAAGACCATATCTCAGATGTTGGGGTGAAGCAAAAGGTAAATTATCACTATGGATATATATCGACATTCTTTAATTTAAACGGTAATGTTAAAAACTATGAGTCGCAGATGTAATTGCAAAATCATTCAATCATCCATATCAATGAGGGAAGAGAATATTATAAAATTAGAAGTGGAATGCTATGAACGTACCTAATTAAACTCAAAGATCTTTCATCCCGACATCATGGTTTCTTTTGCTTGTATCCCTGGGGTCTTTCTGTGCCTGGCGTCGTGCAAACTTTCAAACCAAATTTCTTTGATGTCTGTGATTTTAAGTCAAGAAATGATAATGATATCTTTTCAGATATATTCTTTCATTTGACGGATAAATGATTGAAAACATCTAAATTCAGGGGTGTGGTAATGGTAACATTTTGCAATGATAATAATTTGCAAAGGAGTTCCTTTATATCAGTACTAAAGAGTGTTTACGGCTTGTTTTGTAGGATAAGATGAAATCCAAAAGCCAAAACCAGGTTAAAAGAGTGAGACGCAAATCAATGTCTGGCGACATGGATTCTGCAAAGAAAATGAGGAAAACTGACCAAGCGGCTGATGACACTATTCTCACTACTGATCTGGCTGATGGTACTGAACTCAATACTGAAGACCATACCTCGGATGTTGGGGTGAAGCAAAAGGTAATTTTACACTATGGATATATATCGACATTCTTTAATTTAAACGGTAATGTTAAAACCAATGAGTCACAGATATAATTATTAAAAAATTCAATCGTCCATATCAATGAGTGTAGCGAATGTTAAAAAAGTTGGAAGTGGAATGCTATGAACGTACATAATTAAACTCAAAGATCTTTCATCCCGATATCATGGTTTCCTTTTGCTTGTATCCCTGGAGGCCTCCTGCGCCTGGCGTCGTGTAAACTTTCGAATCATATTTCTTTGATGTCTGTGTATTTAAGTCAAGAAATGATAATGATATCTTTTCAGATATTTTTCTGTCATTTGACGGATAAATGATGGAAACATCTAAATTCAGTGGTGTGGTAATGGAAACATTTGGCAATGATAATCATTTGCAAAGGAGTTCCTTTATATCAGTACTAAAGAGTGTTTACGGCTTGTTTTGTAGGATAAGATGGATTCCAAAAGCCAAAACCAGGTTAAAAGAGTGACACGCAAATCAATGTCTGGCGACATGGATTCTGCAAAGAAAATGAAGAACATTGACCAAGCGGCTGATGACACTAATCTCACTACTGATCTGGCTGATGGTACTGAACTCAATACTGAAGACCATACCTCGGATGTTGGGGTGAAGCAAAAGGTAATTTTACACTATGGATATATATCTACATTTTTTAATTTAAACGGTAATGTTAAAACCCATGAGTCACAGATATAATTATTAAAAAATTCAATCGTCCATATCAATGAGTGTAGCGAATGTTAAAAAAGTTGGAAGTGGAATCCTATGAACGTACCTAATTAAACTCAAAGATCTTTCATCCCGATATCATGGTTTCCTTTTGCTTGTATCCCTGGAGTCTTTCTGTGCCTGGCGTCGTGTAAACTTTCGAACCAAATTTCTTTGATGTTTGTGATTTTAAGTCAAGAAATGATATTGATATCTTTTCAGATATTTATCTGTCATTTGACGGATAAATGATGGAAAACTTCTAAATTCAGGGGTGTAGTAATGGTAACATTTTGCAAGGATAATAATTTGCAAAGGAGTTCCTTTATATCAGTACTAAAGAGTGTTTACGGCTTGTTTTGTAGGATAAGATGAAATCCAAAAGCCAAAACCAGGTTAAAAGAGTGAGACGCAAATCAATGTCTGGCGACATGGATTCTGCAAAGAAAATGAGGAAAACTGACCAAGCGGCTGATGATACTGAAATCACTACTGATCTGGCTGATGATACTGAAATCACTACTGATCTGGCTGATGATACTGAAATCACTACTGATCTGGCTGATGATACTGAAAT
This sequence comes from Ceriagrion tenellum, assembly GCA_963169105.1. Classification (NCBI taxonomy): domain Eukaryota; kingdom Metazoa; phylum Arthropoda; class Insecta; order Odonata; family Coenagrionidae; genus Ceriagrion; species Ceriagrion tenellum. The sequence goes on along the minus strand of OY720633.1, from coordinate 84,055,243 downwards.
CACTACTGATCTGGCTGATGATACTGAACTCAATACTGAAGACCATATCTCAGATGTTGGGGTGAAGCAAAAGGTAAATTATCACTATGAATATATATCTACATTCTTTAATTTAAACGGTAATGTTAAAAACTATTAGTCGCAGATGTAATTGCAATAACATTTAATCATCCATATCAATGAGGGAAGAGAATATTATAAAATTAGAAGTGGAATGCTATAAACATACCTAATTAAACTCAAAGATCTTTCATCCCGATATCATGGTTTACTTTTGCTTGTATCCCTGGAGTCTTTCTGTGCCTGGCGTCGTGTAAACTTTCGAACCAAATTTATTTGATGTCTGTGATTTTAAGTCAAGAAATGATAATGATATCTTTTCATATACTTATCTGTCATTTGACGGATAAATGATTGAAAACATCTAAATTCAGGGGTGTGGTAATGGTAACATTTTGCAATGATAATAATTTGCAAAGGAGTTCCTTTATATCAGTACTAAAGAGTGTTTACGGCTTGTTTTGTAGGATAAGATGAAATCCAAAAGCCAAAACCAGGTTAAAAGAGTGAAACGCAAATCAATGTCTGGCGACATGGATTCTGCAAAAAAAATGATGAGCATTGACCAAGCGGCTGATGATACTGAAATCACTACTGATCTGGCTGATGGTACTGAACTCAATACTGAAGACCATACCTCGGATGTTGGGGTGAAGCAAAAGGTAAATTATCACTATGAATATATATCTACATTCTTTAATTTAAACGGTAATGTTAAAAACTATGAGTCGCAGATGTAATTGCAAAATCATTCAATCATCCATATCAATGAGGGGAGAGAATATTATAAAATTAGAAGTGGAACGCTATGGGCATAACAAAGAAAACTTAAAGAACTTTTAACCCGATATCATGGTTTCTTTATGCTTGTATCTTAGGTGTATCATTTTTCTCAGAAAATTAAGTCAAAGGCTTTAGCTTCTTATAATTGGTTTTACCTTCCGAACAAAATTTCTTGAGCCATGGATGCTTCTACGAAAAAAAGAAGACAGATGACCTCTTGGATGATGACGATAGTATCTGAGAGACAAATCTCAATAGCGATGAATTTTTCACTGACAATGAAGCCCAGCGGCAGGTAAATAAACAGCATAAGTAACATCCAAATTAGACTCAATTTTAATCCATAATTAGGAGGGTCTTAATATGTGTAAGTGGAGTATATTACTTTGCAGTCACTGCAGATATGAGACCAGAAGTAGAGACGAATCTTAGAACTGCGAACTGGTCGAATACAGATTTTACTTATTCTCTATTTGCCTGTGTTTTTCATGTTTGTTAGCATTTGCAGTCGATTGCTCTGCTCTCACTTACGCCTGCATTTATCGGACAAAAAGTAAGAAAAGCATATACAAATGAAAATCTCATGCATGTTTTAATCGGAATGCGCGAACTTAAAATAATGGGTCGGGGACGATGACGTGATAATTTGATGGCGGCAGCTTTCCTGTTATCGAGTTATCGGTACACCCCTTAGCGTACATCTATCGGTCCAATAACGGACAAATCGAGGCGAAATTCTTTATTCTGGGAGGGGGTATAGGAGATATCCTGCAGTGATAATCATTTGCGACGGAGTTCTTTTATCTATGTACTATAGAACTATTCTTTATGTTTTGTAGGAAAAATCGATACCCGTAAAAGTGTCAGACGGCATGGATGTTGCTGGGAAATACAAGGTGGGTATTAACTCTGTAGTCGAGGAGGATATCCACGAGGCAAGTGTCAGTACCGATGACCATCTCGGAGATCACGAAGGACACCCAAAGGTAAATGAACACCATGATGTAATACCTCTACATTTTTCACATCAAACGGAGTGATGTGAATTATTAGTTGCGATTGTAGTTATCAAATTCAATTATCCATATCAATGAGAAAAGAAATGTTCAAAAGATAGAAGTGGAATGCAATGGACGAGATAAATAGTCTGTGATTGAATTTTATGCGAGATATCTCTGTTTTCTTTCGCTTGTATCCTTGTTGTGTTTTTCTTCTCCCTGTATTAATATAAAGGTTTAGGCATCACAAAGTTGGTTGTACCCTTCAACATTTCTATGAAATCTGTGCTGATAAGACAACTAGACCGTGACAAATAATCTGATCTCATATTCATTAACAAATGACATTGCTGGTTCTTTTTTAGTGTGTAAGAAAAATATTGTGCAAAACCTCCGCATTACTTTCAAAGAATTGATTTCTTTTGGCGCGGGTAGAATTTGGAGTGGCGATAATCCTATTCCCCATAGTCTTATATTTGTAATTAGAATCAATATATATTTAAATAAGAATTTTCGTCTGTCTTTCATACAAATCTACAGTTTTATTCCCATCGTGATGAAATGTTGCAGATTGATAGCTTAATGCAGGAGAAAAATTGTAGGCTATTTCAAAATGAACTCAGGGCCCCAAAAGCACCCAACAAAGGGCCCTTTGGTGGTGTACGTTGGGGTATTGGGTTCTTTGCAGTGGTTTCATTTGTTGTTATTTTAAATTACTTTCGTTCAAGATAGAGAGCTGGAATTTTTTCATCAAATGGTTGGAAGAATGAAATGTTTAATTGTTTCAATCAATTATCTTTTTCACCTCGGAATTGTCTGAAAATAGCGGTAAAAACGAACATTTTTCTCTGAAATCAACAATATTATATTCGCTTGACAGCCATATTTCGGTTTTTAATGCATTAAAATTCATCTTGCTTAGTTATGCTGATTAGGAATGCTAAGAATTGGGTTTTGTACAGCGATTTATTCTTTTTTTGCTTTTCAAAACTACTTACACTCAAGATAGAGAGTAAATATTTATTTTATCAGAAACCCAAAAGCATGAAAACCGAAAGAATGAAGTTTCTCACTATTTTATATTTTCTTTTAAGTTATTATTTAATTTTTTATATTTATACTAGTTTATTTTTATTCATATTATAATATATTTATATTTTTTTCTTTTTATCATCTATTGTCTTTTACGCATTTTCCTTGACAACCAAATACATAAATTAAATTATCATCATAATCGTTATTGATTACTCCTAAATGGAAAAAAAACATCATAATTCCTTCTCTTTTAAATATTCAATCCAGACTACAATAACATTATTGTTAGTGCATATCATTACATCAAATCCTACATTATTAAAATCAAATTCTGAATAACTACTTAACCAGTATGTAGGTACTCAAATTATGTACTAAACTATAATGTTCTTTTAGCCAGGCTGTGCTTTTTGTGGCGATTCTCAGGGGTTTATTTGTTTTATTTATAATGATTTTTCGCCATTCAATACATACAAGCAAAAAAATTTATATAACGAACAAGTATTACAACTGAAAACAAGTCCGTGGGCTTAATACTGTAAACTTGATCTATAGAAGACCATCACAAGTCACCACTTCAGCAGGTCCCTTCTCGCCCGCGGTCTGTTTCAAAAGAGGCCAGGCCCAGCGTAGTACGACGCGGCTGGCGATTGAGGGGGGTCAGCTCACCAACGCAGGAGTTAGGGGAATAGGGGAATCCTTGTCGGGCCGTTGATTGGCGGAGGAAATGGCGCTAACGTTGAGTCGGTCAGAATAGAGTGCGCAACTATCACTTTCAGTATAAAAGTGAGCTGATTGTTCCATCGCGGACAGCGAACGCGAGACCGCGAATCGCTCGGCCACAATGCGCGAGGGATAGTCGCGAACGGCGTTTGCGAGTGGTTTTTCTGACTGAGTGGTTTTTACAAATTGGGAGGCTGGAAATTTTGGCACATGGCCCAACGCTCGCCCGGAAGCGTTTGACGGCCGCTCAGCGTCAATTCAATCGCCGTTTGCGCTGCTCTCGTCCAGTCAACGAACGTTTTTATGGGAAAAAATCGTGTAGTCGCAAATTTTTGCACAGGCCGAGCCTCAGGATCTACTCACTGAAGCCCCTGACCGGTTGGTGGTGAGCGGGGGGGGAGGGGGAAGTGGTGGAGGGAGTTTAAAGGTCACTTTTTTACGTTTTTCTTTAATAACTCGAAAACTGTGACCTCTAGCAAGACAATCCAAGAATATGAAACTAAATTACATAACATTTGCTACAAAAAAGGTCCGTATCATTTTTTCTGTAAGATCAATAGTTTACGAGTTACAGAGGGTTAAAATTTCGTAATTTATAAAAAATCGTATTTAATCAGCGTTTTACATCAAATAAACCTAAAAATAAAATGAAACTACAATAAATATTTTTAAAAATGCCTACAGTAAGTGGTTAGATTACTCGCAGCGAATTATGGGGATACATGTTCGACTCTAGATGAAGGCAAATGAGTTTCCCACGTTGGATTTCTCGCTCTTTTAGTTCTCTTTCGGGTGACTCCGTAAAGGTTTACCCCATTATCGTCTGCGGTTATTTCCTTTAATTGGCTTCATGGAACATCATAGTGTTCAAATTTCGGCTTTAGCCTTGGATTTGTGGTGCTATATGCACCAACATACTCGCCATGTGGAATTGTACGTCGGGTTGCATATACCACCTTGACTGCTAAAGCCACCATATATCCACCGGGGAAGATCCAGTAAATGAACGGAAAATAGGGGAAAAATCGTGTAGTCGCAAATTTTTGCACAGCGGTAGGGCCGAGCCTCAGGATCAACCGACTAAAACCCCTGACTGGAGGTGGGTTAGCGGGGTGTAGTGTTGGCGTTTAAAGGTCACTTTTTACGTTTTTCGTGCATAACTGGAAAACCGTGACCTTTAGCGAAAAAATACAATACTGCAAAATTAAACTACATAAAATTTGCTACAGAAAAATTCCTTTTCACTTTTCCTTTGGGATGAATAGTTTACGAGATACAGAGGTTGGAAAACTTGCATTTTAAAAAAATCGTATTTTGGTGGTATAATTATAAAATCAACGTTTAATGCCAAATGAAACTTAAAATAATGAAAAACAACTGCAATTATTGGTAAGAATTTACATTTCAAAGGAGTTAACATTTCAAAAGAGTTAACATTTTAAAAGAGTTACATTTCAAAAATCGTCAATTGTATCGTCGTCATCATCCTCCTTTTCCAATAAGGGTGCACCATTCGTGCAGGCACCGTGGGATATGCCGCACACCATGAAGCATGGTATGCCGGCTTTTCGGTATCCACATCGTCTCCCACACCCAGGAGTACATCGGCAAAATATGTTATTAAGAATTGTTTCAGGTGCTATTGGGTCTTTTGTTGTTACTGGGGTGAGCAATCCTTCCTCCCCTCGGCACCAACCCCACTCGGTAGGGGGCAGGAGGTTGTCGAGCCATTGCTGTATCTGAAAGTAAGCGACCAAACCATGATGAGTTACAAGAAATAATGTAGCTAAAACACAATACATAAAATATATAAGTTATATAATAAGATTGCCTGTAATTAAACTCTAAGGGAATGTTGGTGCGCGGGTCCTGCGGTTGGCGGCATTGATGCGAGGTCTGGTTTTGGCTTCCTTGATGCGTTTAGAAATGCAGCATTCCGGAATGTATTAAGACTTTTCTTATCTGCATTTTCCTGATAAATTTCTATAAATATCTTCTCACCAGCTTGGGCGACCTTTTCTCTCGATGCCGATGAATCAGTGAAGATGTCATACATTGTCTTAATTTGCATGGGATGCATACTAAACAGCTTAACCATTTCTCTCGGTGAAGGAGGAAGCCTCCATCTATTACATTAGTGCTACTCATTAAATCGTACACAGCAAAGCTGTTCTCTGGAAAATCATCGTAGAGAGAAGACTTATTTCCTTTCCTCATCTCTTCTTCGTTAAAAAAAGCCAACGGGAATGGAGATAATTCATATTCCATGAGATTCGCAACATCCTCGTCACTCCTTTTTACGATGACAGCTCTTTGGAAAATTGTCAGAGGTCCTACAGTCACTGTTTTATTATTCACTTTCACAGTATTGATCATACTAACTAATGACAGCACCACATTCTTCTTAGATTGTTTTATGTCACCAAAACAACAACCAACAAAACTTTGCATGGTCTCGATGCCGATTTCTAGAGCTCTGTGACTATTTATTTTCAAGTTTCCTATTATCCCCGTCGACAGAGACATAAGTGCACTCATTTCTGGAAAAGGGGGATGATCATTGAACTATTGGTAAATGTTTGTCCGGTCTTGTTGTCAACCGCTAGCAGATAGAATTACGATTGCAGTTGCCTCATGGACAACATGACGAACCAAAAGCAAGATTCAGGAGAATTGGGTGATCGCCATTTCAAACTCCAACCGTGAGAATAAAGAAATCAATCTTTTTGAGTGTTGTGGAATAATTGCGCCATGTTTTTCTCAAACCCTTAAATAAGGACGAGCTCTATCTTTTAATAAAAAAATTATCAGCATTTTTTCGCATTCTTATTGCAATATAATCACAGATTTCAAATAAATTTGTGTCGAAGAGTTGAAAAAATTTCGTGACGCCTAATTTTTTTTTAAATTTCCTAGCGAGAACAATTGAACACCATGAATACGAGCTTGAAGTAAGCGTGATATCAAGAATAAATGTTATTTAGGGCTTATTATTCACGTCAATGGCATTCTCTTTCTAACTTTTTAACACTTTCTTCTCTCATTGATATGAATAACTTAAGGCGTCACGAAATTTTTTCAACTCTTCGACACAAATTTATTTGAAATCTGTGATTATATTGCAATAAGAATGCGAAAAAATGCTGATAATTTTTTTATTAAAAGATAGAGCTCGTCCTTATTTAAGGGTTTGAGAAAAACATGGCGCAATTATTCCACAACACTCAAAAAGATTGATTTCGTTATTCTCACGGTTGGAGTTTGAAATGGCGATCACCCAATTCTCCTGAATCTTGCTTTTGGTTCGTCATGTTGTCCATGAGGCAACTGCAATCGTAATTCTATCTGCTAGCGGTTGACAAATCACTTGAAGTAGCCTTAACTTATGATGCCTGTAGAAATAAGTACTTTTAGCGTGACCTCGATTAATCGAATCAATGGGCATTGATTGGTAGATGAGTGGAGATGGTTTAATTATGTACTCAAAAATGTTACTGTATGTTTTTTAGGATATCCAAGGGAGGCAGGCCGAGGAAATACTGTCAGCCGACACGGACGCTGCAAGAATAAACGAGACGGAAATGACCCCTGTGGTTGATAAACACAGCAACCCGGAGCCTAGTCTCAATGCCGGTGACCATCTCAGAAGTATAGAAGGAATACCAAAGGTAAATCTACACAATAATGTAGTATATCTCTGCATCTTTCACTTTAAACGCTAATGTTTGGAATTTTGACATGCTGATGAAATTAACAAATTAAGTCATTCCTATCGATGAGAGAAGTAAGTGTTAAAAAGTTAGAAATTGAATACCATAGACGTGAATAATAAGCCTTAAACAACATTTATTCTTGATATTACGCTTACTTCAAGCTTGTATTCCCGGTGTGCTATTATTCCGTCTATGAAATAAAAAATTGTTCAACTCTTCGATACAAATTTCTTTGAAATCTGTGATTATATTGCAATAAGAATGCGAAAATATGCTGATCATTTTTTTATTAAAAGACAGTGCTCGTCCTTATTTAAGGGTTTAAGAAAAACATGGCGCAATTATTCCACAACACTCAAAAAGATTGACTTCGTTATTCTCACGGTTGGAGTTTGGAATGGCGGTTGCCCTATTCTCCTGAATCTTGCTTTCGGATCGTCGCGTTGTCCATGAGGCAACTGCAGTCGTAATTCTATCTGCTAGCGGCTGACAAATCACTTGAAGTAGCCTTAATAATAAAAAAATAATAAAAAATAAGTACATACCTTCAGCGTAACCACGATTAATCGAATTAATAGGCATCGAGTGGTAGATGGCTCATACCACGGTCATAGAGAAGTAATGCTATGCTTACGCCCTGTCAGTCCCCTGGAGAGAGAAATACGCGCTAAATAAAACGTTGTAATATCAGCAGTAGTAGACGACGGGCGGGCATTCGTACATGAAAAAGCTCCAAGAACAACTTGGCCACCACGATTATTTTTAGGGCTGTGACGGGTCTTCCCACATCACCTGCTTCCAAAAGTCCAAAACAGTTGCCAATAAAAGGTTTGTGATTGAGGTTTGGGACCTAACCGGCGGATAATATGAGCACAGTTTACCGGGGTTATGTTTAACCCGGTGTGTAATCCGAGAGACCTTCACATGAGACTCCAACCGTGAGGATAACGAAGTCAATCTTTTTGAGTGTTGTGAAATAATTGCGCCATGTTTTTCTTACACCCTTAAATAAGTACGAGCACTGTATTTTAATAAAAAAATGATCAGCATGTTTTCGCATTCTTATTGCAATATAATCACAGATTTCAAAGAAATTTGTATCGAAGAGTTGAACAATTTTTTATTTCATAGACAGAATAGTAGCACACCGGGAATACAAGCTGGTCAAAGTTTTGAATCTATTTGTGAACGAATTCTAGGAATAGGATTCGCTGAGGTGAAATTACCCTTCCGCATACGGATAATCAAGGTCCATATTTTGACAGCTATAGAGCCGTTGCTATAGATTAAATTATATAAACACATAGGATATCTACTAATCGAGCTGTCATAATCTAGCTGTATGATAATATCCGAACAACACACAAGTAATGTTAGGAAATAACCTCCCTGTTTACCAGCATTTCGAAGTAACCTAATACGGGTAGCCAAAGTTCCCACTTATGATAATAATACTAATTTATTTAACAAAAAATTCTATTTTCAAAAGTAAATGTTTGAAGATGGTTAATACAAAAAAGGAGATGCCTAAGCCACTCTGCTGTTCTTCCACCCATGACCATTTTTATTTCATTTTCTACAGATGAATATGGCTCACAGAAGTTATACATCACATCATGAATAGTGATAAAGCACTATTCATGATGTGATGTATAACTTCTGTGAGATCTATATTGCATCAATAAATGTCAACACCCAAAAGGATCTGCTTTAACCAGTTCTTACGAAGCTGTCTAATCTACTTAATTATACTAATATTCATCTCCCTCTTCCTGGGCTTTTAATAGCTGATTTTTTAAGCACCTAATCTTGAACTTGTTGTACGATTAGTGCATCTCTAATTGGGGAGTTAAGTAATTAATAATAATGGGGCAAATCCTATGAAGCTGGGCTCTAATTTCATTGCATAATGACAATGAGTATCCAGGAGAGAAGTTGTCTTAAGGGAGAGACATTGTTTCACTTCGATACTTAATTACTTTTCAAAGACAGATACGTTCTCCTATGTGTTACACCTTAGGCAACAGGCAAGCAAACGCAATTCCTCTAGCCTCTCCTAAAAATTTCACATAGAATCAGGATCAGAGATAAGTGACTATACATTGCTTTATGCGTTCAAACTTCATTAGCAATGCATTTAAGGTAAAAGAAATTTGATAACAGATTTCTCTGCTTGCCAAATAGAAAATGGCATGAAGCAGCCAGTCGTAAATGTAAATTTCGGGCTCATCGTCTGTTATGCTGCAACATAGATCCGATCGTTGTGTTTTATGGTTAAATAATAATTAATCCACCGTAGCAATATAGTTCAAATAAACTTATGCATTCCATATTATGACCCTATAATTCTCCAATGTTGCTGAGCAGCGTTACATTGGACAGATAAAAACCACAAAACACTAGGGAAAATGAATACCATAGAGCTATAAAAAATATCTAATATTAATTTTTTATTACCAAGTTCATTTATCAACTACACTCATCAAGAAAATCATCAAGGGGAATTGCCCATTGTCAGTCATGACGCTGTTCTGGAATCGATGGAACTTTAAATAACGATATCCAAATAGACTTATGTCCATAGCCCGTATTTCCACACACGTCCATAGCATGCTTCATCCGTCAATAACTATAATTGCCGACCCGTAATGATTAAAAAATCATTTTATTCTCGCCCGACACACGCAAACGCCTTCTATCAATGGGAATATCCACTGAAACTTGCCCTCTTGGACCCGTGGCACCTTCCCGAAAAACATGCGGCGGCTGGAGGAAATGGCTTAAATAGGAGAATATGATCTCCTATTGGATAGCATAGGGAGTTTCAGGGGGCTGGTTCACACTCAAAGATCGATTTCATGGAAAAACGTAAAGATTTTGATTTCTTACTGTCACAATGAAGTAACACTAAATTTATTGGTATTTTTCGGATTCTCCCCGCATTGGACCTTTTTTGAGGATGATCGTTTCGCCGACATTCCAGTCGGCTTCAACAGGACCTGATGGTAGTCCTAATTTGTTGGTAATGTAAGTAAAACACAAAAATACGATCAATAATGCTTACCACCGCCTTAGGATTTAGAAAATCGCAACGGACAATGACACGCGGCTACAAATGAGCAAATAGACTTAGATACGAACGAAAACAAAAAACGGAAAATTTTATTACAATCGGGTTCATTGCAACCCGGGGAGAACCGAAATAATACCAATACCAACGATAAAACCGCGGAAGCCTTCTTAACAGTAGTCTAACATATTACTGTTCAATATTTGATATTTATTTCGGGAAATAACCAAAAATGTTCCTTTATACTTCATTCTCACAGTTGTGAAGGGCATCCTTATCTCCTTGCCTCTTGTCTTGATGTACATCAGGGGGCATTGATGCCCGTATTCATAGTCGTATTCCTAGTGGTTACCTGGGTATCCTCTTGCCAGATAACTAGGAGTTCCCTAAGATGAGCGATTCATAAACCTTACCTGGGTGTCCCCAAGCCAGGGGAGGCCTGGGTAAGAGAAGTGGTAACAAATCCGCAGAGCAATGCATACCAACGGTTCCGCTGAACGGTTATCGATGTTTTCGATGTTCATTTTTCACCACAACTAAGCGTGCTATAAACAATAATATACTATACTATTTCACGATATTGATGAAAAGTGATTGAAGGAATATGAGAGATTGTTTATGATATTACTTAAATACTTATGTAATTTGATGATGAGGAATACTAGGGTGATTCAATAAGTACCCGTGTTTGTAAACAGAAGACGTTACTATGGAAAGTTGTTGATATTATGGTGTGCTGCCTTTAGTACAGTTGTATGAATTCGATCCGCGCGTGGGCAGCAGTCCTGCGTTAGGGGAGCTTTGGGTAAGCTTCAAGCCTCACCCAGGAAATCGAAGCCCTGGAGGAGAGTTAGGAGACAACAGTCCCCTGGGAAACGACCGTGAATACCATTTTTGAGCCAAGCGGTTCCCCTACACCTGGGAGACACCAAGGTAACGACAATGAATACGGCCCTGAATCTTTTGATAGCTTAATAATGGGATGATTGCAGCGCGGGGGAATCAGAAAAATACCAATAACTAGGAAAATCCGCGGAAGCTTTCCGAACAGATACCAAAAATTTACTGTTCAACATTTTTAATTTATTTCGGGAAATAATAAAAAATGTTCCTTTATATTTCTTCCTCGCAGTTGTGAGAGGCATCATCATTTCTTTCCTTTTGTTTTGGAGTACATTAGGGGGATTGGATCTTTTGATAGCTCAACATATCGGATGACTGTCTTAAAATAAAATTCATTTAACCGTTGCTACCAAAATTGAGTCTGTTCAACTTTTCGGAAACTCACAACGTCCCATCTAAATGATGATGCAATGTTTCTTAATGGGTTTGATTGGCACACGTTTCCGTGGAATGGTGTTCCGTGGAACAGAGTTCCACTGAATGATAATCGTTGTTATTCCTCTAATCATAGATAAATATGGATAAATTAAAATATGGTAATATATATAATGTGAGAGGTAAGAACTGAGGATATTGGGGCTGTATTCATAACATGAGTTATCGATTGCGGTTGAATTCCGCAAATGGAGACTTGGACTCATCCCCTTTTCAGGCATCCATCAACGAAAAGACGGAACACTTGTGGTCAAAATGTTCACTCTATGTTGTATTAATGGTAATATCCCGCAAGGGTAACTATTTGTGGTGCAGTCCCTGTCAATCTGTACTAAGGAGGGTTTACTGTGTTCTACAGGCAGTACCGGAGGCCAAGACCAAGAAGAAAAGGGTGATTTCCTGGACAACAGAAGCAATGGATGCGGCTTTGAATGCCATTAAAAATAAGAGAATGTCCATTTACCAAGCATCTATCAAATACAAAATACCAGATACGACACTGAGGAAGCGTTATGTGAAAAGTATGGACGGAATGCCGAAGGTATATCAACATCATGAACAATATTTCTTCTATTCTCCTCTCTCACAATTTTACAATAATTATAATATCCCAGGGACTAGAATCTCATGATTCGAGAGATGGCGATGCAAAAATGAATGTATATTTATCGACTTGATTAATTTCTCTACTTTTCTCTCATCAAGTGGAAATGGTTAAAATTACTCTTGGTATTGATTGTTTTGTGGTCATCTATTTTAAACACCCTATCAATGCGAGTCTAGGCGGTCTAAAGTTAAAAGAAGATTGTGTTGGAATTGAATATTGACCTGGAATAATATTATGAACTTCATCACGGTGATTAACATGCTTGTACCTCTGGAGTAGCTTTTTATCTGCGAATTAAAACAAGGATCCGCGTGTCGCAAAATTAGTAGCACCCTCCGACCAAATTCCCTATAAATATGGCAACAAGTAAGCGAAGTATCTGATTATCTTGTTTTTCATCGACGGACGCAGGTGATGGTCTTATTTTAACGAGTAAGATGAATATGGTGCAAAATCTAGATATTAAATATCAAAGATTTACCTCGTTTGTCGCGGCTAGAATAAAGAGAGATGATCATGCTATTCTCCTGAATCATTTATCGGTCCATAGTATCGACTGCAAGATGACAGCACTCGGACTTCTCTCTGACAGCGGCTGACAATTCCTGTAAATTGACCCCAGCAGACTAACCCCGTAAAACGAAGCACGTACAAAAGAATCTCGCGTAACGGAAGTGATGAGCGTCGAAAAATAGATATTAGAAATATTTAATTGTAACATTTTCTAAACCTCAGAGATTAAGTTATAATTAAATATCGATATGGAAATATAGATACCAATAAAATTACCAAAAACATTGTTTTATTAGATGGTAGAAAGACAAAGGTTGACTTCGTGAAAAAACATGGAGCAATTAATTAAAATGTCACCTTGTCTTTATCGTCTATGTTATGACTGCACATTCTAGGTAATCAATTCCAGAAAATAATTGAAAATTTACCAATCCACCTCTTTATCACTGCTGTTGAGGACAACATTATTTCTCGATCTCTTGTCTGGGAGTTCATCAGAGAAGAACGCGGCTACCAGAGCGAGGGATGCTAAAAGGTCGGTAACTTGTAAAAATTTACCCGATTAATCACGTAGGATGGAAGTTTTCCGGATATTAAGATGTCAATACAATTTTTCGGGATTCGTCAACCAAAACAATGGGCACATTGTGGACAAAATTTATTAAATCATGCATTAATTGTGACATCTGTGGTTTTAATAATTCACGTTAGATTTCATATAAATACGTATTATTAAGGGTATCAAGTTGTAGTAGGTGAGTGCATACCTTTGCAATCATTGACGATATCAGGCAATAGAGGAAGGCGATTCAAAGAACTCCAATTTGACAGATTACAGATTTTCAGCTTCTGGCTAATTCCTTTGGTTGTTCTCAGTTTGTTACATTGGCAGTCGGACAATGCCGATCGGACTCCTATCTGCTAGTGGCTCACAATAAATATGAATTTAACTGAAATACCAAATTGGGCTAGACCAATTTTATTTCACTAGTGTCTCACAAAATTTAGGTCATCATCATTGGGCGTTCAATTCCAAGATTGGTTGACTGCAGCCCTCCACCCTTCCCTGTCTAATTCGAGTTCTCTTACCACCTGTATCTCTTCCTATGTACTTAACTATCTATTTAGTCCATGAACATATTCCTGGGTTTTCTCTGGGGACTTCACCCTCAATTTTACCTGGAATTGTGTTTCTCACAACCCCATTGTGTCCCAAAGTGCGTCCAATCCATCTGGCTCTTATTTTCTGTACAATTTAGATAATCAGATATACATGGAAATCTGTTTCATACTCCAATCTACTTCATGGGCCAAGCTCGATGCAATTTTAATTTGGGTCGTGCAATATATAACAATTGGTCGTGGTCGACGTCATGATAATTTTAAAGCGCCAGATTTCAAAGTATCGAGATATCGGCAGACCCCTTTTTCGGATATTTCTCTGTCCCTTGACGGATAAATCGTGCAGGTAATAAGTAAAGACGAAACTGAGAACTGCGATTTAATCGATTACAGATTTCCAGTTATTCATTTACTGTCTGTATTTTCTCCGTTGGTAAAATTTGCAGTCAGGGTACTTTGCTCTCACACCTATCTGCAGGCACTGACAAAAAGTAATATATTCAAGTATAAAAGAAATCTCGTGTTTCCTTTAGTGGGAATGTGCGAGCTTAAAATAATGGTTCTGTATCAATGTCGTGATAATTTGATTGCAGCACCTTTCCTGATTTCGAAATCCCCATGATTTGAAGAAGGTAATGAGCTTGGATAAGGTCCAAAGGAAGGCAGCAAGGTACGTTTTGGGGAAACTTAAAAGTACGGATAGCGTCATAAGCATGTAAGTGGAATTGGGATGTAGTCCACTTACGTTGTTGGGAATGCTTATGTGCTGTACAAAACATCCAGTCTGGTTGGAATTGGAGAATAGGCTGGAACTACTAAATTTTGTGGGAGGGAAAATGACCACCCGCTGAAACACAAATTATCGAGGTAAAAAAGGAATGCTGAACAATGGTTCGTCATTCTCACGGTTGGAATTTTGAATGGCGATCACCCTATTCTTCTGAGTCTTGCTTTCGGTTCGTCGCGTTGTCCATGAAGCAACTGCACTTGTAATTCTATCTGCTAGGGGGTTGTGTTTGAATCGCTCGAGTTAATCTCGACCACGTAACTAAGGAGTCACGTGGTACAACAACGAACGGTTGGAGATTTATGTGAGTTTCACTTACTCAGATGTATATCTTAAGCGTGTGGAACGTGGTCTATTGTGTTTTAAAATCGGGATATAATTATCCATTTAAATTTTACCTCGAGAAAAACTCTGTTTAGAATGCTGCGTGACATTTTTACAAGTGGTTCAAATACACCTAAACCTCGAACCGTTCGTTGTTATACCTCGTGAATCGGTAGTTACGTGGTCGAAATTAGCTCGAGCGATTCAAACACAATCCCCTAGCGGCTGACAAATCACTTGAAGTAGCCTTAATTTACGATGACCGTAGAAATAAGTATCTTCAGCATAAACTCGATTAATCAAATTAATGGGCCTGGTGTGGAAGATGGTCGTTACTCAAAGATTAATTTCGTGGAAAAACTTAAAGATTTTGTTTTTTCATGTCAAATTAACTTGAGATTCTACATTTATTGGTATTTTTCGGTTTCTCCCCGCATTTGACCTTTTTTGTGGATGACCGTTTCGCCGACATTCCAGTCGGCTTCAACAGGATCAGATGGCAGTCTAAATTTTTTGGTAATGTAAGTATAGTTCCAAAATATAATCAAATAATCTTACCACCGATTAGGAATAAAAAATCGCAACGGACAATAGCACGCGGATACCAATGAGCAAATAGATTTTAAAAAGAACGAAAACAGAAACGGAAGATATCATTCCAGTGGGCTTCATTGCAACGCGGGGGAAGCAGAAATATACCGATACCAACGATAAAACCGCGGAAGCATTCTAAACAGATGCCAAAAAATATACTATTAATATATAGTAATATATTTCGGTAAATAATCGAAAATGTACTTCTATATTTCATCCTCACAGTTGTGACAGGCATCCTTATCTCCTAACCTTTTGTATTGGAGTACATTAGCGGGCTCATAATCTTTTCATAGCTCGATATATCGGATAAATGTCTTAAAATAAAATTCATTTATCCATTTCTACCGAAATTGTTTAACTTTTCGGCATCGCGATGCATGTCATCTAAACGAAAATGCAATGTTCCGTAACGGGTTCAATATAGCCAGGTGTCTGTAGAACAGTGTTCCGTTGAACGGAGGTCCACCGAATGATAATCTTTGTCATACATCTACTCATAGGTAA
Source organism: Ceriagrion tenellum (assembly GCA_963169105.1). NCBI lineage: Eukaryota > Metazoa > Arthropoda > Insecta > Odonata > Coenagrionidae > Ceriagrion > Ceriagrion tenellum. The sequence goes on along the minus strand of OY720633.1, from coordinate 84,039,069 downwards.
ATAGGGATAAATAAATATCTGGTCGATTTCTTATGTGAGAGGTGAGAATTAAGAATATTGGCTAGTGTTCATAAAATGAGTAATCGATTGCGGTTGAATTCCGCAAATGGAGACTTGGACACACCCCCTTTTCAGGCATCCATCAACGAAATGACGGAAAATTAGTGGTCAAAATGTTTATTTCATGTTGTATTAATGGTAACATCCTGCAAGGGTAACTATTTGTGGCGGAGTCCCTTTAAGTCTGTGCTAAGGAGGGTTTATTGTCTTCTACAGGCAGTGCCGGGGGTCAAGAACAAGAAGAAAAGGGTGATTTCCTGGACAGAAGAAGCAATGGCAGCAGCTTTGAATGCCATTAAAAATAAGAGAATGACCATTTACCAAGCATCTATCAAATACAAAATACCAGATACGACACTGAGGAAGCGTTATGTGAAAAGTATGGACGGAATGCCGAAGGTATATCAACATCATGAATAATATTTCTTCTATTCTCCTCTCACACCATTTTACAATAATTATAATATCCCAGGGACTAGAATCTCATGATTCGAGAGATGGTGATGCAAAAATGAATGTATATTTAACGACTTGATTAATTTCTCTACTTTTCTCTCATCAAGTGGAAATGTTGTGGAAGATTGTGTTGGAATTGAATATTAACCTGGAATAATATTATGAACTTCATCACGGTGATTAACATGCTTGTACCTCTGGAGTAGCTTTTTATCTGCGAATTAAAGCAAGGGTCCGCGTGTCGCAAAATTAGTAGCACCCTCTGACCAAATTCCCTAGAAATAAGGCAACAAGTGAGCGAAGTATCTGATTATCTTGTTTTTCATCGACGGACGCAAGTTCTGGTCTTATTTTAACGAGCAAGATGAATATAGTATAAAATCTAGATATTAAATATCAAAGATTTACCTCGTTTGTCGCGGCTAGAATAAAGAGAGATGATCGTGCTATTCTCCTGAATCATTTATCGGTCCATAGTATCGACTGCAAGACGACAGCACTCGGACTTCTCTCTGACAGCGGCTGACAATTCCTGTAAATTGACCTCAGCAGACTAACCCCGTAAAACGAAGCACGTACAAAAGAACCTCGCGTAACGGAAGTGATGAGCGTCGAAAAATAGACATTAGAAATATTTAATTCTAACATTTACTAACCCTCAGAGATTAAGTTACAATTAAATATCGATATGGAAATATAGATATCGATAAAATTAACAAAAACATTGTTTTAGTAGATGGCAGAAAGAATAAGTTTGACTTCGTGGAAAAACGGGGAGAAAATTATTAAAATATCACTTTGTAGTTGACATCTATAAAATGACTGCACAATCTTAGCAATCAATTTCAGAAAATTTACCAATCCACCACATTCTCACTGCGTTTGAGGGCAACATTATTGCCCGATCTCTTGCATAGGAGTTCATCAGAAAATTACGCGATCTCTAGCGCGAGAGAGGCCAATACGTCGGTACTTAAATTACTGTTCAACATTTGTGATTCATTTCCAATGTTCCTTTACATTTCATTCTCACAGTTGTGACAGGCAACCTAATCTCTTGTTTTGGAGTACATTAGGGGAATTGGATCTTTCTATAGCTCAACATATCGAATGACTATCTTAAAATAAAACTCATTTAACCATAGCTACCAACATTGAGTCTGTTTAACTTTTCGGCATCTCACTACATGCCATTTAATTGAAAATATTCTAACATAGCTAGTAAATGTTTGATGAATTTGCCATGAGAAAAATTCGGCCTGGATCGGGAATGGAACCATGGACCTTTGGTTTGCCGGATCAATGAGCAGACCACTACGCTATCCACGTTTCCTAATTCTCATGGCAAATTTGATGGGTACAGTGGAACTAGATCTTAGGCCCTTGCCTATGCCGTGCTTGGCAGTTTGAAACTGTTCAAACATATCAGGTAAATTTTTGATGAAATCGCCATGAGAAAAATTCACCTGCTATGTTTGACTAAATTGTATGAGACAAGAAATTGCTTGAGTAAATAGTATTTAAAAATGTATGAGGAAAAAAATTGCTTGAGATAAATTCACATGCTATGTTTGAATATTTTCAAATGGCCAAGCACGGCATAAGTGCTGGTGAAGGATATTGTCGCTTGGTGGTGGCTTCTTCGAAGCCCTCTTCTCCCTCACATTTCCATCTTTAATGAAACGCAAAGGCCTAAGAGCTAGTTCGATTGAACCCATCAAATTTGCCATGAGAAGTAGGAAACTTGGATAGCGTAGTGGTCAGCGCATGGGTCCGGCAAATCAAAGGTCCGTGGTTCGATTCCCGCTCCAGGCCGAATTTTTCTCATAGCAATTTCATCATGTCATCTAAATGATAAAGCAATGTGTCTTACTGGGTTCGATTGAGCGAGGTTTACGTGAAACGATGTTCCGTTGAACAGAGTTTTACTGAATGATAATCATTATTATACCTCTAATCATAGATAAATATGGGGATATGAAAATCTGGTCCATTTCTTATGCGAGAGGTAAGAATTGAGAATATTGGGCCAGTGTTCATAGTATGAGAAATCGATTGCGGTTGAATTCCGCAAATGGCGACTTAGATACACCCGTTTTTCAAACATCCATCAACGAAATGACGGAAAATTAGTGGTCAAAATGTTTATTCTATGTTGTATTAATGGTAACATCCTGCAAGGGTAACTATTTGTGGCGGAGGCCCTTTAAGTCTGTACTAAGGAGGGTTTATTGTGTTCTACAGGCAGTGCCGGGGGTCAAGAACAAGAAGAAAAGGGTGATTTCCTGGACAGCAGTAGCAATGACAGCAGCTTTGAATGCCATTAAAAATAAGAGAATGTCCATTTACCAAGCATCTATCAAATACAAAATACCAGATACGACACTGAGGAAGCGTTATGTGAAAAGTGTGAACGGAATGCCAAAGGTAAATCAACATCATGAGCAATATTTCTTCTATTCTCCTCTCACACAATTTTACAATAATTATAATATCCCAGGGACTAGGATCCTATCATTTCCGAGATGGTTATGCGAAAGTAAATGGAAATCTACGCCATTAGTTGTATCTCTACTTTTCTCTCATCAAGCGGAAATGTTTAAAATTATTATTGGTATTAATTATGATGTGATTACTCCCGGCAGAGTCCCTTTAAATCTGCTCCAAAGAGAGTTTACCGTGTTCCATAGGCAATTCCAGAATGCAAAATCAAGAAGAAATATATGATATCATGGGACAAAGAGGTACAGAACAAAGAGGTAGGGGACAAAGAAGGTGTCTGCGGCTTTGTATGCTATTAAAAATGTGAATATGTCCATTAACTCTGCATCTGTCTAATACCAAATACCAGAGTCGACGCTGCGGGACAATCATGTAAGATCACTTGAAAGAATGCCAACGGTAAATAAACAGTATGGGCAATAGTTCTACCACTATCCTCTCTAACGCAATATTGCAATAAGATCAATATCCCGGGGTTCAGCATTGGGGCCAATCATTTCATGTGAGATGGCGTGACACAGCTGAAGGTTATGCCAACACAATGAGTAATATCTCCACCTTTCTCTCTTTAAAAGGAAAATGGCTGGAATCGTAAATGGATTATCTGGTTATCTATTTCAAAAACACTTATCAATGAATAATGAGATGCTAAAAGTTTAAAGGAGCGTATCTTGGGCGTTAATCAAATGCTTGGGATAATTTTTACGAGCATTATCGGGGTTATTTCAGCCTTTAATCAATGGCGTACTCTTTTCTCTGTGAATTGAAACAAAGACATTTACGGGTCACGAAATTGGTTGAACCCCCCTACCGAATCCCATTAAAATTGATGTTCTTATTTATGCGTGATATTTTGAATCTCTAGTAGTAGTCTTTGTATCCCTTGCATGTTGGAACGATTGAAGATAGAATGTTTCTTGGGGATTAGATTTTTAATTGGCGCTTTGCATGTGTGGTACGTGGGTTTTAATGTAATGTCGGTGTTCTACCATATCATTCATGCATGCCTGGTGCGAAAGCACCCCCTGCCACACACCCTTTGGGTGGCTTGCAGGGTATAACGTAGATATAGATGTAAAATTTGTGATGATCAGGTTGTATGAGAGCAAACAATTTTATCTGATCTTTTTTTAACGCGAAATAATAATAGAGTGCAAAATCTAAATATTAATTACCAAAGACACCTCGTTTCACTCGGCTAGAATATGGAGATGTGATAATTCTATTACCCTGAATCATGTTTTCGGTGCGTAGTATTGACTGCAAGACGACAGCGCTCGGACTCCTGTCTGACAGCGGCTGACAATCCCAGTGAATTGACCTTAGCTGACGAAGTCCGTGAAACTGAATACGAACAATAGAACCTCGCTTAATCGAAATAACAGGCGTGGAATTATCTATTGCCTATATTCAAAGACAGTTTTGGTAAAAATACGTTTTAGAATTGATTTTTTAGCGTCATTTAAGGTTTTTGTCCAAATCACTACTGTCCAATATTAGTAATCTTTTCACTGAAATAATCGAAACTTATCCTCTATACTTCTCTCTCGACACGGTTTCGGACATATTTATCTCCCTATCTCTCGTCCAGGTGTACATAAGAGAGTATTGAATCTTTTGATAGGTCATGCTTCCAGTTTTTTTCCGGTGCAGCTGCGTGGGTCAGTATTCACGACGACATTTTCTCCTCCGCTACAGGAGGCGTCTTTAGGTCGAACTTCGACCTGCCCTCAAATTCGACTGGTCGAACACCGACCTGAAGACGCCTCCTGTGACGGAGGAGAAACTGTCGTCATGAATTCTTACCCACGCAGCTGCACCGGAAAAACTGGAAGCATGATCAACAACCGCTGCGGAAGCCGTCGCTCTAACTTTTGATAGGTCATTGAATCGGATAACTGTTTGAAAATAAAACTCATTTAACCAATGCTACCAAAATCGAGTCTTCTACTCTTCGGCCTGACGATACATGACTTATAATCGATATTATTGTCGATATTGAAGCGAAGGTAGTTTTTGAATGGCCTGGGGTTTCCCTTGAATGGCGTTCCGTTATACATAGCTATATACTGGATTAACACTGGATTATATACTAGATTACATACTGGATTAACACCAATGTTACACATCTCTTACAAGATTCGGAGTTAAAAATGAATATTTGAATCCGACAGGGGCGAATTGGAAATAATGGGTCGTGGTTTGGAACATGATAATTTGAGGGCCGGAATTTTCTCGAATCAAGATTTCAGTACACCCCCTTTCAGGTATCTATCCGTGCAAGGACGTTATAATAGTGGTAAAATTGGGAATGCTATTATTTATTAATGGTAGCATCCTGTTTGTATGATCAGCTGCGGCAGAGTGTATTTAAATATGTTCCAAAGGGGTTTAACTTTGTGTTTTACAGGCAATTCCCGTATCCCGTGATGCCATGAAGAAGAGAATCTCGTGGGATGAAGAAACGATGGCAGAGGCTTTATATGCCATTAAATTTGAGAATTTATCCGTTTGCCGAGCATCTATTAAATACAAAATTCCTAAAACCACTCTCTGGAAACATCATGTGAAAAGTATTAGAAGGTCCAAGGTAAATTACGAGCATGAGCGGCATTTCTAATACTCTCTTATCTAATGCAAATCGTCGGTATTACGAGTGACTAATGTGGCTGATGTATTTCAAACACCAATATCATTCAGAGACGAGGATATTATAAGTTGGGATTGACGTGCCATTAAACGTTAGCCTGGGTTTTCATGACAATCCATTCATATGTCCATTCCATTCTATTCATATGCCCATAGCAGCTTGACATACACATGACTGCGAAGAAATTATTCTTTAAACTGGTTTCAGTTTAAAACTGATTGTTAAAAATTTTTTATAATACAGAAATCAAATCGCAATTCATTTCATTTGTCATGAAAAACTATTACAATATGGGGTAGTTTTTCAATGTCTGGTTAAACTGGTCTTTAGGGGACGTGGACGTTAATTTTATCGTCACGTTAACTCGGATAACCAATGAAAATCCTCTGCTGTTGTAACTAGCACTTTAACTTCCTGGGTGTCAATTACGGTTCTCCGTCGTTAGGAGATAACGTACGATACCTACTCGTACCGAAGATTTTAACGAAAGGCAGCTGTGGAGCAATTATGCTTCTATCAACTTACCGAACGGTATCTCAAGCCACTATAGCTCGCGAGATATCGCACGCTATCCCGTGATTTAACGAAAATAGCGATTATTGTTCAAGATATCAGTCGTTACCAAGAGAGCTAACATTCGTTATCCTACCGAAGGTTTCAGTCTTACTGTATCTATGTGTCGTTTGAACTTAACAATCGGTTGTAACATCGATCGTAGATTGAACTTGAAAATCGATTGTAAAATCGACTTTGGAGCTTAACTGGCCATTAACGCTAACATTAAGTTTAACTAGACATTTTAAACCGGCCCTTTATATGATACTTACGCGTAATAATCTTTCTTTTAATTTATTAAAATTTCTTTAAATATTATCTCTTAACTTGAACAAATGCCCGTTGAATGTCAACAGAAGGGATAAAAGTAAGGAATAATGTGGCGGCTCAGTTTATTCAGAAGGGAGTATGACTTCCCGTTTTATGCTTAGATCTATTTTTAGATTGCCCCTTGTAATCGAATAATGATGATTAGTATTAAGCTAACTTTTTTATATATTTCATATCTAAATCGGTAAAACGCATTAAATACCGCTGATTTTTCGGTACAGTGTCTCTATCTTAGTGAGAATTCAGGAACTTTGGGCGTTACTGGAAAATTTTAAGTATTATAAGCTGAAATATAAATTTTAAGCCGTATTAAATCCATTTCACCTCTATTGGAAGACCATGGATTTCTGCACAAAATCAACGGATTTACCACCGTCTACCTTATTCATTCTCTCTTGAGAAAGGGAAATTTAAAATTCAGCACCCATTTCAATAATTTTATGATTTATACAACAATTTTTCAATTCACATACAAACGGAGTAACCATTTACGTATCTTTTAAATTGTAAACATAAAGAAGTTAGTTTTTTAATCCTTTGCTCATCTTATTGAACTAGGAGGAATGTTGCTCAGCACTCGCTGCAATATTTTTTTTATTTCACTAAACAACTTCCATTTGTACCGATAAAAGAAAGGAGGCTACCGTTTTCAATTTTTTAAATTCCAAAAACGGGAGTACTGTTATTAAACTTTTTCTGTTGCCATTGATTTCGGATGAACCGTAATCTGAAAACATTATAAACTTTTACGATATTTATATTAGAGCATTCGAGTAGTTAGATCGGGCGTTTGATCATTTCCTTGAAACATCGATCCTCACTTGGTATACTTTGTACGAATAACTTACCGTCATTAAAAAAAAATTAATCCCACTTGTAATGTCCGGAATGATTTAACTTTCTGCATAATCTACATCTACGTTTTCATATTACCCAGCAAGCCAGCTCAAGGGTGTTTGGCAAGGGGGAGTGTTGACCACCATGGACTAAAATATAATGGGCTTGTAACTTTCACCGCTACACTTGGAATGCGCTGTAAGCATTTAGTAGCCTCATCAGGTAGACTGGGTTCAACAGGGTGGATAGGGACTTCAAAACAGGGGTTTAACGCGTGCAGAGAAGATGAGCAAGATAAAAAAAGGTCGGTATGATGGTCTCGTTCGTTTTACTGACCTTTTGCAACATCTGGGGTGGGAATCGCTTTCAGTCCAACGATTAGAACCAGACAATTTTATGAAAATTCGAAACCTTTTTTTACTTTCAGACAAAGCACTTAACATGTTGCAAACCCCAGCATTCTGCAGTGGATCACATAACAATAATACATATAGGAAACAGACTGAGGTAGAGACGGGTTTAAAATATCGTTTTTCCCGCGACCGATAAGAGACCAAAATGGCTTCTAAATCCTTCGATGGAATTAAAACGCTATGATGTCCAATGTAGTCTTTTTGAAACATTAAATAGTTCTATCACCGGTCATAAATAATAAGGTTTTCGTTACTAGACGAGTGGTTACCGAAAAGCCGGCTGCGCCGAAACGTCCCTCCTCCGAAACGGCCCGCGCCAAAACGGCCCTGCGTCAAGGCGATCGCGCCTATGTGTTCCATTCCCTAAAATCAACGGGGTTACAAGTGACTACCATTTTCATTCTCTCTTGAAAAAGGGATAATTTCAACTCAGCCCCCATTTAAATAATTTCGTAATTTCTTCGACAAATTTAATATACACACAAACGGGGTAACCATTTACAGGTTTTTTTGAACTCCTAGACATAAAAAGGTTACCGTTATAAACTAGCGCTCATTAATATTAATTTTGAATGAGGGCTGATCAGCACACCATGTAGTAATTTAGTTGTTTACGGAATAACATGTATTTGTTCAGACAAAATTAACAAGGCTACCGCTTGCATCTTTTATAAATTCTAAAAATGGGTTAACTATTATCAAACTTTTTTTCTTCACCATGGATTTGGTAGAGACTATAATCTTCTCCACATTGTGATTTTTATGCCGTTTTCACAGCAGTTCCTGTATTTATGCGGAAAGGTAAAGAGGCTACCGTTTAAAATCTTTTAAATCCCGAAACGGTATTACCGGGACTTGATATTTAAGCGTAGTTGGATAACTTACAGCTGCAACAATAACAATGTGGAAATTGCTGTCCATCATTGGTACATTGTGACGTCAGTCTTTTGATAACAGTGGCTGAATTGAGAACTAAAGCTAAATGAACTATCTTTCTGAAGGTATTGACTAAGAAATCCTTATTAACTCGATTAAAATACCATCCAACCGAGATATATTAGGTTTTGATAAATAACTTTGAGTTTTTTGGGAAACCCTAAGAAAGAGAATTCCCTGTTGAATGTACGTCAGTAAGGTACCGATCCCCTCAAAAACTCTCGCGCGAACCCTCCCCCTTCCAAATTCCTATACCCCCCGTAAAATTCGGTTATTCCTTCCGGCTTCCATCTTCTATATTCGAATAATAAATACATTTTTAATAATAGTTTCATTAAAAGGTAACATTAAAAAAGAAAATATTTTAAGTTAGAACGAAAAACTTTATTTTTATCCCAAAAATCCTATCCTATATCTTTTTATGTAAAATATTTTTTAAAATTTCCTTCTTTCATGAAAAGCTTTTTCCAAATCTTACCCTCCCTCTGCCCCAAAAATAATATTCGGAATGCCTCAGATTACGTTTTTCACTCTCATCTTGCAGAGTTTTACATTTTATTTTATTTATTTTTCCGCCTTAGTTATTAAAATAATTTTGCAAAACTCCCCCTTCGCCCCCCCCCCCCCTCCCGATTTTAATGGCGCAACTTGCGCCATATAACCCCCGCGTTGAGACCCCTGGTAAGGTAGATGATCGAAAACTAAACGGCCATTGGCGGTATTTGAATAATATTATTGAAAAAGGAATGCCGATTAGAAAAACATTATTCTTGAATGTACTTATGGCGAGCTGATAACATTGATAAAAAGATGAAAATTTAATAGAATATTAAATTATTATTAGCGATCCCAGAAATGCATTTTCGCATTTCTTTTAGGCCTTTCCCTTCATGTATTCTTATCATACGCCAGCAAGAAAATTCCATTTGATTGTTTAACTAACTGTTAGCCTACCATGGAAATCACGATAAAATAAAAATTTATGAACCAATTATCAATTATAATTAAATATACTCCTTTTTGAAATTTAATATTTTTTGGTGTTTAATGACATACATCGATTTTATAAATTTTATAATAATTATTTCTCCGTTAATTCGTTAATATGGCCGTATCTCGAACTTGATGGGTATTTTTACGCCTACTTTTAATTTTATATGCAATAATTTACAATAAATATGCTATACATTGTCCGTAAATTACCTGGTTCGCCTAAAATATGTCTATTTTGATTTCGTTTTTTTTTAGGTATCTTAAGTATAAATCTTCAGTTATAATAAATGTAACGCTTGTAAACGGTCGAGTTTAATTAGAAATAATTTGCCTAATCGATTTTGCACATGATAGTTCAACATCAGCATCATCTCCATTAATCAAATACCGTTCTTGATTGAAAACGTCCAGATGTTTGTATTGTATGTACGTTTTATCACTAATTCATTGACTACGCTACTTACGAATGAAATATTCCTCTCTTCATAATCAGGGTTTGCACTGTATAAAGTATCTATATTTCCGAGGCAATAATCCACCCTTCACAGGTAAGATGAGTTTCCGCTTCTATAGGTCAATAGACTCTCTATTTAGCTGCGATAGTGGTAATTGTCAGTCGTTGTCACTACGCATCCATGAAATGACAATCTACTCTGTTCAAAGAGTGAATGCAATAGATTGTTCACTACGCAAGGTTGGTTCTTCTCATGTCTTGAATACCTGCTCCCGTCAACCTTGCACAATGTTACTTTAAGCCGTAATGTAACATCACTTAAGTCGCGATAGCTGTTTCCGCTATTATTCACTAAAAATTTCGATTATATTAGTGTATAAGGCGTTAATCGGCTTGTCCTCAACTGCACGATTCTCAAGTATACTCGTCTGTAGAAGTAAGCGTGGAAATATATCCAAACACACTGGAATAATCTCTATGGTTGAAGTTTTTCAGAGAATGTCCAGCTCCATCAGTTTATCGATTTATACAGTCAGTCAGGGGTCAGTGGTCAAAGTGGGTCAGGGTTATTGGCATGATGATTTGAGGGTCGCCGTTTTTCGCACATCAAAGTTTCGATGTAGCCATCTTCTCATACTTATCAATCCGTGGCCAAACTGCGTATGCTATGATATGTTATTGGTACACTGCTATGGTAATAATTTGCAAAAACAGTATATTTAAACCTGTACTAAAGTGGGTTTACTGTGTATTTTATAGGCAGTGAATAAGAAAAAACAATGCATTGAAATAGGGAGACAATGATGGCAATCTTGGATGCTATTACAAATGAGAACTTACTCGTCCATCAAGCGGCTATCAAACACAACGTACCAAAGTCGACGTTGAGAAAATACAAAATAAAGAGCGTTGCGGGAAAATTGAAGGCAAATCAGTAGCACTTGCAACATCTCCACCTTTCTCCTCTCGAACGCGAATCGTTGGAATAACGAGTGACTATTTTGACTACCTCATTTAAAACGCAATGAGAGACGAGGATGTTAAATGCTATTAAATGTCGTGGACTCGAACTTGGGTTTTAATGTCTACTTTAACTAGTTTTACTCATGCCTGCAAAATACTAATTTAAAAAAATATATTTTTAAATCGTTTTTTGTAAAAATTGATTGATTGCATCAACGTATTACACCCATTTCATTCATCACGCCAGATTGTTTCATCTAATTATACTGAGTCGGAAAAAATCACCTACTGGATGTTCATTTTATTTGCATTCTAATTTAATTACCTTATGAAGGAAATCTGAGTAGGTGCTCCGGTGATCCTCCGCGTTGTCGGCAGTTTCGTCCTTTTTCCTGAGGGCACCTTCGATCTGAAGGTGTCATCTGAAATGAGGCGGAGCTCTGATCATTTTAAGACATTCAGCATTCTGGGAAGACATAGCAATGCCTTCCCAGATTTCATCATGAAACACCGCGGAAGCCTTCGGCATACCTTCATGAATGCTAACATCAAACCTCAAGTCATCAGCACATGTACACACTGCCCTGCGAGCCGCCGCATGGGCGTGTGACATGGGGTGTTACGACACCAGCCGTGTAAATATGTAAGGGTATGGGTTTTGGGAGGTGAAATGGTGACGTATTATGGGAGTGTTTTGATAGGAGCTCAATTTTTATCATGATCACTTATTGTGCGTGGAAGGAAAGAGTTTTTATACCTATCTGTTCGGCGATGTATCTCTCTGATTTTATCGCTTCTGTCGGATCTAAAGTACAGGGAACTAAAAAGTCAACGGTTAATTCCTTGAAAAACGATAGAGGCGAAATAGTAACTTCCAGTAAAGATATGGCTGATTTGTTGAATTATTTTTTCAGAGCGTTTTTAATCAATCTAAGCATAGTTTGCGTGAAACCATACCAGTCCGATTTCAACAACCAATGCCCCCGATCGATGTATCTTGTAGCGGAATCGTATCCTTACTAAGTAACGTTAGCCCGAACAAGTCCTCAGGTCCTGATAGCTCGTGTACATAAATAATTAGCTCTCTAAATGGCTCCGTAGCTTAAAGTAGTATTTAAAAAATCCCTCGAAGAACACGCGGTTCACAAAGACTGGAAGATAGCAAACGTGACCCCAATTTATAAAAGCGGAGATAGGGAACAGCCATGTAATTATAGACCAATATCATTAACGTCACTATCATGTAAAATTATAGAGCATATAATAGTTACATCAATAATGGGACATCTCGACAGCCAGGATTTATTGATAACAAACCAGCATGGGTTCAGAAAGGGACGGTCTTGCGAAACTCAATTAGGTCTTTTTGTTCACGATATTTTAGTTTCCGGAGAAGGTAACGTACAGGTAGACGCAGCGTTTCTTGACTTTAGAAAAGCTTTTGACAAGGTTCCCCACTGTAAGTTACTCGCGAAGTTAGCATCATACGGGATAGACAGTAATATAGTAGGCTGGATAGGAGACTTCTTACACGAACGCGTTCAAAGGGTGGTATTAGACGGTGTCTGCCACGGCGAAGTAAAAGTTACATCAGGTGTTCCCCAGGGAAGCGTGATAGGCCCAATTTTATTTCTTCTGTTCGTAAATGACTTGAATACAGTAGTAAAAAATAGCAAGCTCGGTCTTTTTGCCGATGATGCAGTAGTGTATAAGGAAATTAGAAATGAAGAGGACAGTCAGTCTTTAGCTAAGGATTTAGATGTGATTGATGATTGGTGTGATAGTTGGCAGCTAGAATTAAATTTTAATAAATGCGCGATGATGAACTTTTGGAAAAAGAATGGCTTTCCCCGGAATAATTATAGCTCAAAGAAAAGAAAATATCTAATGTAGAATCTATTAAATACTTAGGCGTCACCATCACTGAAGACATATCATGGGGGAAACACATCAGGGAAATTACTAGTGTAGCAAACCGTAGATTTGGATTCGTAAAAAGGGTTCTAGGCAAATGCGATGAGAGAGTACGAGAAAGAAGCTATTTTACACTTGTCAGGCTTCATTTAGAATATGCCGCTAGTATATGGGATCCGTACGAGGAAGGTTTGGTAAAAGAATTAGAGCGCGTGCAAAGGAGATCCACTCGGTTTGTTAAAGGCCGTTATGATAAATGTATAAGTGTTACGAGCTTAATAGAAGAACTCGGATGGGAATTACTATCAGAACGCAGGTTAAAATTTAGGTTAAACCTTTTAAGTAACTTCGAAACAGAGTTGTTCACAGGTGACGTTAGATATATATTAAGAACCCCTGCGTATTATGCTAGGTTTGATCAGATTAACAAGATTAGAGAGATAGATTGTCGTACCGATAGATTTTAATTGTCATTTTTCCCGCGTACTATAAGAGAGAACAATAGTCAGCGTAGCAAAGGGATAGATAGGTGAAATATAGTTAGTCTGTAGTGCATGATGCATGTAATAACAACCAATAATCCCTTTCTTATTATGTAGATACTAACCATCTAGCTCCACGTGACCCTATATTCTAGCATGTCTCCCTTAAATATCCTACTTGCATGTCAATAGTGCATGTTTGGTGATCTTCACCCCCTGCCACACTCCCTCGTGGTGGCTCGCAGGGTATTACGTAGATGTAGATGGTAAACGATTTATTCGCGTCCGGTTTCGCCGAGGTGCAGTATCATCAGTTGCATAGACATATTTTCCACTCTGCATATGCATGAATTTCTCTGGGTGATGGAGAGGGGGGAAAGGGTAGAGGTGAAGGAGGGGAAGTGACAGGTAAGGCAGGAAAGGTATTGGGTTGGAATGGGTGGGGGTGGGGAAGCTGTTATGCTATGTAAGACTTTTTTTGGAAAGGTCCGGCCATTTTAAGCCTAAAATAATACATATTCAAGAAAAAGGACCAAAGTTAGATGCTTTGGAGGAATTAGAAATTTTTTTATAGAGCTAATTCAAACGAATGTAATTATGTCAACGAACTTTTGTATCCCTTTCGTTCTCCCCTCCTACACTTCCAGACTCCTGCCAACAACACCCTAACCCATCCCACAACCGTACCCCTCGCTCACCCTACAAGCTATCCCCCGCTGTCGCTGCCATAACCTCCTCCCACGACGCCCTAGCCAGCGTCCGCTTCCCGGATTATCTCCTATACCCCCGTACTCCCCTTACCAAAAAAAGTCTTACATAGCATAACAGCTTCCCCACCCCCACCCATTCCAACCCAATACTTTTCCTGCCTTACCTGTGACTTCCCCTCCTTCACCTCTACCCTTTCCCCCTCTCCCCCACCCAAAGATATTCATGTATATATAGAGTGGAAAATATGTCTATGCACCTGATGATGCTGTACTGTGGCGAATAAATCGTGAATAAATCTTTTACCATGTGGAAATGCAAAGTTAATTTTTCTATCCCAGATATCAAGGAATTCCAACGAGTAAGGCTTGAAACTATCTTTTACTTCACTAATTAAATCTTCAATGTAAACATTTAATATCATAAGTGAGAATCCAAAACTTGATGAAATCTTTTACCATGTGGATATGCAAAGTTAATTCTTCTATCCCAGATATCAAGGAATTCCAACGAGTAAGGCTTGAAACTATCATTTACTTCACTAATTGAATCTTCAATGTAAACATTTAATATCATAAGTGGGAATCCAAAACTTGATGAAATCTTTTACCATGTGGAAATGCAAAGTTAATTCTTTTATCCCAGATATCAAGGAATTCCAACGAGTAAGGCTTGAAACTATCTTTTAATTCACTAATTGAATCTTCAATGTAAACATTTAATATCATAAGTGAAAATCCAAAACTTGATGCAATAGTCATCCCAAAAATTAGTCATCGAAGCACTGTAATACCATGGAATAAAATTGATGAGACAAAGTCCTATGTTTGAAAATTATGTACACTACAAAACTTTGTTGGTAGAGTTCAAACTTCGAGCAATGAGTGAAAGTAGAATTATGTATGATATACTTTTCCTGAATGATATTATTAACAAATATAATTAGGTAGTTGGTAAATTAAATTCTATAGTCCCAACAAAGGAAGAGAAGCAAAATAGGAATTTTTACATAAGAGATGTAAAGACTAATTATCGTAAGAACGCTTCATACAATGCATATTGTAAAGAGCTAAATATGAACTTTTCAAAAGAAGAGGTTCGCAAGGATGTACTGTCAATGTTGTCAAAATTGTAAAATAGTTTTTAAGAAATAAATTGTCGCTTTTTTTTATCGACACTGATATATTATGTAAAATTTTATGCAATGTTCAGCCAGCCTTGACTGTTTTACTGTATTTAAGGATTTTACTGTGCATGAGTTTACCTGATTATTATGTTTATTTTGTTTGGTGAACAATAAACTTATTGAATAAATTAATAAAAATAAATACATAAAAATTCAATATTTTCCAGATTCCCGAAGCCGGCAGTAGTGGGATCGCGGCGGCCTTTTCCGGCCAGCATGGTGAATACCTGAAGGCGCTTCTCATCGAGATTGAAAAGATGTCATTCGGCCTGACGAGGAAGGAGTGCCGCGTCCTGGTTTACGAATACGCTGAGCACGAGAGAATTCCGCATCAGTTCTGCCGCTTAACAAAAACTGCCAGTTCGTTCTGGTTCAAAAAGTTCCTCAAGAGGTTCAACATGGACCCGAACTTCCCCCCTCCCATAACTTTGAACCTGGAGTCTGCCGTCCGCAGGTTTTTCCAGTTGCTGCGGCAGGTCAGAGTGGAGAGGAACGTGACCGGGAATCAGGTTTTCCACTTGACGGAGATGGTTTACCTTGTGGCAGACCCCGAGGAACAGCGGATAGTCGTGGACGAGGATGGAGTCCGGAGCGCGACGGTTGTGTGCTGCGCCATGGGAACTGGTGGTACCTTACCCCCCTTCATCATCTTCCCCCGGGAAGACGTGACGCCCGAATTGCTCAATGGGGCGCCGGCTGGCTCGGTGGCCATCGCCGAGAAGTCCGGCTCCTTGACGCTGTCTGCCTTTATAAGATACTTGGACTTCTTCAGTAATGCAATGCTCCCAACCGCGAACTCTCCCGCCCTGATCCTCATGGCCAATCGCAAGCTCCTGGCATCCCCGACGGCGTTCAAGTACGCAAGAGAGAGAAACATCTTCCTGATGGGTTTCCCTCGAAACGTGCCTTACCAGCTAGAGCCCCTCTGCCTGGCATTTACCGGGATGATACAGCATTCTTTGGAGAAAGAACTGCTTCAATGGACCCAATGCATGTTCACTGATAAAGAATTTGCGCGATTGTTTGGATGCGCTTTCTTAGCAACCTGCGCCACCAAAAGCGTTCTCAATGGGTTTTTGTGTAGTGGGATAGAGCCTTTTAACCCTCATATTAAAGGCTGTTATGATTTGATGATAATGTAGTATGAAATAACGCTCTCATGTGATACGTTTGCGACATTTGGCTGAGGGAGGCCTTAAATGCGAGACTGCACAATGCCGGAACTTTTCAGGCTCATAATCTCAGAAAATAAAAAAAAAATTCTCCTAAAATTTGAGAAGTTCCGAGGTTGTGGTGTCATTCCTTTGTATTGACAAATTGGAGCCCATCCTAGGGGTCGATTCTCGGATTTCCACGATAATCATCGCTCGTGAAAATAGGAAACGGTCGTATGCTTTCGTAGAAGTATCATACGATGCAATGAGTATGACTCGATCCTTTCCTATCAATCATTATCGCGATTGGACAAGACATTACGTCTGTGGAACGTTTGCTCAACGTTACCGTGGATTAATTTAGTATTTTTGCTTGCAAATTCTGTCGAGCCGTCGTTATTATTGTTTCCGAAATATGGCAATGCCATCGCATGGTTTCGTTTATTGCAACTGTTGCGTCCCGTCCGCACGAAAATGTTTCGCACTATTGCATGAAGATATACTAGTTTTTCTCTGGCGTGCGATACCTAAGCGAAATCTTGCGATAGTATTATGTTTTCACATGCGATTATTATCGTGGTGTTTCGCGAGTTGGCGCCACTTAGGAGGTCGCTGACTTGCTCTCTATTGCTTGTCCTCTCTCCATTCCGCCCAGTAATTTAATTGACCTTGGTCAGCTACGCATTGAGTGCGATATGTGTTTAATGAATGAATGGTTTCAAGTGATTTGTTGCATGTGATACATCTCTCTCGGTTCAATAATGAAAACCTTGCAGGAGTACATGAGAAAGATGCCAATAACACTTGAAAAGGAGATGTGGACCATGGGGCTCATAGCGGTAATTCCCTCCGTCACCAATTCCAATCATGAAGAATGAATGAAATCATATGATGTTGATTGAAGAAATAGACAAAGGTTTTCCTTCAAATTGTGATGATGTCACCCGGATTAATTCCCGAATCTTGGTAATATAAATACTGTAGCTGATTGTTTCATTCAAGCGTTGCCAATATCAAATATTTTGGTACCTATGTCTTGAGCGTCGATTACCTCACCAAAATTAGAATATTGTGCCGTTATGTCTCTATGGTGATCGTTTGAGAATGGAAATGACAGTGACGGGAAAATTCCTCACGTAAGCATTTACCTCCTCAAAATACTAACGACCATTCTATCAAGATATTTTAGTGAAGAATATTCACCTTGTTATTAGTATTGAGGAATTTATTGTCGGCGTTTACTAGAGACTAATCTACTTTTCATGCAATTTCATGGCTTGAAAAATGTATATCCAAGGTAGCTATAATTAAATGGTTGAACTTTTATGAAAGAATGTTCTTGAAAAGTTTTTGATGATGTATGTTCATGGAAATTTAAAGTTTAATACCATTATCTAGCTTGTAATCTTTACGCAATGTCACCTATTCTTGATAATATAATTTTTATTTATATTTTCACATTGAAAATTGCCATAGGTGATACAATTTTTGCATGTTAAATAAATTAATACACTTTCAAAGGAGTAGTCCTCATATATTTATTTCTAAAATGCCTACATCTAAAAACCCTTTCAATGAACAGCTTAATTGCAAAAATGGACCAGAAATCAGTCACGTTTAGTGTTAATCTACGTTTACAGAACACCCTGCAAGCATTCAGAGGGTGAACCTATGTGAGAGAACATTGGTGATTAGAAAGATAAAAGCTATAACCGCTGACATGTAGGAGCGGTGAATTTTTTTAATGCAAAAAACCCTCCAGAATACAATTATTATTTATATTTAGGCTATTTGAAGGAAGAGGCCCCTGACGCTAGTCAAATTTATCGAAACGGGACCGCGTACATTTCCAACCTTGCACCCCTGTTACACTCCACATGCCTGTAACCTTGTCAACTGAGGGGCTAAGGACGTATAGAAATGCATTTTGACAACAATGCCCCATCCAACCACCAACCCTCACCATTATTTTTATGCTAAAACAGACATAGCACTTTCTCAGATATTTAAAAACAGCAATGTGAAACTCAGAACACTCACAAATGCCCTTACCACGCTCTCATTTTCCAAAAAATTGCAATTAGTGATCTTCACCTTAAGGAAATCCCATTTAGACGATTGAAAATTGTCGCTTAGGGGCTGCGTAACTTCTTACCCCAGCATTACTACCCCTGTTGAGGGATCCTCACTGATTTCACCTTCAAAACATGCCCTCATCCACAGTCTACTCAACAGGCACCGTGGAGTGGAATTAGTAAGGATCCCTCTTCGGGAGCTTCGGTAAACCTCCGAAAATGGTTTCGAAAATTTACTAAAAAATCGTAACATTGGTTGACTTTCAAATGCAATTATCTCAAAAACTACAAGTGCCACGGGTGAGTTTCTAGCACTCTCTTTATGCGAATGTATTGGACTACATTAAGGTGTCATTTTCGTCAGTTATGGGAGTTTTTCATAAAAATATTTTTCGCCGGTGAAAACAAAGCTGACATTAGCAGGTCGAAATTTTTTTAGAGAAATGCTAATACAACAGGACAAATTTTTTTATGAAGAACCTAGCTAACTTACCATTTTGCGTACTTTCAATTTTAAAATTCGAGTGGTCCGCCGATTCATAGATAAATAACAAATGACGGACGTATTTCTTGGTGTTGGCAAAATAACAAAAGAGTGTCCTCTTGCGTTGGAACATGATATTGTCGGCGTATAGCTTAATTCTTCGTGTTATGGCCGTAATGGCACTTAAGTGAGTTTCAATCGCTTGAAAGTATGAGAAAATGCTAAAGGAAATTTGCGATGACATCAAAACTGCAATTGAACTCGGTAGAACCGATATTATCAGAACTCTGCTTGAAGCTTGTGACAAGAGTAAGGGGAATTATTTCTCTCTGTGAATTTTTTGTTAGTTTTGGTTACTAAATCATTTTATTCCTATCAGGTGAAGTGGAAAACGAATCTGGTTTAACTAAAGAAGGTGTGCTTAATAGGCCTCTGTTAGAAGATGGGACTTTTTTGTACCTAGCGACCAAGGTAGGCGTCTTCATTATTTTGAAATATTTTGGTAAAGCCTACTTTCCGTTATGTCAATGTTCAACTCAGTGAACTATTACTTTGACAGTTTTCTGGACTATTAGTTTCTAAGGGACGAGAGTTTCTGTCTTTTATCAATGCGTTTCGACTATTACTAAGATTAATCTCCTCTCGACGTTGAATTGTCCATGGAAGTCTTATGGGTAAATTTAGGGTGTTGATGATGGTTTGCTCACATCTTTGTCATAGTTTCTGTTTTCCATCTCCTCACAGCTTGATCAGGGTGACGTGGTGAGAACTCTTCTTTCTTGCGGTGCTGACCCAGGTGTTCAAAATGAAAATGGAGAAAACGCTATTGATATCATATCTTCCGAAAATATGCGTCGGATTTATGTGGATGAACTTCTCAGGGCCACAGCTAGTTCAGAGTCTGTTTCAGAGATCATTTACTATTTTATGTGTGTGACTAATTTCGACGCCACCTAACTTCTATAATATTGCAGAGTCGGGCGAGTCTGTCAGTTAAATGCTGCTGGGATATGTATTAACTCCCTGGATAGTGAAGATAGTAAGAACACACCACTTCATTGGGCTGCTTGTTACGGTAATCGAGATATTGTATCGTGCCTTATAGGTAAGCATTGTTTTTGTATTTTAGGAATTTTCCTCTGACTTTGTACTCTGGCACACATGATCCTGGGCGTGATTCTGTCAGTCATTTATTCTTTCAGACAGGGGTGCTGATACAAATGCAATGAATGCATCTGGAGCCACACCATTACATGATGCTGTTTCTCGTGGAGATGCTGAAATTGTGGAGGAACTTCTCCAAACTGGAGCCAATCCTTTAATACAGGCTTTGAAAGGGTAATCATTTAATCGTTTTAATCAGTTATGTGCACATGTGAGGTTTGGTGACCTTAATACGACGTATTTAATCTTCGAGAATAGGGTTACCAGGAGGGTGAAATAAAAATTCAGAACATAAGTAAATTGGTGGCAATTTCATGGTAATGACCTCAATATATTTTTTTAGATGATAATAGTTTGTACATTCAGATATAAATAAAACGGACCTAATGAGTTTCAAATTTTAAGTAGCAAAGTAATTTGTGGGAAATGGTTTTTTTATGCATTATGTTTATTTGCATATGACATTAGCGCCACCTTAAAAGGATCACAGTTCTTTTAACAAACTCTTATCTTTACTTATTAACAGTGTATGATCTTGGCTCTGTAGATGTCTTGTCTCTTCTCTTTTAAAATAATCCTGGATCATTAGAATTTCATAACTTCCTATTGCATAATGCTCCACTAATTTAACGTGTTCATCATTGTAAAACCAGACAGGATGGTATTAAAGTAGTGAATAACTAGTTAACTGATTTTCAGACTTGTTCATGTTCAAAATTCAGGACTTCTGCTGATTTTCAGAAAATGCAGCCAGAATGCCTAATTATATGCCCAAATTCAGCATAATCCCACTGTTTCAGGTTGTATGGTAACCATAGTCAAGAGATGAGCCTGACACTTATGAAACATAATTGATGGAGGAAGTTGTTTTTGCATTTAATATTTAAATAACACAGTAGCTTCTATTGATGAGAGGGCAATGTGTGACTAATGAAGCCCTTGTATATATTTTAATAGGAAATTTGCTGGAAAAACTCCATTGGACTTGGCAGCTGGTAAACCAGATCTCATGGCCCTCATGGAACGTTTTACCGCTCACCTTGCTAATGGTCAAGGGTCCAACCACTCTTTAATGCAGACTAAGAGGAGCACTTCAGTCGATTCATGTGGAAACAACAGGAGAGACATGCTACAAGACTCGGTGGGTGCCCTGGTGCACAATGCAGAAAGGAGGCTGTCTCGCTCAACGTCCCAGCATTACTCTCCACTAGCTCCTGGGTCAGCCCCTCCATATGCTTCGCAGAACTCGCTAGAATTAAGCCCAAGGATAGACCAGGTGATGGTCAGTGTTGTGAACGTACCAGTAGTTGTCTTTTTTTTCTCTGGAGCATGCTTAAATAGTAAGTCAGTAAGTTAAAGCCTTTTAATGGCTGGTCGAGTGAGTATCTTGCCATAGAGCCAACAGCAATCTATTATCTTGTGAAAATAATGGTAAAATTTGTTTGTGGGTAATAAAAGCCTTTTCATAAATTAATATGATAGAAATAATAATATATGATCAAGTCCATGGGAGAAATCAAGGCACTTATCATAAGTATTCATAAAAGAATATAAGGGTATATGGCAAAATCAAATATAAATTAGTAAATTAATTGGTGTGGAGATCCTGGTATTTCCATAGACAAATGCAATGTAGACTAGACAAAACTACACTTATCTCTAAAATCAACTCTTGATGAAGTAAGAATGCTAAACTGACAAAATAGCATGCGTGAAGTAGATAATTTAATGAAAATTATACATGGTGTTGTCATGGATCCAAATCATGGTATTTTTATTTTATATAATTCAAATATGCATTTCCAAAGCTGGACCTTGATGCATTGTGAAATTTTTTTACCAGACCAACCATAGTGGCATTAGAGTTTAGTAAAGAAGTAACCCCTGTTTTGCCCTTTTTGAGACCACCAGATAAAAGATTGCTATTTTCTTATTTATAAACATATTTTTTCAGCATTATGCGCTAAGTCTCATATCTCTGATACTGCCTAAAAGGCTGTAATAAGGATATTAATTCATTAAGGTTGGAGGCATTCATGAATATTCCTGTGATTCACATTGCTCAGTGTATTGAATGTTAGCCAGCAGTGCATTGAGCAAATGAATATAATATCAATTCAGTAAGAATTCATTAGCTGAAATTCTGCTGTCTCTATTTTTTGTCTGGAAAGATTTTGAGTTTTGATTGAATAATGGGTTTTTAAATTTGTTTTCAGGTTATTGAGAACCTTGTACGTACTCATATGAGCACCCCAGTGAGACCTTTAGTGACTCACGGTTGTTGTCATCTCCTTTGGCCCCAACCACAGCGAATCATTGAACTTGATGGAGGTATGGACTTCTATCCAGGAAAGGAACTTCATATCTCTATTATTCAAGGGAATATCTCCATGCATCGGTAATACATAATTTTTAATTATTGGAATCCTTTAAAATTGGATTAAGCAATCTAGTATAACCCTTGTGCGATAGTTTCACAGTAATTCTATGGTATATACAACAAAGGCAAATATATGTTAGTAAATGATGTGGTGTGGAGTGCATGGTATTTCAAGAGAGAAACACATTTATGACTTGACAAAAAATACACATCATTAAGTCAACTCTGTTTCCAATTGGAATACTAAAACGATGAAGTAGCATATCAGCAGTAGGTAATGTGATGCACATTAAACAGGGTGTTGGTATGAATCAAATTCAAGTTATTGTTATCTTCATGAACATCACATGTTGGTTTCTAAAGCTGGGCCTTGATGAATTATGAACAAATGAAGTAGTCATGTTGATACATATCGGATTATCTATTGACTTTGCTGGTATGCAGCAGTTTTTAATGCAATTATAATTTGAGTCCAGATTTCTTAATGATTAGGATAGTTGAACCCTGGGCATATTTTTCAGGAAAAAAGATGGCAGAACTCAATTGTGCAAAAGAGTTGCATGTCTGTACGTATTGCTCTGGTAATTTACTCACAGTGAATCAGAAAACTTTGCATCTCCCGTTGGTTGTTGAAATTCTACTTCACTAATACACATTCAATACACAATGCACCAGTGGACCCATAATTCCCGCATTAAATAAGAGAGCTTGTTAATTTAACTGTTCTAATGAGCTTATTATAGTTTTATAGAAGTTAATGCAATTTATGTCAACTAAAAAAGGAGACGCAACGCAGTTCTGCCGCGTTCCGTCAGAAAAAAAGCCCTGTTTGTACTGTGCTATGAAGACCACGGATATTTTTCTCCTTGAGGAGAAACTTCGCCAGAGTTACTGTTTTTTTTGTTTGAGGTGATGATTTGCCTGGATTTTTATGCTGATAAATTCAACAGTCTTAAATTGTAGTGTTAATGTATTATTTTTCTACTCTTGATCACTCAATAAATATCTTATGCTTGGAAAATCAACCTTAGATTGTGTAAAGATGGTGAATTTTTAAGTTAACAGACTTAATTAACTTTAACAGAAAAAATTGGGTTTGCCATTTCAGTACTCCCTATCTGGCACTGCTGATGCAAAAGTGTTAACTTTAAAGTTATCAAGATCTTCTACCTCCCTTTCTCTGGTCTCATGTTTTTATCTATTTTATTAGCCATCATGACAATTCTGGTGAGCTTTTTACCTCGTGTTTTCTGAACTCAGTTCTGTTGTCTCAGATCACTGGACATCCTTCATCCCTTTGTGCTGTCTTCTATGAAATTTATGTCTCTGTTTCCTTTAGCTTCTTTGTGTTGTATTTCATTCCATGTATGTCCCTTAATATTGCATCTTTGCTTAATTTTTCAGCATTCTTGATGTCTGGGATGTTAGTCGGCCTTCTCTGTTAGCTCTGGGTCATGATGTTAAAATTGGAGATGTCCAACCCTCATGTGGTAGGTGGACTCACTGTCAAGTGGAATGTACCGTAAATGATGCTCTGTTTGCTGCCCCTGATTCCTACCAAATACATATAACATCTCAAAAGGTAATTGTGTCCTGCAGATATTGCGGAGAAATATGTTTCTTTCTGGCTGTTCACATTATACCATATAGTCAAGCTTAATTCACTTCATGTTGTTCTATATCAATGGATCCATTGGCTTGGTTCACCTTTCAATATACTTTTTAAATGTCCTCTGTTGGTTTAATTATTATTTAAGAGGAAATGAAATTACAATGAGGGGGCAAAACTAAAAAGAAAGGATGTTGGTGTATGTAGTTCTATTTTTGTTGCAATTTCCAGGTTTCTGTGAGTGAATTTTGGATAACAATGGACCTTCTAGTTCAATTCAGTCACTATTCATTTCTCTCATTAAATTTCTTCAAAATTTGCATAGGTCTATTTTAATTTTTAAGCTGTTTTGCTTTGAATTTGCTGGATTATATATTGATTGGCAATTCAATTTTCATCTTGACTTAGGTCCGGATGTCTGCATCAAGTCTAGCTGGCCTCCATTATGCAATTTGCACCTTTGTTCAGCTATTAAGGCTTTCTCATCTTGGGGAAGGGTTGGAACATGGTTTGGACAGGGTTGGTGAGTTAGATCAGTCAGGGGAAGGCCATGGGGATGGCCCGAGGGGAGCTGTCTCTGGCCTCCAATCCATGCTTATCCAAGACTGGCCGACTCTCAGGCACAGAGGTGTTCTGCTGGACATATCTCCTCGTGGGCGTATACCAACTATGGTAGGTAATTTGTATGTTCACCTGAATTGATTCTTGTAATATGTATGGTACGAGCGTGATGCGCCCGCTCCCAGCGGGCTTCCCCCGCTCTTTTCAATGCAGGTCCACAGAGGGATAGGCGCGTTTCTAATTTTAAAATGTAGAAAAAAAAGGCAGGGTCTTATGTACAAATTTAATTGGAATGTTCATGTACAAATTGAGGTCAGAGGACCTCTTTAAACACAACATTGGAAGTAATTACACTATCCTCTGTTAATACTTGTTTAGCGTTTTCCTTAATATTTACAAAAATATTTTGAAAAGATCTCACCCTAGAGAATGCTACATAAAGTTGGCCATGAGAGAATACAGGGTCAGGCAGGAATAAGCCAGCTCTTTGCAAAGTCTGACCCTGAGCCTTGTTAATAGTCATCGCATAGGAAACCTTAATGGGAAATTGTCTGCGAGTCAAATGAAAAGGCATGGTGGGATCCGACGGTGTTAACTGTATTCTTGGGATGAGGACAATCTTGCCGGAATCGATTATTTTCGCGGTAATTGTAAAGTCTCCCAATTTTGTTATGACCATTCTGGTGCCGTTAAGAAGTCCAGCTTTAGCGTTTAAATTTCTGATAAGCACAACGGTTGTATTTTCCTTAAGCACTAATTTGTGAGGGGGTAGGCCGGAATGAGTAATACTGTGGAGAAATTCATCTGGGTACAGACTGGGGTCGCTGTTATCACTCTGAATAGAATCATGAATGAAATAAGTTTTACACGCTCTGTGAACAACCTTTTCGACAACATGGTTGTTAATGGCATCACAATCCTCATTTTTCGGGCACAAAATTGCTCGATCTAAGTAATTGTTAATATTTTCCTCGTTAATTACATCAGTCTGGAAAACCTCACGGACAAAATCGGACTCAGGGACGTAGCATCGCTTTGGAATTTTGATAGCTTCACATGAAAATGGCGTTATATTGCAAAAAATATAATATTGAAAGCGCGTTATATTGCAATAAATATAATAATATGTATCTAAAACTAAATTGGTATCAATTAAATATCCTGAAATAAAGGTTTGCTCTGCACCATGGAGCAAGTGCATGACGTCAAGATGGCGGATCGCCTCATCCCCTAAGAGAAATATCAAGGGCCATTTTTTAAAACCAATTTTAGGAAACAATAGCAATATTTAGGAAGTAAGATATGCCGTTGCATGTTCTCTGATAAATTCTGTGCATTTTGGTACCTAATTTGTAGAGTTTGGTTGCGTATAAGTTGAGAAAAAGGTATCTATACAGTAGAAATAAAATAGGAGATTTGTTGAATGACCCAGCGGCCTCTGCTTGCATTGTGTTTGAGGGTGAATTTCAGTGCTTGTATGCATGTACATTGCGATCCACTGGAATTGTACTAATGCCATTGACTCCAACTAATTGAGATATTATTTTTTGTTCTTGCAAAACATCATTTATGGCTGAAGTTGTGTAGTATGTACTCAAATCATTTTAGTGTCTTTTTACATAGTTGAACTCCCTTTGGGGATACGAAAACAGTGGGATGCAAGTTAGTTTTAGTATAGGTTTCACCATGGTAAATGCTTCATAATATACTGCTATAGTCTCATGAGATTATGTGCACAGTAATGTTTACCTTTTGGCAAAACATTTATGTATTTTATCACTCAACCAATATTTGTTAGGTACTATGCTATGTTACCTACAACTTGAGGTAACAAATTGAAATCAGTGAAAAATTTTTTAAATGATGATAAGAATTTTCGTTAATTTTTTCCTTTCTTTGGTTAGCATTTGGTCTTTGGCATGGCCTGTTTGTTACCTTTGACAATTTTTATTGTTACAGCTAATACTGTCCTAGGTTTCAACAACAATTGTCATTATCATTATATTGGGCTAACATTACCAATTTAATGATATTTGTAAATATCATTATATTGGTAATGTTAGTGATCGCATTGGATATCAAAGTACATATCCCACTGCTTCAATTTCACTTTAATAATTTAAAGTTTTGAAAATTCTTATATCAAGGATTAAATTGCTATGTAAAATACAACTCTTTTAATAAATGCAGAACAAATCTTTATTTTGACGTTTATATTGGTTTACGATCACAGTCACATCTTGAATAGTCACTGTTTGTCACTTTCTGTTTCACTTTCATTGGTATTTGTGCGTCCAAAGCTCGGATTACAGATGCAGGTTTGTTGGTTTAGGCATACCTATCTATAATACTTAAAACACCATTTCTTTGTACGTTTGCCATGCACTAACCTGGCAATAATGGACAGTAAATCTTGGTGTTGAAAGAGGTCATTGAAAAAATATTGCGAATGGTACTCTGGTGCTACTATGCGTTTGCTATGGGATACCTGTTGGAACAAAATAAATACAATTATATGATTATCAAAAGTAATCATCAGGAACAACAACAATTCACAGAAAACTTACCTAATACCGATGAATAGAAAAGCTTCATGTTGTCTGTACAAAACTGTCACGTAAGAGGTTGCATGGGATACTCTGGTATCCCAAACAATTTTGCTACAAGACTCTGATGGTATATAGAAAGTATTAGGGTTGAAACGACAGTGGGTGCATTGGAAAGCTGTCATTGAAAGGTATTGAAATGTTGAAAGGATACATTGTATTACAAAGCAAAAATTCTAAAACATATGACCTTGGGATACTGTGGTTAGAAATGTATATAAGTTCACAAAATTTGATATGTAAAACCTTGATAATGGCAAATATTGTCAAAACCTTGGTCAGTGTTATGAATAAACTGTGTGGAAATATAACAAAGTTCTTTTCTAGAGATCACGTTATCTATAACCAATATCCACAAATTATTGCCTGATTCATTAAAAGTTAAAAATATTATTTTGATTTTCAGGATTTTCTCTTCCATATGATTGACCTGTGGTCTTCCATGAAAGTGAGCCACTTACACCTGTACACAAGGCTGTTACCTAGCTCTGATTGGCAGCTGTGTTACTCAAGAAGGTGAGTTCATCTGGTTGGTACTCCTATTTTATATTCATGTCTACAGTTTCACTGGCAGTCTGTTTATATTTTTGTTACTTTTCAGTGAAATGGTTACCATTGATCGTTACTGCCAGGATCATTTTGTTGAACTGGTCCCTGTGTTAGAGGTTGATGGCCATCTTTGTTATGAAGATCTGGCTGATATGTGGCCTTCATTCCAAGAGATTCTGTCCACATTTCCAACTCTCAGGTAATTTTTATATTCAATATGTGGCTAATTTGTGTTGATCTTACTTTTTCAATCACAATGATTAGATGACTGAAGAATTAAGGAAGTATGAGGTGTGTGATGGGCTTTAAAGACTCTGGAACATTGGCAAAAAATTGTAAGAAGTAATCTAAAAGTTAAAATTTTTTACAGTGGGCCATTTTTCTCTCTAACGTTCTTGTAGTTACAGTTACACATCTAAAATTCAATAACAACAAATGAGGAGTAATGGGTTAATTTACTTCAAACTTAAGAATTTCTGTCTCCTCCCTTAATGCTTATTTTTTTGAATATGACTCTTCATCTGGGTGGAAAGTTTCTCAATGTTTTCTTTGCTAATTGAGGGTGGGATAGGGAATGAGAAAGTATTATAGTCAGTAATTACGTACACTATTCTGCGCCTTTTAATCATTGTAATTTCTGCTCTGCATATTTAGCTGTTGTTTGGTATAGCATAGAAATAGTCTGAATTTTTGTACTTCTCTTTTGTAAGCAGCAAAGGTTAAATTCCTGTGCTGTAAGTCACCATATTCTTTACCTTAATAGTGTGACCAAGATAGTCATGAATATAGTAGATGTGGGGTGACGTTACTTTAGCTGCGTAATCATGTTGTTCAATAGCAACTCTTTACTGCTGAGTGCAGTGATCTAGGATTTCAGATTATGCCGTCTGTTGCTGAGTACGTATAATTGGGGGAGGGGAGAAGGTAAAAAATTCTGAAAATCAGGAGCAGAAATTTATATTTAGGCAATTCAGACTGCATTAGAACAGCCATTTTTTGGCTGAGCTAACTTCTGAAAGAATAGGATACCCATGGTTTTTTACCTATATGAAAATTACTGCCATCATAATTGGGAAAGTGTTTTGAAACAAAGAATAAATGAAATCAACATTCTCAGTAGAAAAAGAAAAACAAGTGTAGCTAATGTGAAAAGTGTAATGAAATTGAGTTTCATACATATCAAATAAGCTTATAAGAGAAGTATAATCACATAAAGATATTCTGATATAATGTTGTTGAAAATAGACTATGAAACAACATTTCTAAGTAAAATTGTAATACCTGAGTTGGCAGGAAATTGTAAAACACACAGTCTCAGACACCCCATGTGTATCATACGGCATTTATTTTAAGAGTGAGCTTATGTCAATCCATCTACTGGCTTTGCTAGGTAATTATTGCTTGCAGATTGATAGTATAAATGTTTTACAAACAATAGAATGTATTATATGAAGTGAAACTCACTGGAAACTTAAGAACAAAACTGCATTCTTGTTTGCTGCCCTAGGTATGTTCATGTTGGACCAAAGCTCAGCAGCCTGCTATTCAACCCATCCCGGACTGGAAGTGTTGGGCCGAGCCATCAGTGTCGAGAAGACGGGTCGGTTGTGGAGGGAGAGGAGGATGACTGTGAAAGTGTGGGCATGACAGGAGGAGGAGCTGGCCTCCAGGAGCTATGGCACCTGCTCTCACTGCCTCACTCAGTCACCCTTATGATTTGTGGCAATGCCCTCCACTATAAGCCCCGGTCACCTGCCCTACCGCCTAATGTTGTTATTGTTGAGTATGGCTTTCAGGTATGTTGACAAAGGTGTGCTTCCTCTAGCATTAGAGTGAGGGATAGATTGATGCTGTTTGGCATCTGGTGCGTTTCTTTGTAGGCTGCCCATTGCTGATGACAGTTTCATACCTGCTCTGTGGAACATCTTCTGGTTTGTGTGGTTTTCAAGAAATTTTGTCCAGAATTAATAGTAAAGTTACCACCTGTGTTAGAGCTCTGATTGGCTAGCTGCTTGATGTTTCAGTTTTTATGCTATTGTTGTGTTGATGGTACAATTTTATCTCACTCTATCCCGGAGAGTTGGGAAACACTGATAAAGCATTTGCCAGCATTTCATTTCTTGCTGAGGGGTAAGCTGTTGGCTTCAGATGGTTTACTTATTGCTATATGTGAGAGGGGCTATCTACTGAAGTCCTGATTCAGAATTGGTGGGGTAGGTTGGTATGGTAAGAATTAATGAGATTAATGGAGGAAGATTTTAGAGAAACCCAGTGTTTACCAATGGCTTAGGGGCCCTCACTTGCTCATCCTATCCGACTAATTGAGTGCTAAACATGAAGCAATCTCCACGTCAAAAACAAGTAGAGATGATGGAATGGCGTTTGAAGTAATGTAAGGTAATTTGAGATGTGAAAGGTAATTCAGGATGAGGTAATTGGAGCTTACCTAATCTTAAGAGGGAACTCGAACAATTGTTGATGAATTTTTCTTGGGTTTCTAACTGGGTTATAAAGGTGGCTGCCACCATTGGTTTGACAGCGAACTCTGCTGTCATTGTCAGGTCAGGTGTCTACTTGCTAAACTATTGCACTATTCACTGTAGTTTTTCCTTTTAATTTCTTGAGTATGGGTTGCCAAGAGTTGCTCTGGGCATATCCTGGGACCTGGTCTTCTGTCATGATTTCAATCTCTTCTTTGGTTAGCTCGTTTCAATACCCTTTTGGTCTGCCAAGTGATTTCACTCTTTTGAATAAACTTTAACGATTTAGATTATTTATTAGTTGAATTAAATTAGTTTGCACCATTTGCCCAGAAAACTACTTATCCTCCGGAATTGGTGTAAAGATTGGAAATTTGGTGGTGCTATGCGAATATATTCACTATTGGTTTGTCATGTTAGATCAAAAGTAGTGTTAAATGAATTTGTGTTAGCAAGGGTACCTGCATGGAAGAATAATTTTCCATTCTTTTCATTGCAAAAACCACTTCCACTGAAATAAAAAATGATTGTTCACTAAATTTTTGATGAGAATGTTCAACGAGAAGGCACAATCATGTCTCATTGTTGGCTCAATAAGAAAAATAACAAACAAGGGTGTATTACTGTGTTCTCACAAGGGTGACATATTTGTTGCTTATTAGGTAAATTTTTTGTTGTGCTTCTCCATGCTAAAGATTCCACTACAGTCATGGCCCAGTTAGGGGTGGCATAAAAATTGCATTTAATTTAAGAAAATATCAATTACACAGTTCTTACGTTCTAATATCTTATTACCTTCGAATAATTTGGAACTGAAGTAGAGCGTCATGTTCAGGTTGTTTTAGATTGGCAGTTAAATGATTAGAATAGTTAACAGATGCATTTCTTGCATAGTAAGAGGCAAAGCACCATACCCTCCTTGAAAATTTTTCTGATGGAAATCCTAGTGTATACTTAGATATTCGTAAAAAGAAAGTCAGTTTCCACCCTGTTCAATAAACATTTTAAGAGTTCAAAGAAAAGCAAGCTAAAATGATAAAACAATTTTTACACTCCTCTTGACTTGTGCAGACATCATGACTAGGGATGGACCGATACCGATATGAAGTATCGGCCGATACTTATGGTATAAGTGGTATTGGTATCGGTAGTCATGTCAGTGTTTTTCAGATTATTTCAATTTTCAGATTATTACCACCAATTTGGCCAATTAAACGAGGTGTCGAATTCTACCACTAGATTGCTCTGGTACCGAACGCCATCAGCTCAATGTTAGACAGTGTGCGTTTCTTTCGATCACCCT
The DNA here is from genome assembly GCA_963169105.1 of Ceriagrion tenellum. Classification (NCBI taxonomy): domain Eukaryota; kingdom Metazoa; phylum Arthropoda; class Insecta; order Odonata; family Coenagrionidae; genus Ceriagrion; species Ceriagrion tenellum. Next base: position 84,007,265 of record OY720633.1, on the reverse strand, counting down.
TCTCCAACAAACTTTTTCAGTGACTTTAGCGTTTCACCTGTGTAATAATGGTTGTTTTGGTAATCTGGTTTCTTAGTTGATAGAGCCAGCTTAAAATGTTTGTGGTGGAATATTGAGTTTGTATTTTACCTAGAATGAAGTAGTATCGGTAATGGTATCGGGGGACGAGAATTGGTATCGGAATCGGTATTGGCAATTTCTGGTATCGGTCCATCCCTAATCATGACTAAGATATGGTAAGCATTAACAAACTCTAAATGCTTATGCTAACTCTATAGTAAGACTTGAGAGATATTTTCTCAGAATCATTGATTTATACACACCAATTGGGTAATTGAAGGGTACTTTTTTGAATTTCTGCGAGACTTTTTAAAAGTGCATGATAACTTATCAAAAGTTAAGTCATTTCTGCTCTTGAAGTGGATGATTTTGCCTATACATACATGTGTTTGTAATTCCTTTCGACTCCAAATGTATCTGTACCTGGTAGTGCCTTCAGCCGTAAGAAGCAGCTTCACAGACATAGTCCACTCCCAGAAGCTGTCATGCTTAACTAAATGAGTTGTTTGAATTTACTTGTTTCATGGCTAAGTTGTAGTGGTATATAATTGTTTATTGGCCCATCAATGCTTTGTGTGACCATCAAAGATGGAGTTTCAGTTTTGAGCCTGAACTGTTAATTCCTCTGATTGATGGGATATGAAAGGGGAAAGGCCGAGGGGCTATGGCTAGAAATATTTAAATAGCCTGTGATAACTTTCCTACACTTCTGGGTCATTATGGCCAACATGTTTGTCTAGATTTGAAACTTTTGACTTGCATTTGTCATCTAATGTGATGGTATTCCTGGATTTGAGAAAACTAAATTAAATTAGGAAAAGACTGTTAAAAAGCATGAAGAGAAATTGAAAGTATACACATATGTGTATCTATCCGGGTAATGTAGAAATACTTAAAAATCTCACTTCTTAGAACCAGATGTGGTATATTCAGTGTATTTGAACCACATTAGACTATTTGGTGTAAGTCCTAATTACAAGTTTTAAGTACCCTAGAGCCTCTCAAACAACATACATGCCCATTGTATTTCTCATTTATAATTTCTTTTTTATGGAAATCAAGGCAGACTATGACTTTCTGGAATGGAGCTCTAAATTTCAAAAGGAAGGGAACATGCCTCTGCTTTGCCCTGGAACTGCTAGTTGGAACAGGTGAGATCTCTCATTATTTCATGCTTAGCAATAGTGACAGAAGCGGAAGACTTCCTGTTTTCTGCTAATAAAATTAACGAGTGTTACCAAGGCTTTCGTAGTTTTCTTGTGAATTAGAATTTTTTGGGCTCTTCCCATGTTGAAGCATTTTAATGAATAACAGTTCTGCTGGCATTCCAGTCTGCAATGCAAGAAAAACCCAAAAAATTGTAATTTAAAACTAATAAGTGTTTTACTTTGTAATTATTCAACTGTTTCACCACCACATATCTGAATCTGTATTTTATATTCTTAACACTAGGTTTTCTTACTGTTCTATACATTACTCTCTAGATTTAAGGAATTTTTTTATGTGTTTGTACATTATTTCAATATCTAGAATATCAATTGTTGATAGATCTTTCTTTAAGCTGTTGACTAACCCTTAGAGTGCCAATGTCACTGTAAGCGACTCTTTTTCCAATGGCTTGAAATGGCAGTTGTAATTTAGTAATTCGTATTTTGTGCATTGTCCTCTTTTTCTATACCTTATGCTAGGTATTTATGTAATTTTTTCTGAAAAAGATCAAAATTTTAATTTTTTATACTCGTTTGGATATGGAAAAATTAATTTTTCGGTACCTTTTATTTACATTTTAACTAACTTTTTTATTTCATATATATTTTTACACTAATTGTCGAAAATCCTTTTGATGAGCTTGATTTGGAGTCTTTTGCTTATGGTCCTTTCTATTACTTAGCATTCCAGTGTATTTGTTTTTTTCCTGTGCCACAGCATAGTATGTTTATTCCTACTGCAATGGAACTGTGGTGAGTCCTTAACCACCTCGCATTCACTACGTTTACCAATTGATCTGACATCGATATGAACACAGACTGATCTTAAATTTTGCTAGTGGTCTGACCCTGATTTATCTGTTTACATCATGCAGTAAAAGAAGACGAAAAGGCTATGTAGTCTAGCCTTAAGTCAATCTCTAATCTCAGACCGTTTGAAGAAAGCTGGCTGATTCTGGGGAAATCCCGGAAGGAATTGGATAAGCCCCTTACATTTACGATACATACTGAGTTTATCCTCGCAGATTGATTTAAGATTGATCTAAGATCGACTGGAAAAAGTGAATATGGAGAGATTGGAAACTATATATGTGTAATATGATATAGATGGGGTGACCCAACACCATCTAACCATGAGTCATTCTTTCCAAAATGGGGGAGCTGCATCATTAACCCTGAAGGTTATCACTCAAGTGGGTCGTAAATCTCTTTTATCTGGAGAGAAAAGATCCTGACATCCTCTAAGATAGTCAGCCTTTCTGAAAAAAGGGAAGGATGTTTTCTACTGAAATGCGATATACTTCATTGCTTCTTAGGGTATCCCTCATGTGGGTGGGAAATAATCTTACTCATATGACAGGGAGAAAAGATCCACACATCATCAGGGTATTGGTCAGAAATCCTGAATAAAAGGTAGGATTGGTAGGATGTGTCATTGGCTCTTAGGGTATATCTAAATTGGGCAGTAAAAACAAACTTGTTCGTCTGGAGAGAAAAGATCCAGACATCCTCTGACACCTTGTCAGTCTATCTTGATAAGAATAGCTATGCTCACCACTAAATAGGAGGTGCTTCATTGGCTCTCAAGCTATCCTTATATAAAGTGGGCTGTTCGAAATGCAGGTAGTCTCTCTCTGTATTGGAGCCGATTTGTATGCAATGACAACCCGACTGTGTTTTCAGTAATCGTGCACACTCTTCTCCTTCGTATGAAAAGTAGCACAAGTTTATATTCACTGGGTGAAATAATATTCTAATAATACTACATTGGATTATTCTTTTGTGCTGCACGTGCAGGACTACTTTTGCGAGAGTCAGTGAGGAAAAGTAAGGCTCATTGGAACTTTAGTCAGTGAGTGTTCTTATATGATGCCTATGACCAGTGTTTACTCATTTTGTTCCTGTGATTCGTTGTAAATTGGACAGACATTGATATAAAACAGAAAATGAGTGCCTCAATGAAGAATAAGAAAACTTTGTGTGCAGAAGAAATATCTGAACTGATTGGCGATGAATCGAGTGACAGTGATTTTGTGATCTTGAAAGTAGTCCATCTGAAGATGAAGAAAGTGAGGATGAAACAGAACCATCTTCTGATGAAAGTGTATCTAGTGAAAGTGATTGGGCTGAGAGGGAAGCAGATGGGCCGAATACAGCACAATGTCATCATCTATTTGCTGAGATTCCAGGTTTGAAGCATGCCCCACCGATAGATTCCAAGCCAACAGCTTATTTTCACCTCTTTTTCATGGAAGTGCTGCTGAAGTTGATAGTCTGCGAGACCAACAAATATGCACAGCAGTATTTTCAGTCACACAAAAACTTATCCCCTAGTTCTAGAATGAATACTTGGAAACCAACGACACTAGCAGAAATAAAAGCTTTTATAGCTTATATACTGAACATGGGCATAATAACTAAGCCAACCATTTTCAGTTACTGGTCCAAAAAGGATTCCTTTTCAACTCCTTGGTTCTGGCGCATGTTCCCTTGCAACTGATTTCAACTATTGCTGAGGTTTTTTCATCTAGCAGACAGTTCTAAAATACCTGCTCCAAACGATCCATCTTATGATCCATGTGCTAAATTTCAGCCAATAGTTGAGCACGCCAATTGTATCTTTCACCATTATTATACTCCTCACCAACAACTAAGCATTGATGAGTTTGGTAGGCACCAAAAGCCACAGCAGATTATTGCAGTACTTACCAAAGAAGCACCATCATTGTTGGGGAGTAAAATTTTGGATGATGTGCGATGCAGTCTCCAATTACTGTTTAGCATTTTATGCTTACCTTGAAGCCAAAAGTAATGCAGACAAGGACGATATAAAAAAGCATGGTTTAGCCTACACTGTAGTGACTAGATTGCCGATGGAAATTAAATGAATAAAGGTTACCTACCACATCTTTTGTGACATTTTTTTTGTTCAATTCCACTGGCTAGGCATCTCTACTCAGGAGATGCGTCACAGGTACACTTCGTAGGAATCGAAAATTTCTCCCTCAACAGATACTAAAAAACTTCATGTGGGAAAGATTAGATTTTTTAGAAATACCGAGCTGATATTGTGTGGGTATAGAAAGAAAAAGTCACAATGAAAGCAGGCATTGCTCCTTAGCTCTTATTCAGGGCCGACAGTTTTGGAAAAAATATCAAAAAGAAATAAAGCACCAATTTCAAAGCCAGATATGATATTGGAATATAATCGGTATTGATAAACATGAGAGGCATAGACATGTATGACATTATGCTTAACGTGTATTTGGATGAAAGAAAAACTTTCAAATATTGGAAAAAGGTTGTGTTCAATGTAATGTCAAGAATGCTGCTAAATGCATACATCCTTCATGAGGAGGAAAATCTTTTAGGTGGGATAAAACCAATGTCTCGATTGAACTTCAACACCTCCGTAATAGAAGAGCTTGCCAAAGATTGTTATGATGTTAGAGATACTGCTCACAATTCTAGCATTGAAGAAAATCAACCAGGTCCCTCTCATGTGCATGGCATAAGGATGCTTTCAGGAAGAAAGCAGAGGTTGTGTAAGGAATGTTCAACACCAGAAAAAAAAATCAGCTCGAGGACAGTATGTGTCAGATGTGATAAAGGGCTGCATCCCAAAATGTGTCAATAGTCACAAATGTTAATTTATAAACAATTTACTATTATTACGTCTATGTTATTTGCATTTAATTCATAATCTGTTCTCTACAATTTGAATAATTTGATATTTTTTTCAAGTTGGTGTAAAGGACATTGGTGTCTATTATTTTACGTTATTCAGTTTTCCATTTTATTAAAAAAATAAGTACTTTTGACAACTTTGTAGTTGTTATCAACGTTTCTATCTGTATTATCTCATTATGATAATGGGCAGTATTTTATTCCATTCCATTATTATATGTGTTACTTCCAAAGACATACTGAAAGAATATTTTTCTCAAAGTATTATAAACAAATAATTTTATTTCAATAAATATTTTGTAAATTTAATAAAAAAGAACTGACTACAAAAATGATATATGTGAATGTTTTATCAATTCCATAATTCAGTTTTGATCACTGATTGTTTTTCACTGTTGATATCTATTGATGTATATACATTTGTAATTATGTCCTTTTTTCACTTTTTTACGTTTTTGTTTTATTTACAACATTTTTACAAATTTGGCATAATAATTGGTCTTTATCCTTAAAAATGTGTTTTATTCAATTATTGTAATCTTTTTGTATTATGCATCATATAATTTTATATATTCGAAATTAAAGTTAATACATTATTTTTTAAAATATATAATTGTTTATTTCCAAAAAATTTAAAGAATACTTTTTTCAAAAACTTTTATCAAAAACTGGAGATACTGAAGATATATCTATTTTCCATTGGTCATAAAATTTTCATTGTTATATAGTGTACAGAAATGGTTTATTTTTTTCATGAACTCTAAAATTTTCAGCAAATTTGCTCGGCACTTTTGCGAAAATTTTTGCAATTACGCTTAGCACTCTAGGGTTAAACATCACCACTGCCTTGACAAACAGAATTTATTTGGAGAACATTGTTTTTTGACCGTGTTGGTCAGAAGTCTTATTACACTACAAGTGTTGATTAAAGAGTTACTGAATTTTTATTTACATATTGCTGCTGTGACATTTTGGTTCTGAATCAAGAAATGTATTTTTATGCTGGTATTTCATCAGATTTAATTCCTTTTTATTGGGAATGTCTTCAAATGCAAACTAAAAAATTGTCTTATAAGGTTTTTTTTAAACAATGCCATTTGCAAATAAGAAAATTGTTGTGACCAAAATTGTAATGGGAATAGAAACTTAGAAACAAGGGCAAAAAATAATCCATCTTGTATATGCTCTTGTCTTCAAATATGTTTAAGTTAGAATCATTTCTTTTTGTCATGTTACAGTTTTGCTGGTTGTCCAGAAGCATCCATTTGTAATGTTTACCGTGCAGTGCAGGCTTCTAAGGAGCTCAACTCTCTGGGTGTTGTTGTGGCCCATTGGTCTGGCTCTTTCCATCTCACCCCTCACCCATTTGCTTGGCCTGGGTTTATCATGACTGCTGGATTGTCATGGAATCCAGCCACCCATTGGGTGAGATATTCTCTTTTTAGGGAAGTGGCTGCATGAAAGCTGGAGAGTATGTTGTTAAAGCTTGATGGAGATGATCCAGTGTATCTCATTGTCCACTCTCTTGTCATCCATTCCTACTGCATTCGTGAAATCAGTTTCTGTCCGGTACATTTTTCTGTATTTCTGAGAACAGCTAGACAGTGACAGAGAAGATAGGGTGTGCTTCATGTTATAATTTTTCAGCCAACCATGCATGAGTTTTTAATGCAACACTAATGAGAATCATTATTGAAACTTGTTGCTTCTTAAGTTTATAATTATTTAAAAGTAATAAAGCTTTAATTGAGGAGGAAGTATATTTTGCTATAAAGCTGTAACTAATAAGCTCAGATAATTGTGGCACAGCAAGTATGTAGTCTCATTCATATGTATAGCTTTGTCTGGAATAAAAGTCGAGCACCAAAATTTCTGATAGGTATTGTGTGAAAATTAATGAATATTTTGGGCTTACCTATTAATGGCATATTTCACCCATCATAAAAGCCTTTTAAACATGGTATGATAATTAACCGATGGTTAAATTTTGGTATAATATATAGTTTAGTTATTTGTGCTGAAAATTGGCATTTCAGTGTTTTCTTTGAAAAATCAATTACCCACTCATTGTTACATGGAAAAAATTACAGTTCACCTAGTTTTTTGTAAAGAAGTGATAACCATTATTTGATTCATAATGATAGAAAAATGGTACTTTTATTTTTAAATGTTACCTACTTTATAGCCAGTAATGCTTGCTTTCTGGTATTAGAAATTTCAAAATTCAATTCTTCAATTTCTTTTCTAGGATTACCTGCACAATTCGTTGGCCGATCTTTTAGATGCTCATGTGTTCCGGGATTCAGCCCACGTTGTTGGTCGAACTGTTGTTGAATTGGGGCATATTGAAACATATGTGGTCCGAGTGGGAAGGGGCCAACCTGCTGGAGATGTGTCAGATTTACCGCCAAAGGAGGGAGAAGGAGCCAATGGAGGCAGCGGAGGGAATTCTACACTCTACCGTTTGCTGACCGATCCAGATGGTGTTGACCTTGAAAATCTGAGTGTGGATTTATTTGGGGCTAGTATCTAGAATTCTGTTATCGTTTTACCTTTTCACCAGCCAATTCCCCATACTGTGTAGGGTAGACGAGAATACGTTTGCCACACATTTTGTGTTCTGTTTTTTCATTCACAAATACATGTCCTTATTTTGAACGATAGTACTTAGATTTTTAGGGACGGTTCTTCATATTTGTCCTAACTTTGAGACAATGCAAGGACCATTATGTCATTGAATAACTCAATTTTCGAGCTTTTTAATGTTAGGAAATACTGTTGCACTTGATTCCACTACAGGTCTCCAACTCTCTGCATAAAATTAAGCAAGCAATCTTAATACCTGATGTACATGATGTTTATGATAATTAATCATCATAGGATGATTTAGATAGACCTTTCTTGCAATTTATTTGTAAAAAGTTCATTTTTAGTGTATTATTCCTTATTCATTGATTTTATAATTTAAGAAAAATTGTTGTACTTGCAAAGTTAAAGTTCAACTTTGAGAAACATATTTAACATTTTAAAAGAACTCACCCATTGTTATAATGAAAAATCGAAATAGGTTGTGATGGAAAGTTAATTTTTAATATTTTCCTGAAACATTTTTACAGAGGGTGACCAAGCAGATAAAGAAGTGTCAGAATAATTTGTTTCGGGCCAAGTTAAGCTGTTCATTTGCTGAGATGGTTATTCAAGAACTGCAACTGGCTGCAGATCTGATGTTAACTGCCTGCAGGTAAGTTTAGTTCTTTTTCAAGGCATAGTTTCATACTGAAGCCAAAAATTAGCATTATAAAAATAATATTAAAATAGGTTTTTCTCTAATGTGTAGTTCTGTGGACTAAGGATACCTTTTATGCATTAGAAAAGAAAAGTGTTACGATATCAAGACAGCTGTAATTCCTTATATCAATTTGTTTGAGTTAAGTAGCACTGAGAGAATTTGTTGTTGTCTCCCCCATATTTGTTGTTGTATCAGTACATATTTGAAGTAAGAATGAAGACTGATGATTCTGTTTCTTGTTACGAATGGAGGAAGCTGATTGGTGCCTCCAGGGACTTAAATTGATATTTTTTAATCTAAGAGTGAAATATCCAGGAGTTACTTCTTTTACAGTATCAGTGACAGCCAGTAACATCTAAAATAATTTCAGGATCGGTCGCACCTTGGTTGGAGTGGGCATTAATCCAAATAGCAACATGGGACTTTCTGTCATCAACCTTGGCATCAGCAATCTCCCACCAACATTCCGCACAGACATTGCCAATAAGTGAGTATGATATGTAATCACTCTGATAATAATGTATATTACAATGGCTAGTATTCCATATTTTTCTTTCTTCTTTATTTCTGAGTTTGACCTTCTGCGGACCGTGATGGGGAACAATTGATTTGTTTGTTAATCCTCGTTGTTTGCTTTCAAAAATTTGTCATTCTCTTTTGTAGTACCTGTCCTTTGTTTCTAGGTGTTTTTGGCCTTTTTACTGGTTTTTCATGAACCCGATATATTCATCAACCTCCATTAAGAAAATCTATTTATTACCTTTTGTACATTTATGCCAACTTTCTGTTTATCCTTTCTCAACCCATTTCTTGTTACCTTATATTGTAGATATTGCTGAAGACTTGTCAGTCTGCAATCACTCATTTTTAAGATGCATCCGTAAAACTTCATTCTACTCTGATGTATTGAATGGCTAATCTTCTCCATATCCTTGTAAAGATCTTCATTATTCCTCAATTGCAATGTTCCATCCTCTCATTCTGGACTTGGTATTTTCCTCTTTAATTCATTTATTTCCCCTTCTTTGTTCAGTATTGGGAATTCTGAACAAAGTCCTTCTGGCACAACTTGGTATTGATCTTTGAACTGTAGTGGAATGCATTAATTATATCTATTTTGTTCTGATGTTTATGATGATTCTATATTTCCTTTATTTGCTTCTTTTTCAAGCCCATTTGATTGGGTCCTTACACTAACTTTCTTTAGTTTATCTGTTGCCGTAATTTCTCTAATCCTCATACTCATGTGTTTCTCCATCTGGTTTAAATGTCATATTTTATTAATAGTGGTGTAAAATCATCAAGAAAGTTGAAATACACTGGATTGGGTGCTGTTGGTCCTATACTTGAGCTGATGCATTAGAAGAATCGGGTACTTTGTATAGTAATGTTAGGCCTACTTTGACTGAAATATTGTGTCATAGGAATCCGCAATTATTACATCTAGTTCATTTCAATGTCCTTGGAAATCTTATAATTTTGGCAGTCCTGTGCTAAGTGTCTGTGCAGTATTTACTGTTGCTGTATGGAGTAGGCATTCTCTCAAATCACATATTTGTGGTGTCATTGAAGAAAGTTGGCTATAATCTGTGCAACAGGCTTTAACAAGTGTATGAAAACCATTTTGATCCAATCTTCCAGTAAATATATATGATAGTGCAAAAAATCCCTATGGTCTGTATCAGAAAATGTGAATGCAATGGATCCTTGTATTCCAGACTTTTGGCCCACATTGAGCAGTACCGTGGTACATGGCTTCAGAGGCATTTGCCTGCCGGTCTTCAGGGCTCCCTTCTTCTATTGACCAGTGCCCTGAGGAGATTTGTGCCTCACGACTCAAACTTAAGTGAACAGTCAGCAGTCTCTCATCCAATGTCTCCTCAGTCGTATTAAGCTATTGTGATTAATTTAATATTAATTGAAATTCATTTATTTGAATTTATATGAATAAGTTTTATATTTTCAATATTTGAAAAAATATGTATTTGTTTTGTTTGGTCGATTGTTATCTTTGTAAGTGTGCCCTAATTCATTTTATCACAGTGTTAAAAGTGTGAATATTAGAAAGCGTTACCTCAAAGTTGAAAGATTTTAAAAAATCATGTATGAAGTTATAGAAATTTTTTTATCATTGAGTGGAGAGGTGGGCGACTTACATTATGCCACTAGATAGAATAGCAGTTAAAAGTTCTAAAGCAGGCTGTGTTAAGAGCTAATTGTGATGCTGTATGAAATTGTGTTCTGTCCTATGGGTGATATTGAATTCATGTTCCAATTTGGCATTTAAGCGGTAGGAGATTGCGGAACTTGTTTTAGTGCTGTTAATGATTACATTATTATGTATTGCCTTCAGGGAGCATTTATCATGCTTAATCTTTATAGGTTGCTTTTATCTGGAGTTAGGCTATAATGTAGGAAGTATGAGGGCTGCAGGTCCTCACCTCTGGCATGAATGAAATATTTTGAAGTGTAATAATAGATTGTACATTTTCTACTTTATAATGAAATTAAATACCATTGAGAATGCTTACCAGATGCACAGCAATAAAAATTCAGGAAAAGTTATAAATAAAACTGTATCAGTTTAACTTTTATAGTCTCTTTTTTCATGCTTGTTTGAGTGATAGTTAAACATATCATTGGCATTTTTGGTTCAGTGAACACAGTGATTCATATAAATAATCTGCAGTATAAAAATAAAGTATGTTGTTAATAAAAACAATAATGTTGCACTGTCAATACATCTTCCCAACCTCCCCAAGATGGAATTTTTAATTAATACCAGTAATCATTATGAACGACTGAGTTCAAATTGGTCACTGCTTCTGTAATACCTGCAGTGAGGATAGTATTATGTAATAGTGACTATTTCATTGAGGAAGTGGATATTTTAAATCAAAGGATTCTTATTTGTAATTAAACATGATAATATTTGGCATCCCAATGCAATAGATGAACATTAAATGATGTGAAATTCGATTGAGTTAAATGGAAAAAATGTTGGATCCCAATCAATGTCACTATAGCATGGTTGCCACAGGCCTGGAAATCATGGAATGGTCATGGCAAAATGAAATTTTCACATGTAAGTTTACTTTTCCCATTCAAAACCTGACTATCTTCAGCAGTTGAACTGTGCCATATAAGGCACTTACATTGAGTGTGAGGACATTGGGTCTTAACACATTCGCTGCTACACCCGCCCATCGGCGGGCTGAGCGTCTGTACCCAGGAGTGGTGCCCGCCGATTGGCGGGCTCAGTCCCTCTTGATGTTTATGGCTCTTACGGCCAACCGTTTCCTTCCATAAAAGAAGTGACACTCACCTGCTTCTCATTACTGTTTACTTCGTTTTATGTTCTGTCCTCTATGAGTACATTCCTTCGTTTTTTGATTCTGCTCTTCCAGTGTTATTTATTAGATTACGCTCTTCCCCCATTTTCATTCTTCTGGCCTATTGAACCTATTTTTATATAATTATGGAGCCTGAACCTTCTACATCCACCGGAATCACACGCAGAGGAAAACGTTTTGATGACAGGTATGTGAATTTTATATTCGTGTAAGCCAAATTATTACTCAGAAAAAGGTCAAAGAATCTTACGCGAAATTGAAAAATATGAATTTTTTTCTTTTGTATGTAATGTACCTTTTTTTGTAGAAGAATGGAGCCTTAACCATCAACATCCACAGGAATATCACGCAGAGGTAAAACGAGTTGATGAGAGGTTTGTGAATTATTTACGTGTTAGCGCATATTATATCCTGTAAAGTCGATAAATACAATCATATGTGAAATTGATAAATGCTATTTTTTCGACAGTGATATGGAACCAGTCGTTCATGAAAGAGGAAAACCTTTTGGAGAACTACACAAAATGCAAGTAATGGAGGAAGAAGAAATCGAGAGGAATCTTTTTGAAGATGAGAGTAGTTCTGCCGAAAGTGGCACTGATTTTGAATCTTCAGAAGAAGATTTCAGCTCCGAGGACGAAGAACTGGACGAGGCTAGAGATAAGGACACTGAAGTGGCAAAGGACGATCAGAGGAGTGCTAGTAATTCCAGCCAAGATATTATTTGGTTGTGCGAGGCAGAGATGGCTCAGATGATTCCCTTTACAGGCCCTTCAGGTATGTTGCAAAACGCTACGGGGTCTGATCCCTTTCATTACCTTTCCCTTTTGGCCAATGAGGAATTTGTTGACCTTGTAATCAGAGAGACAAATATAAACGGAGAGAACCTTTTGGCATCGTCTTCAGGACATTCCAGCAGGGTGAAAAAATGGCGTGCTATTACGCGTCAGGTATTTGAAACTTTTTTAGGGATTTTTTTTTCATTTGGGAAATGTAAAAATAGGAAAACAACAAAATATTTGGCGAGTTGATGACTTATATAATCAGCCAATATTTCGAAGAAATGTGAGCCGGGATAAATTTCTGCTTATTCAGAGATCTCTTCATTTTTACCGAAACCCGAATATAGGGGAACAAGCTCTCTCGGACCCTTTGTATAAAATTCGGCCTCCAATGGATATCTTCAGGAAAAACATACAAAATATTTACTACCCATCTAAAAACCTAAGCCTTGACGAATCCATGGTCATGTGGCGAGGTCGTCTTTTCTTCCGGCAGTACATCAGAAATAAAAAACATAAATATGGCATAAAAACTTGACATGCTATGCGAGCCCAATGGATTTATCGTAAATATGCTAGTGTATACTGGTTCGAGGGATGTTGAATTGGGGGAAAAAGGCCATGCAGAGAAGGTTGTCAACAAACTGTTGTCTGACTATGATAACGTCGGCCAAGCTGTATACATAGACAACTTTTACAACTGCATCAATTTATCCCTAGAATTTTTGAAAAGCAAAGTTCTCTTTACAGGAATGCTAAGGTTATCAAGAAAGGGAATCCCCAAGGATTTCATTCATAAAAAACTGAAAAAGGGTGAGGTGATTTCCTGATATACACAGGAAGGTCTATGTCTTTCAAAATGGAAAGATATGAGAGAAGTGACATGCTTATCCACAGAGTTTTCTGGGGAATTGATTGAGGATCGGAACAGGAGAGGCGAGCTGAAGAAGAAACCAAAAATGGTGGCATAATATAACGAACACATGGGAGGGGTTGATAGAGCAGACCAATTGTTATCCTACTACTCAATTGATAGGACACCAAGATGGTATATCAGATTGGGAATTCACATATTTCAAATAATGCTCAACAACAGCTTCATGCTATACAATAAATATAGTGGTAGGAAGACCTCACTGGAAAAATATAGGGAAGAAATTATTAGGTGACTATTGTATAAGGTCGAACCACCTTCTCAACCATCAGCGAAGTTACCTAAAGTAAATAAAATCCATCTGCCCACAAAAATGAAAAATCCTGAACAGGGGAAATCTAAAAGAGTGAAGAGGCGTGTGAGTAAGGTGTGTGCAGAAAAGGGAGTCAGGAGGGACATGCTGCCCTGACTGTGAGGGTGAACTGGCTCTGTGCATAGATCCTTGCTTCAGAGAATTTCACAATTATTGATATCATGAAAAATCTGCGTATTTTTACTTTGTAATAAACTATCCTATACTTCATTTGGTATGCGTCAATGCTATTTTATAATAATTTGTACGTATTGCTGTATTTTCACAGTGCAAAGAGAAATAAATCATCGATATACTACTTTGTGAAAAAAAAGTAAAACATTCTCATGTATGTATCAATTATAATGATGTTTTTTTCTTACTCTTCTGTAAATCATTTTTTACTTTGTTATAAAAAATTTATAGTAATATCTTGCCAGTATCATTTTTAATGATGTTGTCTTCTTATTGGTGAATAACTTTGTAATTTTTCAGTAAAAATTTATTCTTTGATTTCAATTTTTATGTTTATATGCAATAATGTTTGTATATTGTTTTTAATAAACTCTATATATTTATGAATAGATATTTCTTTTATGAATATGAATTTACATTCCGTACAGTAATGTATGTAGTCTATTCCCTCGTCTTCAAATATCTACCGCTTTTACTTTGTCCGTCCCTTCCCCACCCAACTACAACCCCACAGCTGCATCTGCTACCCGCATTCTTTCAAGGACTCGGACCACACACCCTTCCGCGGGCCCTTTCTTTCCTTTTGATGAACAGCTAACGGTGATATTCCCAACACTCCTCTTCACATGCGTGCATGCCAGTAGTCATACACATAGACTGCTCTACTCTTTGAGAGAAATAATGGCCGGTAATCCCTTCCCTTAAACGGCTTGTAGCTTGTCCCTAACCTCCCTCCTACCCAATGCGTTTCCCCCTTAGAATGCTTCTCCCTCCCCTTTCTCTGCATACCCCCTTATGTGTCTACGGGTTACCAAGGCCCCCGTCTGCAAGGGAGTGGGATGGGGCCCCAATCCCCTTTGTATCTTGATGGTTACAATGTTTGAGCGTTGATGAGTGCGAGAAGAAAGGTGGACTCTGCGGGGGTCTTGCGTGTCCTTTCAAGTTACAGTTCACATACTTGCCGACGGGGGGTGGCCTAGTGGGTTGAGTGCTGGGCTACGGACTGGAGTGTCCCGGGTTCAAACTCGGGGCAAGACTCACTGGACACCCCACCTAAAATCCTCGCGGTGTGATTTTCTGCTTTTCAGAACTTCGTGAAATTCGCAGGTGGCCCAGAGTAAGGAACTGGCCCCCCTACACTGAATGTGTGAATTTCGCACGCCAATGGCTTAGTCTGAGGTGAGCTCTACCCTCACCCATCAAAAACCAGCCCTCTGGTTGAAACACTGAGTGAGTGAGTGATACTTGCAGACTCCTGAGAAAATAGAAGGCCCCGATAGGACCCACAGGGCAAGGGTTCCGGCAGGGATTCCCACCCGTCCGCCCTGACCACCCCTGAAAATTTGTATCCACTTTGTGCTTGGTGATATTGTAGTACATCAAAACCTAGGTCGCAATAATTCTGTATTATTTATGGAAATTTGTTATTCATAATCTATCATCATGTTCTAGTTCAACCACATCATGTCTGACACCGCACTTTACACTCAATTCTTCCTCCAATATAACATTACTATTATTGTAAAGTTATTATATAATTAAATTATTTCAAATACTAGATTACATTTTGATGAAAATACAGCAAAAATATGAGTTTACCAACAAATTCCATAAGCAGTGTTATCCAATATAACGTAAAACAATACGCTAAGATTAGTTCAGGTATTGCAGGTTTGCCTAAATCCAATCATTGCCCTCTGATCGAAGGTCAATATTATTTTGTAATAATTATTTAAATTACAGACAAATGTGTTTTAAAACATTTTTTCCTTTTCATATATGTACATCAAAATGAAGCCAAAATTGTGAGAAAAAAATTCTGTTTCTGGGGTCGGTTAACGATTGCGGCTTAGCAGCGAATGTGTTAAGCTAGGCATTGAGGCTCTATTACCAGATGCACAGAAATAAAAATTAAGAGAAAGTTATAAATGAAACTGTTTGATATTGATCAGCTGATCACTGATATCAGCTAAACACTGATAAACACAGTTATTAATTATAGTTAATAATAATCTAGCTATTAATAATATATACCTATAAAATAAACTAAGTTTATATCCTGTACCTTCATGCTGAAGAATATGGAATTAGCATTTATCCTGCGAATGTACGTAGGTAATTTCATGCTGGCTGCTCCCAAGTGATACGTAATTATGCACCTTCACCATGAGTCAATCAATTTAGGGAATTATCATCAATATTTCTGTTCCATTAAGTCTTAGTTTCCCACTCGTAAAAATTTTTCGTCTCAATTTTCAGAGGAAACATTCTTTTAGCTTAAAAAATCTGAAGAAATTTCATCCCTTGAAGGTCAAGGTGTATAGTCAAGACATGACCCAGAGATGTGAGCATCAAGTATGAAATAGAATTTAATAGTATGGATCAAAATTAAAGTGATAGTGAGTAAAATCAGGGAGGTAGACGAAGGGGGCATTGTCTTGAAACATTCTAGAAAACTGAAATAACATAGATTTAGCCTAAATGTATCGGGTGAGGGAACTCTAGAAGAGCTTAAACTGGGGCATAATATAATCGACAGTGAAATAGAGAAAGTATTAAAAGATGAATCCAAAAAAAGCTGTGGGAGCAGATATCATACCTTTGAAGTTACTTAGGACTTCAGGCAATAAAGGTAGACAGCCTTTTTTCAAAATTATTATTAGAATCTGCAAAGGAGTATGGCCATAGGTATCTGTGAAAAGCCCTGATTCCCATTCTGAAGGAGAAGAAAATGTCAAGAGTGCAAGGAGTACAGAACAATGAGCTTGATTTCGCACGCAGCCAAAGTTTTGCTCAAAGTAATTAACACAAAGTTGGAGAGTAGGGAAAAAATCCGCTTGGGTGATCACCAGCATGGGTTCCAGAAGGAAAGGTCAACTCAAGATGCATTGCAGTGAACACTAATAGAAATAAACACAGAGTATATTTATGATATGTTTGCTTGCTTTGAGCCCCAACTCCTAAAGTTAGCCCCAAATACAGCCTCTAACAACCCTAAAAATTTTAGAAATGTCCTCATTTAATGTAGATTGTCCATGAGGAATTTACTCATGCCCACTATTTTGACTTTCAACATTTAAAGCTTCCTCATCATTGATTGAATCATGGCTATGTAATTGGCTGCTAGATTCAATTTTTAATGTCTTGATGCTTCTGATGTCAAGTTGTGGAGGAAGCTCTCACTAAGTGACTCATAAGGGCCAATGAGAAATAGGGGGAAAGCAAGTCCTTGGAGAGTATTAGTCATTCTCTTGCCTGTCATGTTCACTTCACGCTCCAGTGTGGTGTTGTCAAGGTCATCAGTATCATCAGTTATAAAAAATTAGTATTGTGCAGAGGACTTGGCCAGTCTTCCACTCAGCCCAACTAGGGACAGGTGCCTTTCTCATTCTTTCTCCACCCCATCTACAAGTCATGAGACATTTGGCAACATCTAACAAGAGCTCCCACACCTCCTCCTATACGCAAAATACCTAGGAAAGGAAGCTGCTTGAACCAGCACACAAACACCCTAAGATGAAGCTCCAAGATTTTTCGTGAAGACTCAGGGAATCATGATGGGAATACACTGCCCTGACATCCCACACACGTACTTTTATTTGATTGCCACCTCAGACAGGCTGAAATGTTATTCTCAGGAACAATGTACTTGGTTAGATGGTCTTAATGTAATCTTGGTAGTCGAAGTAACAATAAGTCAATATTTACTACTATTTGCAAATTATACTTAAAATAGTATTAGACAAAGCTGTATATACACATTGGGCTGAAAACTCAGAGCATAAGGGATGGTCACTCTCTTAAAGTTCTCATTTAGTGACCCAATGCTCTCATTTCCAGTGGAAGATAGTCAGCAGCCCTATTGAAACTTATTTCAAATAATACACAACTGGTGATACCTATGAACTCATTTGAATTTTATAACAAAAAAAAACAATAGTGTAAATATGACAAGTAGTTTTAGATAATATGACATGAAAAAACTGAAGTAAATCACAGTGTTTGACTAACATGTGACAAAGCAGAATGAATCCCAGTAAAAAGGAAATATATTTGCCATGGGCCCATAGTTACTTCGCTTCCCCACTTCCATACTGCTTATTCCATGAAATATACTGATCCAAGTCTTTTGATGAAACACTTGCTCGAACTTGACTGAGAGCTGCTTTGAAATCTGCCAGTATTACAGGTCTAACCTATGAAGTTAGAAATTTATTTAGGAATTAAAAACTTACCAATGCCCAACAGTGCATAAAAATAAGGCATAAAAGGCAAGCAATAAACACAATAAAATAGAAGGAAAACATGCATCATACAAAACTAGCAAAGAACAATGACAGAGAATGCACAAAATCTTTAGACATTACAATTATATCGTGCATTAGATATTAACATAAAGAGGTATAACAAGAGAAATAGCATTTCCAAGTGAAAAACAGAACTACTGGTAGTAAACCAATTACCCATTTTATTTCACGGGACCAAAATTTACATAACCTACCATCCAAATGGCTTGAAATAAAAACTATTACAGTATATGAAAATACTGCCATCAATGATTTTATATACAGGCTGAAGACAAAGGGCCCTCGAAACCGCAACTACATATGATACAGAATGAAGGAGAATGGGATTCATGGGAAAGAAAAATTCACTGAGTATAATCTTAACTGTTGGTGACTTCATGCTCCATAATGCCAAATTTTCTCCTTGCCACATACATTATTCTAAAACTTCATTTGGAAATTAATACTCAAAATAGTATAAGACAAAGAAGTATGCAGACACTGGGATGAAAGACTCAGTACATTAGGGATAGACATCCTCATAAATTTCTCATTTAGTGACCAAATAGCCCTCATTGCCAGTAGAAGATAGTCAACAGCCCAAGTTACAGATTGTTCTTTTAAGATTTAATAGTTAACTTAATTTATCTACTACTGCCTTAGAGTAGCAATAAAATAATTTTTCAACTCCACTAAATTGATGTAATATATTTTGGCTGTGAATAATAAAATTTCACATGTACACACATTAATAATAATTATGGAAAAATGTCTGATTCTTATGATGAATGCTTTATTTATGCCATTTTTCATGAAAATAAAAAATGGCTGGGTATACGATGGTAAATTTTATTTCAATGTGCCCAGAAATGAAGCACAATGGCAATACTTGTCAATGAGATCACTACATAATTAGAAAAATAATTAATCTAACCTGATCAGGTTGTATATGCTCTATATCTTCAAACTTGATAGAGCGGATTGGTCCAAGAGCTGCCTCTCTGCAAAGATTTTTCATGTCAGCCCCAGAGTAACCATCAGTCAAATCAGCCACTTCGTCAATGTCAGTTGAAGAGAGGTTATTTCTTTGGTTTGACATTAGCTTGACAACTATTTGACGCCTTGCCTTAAAATTATCAAAAGCAGAAAAATCAATAGTTAAAAGTCACTCACCAAAGATGGAAAGTTTTCACAGATAAGGATAGAATTTCTTTTAGACAGGCTGTAAAAAATACTTTTACAAACCCATGTTCAATAAAACAAAATGTGCCAATACTTAATATGCAAAAAAGTAACAAATAATGTACAAGACATGAGTTGTTTAACCTTTGGAATTTTAAATTTATCAGTTTGATTACAGCAAATGTACCCATTTGTCGATATATATGGCCAGATGGTTTTAATTAATCTGAACATTCGTGTTAATCTTTCATGTAACAATTCATAAGAAACGGAGGATTCAATTGAATACAATCAAAGCAGTACACACGAACAGAACAAGATCATGCACCACATCTGTGATAGAAGCAAGATATCCAAAGTAAATTGAGTAGAAATTTATTATTCACCTAGCAAGACCATGGGAAGCATCATATTTTTTTGACTCCTATGGGTCAATAAATGGGTTAGTCTGAGATTTCGGCATCTTGAATTTCAACTGAAACGTTTTATGTAAATCAGATCCGAGACTCGAATGAAAATTTGAAATTACACCAACATACACAGTTGTCAGGGTGCAGAGAAAATTAATTAAATTCTGTTAGACACCACATTTCAATCCATACAGGTGGAGAGATTAAACTTCAAAGAAACATTAACTTTTTGCAGTAATACTAATATGAACCCCAACCCTATACATAAAGAGCAACAAACCTCAAATAGTGAAAAAGAAAATCCAACCAATAGTATCTTCCTTCCTCCACATCCTCCTTTCTCCCTTCACAATGCTTCGACAAAGGTAAAGCACACTTTGGTTTTTGTGTTTAACATGCATGATTATTAAGGCTTAGATTATTAAACCTGTACACACTCATTTAATTAACTAATATCGGCACTAAAAATGTAATAGCATCCGTAGTTATGTGGAATTGGAAATGGATTAATTCAATGTGCACAATTTCAAAAGGCAAAATTCAACTTGAAAGTTGAACTAGCTTCTAGAATTTTTTGACTTCGGAGGGTACACTGTATTAACACTGATTCTTCAAGTAATACCTCTCGTTCAGGTAATGGTATATATAGACGCTTCACCAATCGCCTACGAGCTGCTTCATCCAGCTCTTGAGGACGATTTGTGGCACCTATCACCAAAATCCTCTCGTCTTCAGCAGTTGCTGCTCCATCCTGTTTAAGTACAGGAATTCAAGGATATTTTAAGGATAATTATGATGAGTAAGATTCTCTAATCTATATCATTTAAACTAATTGCACATATACTGCAGAAGAGATAACAAATAAGCACTGATAAATTTCCACCTGTTCATTACAGACTATGTACTGTGCATATTTTCAGTAAGATAAGAAGACAATTGAGCAAACTCAATAAATAAATAGAATGCAGAGAAGCAGGAAAGAACTACCAAACAAGCCAGGGAAACAACATACAAGTCCACCCACAGGCCTAAGAAATAAAGGTGACAAGGATATCTGCATATGAGAATGGATGTGAAGATAATAATAGAATAAGTCATCCAGCCCATTACATATCTGAGAATCAGTATTCATTAATAGGAGCTCTTGCACAAGATAGCCAAACAAGGTCTCATTAATAATACATACTTTCACAATGTGATATGAAAATAGATGAGCTGGCTTAATTTCAATCCATCTATCATTCCAAGAAATAGGTATCTATATAGAACCTATAATTGAACACTAAATGTAAACCAAAAATATAGCATATATGCTGTTATAGGCAAGTTGAACCAAATACACAACTTGGTAGATGAAATGGCACAACATTAGGGCTAATGACTAATTCATGCTTACCAGCTGGACTAAAAATTCTGTTTTTATTCTGCGAGAACTTTCGTGATCAGTTTCATTTCTTTGGGAGAGAAGAGAGTCAATTTCATCAATGAATATAACTGCTGGAGGATGACATCTACAAAAAGAAGACACCAAATTTAAAATAACTCAATAATAGCCCAATAATAACTTCAAGAGGGGTGAAATCTGATTAATAACCCAAAATATGAGTTCATTTTTTACATAAACAAAGATATCTCACTGCATTTTCAGCTTGGAAGAGGGCACATTTATTGTTAGCATCAAAATTAGAGGGAATAAATTGCATTTTCCTTAAGTAAACCTATGTTAGATAACAGAATCAAATTCTAATTTCCACAAACATCTTTACCTGAGAATAATGGTAGATTTCTTTCCATAGACAGCAAAATGGCAGTGAATGATGATGATACATTTTATTGGGAAAAAAGGATATTACACAATGCAGTGTATTCACTTATAGGACCTGGATGACAGATAAGGAAGTACAACCAATAAATAACCCAAGGATCTAAGATTTTACGTCCAAACTTAGCTTCGGTATGCCTTTATGGAATGCAGTGAAGTTTCTGCAGATACTAACCCATGATGTGCAAACTTACACTAGTACAATAAGTAACATATAAGGTAATTTATAACATAATATTGCAATGAGTACCACAAAGAATCAGGAGAAAAAAATGTTTTAATAGGTTAGAGGACCTCCATATACACTACAACTTATGGCATGTACATTAGATGAATTCAAGGAACAAGAGCTGGTTTATTTCTTCCACCAGCAATAACTTAATAACCTTATGATTTCCAAGGACAACACATGAAAAAGCTTTTCTGACTAAGTATTACATGGACACCACCAAACTTTGAATGTATGATCAATGGATGAATGGATCATGCACAAGACTTTAGTGCCATCCTAATTTACCACTTATCTGATATTTACTACATTACCATTGAAGACAATAAAAAGTTCACATAATTCTTCCATAATATTCAACAATTTTATCCCAAAAACAAAAAAAAAATGATAAAAATATGAACAGAAGATATTACTATACACATGGAAGATAGAAGTATGTATCGAAGTATACACATGGAAATGGGAGGATGTGTAGTTTTTTACAAATGGGTTTGTAGGGAGCATCATAAGGCTTTCGTGACATTATTCGCATTGCATGTTTTTGCAATATAAAAGTCTTAGAAGCATGAGATGAAGAGCCCCAAAAAATTATGTTATACGACATGAGTGAATATAAGGCACCATAATATAAAGTCAGTAGGATATTTGTGTCAACAACTGAGTTTCTTCGTGGCATAAGAGATAATATATAGAGCTTAGTTTATAGGCTAAGACTTCAATATTCAACTCCCAAGACAAGTTGGTACGCAGGTAAGTTCCTAGAAATTTTGTATAAAGTACATTCTCAATGGACTTATGGTGAATTTTAATCAAAATGCTTTCCAATATATTAATATTGCAACCAAATTGAACAATTTGTGACTTTTGGATATTTAGATTCAAATCATTATCAATACACCACTTTAAAATGTTTCCATTTGCTGTTGTGGAGTTTTTAATAACGCTTTTTGGCGTTGGAGTGGAAAGTAAAACATTAGTATCATCAGCATATAGTATAACTTTAGTATCAGGGATATTATTGAAAGATAATGCTAAGTAATTTTTATAGATCAGAAATAAGAATGGGCCTAACATAGACCCTTGAGGAACCCCTATTGTGGTGGTAGTGCAATAAGAAGAATATCTGTTACCATTAACTGAGAGTGAAACAGTTTGAGTTCGATTACTGAGGTATGAGTGAAGCCATTTGTTTGAAATACCTCTTATTCCCAGTTGGTTCATTTTTATAAGGAGGCAGGAGTGATTAGGAGAACAAGCTACAGACATGTCTACTTGAATGAACAAACTTCTAACCATCCAGAATTTCTGATATTTATGCAACATTCAGCCAATTTAAAGGAATGATGCACTGAATAATACCTATGAATTCTTAATAGGATATAAATAATGCAATTTGTGCCATTTCTGTGAATGATATTTTCTTAAATTAATATAATTGAGGCCCAGACTGGACTCCTATATAGGAATTAGGCCATCTCCTTGTCTTGTTAGTTATTGGCTCACAATTTTATTCTAAGGTAGTTCAATTTTATTTGATACTGTATATATTGCAATTATGATTAATATTTTTAGCTACATTTCAGTGAAATAAAATACCTAGGGTAACTATAGCATGTTTTTAAAAAACTCTTGATAAGAAAAGCCAAACAAATAAGCACCAGGACATATTTTCTACCGACAATGTGAAAAAACAAGAGAATATAAAGCACTGAAAACAATTACCTGGCAACAGCGAAAAGGGCTCGAACCATTTTTTCACCTTCACCAATCCATTTGGATGTGAGAGACGAGGCACTAATACTGAAGAATG
This sequence comes from Ceriagrion tenellum, assembly GCA_963169105.1. Classification (NCBI taxonomy): domain Eukaryota; kingdom Metazoa; phylum Arthropoda; class Insecta; order Odonata; family Coenagrionidae; genus Ceriagrion; species Ceriagrion tenellum. The sequence goes on along the minus strand of OY720633.1, from coordinate 83,983,723 downwards.
TTGATTTGGACTGGGATGCAATGCACTTTCCTGGAATGTAAATGAGTAAATAAATATTCAGAATTAGACCCCTAACATGCAATTGTTCAGCTTTACAAATTCACAGGGTACTACCTGAAAGCAGGGACCATATAGGTAATTCCAACTTGCAGATGATTGATATAAAATCATAAAAAAAAATACAAAAACTAACAACGAAACTTGCCTATAAGTGTTTTACCAGTTCCAGGTGGACCAAATAACAGAATACCTTTGGGTGGACCTCGTAACCCATAAAATATGTCTGGACGTAATAGGGGCCAAACAACGATTTCCTGGAAAGCAGGGAATAAGGACATTTGAATACATGCAGAAAACTTGTCGTTTCCGCAGGTAACTGAGTATATACGGTAATAATCACTTTTCTATTACGCGAATCAAGTCGTACAACAAAGCAGTGTAAATATCCACCCAGTACTTGTATTAAGGTTGATATTTGAATTCTAAATATCCATGATAAGAAAAGTTTACTATAGAGTTAAAACTGAAGATAAATCAGCATTGCACACCCATAAAAACATACAGACTTTTTCTCATGCAACATTATATAGGCAAGATATTCCATTTTACTATTCCCTCCGATACCCCGTAAAGATGGAAAAATAAATTTTTTTCTGACACAATGACTATAAAATTGCAGAAATTATCTGAGATTTTCCATTGTTATTTTTATCTTGACCCCTGCGACTGTGAAATTCCACGGGTCAATTCCACATTTCTAAAAATAGTTATCCAGGTGTTAAAGATGGTAAATGTTTGCTGAAACCTAGATCGATGGAATAACTTAGTGTGGAAATTTTCAAGGTGTTTTTTTCTGTGAAAATGTTATCTGTTACCTACTTCCACAAATTCTCATCTAAACTTCAAAAATTCAATGGTAAAAAATAACAGATGTATCAAAAGGGTTGAATTATATACAATAAAGCAAACATTAAGGAAGTAATAAATACATCTTGATAAATACGTATTACATAATATACAATAAAACAATAAAGACGGGGGAAAAATGCTCCACTGTACATTTCTGCTGGGAGGTCAAGGTGTTGCGCTAAGATAAAAGGTGAAGACAAAGGTCACCATAAACAATGATATTTAATAGTGAATGTGTAGGGATCATTGGGAAATGGAATGATAGAATTTAGGTAGTGAAAATGAACAGATGTGGGAATTTGTAGGAGACTCATGCTATGAGTAGTGGGTAAAGTGAAAAGCAGAAGAGTTAATAATCACAGTGGGAGGTGTTGTTCATGAGGGATTGTAAGAATTTAAAGTCAGAAGTCAGTTGGAGATGTGATAGTGGTGAGAGGACAAGAAATATAATGATTTCCGCAAATGAGCTAACTCTAAGGGAGGACATGCAATGATTGACTAGAGTTAAGTGGAAATTAAGGGATGGCTGAGGTATTTAAGTGAGGTGGGGAATGCTGATGACCAGATGGGAGAGCAGTACTGGCCAGAATCAGGAACTTCACCCAGTGATAAGTTTGAGAAGAGTTAAAAAGCTCAGTTCACCAGGAAAACATCAAGTCTTTCTTCAAATATTATTCTTAAAGGTAATACAATAATACACGAGCCTTGGTATACTGGAGTAAATGTTACGCTTGACTTATAGCTTCCTTCCCATTATTTTGGGGGAACTTCCAGTTTCTCATTCTCTTACAAGCCCCCCGAGGTAGATATACACACATATGCTTCATATGCACAGTTAATTAAAGAAATAATATTTGAAAAGTATGAAGTGACAAGCAAAAACTGGCTTTTCAATTTATTTTCATAGTAATTACCTGTATGGTGGCTTTGGCGAACTCCAATCCAGCAATATCGCTCCAGTCTACTGGTGCTCCGCTATCAATTATTTCATTTTGAATGAGTTCCACCATTTTTGGGTCAATGCCTTTCAGCCTCTCATCTTCCAACACTTCTGGAGATGCAGGACGTCTTTAAATGTTTTAGAAAACAATGTTAAGTAAGTACATATCCAGCTGCTAATGCACCACAAGAAAGTAAGGGATAACAATAACTTACCGGCTGCCACTGTGACGATCCCCTCTGGAAAAAGATAGTTATAAAATAAATGTAGCAGAATCACATTTGAGGATAGGTAGTGAAGAACCTTCAGTAATTTTTTTAACATGAAACAATTTTCATACACAATACACATTTTACTTTCCACAGTATTAATATATGCACAGCAGTCATGATATATGTTCATTATTTCAATAACTTACTCTTGTCCTGGTTCTCGACGAACTGGAAGAACAAAATCTTCATTTACAGGTCTCCTTGTACCTAAATGCTTTTGAGTCCTCACAGGAGCCTGCCTGCTACTACTATTGTTATATCCACCTCGAGCCCATTTCTTCTGATTCTGAATTCCCTATTGAACAGAAAAAAATGATGGAGAACTCCCAGATTCTTATTTTCTGTTTGGAGTAAAATTTAAGCAGTCTTTTATTAATAGCAATTTTTTCATTATAAACGGGATACTCATGATAGATCTTTCTAGAGGGGTCAGATGACTGTAGTCACATGAGTAATGGCTTTCAGTGAATAGGCCCATAGGTTTGTACTCCAGAGATGCATGATGGAAAAATTTCAATGGTAATTGGATCCCTACCTGGGCGCTTAAAAGAGAGCACTCAATGGGCAATACTCACTCCACTAAATGGGAAATTAATTTACGAAATCACACCTGTCTTACGTTGACTGTACAATAATGCCACATATAGGGATCTCTCCCCCTTCTATCCAACCTAATATACCATTCCAAATACTTTTCCTCCAGCTATGATGTAAGGAACAGGTATGGAATACAACAATGATGATCATAAATTGCATCCAGAAGATTTATAGGTTAATGATTTTCCAACTGCCTACAAGGAAAATAAAAGAATTTAGTGAGGTGACAGAACCATTTTCAAGATCACCACTTCCCAACACATTTCGATTTGATGCCATTAGAGATGGGCCACTCTGAAAATTACCATTGTAATTTTCATAAATTATCTTGGTTTTTTGTAATATAATGCAACCCCTGAATATTATTGTAATTTTCAGGGTAATTCACCTATGATTTGGAAATTTTTCAGACTGCTATACTGTGAATATTCTTTTAAGCCAACCCTATATAAATATCTGAGGCATAAGCAACTCATATGTGAAATATTATTACTTGTGGAATATTTATATAAATGGTCCCATCATTTGAACGGTTTGAACAAAAATTCCTAATACATTGACAAAAGAAAGCCAAATTGCTCGAGTGCTGCCATATTTTTGTTCCCACGCATGTTAATTCTGATACTTTATTGTAGCAACAGTAATGGTTTAAATGTTGCAATCCCCTTACTATTGCACTGGGCTTTCCCATTAAATCCCCCCATCGGTATAAATAGCTGAAAATTTAAAATTACCAACAGGAAAATCATGGTAATATCCTAAAATTACCGCAATTTACCACAGAACTTTACCTCAAATGAGAATTACAGTAATTTACCCATCTCTAGATGAGATGCACATATTTATGGAATTAAATATTCAGAGGGAGAGTTAAAGGGAGAAAATACATAGGTAGGCAGGAGGAGGAGAAGTATATGTTAAGAAAAATATTTAAAATTAACTCTCAGAGAAGAAAGGACATCAGCAAAATATGACATGCCACTAGGCTCCTAATGTCAACACATTATACAACCAAGCATACTCAATGATAAATCGGAGCAGAAAAAGTTCCAGAAGGTCAAAAGTGGTAACACTAAAAAGAAATAAGTTATTAAAGATTCAACAATTCTCTGATTATTCATGAATATTTGTAATTTACACCTACGCATTGAAAGGGGATAATAATTAGCTTTCTATCGGGCATTTAAACATTCGGAATTTGAATAATTTTGGAGGTATTTGAAGGAAAGAAGCTCAACTAAAATGTTGTTTACTCTTACGATTAAGAAACTAACAGGAGTACATATTTCAACACAATTCATGATCCTGTTTACTGCACTGCGGCGGAAGGACTACATGGATACTATATATGCGACCTTCTCCCATTGTTTTTGTGGAGACAATGATTAACATGCATCACTTAACAAAACTGTTAGTAGGTACGTGAAATTCATGCTCTTCCACATTCAGGACAAAATTTATGGTTAGTGGTTTCAATTTCCTATGCCACTTCTCGTGCACTACGTCATTAAGAATTCAACGGGTTATGTCACGGAATTTTACGGCTGGCAGCAGAACGACGTAATTTCATGATGAATTTAGCAAGTTTACCTTACTTGACGACAAATCGTTTTGAGTTCGTTCACCTATGAAAGATAACTAATATCCGTACGGGTAGTAATCTTAGCTAATATCATAAAATCTTCCACTTGAAATAATTGTCGATCAGAGAAGCGATACGATACGTCACACCAATGAGTTATTCCTGATCACAAGACCGTTTAAAATGTTATGCAATTTTAAAGGCAATTATAAATGTTTGATGAGTCTAAATTCATATTTACGTTACGTATTTTTGAGTTCGCTAGAAAGTTTCTCGTCAATTAAACTTATTTAAGAGTAATTAAGTTTAAGCAATTCTCCCATTTGACTAACTTTCGACTGCATTCAGTTCCTATTGCGCCATGAAACCATCGGCCAAACCATTAGTACCGTATTTTTTGACGTCGATTTTCTACTTGAAACAAGTCTCAAAAATTTAAAGTTCGTCTTCGATGCCGAAGGTAATGTAATTCATAGGTTTAAGCTAACTACAGAGGAAGGCTATCAGCACTACACTGCCAACTGAATTCCTGTATGAGACTTATACACTAAATATACGTAGTTAATAATCAAATGTATTTTATTTATTTTTCCAAAACATTTCCCCCAAAACATGGAAAGTGCCATTGACGCTGACAAGTACGGTAATCGCTGAATATAAAGAAGAGTGCTGACCGTGGAAAACTACCCTCGCTTGAACCAAACTCGATTTCCAAGGGTTAACAATGCTAATAGGCAGCCGCGCGCTTTCAACCTCGAGCAGGAGAGATAATTTCAAGAATAATTGAAAGATGTAAATACAGTCCTCAACGCCAGGAAATATGCTATTTCCTCCACAATGCTCGTGTGGGGCAAAGTTTAAAAAGATAACACATTACATCGTGCATATATTTCGAAAGCCAATGGAAAACGTCGAAAAATTATCGGATTATTCTCCTAAAACATCGATAATCGGAGGGTATTTTTATCAGAGATCATTATCATCACAGCTCTTAAAAAAAGTAAGACAAGACATTTTTGAAGGTCAGGCTACTGACCTATCTCAATGAGAAGTGAGATGCTGTTCCCCACATAATGTTTGCAGATGCAGTCAACTCGAGAGGATCATGGAATCGTCAGGGGAATGGAGGAAGGGTGTAGAAAAACATGGACTCCGTCATAGTCAACTCTTTAAGAAAGACAACAAAGAATCTAGCATTTAACATTCCAATTAAGAAATGGACTTCTACACCTGAAGTGTTCTCCACATAGCACCCAAGTAGGGTTCGAGGTTAACCTGAAAAATCGTCGCCAAAAATAGGATATCACCCAAGGCCTTAGGGATGGGAAGCCAGTGCTCCAGCCACCACACCAGCAGGATATCCCATAAGAGACTCAATATTGATGAAAAATCATCTACAATCCAAGACAGTCACTGGCAATTTCATTAAAAAAATAGATGATTAAGTCAGATGTTTTTGAGTACTCACTAGTTCTTCTCTGGCTGTCTTAAAAGGTCCTGGGGCTGCTCCTGAAGGCATATTTCCATATTTGGTTGGTTGATTGAAATCAGTTTTGGCTCCTGCTGGGTTAACCAAGTTCTGATATCTGTTTGAATTTGTGTGAGGAGGAGGCACAGCATCATCATTCTTCCTAAAAACATTTGGCTGCTCAACTTCACTCAAAACTCGCTTGTTTGAAGAAGAGGTGCTTTCTTTGGGAGCAAAACACCTGGACCATTTTGTAGGAGCTGTAATTGTTATGTATCTATGTATAAACAGCTAAAAATATTAGACAATACAGTTGTGACAAAAATAATACATGCCAGTGTATTGGTATAATTGCTTCAGACTTATTTATTTATCTTCACTACCCCGAATACAGCACAATGGGCCAATTTACGTAGGGTGAATAACAGTAACAACGTACGAGACACAAACACCCATGTCCTGAGAAGAAAATATTTTACCCAGGCGGGACTCGAACCCACGACCCTCGGGTTGGCAGGCGAGGACTTTACCCCGCCGCCACCGGGGCGGCGGGGTAAAGTCCTCGGGGGGGAGAGGGGAGGGCCCAGGCTTTTGTTCATCCAATGTGAGGGCAAGAATGAGAGGGGGATGGCTCATTTCCGTCACTCTGAACACTTAGAACCTAAAACAAATTTAAAGAAGACAAACAAAGTGAGCCCATGTTTTAACTGGGCAGTTTGCACAGTATTTTACACGAACAGGGTTGTTACAGATGAGAGACTATGGAATTCCAGTTCTTTTCCAGGCCAAAGCTTTGGTTTTTATCCAAGTGAAAATATTTGTATAAATATTTGGTGTGTTTTAAAGAAGGCACAACAAAGGGAGCACAATACATTCATACATATACTATGGGGCACTAAATTTTCCCAACAAATGGAGCACCACCACAACTGATCAGGAGAAAAACTATCATTCGGATGGCAAATCACTCTTAATTCTCACCCAAAACAAGGAAAATTCAAAAACAGTAAGGCGGTGGCCTGATCATCCAAGGTGGGGATGGATATGCTTGTTTGCCCTGAGTGCTATAGGACCTGGCTGCCTATTAGAGACACATCATATGACCTTGTTGGCCAACATTTTAACTGTCTTATTCTGGCTTAAGGGCATAACTAATGGGGTTTACACCAAATAAGAGCTCAAGAGCCTCATCTAGACAATACATGAAAAATCCTATGCCACACACCAACACATGGTGTGCACTCCTCGCCTCCTCGCTTATTAAAAAAGATCAGACATTGACTTGAAGAAAATTTCCATGGTAACTTGAGGGCTTCCAGGGTAGCTTCTTCAGTGTCATCTTTTAACACATTCCGCGCTGATCCATTTTTTTATGTTCATGCGGTTGGCGGTTAAATTTTTTTTGGAAATTCTTCACGAAAATTGGCATTTAAGTTCATTTTCCATCGCTTGTTATGAAAAAAATTTAAATTTTGCTTTATTTTAAATTTAAATTTATGACTTCTTAAGCAGTCACCCGCCACTGGTAATGTGATTGGTTATGCAACCCGCAATGGTTTACGTGTTTTTTTTTTCGTGGAATATCATGGCTTATTAAAATATCCTCCTTTTCGTTCATTTTACGCAATATATCACGTTTTCAATCATATTTACCTGGTGTACCAAGTATTTTCAATCGTAGTTTATAATTAGGAAGCAATAATAATGAACAAATAACTGAATACCAATATAATTTTTTTAGTTCATTAAATTTTACGTGTTCGTTAGCTCTTATTATTCATTATAGCTCTTATATTAGTGATATTCTTTCGCGCAGTCTTCTGTCAGTAAGATACGTGGTGACACCAGGCAATTGTATCACTTGTATGATGATGAAAACGCGACATAATTTTTTCACGTTTTCAGATGTGAAACCGCCGATCGTCTTCGGTCATGAACTTGCCTCATTTCCGTAGGTTCATAGTTTACCCTTTGAAATTTCTTCTTTCAAGTACCTTTTAATCCTACACATATAAAATTTTAGCCCTTTGTCATTAACCGCAAATGGATATCATTATGATGCACAAATAAACTTATTTAAAATAGAATCCAATCACAGAGAAAACATTTAATCAATAAAAGCATTTTATTTTTTTCCGAGTTTTCAAAAAATACAGAATTAAATACTACCACAGATGATACATAATTTATACAGTAAAACAATATACTTTATAAAAAAATGCATCCTCTTAACAAAGGACCTTCCTTGCATCAGCATTTTGTCTAATATTAGGCAAGATCGCAGTGCTAAATATAAATAAAATACTACATTCTAAAGAAAAATATTTATTTTATGAGATTTGATGGCACATGTGCATTTCTCAGCATAGAAATAAAATACATAGGGTACAAAAATGAGAAAAAAATATACATTGCTCACTAGAGGAATCTGTTAATGATAAATCAGCTTAACAAAAATGATAAATTTACTCTTAAAAAGAGTACACACAATTTAATGCCAATACATTGTAAGAAATAAGAGCAAACTCAAGAGAACCAAAACATTACAAAGAGCAAAACCACAGAGTATCTACAAATGTTGGCAAATTGTTTTGACAACCGCTATAAATTTAAAGCTTTTTATGGTGGTCTAACCAACATGGTCTAAGACATAGTCCTGGTTCATCAGGACAGTCTGGACAGTACGTGGTGATGTTTTTCCTCACCCCTTTTTGGTAGCACACTCGACATCGTTTTTGCTTCCTCTTATTCCCCACCCCCATCGTAAGTAAGTCTGGGAAATGCCCCGAATCGAAAGATTTTGGTGTGGAGGGACGTGAGCCTTGATTGGGATTATCAGGTAATAAAGAATTTATTACCTGCAGGCGAAATTCATAGAGAGTCGTCTTATGTCCACTGTATTTATTATATAAGAGATAACTGTTTACGAGCATCACTTGAAACAAATGAATAGCAAGTTTCTTGTACCATTTCATCACTTTACGCTCACAAGGATAATAGGACATGAGCTGGTCATTATGATCAACACCCCCCATGAACGCATTATATCTAACTACTGCTTCCGGCTTAGATACAACGGACCCCCATCTATTTTTCACCTCAAGTAGCTGGCTTCCAAACTCCGAACTTATCATCATGACATCGCGTCTGTCTCTCCACTTGAATACACAGACGCCCTTCTCATTGCTACGCTGGACAACCTCACCTTTTTTAATCTTCGAAGATGTTACTTCAGAAGGATTACCTTTCCTGTTCGCTCTTAAAGTTCCAGTGCAATAAGTGCGTTCATCAAGGAGTGTCTGTACTAGATTTACGCTAGTATAAAAGTTATCCGCATACAAAGAATGGCCAACCCCTTTCCTCCCTTCCATTAGCTTATGGACCACTTTGTCCACGTGTCCTCGACCACCCACTTCCTTGTCCGCTGATCCCGTATATATAAGAATTTTTAACACCAATCCAGATGGCTCCGTCAGCATATATAACTTGATTCCATACTTATGGCGCTTATTTTTAATATACTGACGGAATGAAAGTCGACCCCGCCATAGCACCATTGATTCATCAAGGCTTAATTCCTTGCCAGGTGAATAAATTTGGGACATATTTTGGTGAAATAAATTGAGTAGGGGCCTAATCTTGAAGAGCTTGTCCGTAGGAGGTTGCTCATTGTTGCCAGGATTTTGACAAAAATGTAGTGCCTGCAGGATACCCTGAAAGCGATCTCTACTCATAAATCCAGAAAAACATTTGAAATCAAATAATTTCCCCTTCCTCCAATAGTCATGGATTCTACTTAATCTAATCGTACCCATATGGAATAAAAGTCCAAGAAAAACCTGAAACTCCTCCCTACTCATGTCCTTCCATTGAGTAATTCTCGCCGAAGGAGAAGGGTTTTCCAAAAATATTTTTTCTGCGTGTCTGTTGGTTTCCTCTGTCACTAAGGCGTAGAATTCCCGAGTGGCAATAAGGTCGAAGAAATCTCTCGGGCTGTTCCCTTCTGGGAAAACCCTCAACCCTGTTGAGCCAGAGAAAACAAAAGCGGTGGGTGCCTGAGGGTCGGCGACCCAAGCAGCGGTGTCTGTAACGGTACTGGCGGAAGGGATCGAAGGGCCCGGTACTGGAGGAAAAGGGGCTGGAATATCAGACCTTGCTACCCTTGCCACCGGCTCGGTGTCCTCAGTGTCACTTTCCTCGCTATCCTCATTTTCTTCGCTTTCACTGGCCTCACTCCAATCCCAGTCCGATCCAGAATCTTCGTCATCGGAGGACATCGCAGCTATCATTGCTCTCACTTCCTCGTCAGTCATGCAAAGGTTTGATCTGGGAAGATCCACGTTCCTTTTCTTCTTCTTTGCAGAAGTACCTATAATTCAGTTAAAATGAAAATGATAACCACTAAAGTTTACGAATTAAAAATATTTTATCACCACAAAATTTTCCTTCAAACCTACCTGAAGTAGAAGGTACGGGTTCATTTTCTCGTCTTTTCTTTTGTCCTTTCCGCTCCATGAGAACTACATGCAAACATAACAACGATTAGGCAGAGAAAACTCGAGGCTGCTTTAAAAAAGTCTTATAAACAAATAGGAGTTTAAACCTAAAAACTATTTCAAAACTAAACAAATAATGTGGAGTTTTATACGTAAAAGCAACAAAAGTATATAGCTCCGGCGAAAATGCACGCGAAAACAATAAAATCATAGATTTGCAGAACTTGAGAGAACATATCATCTATATTTAAATACTTAGGTTTAATTCCCGGATATTCGCGTGAATATAAACTTAATATCAATAAAAACTATTTATCATATTATCATAGAATTATGACGTTATTATATGGGCGGTTTTGGTGATTCAAAGTAGGTTATTACTCGTTTGTTTATAAGAGCGTAGGGAAGGCAAGCTTATTTTAACAATCTGTGCAAAAGTAGTATAACAATGAAAAATATTTAACAAATCAGGGACATTTTACATGAAAATTGCTAAACACAAACAGAGGAAATATTGTCCAAAATAAAGTAAAAAGATTTATGTTATAGGGTCAAAAACTGAGATGGAGGAATTTCAAGCTGAAAAATACGAAAAAACTCACCTTATAAATATAAAAATCCACCAAAAAAAAAGTCGATGCTGGAACTTGAAACGGCACACACCAGGACGAAGGCAGAACACAAACTGACTACGGTGGACAGAAAAAATGGAGCTGTAAACGAACGAACTCTTGGGAAAGGGAAAGAACCGTTACGACGGCGATGACTGCTTAAGCAGTCATCCGCCACCGGCGAGTGAGCGGTGTGACTTCTTAAGAAGTCATCAGCACTGAATGTGTTAAACAACAGTTTTTTGAACATTCCAGCTCACTTCTTCTGATCTGAAGTGCTCTTGATGCATTTTGGCTGCTATTTATAACCTGGCAATCAATCAGGTATAATTCTCTCCTGCCTTTTTTAGATTCCTATTCCAATGTTTTTGGAAGAACCTACTGAAGTGTTGGAAAGCATGTAACCATATTTCCAACACTTGGAGGTGGATTGAAGATAAAATGAGAAATTATACAAAAAAAGGCAGTAGAGTATCACACCTGACTGATCAGCAGGTTACAAATAGCAGACAAAATGCATCTAGAGCACTTCAGATGAGTAGAAGTGAGCTGGAATGTTCGCGAAACTGTCATATTAAAAAATGGAACCAAGCATTAGCTAACCCAAAAAGCCATCAAGTACCAAGACCACTCCACAGAAGCTTTAACTATAGCAAACTTCCATGATTATTTCTCACGTTCAATGACTTTTGTTTGCTCCTTTTCAATTTTCATTAATTTTACACATATTCCTCATCTGTAGCAACCCTGCACTAAAGGTAACAGACTAATAATACATCTTCTGATGTATGAGTGACTACCCTCATTAATCATGCACCAAAACAGCAGATGTCAAATAAGTAAAAAAGGGTATACCATGATAAAAATATATGAAAAACCTTCAAATATGTAATATAAAAAGGACCAACAAACGTACAAAGAAATATTTTACCATTTGACAGAGCAGGAGCATAATTTTTCTGGTTATGTGGTCCATTTGAATTGGCTTGCCCACTGAAAACTTCCTCCCCTAAGTCAAATGAAAAACCTGAGCATGGCCTCAAGTAAGAATTTAGAGTTGCTTGCTCAAAATTTTTCACATTTATCTGTGAAGTATCCAGGAGTTGGACAAATTCTTCATTTGTGACACTATTGCATTTGCACTCCAGCCTTTCTTTCAATGGTGTAGGTATTTCTGTATTCTCTTCAAGGGAACTTTTCCACTGCAAGCACTCTGCAGAAATCATAACAGCAAAAGAATCATACAGTTAAAATTTCTTAGTGCACTCACAAATAACTGAACTGAGGAGGACATTTTCTTCATGCATTATAAATGAATATGTTCACTTGATGGAGAGATTTTCTAAATTTAAGAGACTATAATTAAAGCCAGAGAAAGCAATCCATAAACATTTGCTCGGTTCTGACTTAACCACAGATACAGATATATGTATTTCAATCATGCCATATTATATAAAATCATGCCAATATTTTAAGAAAAGATTTCAAAGGCACCAAATTTACCATTTTTACAGTTAAAAGCCAGGGCCAAAGATGAGGAAGAATAGTTATCCACATTTCCTGAGCCTCTCCTGTCCACTAATGATGAGTACAAATTAAGATTTTCTTCCAGTACAGCTGTGGAAAGTTCACCGTCTTGACTGAAAGATGAAAGAATAAATAAACAAAATTTTTTATCATCGGCTGAACTTCTAGGAATTTGCCCCACAATTGAAATGAAAGCAAAACTATTGTTGCTCCATATGAACTTTATTATGCAGACAACCACGGCTCCAATGAGGAATGTTGTGATCAGGTGGTAGCCTACGATGCCATAGTCTCCAATTTGACTAGAAGGAACCAATTCATGTATAAAGTGGAGCAATTCAATTTTGCAAACCCAAGCCTTTTTCAATACATTGTCGAACCACCAAGTTAAAGTGTTTTGTGTAAGCCTGGGTAAAGTTAAAAATAACTTGAATACCCAAGTAAGACTCGAAAACCTGGTTGCAGGGGTAGAGCTCAAGACACTAGATACCCAGGTAAGGCTTGTAAGTCGGATCACCTTAAGGAGAGTGAGTTTCAAAGCTTTGGCCTGCGCTTGTTCTTGAATTTAATACTTGTCACAGATATTTTGGGAAAAGGATAGAATTATTTCTTTGAATTAGAACTAAACTGTGGTAAATCGATTTTATTTTAAAAAGGACTTTTTTTCAAACCTTAAAAAAGAGGACAACATCTGTGCTGGTGGTAGGAACGGCAAGGAAACCCTGTGACTAAATAGTGCTACATTTGTGTGAGTGCTACACATTAACATTCAGTGCCTTAAAAATAAATTCGATCTTCTGGAAATCGCCTTAAAAGATTGCGAACCTGATATATTGTGCATTTCTGAAACGTGGATGCCAAAACTAGAACTTAAATTACATAAACTGACTGGTTACACATTAGTATCCTCTAATAGCAGAAAAACATTCAAATGCGGAGGCATAGCAATCTTCTCTAGATCTACCATTACTGCCAAAGCTATTAATGTTGTTTCATACAATAAAATCCTAGAATGTGCAGCAGTCAAAGTAAAAGCTAATGGCACATTGGTTACAATAATATGTGTTTATCGCTCTCCATCACATGAAGTTTGTCAGTCTTTATCATGCCTCGATGATATTCTGCTGCAAATCTCTAGAAAGTCTAAGAATCTAATTTTGTGTGGCGATTTTAATATCAACTTATTAGCAAATTGCTGGGATAAATATCAACTCCTCGATGTCACACAGTCCCACAATTTGCAGCCTACTATTAATGTACCCACCAGAATAACTTCTCGCTGTAAAACTACGATGGAAAACATCTTTACTAACTTGGATCCATCCAGTTTTTTAGTGAAGACCGAAGACTTAGGTTTCTCTGATCACCTAGCCCAGTATATTCAATTTTCATCCTATAGAAACCTTTCACATACTACATATAAATATATGAGGTTTTTTGATGAAGGGGAGGTGCAAGACTTCTTATCCAGCCTGCACGGAACTGATTGGTCTAATGTATTCTTAGCTTCTACTGTGGATGAGAAATTTAACTGTTTCTTTGAATCCTTTATGTTAAATTTCTATGGTTCATTCCTAAAATCCAAAGTTAAAGATAAACAAGTGGATAAATCTCCCTGGATTACCCCAGAATTACGATCCTTAAGTCTAAAACTTAAAGATCTAAATTTTGCCAGAAAAGCAATCAATGATTAATCTGGAATACAAAAAGAGATTGCGCCACTACCAATTAAAAAAGCCCAGAGGGAATATAATTCTAATCTGCTACTGACATCGAGTAATATTTCAAGAACGGCATGGTGCATAATAAATGATCATTGTCAGGGTAATATTAAATATAGCCATACCTACTCACTCAAACTGAACAACGCAAAGATCAAAGACCCAAATACCATTGCCAATACCTTCAATAATCACTTCTGCTCATTGGTCCAAAAAATGCTTGCTGGTAGGCAGCACTTGATTATCGAGCTGTCATGCTTAGATAGTTTCTACAATACCAGCTCTTTATTTTTAAATCCTAAGGACGAAAAAGAATTAAAATCTATCCTCTCCCAGTTAAGCCAAAAGCGCTCAGCAGGTTTTGATGAAGTCCCTGGTTTTATACTATACAGAGCTTCAGACATAGTCCTGGCCCCTTTACTACACATTATCAATGAATCCCTTACTTGAGGCCAATTCCCATCAAAGTTGAAACACAGCAAGGTTTATGCTCTTTTCAAGAAAGGTGACAAGTTGATGAGACGACGAGATATCTCGTCATCCCCAGGCAGGTGGTTAAAGACCACATTGCATGGTGAAACAATGAACTAGATGGTATGGAAACGACGGTGTTGTTTGGGTTATTCTGAAGTAAAATCACAGTCTTTTAAGTCAGTGTGTTATCATAGAGTTGTCAACTAATTCTGATACACTTGCTATGGTATGCCATGCCTTCCTACTACTATGACTACATTTCGTTTCTTAGGTACCTTCCTTAGTCCTAAGCATGCTCTCTGGCCAGCAGATGGCTGCTTCAGAGAACTGTGGCTAAAAAATTTTATTGAGATTTAGAACATCCTTTTTAGATAATCACTCTCTCTTGTCTCCCTATCAATATAGTTTTTGCTAAGGAATGTCCACTGATTTAGCTATTTTCAATATAATCAAAAACATTCTGGATTCTTAAAACAAAAAGTATGTTACCCTTGGCCCACATGTTGATTTAACGTGAGCATTTGAGATGGTAGATAACCGTTTATTGATCAGAAAATTATAATCTCTGGGGGTAAGTGGGATTCCCCTTGACTGGATCAAATCATACTTGTCAAACCAAAAGTAATATCTTTCAATAGGCTCTACAAAATCTAGCATTCAAGAAATTAACTTAGGTGTTCCTCAGGGCTCAGTTCTTGGACCTAATCTTGTCATTATATTCATAAATGACCTTGCCAATAAGCTAATTGAGCAGGTACAATCATAAATTTTTGCTAATGGCACAAACTATTGTGTCAAGCATTTCAAAACGTGTTTCTCTAAATCTAGCTAAGCTGCTTGTAAATAATGTCACTAAATGGTGTGAAAATAGTGCACTGAATATAAATGTAGATAAATCTGTTATGATCAATTACACAACTACCAAAAGGCCACCAACAGAAAGTATGCTAGTAAGAATAAATGACAAATCAATGCAGTTAAGTTAGATTTTTGGGTCTTCACATCAACAGTCAGATAAAATGGAATAATCTAATTAGTATCCTGATAGGAAAACTGACTTCCATTTGTTACCTCATCGGACAACTCAGATGTTAAGTAAGTATGTAAATTTTGAAAACTGCCTACTATGCCTTATTTCAATCAAGAATAACATATGGTTTAATTTTCTGGGACAATAGCAGCCATAGTAGAGATGTTCTTCTCATACAGAAAAGAGAAGTTAGATTTATGGCAAATGCCAAGAGATCGCTTCAAACCTCTATTCAATAAATTAGGTATTTTGCCACTGCCATGCCTCTACATAGAGCAACTTGTAATGTTTGCCAAAAAACATAAGCATCTATTTTGTAGAAACTGTAGTATACACAATTATGACACAAGGCATAAAACCAATATTCATATGCCGCAGAGTCGCATCAATTTACATCTTGAGGTCCCATACAAAATGGCCTTGAAATGTTATCATGGCCATCTTGAAATGTTACCATGTCCTGGTATTGTACCTAAGGGCGAAGGAAGGTACCTAAGAAACTCCCAGCGAGATATCTCAGAAGAATGCAAATTCGAGCATGACGAGATATCTCGTCATCCCCAGGCAGGTGGTTAAAGACCACATTGCATGGTGAAGCAATGCACTAGATGGTATGGAAACGACGGTGTTGTTTGGGTTATTCTGAAGTAAAATCACAGTCTTTTAAGTCAGTGTGTTATCATAGAGTTGTCAACTAATTCTGATACACTTGCTACTACCACCTCACAGGTCTACCACTTTTTCAATCCTAATATTCCCCTATGGTGTTATTCCTATCCTACACCAAACCTTCATTGGCTACTTTGTCAGTCAGTTTTTTTTTTAACTCCAGTCTTCACCAAGCAGTCACTACCTAGGATAGTGTATCAAGCTCCCAAGTGGAAAAGGTTCTATGAATTGACATTCCTACCCTAAGCCCACCATGTCTTAAGCTGCTACAAAGACTGGCCAAATAGATTGCAGTTTCTCGTTAGAAACTTGTTCCCAGATTAGTCTACACAAAGAAGAGGCACATTTTAGTGTTTCATGTGACACTAGACATAACTTTGAGTCTAGTTGTAACATGCATCAAAAATACTAGAACAAATAATAAGCCAAAAAATGGAAAGGAAAATCGAAGACAACCTCTCGGAAAACCAGTTTGGATTTAGGAAGAGCAGGGGTACCAGGGAGGCCATACTCTGCCTGAGAGTAATGGTAGAGAAAACAATACATGTGAACAAGCCATTGTATGTCACATTCCAGGACCTGGAGAAAGCCTTCAACAATGTTGAGAGTAACAAGATGTTCAGACTGCCAGAAAAACACTGAATGGATGACAACGACAAAAGAATAATATACCAAAAATACTGGAAGCAAGACAAAAAAAAGCGAAAAGAGATGGAGGTCAAATAAAAGCTAAAATTAAGAAAGGGGTAAGATAAAGATGCAACCTGTCCCCAGCACTGTCCAACATGTACTTTGAGGAGGCCATAAGTCAAGCACAAGAAATTGGACTGAGCGGGATAAAGATAAAGGGAGAAGAAATTAACATACTCCGTTTCGCAGATGATAGTGCAGTCATAGCTGAAAATCTCGATGATCTTCAGAGGTCACTAAACGTAATGAACCAAGTTCTTCAAGGATACAACATGAAAATAAATAAGACAAAGACTAAAATCCCACTAAGCAAAAGAGAGACGCTGAATGTAGAAGTCACCCAGAGCGGAGAGAAATTAGAGCAAGTGGATTCCTTCATCTATCTCGGAAGTTCCTTCCTCTATCTCACTTGAGACAGAAGAAGTACAATGGACCTCAAGAGGAAAATAGCCCAAGCTAAGAAGGCATTCATAAGAAAAAGACAACTGCTATGCTCAAAGAAGATAGAACTACAAACCAGGAAACAGTATGTAAAAACATTCATGTGGAGCATGGCACTCTACGGATCAGAAGCATGAACCATTGGAAAAGCTGACTAGAAAAGAGTAGAAGCCTTCAATACCTGGTGCTGCAGGAGGATGTTGGCGATAGAATGGATGGAAAAAATAAGAAATGATGAAGTGTACAGAAGAGTAGAGGACCATATAGTGCACCATACAGAAAAGAAGTGCCAGATGGATTGGAAACACCGTGAAACAATGGGTTTGAGAAGAACAAGGAAGAGTTTTTAGAGGACCTCAGAGGAAAACCCAGGAATAAGTTAATGGACCAAATAAAGAGGAAATAACATAGGAAAAGGAACTAGCATTAGATAGGGAAGAGTGTAGGGCTGCAGTCAACCAATCCTGGGATTGAGCAACCAATGAATGAGGCACACAAGATTTTAATTGAATGTATAGTGTATTACTTTTGATAATGCAACATATATTTGCCATTCAAGTGCATTTTCATAAGTAATATTAGGGGATTTGGAATGGATTTATTGAACAAGTGCAAGCTGTTTCTCATGGGGATGAAGCAAAATACTGTGTCATATTTTGGTAATTTAAGTAGGTAAATACATAAAAGGAAGGAATAAAGTGCATTTCCAGACAGCTATTGCTGTCCTAGAATTAGCAAAAACCAAAACCAAGCACTAGAGATAAAGTATAACAATGTCAATCTAGAATTCCAAGCACTACATGAGATCTTTTGCATGAAACTCTCACAGGAATTAAAGAATATAGGTTTTTAGGTCTCAGGGCCTCTCAGTTAGGAAAGGACATACTGTTGTTTCATGAGCCCCTACAGAATGTTGCTACATAATTTTGACAAGCCTACATTTTGTTGTCCATACTTATTTGCGACCTTTTCACCAAAACTTCTGATCTAAAATTCAAATAAAGAAGCTACACATAGCTGAGACAAGTTGCCTCTGGCCTGGTTACATGATACATTAACCCGTGCGTGTTCATGTACAAATTCATGAACGAATGCATGAACCAAATAGAACAGGTTCTATTTCCCAGTTCACGCGTTCATGCATTCGTACAAGTTGGTGTGGTTACACGATGAATTTTCGCGTTCTTGCATTCGTACATTAACTGGTACGGGTTATTGTATCGGGTAACCAGGGCTTTACTGGGAACACCAAGAAACTGCGCTATGAAATGTAGCAGAAGAGAGGAAAGAAACAAATGTTGAAATGAAATTTCCAGCCCGAGAAATTGAGAGGTTTCCTGATCAGTTTTTATTAAGTCGCGGCATGCCGTTTAAAATGAAGCATGGGAAATACTAAGTTTAAAAACCTGCAGATTCACAAGATGCAGAAAAATTATGACACAAAAGCAATGTTCAGAAACATAATAATAATAATAATATACATACAACTACATAACAAAAATAAAATAGTAATACTGACAATGAGCTGATGAAAATAGTAATAATGCGCTAAAATCCGCTGATGGCTCATAAGGAAAATTTGAATTTCCGTAAACTAGTAAATCATAAATCCATCTGCATGTGGAGGCAAAAGAAGTTAATACAGACGAAAATGACAAGGAATCGCCTCTAACGTAGACAATACCGATGCAGAAGGCCAAAATGAGACAAGCCAACATCGATAATGTGGTGTCCAATGCTACATGTTAGACTTTAGCAGTTATATTATTATATTTCCCTGTAAATAACCAAATGAGCATGGAATGAAACGAAGGTAATCGAAAGATATTACTCTATATAGGCAAAAACTTTGCATCACTAAGTTGTACCGGTTTCTACTAAAAGAAAGCAAAACTTACCACTCCAACGAGGCTTTAAATGCTAGGGCTAAACATTTCCTCTGGATGCTGGCACTATCAAAGGGATCACTACCACTATCTTGAAATAGAAGTGATTGATAATAATGAAGAAAATTCGATTCAGTTATTTCATCCATTCCAAAATTTTCGGCGCTTAACTTCTCGCGGCGCACATCGTGAGTTTTTTATCTCTAGTATCGTTGTTCACATGTTCTTGAAATTCTATTTCTCCACCTGTACAGAATTTATTCCGGTTAATGGGATTGTAAGTTTTCTGTGATTTACGTCTTCTTTTCTTTAAGTGCGGTCTTTCGTGAAACCTGTCGGATTAATTGACCTTAGATTTAATTTTGGGAGAGTTTCGCGAACCCGCTTCTTCCGAAGTAAGCGTTGGTGATTAACCTTTGGCATTGCTTTTGTATCGTAGCGCACTCCTTGCGGGCGTAAATCGGGTGATCACTCATCACTCGGCTGTCAGTGAATGATGTGTACCCGGTCAGTTTCCTGTGGTTAAGTTAAGCTGTTTGTAGCTCTAGTGCTTTCCTCTCGTGTGTTTGGATATTTTATAGCACGGCAACATAAACATAATACCTTATACAACAGCTGACGTATTGTTAAAACGGTTGACCATTCAAAATGACTCTCCTAAGAACAGTCTTCATAATCAATTGCAGTATTACTCCCCTTGGACGGATGTCAGTACAGAGATCTGTTACGGTAAGTTTTTCTTGCAGTGATATTTTTGCCAATTGTTTTGATCCACTTATTAATCAGACACTCGTGTAATCAAACCGCATTTTTTGTTCTTGACTGCAGTATTTCATAGATATTTCTTTGCGAGTGGTCTCTATCAAATTACTGTTATTTGATTTTGCTTTCGTAGCCTTGTAAAACCATCGCTGCGCCTCGCCCGGCATGTGCAATTTTTCAATCATGGACCCCGCTGAGAAATTATTCAGTGAGCCACTTAACCAAAGCTATGGACTTAATTACTCCTGGAAAAGAAAAAATTAATCTTGTGTCTGAAAGTACTGAGAAAGTAGGCTTACAGCGGAAGTTGGTTTTAGCCAATCCCCCGCCCGGAAAGTCCCTTGTAGTTCTTCTGCCTTGGTTGCTGAGCCGCCCGAAGCATATCCATAAATTTGCAAAACTGTACCTTGACTATGGTTTTGATGTTCTGACTGTGAGGTTAACGCCGTGGCAGTTACTTTGGCCAGTCAAAGGAAGCCAGGTATGTTTTCGCGCTGAAATTGACAGTTACGATTAATATTGTTTACATACAGATGTTCTAGAGAAATTGATGACAGTAAGGCTATCCCGTTGTTTGAAATTCGTATGGTTTGATGCGTAGTTAGAGCAGTGCAGTCGGCACTGATGTACATAGCGGGACTTGATGGCCTTAAAGAGTAAAGTCTCCTAAATAGTCTTGTGCTTTCTTCGCTTTTATGTTTCCTCTTTTAGAACTTCGCTAATACTATTTCTATGTTTTAGATCGTAGCTGGGGAGTTGGTGAGCTTTTTGCATCACAACCAAAGTTACAGTACCCTATTTTTACATGGATTCTCCATCGGAGGATACCTGTGGGGTGAAGCTCTAGGTTATATTGTTAATGACAAGGAGGGTCGTTACAAGCCCATACTGGACCGTATTGTGGGCCATGTTTGGGACAGTGCGGCAGATTTGCAAGACATTCCTATTGGTTTTTCACGTGCCATGTTTCCCACTAATGCTGTTCTGCGGACAGGGTTGGAAAGATACACGAGGTTAGTATCTAGAAATTAGTCGATTTTTTGTGAATTTATAGTGTTATGCTTCCAGGTTTTTAAAGAGTTTGCTTATATCAAGAGGTGATAAAAGCTGTATGTGAAAAGATCTTGGGTTCCAATGAATTTATTTGTTCTTTTTCTGTGTGGCACTCATTTATAAAAGTGTGTTTCATGAGTCCACTTTAAATTACCTCCCTGGCTCAGGCTACTTTTTGTAAAGAGTAAATCTTACTTTGTTTCTTGGACTCTCATATCTCGAAACTATGTCATTACTGAAAATTGAAACCCTTTTCTACGTAGCATTTTTCAGAATATCTGTGTTAGATTTAGTGCTTTAAATTTTTGGGATTCTTGCAAAAATTTCCTCATTTGTAGATTTTTAGTTAAGTTTATACTTAATATGTTATAGTTTTTTGTGTTATATATGTATAGTTATAGCTTAATGTGTTAATAGTTAAGTTTATACTTAACACACTAACCTAATTGTTGTTTTGCAATCAATTGATTGTGTTGTGATGCTAGGTGAGATAATTGTCATAATTGCTTGTCATTGATTTGTTAGGCTGCTTCTAAGCGTTAGCTAATGCTATTTATGACATTTGAAGCCTGAGAGGGCATGGCTGAGTAACTTGATGAAGTGTAGCTGAAAGCTCTTATTCTGAGCAGTGTTTCAGTATTGAATCAAT
This sequence comes from Ceriagrion tenellum, assembly GCA_963169105.1. Lineage (NCBI taxonomy): Eukaryota > Metazoa > Arthropoda > Insecta > Odonata > Coenagrionidae > Ceriagrion > Ceriagrion tenellum. The sequence goes on along the minus strand of OY720633.1, from coordinate 83,961,946 downwards.
TTTATCTTGGAATTAAAAGTAATTCTCATGCCTCTGCTGTTGTCTGTCAAGCTTTCCATTCCTCAGGGTTCTTAATCTGTAAGTCAACTGGTGGTACAATTTGAAATTTATCAATATTCATTCAGGCGAGTCCTTCCATGCATGGCTCCGTGTGGTTTTGGCCATGTCTCCTTCTAATGCTTATTTAGTTTTTGCTATCGATATCCATGTTTTTTCAGGTGATTCCTCTTTCCTCATCTATTGTGATTCTCTGTGGAGGAATTGTTCATGGTCATTTCATGTGACGTAATTTTTTCATTTGTAAAATGCTCTCATCCCTCGTAATCATCAGCATTATCTATTGTTGAAAAGTTAATTTGGGTTTTTATGTATCATTTACATAAATTCCAAACTATGATTATGCTCGGCTAGCTATTGTAATTGTGGTAAAATTTTTCATATCAGTCTTATTGGTGGTTGCATTTAATTCCTTGCCATTTAATGGAAGGTCATTGTTTCTAATCCCCCCTGGTTGGCTCTTCACTATATTGGGCATGATCGTCTGCATTTCTTCTAAATGCATGTGGAATTTGCTGTTCTTGGGGAGAGTCATGGTAGATAAAAAAATCGTCACTGTTTTGTGACTAGCCTCAAGTTTATCAATTGAGCACTTGACAGGAAATCAAGGGGTCTGTGGTCGAATCCCAGTCTAGGCAGATGGTTTTTCCTCTGTGAAGTTTACACAATTGTGAAAAATGTGATCTTTGCAAGTCTATTTTTAATATCTGCTCTTTGTATTGTGATTTCATCAACAAAAAACAGTTTCAGTGCAATCTTCAGACTCAGAATGTTTTATTTTGTGGTAATTTTCAAATGGAATGAATGAATTGTTCAAATTTCAATGAATTCTGTTCAATTTGTGGTTATATAAACGCAATAGTTCAAATTTTCACTATCAAATTAATCTTCAAAATTATTGGATAAAAAAGTGATTTGGATATTCACAATTGAAATGCAACAACCTCTCACGAAATGTGAATATCCTGGATGGAGTTTCAAGTGTGGCCATTTTATCTGTGTTGACTTAATGTAGTCATTGATGCATCACCATGAGAATGCCCTCGCTTATCTGAGGTTGAATCCAATATTGTGTATCCAAGAAGCTCTTATCTCGATGTTTAAAAAAATCAGATCTTATGACATGAGAGGTATCTTGCCACACGTGTGGCTATTAATTGGTTTGTGCAGCTGTCTGCTAAGTCTCATGGCCGTTTCTCATATCTGTGGTCAAATGATATAAAATCTCACGTTTAAAAAATTCATTTTTTATGTTTTATTATTTAGGCCAGATATTACCAAAAAGATGAGTGGGAGTTATACATAAGTCAATGGAAAATGTCAATTTGAAATTCTCTCTAGGAACATTGGTGTAAAGCTTGTGACAATGCGTTTGATGATTCATTATTTAATTATTGATATAATGTAGCTTGTGTTGGAGCCCCATCTTTATCTATCCTTTCATTATTTTGCTTAATTTTTTAAGGTACCACCTGAAAACATTCCATGACGCAGCTACAAGTCATTATATACGCTCTAGTCAAATGTTTCACAATGCACTTGTGCGGTCTCCTGCACTCCTCCTATTTTCTAAGGCTGATCCAGTAGGCACTGTCGAAAGCAATATGAGTGTGAAAATGGACTGGGAGGCTCTAGGTGTCAAGGTAAGCCCTACTTTGTGTTTATGTTGTTGCTTTCCTAGTAGTGGATTGCACCAATAAGAATACCTGTACCATATACTAATTGGAGGAAGTTTGTATTTGAATTAATACTGTTACAGAGTCACATTTAATGTCAGATGACTCTATGGTGAACCAGTTGTCTAGTCCATGAGGTAAATGAGTGTAAGCTTAGCAGAGTGACCATAGCTAGAAAGTTGTCTCATGTTCCTAAGAAAGAGTGATGGAATTGTATTCAATCTGATGACAAGAAATCATAAATTTTCTCACGAGCCTGCTCATTGTTAGCCTCCATTTGGCCTTGTTTGCGTCTTCTTGAGGATTGGGTAATTCTGCATCCTCTAAGGTGTCGCGATTTTTGGCCGTAATTATTCCATTTCCTTGTTTGAGTGACCCGATAAATTAACATTACCAGGCTCTGCGACCCGGACGGACATGCAGTTAAAGCCGAGACTTAAGCCGTTTCGTAAATCTAACCGTGTACGCAATCACAATGGAATGACTTCAATGGCGTCGAAAACGACATGGGTGTTGGTTAGGGTATTATTCATACGACATGGGTTTCGGCGTTCGTCCAGCGACGACATTTCTGTTCTAATTCATCGTACACATGTCATCTTTTTTCCGGAACAACGTATTGTCTTCATCTCTGAACGTCCTGAGTTCTCGCCTTAGAGTTGCGCCGGTGGAATTCGTCACTGCTTAATAAGCAGTTCGTATTCTCGTTTTTCTTTTACCTCTTCATATTTGCTTCTGCGAGATATTCGAGAGTTTCGGAACTTGCTTTTCCGCACCACGTTATAGCATCTGGTGGCTAGGTTGGTTCTTTATCATTTCAGACTTTGACGGCATTTCGACTGAATCGTTATGGTTGTTACCAGTTTCCTAGCGAGGAAACCACATGGTTGCGCGTAGGTGTGGGAGGTACGTTAAATCTGTAGGCCGCATTTTAGTGATGTGAATTCACTCGTCTTAACTCGTTTGATTATGAGATTTATTTCAATCCAACCATTGTCTCCTGTGTAGTTGCATTCCAAGTAAAATGAAACGGAAGGGCGTGGCGGCAATCGAATCCTTGAGTCATACGTTTCTAATAGACATTTCACACATTGGAAAGTACTCCTGTATCCTGAGGATTTTCTGTTGTTTTCCTCCAAAACTATATGTCTTAACTGTATAGTGAGTATATTGTATAGAATTCGAGCTTTAATTCGGTGGAAGGGGTCCGTAATTTCAATGTCAAAACATTATATTACGCTCCCAATTTGAATATTCCTCTTTGAACTTGCCGTGTCCATTATCTTTCAGTTCCTAGGAAGCAACCGTCTAGAGTTACCGGGCTGCATTTTTATGTGAGTCATGCATTGATAGCGGATGAATGAGCAAACTCGCGGCTGTCCTTTAGCTGACATAGGTCGTGGAGTTTACATTGTAAGTTAGCGCTGGAATGTCGAGATAAAAGTGCCATTGTTCTTGTTGCAGAATTGAAACGGATTCTATTAGTAACCACGTAAAAATAGTTACCAGATGATGATGGATCAGTATGGCCATGTTAATTGTTGTTACATATTTTTGTATTACTGTGCCAAAGCGTACAGTTTAGTTTCCGAAATTAAAGGTAAAATAGAAAGGTGCGTTTCTTGCATGGGGGTGTGTGGAAGACCTTTTCCGCTCCCCCGCCTGGGAACCGATTGTTTCGGTGCTTTTTATGCCTCCCTTCCCACCTCTAGAGATCGCGTTCCAATCATTATATTTGCGTTATTTTAGTGGAATTTCGATCCCTGCTTGGATAATGTGTAGAAAATTACGTCTATATTCTACTCCGTCCGTCGGATGGGACGTAAATCTTTGGTGCTTTTGTCACCTGCCCTCAAACTAGCGACCCTCTCGGTACGATTTATTGTATCACGAGCAGAAATAAAAATCATCTTTCTTCTCCATTATAATTTTTCCAGTAGATATTTTACTCCTACTCCTCCAGAGTATCCTATGCAATATTTTTTCGCCATTTTCTTGTAGTAAAACAACTGTTCACACTGTATAAACATACGGCAGATCCACGGTTGTACCGTGTTTATTTGATACGAGTCCAGAGTTTCTGTTGCTCAAAATTTTCTGGAACGTTCCGTCTGTCTCTTTCGACTTCGTGTAGATTCAGAATTTGATGATATTTCATCATGTAACCTCTTTCCGCAGAAATTTTGTCATTTTATTGTTTCAATGTTTCCATAATTAAATCCCGTAAATTTTGTTAATTTTTAATGAATTCTGTTTACTTCATGGTTCATATTCAAGAGTTGGTTGATATGATCGTGGAAAACGAGAAAATAGCCTGGAACTCGTATTTCCAATTTTTTCAGTGAGGAGGATCATCTTCGATACTGTCTAGGGGTGTGTGGACGGTTTTATTAACTTGGCTGGATGAGGCAGTGGAGGTCTTGTTCGGTGTTTAGCATTGAATAATGCCCCGAAGTGCGGCAAGAGGTAGAGGTAAATAGGATGTGATATTGCATACATGGTTCACTAGCGTACCCCCGTTTGCTGATCAGCGCGAGTGACGCTGTGCAGATAAGAGGCCGGAAAATCTTCACCGTCTTGAAAAATGAGTCCATCACCTCACTAAAGCTGAATTTCCCTCCTTTTGGATAAGATTTGAGAACAAAATATTTTCGGATAAGAGCCCTGATTTTCTCCCAGAGCTATGGTATAGTGGCGGCTCTACGTTAATTTAGAAAAATATCCCCCTTCAGTACGTTCGTGTGTTTATCTTATATTCATGCGCGTTCACCAGTACGTATGTATGCTACAGAACGGTTAAAGTGTCTTGAAAAAATGATAATTTAGACCTAGGAGTTTGTTTGAAACCGCTCGAGGTAATTTCGATCACGTAACTAAGAAGTCACATGGTTCAACAACGAATGAGATTTGGGCGAGTTTCATCCACTCGTATCTATAACTTCTAAATCGGACATGCTGTGTAATGCGTCTCTAATTGCCATCAACTCCGTGAAAAAAACTCGACGTTAAACCCTGTGTGAGATTTTTACGAGAGGTTAACATTAACTAAAACTCGAACCCATCGTGATTGTACCTCGTGACTCCTTAGTTACGTGATCGAATTGATCGAATCTTGAACGTTTCAAACTCAGCTTCCCTGGAAAAGAACTGGAATTCCATTAACGTCGGTCTTCGGCCAACCTATTAGAACAGCATAATCTCTTTCTAATGAACTCGCGTACTGCTCGCCAGGATTCACATCCATGTCCTCGGGAGGCGACTCGTCATGTTGTATTCAAACTTCGCGGCCGTATTGTTTTGTCTTGTGACGTGATCTATTTCAAGGTAATCCGTATTTGTTTTCTTTCAACTCTCCTGTGTTGAGCGGCGCATGTGCCGTTCGGATACTTCTGACGCGTTACAAAGTTACAGAGAAATGTTTGATATACATTAATTTGTTGGTTCGCCGCCGTTTCCCTTTTAGATTAAAGTCGAGCATACACCGCGTGTTGTCACACTGAAGTTAAGCCTGTTTTTATTGCGCAGTATAGTGGCTTCAGCATTCCTCTGTGCCTTCCTATCGTGTTTTACAACTTGTTTGATCTATGTCGGGTTGCTACAGGCCTTGAATTACTGGAAGAGTCTTAGAATCTGAAAATGAATTAGGAGAACATTGGCTAAGCCACGGGCAAGGAGAAATAAGCCTGGAAATTTGCTTTCCGCTGTCAAAAATCTGATAAATTTCAATTAGTCAGGAGTAACAAATTCGGCTTTTTTTAGTACCTTAACTGAATGAGGCTGTGGAACTCTCATATTGTGTTTAGCAATTACTTATGCCCTGAAAATAAACTCTCTGACCCCATTCTTTGACACTCGTGGTGAAGAACATGGAACACATGTTCCTCATCAGATTCCGTACTAGTGATCCTTGGCCGTCATCGTGGAGGAGACCTTAGAGTATAAGGCCCGCAGGAAGGAAGCTGAGTGATAGTGGCGACGCGCTATTTGTTGGGAATCTTTTTCCCCATAGATCATGCCTTAATGCGTGATGCTCCTGTTCTCATGCCATCTTTGAGTTAAGTACACACCTTCCGAGGAATGGACATTTTCACCCGGAATTATGGACATGTTGGGCTGAAAAATCTGGAAAGGTCATGACATTTTATAATTTCTAGTCTGAAGCAGCCCTGCCATGGGTCTTTTAGGTGTGGTATATTTTTATTTGGTATACTCATTTTAATCAATGGCTTCCTCAAGCCCTACAGACTTATAGGATAAACATTTCGTGTGATTTTATCTCTGGGACGCGTCGTACACGCGTAAATATTAAGGAGGCAGGAATAGTGATAGTCGGTTGTAGAGTGCGCATTTTAATTACAATATATGTGGGTGAGTTTAAAAACATTCTTGGACCTCACTTAAGTACACCAATTTATACGGTGGAAATCGCCACGCATTTTGCAATAGAAATGATGCTATAATTAGGTATAAAATATGTCGCCATAATTTGAACATTGTTCCTACTTGGGTTTGCTGCGCGGAATTTGAACTTTAAGCGAAAATCGTATTTCAATACTTGTTTTTTACGTGCCATAAGGCCTTCATGTGTGATGTCTACTACTATCACCGTCCGAAACGTACTATTTCGTAGTACGTACTATAATCTAACGCACCATATGTCCTAAACGTACTACTAACGTTTAGGGAAAATAATGTGCGCGTGTAATCGAATTATTCCGAGTTAAATGTCAAGTGCCACGAGGCTACGTGTTCAAGTAGCGTTAGATTTTCAAAAGACCAGATCGGCAGCATTTAATTTTTTTCACGTTCATCTATACGTATTACTAATACGCACGCGTGTGCAGTTTTCCACTAATCTGAACGTGAACAAAAATCGCTCCGTCTTAAATGACTTTCCGGACGCGACTGTGTTAAAATCGGTCTGCCATTGGGCTGATGCTGAATGCGCGGTGGATTCCGTGTGGAGGAACTGCTATCGCCACTCTGGTAGATTCAATCAACTCGCCGAGGCGGACGAGGATCACTTGTGGGAGGTAGCGACGGCGACTCCGTTTACAGGGAGGAGGGGTATGGAGGGAGTGGGAGGGCAGCACCTGCCTCTTGCTCCGACGGCCCTGTATCTTCGGACCCTTACATCACCCGTTCTCCTCCCGAAGCCGTCGTTCGCTGGACCAATTTCCGGAACTCTACGGGGGCGGGTGAGAGGGAGGAAAGGGACTCATGAATCCTTACGCTTCTGGCTGGAGAGCGGGTAAACATTTTTTGACGGCGAGGAAGTTGAAAATCGCACGTCGCGCCACGACGCGGTTTGGCTGCTGTTTAGTCAAACTCGTCGTCCTGTCTGGCACTGTCGCCGCCCCTCGGTTACCGCCATTTTCTTTAGTAAATAGATAATATATATCGAGCCTAATGAAAGTAGTTGTGTTTGGTTCAAGTTTGTGAAAAGCCATGGTCATTAAATAAATTACCGATGCATATTTCAACTGGTTGAATTAATGTGATAAAATATACAGAACTCATATATTAAACCGCATGAATTGTATTTAGATACAACTGGGAAATTTATTCAAATTTAATTTTTTAAATTTATGAAAAATAAAAATGTATATCCTTACTTTTTATGTTTTTATCATTAAAAATACTTTCGACATCTATTTCGTCTGTTAATTTATATTCTATGGATGATTTGGAAAGATTTGATGACCATCATTTGTGATTACTTTTAATTTTCATCTCTTGGGATAGTTGATAGTTCTACCCTTTTAGTAGTTAAACTAATTTGCGTAAAATATTTTAATGCCAAAAAATCTGACCCGAGACAAAGATCCGGAGCGGATCGCCCTCTCTGCTCACCCCTACGTACACCCCTGATCTAGCTTCACTCTTAAATTGCGTTCCGCCTTATCTGGCCACACCGGAGGTTATTGTTGGATCTCGCTCGCATTTCCGCGGCCAAAATCTGCAACGAAGTCTTTAATCCTGCGGCTTCTTCTCGCGCGAGGGTTTTTTTTAGGCAGACCAAGTTCAACTCTTGGATTTTTAGCATTGGAACTTAATGGCCCAATGTTAGGCTTAGGGTGTAAATGACGCTCGCGCATTGGATGCAGCTGGTAACCCATCATGATTGCGTGTGACGACTGGGGGTAGATAAATCCTGTTTGGGACGCGAAATTAAAATTATGAGTCTTTGCTAGTGGGGTGAAAATATTTGAAATTGTGTGTTATGGCTGGCTATCAGTCGTCTTTCTGGAGAAAGCAGAGGGGACTCGGGTTGATTTGGTGGGTAGAGCCCTGGCTTCTCATCCTAATGGCCCGAGTTCGGATCTCGATTGTGAGATTTTTGTGTTTGGAATCCAATTTCTTCATTAGTGCCAAGTGGAGGGCGCTTGAAATTAAGTGCTGCCGTATCCTTACCTTGAGGTAGTTTGAATAATTTGTTCACTCTATTTGACATGTATTTGAAAATTTTAGCACACATAAAAAGCATGACGTAAATATTGTAATATTATGAACGTAAAAACTTTGTTCTCTTTGACTGAACTTCTCGGCAATTAACGGAATACGCATTTACAAGGCTTGAACTTGACTCATTTGTTTTCACTACTTACGCAGAAAACGGCTTTACGACTGAACGTACTTTGCGCGTCGTAAAATGTACTTCCTTGACGATAAAAACATTTTAAAAATAAATCTCCAAACATTGCATTTAACAAATGATGTGGTACGAAGTCACTCGCACGGGTGCATATACACCAGGGTTGAAATTCTCTATGAAAAATCATTTCGAGGGGGGGGGGGAAACCCCCCCTCCAAATTCGCCTTGAAGGAAGATGGCTTGGTGGTGTAACTGGCTAACACACCTGACCGGCAATTGGGAGATCCGGGTTCGAATTCCGGTCAAGTCAAATGATTTTTTCATAGCGAATTTCAACCCTGGTGTATTTTTAAAATAGTTGAGGTAGTATGAAAACTACCCGCAGTAGACTTTTTAACTCTGTCTATGCGTCTGAACTTTTGAACTGCACTCATTTTAAGTTATACTAAGTGGCCGATAGTCGTCCATATTTTGGTATAATTTGCAAAGTGAGATTTTTTGTCTAGGTCAAATATATGGAATTTTATGTTATGGTCTCGCTCAAACTATCTCAACGTCCGATCCAGTCTCATGGCGCAGAAGGCTTTAGCCTCTCGGTCCCCTCTCCAGTGGGGGGACGTCCAAGTATTACGTAAATAATTTAGTGCTGGCGATGGTTTGGAATCTTCTTACACTGTCTGACGGAGGGCGATGTGAGTATTGGAGAAAATCGTACGTAAGATTTTATGTGCGTGTGAGAGAGTATTTGTATCTTCCTTTGAATTATCGTCGGATTAAAAAACCTTAGTTCATAGCGTTTCAAACGTGTTTCCCTCCTAAATTGTTGTCCCCTAAATGCGATCTCTTAAATTTAATGTGCTGAGCATAAACAAAATTAATTAATATAGTAGTGCGTATAGAAGTATCCAAGCCTTTACACTTTTTAATGTAATACTTCCAGAAATTCTAAAAAAGACTTAACAACGTTTGAAATTTTGATTGAGATTTTGAAACGTTTGGTAGTTTCAGGATGGCAAGTGTATCTGCTACCTACGTGCGTTGTTGGTGTGCTGGATTTTCGGGTTGTTTTGTAAAATCGTCCACAGGACCTAATTAAGAGGCATGTGTGTGGCAATAGTTGAGCGGAACATTGTTAGCAGCTGAAATGCTTTATTTTGGCAGATCTTTAACGTTTGTTCCAGTGATACACAGATCTAATCGCAACCTGTCGGCGTAGTGCGGGTGTGGTGTGAGGTGGCAGTTGCTCCCCCAATGCACTGAAGGAAAGAAATTTTTGTTATGTTGCAAACTCGTTAATACTAAGTTCACTGGGATATTTTTCGTTACTCTGCCGAATTTTTCTCAGTGAAGTGATTAAGTCAAAGTGATATCATAGAATATTTAAGGGAAAATAGAGAATATTAGCAACCATTCTACAGTCGCAAAATGCTTTCTAAAGGCTTTAAAATCATTATGTTCACCCAGACTCTCGGTGATCTCTGCACTCCACCTCGATCAAAATGCAATAAATTACACCCATGCCGAATACTTAAGTATTTTCCACTAGATGTTCCCATGGCTGACCGCAATTGCTCTAAATATTTGAAAATGTGCTTGCTTCCAATAAATAAAACACCTTAAACTACGTTAGAATGGGAGGGTTAGCGAAATCTTCGTCTTACACGGGAGGAGATAGGTTTTGCGAAGAGCCAAAATCGCCTTGCTTAATATTTTGATGCATTAGGCTTAAATTTTTAATTAGCCTACTGTTGTGTTAATTGCTATTATTTTGTTTCCTCGACTGTTCCGTCGTACGTATTGTCAGTTTTAATCGTAAGGTGGCTTGAGGGAGTACTGTGGGACATTAATTGCTCTTGTTAGTAATTTTTTGAGTAAGCCGAATCAAAACGCCCGTCCACATTTCACTCGAATGCGTCTGTATGTGCGTTGGAGCTCAACGTGCTGGTAGTAATCAAAGTGATAAAATAATTATATTTTTGATTTTTTCCTCGATTAAAGAATGTTATTACTGGAGCTTTTGGCGCGGTATTGAAAGTAGGTGAAATTACGTTGATGTATATAATTATTTAAAGTATTGAGCTCTGCGTGACCCCTTCATAATTGCTAGCGACAATTGTAATAATAAGAAATTTTCGGTTTACAGGACAATCTGTGCATTTGTAATGAAATTTTTACGAAATTTAAGTAGTGCCACACGTGGGAATATCCTGTAGAGGGTATTTAAGGTTTCGGTTAGATCGGTGCTTCATTGAAACAAACGTTAAATTTCTGTCGAAATAAAAACAGTTCGGCGGCCAGGAGTGCGCAGATTAACTTCTTCTTTTAAGGTAAACCTGTCCTCAGACAAGTTTCAATAGAACTGCTCCCTCCATGCTCATCTATCCTGCTCTGCCTCCCTCACCTCTTTGTAACTCCTTCCATTCATAATACCTGTCAACATGGGTATTTTTTCTTCGTCTTCCTCTCCCTCTCTTTCCCTTGATATTTCCTTCCAATATTCTTTTCAGTACGCGATATTTAACTAATTTAATTTGAAATAACCTAAATTAACTAATGCCACAGATTGACTTAGATTCGGCCCTGGGTACGCATTTATGAAACAAGACTGTGTGTCAATATAGCGTTGAATTGGCCAAAAAACTCTTTATACGTGTATATCGGTATTTGTTCACTTTTGTGTACTGATATCACTAATAAGAACTCTAATAGAGTTTCTCTCTTATGTGTGAATTAACAAAAATTGCTCCCATCACCTGAAAGAGTATCATTTTCTCTAGGCAGAAGGATTTCTTCCGGGTTTCCTCCTACGTAGGAAGTAGATCTCTTGCAAATAGACGCAGTACTTATAGCGCTCTCTCCCACCCGTCTTTATGTGCTTGCTTGAGGGATGCGGAGCGTAAAGCCGTAAACGCTTAGAATGTGCGACCTTGAGACTTTCATCCGGTAATAGCTCATGGTGGTTTTATTTGATCACAAAGTATGCACCAGCGCTGTTTTCTTTTTGTGCATTTCTTCTTGCCAAGTCTTTCGCCGTGTCGTGCCACATTGTAACATTTCGCTCTTAGTTAGTTCTTAGTGTAATAATTAAAACAGTTCAGATGTAAAAGATGAATGAATTTCATTGCGGCTGGCAATATGAGTAGCTAATGCGATGTTACGTCATATCTCTCGGTCGTGTCGTTGAGATTAATGCATCGTTCGTAATGCTTATTAATTCGAGATTCCATCTTCAATCGACTCGGCTTTCGAAATCGTTGATAGGCCTCTTCATTTTCTGAGCCTTCTTATCATGAATATGATACGTTTTAACTAATTTACGTAGTGATCACCGCACTTGGTTGATTTTGCTTGATTGATATTTCAAGTCAGCACGCCTTCAGAATGTGTTTTCAAATTTTTTCCAGTTTTCTCGGAGCGTCATGAAATTTTACCATTGATGTGTGAACTTTCTTTCCGTTCGCCCTCAGTCATTTTTCTTAATATCCACCGATGACGAACGTATCCAAGCCAGCTCGGCTTATATCCTGTTTCCAGTTTTTGTTTCCTTGAAGAAAATTGTTCGAAATGTGTTCGCATTACATTTCCGTATTATTTCGGTGTGTCTATTCGATTTGCGATGTAAAACCCGTGCTGTTCATCTCTATTATCAGGAAATGACTCTCACGAGGTCTTTTGCAGAGTTCCTCCGAAATATCGCGGAATACAATTTCATATATATAAAATAAAGTTCATAGGACACCTGATACATCCCTGGAATTACAAAGCTTTGATTTTTCCATGCAGGTAGTTTGTATTTCTGGAATGTGTCTAAGATATTAGCGTAGTAGACAGAAATTAGCCAATTTGTGAACATGTCCATTGCCGCTTGGTGGAGGAAATCTCGTGACCGAAGCATTCAGAATGTGGCCTCTGTGTGAAATAAATTATCATTAAACCATTGTTTACGTTTTATTCCATTCCAATCCAAATTAGTGTATTTAAATTGCGCTGTTATCTGGGACCGAATCTTTAAGCTAGAATGCCTCCTAAGGGATTAGCCGTGTCTTCTTGAGGACGTTTATCTGGTTTATCGGCCCTGACATTGGGGCTATTATTAGGCGCTCGACTGTCAACGGCGGCCGTTCTCGGGAAATTATCCTACCCCAGCGAGAATTGAAGCATGCTCAAGTCGTGGAGTAAGCATAGGGAAGCTATCTAGTGAATAGACGGAAATGTGTGTGTTTGGAGTAGATAAGGAACTTTCACGAAGAGGAACGTGTTGTTGTTGATTTTACCCGTCGCACTGCCGTTACAGTAGAATACGCGGAACTGAGGTGAAAACATTGAGTCGACAACTCTTGTGGTGGCCCTCTGGGGGTCTGGAATACGAGACCCCTGCCGCTAATCGCCCAATCCTATTAGAGATCGCATGCCGAAGAAATCGGTTAGGCGTAAACGGGTATCCCCGTAAGCTCATAACGCCTCCTCTTCAAATGAAGATGTCCAAAATTATTTCCTTTGGTAATGACTGCGCGTAAAAGTATTCTTGCTGTGCGAATTAGTCATTGAGTACAGTTGACTCATAGTCAATTGTTGTTAGTTGTGGGTTTAAAAATTCAATTGCTTGCAATTAATATCCTGGCTTACTACTCTACGGGCCGCTGTAGAGGCCTCTGACATGGGGTGCAAGGGCGCCAGGAATGCTTATGGAAGGAGAAAGTAAGGGAGAGAGGGCAAAGGTGAGTCGTATGTTTACGCTCAGTTTTTGTCCCTCGCTCTGTTTTTGTTTTGGTCACTAATGGTGTGTGGAGTTTTCGTCTATAAGTTCAGTAGTGTATCTCTCTCGTTTTCTAGCGTCTATCAGTTTCTAGAGTTAGTTCGTGGTCACAATAACATTATTGTGTCATACTGACATTCACACCACACACTATCGCATTGACATGTACGAAATGAGTCTACTCTAAAACCGAAGGTTTCCGGCGTAACTTAGTGGAACCGAAGAAACTCACTTGTTGAGTTATTACTCTGTAAATTCCATTTTTTCACGTGAGACTATAGTTTCGGAAGCTCTATACCATTAAATGAGTGTGCGTGGTGTGATGAGACAATGATTGAAAATGACGAATATTGCCGAAACCTTGGTCGGAAATAAAAATGTGTGGAACGTACAAAGCACTTCGTAATTGAGTGAGTCTACTCTTCAGCGGGATATGTGTAGCAGTTCGTTGCTGTATGGTACGTAGTGAGCAAGTGTTATGAAGGAGGGAGGAGCAAGTGAGAGGTAGAGAGGAGCAAGTGAGGGGTAGAGAGGCAGCAAAATGAATGGGAAGAGAGAGAGAGCGGAATCCCAGGGAAAGTACGACTCTTGTGACAGCCGGACACAATAGTGTGTGACGTATGCAGCTGGTTGGCTGGTTGCTCTTTGCTCCTAAAGGTCAGGAGAAAGAGCACTCGTGGCCGAGTACCCACCAATAGTGGCGATACCGCATAATTTCTGAAGCGATCGCCGAGTGCGGACTAACAACGTACCGTCTCAAGAGGCTTGCGCCTTCTTTCGTACGTATAGTAAAGCTCTGTGGCGCTCATGCACGTCCTCTATCATAATCTTATATCCCGCTACCTCTTTCCGTGCCTTTAGATAGTTTGAGCGAAATATCATTTTACCTAGAAATCAACGAATTTTGTCTCATTTTAAAGAAAAATATCTCACCAATCAATTCGATACCAAAAATTCGACCCCTTACCACATGTATTTCGGATACCAAAAATTCAATCCCTTGCCACATTACTTTCGGAGATATTTTCAAAAAAATACCAGCCCTTTTACATGGGAAATGATACGTGTATGTACTCCAGAGGGACATTATTTACAAAATGAGGAATTTCTAACACTTAGTGGTCTAAAAAAACTAACAGCGTGTAGCTTGTATGTTTTCTCAACTATTTTTGAAAATTAATCATATTTTCACCGCAATAGGTTCTTGGGTATTACAAAAAAAGCTTCCGTTGTGAAGGAGTTTCAAACGCTCCGCGTGAAAAAATTGAGTCAAGTTAAAGACTTGTTTAGATATTTTCATTTAATTACTTACAATTTCTGTCATATAAAACTATATTATTGCACCATTAATAATGCAATATCTAATTGATGTATCTTACAGCTGGTGAAATTAAAACGTATAATTCGAATATGGTCTCTATTATGACTAGGTAACTATCTCGCTCCGACTACCTTAACGCAAATGATAAGTTCGTCTTTTACGTCCCGTGTTTGATGTGAGCATGTTGTTTTCATACCATATCTCATTTACGGCTCTAACTTGTGGAGTTGAGTCACATTAAATGATTTATCGCCTCGTAGGTTCCAACTTTATAAGGAAATCTACACATCTAACATATTACCCCGATAGCCACCTCAAGGGCGTGAGGCAGGGTAGTGGAAAAAGTACGTTAATATTTTAATTTCGAGTAATATATCTATTCTGCGTGGCGTAGCATGGGGTCTATTTTTTTTTTGTTTTTGTTTTATCTTTTTTTTGTTTGTTTTTTTTTGTTTTATCTACGCTCTGTAGCTCGGCGCCAGCTAGTTAATATTGTTTGGTGTTTTACCGGTCAGAGTATGTGATGGCACATCATAACGCTCTTTGTACCCTTGGTTGAGTTGCTGTCCGTACTTGCTCGCAAATTATCTGCATCCAGTTCAGGATACTTTGTAACTCTCCTGGGTACGAGTTTCGCTTCCTTGTAACGCCGCGCTCCATATCAGGCACATCTACCTGTTCTCGTCTGAATCCAAAGCTTTTGTCTTACGTTCTCTCCTTTTTTAAATCAGTCCTATGACCGTGATCAGTCCTTTTGACATTCTTGGCGCTACAACTGTTTTGAATGACTGAACTTGTCTCTTTTAAAACTGGAGTGCAGTACTATCTCCATTTTGTTCTCATGTCTCTCTTCGTTATCCCCTCATAAATGACCTATAGTAGGTATAGTATCATAATTTAAGATGGTTCCCTCCATTTTCTCTGCCTCATTTTGGTTACTTAAACTTTGTGAAGCTTTCATTTAATTTGTTATGTGATTTCCAAATCAATTTATTCGCTGTCGACGATAATAACATCTTACCAACTCCGATATTCTACGGTTGACTAGATCATGAGAATTAAGTTAGGGAGGGAGACAGCAGAACGACAAGTTACAAATGTCATTATTCCTACGAACTCTAAGAGACCATAGCAGTTCGAAACGATTAGAGGACGAATTATGATTGACATAGAGTTTTTACAATGTGGTTAGTGAAAATATAGAGGTGTGGAACTTGCGGCGTGATAAGTCATTTATTGTGTGCGTCTCACCTTGCTGTCTCGAATTCAATTGCGGCACGTCATTCACTTCTCATAACGGACGCTCCATCTTGACCTTCGAGCCCCGTCGGGGACGACGTGAATCCTCAGCCCGAAGGAGGCAAACACCGCTTCTCAGGCCTCGTGGGTAACTGCGCATGCAGTGTGATAATAGGTACTTTGCACTTTGAAGTCATACTTAGGATAAAATTGAAATGGGAACCCGCGCCCCCTCTCTGTCTATCAGATAGGGAATTTCATGCCTAAGAATGTGCTGTTTCAATGCATTGAGCAGCAAATTGTATTGAATGAAAATTTCACCGCCATCTGGCAGATTTTCTACATTTACAGATGCACCACAAGTCTCGTAAAATGGAACTGTAGAGGCATCTTCGCACAACCTCTTCAACTTGGTGCTATATTATTAGGAATGAAAATGTAATGCTTATCTATCAGCTGCTGGGGATACTTTACATCAATATTAAAATAAATTGACAATTTTCATGACGATACTGAAACCAAAAATTCCACTTTTAAATGAATTATGGACGTCAAGAAATATTAGTCTATGCCCCAGAAAAGGAATACTCATGCCCCTCTCTGTGGTTTTATTTGATTCTCCGAGGCGTGGACTACTGAACTAAAAGGGCTATTTGAGCGTGTGAACTATGGCATTCAAGGAGACACTTGGTATTTTTTTGGGTTGATAAGTTATCCAGCAGTGTAGTCTTCCAAAAATATTGAGCAATAGCCTATTCTTTGGAAGACCTTGAAATGAGGAAGTGATGGATGGATTTGGACACAGTTGACAGCACGTAGTTTGGAAAAAAATAATTAAGGGTAACGTTTCGCGGGAAAACTAGATATCGACTGAAATGGAAAGAACCATTGTGTAAATGAATAATAGACGATGTCGGCTACACATATTATACCGCAGTGAAACGTCTGGTAGAGGATGGAATACTATGGAAGAATGCGTTAGTTGCCTACCATTCTATGGGCTGAATACCCAAGAGGAATACTGATTAAATCCTGTTCCAAATACTTTTAATTCCAATGCGAAGAATCGTGCGTTTTTCACTCCCTTTTCTAAAAAAAACTGATTAAGTGATGCCCAGTATCCTGATTACAAGTTTTTGTTAGACGCCGTTTGAGACAAAAGACAGTCATCCGACTTGAGCGAAATTCCACTGCGGCCAGCTGCTGTCAATTTCCTGTCCAGTTCTCATCAAACGCGGGGCAAAAATATGGTTTGAACGCGGAGGGCGCTCGATAAGTTGAGGGAATCCCCGATCGAAGTCCACTTCTCGTGTACGATTCTGCTGTTTCTATAGAGAGAAATCATTGTATCCAAATGTAACTATCTGAACTTGAAATCTCGGGAGTCTTATCGATATTTGTGGAGCGTCTGTAACTTGGGTGATGAGGTAACATATTGTGTGATATCGCCCCGATTATGTCGGAACTGACCACGGACTTCGTTCCTGTAATCAATTTTAGAAGATCATGAAGAAGGCCTGTCTTTTTTACATTCGAATTTTTTTCATTTGTCTGTCGCACACCGTGATATTTTGGCGTTTTCAATATGCGTTTTAAGTTATCTCCCCCGAAGACAATGTAATGCATCGGTTTGCCGTAGGCGAGAGGAAAACTGAAGGAATTGAATGAATGGTCGACATCGCGGGGGAATTGAAGTGAAGGTTGCGGGGTCCACAAGGATAAATGCTTGCTTTCGGCTTCTTGAAATTAGTATCCGTAATGCCTACATCATAGATCACACAACGGTCCCACTCAGTTTAATCTAGCCATTCGCTTCCAAGTAGGCAGAGATTCACATTAAGAACAACTTGTGCAATTTGCATAATGAAAGCTTAGTGTTAAAAAGTGTTCACTTCAGATTTTTGACTTAAAATTGGGCCTGTCACGCAAGTCAATCGCATTTTACTAGGATGGCTAGTAATAGCATTCAAAGTGCTCAAAAATGGGTGTTATTATTCTTCCAGCCAAAAACTGACTTTTTTCTAAAAACATTATGTAAAAGTGTATCGAAGAGAATGAATTACTTTAAATGCATACCAGTAAATGTTGAAGTAAAAAACGTTTTCAGGCACATTTTGTAGTTATCAGCTGGATTTATTTGATTTCAAGAAAAATCATCTTGAACTCAAATATCTCGACTTCAACTCCACTTCGTGTTTTGACTTCAACTCCACGTAGAGTTTGCAAACATTAGTGGATGACTTATTTCAGAAAAATTGGTAGGATTCTCTCGAACAATTTGTAATTTCTCTTTTCTGGTGCAAGATATTCCTGATGCTAGGTAATAAAATAAAAATGTTTCCTCTTGATTTCTGTGCTATTTTGTATAGGAAGATTAGGCCAGGTAAAGGAAATTAGAAGTGGTATTCCTCTCCCTGATCTAGGATGTATAGGAAAGAAGACATCTCATGGTCACAGAAGTTTAGACATAGTTGTTTCTTCTTCTGCTTTCATTGGTACTGCTGATAAGACTAACTATTTTTGGCTACCACCCTTGAACTTTTTTGCTTTAAAGATGTGTTAATATCAAGGCAGATTTGTTTATCAGTAGGAAGTCAACTGATGACACGATAACCATGGTAGTAACTTCTCTAGATTTTGATTTTTCTTGTCATGTTATGGTGTCTATTTTTTTTGCAGAAAAAATTTTAGCAGGAAATAAATGTCACGACTAAGATATTTTGGCAGATGAAGTTCATTTATCAGGCACCTCTTCTGCTGCCATATGCTGTGATTGTGTTCTTAGGGTAGTATAATGCTAAAGATATTTATTCATAAACTCATGAACTTTTGTTTAATATAGCTGTTATTTTCATATCTTTTATGAAAAGTCTTGTAGTACAAGTCCCTTTTATTTGGCTCATTGTGTGGTATTGATTTTTTATTTGAAACTAGTCATGAAAATAATGGTATCTACAGGTTTGATGCAGTGGAAGTTTGTCAATAGTGAAAACCAACAATCACACTTATCCACTGCTTTAATTTACAATGTACCAGGTGTTTTGACTCTCTGAGGCATCATCAGGTGCAAGACTCCCGAGGTCTTGACTCTAATTATTTGTTGACTCACTTTTTTGTTTGAAACTGAGAGCTAAACTTCCTAGAAGGCTCTAATTTGATTATTTGAAAATCTCTGTGAGGCTAACAAATCATATCAAACAATCTGTTTTTTCTTCATTATATGGTGATAAATATTTACATAAGTAGCTTCAAACTAATGGTAGTTTAATGCCACTGATGCTCAGAGAAGGGATCGTAAGTTTATAATCATTAGTGGTAGAAATACTGCATATATTCATGTATTGTCCAACCCCTGACTTTTCAGTGAAAAAAGCATACTTTTTCCTAACTCTAGTACAGTCCAACCTAGTAAATGTGCCTTTGGACTACCCCTTGTAAATTTTTTGAACATACCAAGAGTGGAGCCTATGCTACCAAATACTGTCTGCCTTTTCTGTGCACCATGCACATTCTTACTTTTATTTTACTATGCAATTGGTCTATTTCTTAGGGATTAGGAAAAGGAGGTACATTTTTGGCATTATGCCATCTTGTAAAATGTGACATTTCTAACTTTCCTCCACTGATGATGCATTGGACTTGATTTTGTTATCCCATGTTCTTTCATCTCATTTTCAGTTATAATAGTTCAGTGAATACCACGAGATGTAGTGACTCTTGTTTAATTATGCAGCCCTTGAATAACATTCTACTTGCAATTTTTAGTAATGCTGTTAAAAATCTGCTTATTTACAAGTATATTAATTTATTCACTGAATATCTCAATATGTATATTGATGAAGGTTACGCAGGAATTGCCATTACTAATATGGCTGCAAGGCAAAGGAGTGACATTAAGGAGCAAATTTTGTCTAATTACATTATATCTTTTTCTTGCTGCTTAAAACATTTTTATTGCTTATTCTCTGTTACCTTGTAATGTTACATTACTACCTTTTGCAAAGAAATTTCTGTATGTGTTACATTATGATACATCAGAAACTTTGAATGTTGTCGTGTGTATTGTTAAGGTTATTATTTATTTATTCCTGGGGTATGTGAAGTGGTAAAATATTCTAGTCCTGAATTATGCTCTTTCATCTTTGAACGAGCTTACTTTACTCTAGTTTTGATGACCTTTATTATTAATAGTTAAGGGTGTGTGCTTGATAAGTTTTGATGGAAATATTTTTTTAGTACATATGTTCATTGTGCTGTTGAAAACATAACTTAGGTGCAACTTGTTTTTAAGACATATCTGATAGGAGTAAAATTTTATTTTCATCTAAGTGAAGATTTATACATTTAAAAATTGCTCTTTCTTTACCAGGTGTACACCAAATGTTGGGAAGACTCAGCACATGTCTGCCATTTTGTGCGACATCAAAAAGAGTATTTAAGTGAATTAAACTTATTCCTTGGAAGCTTGGGGCTAATATCTCAGGCTGAGAAGGCCCAAGCCAAACTTTGATGAAGCACCCAATGCCAAAGAGCAAGATATATCTATACTTCTAGAACAAAGGGGAATCTATACATTAGCCATTCAATGTGAATGTTTTTTATGTTAAATGTCAAGTCAAAGGCATAAGACTCAACAACACTTCCTTATTGAGATTTTATTGTATTAGATCTTAATCATTGGGTTTATTTACAGATCCCACAATGATTAAAATTGTGTTGTAATAATTCTTTTCACTAGACAAAAAGTTATTGCAGGTGACAAAAGGACTTAAAACATTTCTTCCCCCATTGTGGCAAATTGTACTTGTTCTGGGCATGTGCCCCATCTCTTTTTATTTATAAACAAAAAGCTCCCAAAATTATTGAGGCATGACTTATTTGGCACTTTTTCAATCACCCAATAATGATCCCTTAGCACTTTTATCTTCCAGGTACATTTGCTCACAGTCCTTCACAGCCTTGCAATTGCTTTTATTATTCTCTGAGATTGTTCATTGCAGGTGCTGCAAGATGAATTAAATAGAAAAAAATTCTTGTTTTTAAAGAACACTATATACAGAATAAAGTAGTTCACTGGACTAAAACAGACTGCATAATTTGCTCCTTGTTTTGTGTCCCTTTTGTTTGGCTTGGGCTGGTTTTGTTGGAGGCAGCCAGCGCCTCAAAGTTGGTTGCGAGGTGGGTGTGACTGGTTGAGGTGCCAACACTTCCTTCTCCCCCTTTGCACTCTGTCCCTCCCCCTGTGCCACAGTTTCACTCTTTGTCCCTTGGTTACCACTATCCCCCTCGAGCGAAGTGGTGAGGGTTGCCGATGGGTGAGCTACAGCCGTGGCCGTTTGGAGGCCACTGCCCGTGGCTATCCTGACGGCCTTGCCAAAACTCCTGGTCCGCAAACTGCCAAGCCTGCTGAGTGTTGAAATGGCTGTTGAGGGGTGATTGGGTCCACTTCCGTTAGACCTCCTGGAACCCCTGTGCAGCCGAGATATGGCATCCGTAGTCTGGTCATTTGTATGGTAGCAGAAAGGAAAAACAGAAATGCTCTCTTAACATTTTCAATCTCTTAACTGATTCTCAGTATCAATAGAAATAAAAATTCATGATGCTCTAGGCATTTATTTTTGTCTCTTTTTATACATATTCAGCATTTCGATGTCTTAAATAATTCTCTGTATTCATAGAAAAGACAGTTCGTTATCTTGGGTGCCCATTTGTGACATCCATTATGTATATTCAGCATTACAGTAATACAGCTTCATATTAGTGTCTCCAGATGTCCCCAGGATATGTCAGCAGTTGATAGTATTTGGTTCAGGTGGAAAGTCAACATGATATTAATGGCAACAGGGTATGCTAAATGACTGAAAGTTATGAACGTAAGAATGTAAAAGTGAAAGTATTTTTTTCCTACCATCAGTCTAACTCCTTATTGGTTATATTTTGTTGTTACTGTTCAGTGATGTATTTTTTTATGTTTTATTTCGAATGTAGCAGTTGTACCTGTCCGTATGTATTGATAAATAAACCTGACACATTTGTTTCATGTGGTTGATATTCATAATCATTGCATTCCTTCTCTTATTGTCCTTTCAAGTCTATTATCTAATAATAATGGTACTCACTTTCTTTTCTGGGAGGGCACAGTTTAGGGTTGTCACTGTGAATTCTATGTCCTTCACCTCAGAGTTGGCTAAAATATTTCAGTAAAAAGGAGTTAATTTTTCTTGATGGTCTTTTGTTAATTAAGTTAATTTTTCACTCATCAAATGGTCTTAAAGCTGAGAAATCAATATTTGAAATTATTTCAATGGTTTATTCCAAATTTGAATGTAGTTTCATAAGCATATTTACCCAAGAACTCTTCCACTGGCTTATCAATGGTGTCATGATCAATCCAAGTAAGTCCCATTTCAACCTTTTCAGCTAAGTCCTGCCAATGCTGGCGATTTTCTTGACACCCTTTTAGTAAAGGCTCAATCCATGGGAAGGTTTCAGATAACACCTTAAGGATCAAAAAAGCATTTTTACCTTGAATCTTCTCCTTGCCTCCACTTGATAAGTCTCTCTACTTTTTTCTCAAGATACAACTGATATATTCTGGATGGAATAGATTGGATTTCAGGGAGATGCCAATGAATTGCATCAGTGATGGACAGCTTAGTACAACATTTTTTTCTATTCTACTCTTGATATTCATGCAGTAATTTTATTTGAACAAGTCATTGAATTGATAATACAGTCAGCTGTATCACTTACATCAATTTATTTGCATTGTTTACAGAAAATAATTTTATATTTTATCTGTAAAGGTAGTTCTGAACGTCTGAGTGTCAATCAATGAAATTTTTTATCAGTTGGTCTGTTTTATGTTGCAATGTTATTTATTCGGACTGTAAAAATTTTGAATAGAGGATTCTTTTCAGTTTCAAAATTAATGAAATAATGACATTCTGGTCCTTTCTCTCCAAATACAATGGAACTAAAGCTCAGGTTCAAAGTTGCCTAGCTCAGGAGGAACAATTTTATGAACCTGGAAATATCTTAATTTGTGAGAGAGTTCATTTTTGTTATACAATCTAAATTGAAAATTTATTTTAAATCGTTCTGGCCCATTAGCTTACAATAGGTTAATTCTAGATTCTGTACTTGTAATACTAGGTTAGTTCTTTTTTAGCTTAGGTCATGATTTTTATTTCTTAGGTCATGATTAAATTGTGTATTATTTCTACCTTGTACAATGGAAGACATATCACATCGATGAATCCGACTTGCATTTGTGGAAGTTCATCTTTTCGCTCACGGTCCATCATAGCCTGTGAAGTAAGCAGCAGATACAAAGGTCATTGGGATAACTGAAAATTATCATTCACCATGATTGGGATTACATGTGCAAGGTATTGTAGCTTTGCTTCATTTTTTTATCACTTTTTGCCCAGAAAACAATTTAATTAGATGAAGTTACTAACAGCAATTAGGTGCTCTTTGAAAAGTGAAGTGTGATAACTGCATTATTTGCAAAGATATTAAATGATTTTGCTGGTAGTAGTGATTGCTTGATGAGAATAGTTACCACTGGCTGTTGATTGAGTTGTAGTTTTTCTAAGTCCCCTTGATCGAAAAACTCGTCAGCTACAAGCTTGGCAACTTTATGCTGAACTTCCCATGGTTTAGCTATTGCACTAACATCACAGCCTGTCATCATCATTCCACAAAGCACTGCTCGGAAAAGAAAAGAACAGAAATTATCATCTCAACTTTACAATATGTCTAGGCTGACTCTGGCTCAGGATATTTCAGATACAATCATGGTACCCAATTATCTACACAATTGAAAGTATCAGGGTTGGTTATCTATCAGTCAAAAATTTGGTATAAGTTGAGGCAATTCATATAAGGAATGTTCCAAATTTGAATTTGAGAAGTGGTGACCTGAATTGATGTATTGTTTTGCTGAGCACTGGGTGATGGTGGAATGCATGGAGTGAAGAATGTAGGACCACTTGTGGTAGACGTTCTTCACTTCTTATAATCTTCTGAAGAAATAGCCCACCAATGAACATACTTAGGAAGATTATGAAATCCATCCAGCCAAATGATAAAATAACAAGAAAGGAAAAATAAAATGGTGTCCCCGAAAGAACTTTACATTTCACAGCCTATACATCTAAATAGGCATTGTCTTTGGTAGGCCACCATGATTGTATGAATATCACTCACTTTCGTCAGTCTCACTTGGTGGTATTCCATCATTAAAAATTTTAAGATGTCAACTTTTACTAGAACCACTCGATTTATTAAACAACGACCCAGGTTTCGATGTGCATTCACATCATCTTCAGGAAATCTGAAGATGATGTGAATGCACATCGAAACCTGGGTCGTTGTTTAATAAATCGAGTTGTTCTAGTAAAAGTTGACATCTTAAAATTTGTAATGATTGTTTGACATGTATGCACTAGCTAAGTCACAGCCAGAGGGGTGTAAGATGCCTCCATCCTAAATCTAAGAATTTTACCAAACTCTTTGAGAATCAGAACTCAAAGGAAGGAAGGAAGAATTAAGAAGGGAGTGACAGTGGCACCCCTGCCATGAATATCAATTTTTACGTGCCTTATGGGTTATGAGAACTATAAGAACTCGGCCATTTCATATTCAGCATGCTTCCTGAGGCATTTAGATTATGAGACATGTTTGATTAAAATCTATCAGGTGTCAAAATTGGAACATGCAAAAGCAGTGTTGATAAAATTTTTATAAATTTGTTATCCTTCTCATTTTTTTGCAACATTTCGCTTAAAATTATTTGTAAGGTGTTCTCAAGGCTATTATTTTCATAGTTAATGGTGAAGTTTCCTGTACATAGGTACTCAAAAATTTGAGGTTATAGCAGCATTGTGCCGATGCTGTTCAATTTTTTCCTTTCGAAAAATTTCTTGTCTAATTATTCTCAGTTTCTAAGCTTTTACTATTTATGGAGTTAACCAAGTGAGAGTGACCTCTGAAAAGTTATCATGAATAGGAAAGATTTTGCACAAGAAAGTGTTACAGCAGAATTCAGCAATTTACTCCCAAGTGCTTAGAGAAAGCAGCTTCCTTTTACTGCTCAAAGAATGAAAGGTATGAGTTCCATTAATAGGGATTTAAGTGTGAACCATTAGGTAAACGATAATTCAATCATTATTTGAGGATTAGGGCATGGGCATAAATCAAGTAAATAAATGAAAATACTTGACAAACAGTATAAATAAAAAGTGTGCAGGGAAAGTTAACTATCCATATAAAGATATCCCTTAAATATGGCAACTCATTCCACTATGGCATGGCTCAATTAAGCTCTTCTCTTAAATGTGCAGGTGGGTTTCCACCTCCAGAATTGATTGATGCCCATTGATCAGGGATATCTAAGGAAACAGAATGAGCCGTAATCTCCTCTGAGTGATTTATGTATAGTATAGGACACAGCATTTGTGAACTTTGTCCTAACATCAAAATGACTGAAAATAAGGCTTTTTTTACTGTGTGAATTGCATAACAGATAACTTACAAAGAAGGAAAGGGCAAGCATACTGTGTAAGAGAATGCACTGAGATAGTAATGCATAAGTATGTCTTCCTTACACTCTTTCTTTTCTTCACTTTGCCAGTCAAATTCTCCATTGTCTACTAATTCTCTAAATGCATCTTTCTTCTTAAAATACATGGCTAAGTCAGTAGAGAGGATGGCCATCTCCACAATCTTCATTACCCTCCGGTAATCTTTAGGAGAAAGAGCCTATGAAGGACACACCAGTGAAATTTTAGTTAAGTTCTCACTTTTACAAGTTTCATAGGCACAAGGAACTCACGTTTACAACTGAACCTCAACTTACTTGGAATATATTGTTACCCTCACTATTAAGTATCATCACGCATTGGTCAAAATGGTGATGCTCCATGGTACTTGTTGTGTAAAGTATTGCCAAAGGGGATTCAGTCTTGGTTTGGAATGCATTATTGGTACCACGATGGTCAAGGTCATGACATAGACATGCCACAAGTAGTCCAAGTATCTGCAAAAAAGGATATATTTTTCATACCTTGGAAAAACTAAGTGCACAGAATCAGAGTCACAAGTAGCACCACATTTAGTAATGAATTGGTTGAATATCAGATCTCTTACATCTAAGTCATTCATAAACCTTTCCATCTTCCCTGTCTTGAGCATGGCAAACATAGTTTGAGCAACATTCAAAGCGTGTCGCCAGTTATGGTATTTCACTGGTCGATAGTTTTTCCTCACGCTCAATACCCAACGGCAGAGGACCTGTTGAAAGCAAGTACTAATGTCAATTTTTTGTTCAAATTGGTCATTTAATAAACAATAATGCCATGCGAGGGGAATTGTGCTCAATTAAATTGGCCAATAATTGAAGAACGTAGCCATACCTGGTATGGAATGTGAAATTGGCTGATAAGACTGCAGTCCATAAACATCCTAATTGTTGCTCTGCATGTGTCATCATCTGAGAGTTCAAAATCACTGAACATAAAACTGTAATGAAAAGAGCAGGGTGTTTTTACAACAGTAAAATAAAAGTATACTTACTCAAACTCAATTTTGAGTTTCATTTTGATTATACTGTTTATCTTATTGGGAATAGAATAAACTAAAGATGGGTCGGTTCCGGTACCCGGTTCTCGGTACTGCCGGTTCTTGACCCTTAGAACCGGTATCTAGAACCGATCGCATAAAGTCGGTACTTAAGAACCGGCACGGAACGGTGGCAAGGATTTGCATTTGACTCCCAAACCCCTCAAAAACCCCTAACCCCCTAAAGCAAAACCTGGAGAAAGCACCTGAAGTAAAGCCTGATGTAATGTGATATATTGGCCGATCATGTTAGTTTACCTTTTTACCTTGGATTACTTTTGTTATACTTGGCTAATAAAATTATGGAGAAGATCTTGTTTTATTTACTGAGCTTTCTGGTTTATTTGCCTCTGAAGTGAAATTTTTATCCTTCAGGTCTTGGTTGTTTGTTGAAGCTATCTATTCATTCAGAAAATAAGAGTCCATTGTTGGAACCAAGTATCGAGAACCGGGAACCGACAGGTAAGAACCGGACCGGTATCGAGAACCGGTAAATTATTGGAACAGACTCATCCTTAGAATAAACTATATTCATTCTCTAACAAACTGCTGCATCAAAAGTGCATAATCATTAGTGTTTAACATAAGACAGGAACATCAATTATTTCATAATTTTTTGCCTGGAGGGGCTTGTAAATGAGGTATATTAATGGTGAATTTTTAGATCGGTAACTTGATAAGTAAATTTGGTGGCTTGATAAAAGGTTAATCCAAGAGCAGACTCCGTAAGGAAGGATTGCGTGCTGGATCTTTGTGATCTAGCTTTGTTGATTTGACCGAGCCCTTAAGCTCACAGCAATTCTTTTATATCACCCTTGAAGAAAATGGGATTAATCTTACCTGTACAAATTGTAATTTTGAGCAGTGGGGATCAATTCCTGATTGAGTTTATCAGTGTCTTCTAAAGATGCAGTAGCATGATAAGAAAGACATTCAAGAGCCACCTTCTGCTTTGCCATCAGCTTGCCTGAGTAGTAAGGAAAGAGGTAAATAAGTTTTTGGAGTAGGTGTGATTAAGATTGTACACTGATTGAATATACTACATTCAATGCACTTTTTCATTCTGACAATAAATTCATCAGCAACATGTTTAGAGTACCTAAGTAAAATTTTGCACTCTCTGGTAAGAGTAACAATTATGGTTGACGTATGTATTACTTTGAACATGATAGGTTATGTAAAGGGAAAAATTTAAATAGCTCTAAAAGGTTATCAAAGCTTTAGAAAATATTATTTCCTGAAATTTTGAGAAATGTTAATATTCCTCTCCTTGTTTTGTCCTTTGGGCAATTTGCCTTTGGGCAAAATTATGGGCATCATTGCTATCTCTTTTTGGTCTACAATTATCTTTTGGCTCATGTTCATACGATGTTTCTTTTCTCACTTACTCTGACATTGATTGGAATTATTTCTCTCTTTGTTGTCTGAATAAGTTAGTGGAGTGGTTAAATGAAAATAACACATGCATGAATAAAAAATGCACAAGTTTTGAAGATCAGTGAAAATGAAAATCTCACGAAACCTAGTGAAAAGGGAGTGACTTCTGATTAACTTCATTTACTTTTTTAAACTGAATAGGGCATTTTAATAAAATTATAATAATGAATAAAGCTTGAATATCTTCAATGATGCTTTTGCAGCTCATGATGAGCTATTTAAGTATTGAGGAGTAAGCAGAGTGCATTTGGTGTCAGCTAGACAAACGCATTTCCTCTAGAAAAAATTATCAGAAGCGTCAGGTTTTGGCTAAAATTAGCTACACTTGCCATGCATCTGGGCAGTTGTATAGCTCAAATCTTGAATAATTTTACTCTCTACTAAATATTTACCAAAACATTATTTTCATGAGATTAAGGTGATGTAACTAAGGTTTCTAACCCCTCCCTCACCTGAAATTCATAACTTAGAATGGGAACTGCCAAGGTTGTAATAAATATATAGTATGAGCAAAGGCTTCCTCAGTGGCTTTAACAACCAGATCCCATGGCTTCAGGAACAGTTACGCATGTCACTTTTAATTAACAGCATTACTCCTACAATCACGAGAGTCATCTCCTCGTTGAAGTGGTATTGTTGGGTGGTTGTCTAGGTTGAATTGTTAGGCTCGTGGCACCAAAAACAACCTTAATGCTATTCTGTGTTTTCACTGGCTGAGAGGTTGAACAATATTTTCCACATCTAGGCCAGTGAGTACTCATCATCCCTGTCAAAGTTGTCCAGGTTATTCACTATCTCAATCTTGGATAGCATCTATTTATCTGGCAATTGCACTCATGTTCTACAAGTCCACACTGTGGCCAGGTTCCAACCAGGCATGCTCAGCAATGGCTGAGAGTTAGAAATCTTTCTCAAGATCTCTCTCATGCTTACTGAAAAAATACCTGCACTCACTGCTCTGCCTGTTGCCCTATCTAGACTATTTCACAGGAGCACTTCATCTAGTAAATTCCTTCATGTAGTTGAGGTGAAAGGTGATTTTTATGGTTGAAGATTGTCTCGTGTCTCCTTGACTATCGTGAACCAGGTTGTAACATTGTGTCTTTGGATTCTTGATATTCTTTCTGATTTCCCTGTAAAGTATGGTAGAATAGATGTGGGTTTTTTCCAGTTCCAACTGCGTGTATCCTTCCTTGAGGAACTTTTCTATTGCTGCCATCAGGTGTCTTTCTTCAGGCAGTGACTCCTAGTCTGAGATGCACAATGTATTAGGGTACAGATGAGTGACCCCTGCTGATATGGATAGTGGTGTGAAATGTCTGAGAGGTATGGGTATATGAGGTTTCTTCTGGAACACTGAGAGTCCTAAGTCTTCTTCTCAAGGATCTTGAAAGTAGGTACTATTTGTCTTCTTTCTCTATTTTTTGTCATGAATTTGAGGAAAGGTTGAAGGGTATTCTCATGTTTCAAGATCAACTGGAGGTCTACTCTTCCATGTTGCCACATTCTGAAGATGTTGTCCACATAATGTAACCACAGGGGTGGCTTTATGGTCAACTAGTATATGGCCTTCTATTCAAAATCCTTCATGAAGATATTAGGCACTACTGCCACTAGCCTAAAAAGGTAATCTAGACAGCCACCCAACAATGCTGCTATGACCTGAAGACACCTCCTGTAACAGAGGAGAAACATCAACTAAAACTGACGAACGTAGCTGTACCTGAAGCCATGGGATCCAGTATGTCCTTACAGTAAACCATGCCTTGCTTCTTTGTAAACCTATTAATCAATATTTTTTTTATAACTGATAGTAAAATCTAATAAGTAAAGGGAGGTACATGATGAAATGGACTAGTACATCTGATGAAATAAGCTTCAAACTCGATCATCCTGGCTAACAATTCTTATTTTTAAATCTTGGAGGAGAAATTTTCTTGATAAATTACTCTCAAGTAAAATACCAATTATGCTGATAATGCTATCTTATTTAAATTGCATTGGTGCAAGGTTAAGAGGCTCCTGGTTGTATGTATAAATTGCAAAATAAAGTTTTTCTCAATGATTCAGCAGCTACTCTGTCCACTGCTTATGGAGACAGAAAGAACTTGGGAGGTTGAGAGAGGTGGGTTTTGCATTGAGTGTTTTCTTCACTATTCTGAGGTGGAGTGTGCTAAATTTTCTTAGTTGACAAAACCTATTCAATCTTCTTCTACAGATAAAAATTTAATGACTGAGAAAAATTCAGGTTAAGTGGGTTATCATAAAAATAAGTATGCACTTACATTGGAGGTTTAAGGTTTTTGTTTTATTTTATCAATTGTATTATTGTGCCTGGATTGATTACTAGTATTACTTTTGTAAATTATTAAGGGAAATGTATTGTTAGTAAAAAATTTATTATCAAAGAAAAAATGAAATGAAAATTGGATTAGTGATCAATACTTCCATACTGCCCAAGTTTTGATCAGAGAAATGGCCTTGGGTCATAATATGACAAATAAAGGAAACTAGTGAATTAGTAGATCAATTCAGGAGGATCTTTATATCAGAAGTCTCAAGCTATTAACTCACAAATATATTATTCACAGATACTGGATAAATGCCTGAGAAATTATTGCATTTAGTATGAATTATGGCATTCAGAATGATGCTAATGAAGCCAAATCGGCAACTGAGAAAACAATTGTGGAATTCATGAGAAATAGTTAAAAACATAGGAGTTGTTCCTTACATAGCAGAAAAACTAGTAGCCATATATTGAGTTAATTCTTGAAGAAAGCAGAGAAATTTTCAAATAATTTGGTCAAAAGTCTCTCTTCATCATCATCTGTGCATAATAATAAGTTTCATCTCATTAGTATATTTTCATTTTCATCTCTCTCTTAGTATCATTTTGTGGCCAACATGGTCTGAATTTCTGGAAAAAATGGACTTGGTTTTATCTTTTTATGGAATGATCAAATTCACTTTAAACCAGAGTCCACTAGGAGTAAAGAAATTGAATTATTCCTAAGTTTTAGTGAATTCAAGAGTGATTTTTACCAGCAAAAGACTACTATATTTGGCCACTTGCACATAAAATTTTTGTTGATTTTAAAGCCTTAAGAATAATGGTCACTGGAAATGAAATAATCGTACTTACATGCATTTTCATACATCTGAGTGTTATGGATTCCAAGTCCACAAAATATTGCAAATGCTTCAAAGATGGAGACATCACTATCAGAAAAGGGGTGTCCATTGGCCTGTGGAAAAATTTTTTTCTCTGCATCAGGCATTCAGGATTCAGGCTCATCAAAGTGTACAGATGTACCATCCACATCTACTATAAGAGGATATGTAAAAGGTAGGGTTTCCAACATCTTTTTACTTTCATTAAAAAAATTATAGGTTTCATTTGTATTTCCATATGTGATGGACAACATAGGAACTGCAATACCACACAATATTTTCTCACTCCCCTGCAATCTCTCAAGCTTCTTTCATCACCCCAAATTGGAGTTGGTACCCATGGGTTGGGAACCTCTATGTTAAAGAGCTGGATTAATTTTTTACAGGATAGATGGGATGAAACACATCATGAGAGCAATATTTAGTCAGTCACTAAGACTAGTTAAGCTTGAGTTTGATGATTCCACAGCAGCAAAATCACCCACCTAGACTATGGGACTAGCATGGAGACCCCTTGATATGAGAACAAGTGCTTTAACCAGTAAATCTTTCAAGTCCTCCCTCAGTGAGGAATTTTGAGCTCTAAAGGAACTGGATGTTCACCACCGCCAGGTATACAATGTCAAAAACCAGTCATCATACCCACATGCCAGCCATTGTACACTAAAGGCATTCATTCATCAACTTTTGTGAAAGCTTAGAACTAGCCATGATATTATCTTCCTGGAAATGTTGGGTCTATTTTCATCCATGGAAATATTGCACTTATGAGTGGGAGTTTGTGGTATCCTCAAAATTGTCCAGTTGCCTCCTCCAACTAAATATGTGTTATGAGAGGAGGCAAAATTTAGTGGTAAAGACTGCCATTTTTGGTGGATTTGTACTTTTTAAAGTTTGATTTGACAGTCAAAAACAATCTTGAGGACACAAAAAAATTCTTCATGAACAGGAACGGTTTCCAATACTTTTCACTTGCAACCCAATAATGATAGGTTTCTTAGGTGTTACCATACAAAATGAATATTGTAGAAATGTTCCTCATTAAAAAATGCTAATTCTAGCATCATTGTGGGCAGTTGAAAATGCAATATCCCGTTCTCCAACTTTGCCACTTTTTCTCTCCTACTCCTTTTCTCTAATTATGGATATTTTTACCTTGTTGATAAGTTGTGCCACGCCAATCAAGTCATGTTGGCCACTGTTAATTGGCATGCAAAGGAGACTCCTGGCCACAAATCCAGTATCACCATTTTCTTCTGATTCCTCCTCCCGCAATTCCTGCCCCATCCATGTAGTGACATCTCCAATGTTCAGAATCTGAGAGAATATCAAAGAAATCAGAGTGAGTAACTGTTCCGAGTATGTTTGTAAATGCATCGAAAAATCTTTATAGATACTGTCACATGATTAACATTTCTCTTATTTCGTTTTAGTAATTATTATAGTACTTTTCATTAATGAATTCTGATTTCCATCTTTCCTTGAATTTTAATATTTAAATGAAATGATCACCATCCATTAAAATTTGAAGAAATATTCAGATATGATTAGTTTGGCATACATAAATTCTACTAACTAAAGCCTAAGCTTTATAATGGCCCTGCTCTTTTATCCATCTGAGTTCATGTATCACTCACAGGCATGAAATGGAAACTGAGTTCATAATTTGAAATGAGGAAAAGGGTTATTTTTGTGTGTGGAATATTCTATTGCACATCAGCTTCAAAGAAAAATTAATTTCCCAAATAATTAAAAGCTATCCTCTTTGTTCATTTGCTTCAATCTTATCTCAAAGAGGTACTCCTATTAAGGGTAAGAACATGTTGTCAGTTATCAGGAAAGGGTATTCGAGAAGGAATTAAGATATATTTCCCATTTGTAATAATGGTTAATAACCGGACAATAACAACTCTTATTCATTTTCCTGTTGCTGACAGTTTTTTTCAGGGTAAGCATTTTTATTTTGTTTTCACTAAGTTTAAAATGCTAGGCTAGGTTAGCAACAAGGAGGACCTAGAGACTTCTAGGGACCTCGCCTGAGAAGAGGTTATATTATGGCAACATTCAAAGCCCAATCTATCAAAATGGATTTATTTGGAGATTGCATAAGTACATTTAGAGTCAAGCATCCTGACGACAGTTTAGAGACTACACAATTTAAAAAGGTATTTTGCAGTAACTATCAGTCATAAAAATTGCCATAACACCTTAGGGGCAAAAAAACTGGTTCTATTATAATAGTAAAATCTTCTTGGGTTTGGCACCGGGTAAGGCTATTAAAGGCCTTTAACCAGCCTTTAATAGCCTTACCTGGTGCCAAACCCGAGAAGATTTTACTAATATTAATCGCCAGGAAAGCCTACGATCTTTTATGATTCTATTATAGTTGGGAAAACATAATGGTAACGGTGTGCTGAAGCTCAGCCCAAGTAAATTTGTTTTTTAAAGTTCCCAGTCAAATATTTTTCCTTAATCAGCAAAAAACAATCATATTTTGTATGTCCTCATTCATTATTATGCTTTTCTTCAGAGCATAGGATCCATTTGTCCAGATGATGGCTTCATTAAATCTCAATTCAACCTTAATGTAATCCATAAATGACCAAAGGCATTTGCAAATGGTATATGATTACTAATAAATAGATTAGTCTAAGTATGCCAATCCCCTTAGGACACATGGTCCCAGAATTAATTTGTGCGGGGAGTCGTTTTTACGTATGTGTCTGGGAAGTGAGGCAAATGGACTAGAAAGCTTTGAAAATTAAGGGATAGAAAAGGAAATCAGTGAATGAGATATTGGAAAGATCAGAAAGTTGGATGGGGTACGTGTAGCGAAATGATAGCTTTTTTGAAGAGGGTGTTAGAGGGCCCAAGGCTGCATATGAGTGGAAGAGGATTGGAATTTTGCATGACTTATAGAAAGAAAGAGAGTAAGATGAACCTCACAGAGTCTTGAAGACAGGCATAATGCAGTAAACTGAGAAGCTGATTCAGAAATTATGAATTAATGGTAGGAACTTTCCAAAAAAATCAGCAAATCAGGAGATAGAATATTCAATGAGTGAATTATTTGGATTTGGCAGGGAGGTACATTGGTCTGCTTCACTCTGAACAAAGTCTTCCACTTCACTAAGTGGCTTATGTAACTCTTCTATGGACCAATACGTAGAGGTCTGAAAAACGAACCAATCAGCCGATGAATATCCAATAATTGATTATTGAGAGTCTGCGGGGAGGCACTTTGCTCTGCTGCACACTGAAGAAATTCTTCCATTCCGCTCAATGGCTCATCCAACTCCTCTATGGAACAAGAGATGGGCCAATGCAAGGAAGACTGAAAAACCAACCAATCAGTTGATAGAATACTCTATGAGTCAATCATTGGAATTCAGTAGGCAGGTACCTAAGTTGCTATGTTTTCCTGTGAACAGTCTTCCCCTCTACTCAATTGCTCATTCAACAGCTCTCAGAACCAGGAGATATGTCGTTATGGAGAAAATTGACTTTCAAATTCTTATAAGTGGGCACTTTGCCAAAATCCAAATGGAAATCTGCCAAAATAAAAAATGATACTTCAAAGTACCAATGGATGAGGTGGTAGGGGGAGGCAATTTTCGCAAACTGTGGTGCCCTGACAGGAAATCAGCCCTGCCTGTACGATAATCTGCTGAGAAACACCTATGACGTCTTCCTAAGTTATCGCGATCAGTATGATTCAAAGAAACTTACATTCTCGAGAAATTACAGAACTCAGAGGTGAAGTATCATTGCTTTAGGCGTAGGTTTGTTGGTTTTCATATCACCCCTCATTATCGAGAACTGCAATGTTGAAAATTTTCTATTTTAGTAGCGATTTTTACTTCTCGAAGTGATTAGTGTCACTTTCGGAAAAATATTTTTGCCTAATTGCTTCTTTTTTTACGCGCCAACTGGTCAAGACAGGAGTTTAAAAAAATTGTATTATCACAAAACCGCGGAAATTAATACCGCAGTGGTTGGAAAGCGCTTTGTCTGGTGCTCCAGTATCCACCCGCTTACGCTTCTCTCACTTGTGAGGAATCAAAAGGAATTCTGGCGTATTTGAATATCATAAAAGCTGAAAATTGCACGTAAACCCGAAAAATCTAAGAATAGGAGGGTAGTATGAGTGTTGAGAAGCATTAAACACCTGCCCCGTTTAATTTTCGATTCCCTCACCATTTCTATCCCCGTATTCTTCGTACATTGTACGTCCACACTCCAACCCCGCGGCTTGAAGTGGAGGTGAGAGGAGCCCAACGTGGAAACACTACCGCGACATAACGCGGAAGCGACTTTCCCTCTGGTCACTGAAACCAGACCGCCACACGATACGAAATGTCTAAGGCTTACTATGACGTATGTCCACGGTCGTCGCGTTTGATTTTCGTCCAACGTCTGTCGACATCCAAGGGCGATGCGGTGTTTTGTGCCCTAGAGGCCGCGCTCACGCAGTAGAAACACGAATCGTACCTTCCCAAGCACTCCTATTCTGGCTTTACTTTCGCCCGCGAACGAGCATAGCCATGTCTTCTTCATTTCCCCTTTGGTCTCCTTAGAATGAAGTTCACCAAGGAAGAACTACCAGACGTTATCCGCAGAATGAAGTCTCATACATCCTCCTTGCTTTGATTTGGTGCGCAGAAACACTGGATCTTCACGAGGGGCAACCTCCGCGAAGATGAAGAGGGTCTTTTGGCGGCCGGTGAGTCAAAAAAACATTTGAATGGAGATACACAGATGCTCAATCGCAAAAAAATATTGACTGTAAAAGCAGTTCGGTATTCGATATCGTAGTAGTAGCGAAACTTTGTGGTAGTCGCCTACGCGATGGGTCATATGACGGAGAGGGAGATTCGTGAGCGAGGGGTTGACGAAAGGAGCGGAGAAGAGAGGACAGGACATGGTAGGAAACGATGACAGTATAACTACATTTTAATTAACAGGGCGGTTAAGTGTAAGCAAAGCATGTAACGGCTATTTACGATCCAAACTAAGCTGGATCAGAATGTGCTGATACTATTCGCAACCCATCAAAGAATCAAATCTAAATAATTGAATTAAGAGTCACTGAGCACTAATAATCTAAAGTTAATATGAGATACAGCGTTTGGAAGTGGGCAATAGATGTTCGCGACCTTGGGAACTCTGGAAGTCAAACGCGGACCACACATCACTCCCCAGAGGAGAGCCAGTGCGTAACTTTCCATTGAAAATAGCAATCTGCGTAAGTGCCATCATGTTTCGCTACCACTGTATGATTCATAAAGTTTACCACCGATGTTTCTGTGCCGTGGATGGTTTTTTGTAGGAGGTGTCCTCAACATCAATACAAACACAGCCTTCTATCCTTGGATTTAGGTGTGATTTTATTGAAACCCGAGACGTTAATTTTTCATGAAATCACAGTGATTTTTATACGCTTGAAATAACTAAATTGAATTTGAAGAATGAATAAATTGTTTCGACAATATAGTGCCACCTACAAGTAGACAACCATTTGGCGACATTGCACTTCTGATGTGTCACAGACGATCATTTATATTTAATTCGAAAAGTACATTTTCATTTGAGAGTAAAATATTTCTCATTATGTGGTGAAAAAAGTTGAATCCTGCAACTCGCGTAATGACTCATAAATATTGTCCAAAACGTATATTTCACTAATTTTTTATTCTTCCTTGATGAATGCCGAGAGAATGGT
Source organism: Ceriagrion tenellum (assembly GCA_963169105.1). Classification (NCBI taxonomy): domain Eukaryota; kingdom Metazoa; phylum Arthropoda; class Insecta; order Odonata; family Coenagrionidae; genus Ceriagrion; species Ceriagrion tenellum. The sequence continues at coordinate 83,925,343 of OY720633.1, read as the reverse complement.
AGAAAACAATGGTGCGACTGTAAGTAGGCTGACGGAGGGATTGGTTCTCTCAAAGGGTTTCCATTTGACGCTACGTATCGACAACACGTTTGGTATTTAGGGTAAAATAGTGCAAATATCCGATTCAAAGTGAATCTAAAGGACTCGCGAAACATATTTGTATTGAAAGGAATCATAATCAAATGAATTTTGTTGGAGCGAAAAGAAACCACTGTAGTCGTATTTTCCTTCGTCACATTTATGCCTTTTGGCGTCGCGTCGTTGCCTCGAGAAACTCAATTTCTTTCCTTCACTCGTTTCGTTTTTCATATTTTTCTCAGTTTTCCCACTCCTCTTTCCGCACTTTTCAATCGTTAAAATACATTTCTTTCTAGGACGACCTCAACCTCTTCTCCCATTTTCCTTAGCTTCCACTAATTTCCTGGGTATTCTATTCAGGTCCATTTTATTGAGATACCCTTACCGTCTTTGGTTGGTTTTCTTTCTATTTTTGTCATTAAGGGCCTCTGCTGGAGTTTTAATGGATTTTTGCGTTCATTACCAGTCCTCGCTTTGTTTTATTTTCTGCTGAAGTTTTCTTTTGCTTTCTGCTCCGTTCGGAACAAGCCTGCTTTCAGGGCCATACGTTAGAATACGAGCACACATTTCTTATGCACTAATATTTATTTGAGAATTTGCTTCCATTTTTCTCTATCCTACCATTGCATAGTTTATTTGGTAGTACTCACCACTTGCCTGTTTTATTTTAAGCTGCATTTAGTGAGAGATTACCCCTGGTCATTGATAAATCATTTTTTGTTCTTTTGATTATCACGGACATGATAGCTGCATTATCTGGGTATGTTAGAGCTTGTACAATAAAACGCAGGATTCAAATATCTTACAAATGTTCCTTACTTCTACACTAGCATTTCCCCCTTTAATTAATAAACCTGGACTCCGGCGCGGGCTTGAATAAACTGTTGAAAATAAAATCTAATTTTTCAAAAATAAAATGCATCTTGCGTTGATTTTATTCACGTGATCGATCATAAATTAAGTCAAAATACGATAGTGTTGTCCAACTTCTTGACTAAAACATTGCGAAACAACGATCGTCCATCACATTAATGCCATACATTGAACAGGAGTGGACGTTGAGGTTTTGAAGCCTTCTACGCGTTCAAAAGGGTAGTAGATCTCTTAAAATAATTTTTGACAACCGTTTGAATGAAAAAGTCGACTGTAGTCTACCAATTTTGTACAGGAGAATTGAACATTTTAGCAATCTTCTTTTGCATACGTTAGAAAACGATTAACAATTAGAAAGGTCGATAAAATGGGAAGCAGTCTTGAGCGGTTAATAAGAGGCGGTCGATTGGTACTTGTTAATGGGCTAAAACGTCAGTGTCTTTTCTGCCAGAGAGTGAAGCGAGAGGAGTTTTTCAACCAGGAACGCCGTTGCGGGGAGAATCCGTATCCACGCGAAACAATGAGTCGTGCGGAGGCGCTCTTCACCCACTCTCTTTTTTTTCTTCCTCGACCGTTTATTCTTCCTTGTGTGCGTTCAGGACTCGCCAACCGAAGTGGAAGCGACTTCCAACCCAAAGAGCGTGAAAAAAACACACTATCGACCGTGTTTGCGAATCCGAGTGGAGGCGTGCGTTTTTAAAGGGCGTTCAAAATTTCATCTTCCGTGCAAGACTCGATGCGAAAGATTGTGCAAAGCGTTTGTAAATGCTGGGACAAGCTCAATCGGTTAAATTCCACTCCCAAGACTATTTTTTGGCTCTGTAATGATGACCTAGTGCTGAGATTTGATGGGATGAAAGAATGATGCGAATTATTCTGGTGTGGTCGTGGTTTTTCAGTGATGAAGAAGCCTCCAAAATCAACAGACGTGCATATAACGCAGTTCCATCGTAATTGTTGCACAGTTAAAAGGACTTTATTCTTGGTGTTAGGCCGCACGCATCCTTGCACGTCTCTTTTCTTCTGTTACGCTCGTAGATAGCTTTACATGCGCCGTCCCGCTCTAATAAGTCGCAATTTTCCTTCTCTTTGAGAGTAGCTTTGACCATATTCGCCCATGTTTTTCGAGGTCTACCCATACCTTTCGTACCACTCGCTCCTCAATCATAAAATATCTGTTTCGTTAATCGACTTTCATCCATTCAAATAAAATGACCATACCAAAGGAGTACGTTCTTTTTATAGCAGTCCATAACTGCAGTATCAAATCCACATGATTTCATGACTCATTCCTAACCGTATCCTTGCTGCTTTCACCGCTAGCACTTCACATACCACACACCCAGTGCATTTATCCTACCCCTATCCTTTCCGCGGCATGTTTGAGTTTTCCTTCCATACAAGTAAATGAGGTGTACGCTTCTGTATGCTTCGCTTGACTAACCTCGATATACTACACATATAAACAACGACTCAACTCCCAGAATTCACGCGCGTTTAAATTTCTTCACCTATCCTCCCATCTTTCTTTTACTCTGAAATTGCTGTCCATAAATAATTATTAGAGCCAGTAAAGAATCTCGGGTATGGAGTAAATGTGGCAGATAGAGTCCTGGCCGTCTATCGACTACCTCAAGTAATGTACTCCGTTACAATGATGGGACGTTAAGATATGGTCTCCTTAACGACTTTCGTTATCATTAGGCTGATGCCGACGTCGGTTTTCTTTTTACTATTCCGACATTCCTCGGATAGTCCTTCTCTTACAGTCGTGACCAGCAGATTCTCAATTCCGCGAATTACCCCAGTTGTCGGCTGCCTTTCAAAAAATTCAGTAAAAATTCCGGGACAAAATGAACGAATGCAAAATGAAGACCATGAAATTAAGATCATATCCGCGAATGAATGTTGAGTTATTTAAGAAAGAAACTTTTAGTAACACGCCTTTCCAATCGATTGCATTCTCTCATTGAATGAGTCGATGGTCCTTTTACAAAGGGTTACATAAATGTTTAAACTTAAAATTAATTGGTTTACGAGACTAGGGTACAAATAAATGAGCAATGATAATTTTTGTATATCTACTGAGATTCATAGATAATATATCATAGTGATGAGAACAGAGGGGCTTGCAGTCTCCCAATGACTTCGCTTTAACACATTCAACTCTGGAAAACAGAATTTCTTCCGTGGATCACATGGCGAGATTTGCAGCCGAGTTCAGACGCCAGTAAATCGTACCGTAAGGATATAAACTGGGGGTTTTGACGGGGCTGCCTTTGAAGCTGCTGCCATTCTATTCGCAGTTAAACACACTATCATAAGGACCAACCGGATCCATTCTGTGTACTCGCTGAATAAAATCGTGGCCGTGATTTTCAATGATGAGTATGAAATAAAAATATTCCCTTTATGATGCTATAAACTGCCTGCCATTTACTTTGAAGTAATATCCAATCTAGAATTGCGCATCATATTGTTGTAGAAAAATTCACTACATATGTTTCGACGAACTGGGCAATAGAGTTCTTAGGTCTCGATGTTTCATTGATTTCCGACAAAATTGAGAGGCTACTGTCCGCCTGTTTACCATGAAGACGTCTAACGAATATCGATTTCATTCGTGGAATTTGGCCAAATTTGGAGTCTCCATCTCTATAAAGCCACTATGTACTGCCGATTTTTAGCATTGTAGCGATAGTTTTGACATCTTTTTAGTTTTTTAATGGTAATTCTACCACTTTTTAAAATCGAATTTCCATCATACTATCTCCTCTGAGGTTTTATCATTCAGAGAGGATTCCTCCTTTCTGAATGACACAACAATTCACGCCAGGAATTCAAGAAAATTCAAAATCTTAGCTGCGTTTCCCAAAATATAATTTTCTCTGTACGAATTATCGGCGCATAAAAATTATTTAAAACATAACCAAGAGATATCAACAATGTTCTTCATCGAATTCGAGCAAATCGATCGCGTACTCTTTCTACTTGTTTATGCAAATTTCAGTGGTTTTACGATTCCGCACGAATATAAATAGTGTTTATTTGGATTATTTCCCAGAGTGACTTAAATGGGAAGAACGACATTTTTGAAAGTTGTCCTAGAAATCACATCTCCGAGATACACGCCCTTAATAGTAGCAAAATATTAACTCTACATTTTTCATAGGTTATTAAACCTTTCACGAATCATTACAAGGGATAAAATCCTTTCAGAAACAATTGTGGCGCGGAAAAAATGAAAAATTGCATTTTTATATCTTAATGTTTGCTTTATTTACCTTCGATTCTGGAAGTGTAACTACGTAACGAAAGCACGTTCATGTACAGTTATTTATTTTATCGTTGATACGCGTAATATTAAGTGAATCACGGTAAAACAATCGTAACGAGAACTCAGCTACGCTCACGTGTAACCAATTATATAGCGCCTTGAAAACAGCCCACCCGCGACGCTACTAGGCATGCTGGTTGCAGACATTTGTTTCCAGCTGGGAGTCTTGCCGGGGAACGACCATTAATCGCACGATTCTGTGTCGGGGTCTCTCTCGTAGATCGAGACATTGGGATCCCTACGAGGGAGAAAAATGGGGTCAGGTCCAGAGCACATATCACGAAACGCTTCCCTTCTTTATGGAGTTCCCACTGAAAACCCTCATGCCGCAGCTTTCTAGCCCGTTACATTTATGCCAGCAGTGCTATCTGAAGTGAATCCTTTAAAAAAATGACCCCATTAAAATGATACTGGCAGCCAATAACATCGTTCTTGGCCAGTAGGTAGACGATATTTTCACCTTTATTGCTTTTACGTTCATTGCGTACGCGAATATTTTCTTTTTTCAGTGAAATGCTGACAGGTATAAAAATTAACATTGCATCTACGGAGAGGAAAAGTTCTCGAGGCTGACTGACTGATAAGTTTGCTGCACTCAATTGAATTTAGTGCCTAACTGCCATTAATCAATTTGGAGAGACTATTGTCACTTCAACTGATGGCACAATTACACTGAGACCCGGTTTTTCCATCTCGGGTCAAATATTTTCTCGGCATGAAAGCCGAAGTTATTAGTGCTCCCATGTACAACGCTTGCGTAAGCTAACCAAGATTCTTCTGATATGATAAACGGAACCAGCGCAATCAGTTAACTGAAGTTAACGAAAACGCTACGCCATCTAGTGTTAACATCAACCAGACGTCATAAAACCAGCTTTTATGATACACAAAGTCCTGGGAATATTCATGCATGGTAGGCACCTCAATTATGTTTGATATTGTTCTTTCTCCCGTCAATAGATGCTCAAAGTTTCGTGAACACAATTACAGTTAACCTTGCATATAAGTCGGTTCCATAGCGAGATGATCCAAAGAAAATAATTGCAGCCGGCAAAGTGTTTAATTGAGCAGGCCATTCCCATATTCCCTTAAGTCGGGCGTGGCTGCTACTTCACTCATCAGTGGCTTCCAACTTACCTGTCCCGTAGCGGCGACGTATTCAGCAATCTGGGCGAGCCTCGATTTGCCAATGTCTTTCTGGCTGGGGCGGTGTAAGAATCCATCTTGGTCTTGGGCTCGGAGCTCGAAAACTGTTTGAAATTGGACGCCCTGCGGAAACAAATGTAACGTTTCAAATCCAAAAGTACACAAAGCTGATTTATTTAAAAGTGCATTGACTTGAAGAGAAATGATTAATGTATGTTATGATTCATGACCAGCATTCGCATGGGCGCCCCATGCGTAAATATGGGAAAAATTTCAAACCATACCATGCACAAGATAATAGCGCGGTTGACAGAAATACAGCCTGCCAGTAAACACGTTTAATACCGTTAAGGGAAGGAACCGAACGTGAACGACGAAACCATGATGGTGGCCTTTATTTGAATCATACGATAAAGAAAAATATTTACTTTTCATTTCTTTTAAAGCATCATCAAAGTCTTTTAAATTCGCTATTATCAAGGACGGACTCCTAAAACATGATAAAATTGATTTATGCAGATATCAAATAAATAATACATTGATAAAGCTGTAATAACTACTCAAGACCAGTATTTTTCTTCTTGATAGAATAGCAGACCGGAGAGAAGAGCTGAAAGTCATCATAAAAAATATTGAGAATAAAGATTTGGCCTTAAAAATCGTAAAAAAGATAAACAGTATCATCCTTTAAGATGGAGTATTTAAAGAGGAAGCATTGCCAAAAGTAGATTATCTTATTATTGGGTTTTTGACAACTTATGCAAGATAGTCCATAGTTAAACTTTTTTACGAGGGATAAGACTAAAAAAATCAAATGAAGACTTTTACAACGACTTTGATTCCGTTTATACGAGCGCTGAAGGATATTTTTACATAGTTTTCGCTGCGTTTAGTGAGAATATATAATTTTTTTGTATTTTTTATCAGCTCATACGTTACTCTGATGCATTTATTTAAGCCTTGCTTCATCTGCTGCTGTAAAATATCAAAGTAAATGTCTGAGAAGTTAGACTTCACTTATCCTGATTTACCAGCTATATACTTGTGCATGTTACAGCCGAATACAATGTCAGATCGTAACTTCCAAATTGCCAGTTCAAAAAACTGATACATTCCGCAGTACAAGATAAGGATTACAAGTTACTGGTTTAAAGACCAAACGTTTAAGTCAAATACTAAACAGCAAATGTAAAATCTTACAGATGAATATTCTAACACAGCATTACTTTTAATAACCAGATGGAAGATCTTAAACATGAATGCATACTTTCTTTCGAACACCTCTAAAAAGAAAGTTAGATACATACCCTTTTTTGAAAGACATCTTCCACGTTAATGTTACTGCTCTGAAAATAGAAAGAAAAAGACGTTAGAAACAGATAACAACCTTTATCTCTAAATAATCAATTTTTGTGACATATATCACAACTAAACCACGGATACGGTACTAAAGTATTCGTATTCCGTGGGACTTATTAATCAAGCCCGATGTTTCTGGGCGTATCAAAGAGATTTCAAGTGTTTTGTGGGTTTTTGTGAGAAAAGATAAAAATTCCGCACTTCTGCGATATTTTTGGATGCAAGCCATTCGCGAGAGACAACCCATTACTTGGCTTTAAAAGGTTCGATGGTTCAACTCAGATTGCTAGAGTGTTTCAGCCCAGCTATATTTTCCTCTACGAATCGAAATCTGGTGCCTTGGACGTGCATCAACAACAGATGCTTTTATTCCTCTAAATGGGTCAAGGTAACGTGATTTGGAGGAATATCGAGGGAGATCTTTATCTCGCAATAAACTTCGGAAATCATCGCTGACTTGAATGGATTTTACAAAAGGTCACTTGTAAAAGTTTCTCCCAGCTATACCGTTTAGCAAGATGACAGCCTTTTCAAGAAGAGAACCAATAGGCAACAAATTAAGATATTTCTTAATATAAGCTCCTCAAAAAATTGCGGCAAACGCGGACGTTTCTTCCCGACTGGCTGTTATGGAAGTATGAAAAACGTGCTAAAATGGAATGTTGAATAAGTTCTTGGCATGCCGTCAGACAAACTCATATGAACAGTTTGACGAGTATATTCAGGAAAAAAAATCCACCCTGATCTGAAATAATTTATCTGCCAATTTGATGATACTTTTAGGGATATCATCACTAGTGAAAATGCTTAAAACCCTATCCGTGACTAGAAAAGCTTATTCTTCCTCGAAAAGAGTCGACTAGATGATGCACCGGTACTTAACGTGGATGTTAAGGAGCAGTCATAGTATTTATTTTAAAGGTAGAAGCCCTTTCTGTGGCTCATCGGGTTGAATATGGCAGCGTGGTCTCTGTTTGCTATTTGCAAGGATTAGGATCCTCATCTCTGCGTGTCCAAGGCCACTCGAGAGTCACAGAAGAAGCATCCGAATACAAGATAATTCAAAGGAAAACCGCTAGATGGCTGACCCCCTTACTAAGCTCCCTTCCTGTCATAACTTGGTCTGTATCGTCTGTATGCTATTTCGAATTGCTAAACAAGCTACTGGTGAAACAATTCAATGTTTAAAAAAAATTTCCTTCGATATTAAAAATTAAAATTAAAATAAATGCATCCAAAATATTAAATCCCCGTGCATTGAACAGTCTTAGATTGGAATAAGGCAATATTGAAGTCGAGGCTAATATTTTTTTCCCGATTCGGCAGTTCGAGTACCTTGTTTGATTTTTTAAAGTGGGTACCTCTTCAGATTTTTCCGCTAGGTCTATTTGCGCTCATCAAATTGGTTATGAATGTAGCTGCAATAGCTTTTAAGTTATTTGGTTACATGTGCAATTCATGGTGATCGGCTCCACGTCTTACTTTAAATGTGGAACTTTATTCGGTTTTCCCTCCATATTTATCACCTTCCATTTCATTGAGTTAATTTGATTCTAAATGAGCTTCAAATAATACCACCGTCATACTTCTATACGCTAGATATTTTCTAAATGAAGGAAGGAATATGGGAAGGTAAATTTTATTCATTGAATGGAAGGCAAGGCAATGAGCTAATGAAGAATGAGTGAGAAGAATGAGAAGATGAGAATGAGTAAGAAGAATGAGAAGATGAGAATGAAGGCAATGAGTTAATTTGATTCTAAATGAGCTTAAAATAATACCACCGTCATAATTCTATATGCTAGATATTTTCTAAATGAAAGAAGGAAGATGGGAAGGTAAATTTTATTCATAGAATGGAAGGCAAGGCAGGGAGACACCTGTTGTCGGTATTATTCTACTCGCAAGGAAAGGCGACTTGAGATCCACAGTTCAACGTCCCATCCGACGGACGGAGTACGGTACCGACTTGATGTTATCTTCACTTGGCACCCGGAATGTCATCGAAGTGACCAGTACTGATAAACAAAACAAAGAATAGACCTGTGATCACTGGCACCGAGTATCAGCCGTCTGAATACTGGTCTTCACTGAGTTAACGAGCTCCAACATAAGGCAGTTAAATTATGGAATGAAGTGGGCGGTTAACTCATTTTCCAGTCGTCATCACAGAGCCAATAGTATGAATCACAAGTTTTTTCATGACACAACAATGGTAACAAAATGACACAACATGCAAAGACATCCGGTAGGAATGCCAAAGATCAAGAAATTACCGCATTAACGCTCTCCACATAAAAAGAACATGGAAAGCTCAGTACCACGGAAATGGCACCTATTGCAACTTCCTCATACCTCAACCTGGACCCAAAAAAATCTTTCTATATCCATAGCTACAAGTGTTTAAATTTGAAATCACTAAAAACAATCTCGTAGGTAATGATAATAGTGGATAAATTAAGGAAAATCAGAAGGTCTGCACGCAAGAAACTGTTTTAGTTTGCAATCCTTGCGCATTCCCTTATTTTAAACATCTGAAATGGCGTCAACTAGGGTCCAACAAAAGAAAATGATGCAAAATAATAATCCTAATTTCACATTAATTTATTAGAAGTGAAAAAATCCGGTAAACTATCAAGAAAAATAAAGAACTTCTATTATTATAGAACACTACCGACTAGTACCAAGCGGTACCGCTAGGCGTTTACGGATTAATAATTTTTACATGAAAATATTTTGATTGCAAAAAGAATCCATAGTGATAACTCGTAAATTAGTGATTCCACATATATTTATTCGGAACGACCCGGGTTTCTAAGTTCAACGTCATCTTCACGTCACCTGAGCTACGAGTTCTCATTATAATGTAAACAAATTCCGCCAAGTTACGCCTGAAACTACCAGTTAAGTAAAAAGAATCGCCTTAAGTTGCGATTATATCGCGTAGGAAAATTCACTTTGAAGTATGATTGTCACAGGATTACTAGCACGCGATCGGTGCGCATTGTGCTCGCAATCCAAGGTTTTGGCGTAGCCTTCAGCCAAGGCTTGGCTACCTTTTCAGGAAGCATCTTTCGTGTTCCCCTCGTTTTTCCTTTCCGTCTAATGTTAGTCCCATCTCTCCACTGAAAAGAAATACCCAATTTTTTTTCCACCCTCTCGACGCATATGGCCTCCCATAACTCAAAATGACCACTAACATCTCACGATCGCTCACCATGAACATTTCCTCGTGTTCTCGTTTTTTTTCCTCTCTTCAGAAGAAACCGACTTTCATCTTCCTCGACGTCACTTGCAGGCCCTTATTCACCGTCCGAGGCAGAATATGTACACTTTTACGTTTATTTTTGTGTGGCGTCGTTGTGACTGCACCCTGTAGGATAAAAGTTTGCCGGTCTCCGGTTCCGGAGTAACTGCGCTCGCATTCCCCGTTTTTTTAGCATGGCGCATCCGGCCTCGCCGAGTGCTTACGGCCTTTAGAAGTAGGTGAGAAGGAGTCTTTTGATGTCAAAGTTGCCATACCCAATGTGATTCACGTTTAGCATGGCGGTGGAATTTCAACAAAGTTTACGGTAAAACTTGCAAAGGAACGAAAGTTGCGTGGCCTCTGCGGATGGAAAGCGGATTTTCGGCTCCATAACATTTATTTCAGCATTTTTCCTTCCTCATATCCCTTATTACTCGAAAACGTATCATAATTTTTTGTTGAGAAAAATGAGAGTATCAACACACTGAAAAATTGCGTGTATATGGCTTGAGCAGTCCCAGCTCTCCATAATTCTTAGACTTGCCCCAATTACATGTGGTGCGTCAATCTGTCAGATAACTGAATTCAGCACTCGTAGGAAACATGGTACAATGTGCAGCTACATATCATAGAATTGTTAATACTTTCCTCACTTTCAGAAAAATTCTACCATTCGACAGCGAGGGATTGGGACGGTGCCTTGTCCAGAGTACATAGAGCACCAGCTTTCCATCCCGCGGCATGGGAGTTTCGGGGCACAGCTCTACTCACTTTACAAGCTGTATGGCTAAATTTATTGCGCGAGTACTCCATCTGTTACTTGGTAACTGAAAGTGATTTCTGGGAGAGAGGGTTGTTAACTAAATCTGACAATTAACATTGTTGTATGAAATCTCCCAGCGTTAGGGTACAACTTGGACCCATTCAGGTAGGAACTTTCTTTATCAGTTAACTGAGTATCACTTATCAATAAATGCCACGCACGGTGACAGAAAGCGTTGAAAATAGTGCGCTCATCGAATTAAGATGAAGTACGAGCAATTTTATTACGAAAAAATAGTCCTTTTTATCAAAGCATTATATGCACTACAATAGGGAAGAAATCTGGGTATTCTGTGCCTCAAAAACTTTCGGTATATAGAAAGACGAAATTATTTTTTAATGTTACTAGGAATTCGTGAAATTTAATGTTGGTGCAAGTTTGTTTTTCAAAAGATGAACACCTATTCTGTGCGTAATTGACGGTATTTAGCTAGGACTACCTCATAAATTCAAGCAAATGTTTCACTTTTCTCACGCTCGATAGTAAAGGCCTATTTGCCTATATCGATAATACATAATTGGCAACTTGTTTCATCATTTGCGTCCAAATAGTTATAAGACTTGCCGTGATACCAATTTTTCTACGTGTGGAACTCTTTAAATTTTCCATAAAGAAATCATGTCATTGTAAAAACAGCTGTTTGTGTTCAAGTGCCCATGGTGACGCATGGCTTTGGAATTATTTTATAAGCAGTAAAAATATTCATTCGTGAAACTATTCCTTACCCTTAAAAAAATCATCGTCAATAAAGTGCTAAGCAGAGAGATTATCTAAGGCACCTCTAACTGACTAGTGAATAGATAGGGAAAATGAAAGTAGAAGCATGAGAATGGTTTTCCTCGATTAAATATGGATGAAAACGATAAAACACCACAAAGATTGATGTATTCTCATAGGGAAATTGATTTTTATGTAAAATATTAACAGTTAAAATAACATGATTTCTATTTAATTTAATTTGATACATTAGCTAATTAATACTTGGTGTACCTGCGTTTAAGTAAACCTCAAGTTTTTTCTGATTTTCGATAGCAACCGGACAAGTTTTTCTATGCCTTCTCTAATACCCGAGATACGCTCTAGTTTATAAGATTCAAACCATTAATTAATCCCATTGAAAATTATATTTGTGATAATGAATTCGTTCCGTAGTGAGGCATAAATGTTTCCGGTTATTTAGGAAACAAATGACAAAAGGTTTACTCAACGCAAAAGGCACTGAACTGAGCGAAAAAAGGCAGTATGAGTTTCATCTCTAAAGAACTGAATTCCACAAGTCAGACCCTATGTCTGCTACCTATCTCAAAACGAAAGAAGAGAGGCCTTGTCAAAATTTACAGATCACCAGGAGCAATACTATCTGGCTTTCCCATCTCATTTGTTGTTCTCACTCACCTCCCTCCGGCACAGTGGCTTTCGCTCCAGGACAGCGTTTCCGGGCCGCTCCAGTATCTTCTCCAGGTGACTCTGAAAGGAAGCATGGGCGTTCATGTGAGAGAGTATGATACCAAAAATGAAGACCAGAGTGGGCCCTTCTAAATTTAGACACAGCTAAGCTAACGCGAAAATAAACAGGGATGCTCTCAATTGGAAACGGATAAGCCCAAAGTATATGGAAAACATTAGTGGATAGCGGCGTTTAATATGTGAACATGGAATGAAATATCACTAAGAACTTTAAAGAATGTCATTTACCATATAATATTGGATGATATTTAGCATATTAGCGTGTATGTGACGAAACTTTGAGTGCAATGGCGCATTTATGAATGTATGAAGGAGATTAACCATTTCTAATTCAATGAATGCTAGGATTTCTTAGCATAGGAGAATGGATAAATAGGTCCGAAAAGTTTTCGCAAATGCCATCCAGGTAATAGGTTAGGTTGTGTGCTCTGCATATATCACGAATTATACTACTTTTCCCATTCATACTCTTCTTGGATGAAACGTTCATTCAATGAGGAATTTTTTGCAAAGTCCTCTCCATGGCGCATAAAAATGTTTGCTCAGGCCTAAATACTGTTAGATAAGGCGATTCTCACACCCGAATAATTACGATTCTACTTTGATTTTCCTTTTCTATACCGCGTAACGAATTTGTTATAAATTTTTGGCATTGATGGCGAAGCATGTTGTTCCAATCCCTCCAAGATAACCTTTAAAATTAAGAAGTTCGTGCATTATTATGGATTTTGCGATAAAGATAAAAAAATTGGAAAGCTAAAAAAATAGGAATTTTCAAGGTTTAAGTTGCGTAAAAATGGTTGATCATTTGATTAATTTTATTACATTTTTCTAATTTACATTCTGGTTCCATTTTAACGACAAAAATGAGTACATACCGAATAAGACATTTAGTGATTAATGCTTTCACACTTTTAATCAAAACGGGACCTCTCTAAGCTTACTGTGTAGAATGATGTTAAAGAGGAAAAGTAACAAATTATTGATGGTAGAAAAAAACAATTCAACGCTGAACTACGCATCATTAATTTCCGATTGGAAATTATTTCAATGCTCTTTCAAATAACGGGAATGGCCGTGTAGTTTAAGGGGAATGCGGTTTGATCAGTTATTAACATCGTAAACGCACTCTTTTGAATACGTGAATCAAGGGCTGGATACTAAAATTTCTCATTCGGAACGACGATTAGCGAAATCGCTACGAAAACCCGGTAATCCTTCATTTCGCTTCACAGTCACAGGTGGAGTAGTTTAATTTAGCTCCCTGGACATCCGTAAATTATTCACGCATTCATATTTCAAACTTGGTGGATTCCATCCCCGCTTGGAGGAGACTTGACTCCCGAGATGTCGGCCGGAGACGTTTCAATGGAACGTGCGCAATTAGCGACAGAAACGCGTCACATCCAGGCGGGCGGGATCGGCAGAGCTAGGAAAGATGACGAAGCGAGGAGAGGATACAAGAGGCCTCCACTTCTTCATTTTTTAAGCTGTCCACTTTTTTTTAAATTTTTATCATTCATTTAATTATCTCCCGTAGCTTCCGAAATGCACGGCCGTCTGCTCCACGGACTATCGTGTTTCACTTTTTTTTTCTAAATCCTTCTCGACTTGCCCTCGTTTTCTTTGATGGCGATTTCATCGTTTAAATGACGTTTTCTCAACCCTTAACGCCGAGTGAAGTCAGACAACCTTGTCCAAGTCCAAGTTGGGTAGGAGATTAGGAGCTGGACATGGGAGGATTACGGCTACTTGAGCGAAACATCACTAAAAATTAAAATCCACGTATTCAGCATGTCAGTTTAAAGAAAGAAAGAAAGAAAAATATATCCTCTTTTGTGCATTAGCATTCATAAGTAAAATATTCCGTTAATATTTTGCCTTATTTTTATTTTGATTCATATTCTGTAAATATTCTGGTGTTCTTTTAGCAAGGTGAAAAGAAATCACGTCGTACTTATCCACTTAAGCTCTTCATCCCCGATCGATTTCATAACTTTACTGCATAATTTACAAGGTAACATTGGCATAATCTTTAATTGGAATAGTACAAAGCGATTTATTCTCGCCATGCTAAACGTAGCAAAATTGCAATTAATCTCCCCTGCCTCCACCGGTGTAATTCTGGTGATCTGCTCATGTTCCAGTGTTCTGAGGGTGTTTTGGTATTCCGTTAGCGCTCTGATTTTCTGCTACTGAATCAGTATTCTCGCTTATGATCCGTTAACCTGCTGCATTGTGATGTAACTTATTTTACGTCTATCTAGAAATATTAGGTTGATTGGAATGATTATATTTAATCATCTGTTGCATTCACAAAGCTCTTTATGTTTGGAAGCCTAATATTTGTCATGCTTCGATTATGACAAAGCGCATTGATTTCATTGGTATCATGTTCCATTGAAATTTTTCTCTCTGATCATTAAATTTAAATTATTATATTTCTCAAATTACTGTATAATCAGCCACTTATGGGAGTAATTATTGAGTTATTTGTGAAAAAAATATAGGAGTTAGTTATTTTAATCATTTGATTTGGTAAGACTGTTCTTTCCAGAGACATGTTATTTAACAATTAAGTGCTGAAGCAAAGATTGTGTTCGAGTGTTACACCGTGAAATTCCTATCATTTATCCAATATTTATTTATATATCATTTATCCAAACTGAAGTTTTTAATCACAGTGATAATTTTTGTAAAATCATAAAATGTTCTGTGTGAAATTCTCTCGGCATTCACACCGGGTTAAATTTTTGGCTGCTGCCAACGTGTCGATGGATAACCCTTCCATCGTCATCAGGGTAATGATGCCCGTTCCTGTGTTCTCCCTCATATAGGGTCTTCGACGGTTACGTCTGACTGACCATTGTTGTAACTTCTATCCGTTACTATTTTTATTAATCGCTTTTATTTAACTTCACCTGTGTGTCAGGGTCCTGTGTGTCAGGGTCCTGTGTGTCAGGATCAAATTTTGTAATCAATTTTTAACTACCTTCCTGACTAGCTATAAATCTGAAATTTTGCACATAGGATCATTTCCAGTGACAATATAATTATCAGTCATAAAAAAAGTCAAAAATACAATGAACATTAAAGAAATATGTTTTTAAAATATAGGTTTTTATATCCTGTAGTATATGCAATATTGTAAACTTGTGTGTCAACCCGACGGGGTAAAAGTGTTGATGAGCGTCCCATCGAAGACAATTTTTTCAACCCATAGAAATGGGTATATTTGAATAAAATTCTAATGGTTGATAGTGCATGAAATGGCATTATTTTAGGTGAAAAGAGATGTGAGAAAAGTGCGAAAATACGGTTTACAAAGGAAATTGAACATAAGAGGTGAAGTTTTCGGCGGCCATTTTGGGTATTTTCCGATTAATGTCAAGAGATGGCGCAGTGATGGAGGAACTTTCACCTCTCAAAATAAGGCAAATAATAGGCGTATTGGCGAGAAAAGTTGACTGGTAAACAAGGTATGGGCCTGCGGAGTGAAACAGGGGTGCTGGGGTGGGACAGTACGCGGCCTGGAAAAGAGCAAATTTGAAGGAAAGAAAGGCATATCCGAGAGTTGGAAAAATGCAATATTAAGAAATATAAATAGAGAGCAAGTAAATAGCAATTTTTGGGATTCAATAACAGAGAATAAAACCGTTTTATGCGTCATAATAACAATGAGGGTAGGTGCGATAACCATGATTGACACATTGTAATTACAGAAAACATAAACAGTACATAAGATGCAAGGCTGTACTGTAGACAATGCAGTGGTTTACCTAGGAAAGAAGCTGTTCGCGAATTCACAATTACAATTCACAATCTGCCGATACATTTTGGGAAGGCATAGCTACGATCGGTCGTGGGACTTCTCTGGAGGGTTTTAAGGGTATACAAAGATGAGAATATATATCGTAAAGCAATGTGATTTATTTAAATTTCCTTAAAATCGTGCTCCATTGACCGGGAATCTAGTTATGCCAGCCTTGCGATGTTCATTTTTTTTAGACAAGTAAAGCAATGAATGGCAGGGGAACAAAATAGTCGTTTCCTGTTGAAGGAAAAAATATTTTGAAAAATTTACAGATGAACATTGATTACAAAACTTGAGACTAAAAATTCGAAAATAAAATAAAGATAAAAAAAATTTTAAAAGATCGCTTTTATTTGACAAAAAAATGCACCAAAAAGTAAAAAATAATTTGAAAACAGTGTATGAAAGAGAGATTGTGTGAAAAGCTCAGGTTGGGTTATGCGACTAAAAATAAAAGCGTGGGGCGCTCAACATATAACAATTAAATATCACATTAGTATTTAATATAAATATTCCCTTATGCAATTATATCTGTATTGAATATATGCTACTTTGACACTGATTCCAATTGCTCCCCACGCTTTATTTTTAGTCGCATAACCCAACCGGAGATTTTCACACAATTTCTCTTTCATGCACTGTTTTCAAATTATTTTTTACTTTTTAGTGCATTTTTTTGTTAAATAACAGCAATTAAAATTTTTTTTTAATATTTATTTTATTTAAATTGACGGTTTCCACCCTTGATTTCTCGAGTACCCCGAGTCTCGATTTAAGTTATTGGGCTGATGATGTATTTCTATGGCTTCCTTAAATAGCCTTTCCCAATAACCATTGGCCTTGCATATGACTTTCGCATCACTAAAGGAGATGAGATGGTCCTCCTTTAAGCTATGCTCCGCCACGGCGGATTTATCAGGATGATACAACCTAATGCATCTCCTGTGTTCTTTTAAGCGTGTTTCAATTGTGCGGCCTGTTCCACCTATGTATATTTTCCCACATTGGCATGGGCTTTGGTAAACTCCCGGTGTCTTCAGTCTCAATTCGTCTTTTACTCGGCAGAGATATACTCGAAATGTTTTTGGTGGTTCATGAATAACCTGGATGTTATGTTGATTCAAAATTCTTGATATTTTCCCCGCGACAATAGAAATGTAGGCAACAGAAGCTCTGGCTATGGGTTTTTCTTTGGTAGTCACTTCCGGAACGAGAGAACTAAAAATGCGGGATTTCTCAGGATCGACGGAGACTTTTTTGAAGGCCAAGGAAATCTCTCTCTCCGAATATCCATTCTGACGGAAAGTTGTCCGTAGATGTTCCAATTCAGATGAGAGGCTTTCCTCATCGACGATAGATTTTGCTCGATGAATGAAAGTTGAAATTACCGCTCTCCGTTGGGACGGGTGGTGGTGGCTTTGACCATTTAGGTATAAGTCAGTGTGCGTAGGTTTTCGACACTCATGATGTCCCAGAGCATTATCCAAATTCCGATGGACTAAAATGTCGAGGAAGGGTAAGCTGTTGTTTTTTTCCAGGTAGGGGCTGCTGGAAGCCTATGGAATTGCGCCATGGCGCTGTCTAATGGCGGGCTTAAAATTAGTCTTATAATATAAGCAACGGTTTTGTGCACATTTGTAAAATATCATGCATTCATTAATGATATTCAAACGAGTCATTAGAAATATACGTACAGTAGACCCTCGCTTTACGATATTAATCCGTTCCGGAGGATCGATCGTAAAGCGAATTCCATCGTATGTTGAATCGACATTATTTCCGGACGAGAAATCGGTTTAAAGAGCATCAGTGCCAATCCATTCAGTGTACGCGTCAGAGCTAATGCATACGAAATATCCTGGATTAAAATTATTTAAAATATTATTAAACCAATATTTAAAATACTATCGATATTTAAAACAAAATCGGAGAAATTTGAAATTTTAAAAAGCGCGCGCAAAATCAGCCCAGATCGTAAGTCGAATCCATCGTAAGTCGAACTCATCGTAAAGCGGGGGTCTACATATTGTAAATATTTCTCAATAATTCATAAATATTTGGGGGAAGGGAGGTTTTTTCCAAAGTAGGAGTGAACATGGCAATTTTTGAGCTATTTCTGTAAACATGAATGACATATACATCGAAGAAATTAGTACTTTTTCTAAAATTCTCCAGCTGATTGTGGTTTTTTCATCGTAGTAAAGGAAAAATAGCATCACAGAATGGTGAAAAGTACTTCCGGGCTCTTGGAGTCAATTTGAAGGCGAAATCTGAGGAATCTGATTCATCTGAGTCGCGCAAGCTAACATCTAGCTCCACGTGAATCGTCATTTTTTCTGCCTTGGCGGATTCTGAGCGAACGTTCTGTTTAGGGTTGCCACCAGGGTGCGATTAAAATTCAGGAAATGAATGCGTCGCAATTTCATATAAACGAAATTAATACGTGTTTTTAGATATGAACAATTTGTCCAACTATTGTCATATAAACTAAAATAGACTTATGAAAATTGTTATTTTACATACTTTACATAATTTGACTGTCAATATATTCTGAAATGTGTGCATTATTTACTTAAGCATTTGAGGTAAATACCATAATTAATCAATAATTCTGTTTAGCATTACATCTTTTCTTAATATGCATATCTTTTAAGTATATAATCATGTTGTTGCCGACATGAAATATCTTTCAAATTATTCTGAATCATTAGAACTGCATCATTTCTAGTGGTGTAATGCACCTCTTATGTAGTGAGGTCTGTGATATGAACCCAGAAATTAGCGGATATGTGACATAATTGTAGGATTAAGGGAAGCGGAATTTCGTATCAGCTAGTACTTCAAAAAGTGAGGATATTAGCCACTTCTTTACGTGCCAAAATTAAGGATTATCCCGATTTTCAGGAAGTATTGCGACCCTAGTACGGTGTAAGTGACAAAGTCTTGAGGATCGCACGGAGGGAATATTCCATATTGATAGAGAAAGCAATTGCAGTTATTGACTAAAATGATATACATGAGACCACCAGTTTTGACGTTTCACATAATTTTCAAGTAATGACGTAAATCATGGAAACAATTTGTTCAATTAATGCCATCTTTAAGTAAAGAACTCCCTTCTATGTCTTTGTCAGTAAGATCTGAGGAATCTCCCATTTCTAGTGTCAGCATAGTACAGCGTTAAGCATTATCATGCACTCAACTTCAGCGACGACACCGTCTTTACATACTCGTGATTTGTTCGTACTAATTGGCCATTACTCAATAACTTGCGAGAATGGGATCGATGTCCAGTCAAATATTTTTCCTAGAGGTCTCCGATCTCCCGAGTCACACATGCATTATTTTAGGTACTACACCAACCTTGGGGCATTGGGGAGAACGCAGAGATGAGAAACTCACCGATTCACAGCACTCCAGGTCCAGGAGGAAGACGGCGCACTTTTCACACCTCAGCAGGTCCCGGGCCTCGCGCATAATCTTCGTCACGAGACATTCCAAGTTGTTCTGTTCCTCGAAGATGCTCCGGGCGAGGTGCAGCAGGATCTGTGACAAAAGATTGGTGATTAGCGTGCTTTTGGCAAGTCTTCAGGAGGAGCCCGCGCGTCGAAGTACTTTTTTCTTAAGATGTTCAAAATTTGCTGTAATGAGTAAAATTAGGCTTAGTGTTGCCTTTAATATATTTTTAAATCTATTGTAAATACTCCTTCGAGTAAAATCGTATGGGACAAAGCATTACACGAAGCTTTTACCTCATAATGAAAGCCAGTGGTTATGCTGACTCCAGCCTCCATTGTATTTCGGCAGGATCAGATTTAATGATTTTGGAACGAACTGAGGGAAGGGTGTAATCATCTTCAGGGTCAAAACATTTAGTAATGCATATTTAAAAAACTAGATTTGGTAAACAAGGTAAAAAGCAGAAGTTTCCTTATGCAACGTTGCCACATTCATCACAATACGTGGGTTATGTGTCCCGACTAAAACCGGAAGGCAGTTATTCAAACCTAACTACTCGAGTTATATGACCGATTACCCAAGTTTAAAAAAAATATATTAGGTGTCTTAATATATGCTATGGAGAAAACCCGGGAAAATGAAGAGATTTGACGATTATCTTCGCGGAACTCTGCGATCAGAAGCATTTATCCTCGCTTAAGTTGAATTTATGCGACACATGTTTCGAGAAATGACAGTAATCAGTCAAACTTGTATCGGTTAAATATGTATACTAAATATGTAATAGTATGCTTAATACATGCTATACAAGTTTTTGAACAATATTATTTGGGCAGATATTGAGATAAAAATTTATGAGAAGAGATGCCATCGCACTGCCATTAAGACAATGTATTTCAGCATCAAAATTCATCATTTTTTAAAGCAATATATCTTCGTTAAATGACCTATGACCTGGTAATATTTTTACAACTTCCGATAGTATAAGTTTTACTTTACAATATATGTTTAAATAATGGTAGGTTGTCGGCCATGCTTCAAGTAAAGGTGGCGGCCTTAAGATGGCGGATGGTATTTTAATAGTATTGGTTCCAGTTTACGAAAACAATACTGCCGAGCTTAGCGTATAGTTATAGAAATCATTACTTTTGGAAACAAAACTGTCGTTAGCACTTTATAAACATTAGCTGAAAAAATATAATATATATGAAAATCCCCGGCCCCGGTGGCGGCGGGGTAAAGTCCTCGCATGCTAACCCGAGGGTCGCGGGTTCGAGTCCCGCCTGGGTAGAATATTTTCTGCCCAGGGCATGTGTGTTTGTGTCTCGTCCGTTGTTACTGTTATCAACCCGACGTAAATTGGCACATTGTGCTGTATTCGGTATAGTGAAGATAAATAAAATAAATAAATAAATAAATACTTGATTCTAAACTATAACAGGGAAATTTCCCTTCCCCCGAAATTCTTTCCCGCCTCCGATATCGTGGTCACTAAAAACCGTCTCGAATCTTCTGAGTTACTATATATCAGACAATACACTTTGAACAGGTGATTGAGAGGATGTTATTCATGTCCTATACAGTACGATCAATATTTTCTCCCCACTCCCATTGAATATCAAATGGGTGCCATTATTAAATAATTTATAATCTTCTGAAAAAATACATTCCAAGTATATTAATGAACAAACAAAATAGGAGAATGAGACAAACGTGATTGTATGTACTTGATAAGTATCATTATCTCGCTAAGAGTATTTAAGAATAAAAAAAAATAGATTCCGGCAAACATTTTTGGGATTTATTTAAGTCTGCACGATGGTGAAAGAGATTGTCAAACGTATTTTATTCACACTTTTTCAGTTTTCTTTAACCGATACAAGTTTTGACTGATTACTGTCATTTCTCAGGTGGCCGTCGAAACATGTGTCGCATAAATTCAACTTAAGCGAGGATAAATGCTTCTGATCGCAGAGTTCCGCGAAGATAATCGTCAAATCTCTTCATTTTCCCGGGTTTTCTCCATGTCATTTCGTTGCCTGGTGATAACAGTTTCTCTCGCACTCCTGACGGCGTCTACCAGCCAAAGACGATGATGAATGATGAAGATGCTCGCGTCTCCGACCAGAATAAGCCGGGAAAAGTTGTCTGTTTTCACCAAACAACGAGAAAGGCAAGTTTTCCAACAAGCCAAACGACACATGACAAGACATATACATCTACGTAACACCCGGTAAGCAACCCTCAACCAAGAGGAACCACCCAAGCAACCAACCAAACCAAGAGGACGTGTAGCAGGGGATGTCAATGTAGTCGCAGCGCTAATCGTGTTCAGATTGGAGTACACATTTTTACAACTTTTCAAGAGAGTCCAAGAAATTCTTGGAGTACAATTCACTTTCTCACATCTGTTGACTCGGTAGAAACAAGCATAGACGTAGTGCTATGAATGATACGAGAGTGATTTTTTTTAACTTTCACATTACTTAAAGAATGTTAATGGATTGGGTTTACGGCGCCAACAATTAATTGAAAATGTAAGCGGAAATCATACGCAAATAGGTGTTTGTTACTCAGCATGGTACCTTAATATTTGTAAGCCTTCTTAAAAGAATATGAAATTAGTCTAATAAGAGTATGATCTAATGAGATATGAGTCAAAGCAGCATATTCAAATTTCAACCGGTTTGGTTGTTACGACGTTTCGTACCTTTTCATTTGAACACCCCTCGTATTTGTCTTGAAAATGATGCGACAGACGTCGAAACCGGTAGACAGCATTAAAAACATAGTGGAACTGTGTATCATTTTTTTATGAGTTACCTTCTCGGGATATACTAGAGGGATACAGGTCTCTGAGTGTGTAGAAAATCGGGAGGAGATTCTCTGACATTCAGCAAAACCTACCTTTACCGGTAGAATTATTTTGTAAAAAAAATCCTCGCCGTTCCACAACGTAACGCCGCAATCAATTGATTTGATTAATATGACATGCATTATTTCGCGTTCCTAAGAAAATCTGTGCGTATGTAATCGAATTATTTCGAAATATATGTAGAGAACCATAAGGTTACGTGATAAAATGGCAATAAATTTACAAGAAACCAAATCGGTAACTTGCGATTTTTTCACATTTTTACATAACTATTAGTGATTAGTACCGGGATGCAAGGGTTCGTGCAAATCTGTACAAAAACCAAAATCGCTCCAACCTCCTTAGGGAAACCAGCCAAAATAAAGGGAGGGAATGGACAAAGGAAGGGAGAGAGGACGAAAGGGAATGCCATGTGAACAGTGTGTCTTATGTCTGTGTTACGCCATGTTTATGATCGTGAACATATGGTGCACGGAACAAATGAAGCCTTGGGCCTATCATTTGGGCAGTTTCGGAGAGCTTGACAACTGAATAGATTCAGTGTGTAAATGATGTTACCTCAAAGCCGATATGGTCGAACTTAAACATGATCAGAGAAGAAGTCTAAGCAGTATACGACTGATAACATCTCCGTAATTTTCTCAGTACAACTGCGAGAAGATCCTCAGGAGATTTTGAAATAGATCTATAATGGTCGGATACAGCATGGATAATGATTGATAATTCCATTTTCTGTGAAGGTACCTAGAGGATAGTCGCCGATGGGCAAGCGAGAGAAGTCCGAGGAGGTGGTACGGGGGGGAGGTGGAAAGGGGCGAGTGGTGGGGGGGCCTCTTTCAGGACCACCTCCTTCTCCTCGGCTATCGATCGATAAGGAGCTCAGGAGGGGGAGGGAGAGAGACACACGCGGGTGGGCAGAGAAGCGGGCTGTCGCCGAACGGGAGGCTGCATCATTTCCCTCTTGTCTCTGCCGCGGAGGCGAGGGTGGCCCAAAAAAGGGTGTCCCCTTTTCCACAGCATTCCTCCCCCGATCGGGGGGGGGGGGAACCTCGGGGGTGGGGAAGGGGGACTTGTAGTGCGTTGGTGTCGCATTGGATCGTATTAGCCCTGGTCCACGGCTGCTTCGAGCGTCGACTTCCGACGATGCAGTTCGTATTCAAACGCGAACGTCCGCGATTACTGCGGAATCAAGAAAAAAAGCGATGCTTCGAGCGTCACCTTCGGTCGCCAGTGCTCGACTTGGCCATAGAGAAGAGGCGTGCAGGTCGTAATACTACCGCACTCACTTTAATTTATTAAGCCTATGGACAGCGCGGGAAATGCGTTCGCTGTGATGTTCGAAACATTAAAGCAATTATTTATAGTTGTACTGCCATATGGCATTATGAGAGCCAAATTATTAGATTCTTGCGATATTGAGTGGAACTTATGCATGATGCAGAAATGAAAAAAATTGATGTCACCTGATGATGATGTAAAAACATCGAAAACTAGGTCGCAGAAAAATTTATTTCTGCGGATAGTTGCAATTTTTTAATGCAGAACCAATTTATTTAAATTAAACATTTTTACGATGTGAGAAACCATTAGCGTAATTTTATCACGGAATTTTATTATTATTTACTTGAAGGTTGTGTTACCTAGCCTTCTATGACGAACCACATCCTTGACTGCCCTGCTTCGCTCGCTCAGCCGCCACACGTCCTCGTTGAGAAAAATCTTTTAAAGTACTAAACAATGCTTTATACAAGTAAGTTTCTAAATAAAACATAAAGAAGGTATAAAAAATAAAAATTGAAATCCCTCTTATAAATTGGAACCTGCGTGGAGTTTCCTTTCTTATGGCAATATTTTGGGTTTCGTAAATCCATCTTTCTTGTCATTTTAGTAAAAAGTATTTAGTCTGCAGGCGACAAAGAGTGCGCTCCAGTCACGTATCTGTGCCATTGTGTTCTCATCTTTTTAGCGCATGGCGTGTTCCTGCGATATTTGACGCCATACGAGCAGAGCAGATTGAAACAGATCATATCTGTAGTTTTCATTTGTTAGCCCGAACGTTAGATGACGAAACTTATGATAGCGGGAAAATTCGTAGGAATAGAAACAGGAGTATCTCAATGTCTTAGGTAATTGTAATTACTTGAAAAAATAATTATTAATTCGTAATTTAATCTATAAAGGACACGTTTTGTACACTTTCTAATGAAAAATGACCATCCGCCATTCTGTGTAGATTGTTTCAACCGTATAATTAAATTTCCGCTCATGGGCTGCCATCTGCATCAATTAGCCCTAACCTGTGAAAGGTGATTGGAAAGCACCCGATATCGATTTCTCCATTGATTTCTCTATGGGTATTACTCCGTAAATTTTTTCAAACAATGGGACGGGTTGCTGAGATTACAATTTTTCTTAGGAAAGCTGATTTTTAGGAAATTTTGGAATATTTTTTTCAACTTCATAATTTTCGAATAGAAAATATTTGATGGTTAAAAGAAAAACTTACGTTTAGTTTGTCCTTATAATGCCTCTCTCCCCTGCGACCATTGTTACGTATTTGAATTTTCTTTGTCAAACAAATCCTTCAAGTGATACAATATAAACTTTTTCTTTTTCAGCGCGCTTCAGCTTAAGCTTTTCAGCGTAAATTTCCTACGAAAGCAGATGAAAATTATCGGGAGTCAAATCTGAAACTAATACATTTTTAGCACAGTGGTGACATTTAATTATGTTCAAAGTTTCAAAATTAACTTTCGACTCTTGAAATAATTGGGCGGTGCATACGGACGATGCATTGGAACAACAGTTTTTGGCAGTTATATTCAATTATAACGTTGGATTAAATACCAACATCGAGGAGAAAGAACAAGGATGGAAGAGGTTGAGCAAATTACGAGGTACGCTAAAATAAAGACTAAGAATGAATAAATAAAGTAGCTTGGAGGAGAATGAAGTAGAGAGCTGCAGCTAACCAATGCTTAGCCGTGGCTGAAGCATGCATGCATCTCCAAGCATGCTTGGCGCGAGCTTGATGCAATGGCGACAAAGAGGAAATATCCCAGCCCCCTAAGCAAGCCTGCTGAGTATCTTGCTGTGTGCTAGTGCTGAGGCTTGATGCTTTGGGATACCGGCTTCGATATTCGGACAGGCTTCGGAGAAGAGAAAGTTCGCTCAAGGTCAACAGCGGGCTGCTGAAGCATGCTTTGTCTCCGCCAAGCTACCACGTCGACCACGGCTTCTGTATTAATGACCATTCTGATGTTGATGACAACACGATTTCGGTGGTGTTCATTAAATAACTTTTTGAAAATTGAAATTACTAAACGCGGAATTACTAAATATAGTAGGAGTATGGATGCCCAGTGACAAGAATGCCAAATTACACTACACGTCTACCACACACTCGCACCCAAAGTAAATTCTTGCCTGCCGACACTTGCTTGGGGAATTGTAGATTCTCTTCCATACTCATATTTGAATTTAACACATAGTTGTAGGTTTCATTAACTAATATGATGGATACAGCTTGGATATGGTGATTTATGAATCATTCCTATTGTGGTAGGTGCAGATCGGACATTTTATGGTGATCCTACGCATATCGGTATTGAAAAACTTATCTTTGTAATAGCATGAAGTGAACGAGTAAAAAAAAAGAAAATATATCTCTAGTGCACGCAAAAAAAACAGCTCGTTCATAAAACATATTCTCGGTTTTTGCAATCGTGCATCTGTTCTTGCTTATGATTGCGCAGTAAAATTCCACGCCTACAGAGGCCTTTATATGCTAATGGATGTAAATCGGTATGCTCGTTGCTCTAGAACGGCGACTAGAAACGCGTGGAGATTTTAAGCCCGGCAGAGGAATACATAGAGACATATACGGAGCAATCACATTGAATCCGGTCGTGGATGGCCCTAGAGGGGATTTCACGGGAAGACCCTCCCGATTTTTTTTCCTTCGGTGAGACCCCTAGGGTGAGATGCGGTCGGAGGGGGGGATCGGGGCGGGGGCGTTGAAGCGTGGGAGGGATCGCAAATCCTTCCCCCTCCCACCCATCCCCACCTCACAACCCCCAGGAAGCATCCCCTCTCATCCTCAAGATTGGACCCGAAAGGAGCATTTTTGGGAGGAAGGACTTTCCTTCTCTCTCTCCACTCCCCAATCACTGTAAGCCTCCCCATGAGAAAGTAGTTGGGGGTCGAGGGGCGGGAGGGGGTGCGTTACACCCTCCTTGATCCTCCCCCATGTCGTGTGGGGACTCCGGGGGGAGAGAGAGAGAGGGTTTCCGAGAAATATGAAAATTCCGCAAAATGTAGATTCCGAAGACCCCCGTTCCCCCAATCCCCATGGGGACCGAAAGTGTCCCGCCGAATTGAAGTGGGGATCCATCCTCGAAATCCTCTCTTCCTATGGTTCAGTTCCCTTGAAATGGGCCGGTGTTCTGGAAGAGAGTTTGGATGGACTCGGGAAGTTATTAAGTTATTGGTTTTCCACGGCGGGAGAGGGGAGTGGGGGGGGGGACCTCGTTTGGTGTCGAATGCATATTCCCGCCTCGTAATTACGGAGACAAAATCCCTCCACTCCGAGATATAATCAATACGAGGACTCATTTTGAACGCCATAGGCGCCAATCTCTAAATCTCAACGCCAAAGTAATTCCACCAATATACCTACTATTTAAGTTCTCGGACACTTCCTCCTCGTAATTTACTCCATCATGGGGTCATCTGCAAAGTTTCTCCCTCAAATTGTTCGCTTTGTTCTGGACCACAGGGCCGCAAACTTTGCCGACTGAAGAGACAAAATCGTCCAACAAAAATCCCAAAAGTATTCCAGAGTCATTAATTGTTTTGCATATTAGGAAAATTGGATGCAATGTTCTAACAAACTATGGTACTTTATATGATTATTTAATGAGAAAAAAATCACCATTGTGTGAACTGGATTTCTTCAAAACTTGATTAATAAAACTATTATATTTTCATTTCCAACTTTAAAGCAACATTATGTGTTCCTCTCACACGCCGTCAGGTACCGATCCCTGGTGTACATCGAGTCTAAACTTGGTTCTTGAAATATCCTACCCAGTGATTTTTCTTTTCAGGACGTAAATTGTTAAACCATGATACACCACACGATACCACTTCTATTTTATGTTAACATCTATAAATTGTAATTATTATTTCTTATAATTAGACGATAAGAATCACCCAAAGAATTATCAACTTGAGATAGAAGAAAACGGAGGGCTTTATGGATGTGAAGTGGTTCATCATTGACTACAATTAACTTAAATACATTATATAATGTCCTTTGAACTCTCGGGAATATAAAAGGGAACAGAAACCATATGCCTCCATGTTTTGTGACCAATATTCCTTGATTTTCCTCTTCACCTCTCGTATCGAGATTTCTGTTTTGAGAACTGTTATTTTCATACTGGTATCATCTCTCCATTGCGAGAGACAGATCTCTTTCCTTTTTCCGTGGCGCAGCGTATCTAAGTATAGGTAGCTTGTTGTTCTTCATGGTTCCGCATCGGAGACGATTTGAGGCTACTGGAAGCTCAAGGTGTTCCTAGGAGGAACTAAACAATGTTTGAAGGATCTTTCCACGTATGCGTTGTACTTCATACTTCGTGGCCATAAAGGAGAACGGACTAGCGTTTTTGTTAATGGTGCGACGGTTGGTTCAAATGTGTCGGCATGGAGTTCCAGTGAAGAGAAATACATTGGGTCTGGAATGTGTGGATCGTGAAAATAGTTATGATTCAGTGGTGGTGGAATAATATGAAGGGTGTGTGTTTGGTTGGTTTTACGGAAGATAGAATTCAGACTATCAAATCACCAAATAGGTACGAGAAATAATAGGAAGTTTTTTTGCGAGAAATAGGAAAACTGAGTAAATTTGTCTTTCGATAGAATATAGGTATTTCTGTGTGTCTGCAAAAGACTGGGGCAGTCCAAGTGAGCGTGATAACGAGTACTTATCCGCGAGTAGAAAAGAGTGCTTCAGGTAAAGCCGATGAGAACTCGACGGGTAGTCTACGCCACTCGAAATTTTGCGCAGTAAAAAATATTACGCTGTGGTTAATTGCGTATGCTATGAAATTTGAAAATAATGCACCATATTAAATGTCGTTTTCTTCCAAGATAGGCACATCAACAACTTTAATTACTGCTGTTCAGTCAAGGTTACTGGCCTCGTTTTAATAATATCCTCAACACTGCCCTGTTATTGCACTTTCGTCCCTTCAGTTGAACTCATGTATTGCTTCATAAACTTTCTCATACGTAGAAACTACCTTGGGAAAAATCCTCCTGGCCTGGGAATATAGCCATGGACCTATGGCTTCCCCTACGACTACGAACCTAGATCAACCTTAGGGATGAATATCTACTTCACTTAAATCCTTCCAAAATTACTTTGGGTATGATGAAGCTGGGGTAACATGGTGATCTGTGCATTGGCCCGGAAAGCCAAAGGTCCGAAGTTTGATTCCCTAATTCCAGGATTTTTCCTAAGGCAGAGAGGCAGGGGCAACGTAGTTTCATCGACGATTACGGCAGAAGTGAAATATCTTCGCACGCCAATGTTCTTATGACTCCTATATCTCTCTCCGCTTCAGTTTCTTTCATTTCATTTACTCTAAACATTCCTTTCACACCACTCAATTCTCTATGATAAATCTACTAAATTAAACGATTCTCACCTATTATCTTGACATAGCCACACCGACTAAACAAGGTCCTTCTTTTAGATATAAATTGCAATGGCATCCAGGCCAAGTTCTTTCATCATTAACTATATTTCTAGCCTCCAAATTTTCCCGCTTAAACTTCTCAGATGCCCCATGTTCACAGCATTTAGCCTCCAGTATGATTGTTATGGCACACTGAAATTTCACTTATCCAAAAATAAAATAATTTACAGTATATTGGGGGAGAGGTACACTGACGTAAATGTCGATTTTTCCTTCCATACATATAGGACCTATTCTAGATATACTCCACATGTTACCTGCCACTCTCCTTCCTACGTTCGCGTGCCTTTCGATTTCTTCATCTAATTCCTCCCATTTTTCGCAAACATTCGGTCAATGGGCACAAAATCATACTTTTTCTGAAATGTTGAACAAATAACCTTCACCAAACAATCAATCTTTCAACTCTCCAAGTCGAGAAGAAAACAGCCGATCATTTAAACCTCAAGTGCCAACGTGACACCAAGTTCGCGACTACCAAAGTATTTACGAAAGTTATCTTGTTTAACACAATACAAGAATACAAAATCAAGGCAGTAAAGTGACCATTGATAGTACCTCAGTCTTAGTACATGAGTATTATGAGCAATGTGAGCATGAGAAAGACAATAAAATACGCTAATATTGAGCAATGTGGAAAAAGTATGAAAATGGAGCCACTTCTTCAGGGCGAACGCCATTAAATAGGTTTTTTTCGACAAACCTCACACTGCAGGTGAGGATGAAAAGGAATGAATTTGTCTGTACATCCGACGTAGTCTCGCCCGCAGATTTTTCTTGCATTCGCACGGCAGCAGCTTTTTTTTCCACTTGGAATACCTTTTTCCCTTCACCAAAAACACTGTCGAAAGCGAAAGTGCGGAAGAAGGCAAATCACCCTGCGGAATGGGTACGCACAAAGAGATGAAAGAAAAGGATGCAGGATTCGTGTGCGGGCTTCTTTTGTTATTTTTTTCGGACCGTTGGATGTCGGATGGGATGATCTAAGAGCACTCGGCAAACGACTGCCAGCGGGAAAGAGCGGAAAAGTATCTCCAGCCAGGCATGGCAAGCTGCCTGATGATGACACGCGAGATATCCCCTTCCTGTGGACTCGCGTCGCGTATCCCAAAGTTGTGAGAGAAAGACAAATGCTTAATAGATGTAAAACTGAATGAATTTAGGCGTCGCGTATCCCAAAGTTGTGAGAGAAAGACAAATGCTTAATAGATGTAAAACTGAATGAATTTAGGCTTACTTTAGGGTTTAAAGACAAGCATTTTAATTATATTTTTGCTGTTATATAGGAGCAAAATCTCCCCTAGTTGATCTATGATATTTTGCAGCGGCATTTTTTCCAATTATTTTGTGCACGCTGCACTAAAATTAAATTTTGTTAGCATATCCGCAAGGAAATTAGTTTGTTTTTAATTAAGCTGAAATGAACGTTTAAGCCGTTAATGAATCGTAGTGTGAATTGAAATGAATGGGGGTTTTCTGCTGAGCTCGCACGAGTGATACTTTACCTATTACAGTATATTTTAAGTTCTCTTCTACAACTCACATGCATTTTTTTTCATGGATTATCTATCTAACTAGCGATGTAATTGTGTAACTTAAATCCACAACGATATTTCATTGCGTATCGTTGATTATCATGTCTATTTTGTAAAAGAGAACGCGCCACAAGGTTACGAGGCCGATGTGATAAACCTGCTCCAAGGAGAAATTAAGGGATGGCAATTTTCTAATAAATGAACCCTCCAAATTTCTCGATTTTGATGTGTCTATAACACTGTCAGTATAACAGGCATGCTAATAGGCAAGTTGAATTTCCGATAGTGCTTACTGATGTGATGTATAGGAAGCTGCCCATGTAAAATATTATACCGGAGCAAACTTAAAAAAATTACAGCTAATAAATCCGCAGGGAGTTGTAAATTTTACGCTGTTCTCATGTCTGAAGCAAATAGAAAAATATTATAAATATCGTAAGAAAGCAGACGTAATGAAGAAGTAACAATATCTTCTTAAGATACTGGTGCGAGACGATCAGGATGTGGGTAAATGCTTCCCGAAGCAAGCGAGCTCGTCAACATTTTAGTTCGATGGGGTGAAGATGTATGTTAAGAGTGCGGACCTTACTGTTTTAGTCTGACATCAGGGAGTGGGGACAGGCTTTCTTTAAAGCCAACCCTTTTGATAACTTTACTTTCTTTAGTTGAGGGGTGAGTGGATTTAGCTGCAACTTATCTCATGTTACTCGTCACGAAAAAATAATGATGGCGATGTAACTTTCTTCGCGCTATTTTACTCATCTATTCCTGTCATCATAACATTCATTCCAGGGAGGAGAAATAGGAAGTTTTCGTGGTCTGGTAAATGACTGGGCAAGCCTGGATAAATCTTCGTGTGTGGACTTAGCAGAGGAAAGGATGAGATGGGCTCGAGAGCGAAGAAACGATGCTTTGCAAAAGAGAGAGGCGGTTACCTTATAAAAAAAATAAAGGATGAGCCGACGCCTTCCCTTTTCTATTTATAAATCCGCCTTCCTGAAAAGGTAAACCGAGCTCCATTTTAAGTATCCTCAACCTTGAATCCAAATTCATAAAAGTATTTTTAGGAACGCTTAAATGTTCCGCACCGTATACTCTTCTCCTTTCGCATCCACCCTTCCATATTGATTTACGAGATGACCAATGGCTCGCACCTGCTCGGGCCGCGCGTAAACATTGTGAAACGGCTCGCTTGAGCCAACGAAGGAGAGGACGGCCTGGTTGCGACGCCCCTTGAACAGGGAGAGAACAAAATAAGCGTCGCTTCCGTGGGAGCCGGTTATGCTGAACGGAAAGCGCCCTCGCACTCCTCCTCCGATGAACTTGCGTAAAAAATTGCCCGGACTTTTGAAGAAGCACCCTCCGCTTGCGAAGTGACTCCTCAGTATTCTGTAGGAACGCTGGTAACAAATAGAGAACATCTAGCTCTAAGTAATGCCCAGGGATCAACACAACTCTGTAAGTTTTACGCAGGTATAGCGATACCTTTATAAAAGAAGGCACTATTACTTATAGTGACTTCCTTCTATTTAACTGTTGTAATATTTTCAATTTCATCGGTGGTGAAACGCATTGTACAACCGGCTTCGTCGAATAGTCGACATCATCAGTAACTGATGATGACGCCTGATGTTACTGATGTTCAGTTACTGATGATGTAACTCATGAGTCGACTATTCGACGAAAAAGGTCAAACAATGAATATTCTACGTAAAACTTAAAAAGTTGTGTTAATTCCCCAGCGCTATGGAAAAGTTTTACAAAGTTAAGGCTGAAACTATTGAACTTGGCCAAAAGTAATTTTTTTCAAATGCCTTCATGGAGGACCGGGATAGTACATCAGAATCCTACACAAATTTTGATATTCCTACACACACTAAGGATATCTCATAGAATTCTGTAGAACCCTTGACAATTTAACAACATGGGATGTCACGCTAGCGCATAAAATTTAGCAGGTATGGCGATACCTTTATAAAAGAAGGCACGATTACTTACAGTTACTTCCTTCTATTTAACAGTTGTAATATTTTCATAATCATCGGTGGTGAATTTAAAAAAATCACCATAATTACATTCTTATCTTTAAGCATTTTACTGATACCATGGCTTTGTTCCCGAAAAGCTAATTTTGACCTTATATTATTTTTTCAATTGGCGCCGCTAATTACTAGCCTTTTAAAATGAAATTATCGATATATTTAATGCTATGCTGGTCTATTTTCACTTTTGGGCATAGATAGACAAGGGTTAATGTATAAAATTTAACGAAAATAAGGTTCTTGCCTATTTTTATTGGGAAAACCAGCAGGTATTTTTATCGAGCTATGCTGCGCGCCACGTCCGAGGTGGTTTACCGGACAGCCAAATCCAAATCCGCGTGCTGTTTTAATTTGCTTGTTTCTTGTATCCCATGCATTAACACGATTGCTTATTTACCTCCACATTAATTTGTCTCCTGCTCGTCCATGGTGAATGAATGAGGACCTGATTGGGAGCGAATAGAGCATGTTGCAAAGCAAATAGTTTTAAAAATCACGTAAATTTACTCACATGCATCAAGCCTCTTGAACGCATGCTTGTAGAAGTAACAGTAACACAATGAATATAATTTCCGAACAGCAATTGTTTTCCGAAATAACTTTGTTTCCGCCGCGCTGCCTGCGTGAGAAATATCACTTGAACCTTTTATCATTTATAATGATAAATATTGCGTTGTATTTCTATCTGAACTTACTGGTTTTGTCAAACTGAAGATGCCCTCCTACTTTTACTCCAACTCGCTTGTAAAGGTTATCCGTACACTATGGATTGACCCGTTAGCAAGTTGATTCCACAGCGCTCAAAAGGATTGGGATGCTAGGGGGCGACACAAGTACTACGTAAGGCACTAGGAGGGAGGGAGGGTGACAAGGGTTTGACGTGGGAAGGCGATTCAGCAATCTTCGAGGTCCATCGGTATTCCCAGAGAATCTTAGCAAATCATCGAGGGTCCAGCAAGTTTTCAATTTTGATGATAAATCTTCTTTTACCGCACAGCAAACAGCACAGTGTGTACTTCGCTAACAGTTGTCACTGTGTCTCTTTTTATCTTTTTAAGCGTTTTTTATGTCACTATTTAAATTTTTCGTGGCGCGGCGAATTACAGCCAATAACTAGCATAGTCTCGTCATATACTTATTTTGCGCACTATCAATTCTTGAAAACTACGAAAATATATAAATATCGAAAATATTTCACTTATTCCATGAAACTGGCCCTAAGAACGAAGTCTGCGTCCGCCACGAGTACGGTTAGATTTTCACACCCTGGGCCGACGTATAATTTCATGATGGCAGGCGGTAAACGATCATTTCATCACCGCACAACTGTAACAAAATCTCCCATATTTAGTTCTAATCGTCGCCATAGGTGGTCGAAATTACGCTGAACACCGTTCATTAAAAATGTAATATAGACGCATGCTTAGAAAAACCGATGACGTAAGTTACGTAGGAAAGGCACCGGTTGATGAGGACGTTGCGAGGCGTTCAAAGGATCTTCTGCTGTGTTGCATGGGTAAGGGGGAGCGATAATAAGTGAAAAAACTGTTTTACGTAATTATTAAACGGTCACTTTAAAACCCTCAATTTTTTCCACGCTGTCACTACTTGTATTTTCTTCATACTGCCGACCTGTTATTTTCCGGTGATAGGCGAGAGCTTAAAACCTGAGTAAATGAAGGGCCCCTCCGGGTTTCCTCTCCCGCATTAGCTTGTCAACCTTTGGATTTGCCTACTTTTGGGCTTTTACTTCTATTCTAACTGTACATTTTAATTGTTATCTTCTCTACATTTTGGATTTTAGAGATTTGAGCCATAAGTTTTTTTAAGCCTTTAAAGTGAATTATAAGCTGCAAAGTGGTAATACTGAAATTGAGAGAGCCTGTGTGGAAAAAAATGGAAGAATCCTTAAAAATATTTTTTCATTATTCGACGAAGGATATATTCATTTCTGCACTCACTCACGGCCCAGTGTAAAGTCGCCTGCATAAAACTCCTTATGGCGAGTCGGCGCTAGGAAACTGTTTTCTTTTCATCCTTTGTTTTGGTTTGTCACATTCCCTCAGCGAAGCATATCGTAACTACTCCATCTGGTTTGTACGAGGGCAACGTTAAAAACGCATATGGACTCCAAGCTAAAGCGTCTGAGAGAGGATATTATTCTCCCTTGGATGTTAAGAGCTTCCAGGAAAGAATGACGCAGGAAAGAGTTGGAGAAAATCAAGCAATACCGATGGACTGAAATCCATCACGCTCAGCAATTGTACATTTAGGTATGAACGCTTTAAGATCTTTCTACTCAGAGGGAATACATTATTTCAACACGAGATTGTGCCTCAAGAGCTTAATGAATGCAGAAATATTTTTAATGATGCAAGGGAACATTTTAAGATAACAATAATAAGCATTTACCAAAGTAATACGGAGGGGATGATAAATGTTTCTCACTTCTTACTATACAATTATAAATAAGTTTCTATGAGAAACATGACGAATTGAGGAACTAAAACGTCAATGATTCGCACCAAGGAAAATAATCTTGTCGTCTTATGCCAAACCTATTTCGACATCGTGAGTAGTACTTAAAAACTGGTGCCGAGTGATAGCATATTAATTAAACAACGAAAAGGGAGTCTGGGATAACAATGTTTCGTAAATAATTGCGTTTTGATAAAAAATTAATGGGCCAGAGATGAATAACTAATAACTATCAACGATGACAAGTAAAACGGTGATTATGTTGAGCGACTTAAAATATACGTAGCGCAATTTTCGGATTCGTTGACTTTGGGCATAGTTTTAAATCTTTTTACACTTTGCTATACAGCGTGATCAGAGTCGTGTATTTCATTTTAAAGAAAAAAATCGAAATAAAATCATCATCATTTAATATTACCTCCTACATTTACCTAATGATCACTCTAAAGTGAAATTTAATTTGCTAGGCGAGCAAATGATATTCCAATACATATATAAACTATAACTATAAAAACTGACATTAAGGGAAAAAATAACAAATATCGTGAATATTAAAGTGAACCGCATCATTAAGCTCAATTGGAAAAATTGTAAGAAAGATAAATAATATGCTTCGTTTTTCATTAAAATGATCTAAACGTGAATTTTTGGAAATTTTCAGTCATTTTCTTCTTCAGTTTCAAAGCAAATTCAGAATTTTTAATTTTACTTGAACGCTTTTGTCAAGGACTTAAAGAGTTTTACTAATTTTTTTCGAAAATGTTCGTACAACGGTCCTCACCCTTATGCGAGAGAACCAGAAACCAGAGATTTATAGATTTGAAAGGGTTCAGAATTTCGGAATTATAAACGGGAGGGATTCCTTCATTAGTGCTCGTGATCAGATCAAAGAGAAATAAAAAAAATTCCCTTGTTCAATTGGAGTCGCGCGTTTCTTGAATTCACGTAGCAAATTTTAGCATAACTTTTCGAAGGCTGGATGGTTAAAAAAGAGTCAAAACGTGTTTAGACGTTTTTGTTGTATTGGAAATATAGATCTATCTGACATAGGTCACATACCTTCGCCTTGAAAGATTCTGAATTTGAATGCCAGATGTTAAAATTGCCGTCACGAAATTCAATCGTTCGCCGAAATCCCATCAGCCAGCTTTTGGATTTTCGGAAGCAAAAATTAAGTTTAGTACCTCAAAGACCTCTAGATTCAATTCGGTTAACGGGGACGGGAGTTTCGACTCAAATTTTGGAGCTGAAGTTTTCTTTCACGGAACGACAAAATATGCGCCATACGTGTACCTCGAATAATTAATTGATTTTAATATCAGATTAATTTTAGCAGGATAGCACGCCCGGCGGAGGTCGGTCATCTGTAAATGAAATGCTATCGCAGTTGAACGTTTATATCTCCCCCGATTCTTTCCGAGTCAAGCTCAGCGATATTGGATTGACCTATTAACGGATTGAGCGTGGAAATTTAATTATTCCTTCTCGTGATGAGGGAAGCTATTAACTGTGGTTACATCCGTTGCAAGCCTCATTTTATCTAAACTTCTCTCCGTCTCTTATGATCAAGGTACTTTACCAATTTCCGTGTTTTTAATTCATGCGTAGCATTTCGAATAGACGAATAAAGAGTTTTGTTCTCGCATCCAATCAATAAACAACAGAAAATATAAAACTAACAAATGGACTAACTAACTATACGATATTGGGCATGGTATCCCTATATATGTACTACAGTTTATTAATGTTCAGAACTGAGATCAACTTCCCGTTCGTTACTACCTTGTTCCATTAAGCATCATCATAACTGCAATTCTTGTTTAAACACATTCATCATTGCACATTTCAAATTTTAGGCGTTTAAATTGCTACATTTCATGCTTTTGATGTTTGTGACAAGAAGTAGTTATTAATGTTGGTGGAGTTAAATTGATGGACCGCTAATACTCTAATATAAATAAAAGAACGTTCCAATCAATATTGGGCAACTTAATTTACAAATTACGGATGCACAGAGTTTTCGGGGATGACGTGCAGTGAAAATGTATCACTTGGTAACAGCCTTTTCTAGATCGTCTGCGTCATACAGCATACGCAATGAGAAGTTTAAGAATGTTTCTCAGCACACTAAGCGTTAAATCTCCTAACAAATCGTTCAGGAGTTACCAAAAACTTTGTTAGTTTTAAATAGAAAATTAATTGGACGACCGGTGCCGACGAAAAGTCAACATCATCACGTGGTTAAATCTGTTCGTCGATGTATCCCTCTTAGTTTATCGCTTCTGTCACACCTACAGATGAGGTAAGGCGTTATGAAAATATTCTGTGTCGCTCTGAAACACAACAGTTCTAAATTTTTCAAGCAAACTACGCCTAGCGAGCATCCTCTCTAAGGGCTCCCACCTTAATCCCTCTAAAAGTGGTGAAATGTTCGCTCGTAGCAGTTTCTAACGAAGCGTGGAGGTTTCCTTTATATTTTATTATTTTTTTTGTTAAATCTTTATGAACAGGATCCAAAATGCTTGCAGCGTATTCGAGGTGTGGCATAACTAGAGCGAAGTAGTATCTCACTTTTACATTTTCATCCGAGGACCTTCCAATTATACGCTATACAAAAATTCTGAACTGCGAAAAAATTTTTCCTTATTCCTTGCGACCACCATAATGTTGAGAAATGCTACTGGGCACTAATAAAAAGAAAAGCAAAAAAATCGGCTCACATCCCTTTGGCCCTAGACAGCTCAATTATTGGACAGTACAAAATGTTCAATTTATTCATCTGGATTGCACCTAAAGAATAATTTCGCTTTTGTCGTGTTTTAGCGCCTATAACTCACCTGGTTCCTTCGGTACTCGAGGACAGACATCTCGAACAGCTGTGCGTTCTGTATCCCGATGCCGCAGAAGGTGAGATAGCGCCGAAAGAGCTCCTCATCCTTGGCCGTGAACTCGTGCGACCCGTCTGTCTTGTTGATGATCTGCGCCACGCCTATGACCTCGTCCTCGCGATTGCAGATGGGCATGCACAGGATCAACTTGGTCATGTAACCCGTCCTCTCATCCATCTCGGGGTTGAACCGGGAGTCCTGCAATGGAAAGGCGGCATACAGATGCGAATCATTCGAAGCAGTGAAGATGGATTAAACTTCTGAGTGCTGTCGGCATTCATTCGAACCGTTGAGGTATATCCGGAGGGTTTTACGTCATCAAACTGGACGAACCTGACAATCGAAATAACAACCACATTGGTTACCCCTGTTCTTTCTTAACTTTTCTTTGGATAGCACGACAAAATAAACGAGTTAGCGGATGTAAAGCAAGAATATCTACCATCTGTTTGAAATGTAAGGCAAGTTACTCTTGAAACGTGCATTGGTAACTTAGTGCTACGGATTATATTCGATCTTACCCTAGTTTTTACCGAGAATATGGAATATTATCAATTTAAACAAATGAAAAGCATAGGTAAGGAGAATTCTTTTTGAAGAAGTAAATGCATGCCGATTTATAGTACGTTATGGATGGAAAACATCGTAAAATTGCAAAATAAGGGCTTCAGCCCGTGTGCGCTGAAGGAAAATTGGGGTTAACAAGATGGCGGACAAGTCAAGTCCATGTTACAGCTTTAAGCACTGGCTAAAATAGCTAGCGCCCTATCCTTCTATCTCAATGGCTAGAACCTTTCAGAAATGTAGAGGACTACTTATAAATAAAATGAAACTTTAATTTACTTTAAGCATCATACATTAACATAGTGATTATAATATTCCACATATTCAACGCAATGACTACATATGCAATTTTCAAAGAGTTATTACATGCATACTTAACCAACACGGCATTCCCATTCGGGGTGCGCAAAATTGAAGAATATAGTTATTGCCAGAGAAGATTTGGTACTTTCCCAGCAAATAATGTGTGTGACATTCTCTCGCGTTCCAAACGTGTTAAAAATTTCATTGCTGCCAAAGTTCCGACAAAAAACTCTTCCGTCTTCATTAATCATTACCCTGATGACGAAGGATGATCATTCTGCAGAAATACTGGCATCAGCCGTATATTTAACCCGGTGTGAAGCCTGAGAGAATTACACACTTGTTATATTGAATGGTTTGCGGCGTGACTTCGTGAAATTGCTTCATGTTGAAATGAATAACTTTGTAAATGTCACATAGGTGACTTTAATGACGACCAGTTTTGTCGCTGTGCGACATCATCAGGTCGCACAGCGACGAAACTGGTCGTCATTAAAGTCACCCGATGTGACATTTACAAAGTTATTCATTTCAACACACTTGTTATGGCTGTTTGGCCTAGAAGACGTCCTCTTCAAATAATTTATACTATAATCCCCAATATTAACAAACCTCTTTCATTTCTCATTAGCTCATGCATTCCTTCATTCGCGCTATCCACTTCTTATGACTCCTAATACCCCTCGTCCTATGATTCTTCCACGACAGTTACCCATGACTTTCGCGGTCATCGCATTCCACTCTCACCATTCACTCTAGAATAATATGACTTGTAACTAAACGTTTATCCCGAGGCCGTATTAGTAAGCCGTAATTTATTATGGTTAAAGAAAGTAGTAAAATAAGATAATCAACAAAAGAGATATAAGTTAATTGTACGAAATCAAGGACGCGTGAGTAAGATCAATATTTACCAAAACAGAGACTGATAACGCACAGTTAAAATCAATACTCAACAGAGAAAAAGTAAGGACGCGCTGGGAAAATAAACAGGCTACAGAAGGAAACTAGGAACGTAGGAACGCGCAAGGGAGAGTGAGAGTCGACCGTAGGAGAAGGACGCGGAAGGGGTGACCGTAAGAGATCTGGAGAGAAAGCGGCGTGCAAATAGAAGTATTCCAAAAGAAGGGATATTCATCGAAGTATCTTAGAAAGACCGCGGAAGTAGCGGCAGATATATTTTCAGCGAGTTCCGGTAGCGTAATGACGACACACCATCCCAGCCGACTGAGGAGGGACGGAGAAAGGATTGCTAACGCACGCAGACGCCAGAGATCCAGATTACGATAAAAGGAATATTTATTTATTTATCTTCACTATTTTGAATACAGACAATGGTGTACTTCGGGTGAATAACAGTAACAACGGACGAGACACAGACACTCATGTCCTGGGCAGATAATTGTATACCCAGGCTGGACTCGAACCCGCGCCCCTTGGGTTAGCAGGCGAGGACATTACCCCGCCGCCACCGGGGCCGAATAGTGAACAATAAATACCAACGTTAATTAAGGAACTTTTACGCTCAAATGGTTGTATATAATAAAGTAATCAGAGTGATTGGATC
This sequence comes from Ceriagrion tenellum, assembly GCA_963169105.1. Lineage (NCBI taxonomy): Eukaryota > Metazoa > Arthropoda > Insecta > Odonata > Coenagrionidae > Ceriagrion > Ceriagrion tenellum. Next base: position 83,884,721 of record OY720633.1, on the reverse strand, counting down.
TGTAAGAAAAGACTCATGAACAAATGTTGTAAATTACTAAAATGAGAGTATTCGTATTTAAAAGAAAAGACTCGCGAGCTTAGCTGATCATTCAAAAGATACTAATTCAAATTGTGAAATTGGAAAATTTACATGGCTGCATTTTTATATCGGACCCCATAGTTCTAAATCAAATCTTAGTTCATTTGTGTTTTAAAACTTGAACTATCTTATAATAAATGCGTTAGTTATTGTGTTGATCGCATGAGAAATGTTTTATTTGCCTATGTTTATATTACAATGAGTATGGATTCTTTTTAGCAAAGAGAGGGGGTGTTACAATCTGTTCACTTATTACACTCACCCATTCTCTCATCATGGCCAAACCAACAATGCACGCACCTTTCATACGTATTCATTACCGAATAGTATACTATTCGGTAATATCTTATATAATATTATATTATATATATAATTAAATAATATATAACAAAATAGCTATATAATAATAATAATAACTGTATACACATGGTACATGTACGAGCCGATATATTGGCCTACAGGGCAGAGTACACAAGAAACTTGAGCTGGAACATCAGCTCTTGGCGCATAGATGGTTGAGGGAAAGTGACAGGTGCGGGGTGGGGGGGGGAGGGAGAGAAAGGGATTTTTGGTGACGACCACAGCCGCGCTCGCCATTTTTGGCAAGGATTACCTCAAATTATGTAACTCTCCACATTTACCTCTCTCCCGCACTCTTTTTATTTAAACGGATTAACGGCTCTGGCACGCAGCATTGACATGCACCCCGGAGCCCAATGCAATTGGTGATGGATGGAGCGGGTAGGTAGACGGAAGCTGAGATGGTGATTGATATGCTTGGAAAAAAAATTACGTCCAGCTTATGAAATAGTTACGAATGACAAAGCGATGCCGATCAGTTTTTATATTTGGAAATAAATGATTGTCAGTGAAAAAGTAAAAAATTACTTATCAAATGCGGACATGCATAAAAAAACCTTGATCCAATAATCTTCCTGTAACATGTGTGTACACACGAATATATGAGTTATTAAAATTATGCTCGTTTGGGAGGAAAATAAGCCTAGAAATGAAATGTGGAGGCATTTTGAATGTCACTTAATGATGTGGATACAATATTTTCCAGAATTTTTCAATTCAATTATTCATGAAAATAAAATTATTTTTTTTAAATTGTAGATTAAAAGCCACCGGTTAATGAACAGGACAGGTTGTGATTTGCGCTCGTCAAAAGTACTGCTTTTATATTTTAATACTCATCTCATATTCTCATTTCCATAATTAGAGCCCATTTTTATTCAACTGCCATTGAAAAATTAAGTGGTACCATATTCACAAATTAGCACGTAGGGTATCAGGTTACTTTAATTTGGGTTATGCAAAAATGATTATTAAGAGCAATCAAAATTTAAACGCCGCCTAAAATTTTGCCATTTCGACTTTAAATCGGGTTGTTTACAAATTCTTTATTATTCATCAATACTCTTGCTCCGACACCTGTATTAGGTTGGAGATGACAATCAGAATTATAGTGTATATGTATGTTGCAATAAATATGCAATAATATGACAGTACATACATCGCTCTTTTTTTTCTGTGATCACATATGTCACGTTGAATAAATTTTCTCAATGTGACGTACTTGACTGCGTTACACATTTCTACTGATAATTTGACGAACACGAGAGCTCTACATATTAACTTTTGTGGAACAAGGAGCATCAATTATCACAATGTATGTACTTAATCAATCAGAAATTTATTCTTATTTTCCCTTTTAACGATCCGCTAATATATTAGGGGTTAAAATAATGCCATCTTAATTAGTCTCGATTTTGTGTCGCTGTAATTTTTGTATTAGCTAAACATCGGAGCTAAACCTTCGATTCTCTAAAGAGATGTATTTAATCACATAAATTATGAAATGCATTAAACTAGACAAGCAATGATGACTCATAGTGTTTGATAAGCCCTCAAGTCCAATCTTATTATCACCAATGGTGAACTTCGATGATATAAGGTTCCATTCCATGAAGAGATGTTTCAATTTACTTGTCCATTTGGAACGGACTTCAATGTGCTTTGAATTTATCCATATTACAGTGATCAAGGGCATGTCAACGATACATAGCAATTAATAACGTGATCCAGCCGAGGGAATTAACTGCCATAAAGCAAATATGGGTGTTTCAAATGGGTTAACTAAGTATCACGAAGATAAAATCTATCGAGAACACCAACAGGCAATACGCTCGAAAAAATCAAGTGTAATGAGTTAGCGCTTCTATACAATACAGGCATTATCCTATTAAGGAGTGGTTTTAAGTCTTATTACGTGCTGAATAGGAATTTTAATTCGGCCAAAGTTATCCGCGATAACTACCTCGACTGAATTCGTTAATGAGTAAAAAACTCTCAATCGAGAGTTACCCGATACCGATTTTGCGGAGCAAATATCCATGAGGATATGCAACATGCAATGCAATTGTGAATTGGTGGTTGCATAGTACTCCAGGATTAGAGAATTTCCCAACAGCATTTGCAAAACTGAAAGTTAGTTTTTCAGTTAAAACCGCGTTAAATATTATTGGCGGTACGCCTTTTTAGAATATATTAACCTAATTAATTGGAAAAGTTTCCTCTCTTGAAATCGAGCTTTCAACCTTCCCTAACAAGTGTCTCACAATGCGGGTAAAATATTGAAACATACATTTATCGAATACTTTGAATAAAACATCTATGAGGAAAGTTATTTCCATTCGTTTATTGATCATTTACTCTATGATTTTACATGGAGTTATACTTTAATGGCAGAATTTTAATTTTATTTCCTTCAGTGCGGAGTCTGACGGGAGATAGATGTAAGAGATGACATTTTTTCTAAACTTATTTTAGAATTGACTTTTGCCATATTTTTAGGCTAGTAAAACTGATGCACCCTTTCGGTCCCACCCTATTTGAATCTCAAGATATTTCGCTGAAATTCGTTTCACGTAACTACTTACGTCTTATAACATCGACAGTATTCAAGGAAATCAATTGCTATACATACATACGCTTTTATACATTTTATACATTTTTAAAGATTATGGACAGAAATGCATTTTATGTCATGTAAATGACAGCAATGTATGTATTTGTTATTTATAATAAATACTAATGCATAATAAACGATATGTGAGAAGGAGAACACATATTTTCAAATATTAAGTTAACTGCAAATTTTTTTAAAACGGGTTGCTTGTCAGCCAAAATTTTCAAAGTAGCTTCGGAATATGAAATGGAAATTTTTGCGCACAGCGCACTCTTTTGGGGAGAAATTTAACTAGACAGCTAGAAATATGTGCCAGGAAAGTGCCTCTGGATTTTTATTTCATTTACAAAAGGAGGGCTTAGGAACACAGGAAAATGATCGAGATCGAGAGGTACATAAATGTACCTCTGGTACTGAAAGGGTTAAGTAAAAGAAAATGTTTTCGGGTGTTTCTGAGATGGAGAAGTTTAATAAGGTTATTTTAAGATTTTTTAAACTAAAAAAGAAACAAACATCAAATTGAACGTAAGCAATTTTTATTTCCTCCTTTGTCTTCCAAAAAATTAATCCTTTTTATAAACTATACTCCATTGCATTGTTCATAATGCAATTAGAAGAAAACCCACAGTGAAAATTTTTGAATATGCATCAATAACACAATTTTACTCTCTAATAGTAAAACATTCTTGTTTATGGTGTTCTGCTACCCGTACAGCGGTTTTGAGCAAAATTGGATAACCTTAGGGATTATCGCTTGATGTGGAAGGACCATATACTATTAGGTTTGGCGGGTTAACGGTCATGTCTGTATGAAAATCATGAATAAGCGCAGAATGCGATGATTTCTCCATCTTTCGGGTATTCGCCGCGTTGCTTGTCATGATTGACGACAGTTTCGCCCGGATTCCACCAGGCGTCTTCAGGTCGAAGTGCCGCTGTCAGCGTTTTGGCCGTGCTTATATAGCTCCTCGAGCTCCCGCGCTGTGCTGTGATTGGTCGGTTTTGGGAAAAGTCTCTTCCATGTGTTTGTCAGGTGGTATCCATCGTCCCTATTGAAATTTCCAGGCGTTTTTGCAATTTCAATTGATTCTCTTATCAGCCTGGGATAATATCTTTTTTCTTTTGCAATTATCCTAGCTTTGTCGAAAAGAATATCGTGTCCGGGTTCACTCCAAGCATGCTCGGCGACTGCTGACTGGCTAAATTTCTTATTGAGGGTCGCCCTCTTGTGCTCCTGCAGGCGGATCTTCATGGACCTGCATGTCTCGCCGATATATGATTTCCCGCATGAGCAAGGGATGCGGTATATCCCTTCATGGAGATTCGGCGGTATCTTGTCCTTTGGCCTTGGAATGATTTGGCTTATTTTGGATACGCAGTTGAATCTCGTGACAATATCCTTCTTCTTCAGGACTCTGGAGATCTTCTCGCTTGTGCCGGCGATGTATGGTATGATGGCATGAGATGCGGACTTCTCGGGTTGTCGTTCCTCCTGGTCTAGCGTCTGGTGGCGTTTTTCTATAATGGCGGCCCTTTTGAGGACCATTTCTTTCTTGTACCCATTCATCTTCAGGGATGTCACGAGGTGTTCCTTTTCCTTTGTCAAAGATTCTGCATCCGATAGTTTGTAAGCGCGATGCAGGAGAGTCGCCATCAGTGAAGCCTTCTGAGATGGATGATGGTGTGACTCGGCGTTTAGGTAGCGGTCAGTATGCGTGGCCTTCCTGTGTACTGCATGGCCGAGACTCCCATCGATCCTCTTCTTCACCATCACGTCCAAAAACGGGATTTGGTTGTTTCTCTCCGTCTCCATCGTGAATTGTATCGCTGGATGCTGTGAGTTGAGGTGCTCCAAGAAGATCTGCAATTCCTCAGGTCCATGGGGCCAAATTACAAAGGTGTCGTCCACGTATCTTAACCACAAACTGGGCTTCTTCCCGTGGGATCCAATCGCCATTTGTTCGAACCTTTCCATGTATATTTCTGCTATCACTGGGGAGAGGGGCGAGCCCATAGCCGCTCCTTCGCGTTGCTCGAAGAAACTCCCGTTCCAAAGGAAGTAGGCGCTCCGTAGGCAATACTCAATGAGTTGTGGATAATCCTCCGGTATTCCAGATGTTGTGAGCTCCTTTATGATATCTAAGGATTCCTGAATTGGAATGTTGGTGAATAAGGATGTAACATCGAAGCTCACTAAGATGTCATTGGAGGAGACGGTGATCTTCTTCAACATTTCGACGAAATGGGTGGAGTCTCTCACAAACGACGAGGTTTTTCCGACGTAAGGCTGGAGTGACTGTGCCAGGTATTTCGACAGCCGATAGGTGGGTCCGTCTATTTGGCTGACTATCGGTCTGAGAGGGACTCCTTCTTTGTGGACTTTAGGCAATCCATACAGTCTTGGTGGCTTGGCGGCCGATGGGAACAAGCGTTTTTGCTCTTCCCGTGGGATTGACGACTTCTTGATCAGTTCCCGGGTGTTCCTCTCCGTTTTTGCAGTAGGATCAGATCGTAGTTTCCTGTATGTTGAGTCTTCCAGCATCCGGGAAATCTTGCTGTCGTACTCCTCCTTCTTCATGAGGACAGTTGAGTTTCCCTTGTCCGCCGGGAGAATGACAATGTTCTTGTTCCTGCGAAGATCTGCTAAGGCTCTTCTTTCGGCTCCCGTGATGTTCGTTTTGGGTGGCCGTGAGTTTCGGAGAATACGGGCAACATCTTCTCTGACCTCATCAGCGTCTCCCTTTGGAAGCTTCCGTATGGCGTGCTCCACTTCTGTTACGATTTCTTCCTTAGGTATTTTCGTGGGTGCGATGGCGAAATTCAGTCCTTTTGACAAGACTGAGATGTCAGCTTTGGTCAGTTCTGAGTCCGTCAAGTTGATGACTGCGAGGCCCTTCTCAGGGCCATCATCCAAGCTGGTAGGATGTTGCCGATTGGATAATTTCTCAAATTTCTTTATCTGCGTCTCCCTCAAGGCTACTCCAGTGTTGCGGGATGAGTCGTGGGTTATTTTGTCGATCGTGTCCCAGTCAGTAGCGTTGAGAGTGGCACCCAGTTCCAAGTGAATGCGCAGAAGTTCTTCCGAGCACAGGTGGAGGGAGTAGCGTGTGTGTCGTACCCGTTCCCTGAGTAGTGCCTCGCTAGTTCGGCGAAGAATTCTTCTGGCCGCTCTCGTATCGATGTGATGTTTTACTTCAACACAGCAAGGTAGAGTGTTGGTGTCTCGACAGCGTTGGAGGAAGGCCAAGGAGGAGAGGAGCCTCCCCTTCTTCTTGCGCAGCTTCTCAAATCTCCGTATTTTCCTGTGTATATCCTCCCCGTAGAGGCGTACAATGTACAACATTGTACAACATTGTACGCCTCTACGGGGAGGATATACACAGGAAAATACGGAGATTTGAGAAGCTGCGCAAGAAGAAGGGGAGGCTCCTCTCCTCCTTGGCCTTCCTCCAACGCTGTCGAGACACCAACACTCTACCTTGCTGTGTTGAAGTAAAACATCACATCGATACGAGAGCGGCCAGAAGAATTCTTCGCCGAACTAGCGAGGCACTACTCAGGGAACGGGTACGACACACACGCTACTCCCTCCACCTGTGCTCGGAAGAACTTCTGCGCATTCACTTGGAACTGGGTGCCACTCTCAACGCTACTGACTGGGACACGATCGACAAAATAACCCACGACTCATCCCGCAACACTGGAGTAGCCTTGAGGGAGACGCAGATAAAGAAATTTGAGAAATTATCCAATCGGCAACATCCTACCAGCTTGGATGATGGCCCTGAGAAGGGCCTCGCAGTCATCAACTTGACGGACTCAGAACTGACCAAAGCTGACATCTCAGTCTTGTCAAAAGGACTGAATTTCGCCATCGCACCCACGAAAATACCTAAGGAAGAAATCGTAACAGAAGTGGAGCACGCCATACGGAAGCTTCCAAAGGGAGACGCTGATGAGGTCAGAGAAGATGTTGCCCGTATTCTCCGAAACTCACGGCCACCCAAAACGAACATCACGGGAGCCGAAAGAAGAGCCTTAGCAGATCTTCGCAGGAACAAGAACATTGTCATTCTCCCGGCGGACAAGGGAAACTCAACTGTCCTCATGAAGAAGGAGGAGTACGACAGCAAGATTTCCCGGATGCTGGAAGACTCAACATACAGGAAACTACGATCTGATCCTACTGCAAAAACGGAGAGGAACACCCGGGAACTGATCAAGAAGTCGTCAATCCCACGGGAAGAGCAAAAACGCTTGTTCCCATCGGCCGCCAAGCCACCAAGACTGTATGGATTGCCTAAAGTCCACAAAGAAGGAGTCCCTCTCAGACCGATAGTCAGCCAAATAGACGGACCCACCTATCGGCTGTCGAAATACCTGGCACAGTCACTCCAGCCTTACGTCGGAAAAACCTCGTCGTTTGTGAGAGACTCCACCCATTTCGTCGAAATGTTGAAGAAGATCACCGTCTCCTCCAATGACATCTTAGTGAGCTTCGATGTTACATCCTTATTCACCAACATTCCAATTCAGGAATCCTTAGATATCATAAAGGAGCTCACAACATCTGGAATACCGGAGGATTATCCACAACTCATTGAGTATTGCCTACGGAGCGCCTACTTCCTTTGGAACGGGAGTTTCTTCGAGCAACGCGAAGGAGCGGCTATGGGCTCGCCCCTCTCCCCAGTGATAGCAGAAATATACATGGAAAGGTTCGAACAAATGGCGATTGGATCCCACGGGAAGAAGCCCAGTTTGTGGTTAAGATACGTGGACGACACCTTTGTAATTTGGCCCCATGGACCTGAGGAATTGCAGATCTTCTTGGAGCACCTCAACTCACAGCATCCAGCGATACAATTCACGATGGAGACGGAGAGAAACAACCAAATCCCGTTTTTGGACGTGATGGTGAAGAAGAGGATCGATGGGAGTCTCGGCCATGCAGTACACAGGAAGGCCACGCATACTGACCGCTACCTAAACGCCGAGTCACACCATCATCCATCTCAGAAGGCTTCACTGATGGCGACTCTCCTGCATCGCGCTTACAAACTATCGGATGCAGAATCTTTGACAAAGGAAAAGGAACACCTCGTGACATCCCTGAAGATGAATGGGTACAAGAAAGAAATGGTCCTCAAAAGGGCCGCCATTATAGAAAAACGCCACCAGACGCTAGACCAGGAGGAACGACAACCCGAGAAGTCCGCATCTCATGCCATCATACCATACATCGCCGGCACAAGCGAGAAGATCTCCAGAGTCCTGAAGAAGAAGGATATTGTCACGAGATTCAACTGCGTATCCAAAATAAGCCAAATCATTCCAAGGCCAAAGGACAAGATACCGCCGAATCTCCATGAAGGGATATACCGCATCCCTTGCTCATGCGGGAAATCATATATCGGCGAGACATGCAGGTCCATGAAGATCCGCCTGCAGGAGCACAAGAGGGCGACCCTCAATAAGAAATTTAGCCAGTCAGCAGTCGCCGAGCATGCTTGGAGTGAACCCGGACACGATATTCTTTTCGACAAAGCTAGGATAATTGCAAAAGAAAAAAGATATTATCCCAGGCTGATAAGAGAATCAATTGAAATTGCAAAAACGCCTGGAAATTTCAATAGGGACGATGGATACCACCTGACAAACACATGGAAGAGACTTTTCCCAAAACCGACCAATCACAGCACAGCGCGGGAGCTCGAGGAGCTATATAAGCACGGCCAAAACGCTGACAGCGGCACTTCGACCTGAAGACGCCTGGTGGAATCCGGGCGAAACTGTCGTCAATCATGACAAGCAACGCGGCGAATACCCGAAAGATGGAGAAATCATCGCATTCAAAACGTCGCGGGAAACTACGAGACAACATAATAAGCGCAGAAGATGAAAATAATGGGAGTTTTGGACTGCATAAGGAGGGTTGGTTAATATATAAAAGGAATTTTATAGAAAGTAGCATAGCGTAAACGAATATTAGTCTCAGAATGTCTGTGGAGTATACCCCCTTGGTGATAACAAAAATAAATATTTCTGACCAGGATTACTCTCACATTTTTGTTTGTTTACAAGACGATTGTATTAACTGTACTAAATATATAAAAAAATGAACTCTTCAAGTCAGGAATTTTTCTAGGTCAAACGAACAAGCTGTAATGAGGCATGTAGCAGACCAAAGAAACACATGCATCAAAGAATACGCTAGGAGTTAAAAAATAAGGACGTCTCCTTACTCTTTGCAAAGTACTTTTTCGACCATCAACCCGAGTTGGTTACCGGAAATTTAAGCGTTTTCTTTGAAGGTTTCAAATTGGACGCCCTTAAGGGATTGGAAATCACAAGGTACACCGCAGACCCCTGAAATGGGAAATTATTTCTGTACCCGTTTTCACACTAGTTTTCAACAAGAAATGTTTTAAGAAAAACAAAGTTTCTCACACTTCCAACATCTCATATACTAAACTCTGTTTTTTTAAAACTTCCCTAATTGTTTTCCTAACCACGTCTGCAAACAACAATAACAAAATTACACATTTTACATATAACTGAGCTTGTCCAACAAATGAATCGTTTATGTTTATCCAGTTAAAGATTAATTATGGATAATGAATTCTAGGTGCTGCTACTTCATTTACGGTCGTTTCTTAAATATTAGTTTTCGATTTATAATAGCGTCCAAGAAATCAGTGATTAATATTCGTTGTACTACTTCATCAAAAATCTACTCTATAATGGCTATCCTTAACAGGGTTTTGACGACATTTTATAAAATCGCGGTTTTAAAAAATGCGCGGTAAAAATAAGAAAAAAAATGTGGAATAGTAAAAGAGGATTTGCATTCATCATATCGACCTCCATTATGAATGGGATGAGTTAATCGAGTTAAGGTCAGAACAATCAACCATAACTATACTTTACCACAACGTTTCGGAACGTACTTTATTCCATCTTCAGGGCTAAAAAATATATATACTGAATGTCAATAACAACAACGACCACATACTAACAGATACATCTAAACCTTGTCATCAAAAACATATTACCACGTTAATTACCAAAATCAAAAACATTAAATATCACATCACAAAGTACACCAAGTGACAATATTTCGGACCTCACCTCATAAGCGTTCTTGATGTTCACCCCTTGCTTCGTCTGCGCCACGATCCCAGCTATTCCGACCCCGAAAGGTATTCTGTAAGGACAGTGCTGTCTGGCTCTCCTCAGCGCGTCATCCAGCGGCGTGTCGACGCTGACGTCGAAGAGTTTGGCGGCCAGCGAGCGCGCGCCCCGTGGTCCTCTGGCCAGGAACAGGGAGCCCCGGTCGGCCGAGGTGAGCAGTCCCACGTTGACCAGGATCTTGTAGCAGAGAACGTCCAAATCCAACTCCGTGGCCACGTCCCGCACCAGTTCCATAAAAAGCTCGCCTGTAAGGGGTCATGGAAAAATTACTCGCCTCTCTTCTGGAGGTTTGCCGACAGTTTGCATGAAATATTGACGCCACTGTTCGAAGCGTCACGTTGCAGTGAGGCAGTTCCATTCGATGTTTTAGTCGGTGGGTGCTGATAAACTACATGGACGAGATATAGCAGTCGAACTGCTTGGGAATTTTTAGTTTTTTCCACATGAAATGACTTTGATGAGAATTATAAAATGTGTCGATCCACTTTATTTACGTAGAAATGGATTGCTTTGATGGTAAATATATATTTATTTCACCGTTATAAGTGCCCTAGAAAAATGAAGAAGAGGTTTACATTATAACCAAGGGAGACAAAGAACAAACTGCATTCATTTTAAGGAGGCATTCAGACAACAAACAATAATTACGGTAGAACTTATAGAATAATCTCTTGATTAAAGTTCAAGAATGAAAACTATGATTAATTCCTCATTTGTTGTTCTACTCTAAGGTGAGTGATCCTAAATACTGGAAACATAAACACTGATCCATCTACATAAGGACCAAACCTATGAAACTGATCATATTAAGTTTCACATTAGCGGTGAAACTAGTTATCTTATAAGGTAAACAATGCTCCCAAATACTCCATTTAATTAAATCCGCATCCAGAGGGAAAGTATTCTCAAACATTTTGACACTTTATTTGACAGAGATTTAGAGCTACTCGACATCAAATCTTGATGGATCAACAGTTTAGATATAATATGATCCAGCACTTAGCGTCGCCAAAGATATTTCTATTAAAATTTCGGATGCAGGATAGTAAAAAAATACACCAACCCAGACTTGGAAAAAATTGGTGGTGATTGTGACCAAAATAGAAGGAGAAGGCTGGGAACCAGGCTATTTAATTTTGACGCGACAGGATAGCTTGAAAACCGACTAATCGCCTCCTTCCTCTCTTAACATTCACTGCTGAAATTCATCTGGAGACAAAAATATAGCTTGAGACGAGATTTGCGAAAATATTGCGATTAAATTGTTTCCATTTAATATCGGAATCAAGTAATAGCCTTGAAATAAAGAAATATGGAATTTTCCCATCTAATAAAGCTAATTTATACAAGTTTTAATGAATATTCACCGTCAGAGTCATAATTTTATCACCCTCTCGATCCGTTGAGAAGGAAGAAAACTGATGAAATATTAAGTAGGAAGGGGACTGAGCCCAGATGATTCTCAAAGGGATGCTAAAAACATTCAGAGACCGGAGTTTTTTCAACATATTTTTACGCGGAATAAATATTTAGTGAATTTACCATTAAGTAAGTACCCAAGTTTGTTTCCAAATGCTTCGTAAACATTCGACATTAGGCGTGCAAATACACTGTTGGTATTGCGGTCAATAAACATCCATTTGCAAGATAGGAAACGTATTTAGAGGTTGCAATACCCGGTAGTTTTAATAAATACGGCCGTTTGTGCAAACCTGAGGCTTATTTCCGCAATAAATAGCCGGCCTCTTTCATTTCGCAGAGCCAAATTAAGCTGCTCTCGAGCTTGAAGATCAACAAGGAATGAGAAAGGAAAACCTCATAAATTGCCTCTGAAAGTCAAGGTTTTTGGCTCAAGGATTATATTTGCAGCCCTTCCCCTGCTCTCGTCCTACATACTGTTTTCCCCTATTTTTCCTTCTTTTCCTCTGTCTTTACCCTTGGCGCGCGCTGTCTAAAAATTTGGCGAATAAAAACGTAAAGGAAAGTGGTTCCAAGACAAAATTTATGGAGAAGTTTTCTCTACGCGCTGCGCAAGCGACACAAACGCAGGTATTCTATGAGTTGGTGGAGTTTACAATTAGCTTCATATAGAGCGCAAATATTTTTGTCGTGTAAATTCATGTTTTGTCCAATTTTTATCCAGGGAAAATTCTTGGATAACGCATAAGCTGAAATAACGCGAATGAATTAAGACAACAATGCACCCGCCGAAATTCATTACGAAGCCTTCGCGAACGCATTTCACCTTCTCCTGGCCTTGAACGGTTTGAATAGAAAACACAACAATGAGCAACGAGGAAAAAAATCCCCTTGCAAACACAAAGGCTTCGTGAACGCACGGCATTGGCTGGAAGCAGGGACCAAACGGGCTCAAATTCTTCCATTTCCCCCGTAACGCGTTCAAACACGCGTAAATCCGTTTTTACGCCCAGAACAATATTTGAGAAACCCCTAATCCTTGCAAGGGCGGACATAATTTTTTTTCTGAAAGGCATCGGACGTAATGCGTCAATTAGGCGACGCACTCAATATTTCAGCGCGGAGTCCGCTAATCCTTAGCTTCCTCCGAGACTCATAAAAGAATCCGGGCAAAGAAGAAAATCATCATTTTTCTTTCGCTCTCCCTTGTGCCCTTCTTAATTTTCCCCACACCAGAGAGAAGTCCTGCGGAAAGGTGGACCTTACGGGAAACTTTTTTATCCTGTCGGCCATGCCCCTCATGAAATAGGGAGAGCTTTTGAGGGGGAATAAGAAAATAGTTGATTGAGTTCAAACAGGAGGCAAAGGAAAGCGATAGGACGATGATTCATAATCTATCCTCTTTCACCTTATTTTAGTATATCAATCCCCATTCGCAACATATATTATTAAATAATTTATTGCTGCAGATGAACATAGTTCGCAAGTTCAAGAAATGATTTTCATCAGTGAAACCCATTAGTCTGTATTGAACACCATAGACTAAATTGAAACTAATGACCGCATTGCAGATTTTACATTGCCAACAATACATTACTTTTGCTGAATATTGGTCACAATTTGCCACAAAACACTCCTGAATTTCTCCCAATGTGGGAGTTCTCCACTGACTCCACTGACTGAAAACCCCTGTACCAAAGAAACGCACGAAATTTACGAACATAATGGTGATGTGTAGGTGGAAAATGTGATATCAATCTACAAGCGAAGCAAAAGAAGCTTGAATGCGCAAGAAATTGAACTGTTTATGCTCGGAATTACAACTGTTTCCGTCGATAAATGTTGGAACTGCATAACGAAAAAAATGGATAAATCATTGGATAGCCTTCGTTTCTCTTGTTTACAAAAACGCGCTTCCCCGCTTAGCTGTAATCAACTGATGCAATGCCGGATGAAACGTATCTTAAATAATATAAAATAGTGGATTATCATATTTAAATTAACTGCCTTCATTATCTGATTAATTTAACGCACCACTGGTTTGGAGGAGACATCATCAAGTTTCATCGCCATATGAGACAAAACAAGTGGCGAATTCATTTAATAAATTGATATATATATATATATATATATGTGTGTGTAAATGTATATGTATAGTTAATTTATTGGTGACTATGAGTTTTCACTATGCGGAACAAACAACAAATTTCAATCTTGGAGGCTGCAAAAAGATATTTTAATTATTTCCTTTTACGAATGACCATCTTTTCACCTTCACATCATCACTGTACTCGTCCATATTTTGAGTTATACATCCACATTTTCGCTTACTGTTTGAATGATGCATGCATATTTTCACTTTTGGGTGAATGAGTGATAAGTGTTTTTACCGTATAAAAAATTGAGCTCGGTATTTGAAAAAAAATTACGGTTCGTATATATTCCGCTATAAATACGAGTTGATGACTGACTTCGATGTTCATAACATCGTCATCACAGCTAGAATAAAAATATTAAGAAATGAGAAGTATTTAAACTGAGATGATGATATGAAATAGTTTGGCAGTAACTCTGTGGATACTCTCAACTAGCATCTTCAAAAGAGTAAGAATCACTCGTACACTTCCACACTATATTCATGGCCGACCATGGTTTCGGCACGTTAAGCCATCATCAGGGACATGAGCATTTAGACCATGATGCCATAAACTGATGACGGCATGACGTACCGAAGCCATGATATAAATAGTGCGTGGTACTGTACACGCGATGTTTTTACTCTCTGATGACGCAAATTAAGTTTCCACAAAGTGAGAGCCAGCACTATTCCATATCATAAGAGTGAGTTGAAGTATTTCCTTTTTTTTCATATTTCCATTTTAGCTCACACCTTGATGATGGCATAACATATCAAAACCATAGTCGGTTAAACATAAAGTGTGGAATTGCACAAGTGTTTTTCACTCTCTTGAATCTAATGATGATCTTATGAACATCCAAAGCAGTCAGTGAAATAAACGTGTTATGAAGCAGTACCACTCAATTGTTTCTTCTTCAATGCTCAAAAGTTTATATCATGAATTTACTTCGCCCACCCTAACGTTAATTCAGAGTATTAGTCTCATTTACACAGCATATAAAATGTATTAGCGATGAATTTGCGCAGCGTCTTTGAGGCGAGACCCTTGCTGGTCCCTCCTCTTCAGCTGCCTCCAACCCCCTCCGACACCACCCTGACCCCTCCAACCCACTACCCTTCTTCGCTTTGGTCCCTAAACCCCCACTCAAAGACGCACAAGGGGCACTTATTCAAGTTTAATGCGGTGAGGAACAAAAATTGGACCCGCGAGCGAGAAATCAGGGGAAAAGTTAAAAAGGTGAGGGAGGAGGGGAAGGGATTGGTGGGAGGGGAGTGGATCGGGGTTGCTTATAAGTGGAAAAATTCTTCTCCTTTGACTGCCTTCCATCCTCACACACTCCCACCCTTTGGAGCGCACACCCCAAAATTTAACTTGGCTTCCGAGAGTTCAAAAACCTTTAAATAAGAAATGACTCATAAAATATGAACGTCCCACTTCTTAAGGATAGGGAGATGGGATGAAAGGGTTGGAGGGAGAAGGAAGAAGATGGGGGAGGGGGGAGGATACAGGGTAAGGAGAGCTTCAGAGGGGAGACTTCCCGGCGAAACCCCCTCTTTTAAGGGAAACGAGGAAAAGTTTGGAGTTGACGCAGCTGCTTAGCCGGGGAGATGTTATTCGGTCTAATATCCTCGACTGGCCTGACGAGAGGGAGGGACAGGCGTCGTAATACCGGCCTGGGAATTAAGTTGAGCCCTTCCAATTTGAAAGAAATTTCCTCGCGTCTCTTCGCGAAAATTTGCAGAAATATGGGAGAGAGCCAATGTTTCGCAGCTTACCTCCGCTTGAATACAAGGAAAATGCGTGGTTCTTCTGCTCGGCCCCTGAAATTTAACTGGCTGCAGAATTGCGTAGTTTATAACTCTACAAGAAGATGAGCCAGTTTTCCTATCGCTTCGATGCATTCGTGGGATTATTACACTACAGTTCCACCGATTAGGAACCGGGCTACCAAAGAAATATAATGGGCGTATCGGGGAAAAATCATTATAAGCATGTTTATCAGTTGAATAAACAATTTGATGTTGACAGAAAATGTAAGCGTCAGTAATATTTTGATTTCTATCAGGCTCCCAGTGCATTTGCAATAACGATTTCTCATTTTCCTTACGGTAAAATATTTTGATAAACTTGAATGTAAAGTCACGGGACATGTGTTTATTTAAACTCTGCCAGTTGTACTATTATAATGTCTTCATAAATATTAAATACTTGATAATCATAAGCAACGGTTCTCTTCTTTACACCTCGTTGTAGGTATAAACCAGGGAGTTGAAGTACCTCCTATGGAATGGTAACACGTATCTTTTTAATAATGCCTAATATTGTGAATTTCTACAAGGTGATGCCTTCCTTAATCAACAATTTAATCTAATAGATGATAAGATAAAAAGTGATCATTTTTACTAGACTAAATCAAAGCGGAATGCCCTCAAATCATTGATGTAGCTGCGTTTGAAATGTCAGTGCTTCAAAGTTTCAAACTGCAAATAATTCGTAATTCACACAGCTCTTCTCTCTCGATGAAAAACACATTCAACTACAACAAGGAAGAGCATTGGATAATTGCATATTTGTAACACTATTTAGCTTTCAATACATCCATCATAGTACAAGGCATGACATGCAATAGGGTCTCTTTCCTTTGAAATAGCGCTCATGTCAGGTATTCCACACAATAGGAAAAATCAAAATACTGGTGTGTCATTCCATATCAGATGATTCAATGATGGTGCATGTCTGAACAAAGGCTGCCGCGAGGAAACAAGAGGGATAATATTTTTATAATGATGGCATCAAACTGGCAAACATGTAGGTATTATGCCTACGGAAAAAGGTTTTTTTTTTAAAATGATAATGCAGCTAATTTATTTTTCATGAGATCATTTGACATGGAAAGACACTGTTTTATGTCACCATAGCGGGAAATTTGACGATAGTTGACACGCTCACATCGAAGTACCTCTTATAAGCATCGAAACTCTCCCAAATTTCGTCACAACTCGAAAATATTTTAGGAGCACTATCTACGAGGTGATCCGCAATTATGATTTCCGAACCTCAATGGATAACGGAAACGTCAACACATCATTCAACCCGTCGTTTTACCTTCTCAGCCCATCACAAGACTCAATACTGAAGGAGGCGCCAAAATAATCGGAGGGGCTTCGGCGGGCGAGTTTATCAGCCGAATAATCTCCTGCGATATATCGACGCGCGTAACCTGCGGCGTTGGCAGGTGAGAGTGAGAGGACGAGGAGAAAATACAAATTAATGGCTTCTACTTTTTTATTAATGGATTAATATCCGGGCGTATTACCGATGCGCTCCCGTAATATTTTTCACCCCCTCACGGATGTTGGAAAAGGTAGACGTTCACGCGAGTAGCGTCATTTTATGAGGCTCCGACAGACACGCAATTATTCCAAGAGAAAGGAAGCGACGACTGGGAAGATAGTGGTTTTATATGAATGATGTGATAAGGATCGGCATAAATAGGAAATGGAAGGAGGGGAGATATCTTCTATTGACAGGCGGCTCGGACGAGATACGCTTTCTTAGATGCTCTCTTAGCCAACAATTACGCCACTCGGGAAACTTAAGGTGGTTCCACTATGAATTAATTTACACTGCATTTTATTCATTTTATAGCTTATGCACAAACCAATCCGCTATTTGATTGGCTCAACAAAACGACGCCCTACCTTTTTCGTTACTTTTCTTGCAAACTGAACTTGAAATTACATGGAGCGAGAATGAGTGAAACTTGAAAATAATACCATTTTTCCTCTTAATATGAATGTCATTGACGCAATAAATTCTTCATTATAAGTACACTAACACCAGTAAAAAAAGACAGACTCTACGGTCCAAGACAAATAGCTTCCCATTTAACGTCCAGAGCAAGAACTGAAGTTACGCGCGTGATCCAAAGATTTTAATAGGACGAAGTTAACAGATTGCAATTTATAGATGAACTTCATTTTTAGCACAGGTGTAAATCTGGAATGTTACTATAGAAAGAGCAAGTTGTGTCTCTCTTAAATTCGAAAAATGCTATTCACTTCACAATTCCCTACGATTGAAACTATGATGGAAAGGTCAGTCCTTCATCATCGGGTAGCTAAAAATGTTGATGAATTCCTGATGAAATTATCTCGGGACGGAATCGCGGTAGCTGCCGACGTTTCGATGGCTCCCTCTCCCAACATCTCCAGGGCTGATGTAGCGCCATTTAATTTTCCAGGTCAATATATCCTCCAATCAGGCTCAGGCATAAAATATGCAAGCATGGATGTTCAGTTCATTTAGAGAGATTTGATGTACTTATACCTTCCTTTAAAATAAATAGAACAGTAAAGAAAGGGCCGTTTCAATTGATAGTCGCCATTTTTTCCAGAGAAAATACGAGTCTAAAACACTACAAAAAGTTTCGGGACTTGATGTTGAAAAGCTTTGCAAAATTTGGAAAAATGACATTCACATTCGATATTGCACCGATGTAAATGATTCAGGTTTTTGGGGCCTAACGACCGTTAAATACAAAATTCAATTATAAACATAATCATAAGTCATAATCAGTCAAAAAATAAATACAAATTTCCGTTAAATACAACATTCAGGAATACCATGATATCTAAATTAAAAAGCGATTGGGAAAATAAACATTTCAATGCATTTGTGAGATGCGTTAAACTCGGCTCTGAGGGCATGATTTCTTGGAAAATTTTAGTCCCAAAGAAACATAAAATGTAATGGATATTACTAATGATGTAAATGGCACTTGATTTCTGAAGACGAAACACACCAATTCATCATTAGTGAAATCCTTGTTTAACTGCTGATGATAATGTTACGAGAGATTCCCACGATTTGCGTATGAACTCTTTACGGGCTGTGAAACACGGGCTGTGAAATCCTCCTATACTTTATTGGCCCTCATATTGATTGATTTCAGCCTGAAATTCTGCTGAGTACAAAAACATTTTCCTTTCAATTCCGAGGCGATTACGAATAAAACCTATACAACCTTGTGCCGCAAATAGATTTTAAAACTTGATCTTTAGTGGGTCATATGATGAACTTCACCGGTACAAAACAAAATGTAACTTCGGTATATTTTTAGGTATATATTGCTTGTAAATTTCAACTAATATATTTTCAATGCTTTTGTTATTATTCAGTTTCCTTGAAGTGTAAGCATGATGATGTAACGCCTTGCTTCGAGGTAGCGCTATTTATGAAGGTAGTTGGTACACAATTTTCTAGATCTAATTTATTTTTCCAGACGGAGTAGAAGACATATCAGTACACACGTTCGGACTCGTTACATGTTTCTCCCTTTTATCTTTATCTCCACCAAAACAAACAATTTAATCCTTAATAAAGAGGAAACAAATAAATAAAAACCATAAACTCATGAAAATAATGTAAACAAAGAAACATTTTCGGTTAATGCACGTAAAAATAAGTAATATAATAAATCACATGAAATGAAAACATAAACAACAATTAACAGGAGCAAAATAAACAGATTCGCAGCGTTACAATGAGTCTACATGTATTATTTTCAATTGCATGAGTTTGCTGATGGTAGCCCCGAAACATGACTACCTTAGGGCTTGCCAAAAACCATAATGCTATTTACCTGAACGAAGGAAGTATTGTGTAGTCCACGATGCAGTTAGTGTTGTGAATAGTATAAAAATTTGATTAATTTGATAAGGGAGTACCACAGGGTTACGTACGAAGAAATCAAGTTACAACTCTACCTTTTTTAGTAAAAATGACTCGAAGAAAATGCATAATTTTTATTTTATACGCAATGATGCTAGGGTTTTATGCCTTTCGGCTCTTAAAATAACATATGACACTCCCATTACGATAGCTGTCCATTTCTTCTGTAGCTACATTTTTTTGGGCAGTGTGTTTGTAGCTCGAATATGCAGACCGAGAGCCTTTTGTTTCGGACTTGGAAAGGTGGCTATTTCTGCCTGCAGTTCTATAAAGCAGCAGCGGGAGGAGAAATTAGTCTTTTCATTGGCCACTCGACCAGACTCCGGCGGCCCTCACCTTCCTTTCCCGTCCATTTATGATTACCATAAAAGTAAGGTAAAATTTTAAATTTCACCTCATGTTACTTTCATAACTACGGAAAAGATGTGACTTCTGTGAAGAATTAATGGTACTGACTTCAACAATGTGAACATTTATCGTTAATACAAAACATTTGTATAATCTACGATATGCATTAATGTATGATTTCCAGAGAAATTTGAATGTGGTACAAACCAGATACCAAATGGAACCAAGAACCAAATAACGCTGAGCAGAAGTTTTACAGAAATTCACTAGTCTTTATTCGGCGTTTCGTATCGTGCCGATTAAAAAATTTTGTAAAAACAATGCTTGGAGAGTATTATCCTTAACGTTTTACACGTTTTTAAGCGCAACCTGTTTTTACACGTTTGTAGGTTGCGCATTCGAAACAAAATATATCAAAGTTTCAGCGAAGTAGGAACCCTTTATTATTCGATATATTGAATCCCATAATGCTATGAAAATTAAGCATTATTTTCTTGTGCCTGTGATTTCAATATCCTCAGTGCTTACACCAATCACGTGCGAATTTCCACAGAGAAAAAAATCATCCTTGATTTTTTTTCTCTGTGGAAATTCTCACATTGCACACAATCGCACGTGTGCATTGCGGGTGACTCCGTAAAAGTGGAACTCCGTGGCTAGTCCCGGATAGCTTGAAATTTACACCAATCACATTTATCAGAATCTATTACTCCTATAACGTAATGCATTAATTAATATTAGGTTGGATTACAAAACGTAAAAGAAATGTCATATAAATGCCATAAATTGATTATTGACGAAGGCTAAAATGCAATGCGCTGCAACGGAAATATTAGTAAACCACTAATATAACACAGGAAATAAGCGAGAATGTATCAATACTGTTAGATTAGACTTAAGCGCAGCGGTTTATAAATAAATACAACAGAAATACGGAAGGGATTACATTTAAAATTCTATAGTGTTCCCGATATTTAAAAATACAGCTATGACACTTTTTAATGCGCAGAAATTCAGGATAGTCCCTCCTTTCAGAACACATTGAAACCATTTGTCATCCCTTCTTCCATCATTTCCCACGTGTGTCGTCAATCCCTATGCCATAACATCAATATCTGCGCATTTCAGCGCAATTTTATGGGCTGTAAACGAGCAGGCGGCAGGTTTGCTAAGCGACGAGAGTAGTAGTCAGTTATCTCGGAGATTTGGCTCATCTAGTACCATAGGGCACGACATCATTAAGCAAAACTCATAAGCTGGCGAAGAGTAATGAGCAAGGGTTAAAATTTTAGGTTTTTAAGGAATCTTCCACGGTTAACTTGACTCGGCTTTTAGTGTGTTAAGCCATGTGCATGAGCAGAATATTTGAAACAATGACACGGGTCATATTCTCAATTTTACAGAACCTTCCAGACAACATATAATACCCCAAACGATATAAATAGCAATTTGATAATCTGTGAATCACACTGATGATCACAGTACAGCAGTTGAAATACGTGCCTGCTCCAGTGAGGTAAAGATAAGCTGTAAATTATTGTGTGAGTGCGAATGACGAAACCAAAGGACACCACCATTTCAAATCAAGGATTACCTGAAGCATATCAAATATGGGTTTTTCTGAAAGACCAATACTTCGACTTGGTGTTAGAAATTACTGGATGGTTCTTCTGTTCTTTCCTCACCGCAGCATACAATTGTTGTTCTGACGAGCTTGTTATTTCCTATCAATCACGAGAGAAAGGGTGGTTTTCAATGTATAGTGCCAAGGATAATAAACGGCAGGATCCTGTCACAAACACTGATGTGTATATTATTGACGTCAAGTGGTCCACGAGACCTTTAACCAATTCTGAACGCCGATGACTCATTTCAAGGCTGGCAATTTCGTGATCTCCTTTCTACTCCTCCATATTTCGCCAGGAATAATGGCAGTCACGGAATCAAACAGGATCCCAATATCTGTCAATGGGGCATTTTGACGTTGGTACGTCAACCAGATTTTTGACTGTCTGGACGCCCTGAAGATTCATTTCATGGCGTCGTTGCTCCCTTCCTTTCTCTCTCTATTTATTTTTATGTATGCAAATTACGTGTAAGAGAGGGGTACACACTTCTAATTTTGTTCGGAAATAAATTCGTTATTACCATTTCAGCTCAGGAAATAATATTTTGGCCGAGACATGCCTAGTATCTCCTGAGTTTGAATCTCCGATTACAGATCGAGGGATAAAGAAACATAGAAATACGCATGATAGAGTGTCGATGGGGAAACGGGTTAAAATGGGAGCCTGATTGGGGAGGATGGATGGAGGGGAGGGGAAAAAATTAGATTTCCGGTCAGAAAGGTGGCGGTCTATTTCGAACTAAAAAGAACTGCTTCCATGCGTCCCTTTCGCCACCTTTGATGTCAAGGGAGTACGGCAGGGGGTGAGAGGGAAAGAGAGAGAGGAAAGTGAAGCACCCTGGGGAGGATGAGGTGTAGCTTGCCTCATCAATTCTCCATGGCGATTCACTGACGCTGCTCAGTGGGGGAGGGGGGAGTGGGGAAGGTGGGATGGTGGACTCCACTGGCTGCTGCAGCAGAATCGGCCACCGTACTCACCCAGGTGTGCGCGGCTGATCGAATTATTCAGGCACAGAGGACGAGAAGGGACTTTTGCGGGGCTGGAGAAGTCGGGTGGGCAGGGGAAAAAAGGGAAGAGGGCAGGCGGTGTACGAGGGGAGTGTTGCGCCTTTTTCCCGCTGGATATAGGGGATGGGGGTCGGAAGGGAGCTGTGGGATACGGGAGGGAGAAGAGGAGGGAAACAGAGAGAAGGAGAGGATGGCGGAAGAAGCCTATATTTAATACATACATACACACACACACACACACACACATATATATATGAATATATATATATATATATATACATATATATATATATACATATACCGAAGAGGAGGGTAGGCGAGGGTGGGTGGGTAAAGGAATGCGAGGAGAGAAAGGTCCCTGCCATTCGTGAAATTACTAAGGGTCGAGCCCAGAAGTTTATTTTTGTGAAAATTTCTCGTCGGTTTGCGGGGGAAAAACAGGCCCTAGATTTCCATGGAGGCCACAGGAGCTGGAAAGGAAGTTTTCTCATAGGCATCTCCCTCCTCTACACGAGAGTTTTTCTTCCAGGTTTGCCCGGATTTAGACATCCAACTGAGGTTAAATAGAATTAAATAATTAATTAATGACATGGCGAACTGAATTGCTCTCTATAGAGAAAGGATGTTTCACAATCCGTATACCTGAGCAATCTATTGGCGAGCAACTCTATAGTTATGGTTTTTAAGTATATTCACTGGGTAATATTCCACAATGGTTGTAACCAACCAACAATAACCATTGTGGAATATCACAAAGTGAATTTATTTAAAAACCATCGCAATGTTGTTCCTCCAAGCGAAGCCTGAGAATTTATTATATAGTCTTTATTTAGTTTTCCAATATTCCTAAAAATCTTGATAAACGACCTCTCTTCAGAGAATTGCAGTTGATAGTATATTTCAAGGTGTATTATGACGTGCAGCAATAAATGATCCTTAGAACAAGAATGAAAATATTTTTTAAACGGTATGTAAATATTCCAGAGCTGCCAAAAAATTTCGAGAAGGAAACAGTCTTTTAATACGTAAAATAGCTATCCATGGAAATCCACAATGACATTAGCTTCTACAATTTGATTATTCCTGCAAACTAGTACGCGTTTGCGATATTTATATGGATATGAACATTAACATATGGCAAATATTACGCTAAAGCTGTATTATATTCTGGGAATTGAAGCGGAAATGAAGCGTCAGCGGAGCCATTGGTCGAAGCTTCCTTTACTCCTCAGAAGAATTTGAAGTGTGTCCACGGAGAGTGAGATGAACGGAGCATCAAAGAAGCTGGAATGCACTCTCCGCTAGCTCTCACTGTAGGACTCGGAAAACTCGTCGGGGGTTCGGATATCTAGGAGAGTGAACGGAGAGTAAAGGGAGTGCGATACATCTCGCAGCATCAACAACCCGACACTATATCGACGATGGGCCTACCGGGGGATTTTTACCAGAGTGGCAAATAGCAGAAAATGTCCTGCACTCACGATTCTTCATTATAACTTCGGCAAAATGACGCCAATTGGTAATATTTCTTCTTTGTTAATGGACAATCTTCATCCCATGATTCAGTCATAGCCTACTCATTCCTTTGAAGACATGCATAAATAGAACATTGAGTGATTTTATACAACCCAGCAATTAGATTTCGTTCACCAAATCAATGATAAGTGCCTACTTCTTGCAACATAGCCGTTTTATTCTCCTATTTTACGCACCACCGCTCGATTTTATCTTTTCGGCATGAATTAAGGTGTTAGGTGAAGACAAAGAGCTGTTCTGCACATAGGCGTAGACACGGAGAGGTGAAAAATTGATGGGTGGGATGGTTTGAGTATGTGTGGCACAGCGTTGTTTAGATACCAACGTTGGAACTCAATACGAAGAAACCTTTGAGCAGCTTAGCTGGCTAACACACCGAAACGGCAATGGAGTAAATCTGGATTCGAATCTCGGTCGAGTCCAATGATGATTTTCAAGGAGAATTTCATTCCTGTGGCGCCCATCTTCGCATTTGTTTGCTTGAATACGCAACTAGTATTCATTTGTGAATTTTGTTGCGATTCGGTAAAAAAAATACCATTGACGTTTCATTTATTTTTTGGATTTTCATTTTTACTGGAAATTTGATTAGAATTCAATTGAGCTTTTCTGAGAGGAATATGTGGTCGTTTTGTCTCACCCAGTTTGTGGTTTTATTCGTTCCTTTACCCTTTGTGGGATGAAGGTCTGGTATCCTCCAATTCCCAACCCCCGCTCCTCACCCCCCAACTCGCTCTCGACCAAAGATTCCCGAGAAGTGATTCCGGCGGACCGATCCGACAGAAAAAAAAATTTTTCCGCCCAGTAAATAAGCAATCCCATTAATACGTCACGGTTTAACTCTACTGTTTGTCCAATTCCTTCTCCTGCTCTATTCCGCCGAACTTTCGCGGCGAAGAAGCGAATTGGTACCTTCGCCCTGACCAGGCCTGACATTTCTCAGAAGAAAGTTTTTGTGGGTTGATCAAAAAGTGTAATCTAATCCTCCTACCGCGCGTAAAAAGGCATTAAGCCTAAATCCTTCCATAAAAAGTGTGAAATATTGGTTGTCTACTTGTATGAAGTTAGAAGGTATTCACTGTTAACATTAGTCTAACTCGGTCTAGTGGTTGACTTTTATGGAAGTCTCGATGTTTCGATAGGCTCCACCACTCGTAGGGTATTGAACAGCTTACACGTTACATCTGGATTTCCCGAAAAAAAGGATTTCGAAGAAAGACACTGTATAAGTGAATTTCGGGAAAATTCCCGATAGGTGCTAGGAGTCTGTACACAACACACTTGGGGCTCTTAAGGCATTAATAGAAATAATGTGCTTGCTTTACTTTTCTATGAAAACAGCCGATATCTCGGGTAATATAACATCTATCAATGGCAGTACAAAAACACTAATGCCCTAGATTTGGAAAAATTCACTCAGGCGGGACTCAAACCCGAGCCTCAGGGATTACAGGCGAGGACTAGACGATCACTGGGGCCGAAAATGAAACTGTGCGAAGGAAATCAATTAAGTAAAATATAAATATACAACGCGTAATATGTTTTGGAATTAATGCATTTATTAACGGAAATGGTTGCAAGCTTTACTTTGTGGAAGTTATCCATTACGGACCAAATCAAAAGATTTTGTTAACTCCACCGAATGTGGAGTTAACAAAGTCTTTTTATTTGGTCCGTTATGCATTTCTCATAATTTAAGACTCGATATATCGAAAATTCTTCTTTTAAAGTAACCAACTAATAATTTATAAAGAAAAAATCACGTCTTTAAGTAATAAAATATTTATTTTTCTTACAATGAGTCCTCCAGTGATTTCATTTGTGACATGGATTTATAATCCCCGTCCTCAGCTACACGATGAGGATTTTACCGGATTTTACGCAAATCTATTGCAGAATTAAATGCTACTCGCGAGAAACATCAAAGGCCGTCTTATGTTTCATTGAATTTCGAAACGTGATGAATAGTGTACCGATTTTTACTCTTTTCGAGCCTGCAATTCCATTAAGACGGCTTCACATTGAAATCCCTTCAATGACTGTTTGCCTGCAAGTGGCCGTTTGATTCTGCGATATAATGGCATTATTTCCGCAGAAATCCTGGGGACATGATCGCGGTTGGAGAATAAAAATGAAAGCAACACATTAAGTGGCCGATAAAGGTCTCGTTGCAATACGTGAAAATATTTTTTTCCTTGGAAAAATTTTTAAAATGTTTATCTTTTACTTCCGTCATGCATCTTTTATGAACAACCGATAGCCATTCGTAAGCAGAATGATTCCCAGCAAGTAGCGATATAAAGATATTTGAGACATGGCCATACCCGCTAATTCTATAAATGTCAACTTCCACGCGTAAAGGCGGATTTATAGACGACCTTGTATGTATGTATAAACGCCTTGGCTTATTATTCCGGAATGCTCTTTTCCACCAGTCCTTTTCTCTCCATATCCATCGCTTAAGAACATGTTTCCGGCGGTTTCTCTCAGGTTTTGACGTGGTACTTACAGTGAACAGTGAGATTTAGGAAGAGTGGATAATACTCTATTAGAGCTAGGTGTTTTTTGGCAAATTGATTTGCGAATTCTATCAGGTAGGTTTTTGGACAGTTTTCATCCTGCTGGCATATCGCTCCGTTTTGGCTCCTATGAACGGCTCGCTGTTAGATCCCTCTCGAATTTCTCATATCCTACCTTCTTATTTCGTCCAGAATTCCTATCCTCTTCCCCATTACTCTTCCCTCCATTATTCTCTTCAACATCCCCTCTCCTTTCAAAACGTCCTCGATTCAACTCTTTACCTCCTCCGAATCTCCACCATTGGTTTCCACTCCAAAATATAAAGTACAAATTATCCCGGTAGAACAAAAAAAGGAAACTGGTCAATCTCAATTGTCGGTTAAGTTGAAGTAAGTTGAGCCAAATTCCATGAAACGTACAGAAGTAAATAATACATATATGTATAGTCAGTGCAGTCTCGGCGACTATAGAATGCTGGCTTAGTCCTCTGGGGCTTCCTTCACCGGACAGGATGAGGAAGGAAGTCCTAGATATGGACTGACTGGTAGGAGGGCGAACTGGAGAAAGAAGAGCGAAGAGGAAAAATAGGGAGGGACCAAATACGATGAGGAGGGAGCAAGAGAGAGGAATAAAAAGGGCCAAACTCGTTAGCGCCCGGAAGCTGGGCTCATTATGAGGACCGGGGCCGCATAATTGGCGAGGGAACTCGGGGGTGGCAGGAAAGAGAGGGAGAGAGAAAGAGAAGATAAAGCTTCAGGAATGAAGGTGAAATGGATTTGAAAATTATAATTCATGAATAAAAAAATGAGAAAAAATCATGATATGATCCGTCGGAAAAAATATAGGCTTAGAAATAATAAAGGCTTTCCGTGAATATTTCCACTCCGTAATAAATAAATATTTCCACTCCGTCCGGTCGGTCGCCCCTTGACTGACATATCATAATTATATTTTTTCCGGCATTATATTTTTGTCTTTCCAACCTTTCCGGAGCAAGAGCATCAATCCTCGCAGGATGCCGGATCAGACGATGGAGAGTTTTTTTTCGATCGTTTAAGAGAAAACGGAAGGCGGAGATCATCGATGTTTTTTTCTCCCTCCTTCCGCTTTTGCCAATGTAAATACTTACTTATATTTTTCATTTTTGGCATCCCGTCGGATCTTTTTCGCCACATCCATGCATTCATTTTGCTATTTTTTTCGCTCTCTCCCGGAAAGGTACGATTTCGACAAATTTATTCATCTCTTCTTTAGTTATTCATGCGTTGCCGATTGAGGAAAACACGGATATCATCTCCATGCCAGGAAATTTCCGGGATTTAGTTCAGCGGTAAGCCTTGCTTGAGGAGATTCCGACATGACGAAGACCGTCAAAACACAAACTCCACATCTTCGTCTGTATCATCAGTAAATATATTGATTCTACTAATGCAACAAGGAATGGCCGATTACTCAATTGTTTAGCTATAGAATCAATAGTACCGATATCCATAACAAAGTGGCATTATGAATTTGGGTTTT
Organism: Ceriagrion tenellum; assembly: GCA_963169105.1. NCBI lineage: Eukaryota > Metazoa > Arthropoda > Insecta > Odonata > Coenagrionidae > Ceriagrion > Ceriagrion tenellum. The sequence goes on along the minus strand of OY720633.1, from coordinate 83,856,619 downwards.
AGGGACCATTATATTCAGAAATTATTACCAAATATGTAGCAATTACTTCGATCATCTCGTTCTTTGTTTTACCAATGCCTTTGATCCAAAATGTAATGCTACTTGTGCCCATTACAGTCTTGAACGCCTACTAAGCTTAAGCTATTCTTCGCTTGGTGTCCGTTGTACTTCTTTCATCCCACTACTTCCGAGATAGGTGAAGGAATCCACTTACTCCAATTTTTCTCCTCTCAGGGTAATGTAACCCTATACCATTTCATATCCTCGGAGACTTCACTTCTAATTAAGAAACCCGACTTTAAGAATTGTCTGTAAATTACAACTGAAACTGAAGTCAAAATAATTTACTTCAAAAGAAATGGCGCGGCTGTAGGATCACCTATCTTTAAAAGGTGATCATGGATATTATTTATTTCACGAATAATTTGCATATTTTAGGTCTTACAGTATTTTTGCATGCCTCCACTGGAAATCGTATTTTTAAAACAATGCCTGCGGAAATGCGGAACTTAGAGTTTGTTTCGACTCGATTGATTGCGATGGAAACCCCTTAAATTCCTCTAAATTGTCCATATTTTCTCGCTATCGTCGTGAGGAATTGCTACCACGTTATTTGCTCAAAAGTCATCAAAACGGCACTAATTTTCTCTCTCCCTCAGTATCTTCGGTGGTTTCTTCTTCTGTTATGGAAATTCATCGGTTATCTGCACTTTCTTCAGTCGCTGGCTTACCACAAAATCATATTTTTCTCTCGCTTTTTTCTAATCTTTAGTATCAAGGAGATTACCAGGATAGGTTCTTACTCACCGTGCCGAGCGTATTCATTGATGAAATAATATGTAATATAAATACATGAAAAGGATTCCTGAATGAGAATAATACGTCAGATACTAAGCCCTAAATATTTTGACTGCATGCAGAAACACGCGTAATTAGCGCATATCATTTTATTCGATTTCAGCGGCATAGTGTACCAGGAGTTCTTTCCACCAGGTAAATAAGGAGTTGTACTTAGAAGTTAAACGTCGTTTGTTTGATGCGGTTTGAGGAAAATACACGAAGATGTGACAGAAAAAACTCGTGGCGATTGCAGCAAGATAGTACACCGATAGTACACTCATATTTTACCGCTAGTTCACGAACTTTGGGCCAAAAAAACACCGTTATGATACCTTAACCTCCACGTTTGCCTGACATGGTCCCCCTGAGACTTTATCCTATTTCGGAAGATGATAAGAATCATGAGAGAACCACGTCTTGGCAATATAGAGGAGGATAAAAACTGAACCGCTGAAGGTGTTAAACCTGATACCTAACATTATGGCCCAGAAGTAATTCAAAGATTGGAAAAAGCCCTGTCACGAAGTGAATCATATCTGATGGGTACTTCATTGAACGAAGAAACTTTAATACTCGAGAATAGATTAATATTTGTGGAGGAATACAAAAATTTCCCGGATTTCTTCATCAAACCTGGTATCATTTTTCAAAGGGCTAGGTAATGAGTAAGTTTTAAATATCCAAGAGCGGGATAACTTCTCGAAATGAGGCCAGAACCAAGGAACATTTTTCCGCTGACGCGTTGAGCACCTCAGTGTTTAGAATAAATGTTCGCTGGAAGACTTTCATCGTCAAAGCGTTCCCACGTTCAAAGGAGCGAGGCATGAAATATTTATATTAATGCCATTCTTTCATCTTAACTTCTCCTCCCTTGCTCACGATCTTCACCCGATTTGAGAGACACACCCGGTTGCACTTCAATGGCTTTGACCGATTTGCGATTTCATTCATGAGTAAACCAATAGAAGGAACGATCTGGTGAAAAACTTCACGCGCGAGCAAGCGCTTTGTTCGAAAGCTATGCCCTTTCCTCTCTTTTCACTTTCTGGCTGAGGTCTAACTTTGTCTTTCGCCTCCATAATCTTCACTTTCCTCTCTATTGCTTCATTATAGAGTCCGAAAACAGTTTTAATTCTCCCTTCACTGGATCCGAAATTGCGAGAATGATAATCCAAACTTGTGGAGCGACGATGTGTTCCCGTCGAATACGTGAAAGTGAAATGACTACTTATTCCACATCTAATCATCGGCAGCCATCAATCCGAAAATTGGTATGCTATGATTTCTCCACTTCATTATCTTAACAACAAACCATGCATCAGTCTTCATTTTGAGAGTCCTCGTAAGTTGCCTGATGTAATTCATTTTTGGCCCCCTACGATAATCGCTCCGACTCATTTTACCTTCAGTAATTACGAATGATTTCAACAGATTCAGGCAAAATATCGTGGGATTCTTTAAAGGATAGCAGAAACGACAAGCGCGCTTTTCCACAGGATATTTTAATAAGTACGACGCGTTTCAGCTCACAGAGCGATTATCAGGTGAAAGACTTGACCTGAGTAGGTCTTGTACCTGATGATGCCTCTAAGATCTGAAACGCGTCGTACTCGTTATAATATCCTGTGGAAAAGTGCAATTGCTGTTTCTGTCATAATATTGAGAAATTACTTACAACAGGCTGTCGTACCTCAGAGTGAGCCAAATAAGTTGACCCTTTTGACTTAGCAAACTTTCCATCAAACCCTCTTCCTACATTTACCCATGGCATTTCCTCTAAGGCGATTCTCTAACCGTTTGATCCCCATCACTCTTCGATTGTATGGCATTCACCTCGGTTTCAATCTTCTCTGTTCCGCTATCAAGGCCCTTTTTCCACGAGAAATCATATTTAATGTACGAATTATTTTTCGACGCTAAGCATTATAGCAAGTTGTACCGAAGATAGAAGAAGCTGATGTTTTCCAAGCGTATGATGAATGGAAATCTTTCATGGAGGCTTTCTACACCGGACCAGGTGTGTAGCTGCAGCCATAGAGTGTCTAGCTTGATTGCAACCGGCCGTTGCGAGGAGAGTGCGAGAAGTTGAAGAGAAGCAGAGTAACTGGTAGAATATTAGCAAGTCCCGGGATTGCTTCTTTTTTGTTGCAAGTATTGATTTGGATAAGCAAGATTTGATGGCTTAATGTGGAGGACTTAGGCGATTTTATTACGGGTTTCCCAGCGCCCATATAGCAAATGCTAAGCCAGAGCCTCTTCTTCCACACACATGTTACCATGTCGAATGAAAGATAACCACATACCTTTAGGAGGCAAGGGCCTATTGCGGGGGCCGCAATTGTTATTGTTACTCACCCTTTTTTTGCTGTTTTTTAGTTCGTTCTTATTTTTCACTGTATCACGGAATTGTTGCAAACAAAAAAACATTTTATTTGTAAGGAGTTAACTTGAAACCCAAAAATGCAAAGGGAAACTCGTTAGATAAGCTCTTAGGATTTCCAACTGGAATTGGCCGACGTATGCTGTAAAGCTATCACACCGCAACTCATGAATACCAATTTTTTCTGAATGATGGGTAAAGAAAATGTATGCCAGTGGAAAATGGAAGCGAAGTACTCATTTAAATGATTCCAACTGCGAGTCTCTAGAATAAAGTTCTGAGAGAAAACATTACGCTTATCGAATAGTTAACTAATTTAAAGCCATAGGTATAGTCAAACAGTCGACTATTCACTGCAGATGTGAAGGTAAGAAACTACTGCTCAAGCTACTTGTGTAGCCTTTGATCCTGAACTTCCTTCTTGTAGCAGCTCCTCACGTATCTAGTGGGTCTTCTCTGACCTCTAATTTGAGAATATGTTTTTTTCATTTTCTGATTAATCTCCAAACTTTTTCGCCTGAATATTTTAAACGTGACCTATATTATTTGAAGAGGCGGAAGTTCTCCACGGTAAATCAAAATACTCTCATTTTGTTAATTAATCAGATAGAGGCGTAAAAGTGCGTGTTTCACGAGCGAACTTTCCCAGAACTCCCTTGAAAAGATCCAAGTATGCAAGAACTCCGTGCATATTTACATGTAATATCATGGAACCTTTTTCTTCAGCTTTAAAGTTCTCATCACCAGGAAACTTTGTCAATCTTAAGTTTAATCTTGGTCTTCTAATCTCGGCATCCCGAGAAAATGATCTCGAGAGACTAAACGGGTCTCTCTAAGGGTTCCAGTGTCCAAAATACAGGAAAAAGGATACGATGGCGATGACTGAAGGGGGAGGGGACGAAGTCCTCTACAAAGGCAGCTTTCCACGACTATATATGTGTTGCTCATCTCTTGCCTGGTCTTTAGCACCAGAAAGACTGCGCAGAATACATCGACGGATAGGGTACATGCCATATTAAAAAAGCCATTTGTATTTTAAGAAAGTAGTCCAAAATTTACAGCACATGAGTTTTATTTGGGTACAATTCTGAAGGATTGAATTATTTGTTCTTAATAATCACGCACAATCGGCGGCTAGGTGGAAGTTCCACACGTCAAAAACCAGGCTGATGACGTTAAAAACGGTATCGTTTACAGCGTAACCTGGTCGCTGTATTTCAATGATTATTTAAAAGTGAAGTACCTTCACTTTTAAATAATCATTGATTGTTCAATCGTAAGATTGGTTGACCCTGCCCTATCTAATGCTATTTCCCTTACTTCCTGGTGGCTTTTCTTAAGCACTTCCCTCTTTGTTTGCTCTTTTTATTTATTCCTGGATCTTCCTCTGGAGACTATTCCCTCGATTTTTCCTTCTAATATGTTCTTCACAAACCCATTGTGTCTCCTTTTGAGAACCCCCACTGGTTCTTCTTTTCTGTATAGAGTTTCACATGGTCCTTTCCTCTTTCACTCTTCAGTTAACTCTACCATTTCTTATTTTGTCCGTCCATTTTATCTTTAGCATCCTCCTCCAGCACCAGGCTTCGAAGGCTTCTTGTCTGTTTTGGTCAGCTTTTCCAATGGTCCATGATTCTGATCCATTGAGTGCCACGCTACAAACAAATGTTTCACGTACTGTTTCCTAATTTGTAGCCATATATCCTTTGAACACAGTAGTTGTCTTGTCCCATGAGCGTTTTCTTAGCTTGGTCTTAATTTGCTTGATGTCCGCTGCACTTTCTCCGTCCCACAGGATGGTACTTCCTAGATAGGTGAAGGAGGGGAATTCTCCACATGCTCAAATTTCTCTTCTCTCAGTGTGTCTTCTGAATTCAGTGTCTTTCGCAAAGGTTAGGATTTTATTCTTACTCTTAATTATTTTCATCCTGTATTCTTTGATAACCTGGTCAACTGTGTTTAGCGACCGTGTTTAAATACACCCTCATACATAAATGAGTAAGCCGATAACTTGCGTTGGCGAATAGATACCGAGATGCCATTTCGGATCACGTGACTTTAAAAAAATGTATGCACCTTTGAAAGGCAATTATCAATGCTTGCGGTCAACGAATACACAAGTAGATTAATCATGCGTGTCTTTGAGGATGTTTTTTGCGGTTCAGACTACTGTTTCCATTTTCGGCAATGACGCATTCGTAATTTAAAATGGCCTTTAGAATGGGCAATATCTACAAACCTGTAAAACGACCGTGTGGAGAATTGGAATTTCCTCTCCGAGCTGGGAGGATAGAGAATGAGTGAAGGAAAGGAAGCGTGAGAGGAACGGTGCAGATGAGGTCGAAATAAGGAAACGAAGGGTTCAGGGTAGAGAGAGGGAGGAAATAGGGTTCGTGGAGAAGGGTCTGAGTGGAAGAACTGACTACCAGAGCCTTGGGAGGATGGGGTCGGGGGTGAGCGGGGGACAGAGGAGTACAGATGGATGAGGGGTTTCGAGGCCACTTCTCGAAGCACCCTGGTGCCCTCCCTCTCCCCCTCCTCTCCCTATTGCACTCTCGTGAAGGCCGCACAGCGGCGGAAAACACTTTTCCCCACTCAACTCCGGGTGGACCCGAACTTCTTGTGTCCCTCACCCCAATTTCCAGCCTCCACTCCACTCCCTCCCGTCTCTACTTCCTGTGTGGGCCGTGTTTTATCTGATAAAAATATAAGCATAAATAGATAAAATCACTCTAAATTGCTTTTCGAAAGTGGACGCAGAGGAGGCATAAAAGTCATCATCAAACACAATGTATTTTTTATGATAACTTGGTAATGCCACTAAGTAAATTCATTGAACAGGTACCCATCTGATGATGGCGTTATTAACCCGAGAAGAAGACAGATAATAAGATTTTCACTGATATAAAAAGTAAAGAAAAGTACAGTAAAGGCCAATTTCGGTGTCTACATAACAGGTAAAACTAATTCCCAGCTCTCTAATTACGTATTTTCTAATATATTATCAGATTCTAAAGAAATTACGTCTATATCATATTTATAATGATGATGTACGAATTTTGATTAATGTTTGTTGCACCAAACCCTGAATGGATAAGGTTTAGCGTGTAATATACCAACCCATTTTAATTAAAAGAGTGAATGGTTATGGCGTAAACCGTCTTATTTTTCTTACTATATCTCAATTTGTCTCAAAGCTGATTGTGACCCGCGGCTAATGGTTGTTGCTATTTAAATGTAATAAATAAAATAAAAAAATATATATGTTAGCAGCTATTAGAGACTCGAAGGTTACAAAATAATCCAGTTATTATCAGCTTGAGGCGGTCACAAATGTTTTAAATACGACCCCGTCACTATACCTGTATGCCTGGCAGAAGCGATAATGAAAGAGAGCTAGTCGTCACAACAGATAGGAGAAAGAATTGCATGGTGGTTTCGACTAACCAACTAGACCGACATATTTTTTTAGAGAAGCATGGTGTCAGTCGCCTGCGCTAAGCATGACGCTATGGAAGAAAATCCTGGAGCGGAAGGGATCGGAAATCGGGCGAGTGGGAAAGGACATCTCGTGGTAGGCAACGATGCCCACTTGACTGCATTCTAATTAAGAGGGCGGGAAAGTGCTAGTAGTGCGTTTCACAACCATTTACGATTACATTGCTTAGTCAACTGATATTGCTGATAATCCATCGGATAAAGCAATATAAAAATTGGATTAGAAGTCGCACGAAGTCAGAGAGATAATGTTGTATCCAAAATTTTGAAGTTGCCAATGAATGTTAGCGACCTCTGGGAACCCTTGTAGTCAAACGCGGAGACTACCTTCCTCCACCGCGCGGAGTTGGATCGTCGGGAATGGACTCTACACTGAAAAGTACCTTTTACTCCACTGCCACTTTGTTTTGCTACCACCATACTTCGTGGCACACTTATATATTCAACCAAAATTGTCTTTTTGATTCTTTTTTCCGCTTTGATTCCCTTTTCGTCGCATCTCAATTTCTCACAACTGCTGTACTGTCACAGCTCTTCCTTGCCGCGGCTCAGCCCTCGGCATAAATGGGCATATGATTAGCTTTGTAATCCATCAAAAAGGGGACTTGCGTTTTTACTCGAAGCAATAACTCTTCTTTGCATTTCTTTATTCATGCCGCATCCTGTCCAGGTAGGGCACCCGTGCCTTCACACTCGCCAAGAGGGCCGTTAATTCTCCCCGGGAAGAGACGCGTCAACCCCACCTTCCCCGTCCTTTCCTCGCGTGCTCTCCACGGCCTCCCACCTGATGCCTCCTCACCCCTGCCCGTCTCGAAAGGCAAGATTCCTCCGGGATGGTTGCGGCGCGGGCCTCCCACTCCCTCCCCCTCGTCGACAAGTGTCGCGGGGGAGTGAGAGTCCTTTCCCGCGGAGCTGTCGACTGCTCTCTCCCGCGAACTCTCTCTCAACTTCTTCCTTTATCTCCGGAGGGAGAACTCGCACAGGTGGGCAGCAAGAAGACAACTGAACACAGTTAATCTTCATCTCACGAGCCTCTTCATGTTCGTAACTTGAAATAATGAGGTATTATGCTCCTTCCTTTCAAGATTGTTCATCGTTGGTTTTGCCGTTTGAGAGGATGTATGAGAGTCAAATAACGAAGCAGGTTATGATGGTGGACTAAATGATGTGAGAGGAAGGGGTAGACCGAGTGAGCCATCGGTGAACGTGGTGGAAGACACTCTGCAGAGAAGAAATATGAGGACTTCATGGGATTCTACACCAGGAATAATAGACATAAACATAACGTTTCAGACATGAACATACCTCCCGGTAGCGGCTTTACCGTAATAGCAGAAGAATTGCAGTATATTAGTTCTTGTGTAGATGAATAAAAATTTGTTGATTTGTTGCAATTAATGAAATACTTTTGTCATCCATCGCTTGAGTATTTGATCTTAAATATAGCGAAACTTCTAATTATATTATATATATATATATGAATGAACGAACGATTATAAATACATATATATATATATATATATATATATATATATATATATGTATTTATACATATATATATATAATATTAATATAATATTATATATATATATATGTATTTATACATATATATATATATATAATCTTAATATAATATTATATATATATATATGTATTTATACATATATATATATATATAATCTTAATATAATATTATATATATATATATATATATATATATATAATCGTTCACTCATTCACTCAGACCGCATAGCGGCAAATACTCACATAAATATTAATACAGAAAGGTAGAAAGAAAGTGGATAGGAACACATAAAATTTACAAACACAATGGTGGTGTGAAGATGAAATGATGGCCGATTCCAAGCAGAAAAAAATTCGACTGGACCGGGAATGGAACCACGGACCTTCGGATGTCGCGTCCACTGCTCAGACCACCGAGCTACCCAGTCTACAAAGGAACTAATGGAATCGGCGGGGGTTTATATGAACGAACACTCCCCAAGGCATGACCCATGAGAGCGGCCAGTAGATGGCGCGCGGGCAGCTTTTCACCCACCGGAAGAGAGAGAATGACATACACAGAAGGCGAAATGAAAGAATAACTCAAACACACAGACAGTGGTGAAAGATATAGAACAGGCGTTTCGGGGTACGCTAACCCAAGTAGGAAATGACCCGTTCAGGGCATACAATCGTTCACTCATTCACTCAGACCGCATAGCGGCAAATACACTTCATCATCTTCACACCACCATTGTGTTTGTAAATTTTATGTGTTCCTATCCACTTTCTTTCTACCTTTCTGTATAAATATATATATATATATATATATATATATATATATATATATATATATATATATATATATATATATATATATATATATATATATATATATACATACACCAGGGGGCGCTGTTAATCAAGCCTGATGCAAATGCTTTCCTGTGAAAACGTGAAATTGCTAAGAGGAAAACACCGGATATTGAACCAGGGACCTTTGGTTTTTCCGGGCCAATGCACAGACCACAACACTACCTAGACCTTTTGATTCTCATGGAAATTTTGATGGATATGAAGGAAATAGATCATAAGCCCTTGCGGTCCATCAAAGATGGCAATGCAAGGGAGAAAGGACTTCAAGGAAGCCACAATACGAGGCCTGATAACTACACCAGCGCTTAAGCCGCGATTGGTTATGTATGCTTGTATTCAAGCCTGCCATGAGGATGGAGGTGAAATACTTGGAAATTACCATAAGAAAAAAATCGGCCTGGACCGGGAATCGAACCATGGACCTTTGGCCAAAGGTTTGTCGTTCGATTTCCGGTTCAGGCCGATTTTTTCGCATAACACTTTCTGTGGGAAGCTGCAAGGGCTATAGTCCAAAGCGAGCATATATAATTCACTCAGAGCAACCAATGTTTCTTCATTTAGTAAGCAATTGGTGGCTTCTGATTCCCTTACGAATACAATTAGCAAAATTGATCAAGCCTGCCTTGGTCTCTTGGCGCGTGGTCCGCGGACGGATGTCAGGCCCAGGATGTCGTTGATTGTAGCCCATTACCCGGGTGATTCAATTCGATATATTCGTAGCTCCATCGAAATGGGTTTTCGCAGCTATTTCCACCACACATCCGCCATTAATGTGCTTCGCATTTTCTGCGCTGACCATATCCTGCCCCAGCAAGCCCATGGAATCTGCGAATATGGGACACATTTCGAATACAAATGCACTGCCAAATCAACAAAAAACTTAAAAGCCTGTGCTATGCTTACGAAGAATACAACAAAATAAGCACATTAATGGCGGACATGTTTACGTTGCGGAGACCTGTATCGAAGGAAGAATACTATCGATATTGAACGACCTTGGCCCATCACCAGTCTCTCCATTATTTCACAGCCACCTTCACGGTTCCCCACGGAACTTCTACCAACTCACTAGGCGATGACCGATAAAATTTTATAAGGTTCGTATTGAACCACCTGAAGATGGTTGGAGTGGTAATTACGGATCATTGAGTGCGAGCATTTTCATATATATATTTTTTAGCGAGGCCAAAAAAAGTTCTTTGGCGAAATTTCATTCGTGTGCATCTATTAATGCAATGGAACTCCCCATACTGGCAATAATGAATACAAAAACTTTATTTTACATTCCGTTTCGAAATTGAAACATGATATAGCGAGTATTTGGCACAGTTTTCGAAATGTAGACGAAATTAAAGTAAAAATGTTTTTTTGTCGAATGTTTGAGTCTAGAATAGGTTTTACAAGAATGGTAACAAATTTAATGATAAATGAATAGTGATTAGGTCACTCAAAATTTTTATCAAGTCCAAGGACATGAGCACCTACTTTTGCAATTACAAATCAAGATAATTCCAACGATCGGTTTGAAGGGTTGAGCTTGCAATCCGTTAAGTAGTAGGTATCAATCCTTCGGTAAATAATCGGCATTCCATTTATTTTACGGTTCTTGTGAAAATGAGAAGAAAATTTAATGATAAATGTTTTCTTTTAACGACAAAAGAGCATTGCTGAAAGGGCCACGCAAATAGTTCCGGCATGCTTTACATACCCATTGATTTACGCAAACTTTTCAGGAGGAAATGGCCCAAAATCGTGGGGAACACCCTTTTTTCCTTTCCCATTACTTTTCCCGGGAAAAGTTTTCCAGCAATTAGGCCCATCACCGCCTCTCTTTTAAAGTGAGTTATTTGAACGCAGCCGATTGCTAAAATCAACATTAAAATATGCGGGTTTTTGAGTAACTCACTAACCGAGGCGACGCCTCCAATTCCGATTTCTTCTCTTCCTCTATTGGCGTGCTCTGGAATAAAACATTAGGTCTCATTTTATCATTCAAGCACCCTAAAAAAATAAAGGGCTGAATTTTGGAGAGGAAAATAACATGGTCAGCCCTCTTGAGTGAATGACAAAACAAAATGGAAATCGATGAAAGAAAAAGGGCTGAGGGTTGTTTAACGAACCATCACGCGGGGAACCACCGCAGATAAAAAATAAATTATCGACAATCAAAACAGCCCTCTTCCACGATTAAAATTTACACCTGAGAAACCTGACTCTCGGATGAACTTAAAATGAAGAGTGGGCGGTGGGTAAAAAAAGGCTTTTTTTGGACCGGGATGTGAAGTGAGGTTAACGGAAAATTAACGCCGAAAAAGAAACCGCGGTGTGTAGGCAGGAGGAACGAGAAAAAAGTAGAGATGGGTAGAACTTCGAGAATTCAAGATCTTCCTTTTTTTGTGCGCTCTGCTGCTCCATTCGCTCTTTCTCCTGAGTTGTACATGTGGAGAGGGAGAGGTATCGAATGGAAATGTTGGAACCCAACGCGCCGATGGGTCCCATCATTTCCGTCATATGCACCCCACTAACATGTATTGTTTATTAATTAAAATTAATAAAAATCCACATTTCTGACAAAAAAAATGCCGTAAAATAGAGTAAAATCCATAGCACTAAGCTGCCAACATATGTCTCAAGAGTAACTTGCCTCAAACTTCGAACGAATAGTGGTTATTCCTGCTTTATAACCGCCAATTCGTCTATTCCTTCGAGCTATCCAATGGAAAGTAATGAAAGGACAGGGATAACCCATCCCACATTCATAATAATGTGAGTTCCATTGGCAACCAATATGGAGGATTTGCAATGAACCTTTTGGACGATAAGGCACACGATAAAAGTGTTATTATGCAACTAAAAAAATATTTGATGGAGTTATGCTGAATTAAAAACACCTGTTTTCGAAAACTGCAGTTTTAATGTCACTTGAGAGGAACTGTGCAGACATGTTACATGAACAAAAAGAGAACTTGAACATAAAAAAGACGCATGAAAAAAGGGACTAGACAGTTGTGTGTGAGAGAGAAACAAAAAAAACTATATCATAATCAAACAGATATTCAAGTTTATCACTGTCCAACACTCCCCCTTAAGCGCAGAATTTCTCAAAACTGAATTTCTTTGAAAACACAGACGAAGCAAAAAATATTATAAAACACTGATAAAGCAAAAATTGTACGAAATACTTATGTAATGTACTAAAAAAATATTAAAGTCCAATATTGGGCGTGCTATAGTTGTCTTTTTGTGCACTGAGTCCCTTTGTGAAAAAAATCTACCACCATTTCTGTGTCGCAAGGGGTGGATGGAGAGCAGGGACGGGACTAGTGAGATCATCCCGTCCACCCGCGCTCTCACCCCTCCCTTTCGCATCATCTCCTTGGTACCAATTCGCCCTTTGGACCCCCGTGTTTCATATAAATACGGGGGATCCGAATGACGGGGGAGTGCGACCTGTCCCTTGCCGGTCTGCGCCCTCGCAAGACCCGCACCATCCGCACCTCCTACGCCGGTCTGCGCCTTCGCAAGACCCGCGATTCCCTCCCTTATTCCCCGCGACTCACTCCGGGCTCAGAACGTGTGTATTGTAATGTAAGTATAATAAATATCGGCCAACAAATCCGTTATTGTTCTTCCTCCCTTAATGTCACGACGACAAATTGGAGGGAGAACAGTAACTGATTTGTTGGCCGATATTTATTATACATTACAATACACACGTTCTGAGCCCGGCGGGAGTCGCGGGGAATAAGGGAGGGAATCACGGGTCTTGCGAAGGCGCAGACCGGCGTAGGAGGTGCGGGTCTTGCAAGGGCGCAGACCGGCAAGGGACAGGGCAGGGAGAGCGGGTGCGGGTCTTGCGAGGGCGCAGACCGGCAAGGGACAGGTCAGGGAGAGCACTCCCCCGTCATTCGGATCCCCTGTATTTATATGAAATACGGGGGTCCAAAGGGCGAGTTGGTACCAAAGAGATGATGCGGAAGGGAGGGATGAGAGCGCGGGTGGACGGAATGATCTCACTAGGAGTCCCGTTACTGCTCTCCATCCACCCCTCACGACATCTGTTGTGGGCAGATATTCTATCTCAACCAAACCATCCTGGATGGCCTGACGAACAAATTGATATTTTACATCTACGTATTTTGTCGTAGAATGATACATTAGATTAAATAACAATCTCTATGCACTCTGGTTATCATTTTTAATAACAACAGTCTTCCAATGATTTCTAGAAATAAACCCCTTAAATGAATGGATTCTTTTGCTGCCTCTGAAATGGCAATATGCTCAGCTTCAGGGTTAGATAATGTTACGACCTTTTGCTTGCGTGACTCCCATGACACAGACCCACCTACAACCTTAAAAACATAGCCTGAATAAGACTTGCGATCATTTGGGTCCCCAGCCCAATCAGCATCAGGGTATCCTACGACCGGTACGACCGAAATACGACCGAAATTGATTATCCCTGCTTTTTTCCTTATTTTCCTCTAGACTCCACGAGGGAATGGATGAATTTGTGGATGTAAAGCAATAATATCCACCATCTGATTGAAATTTAGGGCAAGTAACTCTATTAAAATGCATTAATAACTCGTTGCTATGGATTCTACTCGAATTTATCATTGTTTTCACCGGGGATGAGTATTATTATTAACTAAAATATTAAAAACTCGTAAGAATCCATATTAAAAACGTATGAGCAAAAATGTAAAGCTCCCGGGTTTCCAACCGGGTGATGGTGGTTTGTGGTACCGACGTTTCGATCGCGTAGTCTGCCATCGTCCTCAGGATAAATCGGCGATGGCAGACTAAGCCGTCGAAACGTCGGTGCCACAACTACCATCACCCGGTTGCAAACCCAGGAGCTTTTTATTTTATAAATTCGCCGAGAAAGCCAGAAATATTACAAAGTATAAGCAAGCTGATTTATGGTATGTTATCAATGTTAGACATCGAAAAATTGCCAAGCTAGCGCGTCACTCCGTAAGCGCTAAAGGAAAATTAGGGTTAACAAAGATGGCGGACTGGCCACGCCCACGTCACAGCTTTTAGCATTGGCTACCATATCAAGCGCCGTCTCAATCTACCTCTATGGTTCTGGACGACGAGCGACGACAATCCTCGAAAAAAAAAACCAGCGCTAAAATATGCACCATGCTTCGCTCTACCTTCCCACGCACAATTTTCGGATTCGTCCCACAAAAAAAGCCTTCCTTTCCCAAATCAATCAAGCGAACTGCGAACCCCTCGAACCAACGCATTCCTTTATTTTTATCCCGTCCAAGGTGAAACAGTACTAGGCCCGTCACAAAGCTCGCTCGATCGAAGGGGAAAAAACTGCTTAAAGAGTAGTAGAGTTCAGTGACGACAGAATGCATTCCCTTTCGTTGGTTTGGTTACAAGCGGGAGACAACTAACAACGGAAGTCATTTGCGTCCACGAGCGGATTAAGGTCGTTGTTTTGTTTGAAGTGGGGGAGGACTTTTTGGGGATCTGGAAGGTATGGTATACTTTGCGGCCAACATATTTGGGGCAACAAAGGACTAAGACCCCTGACCTTCTCTTAATCCGACACTGTCTTCGTCTGAGATGTGGTTCGGTCGTTAAGAACCTTCGAGCATGTATAAAAGAGATTCCGTGTGCACAACCCTGGCAATATATTGAGAGTAAGTACTTTCAACTAGCGGCGACAGACGGCGATGCAGTTTTTCATTTAGCGGAACAGCTGAATGTCGTTGGTTGTCGGAGCCTATCCTCTCCGAGGAGAGTCGAACAAATGAAGAGCAGTGCAAAATTTTTTTCGCAGCTATCTACTTCGGCTAAAGTGAATTCAAGACGGACTACGTAAGTCCTATGGTGCTAGGAGTTGAATTAAGTGCCATGTCTGACGGCAAGCGGAGGGGTACCTGTCCGATAGTAAACTGTAGTGTTTGTCTACCTGGGACGTCTAACTGCGAAGGACTACTTAGTTGACGACATTATGAGCTAACTGATTGTTGTGTACGCTTTGTGGTGCTTGTATGAAATGGCGAGTAAAAATTGAATTGAATAATTGAAAATCTCGCCGCCAAGGGGTGCTCACCAACGGAATTGTTTTGATTCATGACAACGTCCGCCCTCACACTGCACATGTAACACAACAATATTAACAGTACGTTGATTGAGAATAATTGAGCCTACATACACCCCGGACTTCGCTCCGAGTGACTTCCATAATTTCTGTACCTGACAATGAGCATTGGAGGCAAGAGGCTCAACAGTGACAACGAGTATGCACCAAGGGTTGAAATTCGCCAAGAAAAAAAACTTTGAATTGACCGGGATGATTTTTTTCATGGCAAACCCTTGGTGTGTATATGCACCCCTGCGAGTGACTTCTTACCATATCATTTGTAAATGCAATGATTGGAAATGACAACGAGATCAAAGAACATGTAACTTAGTTGACATCACTGGCGGCAACTTTTTATGAAGAGAGAGGAATACAAAAGCTGGTGCCGCGCTGTGAAAAGTGCCTACAAAATAGTTGGAGCTGTGTAGAAAAATAGTTTAATGTCTAAAAAGTTTTCACAGTAAATATTATTTCTGAATATGTACTGTTTTCATTGATCTTTCAAACAGAACCTCCTTTCTGGATGTACCTCGTATTTCCTCGTCATAATATAGACCACATACGAAATTTACATTTTACTTTCAAAGCAATGGGAAGCATGACGTAAATTTTGTAATATTAATGGTGTAATAATACAATTTTATGTGACTGAAATTTTCATAAATTTAATAAAATATCAGCGTAAGTATTTGACTAATTTTTCACGCAGTACGTTTTCAACTCCTTCACTACGGCTTTTTTGTGTTTATGAAAACATTACTGAGGTGACCAAATGAATTATTTGTGAAAATCATTGACAAAACTTACAAACTACACGCTATAAATTTTTGACGAGATATAGGGTTTAGAAATTCCTCAATTTAAAAAAAATGTCTCTCTGGAGTGTATGTGAATTCCATTTCCCATGTATAACGGCTGGTATTATATGGTAAATATATCGGCAAGCAATTCAGTAAGCGGCTAATGTTTTGGCATCTTTGAAAAGGTGAGATTTTCTTATTTAAAATGAGACCTAATTCATTTATTTTTAGGTGAACTGATATCCTGTAATAAGGGTACCGTTATGTAAATCTCATATTACCTCCGACAAAATGAAGCTGCTAATGAATATTAGTATTTTTCTGGCTAGACACATCCATTGGGTCTTCCATAATAATGAATGGCAATTAGCGATTAAGCGTTATGATTAGGGGCTTGCAAGGTGGGAATGGTTATTATTTGACAAAGAAAGTTTGTCGGAAAGGGGTGGGGAGGGCATAAATATATCGTCTCCATCATTTCCTCCCAAAAGTAAGTTTTTCTCAACACCCCCCACATCACGTTACCATCACAACAATTAATAAATAAATATTCTAATTATAATTTTACTTGACGAATCAGTAAGCAGTGAAACGCGTTGTACAAATTAATACATTGCAGAAAAGTACAATGTATTCTTTTCAACACGAATACTAATGTTAAGTTCTTCTACAAACTGACACTTACTGCCATAAGTTTAAAACGAAGCGTATTAGCAGTCATTCTTTTAATTAATTATCAGGGCTACACAGAAAAAATAATTATAATAATTCAGAGTAAATAAAATTTTAAGTGTAAATGGAGTTATTGTCTTAAAAAAAACCTTCCCCCGATATTCCCTTGAATATATGCGCAACAGAGCTGGTGCAGGATTAGCTGCATCACGTTAAGCAGGCTTCGTCTCGGCAGACCAGTAGCTTCATTTTGTTGGAGGTATTATGAGATTTACATGAAGGTACCCTTATTACAGGAAATCAATGCCACAGTTTCCTCAACAGATATTTGTCGAGTACAGTTGAGTGTTTTTATTGCTACTGAACATGTTTCGATTCTCGTTGCCCCACGGTACCGCCTCACTGCAAATTTACATCACATCCTCATGTTAAAAAAAAGAAGAATGCCTTATCGCCCACAAATCCCAGCCCACACCCGCTCATCCACCCTTATTCCTTCTCCCACCTCCACTCTTCGGTTAACGGCCGCGAAATTCGAGAGCCATCTATCGATTGCACGGTGAGTGAGGGAGTGAAAGGAAAGGTAGGGTGCGGGGAAGACCGGAGTCGGGAGAAATTGGTGGGACAGAGGGGGGGGGGGGGTGTGGTTACCGATCACCGCCTGCCTGCCTGCCTCTTTCACAAACTCCCGTATCATGCGAAAATTTGTCGAGGGAGAGAGAGACAGGCGGTGGGAGAGAGAGAGATGAAAGTGGGAATTAACGGGGATGGGCGCGCACGAAGTGCAAAGCGAAGGAGAGAAAGAAGAGGCTATTTTCGTTCCCCACCGATATCATATATCTTTCACTCCACACACTCCTCGAAAATATCCCCTTTACATTCTTAATATTCACTTTCAGCCCACGAGACCTAAGTCCAGCGCCGGCCCGCCCCTTCAAAGGTATATACATATCGTGGTCACCATAGTTGAGTCGTTCGTGAATGAACGAGTCCGAAGGAGCCGGTCCATGGATTGAACGAGAGGACCAGGGACCGACTTCTAAGAACGACCGTTCCTCACAGTCCTTCTTTCCTGACGGTCAGTCGGTCCTTTCGACCCTTCGTTCCTTTCGGTAAGTATGTCCGTTCGGTCCTTAGTTCTTTTCGGTCTATCGGTCCGTCATTACTGTCGCTCCTTTCTTTAAGAGATAAGATGTTCTTTATAATACTTCAAAATTTCATCTGCTGATGCTAGCGTTGTAATAAGCAGTACTTGTAATATTTATTTAAAGTAAACCTTTTTACGAAACCATGTAAAAAGTTGGTAATATCACCTTCCATCTTTAATTACATCCAACATTCTTAAACGCCATTATTACGGTATACTATTTAACGAGCCGATGGCTGACAAAGCGATTCAACGTGATGAAATAATTAAACAACTGCGTTCGATTAAAAGTAATAAGTCCCCAGGTCCAAAAGGAATACCTGCACGCTTGCTCAAGGAATTAGCGCCACATATTGCACCATTCTTAAAAAATTATATTTAACAAATTATTATCCGAAGGCAAGGTGCCCCAAGACTGGAAAATAGCCAACGTCACTCCGATATTCAAAAAAGGAAATAAAAGTGATCCAGAAAATTATCGGCAAATATCGCTAACACCACTTTTAGGCAAGATTCTCGAACTTGTCGTTAGTAGTATTATGACATTCCTGGATAATCGTAACTTCTTACAATGCAATCAGCACAGCTTCCGTAAAGGCAGGTCCTGCGAAACACAGCTTGCGCTCTTCCTTAATGATATCCTAAAATCAGGTGAATCGATTAAGCAAGTCGACGCGAGATTCCCCGATTTCAAGAAGGCACTCGACAAGGTTCCTCACAAAAAACTCAAAATAAATTGCAATCATGCGGAGTTAATAGAAAAATAGTGAATTGGATAAGTGACTTTCTCTGTGATCGAAAACAAAAAGTAGTTATTGATAGTTTTAGCTCTGATACGGTCGAAGTCGCATCCGGTGTTCCTCAGGGAAGTGTGATCGGCCCTCTTTTATTCATATTTATATTAATGACCTAAGTTCTAGAGTTAGCAGTAAATTAAGAGTATTTGCAAACGTACAGTTATCTACCGTGAAATGAGCGAAGATTCGATTTTAGATTTGGGGGTTAGAATTAAATATCAGCAAATGCACCACAGTCCACTTCCTGCGAAAGTCATCACAAAAATGCCATACCTATACTGTGGGTGGAGTAATCATTAAATCTTCAGATACAGTAAAATATCTTGGAATTACCTTAACTTCTGATATATCGTGGGGATTACACATACAACACATATGTGGCGCAGCATTAAAGAAACTAGGTTTTGTAAAACGTATAATAGGATGGACCTCAGATGAAAAAGTCAAAGAGAGATGTTACTTCGCTCCAGATAAACCACGCCTTGAATACACCGCGAGTATTTGGGTCCCTCGTCATAAAGATGTAACCAAAAAATTAATAAAATACAAAGGAAAGCAGCGCGCTTCGTTAAAAACTGCTACGAGCGTACATATAGTGTCTCACGACTTTTAGAAGGGATTAAGGTGGGAGCCCCTAGAGACTCGGGGGCTACACGCTAGGCTTAGGTTGCTTGATGAATTCAGAACATATTTTTCAGAGCGACATAGAGAATATTATCATGATTCCTCACTACATCTCTAGGTCTGACAGATGCGATAAAATAAGAGAGATACACTTCCGAACAGATAGGTACAAAAACACGTTCATTCCGCGAGCAACAAACGACCACAATAAAAATTAAGCTCCACTAAATACACTCCTATAATTCATGTCACCACTTCATCTCCAAAAATCTTACACCTTTACACGGCTGGTGACCTAACACCTTTTTCCACACGCCCTTGCGGCGGCTCGCGGGGTATTATGTAGATGTAGATACTAAGTACATATTTATAAGTTTTTTACATTGTTTAAACACCAAGAACATTATAAAAATACATGGCCACCAATAAAAAATGAGCGGGTCCCTAAAAGGACCGGTCCATAGTGAACGAGTTCCCAAAAATGAACGAACGGGTTTGCCCATCTCTAGTGGCCACATCTTATGGTGGTAGCGATGCAGGGAGGCAATTGCACCGGAGACCCGTCTGTAAGACAGTGGATTAACGTGGTCTCCGCATTTGACTACCGTGAGGGTTGAGTTTGAATCGTTCGAGATCATTCCGTCCCCGTAATTATCATTAAATTTAAAAAAGGGTGCATTCACGAGAAGGATTCGAGATTTTGACGTATTTAAAACAGGAAACAATACATGAAAACATTCGTGTGGAGCGTGGCACTCTATGGATCAGAAGCATGGACCATTGGAAGAGCAAACCAGAAAAAAAACTAGAAGCCTTTGAAACCTGGTGCTGGAGGAGGATGCTGAAGATAAAATGGACGGAAAAAATAAGAAATGATGAAGTGTACAGAAGAGTAGAAGAGGAGAGGACCATAAGGAACACCATAGAAAAAAGAAGAACAAGATGGATTAACCACACCCTGAGACACAGTGGGTTTGTGAGGAACATCTGAAGGTAAAATAGAGGGAAAAGTATCCAAAGGAAGACCCAGGAATAAGTTTATGAACCAAATAAAGAGGAAAGTACATAGGGAGATATACCAGGAGGTAAGGGAACTATTTTAGCATTAGATAGGGAGGGGTGGGGGGCTGCAGTCGACCAATCTTTGGATATAATTACCAATGATCAATGAAACCGCTCGCAAATATCTTATGCACCCTTTTGCGTCGAGCTTTTCTCACGGAAATATTGCTCACGGAGCTGTTTATGGTGATTATAGACGAAATTAACAGCATATTCGACTCTTTATGTTATCCATCTGAGTGAGGAAGAGTCAACAAAATCTCCAGACGTTTGTTGTTGTACCACGTGACTACTTAGTTACGTGATTGAGATCATCTCGAAGGTTTCAAGCACAACCCTCCAGGGTTTCCAAGATGTCATCGTTGATATCATCGTTGATCGATACCATCGTTGTCAACTTCAAAATGCTCATTGTGACGTTACGAAGGCTTCCCCCGTTTAGATTTAATTCAAAATTGCTCGGGTTCTTCCCGCGTTTCAGCATATTGGTGAACAACCGTTTCGCCGGCATTCCTTGCGTCATCATCAAGTCTGGACTATAAGGTCGACGAAACGGTTGTCCACCAATATACTGAATCGCTGAAAGAGCTGGAACAATTTTAAATTGATTGGTTGAATTTATCATCAAATCAGGAGGAGTTCAATGTTAGATTCTTAAAACAAATCACCAAGGAATGAAATTAGCCATTAAATATTTTATGGAATTTTATCCCTTGCTGCATATGCATCCGCGTGAATGACTTCGTACGATTCATCTGTGCATACAATGATTGAAAACCAGATACATTTGCTTAGATGCACTTCTGCGATCAATTTTTGGACCCAGCCTTGATTGGACCAATGAAATTGTCGGGAAACGCGTTGCTGACCATTCCCCACCTTCTCCAGTTTAATGCTGTTATGTTGGCTGCTGTAACTTAACGTCGTCATCTCGATAGTCTTACATGTACCCCTTCTATCATTGAGCCACCTCATCCCGTTTACACTTGATAATATCCCCTGATAATGCAGTTGGCATTTCAATTTCAGCACCACCTGTAAATGCTCCAAGGTTAATTAGCTTCATCTACTTGGGTAAGCTAATTAAGTTGCTCTCACGCTTTTTTTGAACCGGTATACCAGCGGCATTCAATTAGTGCTAGTTAATTATCACTAATATATGCATCCTCATGTGTTTTTATTTTCACCTCCATTTAAAATTCGTATTCATGGATGTTTTGAGATTTCATTTTCAAACTTAGCTCAAAGGGCTGATACCAGAATGTTTAGCTCATTAGTCGCGTAAACATATAAAAGGATGTGAGGGGAAATTATCATTAAAATAAATCAAACTAGCTACTATCTGAACACACGATTGCATGACGTCATGCACTTGATAAACGAGAATATTCACCCGAGGACAAAGAATTAGCTAGGACAGGGCGTTTATCTTTTGCCTGAACTGTACGAGAAGAAACAAATATCCAGGCTGAGAAAAACCTAGAGGTGACGCGTAAAAAATTAAATCCGAATTAAAGGAATGAAACAAAAATCGCCTTATCTCGGCCTACGCAGAGGGTTGACCAAACGCTCGGCTGGTATATCATCCATCTCCATCAACCATTCACGTGCCGAAGACCACAATAAACGCTTCAAGAAGAAATTAAATTGAATTTTATTCAGTTACGTTCTAGTAAGAGTTTACATTTGAAGCAAAAAAGCCATAAATCGTGCGTCAAGTTGTATAATACTGAAATGAATGAAACTGGACGGTTCGAAAATTGGAAGACAAAATAAACCGCAGGGACTGGATACGGTGCCTATTTAAGAGGGAGGAAAGATTTTTTGGGTGGAAAAATAGAAGAGATTTCAGGACAACAAATTTTCTTCTTTCACGTTTCCAACACTAGCTAAAAACAGTTTACGATACTTCAGTTGAGACTCAATGAAATAGTGAATATAAAATGGTATTTCACTCTTAAAATGGGTTATAATTAGCTAAAAAAGTCTTCTAAAATTGCTCCTCTAATTTTATCGGATGGCATTGTGAAAGTCTCTAACTTAACGGGTTATCACGCACATTATTATTTACGGTTTTCAAACCTATTTTTTAGTATTGGGTCACGCAGGACATGCAAATAGAATTATGGCATTTGCTTAAGAATGCTTGCTTGCTAGATCTTTACTCAATACAGGTGGTGCATTTCTTCGGCCGGTAAACTGCCAATAATATCATTAACAAGATAACAAAAATATTTTCACTAGGTTGATAAGTGAATTTTTTGCCATCATGAAAGCAACTACTACTAACAGACTAGACAAATAAGGAATTTTTCTTCGAAAAATTTCTCGAGAGTCACCCAAATATTTTGATTGCTGTCTCAAGCTGAGTTACCGACCGAATTATCGAAGTCTCTTCAATACTCGAATAATCGAATAGAGTGTTTTAGTTACAGAACAGGGGGAATTCCGAGCTTCAAAGACCTTACGCTCTTCGGAGATACCCACGTATGCT
This sequence comes from Ceriagrion tenellum, assembly GCA_963169105.1. Taxonomy (NCBI): domain Eukaryota; kingdom Metazoa; phylum Arthropoda; class Insecta; order Odonata; family Coenagrionidae; genus Ceriagrion; species Ceriagrion tenellum. The sequence goes on along the minus strand of OY720633.1, from coordinate 83,833,814 downwards.
GCAGAGTTGGCTTTTCCCACAACTTGAGGAGGACTCCGATGACTTCATATTCCAACCCCATCACACTGGCACAACAACGTACGACTATTTTTCAACGATGAACCGCCCCAACGCTGGATAGGGCGCACGGGACCTCGGGACAGTACCGTACATTCTTGGCTTCGAAGATCTCCAGACAATACCCCGTGCGATTTTTTCTTGTGGGGATATATGAAGGAACGTGTCTTCGTCCCCTCTGTAGCTCGAGACATCGATGAGCTAAAAACCAGAATTAGAGCTGCCGTGACTTATGTAAATGAAGATATCCTAAGTAGTGTATGACGCTATCGTCTAGATGTTGTTAGTACTGTAACTGTTGGATGCATAGAACATTTGTAATACCACAGCTGAAACGTTTAGATCCAGTGAGTATTTTGCAATTTTACGTTGTTATGTAGTGTCTCCATCAATAAATATAAAGTTTCAAAATCAGGTCATTCTTTTTGATACATCTTGTCTTTATGGCACATGAAGTTTTTTGAAAGAGGATAATAGCAGCTTGCTTTTTTGCACCATGTTTTGAAGAAACAGTAACAAGAGTGACGTCTTCTACAAATTAATTGGTGTTAATTGTCACACTTGTGTTTATCCTTTCATACAGACGAAACATTTCCCTAAAAAATGTTCCCAAAAAAAAAGAAGTTCAAAATGTAATAGGGAATATAATTATAACTTTCCAAGAAATAAGATTGGCGCATTATTATAGTTTCATTCGGCCCCATTTATTTGAAAATTCCGCGATATTTTAAATACCGTTCACTAATTCGAGTCATAATTTGTCCATATGCTAATATTTTAATGAATATATCTTAAATATTTGCGAACAAATCCAGGGTTTTTAAATGTGAAAGCTTAATGCCTCGTGACTTCTGCCACTTGCCGGAGAGAAGGGAAAACCCTGTCATGCACCCCTGATGGAGTTTCACATTTTTAATCCTTTGTTGACTGCGTCATTCAAAGTTGAATATACACAAAGGTATATTGAAGCATTCTATTGACGGATATTAGCCATGAATAGCATAGCACAACGCAATTGAATAGTCAATACTAGAGAGTCCCAAACGCAGACGCATAGATTGCTTTTGCATGCTTATTTTGTGGTAATATAGCGTTATCCCTCCTGAACCACCATTAATTTTGATATGATTTATTCCATTAATAACTTAAAATGAAGACGGAAGCACTTAGCACAAGTTAATAGCGTATGAATAGTTAAAACTGCCTCATTTCCATTTCCGTGCTCCATCATACAGAAAAGTGCTCGCCCGCCAAGCTTACTTTATTATTAATAGGCTAATATTTTCCACACCTAAGCGATGGGATTAAGGCACATATTTATAATCCTTGGATAAATATTTTCTAGGCATGAAGACCCATGTTAACACGTTCTCCAATTAGTTGGCGCTAAACTAATATGAATTGAACATTTTTAAATAAAAAATGAGCAGGAGCTAACCATGTTAGCCTAAGAAATTATTACATATCTGATTCATAAAGCGTTTCTATCTTAAAATGTTTTAAATCAAAGATATATTGTCTGCTACTTAGCGACCCATTATGAGTCATTTGTCATACACGCAAAGGTTTTATTATTTTTCGTATCCCTTCTATTGTTGTACTCGTTCCTATATCATCTCAAACTGTTCTAATAACTCGTACATTATGAACCTCTCATAAACAGTTTTTGAATGCCATTGCAGTGAATATTATTATTTGTAATTAATCGATCATATAAAGGTAACATGCTGCTATTATATTTATACCTACCATGTTAAAACCTATGATTTTTGTTTGTTTTGAGTCGTCGCTCACAACGAACAACTGTATACGGTGTAATTTCCAGACTTTTTTATTTGATGTAAATTGATTTTGTTCGTAGAGAACGAATAGTCCTAAAGCAATAAACTTATTTTTCAATTAGATTTTATGCTATCTCTACGGTTGAGACCACGGAGGGGAGCGTGAGAAAGATACAACTCTTCAAAGAAAGTTTTATACGCGCTTTTGTGAATTTCCATGGTTTTTTTTTCAGAAAAACATAGCTAGGTATGCATATAATGAAAATAATTTGGTTGACTCTGAGATGGAGGATAAGTTTTTTCCCTTTCATTTTAAACGCTAAAAGTAAACAAAAATAGGACATTGAATAAAAACAATTTTAAATGGTATCTCTATCTTTAAAAAAAGAATAACATTTTAAAATGAGATATATATATCGCTGCTGTACGATGGTTTCAAGCCGGGATATAAGTAAATACATAATTCAGGGCACGCATTTTAAACAACAATTTGGCAAAGTTTGAATACACATGAATCACGCAACACTTATTTCTCAAAGCGGTTTCAGATTGCTTCATTTGAAGTCACATACTACTCATGCACCAAGTTTTAGCAAAATTAGAGACCCTAAGGGACAATAGTTTGTAGAATTGAGGTGAAATGACGCCTTTAAAAAAGTGAGGATATACATTTTGTAAATATATAATATGTTATTACTCCAGTGAAAATGGATTTCCACATAGATATGCATGAAAACGTGAAATATACGAGAAAAATCATCAAAACATTTGTGATACTCAAACTATTTTCGAAATTAATTTCGCACAGAGGTCATGTTGGGTGGATCATTTTTTGCAAGAAAACTGGTTTCTTCTTCATGTTTCAAGACACCACGCCATCCACTTTCTTCTTCAATCTAAAGGTGTGCTAAAAATGCGCGACCTTTCATGAGGCTACATTTCTGCCGGGTGCACGACTAAAATGTGTTTAATAACCTACTCCTAATCCATCTCCTTCTCCTACAATACACCTATGCCATACACCTATCACAGCCTTGCTGCAGCTCCCCTTAACGCTACAAATTTTGAAACAATAAAAAAAAACAGTGCATTACTTTGGTAATTTATGCTCAAAATGCGCGCGATAGCCATGATTGATGGATCATTTTTTCCGCAAACAAATCGGGCTTCGCATGCGGTATTATATTTCGACACGCGTATGTACCCATACTCTCTCCGTTATCATTCTCGTACATTCCTCTTCCAGTTAGGGTTAACTATGAACGCAGGACCTTTCATGAAGCTGTTTTCCCTTCAGGTATACCTATGACTAAAATATGTTATTTCTGCTAGTTGTACACATATATCTCCTATTATATAGTATACAACACATCCTTGCTACAGCTCCCCTCGACAGCCCTCTTACAGCCTTCCTTGATGAGAAAAAGTGGAAGAAAGGAGATGGGATTTAGATCGACCGAGGAAGGGGGTTGTGCAGCGGAAGGTTGAGGAGATCGAGGGACACCGAAAGATGATGGGGGGGTTATTCTTAGATCCGTCTCATTTCTTTCCCATGAGCTCCCATGGACCAACTTTTACCTCAATTTCTCTCCTCATATTCTCCCCCACCCGTACCCAATACACCCTCTGCGCCCGTTCCAATAACGTTCCCAACTTACGTCCCCTCCCACGTAACATCTCCCTCTTCACCTCGTCACGAAGTACCTACATGCAGGAAACAGACGTATTTGGTTAAATGGTTGAATAAATAACAATTTACTTGAATAATTATTATATTGTATACTAGCATTCACATTTTCGTTGGAATACCAGAGATGTAATCATGGTACAGTTTTCATTTACGTCATTTTTCTCTTTCCTAAATTGCACCTTGGATTGAGGAGGTCCGTTTAGAAAGCGTACAATGGAGGTTTAACAGGAAACGGTATAATAAAATCAAGGTTTTTGTCCTTGGATTGGAGAGTGATCGCATGCATGAAATTAGAGGGATCGATTACAAGACGGAATGGTTAAAATTGTCACTTTTTCCGCGATCAACTAGGGACGAGAGTAGCTGTAATAAAAAACTGCCTCTAATGTAAGTGGTAACCAACTATAACTTTATCGTGTGAATATAATGTAGATAACAACAAGATTCTTGAATACGTGGTCCTTTATGCATTTACTCATTGCCAACGTTTCGCCAAATTTATTGGCATCCTCAGGACATTAAGCTTGTGAATATTGAGCACCAATCTAAACCAAGGCGCTATATAGGAAAGAGAAAAAAGAACGAAATAAAAAATATGCCATTATTACAACTCTGTTATTCAATCTAAAATCTGAATGCTAGTATGCTATGTAATAATTATTCAAGTACATTATCATTTATTATTTATCCACCATTCAACCAAAGACGTTTGAGGTAGGGGATCAATATTCGCAAGCTCAATGCCCCGAGGATGCCTACAAATTTGGCGAAACGTTGGTTATAAATAAATGTTCCTAAGTCGCGGTTAAGGCTAAGTACAACTATGGTGCAATATTAAAAAATTATGCTGTTATCAGTAAATGGTAACGAGAGGAGGGTTATTTTAATTTTTTTTCTATAGTTATATTTTTAAATTTCTGAATGGTATTATACTTTCATAACTAGTTTGCATTATGTCATTGTAGTTTTTTAATCTTTTTCACATTAGCGAGACTAAACTGAAGGCTCCCGTGACATAAGTGTAGTAAAAAATAGTAAAATGCTTGTTAAAATCCGTATTCCATGAGAATTTCCGTACTCATCCGTCACTTAATAGTATATTTAGCAAATAGACAATAAAATTATGATTGGCAATTTGTGCATGCGTTGCGTGGAGTCAACCTCTACCTACGAGGTGGCTTGTAGGGTATAATGTATCCATAGTGGTTGGTGTTGCAGATTGAGTTAAAAGATTATTCTTCCCGAGCTCTAGGTTTATATCCCGACCATGTCGATTGTTTTACCAGAATAACATAAGTTCCAAAGTACGTGTTAATTGGAGAGCACTTCCAGTAAATACTCTCCACATTTGTTGTTTGTATTTTATTGGAGTATAAATCTGAGTCCAGGTTTCTAAAGCCTATAGAATAAAAACAGATTTTGCGGTTCAATATGATGTCAGTCAAATTGTGACTGTGTTTTGAACAAATACCTTTCGCAAATTCCGTCACCATTCCCTTTTTCCCATGGGTTCTCAGCCTCTCCTTTTATTGCCAATGGCCGAACCTTAGGAATCAAAACGCAAAGCGTAGGTGCCCAGAAATCCGTCCGGAGATTCCCTCCTACCGTTTGTACGGCTTTTCACGGTTATTTATTGAAGTGCTACTTTCCATATTCTTACGAATTGAAGTACCTCCGACATCCGAACTAACAGGAAGTCTCTCGTGAGGATTGGGTGGGTGTGGTGGCTTGAGTTCTGGATTCCCATCCAGAAGTCTCGGGATCAAATCCCGGGAGCGGCGAGGATGCACAGCCCTTATTCCTGCCAGGGTGAAACGTGAAAAGTGTGTCAAGGTGGTGGGGCCAAAGTGGGAAGAAAGAAGCTCTTGCAGCGGGAAAAGTCCTTCATTAAAAATTGTTGTCATAGAATAATCTACACATTTTCTGCAAAAATTTTGTTTTCTATTTGCTAAAACTTGACCTCAGTGAAAGGAGTATTTATTAAAAAGTGTCAACGAAAAATTGGAATTCAATATTTGTCTGGACAAACGTAGTTACGGTGGTGCCTCCTTCAAACCCTGAAGATGGCTTCAGAGGAAGACCCGGATCTAACAAACCTTCTTACCCCCTCTCCCCCGGAGCCCGCGCGATTTTCTACTTTGCCGGATTTATCTGGGTATACTTCGGCAACGGAGAAAAAGGGGTGGAGAAGGGAAATATGTTTTTCTCTCCCTCCCATCTTTCACTTCCTTGTCCCTCGAAATCTCTCGCCGGGACCGGCTTAGTCCACTGCGGTCTACTCATCCTCGTAAGGAATCGACATTCGCAAACGGGAAATGGGACTAACCTTTGCCCAACTTGATCCGTTTCTCCGTGTATATGATGTTTTCGTAGGGTTGTCGTGAGCCGTTAAGTTCCCTTTCAGGCAGGAGGTTTAACTCCGTGGCCTGTCGCTACCCTTCGCGTATAATCGACACGCGTGTTATTCTAAGGTGGCCAGATATCTGATTCGCTAAAACTGAGAAAAATTTCGGTTCTCCTTGGGTACAGCCAATTTTCCGAGCATCTTTCTCTAGTCTAGGGAAGAGTTGGGAAACTCGTCACTATTTTGAGGCCTGCACGACTTATTATTTTTAAATATCAGTAGGTGCAATATCCTGTATACGCCATTTACGCGTGCCGTAGGTGGTTGTAAAGGAAATTCAAAATCCAATCCTAAGTTTCATGTTTTAGACTTTGTGAAAGACGATGATCTGGTCAAAATTACGTTCGATAAAATGGTATTACAACGAGCCAATGAAGAACGATACGGCGCGAAAACGGAGTAACAAAAAAGGATGGATCAAACCCTGCATCGGCGCTTTAGCGGACCTGAAGAAGCCAGCTGGAACGTTGGCGAAATATTGTCCTTAAAAATGGATAAACGCGGAAGAACACCCGAAAGATTATATTCTTCAACATCCTATATAGTTCAGGGTATTACAAAAAAAAACTCTTCGCGATTCACCGAAAGGCTTAATAATGATGCACAACATCGAAATCGGTGGCATTAAACATTGATTTAACCCCTATTCTTCCATATCTAATTCTAGTTCCTTACTTAATAAAAAAAGTTCACTAGAAAAATCAAATATTAAGATAAGACACCATCTCAGGCTCTACTTAGAGGAATTCTTTCATTAAATAACACTGAAAAATACTCCGCCATCACCAAACCCATGTATTTCAACAGACCGGATTTGTTACGCTGTTACGTCGTTTCTTTTATGTAAACGGTAAATATTTTAAATCCACTTGAAATGGAAACTTTCAATTAATCTAAGAACATTTGGATTCCGGTACAGGGAATAATTGTTATTAAATTTTTCGAGACACAGGGACAAGCATCTTAAAACAAGATCATTCCCGGGGAAACTGGAGTATGTGTTCGCCGTTCGTGATATGATAAAACGTATTTTTGAACTCTTTTTCCATGGACCTGCTTGTTTTTTCTCTCGCCATATGTAGTGGGGCACAGTTAAATCCCGAGGCTCATTGAGAGTTCATAGTGGCCATGCTGGAAACAAGGTTATGTTTTCCAGTGTTTTGCAATGGCTCCGGATCTGAGGTGAGCCCTTGAATAACATTTCACATTACGAAACTGGTTCCTATGATACTCCACAACTTTCTTCTATTAGAATCGTGCTCAGGGCATATCTATACCGTAAAGAGCACTCATTATTGGTTCATCAAGCTATGTTTGATTGACTGTAGACCCCTATCCTTCCAAATCAATTGCTAGTTCCCTTACCCCATGGTAATTCTTCTTAGATGCCTTCTTTGGTTTTTATTCACTTGGTCTATGCATATGTATTCAATGGCCTTGTGGGTCTTTTTTCTATATTTCCTTAAATTATACCTCTCACAAACCTATTGTGCCGTTTAAAGTTTGTAATACAATTAGCTATTATTTTTATATTGAGGAGTGTTTTGCAGAAAAATTAAAATAATCAAGAATCGTTTAACATTCACTGAATGCTAATTATTTTCCGAGTAAATGCTATGATTCACACGAAATGATGTTTGCCGCTCACGGGAGAATTTTCCATGAAGGGCTATGTTTAATATTTTTAGTATTTGTGGATTCGGGGAAAATATAACTCGTCCCATTCCATATAAAGTTTCATATTGCCATAATTCAACTCTAAATTTCACAACAAACAAGTACTCCTTTGTCTTGATGATGATATTCATTCGATTTTACCATCTGGGTAGCATTACTGTGCTTTTTAAAAAACTGCTTCCAAAATGCTTACTTTTTCATTTCACTATTTCCTCCCAATCTAAAAAGTTTCTCATTTCAATTCATGTGCTACTCGTAGCCATTCCACTCCGTAGTCAGAACCCTACTTCAGTTTTCATATCCGCCGAATCGAACAACTTCTCCCTAGTAATTTTTTACGACTCAATGGACTGACTCCATTAAATCTCTTGGGCTTGCCACTCACCATTAGTGGTTTCCTAAAGGGAATTGTCATTCCATAATTAATTCCTCATAAATTCTATTTTATACTTTTAAACCCCGGCAATCTCTTGATTTTAGAGAAATAAAAAGACAAAAATTCGAGAGTACAATCGGACCACTCAGCGGTCGCTTAGCCTAGCCTTTCTCTGCATGATTATCTGTAAACACTGCTACAAGTAAAAGGTCAAAGAACAAAGCGGGGCTCATGACTTGACGTCAAGATATCAGAACACCTGTCTTGCACGGGGTACCTAGAATTCAAGACATCAGCAAAGAGTGAGCTAAGGTGACTTTCGTTTGTTTGTTCTAAAATATTACGTTAGAAAAATGGCTATTGGCTGAAAATTGATTACAACCGCCTCAGATATTTTTTCCAGAGGTCTTACAGTGAAATACTGAGGAAAAAATTACAGTGGCAGAGTGGAAAAATAGAGCGAAAATTGAATTGATTAGCTACACGAGTAGGGATTGCGAGTAATCAAGTGATAAAATCGTACATCATTAAGTTACTCAATAAATGCACGTTAGGTCTCATCCTAGTGCAGGCGTCGTGAATATGGACTCCCAATGCGGAAAAATTCCCCCGCAGCCTTAAAATAAGTAGTTTTAAAAATTCATTCTCATATTTGTCGATCACATCGCTAAGAAGGCAAAAACACGTCGAGTTGACTCAGCATGACAGGTTCTGAGGTGATATAGAAAGTGGAAAAAAGTACTCGCTCAACTGAATCCATTTCAGTATAAGGTTTCCACATGTAAACTTCGCTTCTTCGCTCGTATTTTTCGATTTGTGCCATTCAACAGCCTGAAATTATCAGCACACTCAGGAAGTATTGTGCACATATTTGACATGACGTTATACCATTGAATACCTATAAATTTGAGAGTGAGATTCTGTTAATGTATGATGAAACACTGTTGAACGACAAAAGATAATGCACACTGGTGGAGTAAATATTTAGGAATTGGATTAACAACTATGGGAAGTTGTGGAGACTCCTCATAAAGTTATGGAAATTACTACTGTATTAAGTTAGGAAGAATTATCGCCAACGTCATTGACATGAAACCGCATATAGTAATGTTACAGCTGTATCTTCGAATATTAGATTGGATCTTCGAGCGCTGGGTTATACTTACGTATGTTGATAATATGTTAAAAATTACTGATGCATACTATCAATGAGTGCGTAAATAAACTGGTCGTCTAAATTTTTTTCAAGTAATAAAATCTGAAATCGTTTCATGGTGCATCCAACATCATTGATTACTTATGGATTGAAATACTAATGGAAAAATTTAGCTCAGCCACATCAGACCAAGTAAGTTAAGAGACTGTTTATGGATCAAATGCAGTAATTGAATGATTGCGCTACTCGCATCGAACGAATATCTTGCCTAATAGATTTATTAACTATATTGGCTGTACATGGGTCATTTCTTTTCGCCAATTGGTGATGCAACTTAGCTGCTATCTCCCAGTACAAGAGTACCAGATTAATGGCCAGTTGCTGGAACGACACATAAGTGTACTATAAACTTATGGGATCAATAAGCCATGGCAACAATCCAATCAGTGTAGCAGACATGTTCGATAGAATTATTGGTTAGATAATTACATATCATAGAGCATGAGTTCCATAAGTAGCCATGATGGTGGATGCGCAATTAACCTCTTGGAAACTTCATCACTAGATAAAATAGTTGTTTTGAGACAAATTACCAGTTTTTTCATTTTTACTGACGAATTAGTATGTGCATTAGCATTTATTTAAAGGATAAAATTTCAGAAATTTTATCCGGCGGTGGTAGATTAGTTCAAATATTCGAAGGTATTAACGATTGGTAAATAAGTTATATAACTAGTAGATGTGCTAGCGTAACCCGAATATTTTTATGAGATTTATAACTTTATGTAGCTCATAACTATTGATTCCATAACTATATATTATTGAAAGTGGCCATAAGTGAACAACATAAAACCTAAAGAGTATAATCGGCTTGCAATTATTGTCATAGATCCTGAAATAATGCCATGCGCAAACAATTTTTTCATCTTTAAGTCTCAGAGTTAAATTTGGGGTCGATTTTCCGCATGGTTGGCGAGGGGTTGGTAATTTCAATCAATCGTTTTTGCACCATGTCATAAGGCAAACGGAATAAAAGTACAATATTTTTATAACTAAAGAGTTACATTCAAGATACACCCAAAAAAACTACATAAAAGTGATGAGAGATATTTAAAACCAACGTTGCATTTACAGGACGATTGACCGCATATGCATTTTAAACGTGTGAATATAAAATTAAGATAAAGCGTAAAATTACAAAACAACGTCCAAAATACGGCCATGTCACTTGAATCAATCGAAAATTGTTTATCAGTTTTAATAATTCGATTCATTTAATTAAACTCCGGAATGTGTTAATTTTGTAAATGAATTAAATTATTTATAACGGATTGATAATTAGTTAATTTTTAGCTTTTTGATATTTGCTATTTTATAAGATTTGAGTAGTAGACTATGACCATTGAGGTATATGGAGAGGGCACTACGTCATCAAACTGGAGCCTGACAACCGAAATAACAACCATTTTGTTGGAGTATGATAAAAACATTACCAATATTTTATGTCGTGGGCTGGAAAAGATACTTCTGGTCATTGTGTAATAATGTTTTAAGTATTCGAGATTTTCAAATAGGTTTTGATGGAGTCTTTACATTTTTACCTTCAACATTCATACAGCGATTTGTAGAAAAAATATCGTAGTATGAATAAAGAATGTACCTACTTTATGAGATATTTTCCTTGGTTATGCTAAGTAGCTAACTAAAAGTTGAAACGGAACATGTCCGTAAACGAGCAGTTTCAGAATGTGTTGAGATGGGAAATGCATATTATCAAACGAGCCCGAGATGCCGTACTGCCTCGTGACGTCTAGTGAGTTTTCAATATGGCCGCCCGTGTAAGCGGCGCTGTTATTTTCTTCATAATTCTGAGGTGTTTCTCAAGCCTAGAAAATGATTTTTGCATTTTAAATTTAGTTTTATGACGTACTGATACTCAAAACTTTAATTTAAGACCGCTGCTTCGGACATTTTAAGAAGTGGTGCTCAACCCTATTCTACTCTTTCCTTACTTTCCTATGGATAGCACGACCGGATGGACGATTTAGCGGATGTAAAGCAAGAATATTTACCATCTGTTTGAAATTTTAGGGGAGCAAGTCTTTACATACTCAATGGATGTTAGTGCTATGGATTCTACTCAATTTTACAATAGTTTTCATCGGGAATGCGGATGATTTTCAATATAAAAAAATAAAATACGTGAGAAAAATCCACATTAAATATGTAATACCATGCTGATTTCTATTAAGTTATCAATGAAATGCATAGCAAAATTGCAAAATCAGTACGTTACCCCGCAAGCACTATCGGCAAATAAGGGTCAACGAAGATGGCGGACTGCCTTCAGCTTCCTAACCTCGGCCAGCACAACGAGCGCCCTCTCCATATATATATACTCTCCATATATATATATATATATATATATATATATATATATATATATATATATATATATATATATATATATATATATATATATTTTTTTTCTGTATAAACATTTATATGAGTATATTTGCCGCTGAGCGGTCTGAGTGAATGGATGAACGATTGTATGCCCTGAACGGGTCATTTCCTACTTGGGTTAGCGTACCCCGAAACGCCTGTTCTATATCTTTCACCACTGTCTGTGTGCTTGAGTTATTCTTTCATTTCGCCTTCTGTGTATGTCATTCCTTCTCTGCCGGTGGGTGATAAGCAGCCCGCGCGCCATCTATTGGCCGCTCTCGTGGGTCATGCCCTGGGGAGTGTTTGTTCGTATAAACCCCCCGCCGATTCCAGTGGTTTCTTAGTAGACTGGGTAGCTTGGTGGTCTGAGCATTGGACGCGAAATCCAAAGGTCCGTGGTTCGATTCCCGGTCCAGTCGAATTTTTTCTGCTTGGAATCGGCCATCATTTCATCTTCACACCACCATTGTGTTTGTAAATTTTACGTGTTCCTATCCACTTTCTTTCTATCTTTCTGTATAAACATTTATATGAGTATATTTGCCGCTGAGCGGTCTGAGTGAATGGATGAACGATTGTATGCCCTGAACGGGTCATTTCCTACTTGGGTTAGCGTACCCCGAAACGCCTGTTCTATATCTTTCACCACTGTCTGTGTGCTTGAGTTATTCTTTCATTTCGCCTTCTGTGTATGTCATTCCTTCTCTGCCGGTGGGTGATAAGCAGCCCGCGCGCCATCTATTGGCCGCTCTCGTGGGTCATGCCCTGGGGAGTGTTTGTTCGTATAAACCCCCCGCCGATTCCAGTGGTTTCTTAGTAGACTGGGTAGCTTGGTGGTCTGAGCATTGGACGCGAAATCCAAAGGTCCGTGGTTCGATTCCCGGTCCAGTCGAATTTTTTCTGCTTGGAATCGGCCATCATTTCATCTTCACACCACCATTGTCTTTGTAAATTTTACGTGTTCCTATCCACTTTCTTTCTACCTTTCTGTATAAACATTTATATGAGTATATTTGCCGCTGTGCGGTCTGAGTGAATGAGTGAACGAATATATATATATATATATATATATATATATTCGTTCATCGTTCGTTCAGTGAACGAATATATATATATATATAAATATATATATATATATATATATATATATATATATTCGTTCATCCATTCACTCAGACCGCTCAGCGGCAAATATACTCATATAAATGTTTATACAGAAAGATAGAAAGAAAGTGGATAGGAACACGTAAAATTTACAAACACAATGGTGGTGTGAAGATGAAATGATGGCCGATTCCAAGCAGAAAAAATTCGACTGGACCGGGAATCGAACCACGGACCTTTGGATTTCGCGTCCAATGCTCAGACCACCAAGCTACCCAGTCTACTAAGAAACCACTGGAATCGGCGGGGGGTTTATACGAACAAACACTCCCCAGGGCATGACCCACGAGAGCGGCCAATAGATGGCGCGCGGGCTGCTTATCACCCACCGGCAGAGAAGGAATGACATACACAGAAGGCGAAATGAAAGAATAACTCAAGCACACAGACAGTGGTGAAAGATATAGAACAGGCGTTTCGGGGTACGCTAACCCAAGTAGGAAATGACCCGTTCAGGGCATACAATCGTTCACTCATTCACTCAGACCGCACAGCGGCAATTATACTCATATAAATGTTTATACAGAAAGGTAGAAAGAAAGTGGATAGGAACACGTAAAATTTACAAAGACAATGGTGGTGTGAAGATGAAATGATGGCCGATTCCAAGCAGAAAAAATTCGACTGGACCGGGAATCGAACCACGGACCTTTGGATTTCGCGTCCAATGCTCAGACCACCAAGCTACCCAGTCTACTAAGAAACTGCTGGAATCGGCGGGGGGTTTATATGAACAAACACTCCCCAGGGCATGACCCACGAATATATATATATATATATATATATATATATATATATATATATATATATATATATATATATATATATATATAATCGTTCGTTCATTCACTCAGACCGCTCAGCGGCAAATACTCACATATAAATGTTTATACAGAAAGGTAGAAAGAAAGTGGATAGGAACACATAAAATAAACAGACACAATGGTGGTGTGAAGATGTAAAGATTATATATATATATATATATATACACACATCTTTACATCTTCACTTTCACTTCAATTTTATGTGGTCCTATCCACTTTCTTTCTACCTTTCTGTATAAACACTTATGAGAGTATATATATATATATATATATATATATATATATATATATATCTTAATGCCTAAGACCTATCTTTGAGCTAAAGCACACTCATGTACATAAATATATCTCAAGGTAACTTTTGATAACACGACAAGTCCGCTAACTTCTCAGACTTTGCAAATCGTCATTTCACGGCATTGTCTTTGAAATTACCTCCACACGTGCAACGGCGCGACTCCACAAAGGGAATGGGCACTTGTTTCACACTTGGTTTTATTGTCGTCTATTCTCGCCACAGTTCCAACTTCGTTTCTCTAATCTTTCCGAGCGAGACCAATTGCGCCTTTCTTTCACATTAAGGAAGCCACCCAAATTGCATTTCCCCCAAACCACTCTCCCACCTCGACCTCTCTCTCTCTTCCTTTCCATTATTCCTCACTCGTCTTCGCATTAACCACCATTCCACCTCGGAGGTGCAAATGGGACTCTCAACCCCTCACTCTCTTAAAGGAACCTCCATCCACGACCACACTCGCCGACGATCACGGTCGGCTTCCGAGGACCAAGTTGGACGGGACAAGAGGAAGTATTGGGAAAGAAAGGGGAGGCCTGAAAGTGACTTTCCTCCTCCTCCTCCCTTGGAATCAGGACAGACGACCCGAAAAAAAATCGACACGAACTCACGAGTGGAAAATTAGGTGGTTCACCGTAAAACGCTTTAAAGTTCATTCAGTTCACATTCTGCCCACTTCTGTCGAGTAATGTGTCCTCTGAATATATACCTTTGACACGAATACCAAAATTCTGCCTTTTTACTCATGAATTTTTCGCAAACTGGACCTAAAATTACTCGGCAAAAATGTAAGAATGGGTTCGTAAAAATATTATTTTTTCCGTGTAAATTTTATGCCATTCGCAAAAAGCTCCACGTATAACAAGTGAAAAACCTTCGTAAATTGAATAAAAATAATATGTAGGGACCTAACACACTCTTTTATTCCGTAATAAGCAAATTAGTGTAATACTTCAGTGGAAAAATGTGGTATTGGTGCCGCTGTCGGTTACTATACTTAAAAAAATGTGTTAATTAAAAGTATATCCGTCAAAAATCCGCATATTAGATGCCTTTACTTAGTCATCATTTGCTTAAGCATATCATCCGTAAATTAAGAGTTAAAAATGCAAACGAAATTGTAGGATAACATTTCATTAAAACATCCGAGAAATTAACATTGGTAGAGGACGATAGGATAGCTTAATTGGATGGAGCGCTCGGAGCGAAACCAAGGGGTCTGGGTTCGTATCCCAGTCCAGACGAATGATTACACTACCGTGAATTCCACAAAATTAAACTGAATATTTATCTTGACTAGTAATCTCGATGGAATTTCCGTTAGGGCAACCTCCCTAGACGACTATGAAGATCCAATCTTACGCCTACGCCGCTTTTTCATAGGTTTAACTTGAAATTACATGGTGTCAAAGCGATGATTGGTAAACACGAGTAAAAATAATATTTCTCCAATATAAACGTCTTTTTATTCTCGTAAGAAGATAATACTCCCCGAGAATTAATCCCTATTAATTAGTCACCAATTCATGTTAGTTTTTAAGTTACCAGCTGATAAATAAAGAAACTAAAGTTATATTGCGTCTGTTCAAGAGAACGACGTGGCGCCAGTCGGCTCATTTCTACGGAAAAAAATATACTTGCCTAAAAACCTGCATTTTCTGTTTGTAAATTATGTATCCATAGAGCTCATGACAGGCCATCAGTAAATAGTAGAGCCATTTAACTGTACAAGCAGAATAGGAGGAGTTAAGTATTTGTTCTGACCCACCCAGTCCCAGCGTAACCTCCTTAAGGTAGTCTGGGCGAGATAGTTCCCTAGTCATAATGGAGACCATATTCGAATTATATGTTTTAATTTCAGCAGTTAATGCATGAAATAAATATTGCACTATTATTGGTGGTATAATATACTTTTACACGACTGAAATTCTAATAAATCAAATAAAAGTAACTCTATAAGTCTTTAGCTTAACTCATTTTTTTCGCGCGGTACGTTTAAAACTCCTTCACAACGGAAGGTGTTTTGGGATTCTGAAAAAATAACGGCGGAGACAATTTTCAATCAAAAATGGTTGCGAAAGCATAAAAACTACGCGCTGTTAGTTTTTGAGGACATCCATGGGTTAAAAATTACTCATTGATGTGGTGTCTCTCTGGAGTGCATAGACGCACCATTTCCCATGTAAAATGGCTAGTATACTTTGGCAAATATCTCGGAAAGTAGTTTGGTAAGGTGCTGATATTTTGTTATCTTTCGAAGGGCGAGATGTTTCTCATTAAAATAAGGGTGAATTAATTGATTTTGAGGTGAAATGATTTCGCTCAGACTCCCTTAACAGGAATCTCCTTTTGCGACTACACGTTGACGATCGCGGTTGAGTTCCGAGGACCAAGTTGGATGGGACGAGGAGAAGACGTGTGGCGGGAGGGGAGAGCTATACGACTGCCTCCTCCGTGGAAAGAGGACAAGCGACCCGAAGGAGCTGCAACGAACTCAGCGAGTGGAAACTTAAGGGAGGACGAAGAAATTTCGTTAGGGCACGGAATCTGGTCCAGGGCGATGCGGAGAGCCCCCTCCTCCTCCCTTAACGACCCTGCAGGTGGCGGGAGTCACTCTCCCGGCGAGAGGAGGGATGGAGGAAAACTGGGAAATTAAGAGACCCAAAGGCGAGAGTACGGGATGGGAAGTTGATTGGTTTATTGGGAAGGCTGATTGCTCTTTTATTGTGGGATGAAGACGCAATTGCGGAGCTTAAACTCCTACTTCTTCACCAACGAGCCTACAAAACCTTAATTTTTTAAGCTTTCCTCCAGATTTTGTCTACTTTGGACGATTTCATGTCGCGCAAATGACTATATTAGGTCTCTATCGTTACATCACAGTCTAACGACAATAAAGTTTGCCTAGACAAAGATAGTAATGAGTGCGGGTGCTATTTTTTATCATTACTATGCCAAAAAGTCTAAGGGCAAAATTAATGCAATTAAAATATATAAAAATGAAAATTTTAATTCAAGAGCAACTGCTAAAAAATCTAGATCCCTACTAATAAAGGCAGTCATAGATTAAATGCATAAAATTTAATAACGTATAACATTTCTATCGTTTTCTAATTTTCCTCAGCTGTGTTCATGCCCTAGGCCAATGTTCCATGGTCGTCATTTGGTTTTTAAAGATATTAAATTCACGATGCAATTAAAATTTTCGTTCAACCAAAGTCGACCAATGGCAAAAGCATGGTCATCATAACTAAACCACTTAAAAATCAGGTGTTGAAGGCTTTCACTTCACCTCTCATTATTTTTACGAGTAAATTCATGATATTTGGCATTAACAATGAATCTTTTGGCGGCAGACTGTCGTGCGATAGCAATTGCGAGAGAGGGAGAATCGGAGTAAAGGGACGCACTTCATACGATGAAAATCGATAGGTCCCTACATCTGCACCGAGAGGTAAGGCATGTCAAATCTAGGATACGAGGCACTTAATGCAGACACGCAGGCAGATTCGAACGGGGAAAACGCCATGGGCTCATGACCTGATGCGTCATGCAGGGGACATAAAAGCGGTCATTGACCCAATTACATGATACAGCCCATCCCCGTTCATTTGGGTCTCAGCGCAGCTACTGTTTCCCGGAGGTTGAATGGGGATGGGTAATATATTTCACAGCGCGGTTTTAAAGCTGGTCCAGACAATCGGGATCGTTAGCAAAGGGAGAAACGGAGAACGGAGCAGGAATGTGGCTAGATTGTCATTTTGGTTTGAAGCCAAATCCCTTTGAATTGGGATGAAGGTTCTTCGTTACCTTGGCAATGTTAATTATACCAACGCCAATGCTCCAGTCGGAAGAAGACATTTTGGCACGACACTTATTACGCCACAGGAAATAGAACTCAATACGGCATATTCAAAATCGGACACAGAACGACTATGAGGAATCCTTTCATGAGATCCAGCACTCCGTTTCGATTAATGACAGTCGTATTCGCAGAAAACATGTTTTTCGTGTACATTTTTCACGCACAATTAAATATTGATCTTAAAATTACTCAATGAAATAAAAGTAGATCCACCATTCCTAGAGAAAAGAGAGCATATTTTTACGAGTACTGGAAAACTCACCACTAACTGTACCACACCTCTTCGTGGAGAAAACTGGTATTTCATTGAAACGCTCCACACGTCTGAGATTAATATTTGGATGGAAGTGACGGATTGAAAATTTTCACTGAAAATGGAACTCGATGCATTCCTTGTATTCCATGAAGTCTTTAAAAATAACTTAACATTTTCAGAATGGTCAATTTGGTTCAATTTTATGTGCTGAAATACGTAACTATGAGTAACGTGTAAAGCGGCCTTAAAGAACTATTGCTTAGATAGGTATACCAGATTTAAATTACTTAACTTTGAGTTAATAAAATTTCTACAGCTATAAAAATTCACAGCCACGCGTATCTCTCGCATTCCAAGTGTTTTTACTTGATTGATTATGCATATTTCTACTTGCATTTTAATTTCATGTACCTACAATAGAAATGGCATAGAAGAACTCATCCCATAAAATGTTAAACAATCACTTGAGATTACATGGTTTCCTTGATAGTGTTCGGTGCTTACGAATAGCGGCATTGAAACATGATGGCAGTCGCCGATGCGAAGCGCGAAGTCAGAGAGGGTGGCACTAGTGTGAAATGGGATGCTCGAAGGAGCAAAGGGGAGAGGACATCACATGGTTGGCAGCACTGTTAGCATGACTACGTATAACTTGAGGAGGAGGAAAAGTTTTAGCAGCACTCTACACGACAAATTTTTACGATATAGGGGTAACGAAACTTGATGGCACTCGACAGTAAAGAGTATGACGCATCGGGGAGGAAAGCATACAAGCGCGAGTTATCACCCGGCGACTCGTGATACGAAATAGCACTCCATGAGGCGAAACCTGAATTGCCGCTAACCCTGACCTTATCTCAGTTTTAATTGCATCCGTGTCAAAATTTCAGCGCATTACCTGGCGATTACCGATTTCTATCCAAGCGATCTCTAAAAGCCGCGTACACGTGTACGCATAGTGGAGAGTGGTTGACCTCGAGTGATTTGAGGAGGAGAGGATTGATTTCGTTCAATGGGAAACTCCTTTAATAATCCCAATAGAATTCATGTATTTATTTAACTGGCTCGCTGCAATAACTGCCTGTGTGAAGGCCAATCTACACTCGGTAAAATAATGGTGAACGTTGCGAATTTGAAATTATTATCTAGAGGAAAAAAATGTCGAAAATCCAGCGGATACCACGCATAAAATCTTAATGATAGGGATAAAAAGATATAAGTATCATCTGGCATGATTTGGATGGATTAAGATTAATTGAAATCATGTCGATTTTTTCCTGAGTAACTAGTTTCATTTATTGGTGAAACTGTACAGAAATGACAACCCCATTGAACGGAAAACCAGTCACAGGCCGAAGTGTAATAAGGAAAGAGAAATTCTCTCAACGTGAAACTCTTTATCACAGTTTTACCGCTGAAATTCAGGATGTGAATCATCGCTTGATTACGGCGATAACTTTTAGGTAATATGCAAAATGAAAACGTAAGACATAGGAACACCGAGTTAAGACTGAATATACGATCATCGATGAAACACTGTGCGTCTTTTCAACATACTTCATTACATATCGGAGAAAAATCACTAAATACTCACTTTCACATTTCGGACGCGATAAATGGATCAAGACTTCTATTTTATCCTTTTATTAGGTCCTCTTATAGGACTAAGCAGTACTATATCTCATGGAAAACGACTTTTTAGGGCGGGAAAATGTCTAAAAGTTATGGGATGAGAAGTTGATATACAGACATCATTAGAGATATAAGATTTTTTTTATAATGAGACAATATTTATTGAGATTGGTGGACTGATGTCTCACTCTTACTACCTTTTCTGAGCGAAAAATATAAGAATCTTATGAGAGAATTTTTAGTCATTTAGTTTCTAAAAGGTAAGACAATTAAGTTTCCTTAATCAGAGAAATCTTCTTCTCGAACAAGGAAAAGGCAGTTCCTATCGGTCCCTCGAGAAATCAAGTGTCTCACCTTCGTCCAGGTGATCCAGGTGGCGCCTCTTCCTCGGCGTGGGCGGCGTCGCGGGGGTGGAACCGCCGCCTCCCTCGGCCGCCTCCCCGGCGCACGAGCCCCGCGACGCGCCGATGGCCCCCCCACTGCCCCCGCCGGCGTCTCCACCGCCCCCGGCGACGCCGCCTCCGCCCCCACCGCCCACGCCGCCCGACGGTGAGCTCAGCCACATGTGGAACAGCTCCGAGGTGACCGAGTCGCGCTTCCCGCGCGGGATCGCCGCCGGGACTTCCCGTATCCCGCCTCCCCGCTCCTCCTCTTCTTCCTCGTTGCCTCCGCCCCCGCTCGGCGAGGAACTCTTGTTGTGGAGGCGGCCCAAGGGCGAGGTTCCGTCGCTCTGCACACCCCCCCAAGAAAGAAAGAAAGAAAAAAAGGTAAGCGATGTTGAAATCGGAAGCATCGCCAAAAATCGGAAACGGTCGAATGGGCCACCAAACACGATACTCTCATCTACATCTACAAACCACCCAGCGAGCCGCCGCAGAGACGTCTGACAAGGCAAGGACCCATAGAAGTCAATGGCATGGACCTAATTGGATCATTTTGACAGGCGATGCCGCTTATCCGTTCCGTAAGATTTTCAAGTCTTTGGGAAGCAATTTGTGACCGCACTATTGCTTATGTACACTATTTTCCCATTTATATTCTATTTAATCACTTGTATTAACTTCATTAGAGCACCGAAAAATGAGTGAACGACGAACGAATGAATGAAACGACTGCGCAAGCACATCGAGAGCCGATCATTATTTCCCGCAAAATCATACTTATTCTCGTAATATCCATCGCTCTGTTCCCAAAAGAGCAACGTCTGTCTGGTTTCCAATATCTGTAACGCCAGTGGTTATTTTAATGGTGATGAAGGACTCGGTCTTGCGCCGATTTATTGCACAATGTCCGACGCTTCGAATAATCCATTACGCACAGGGCTGTTATGAGCTGAATATCAAATCGCCCATCGAAGAAATAAAGAATATAATTTTAATTGGTTATTTTGGGAGTCGATCAACGACGACGATGTCATCTGCGCCATCAAAGACTGGTAGGCCGCTCGTAAGATTAGGGTTACCAGGGAAATGGAGGAAGCATTGCCGGATTTCTCTAAATCTGGGTTGGTATTAACTTTCGCTTAGCGAAAGGTGCAACGAGACCACAGTTTAGCATCCCATCCAACTACAATTGAAGTGCTCTCCACAAAGAACTCAAAAAAGGAACAGGATTTCTACCGTAATATCTCCGTCACTTCTCTCCGGTTCCAAAAATCTCACAAATTTGACACCGAAGCCGTTAAAAGTTGAGAAAAAATAGAGGTCCATTAAAACCTTTAGGGAGCATTGGAGATCAACTAACGAGTGGCAATGCGGTAATGACGCTACGGTGTAGTATATCAGCTCTCCAGCAACCGCACCAACCTAATTTCCCCATTTTATGAACGATCGAAGTAAATGGCTGTGACCCAGCTAAAAACATTTAATAATCAATCACCACCGGCTTCAACTTAGGGAGGCCCAGGAGAATAATTTAGATTCCCCTGTTATCTATGTATGGTTCATTTACGCTCCTGAATAGTCACTGACTATATAAATAAGCACACAGAAATCTTATATTAACGTAAAAAATTACTGATATTAACCTTTTGGTGACTGAACTTATCTGGAAGCATCGCTTTTCCATACTCCAATTGGAACAGAGTGATGAAATTTACCTTGTCTTATAAATAGTGTTAATTGAGAGAAACATGAGCAGTTTTTAAACATAGGGAGTAGAGCGAATTGTCGATGAGAAAAACTAAATACACGCGGCATATTTATCAATGTGGCATTCTAACTCATCAGAATTTAATCACCCCCTAGTCTCGGCAGGAAAATAAACTATTTGGCAACAAACCACATTTGTAAAGTAATTGGCAGTAGTATCACATGTACGGCCAACAATATCAGTCAACAATGAAGCAAAGTCTCGTGGACAGGAGCATTTCTGATGCAAACGTTATATTATGACGTATTTTAGTATAACTTCGTTGTATTCTGGCACGTCATTTTCATCGTTCGAGAAAGAGAGTCTTTGAACCTCATTAATTTTGCTTCCAGTTTATGAGTGGCTTCCGGAAATTCGAATATTACATGCATTTCTTAAGAATAATTTTTATGAGTCTATTTTTGATGAAATTATGGCTGTTTCAATGGTGATTATATTACTCCTTCGCCATTACTCAGATAGATCATGCAGAAAAAATATTTTCTGCTGGCGGTCCACCAAAATCTCTTCACAAGGGAGGCAGGTTTTAGTAATCATAGAAATTAAATATTATTATGGATAAGTAAAGTCAAAAATTGCATTAAAGTAAGAGGCTGCAAAATGCAATGCTGCACGAGAATCACGAAAGAATGAATTTTAACGATACTTGTTGCTGGTGAGAGAATTCAAAGAGCAAAACATGTGAACGGAGTCAGGCGGAATTTAATTAGAGAGGGCAGTATTTATGTGAAGCAAGAATGAGCGTAGTAAAAATTAAAAACAAATAATATAGGTGTATCCAAGCCTTTTGGGAGCAATCTAGGTTGACTAAAAACGATAAAATCAGGAATTGGGAGTAGCTGCGGTGGTTGTGACAATGAAATTACGAGTAAGATCAGTTGAGCTTTTAATTAAGAATTTTAAATTTAAGCAATATGTAAAACGTCTCAAGGAAACAGCAACATTATTATCCAGAGGAAATCTTTTTAACAATATCCATAAAAAATTATTTTTAATTTTAGTCCACTGCCATTCATTTGCCTTGCGACATTTTCACTCCA
Organism: Ceriagrion tenellum; assembly: GCA_963169105.1. Lineage (NCBI taxonomy): Eukaryota > Metazoa > Arthropoda > Insecta > Odonata > Coenagrionidae > Ceriagrion > Ceriagrion tenellum. The sequence continues at coordinate 83,810,998 of OY720633.1, read as the reverse complement.
GAGTTTTTTAATCCAACAGAATTTCTTAAAATCTTGCTGTAAGTCACGTCATATCTCCCCTCCGTCCTCAAACTTTTATCCAGATCTGTTTTAATTTCGAAAAAGCTACGTCTTTATAAAACTACCAACTCCGGGGGCATAAATATTTTTATTGACCCGACTGCCTCTAGAATCCTAAAATTGCAAAAATTCCTTTACTTGCTTGATCGAAGGTAAACTTGGAGAAGTTAGTCTTGCTCGAGGACTTCCTCTCAGATTTTTTTTGACCGTAGGCTACAGAAGTGTGCCCAGAATTCATGTTTGTGAATGAAGTGCCTTTTATTCTCCACGCTCCTTTTTCCTCGTGATACGACAGAATTGGAGCTTTGGAAAGCTTTCACTTGCAGTCAAAAGTGTCGGATATCGGGAGGTGACGGTATTTTCTTACCTCTTCGCGGGGTACGTGTGTTGAGGACAGAATACCATCGGACAATATAAGAGTTGACGTTAAAAAATGTCGTATTCGACCTATCATCATCACTAGTCCATGAGAAAAGTTAGAGTAATAATCTAAACTATGAAAATTTTTTGGTCACGGTGTTTTATTTTTGAGGATATAAGTTACCAAAAGTTTTCTTCCATTAATATTTTTATAGTTCTCCGTCAATTGTTTCGGAGAAGAAAAACTATTCAGTTAATGTTTTTTAGAAAGTTTTATATTCGTCAAACGACGCAATTACGAGATGAGAAATTAAAAAAATGAAATGTATGACTATAACTTAGCACATATTTTACTGCTATTTCTGATAGATATATTGCCTCTGATATGACTTCAATGGTGGATTTTTTCATTAGATTGTTTCATAGAGGGCTGAGAAATTAATTGAGAGGGAAAATAAATAGCCTCTGTTGGAATTGACTGAACAGCTGTACTTCCGGTATTTTCTTTATTGTGAGACAGTAGATTTGAGTTCCACGAAACGTGCAAGGTTATAAAATCCGAAGCACTGAAATGTCTCGGCTTTCATTAAAGAGAGATATGAATTATGTCAATAAATGAATAAATGTTATTTCAACGAGAGTATTTTATTGAGTATTAACGTTAGTCGGCAAAATAACTCCAATCTCTACGATGAAATAAGCCAAGTATAATTCAATTCTTTCTGAATAGCTAATGCAAAACAATCTGGTGAAAAATGTGCCAAAAAAGATATCTGGCAAAAATAATATTAACTTAGAATTTGCTGTTTTCGATTCGAAAAGGGGCATTTAATAAAAAAGATAATTCTGACCAGCAAAATATGTAGTTCGAAAATGACAATTCGTTTGAAATAATAGCGTTATTTTTTATTTTACGAGCGATACTAATTTATTTATTTTATTTTGACGCATATACATTTCGCAAATGTCTATATCATTAACACGAAATTTCGGTTCTCTTTTTTTAGCATCATTAATGACAGATAAAGAACATGTCAATTCAAATGACATTGCGGTGAATCAGAAATGAGCAACCGGCTATGAAATTACAAAAGCATTTTTAACCACAATTCTTAAAGGTGAATACTTACGAATTGTAAAACGCTTGTGTACAAGAAAGGTGCAGTTTGTTCTCCTCTGCTGAAAAAGCAAATACATACACCTGGAATGCCTCATTCATTCTATGAAAAGAAAACGAAATACATGGAAAATAAATTTACTCGGTGAAATAAATACTCATTCTAATGTTCCTCTTATAAATAATAAGATTAGTCTTCTCCGGAAGACATTTACGCTTATTATAATGAAAGAAATGCCAATGAGATGCAATCAGCTTCTCCCATTTTTTTAGTAAGCGCGAAAATACGCGGTTTGAATTTAGTCATTCATAATTTGGATCATACAAAAAACAGTCACCAAGTTAACTAGTTTCAGCGATTTGCAGTAACACATTTAAAGAGTCGAGTTGCGGATTTTTCTTTCTCATGCTACCAAAAACAAATCATAATCCCAATCTTATGACGTACCAACGACTAACTTGACAGAGAGATTATGCATGCTAAGGCCAACCATTAAATTGATGCGTTCCATTGCTGATACTTTTTTGGCCAACCTGGTGAACCCATGAGTAGTCATTAATAAATTACCGTGGAAAATTTACATAAGAACAAAATGCGTATCATAAGCTATTGGTTGTAAATTTTTATAAATAAATAGAAATAACCGAATTAACGAGTCGTGGGAAATAAAATCGTCTAGACATCGACCTGTTAGCTGTTTACAATATTTTCACACAATTATAATTAATATTTCACAGATTGGTGTAGGTTTTAATCGACCGTTTTTCTCTTTTCCACACATGAGAGACTATTCTTCACCCGCTTTCTTTTATTAGCTTGCCGTACATACTCTGTCTCTAAATACACAGTTCCATTCGCCAATCCTATTCATCTCTTCCCCAGTACTTTAGAATCCCACCTTCCACATCCCATCAAAAACATTCCTTACAACCCTTTGCCAGGAGAGAACTATGAATATTTCAACTTTTTCTGAAAATGAGCGGAAGAAAGGAACGAGTAATGATATTTTTGAGCTAGAATGAAATAGTTAAGTATTTTGTAGGTCAACATTCCTCGTTGTTGGCTTATTTGTTTCCTAAGGATAGGCTCAAACGTGCAGTTGATCGGAGTGGCGTTTGCCACTAATTTCGACTCGCCAATTATTTTGCTCCTGTTTTTTTAAAGAACGGTGCAATAGCCCACATTATAGAACGTTGAGATACTGCCCGGCGGTGTCCGAGTTCCAACACTGAAGGGGTCGCTTTGCACACGTCCAGATAAACCAGGTTGTGGGTAGCTACGGGCACCATATTATCTTTCTGGGTCACCTCAGGCGGCACGTGTATAGGGTAGGCAGAAATGGAGTCCACCGTGTCCGATCAAAATGGCCATCGGTTTGAACTTTTCAGTATTACTTTCGCACAGGCCATCGCTGACGCCTGAATAGGAGTATACTGCTAAATAATGAATGAATACAGCTATGGCGAATTTTGTGTAATAGAGAGGAGTCAACGAGAAAAGATAAGGATAAGTCACCACTAATAAAGATAAAACAAATTTGAGCAATTCAAAATGAATCATCCGCGATTAAATTAGCGTCTTGCTTTAAAAATTCAAGCCATTGCAGTTATTTCACATAGGTAATGGATTAATGACTAGCCTCGAACTTAAAAGCCTGCCGTTTTAAAAGAACTTTAACAGAGAATTAATGACCTCAGGAAAAATCCTTTGTAATTCCATATTTTGTATTTTGGTCGCAAGTATTTGGATAGATATTTCATCTTTGACTGGCCTGGGCCACCAAAGGCTTTCGTGTGGAGGACTGATCAGGAACCAATAAAATGGAAAACAAAAGTTGACGATAGTGAATTAAATATTTTAAATTAGGCAGGTCTTGGGAATTGAAGAGGAAAATGGAATTGAACAATTTCAAGCTTGCCCATGATTAATTTGTTTTTCCTGTCTTTTACCATTCATGCGCTCAAACGCCGTGAAGTTAATGATTTTCAAACATATTGCACAAAAATACTTGGCAAAAATTAGAACGTATAATAGAGCGTTTCCCAGTTGAAACTGACGCACCTTGTAAATATATGCAAGATGATGACATGATATGATGAAGTTTTATCCTTGGGCCAGAGGCAAGAGTCATATTGACAGAATATAAACAAATATAAATCATAGGTAATAATTTTACGGAGTAAGTTTACCGAATGGTGCTATTGCAAAAAATTCCAGCCTCGAATTTTTTGTACATACTTATATTCTATAGCCCTCGAAATTTATACGTGTTATTTTGATCCTCGTACATTAAAAAATGATAAGTTGGCTGACATTCCTCTCCCTAATTTGAATGTCCTTGAACAGTCAAAAGGATTACTCGTCGCTCACTTGACAGCCTGAGAAATAAGGAAATGTATTGGCAGCGATATTAACAAAATTGGACCTTACAGGATGACTAAATAGAAGTTTTCGAAATTCCGATAAGTTAGACAAAATTACCGAAAAAGTAAGGGATGATTACGGGACTTGATATTTATCTATATTTACACTAACAGCTTATCTGATATGATAAAAATCTTAATGGATAAAAAACATCAATTTCCTGTCATGAGCTATTAGTATACAAATATACAGTGCTGAAAAGTTCCTGGGAATTTTTACGATTTTCCCATCTAAATCGAAAAAGTGATTGCATTAATAATGTTTTCTAGGCACTGACACGGTTGAACGTGTACATGACGAAAGATAACTTTGGAGTATTCCTCAGCCATAAATACTTATTGCGCTGTTATACATAAGGTATGTACATCATTGACAATCTATACGAGTCTACGTACATTTTTCCTTCCCTTTCTCCCCTCCAAACAACCCTCACCCGAAACGTAAATACTCTTGGATGCAATCTTGATGGTTGGATCGATAGTGATTTTAAATATCGAAACAGGTCGAATTGAATATTTACCCATCGGAAAACTGCTAAGAGTTCCACTCGCGTCAGTTATTGAATTCAGACGACTGGGGAGTTTCTCTTAGGGGTAACTGTTGACTAATAGGATCACGCGTCAAATTGGAATGAGTAAAATTATTGAGGGTGCCAAATCGCTCGTGTGCATATATTCAAATGGAAAATCAACCGTGAATTGAAGCTCTTTTTTATTTATTGTTCCATGATGAGTAATTTCTCTGGTGAAGACCGTAAAATGCGAGACGCGCTTCCATTTACTCCGCTTGACATTCACAACGGATCGTCGGCGATCGTAAATTACAAAATAGCCCCGTGCTTAACATGCACGGCTGGTTGGATATTCTCATTACTTCAGCGGCGAAACTGTGCGAGGACTCGTTCAGAGAATTCATCAATCAAATCACCAATCAGAACGACTAATTTTTTCAAAGCGTAATCACTTGGGGCCTGATAAAAAAAACAGTTATTTCATGGCTTATATGTTTTAAAATTAACTCCCATTTTCAGAAATGAAAGGCTCTATGGAATAAATTTTTAATGAGATTAAAGGCGCAGTCGAATCCACTTTCCATACGATAAAATTTTCCTCCGTTGCCTTTCGTCATTGGACTAAATGAGGCTGCTTCATAATTACGACTTTTGTTAGCGACCTTAAATAAATGAATGATACACTCACTAACCTGCTATGCTATGAAAAAATATCGAGAAAAAAATATTTTGTTGCCAAGTACGAGGGTTGTTAAAATAATAACGGGATTTTTGAGTACTTAGCTAATTGGTCCTTACATCCATAGCACTCTCCTAATCTAGAGATATACTTATTCCAAGGGTGTTTTCAATTTGCCATACATTCCTGGAGTGCTTCTTTGAGTATCACCTCACTCTTCCGTGCCGAATTATCTTTGATATCGTAAATGGTATGAAAATGACGTATTTGAAACATTAATTTTAATTAAAGCAATGCCTTTGTAAGCTTTTTTTATTTTGAAGGTCTCTGTAAACTATTTTCGATGTTACACGCCAAATTTCAAGTTGGAACGTTGACTCCGAAACTCTGGCATTGAAGAAATCGCCATGGCGATTAAAGAGGTTGGTCCGAAAAATGAAGTCCATTTCATTTTCTTCATATTTGCAGGAATTATAGAATAAAAGGCCCTCTATCCATTGGCTTAATTAGAAATACACGTTTCCCTCCTGATTTTTCCAATAATCACATTTTAAAATAGCCATATTTACATTACGTAGTACATTAGGAGCGGATCCTTGGTACATAAAATATATATTTAGAGTGTTGAAACCCATGTCGTTCAGACAAAAAACGGATATGACTTAAACAAGTATTTAAGAAATTGATTAGTGCTAAAATGGCGGTAGGTTACCGGCTTAGTTTTTGAGAAATTAAATGATTATTATCGAAATTTTATCCGAGACACAGTAGTTAGCTGATCGGGGCGCTGGGGTCGGTCATACATGTGGCAGCGTTGGAAGTGAACTTACACATACCGCGGGAATCCATACAGAGAGGCATGTTTCAGAAGCTGTAAATTGTTCATTTGAAAATATAGTACACCTCGATCAAAAGACAATCATCAGTCAAAAAACGAAGGACTTCATATAACCCAAAGAGGCCCGGTAAATATTCCTAAAATATTTTATTGTCACATAATAATAATTAACATCATTTATAAATGACTGATAAATGCGGATCTTACAGCTTTAATGAACGCTTGTAATCATAAATATTTCTGAATAATACAAACTAGTTACCTAACGTATACCTTTGTGATTTTGAATTCATGTCTGTTCATTGTCATAGGCAGAAGTAGGCATAAGTACTTGTATTATGACCTTAGATAATATTCCTGTTCTTAATGCCATTAGCCCATCATCTATATAAATTACTGTCTTTACTCTTCTTCTATATCATTTCTCACAATTTTGAGCCCTAGCGTCAGAACGGTCGATCTGATCGAAATTCTGACATTCAATTTTTTGTAGGCAACGAAACGTTCGTTCAAACGTTCAATTTTTATCATTTTTGGGGAGAAAAAATATTTTTAAAGCGAGTTACGATGATAAAAACAGAATTTTTAAAAGACGTTAGTGAAAAAACTATGAAAAAAGAAGAAATATATACTCCCCTCCAGTGAATCGAACCTCACTCCTCCCACCTCACTATCCGCGACCTTTGTGTCCAACCAAGTGGTAGACGAGAGGTAGCTCGTCTACTACTCGGTTGGACCCAAAGCTGTGTAGTAGCAATTAAAATATACAAAAACAATATATAAAGTGCGTAATAGTACTGATCTCCACAATGACACCATTCAGTGATCAATTTAGTCCTGACAAGGTTTATTATGTATTATGAGAACTTCTAAAAAGAACTTATTCACTGTGTTTAAAGTAGGAAAGCGCTTCAGCACACGCACAACAAACACCAGTCACTAAGGACATCAACAAAGTTCAGTACAGCGTTGCCCAAGTTTTTAGAAATTTAGTAATTTTGAAATAAATGTAAATATAGGGTTCACTTGAGAAAATATTGTTACAGCACAATTACATGAATTTTTAGATATTTCTGGTGATATATATTATGGAAAAGGATTCATAAATCTAATTACTTATTTAGGCATAGTCGCTACACAACTCCATTCTCGGCATTCGATAAAAAAATATTTTCGATGGCTAGTCTTCCTTATATTAATTTTAGTGCGATATTTCAGCTTTCCTCTAAATTAGACATATGGCAAATCTAAGCAGTATTCTTTTAAAGGCCCATGTACATAACTAAAACAATCGGATCTCGCTAGAATTATGACTCACTCAGTCGCGAACTGACCTCCTTAAATCAGCTTCCTTTCATAGATTTGTATGATATAACAAATGGAAAACCGTGTATACTCGGGAAGAGGTGAAAAATGCAGGGCTGCCAAACAGAGGTCGGTAGAACTATCCTTTACCGCACAATAAATAAATTCCCGTTGTTTTTTGAACAGCCCTTGTATAAGATATAGCAAAAACATTGCTCATATCAGAATTAATGAAGCCACATTTGAATGATATGTAAGGAAAGTTAAGTGGCGAGTGATATGCGCTGTTTATTTCCAAGGAAACGTGCGCAAAACCACGATGTGTCTTAAATGGCCAATGGAAAGTCATACTTTAGCCTACGGATTATTTCGTTGAGGCCTGTATGCCCGGTGCCCAGGCTATGAGGTATTATCTGGCCGCAAGAGGTAAGTAAAAATTAGCACGAAGATGTTCCGGATCACGCCACGTTGCCATATTTGTTTCGATATTCGGCAAAAGATCGCCACTCCATTTCACCGTAAATGTAATCGAAGGGTATTAGAGAGGTCATCTATTTTATTTTAGAACTTTGTGGTCAAAACCTTTGCGTCTCGCGTGACCGTAATTTTTAAGCCGGAAATATGGTAATTAATGCGTAAAAGAGATATATAAGGTGGTATCTAAAGCTGTTTCCAACTCTGACAACAGAGGAAGATTTTTTATAAAAAGGCGTTTTTTTCCATCCGATTCAACTTTTGAATGGCGAGATGCGATAGGAATTTCTTAAAAACGCAAAACGCAAAAACGCAAAAAAAACGAAAAAAAAAAAAAAACGGTTTATACCGATTGGAAAATTCGCTTAGATCAGACAATTCATTATGCACAGTGGTCCCAATTTTAATCGAAATTTATCATTTAAAATTAATAATTTCATTTATCCATTATGTAATAAACTCAATACATATATCAAATATTGAGGGAGACATACTGCACCCTATCCTTACCCCTTGATTCTTCAATATTTCTTAATTATTCCTTTACCTTTGTCAAATATGAGTTTTTTTATAGGTACGGAAGAGACATTTAAAGACGCGAACAAAACATTAAGGATACTCTCTTTCCGGCGTGACGCCAAAGAGCTCTTTTACGTTCACAAAATGGATTACTTTCTCATAGTCCACGTACGCTTTTGAATCAGTTTTTTCATAGCGAAGATATAATCAATACAGGAGCAACTTTTTGCGAGCGCTGGATATTTCTGCTCAGAACTAGTAGGAAGACTTCGCTAAATGCAGCTCTCGTGTAAATATTGGATATCGCCTCAGTGTGATGATCGCCTAAGGAAGTCTTGGCGGCAACCTTTTGAGCTTCAGCGATAACTCGTTGGGTTTCTCAGGAGATCAAAAGCTACGGCGGTCTGAGAGAAGGAACTCCTTCACCGTAAGGAGTCGCCGAATAATGCACCTCCCTGTAATAATCTGAGGCAGAGCGTCTCTAATAAACACATCAAACCAACCGAATTTTCACTTGTTATCGATTTCTCCATTGTAGTCGTCGCAGTGATCAAGGATCAAAGGAAGAGAAATGGCGTCTTTCGATGTTGGTATGCGAACCATCTCAGGCACTCAGGGAGTTACTTCAAAATATGATATGACCTAGTGGGACATTTTTCACATCTGAAAGAGGGTTGAGCAACATGACGAAACGGCTCGGCGTGTGGTAGGTGGTGTTTTGTACCAAGCCTTGAAAATGGAAGTGGGTACATGAAAAGATTCAAAAAGTAGATAAACGAAAAGAAAATGAAAATTCTGGTAGTTATACTGAAAAAGAAACTAGGCATACGTAACACTACAAGGTGAGATGCTTGAACAAGTAGAATCCTTGGCCTATCTAAGGAAGCTGCATGACGTGAAATTGGAGAAAAGCAAGGCACTTTGAGTGAAGAATTTCACAAGCCGATAAAACATTTATGACGTAAAAAAATCTGTTAGGTCCGAAGAAAATGGGGAAAATAAAAAGGAAGATGGAACTGAAAACATTCCTGCTGAGTGTAGCGTTTGTTGGCTCAGAGACATGGACAATGGGAAAGCGGGAACAGAAGAGAATGGAGACTCGAAACTTGGTGTTAGAGGAGAATGTTCAAGATGGAAGGAACAGATAGGATTAGAAATGGGACGCGCAGTGGAATAGAAAAAGAGTAAAACGATAAAAAGATAAATATGCCACATTTTGAGAAACAAAGCATTGAGAGGATTAAGGCACATTAAGGAGGAAAAAGCTCTATAAGAAAGGCCAAGGGACAAATAAATACATTGGATAATAAGGGACAAATAAATACATAAATACATACATTGCCCAACTAACACGGAATATAATATAGAAATGCTTCATGAACATAAAAGAGTTAGCAGGGGACAGGACACAATAGAGAGCAGCATTCAAAAAACCTTTAGTCATGAAAGTGGAGCGGATGGGGAAAGGACGAAATAAGAAGGATATCTTCGGGACCATCGGGAATAATAGCATTGGTTTCATGAAAGTGATTCGTGAAGGTGGATAACGGACTTCTATGAACTAACATTTGAAGATTGTTCCTCATTCTATACTTTGATAGCGGCTCATCACTTGACCGAAGATCCGAATTCATAAAAGGCCGGAGAGGAGCATTTTCTGAAACTCCAATAAATACTTACCAGTCAATTTTTCTTTCTTGAAAGAGTGCCCACGTATACTCCATCCTCTTCTACAAAGACCTGCTTAAGAAGTATACGGATTTATTCCACCAATACTTAGGAAAGAGCTAATTTCCTGAGGAAGTTTGGAAGTTGTACATTACGACAAACGCTGTACCCGTAAGCTTACCCGTCATCATTATGATGTTCATTGCACGAGGATAAGGAAGATAGGAGAAAGCAGAATCTGGGGCGGACAGAGATACCTACGTCAAGGGGAGGGTGGTGTTGATGATGTTGATTTCATAGTGATTTCACATCACAAGTCGATCTTTTCGCGTTCATCAATTTTTCAGCGAGAACCTATATGGATAATTAACTTTTAATAAGAAATTATTTTCAGGCAATAAGTCGGTAACAACGATTTATTGTTGAATCACGGAAACGTGCAGCTTATTACCACGTTCACATTATAGATTGTGGCTTGTAATGAACAGGCCACAGTAAGTTAATTAACGTCTCGCATTTAATTATATCAGTTAAGAAGACAAAAACTAAAGTTAATCGAAAGATTAACTAGTCATAAAAAAGGTCTCTTCGGAAAATATATCTAATAATAGATCTACATACCGTGGTTCAAGCCCTAAAACAAGTACTTTTAATTTCAAAGTAATTAAAATATATGTATGTCGGGGCCTGTACAACTATACTACGAAGATGTTGAAAATTACAGCAATTGCTGAAAGATATATTGTTCATAACAATGCAAATAAAACAATGACTATGCTAGGGCGTGAGTATACAAACTTAAATACCTATGCATAAATTTGTTCTGTAATTTGTCTTGATAAAGTTATCAACACTTTTAGTGAGAGTTGATAACCGCCCGATAAATTATAAAAATAAATAACGATAAAATTTTTCCATTAAAAAGTTCGATAAATTTCCAAAAATTTCATGCCATATTTATTTTTACGCACTGGGTAAAGCAAACCAAACACCTCGCCGTGAAATTGTGTTATCGTAACATCTTAGCCGACTACAGACCGAAAAGAGACACAAAGCGATTACTTGATATTAAATTACGACATTAACATGCAGAGCAAGCACTTAAACACTCAAATCGGTTCATTATGTAAAGAACTAGTCTCGTTTGGCATTGGTTGAATCCACTACTAGCCCCTTTCACGAATGCTGGTTTTCCTCGTGCAGTGAGGTCCACGTTAAAAATTGATGTTTCACAGGCAGAGACATCCGCCAGGAAATGAAGAATTCCATTTGATTAACAGACTCACAGGAGTAGTACCTAAAGGTTGTTTTTAAAAATTCATTTAAGATCCCGTCTGTTGTATGAGGTCTGCAAACATTTATCAAGCATATTTTCCGTCAAGACCACCGATTCATAGTTGAGTAGGTTCATTTCAAGCCCGCAGAATTTTATTAGCGCGAGACACGAGTATACCTCGGGCATTTGGAGCAGGAAAAAAAACGCTTAATTGCAACTCAGACAACGGCTCGAGGTGCACAGGAAATTGCATGAAATTTATTATTCTTCCTGGTGCCTTTCCCTTTAATAATCCACACGTGTGATCCGAACCAATTCCACTCTTTCAACACTCTATGCGCACCTACTCTAATGTAAATGTTCACGCGCCTACCATATCAGAATATTAAAAATACTCAATTTCCTTATTCCGTTTCACTACATCATGTAACTTCCTCTGAATTGCTTTTCCATTTCATATTTGGCTATTTCAATATTTTATGGTCTGAATTTAGAGAGCAGATTTGAATTTTCCAAACATAAAAATATAATTATTGAGACTTAGTTGCCAAGTCAACTCAAGGAACAAGAAGCATACGGGCAATATTATAGTCTACAAAATGCACTGTTGTTCTAAATTGTGATAGTGAAATATACGTAACTTGTCTGAATAATTTACCCAATAGTTTATTACTGGCTCAACTTAGAGCAAACCGTGGAGAAGTCGGCTTGAGGGGTGAGGATGGTACTAACACAAAAATTTTGACTCTATAGGGAATTAGTGGATTAAAGTAAGATGGAGGTAATCTACAAACAGGTCCGTGTACTGGACTTTTTTCGGCATTATCAGTCCAAGTTCTCAGTATCAGTCCAAGTGCTCACATTACGATTCTATTTTTCACCACCAGTTGATTACACCATCTTTGTATACAGTGTTATAGCGATAGGTTCCATGTTTAAATATATATCACCTCGTAAAAATGAACATATATTATATGAAGCCTAAATAATCGCAGAAGTTTGTGGAAACCCAGGTCGGCGTAATAAAACTATGGCGTATTTTTCATTTGGTGAAAATATTATTACCAAGGAAAACCTAGAGGATGCGACCAAAGCAATCGCAACGAAAATATGAACTGAAGACTGCTATGGTTTGGGGATATGGTAAACGCTTTGATATGGAAATTCTAATAAGCTCAAGGGGTCGGAAAGATGTTTCCCAAGTGCACGTAGTCTCTGGAATCAGAGCATTAAATTAATAGGGGTGAAGTTGAAATAGAAGCCAACGCCTACGAGGTTTCAGTGGAAAACATTGGTGCGCCATTTTACCTCATTACTCTGGGTAAAGGTAGTACAAAGGAAACTTTTTGATCAGCTTACATTAGTTGGATTGCTAAAATTGAAACGTGAAGTAATTCTTCCTCTTACTAACTACTTTATTTTATAACCAAGCCAGTGTTTTTATTGCTTGAATATTTTAACTTTGTTTTGAAAAATTTTGGCTAAGCAATATTATTGCTAACTTTAGTAATCAAGCTTTTGATGCTTCCCTTGTCTAATAGATCATGTATTTCAATGTTTAAGGTAAAAAGCCTTCAACCTGAATTAACTCGTATAAAAGAACTGTATAAGAGTGATAGCTTAAAGCAGCATAAAGAAACAATAGCGTTGTTCAAGAGAAATAATGTAAATCCAATGTCGAGCATTTTCCCTATGCTCATACAAATACCAGTATTTTTTGCTCTATATAAAGTATTATCTGTTACTATAGAGATCAGACACGCCCCTTTTTACTTATGGATTAAGGATCTTTTAGCTCCTGATCCAACAAACATTTTTACATTATTTGGGTTGTTTAGTTATAACTTTCCTATTTCTATAGGCATTTTACCTATAGTTTTTGGTATTACTATGATAATTCAGCAGAAGATAAGTGAGAAAAGCAAAGATGATATTCAAGTCAATTTCTACAGTGCCATCATCATTGCTTTAGTTTCCTGAATAAAAATTATATTAAATAAAAATGGAAGATAAGTACGGGAGACTTAAAATAAAATTAATCGAGGACGGGTTTACTTTGTGGAATTTTTCCATGGTTTGGAATGAAATAACTTTGTACTTTTCCACACGGTTTACTATCCTCAACCGGTTTCAACGCAATTTCAAGAGGTTACTAAACCCGTTTGTTTTCAAGAGGTTACTAAACCCTCCAGTAACCTCTTTAAAATGACGCTATTGCGTTGAAACCGGTTGAGGATAATAAATCGTGTGGAAAAGTACAAAGTTAGTTCATTCCAAACCAGGGAGACCTAAAAACCTTAAAAAACTGTTCCGACTTCACCCGGTGTACGGTATTTACTTTATTTATTCATTTCCAGGGTCCCAAAAATAGCTCTACCAGCCTTTTACATTAAGTATTTCAGCAATTAACGACGAGCGGACACGAACGTATCCTGAGTGGTGAAAATTGGAGGTGATATGTACTTAGTGGTGAAAATTCCACTCAGGCGGGACTCGAACACATGACCCTAGGATTAGCAGGAGAGGACTTAACCCCGTCACTATCGCAGCCAACATTTTGGATGTTTAACTATCAAACTCCAGCGTGAAATTCCTTCATGGCATTTTTCCTCAAATATTGCTTTATGAAAATAATAATAATCTCGTTTATTGTTCTAGGAGTGAACTCCTTTGGAACATAGAAATGATATACAGTGGTGGGCAAGACAATTAATATGGGAATAAGCCAATCAGGAAACAAAAAAGGGAAGTTGTCATATGAATTGCTAACAATAGACATATACAACATTATCATTTAGCAATGTAGAAAAAGGACTGAATTTCTTCTTCTAAATGAAAAACGAACATTAAACATATCCATAAACAAATAACACAACTTTTAAAAAGGAAATTTAGCTTAACAAATGAAAAGAAAAAAAGGAACTAAATTGCTTCTTCTTACGCAACAATGGACATTTATCACATCAATGAACTGATAAATGAGTTACATGGTCAGCATTCCAGAAAGTAAGTGTGTGATAATCTTTCTCTTAAATATTACCAGTGATGCACTGTCTTTTACCAGTTTAGGCAAGTCATTCCACAGCTTTGAGGCAACAACTGTAAACGATTTCTGGACCGTAGCTGTCCGGAACTGGGGGGGATACAAAAAACAGGGGTCTTGTCTAGTAACAACATTAGTGTATTTACTACTTGGGAGACAATGATCCATTATATATTGAGGGCTCCCATATTTGAGGAGATTGAACATGAAGCAGACCATGTTATATTTTCTCCTTGAGTTAAGATCAAGCCAGGAGAGCCTTTTAAAATAAGGGGTAATGTGTTCATCTCGCCGTAGATTAAAGATGAATCTCACACAGGAGTTCAACAGACGCTGTAGCTTAATATTCAACTCCTCAGTTAAGTCATTGTACACGAGACTACAGTAGTCTAGGTGAGGAAGAATGAGTGAGGTAACAAGTTTCTTTTTTAACTGAAGTGGCAGTAGATTTCTATGGATTTTTGATCGATGCAAAATTGCATTTATTTTGTTGGATACCCTCATCGTGTGTTCTTTCCAGGAAAGATTCATGGTTAATGTCAGCCCCAAATTTTTCACACTGTTACTGAACGGTATGCTCACTTCCTCGACAATTTTCATTGGCAGTTCTGTGAAATTTATATTCGATACTATCTTGCTGTTACCAATGATAATGGATTTAGTTTTTATGGAGTTTAACACGAGGAAATTTAGCTTAGCCCAAGATGTGATAGCGGATACGTCCTCATTTACCTTATTGATAGTATCACCGAGTTTATTTGGAAGACAATGACAATAGATCTGCAAATCATCTACGTAAACACTACGTAAACATTATCTAAAAATGATACGAAAGAACTTACAAGCTAAAAATAATTGCACTTATTGTCTACAGTGTCATCATTGACACACTCTCTTAAGGCAGTGTGGCATGTTACGAACAAAGTATTTCATAACTGATCCGTCCACCTCTTCAAGGGACGCTCAATATTTCATTTCCCTGTGGGTCTGTAGTCGTACATTTATTTTAAAATGCCATTTCTGGGGTCAAAATATCAAATCCAGAGTGAAGGTCAGTGGCTATAGCTACCTTCACGGAATCTGTCACTTTTCTAATTACCGTTATTTGAAAACGAAATAATGATCATTTTGAGTCAAATAAATTTGAAAAACTACCCTTATGACCTATACCAAATGTTCTCGGCTCGCCTCATCGTCGGCGAGAAACATCTCCAAGCATTACAACGACATAATCACTGGGATAGAAGGATTAACTTTGCAATTCCACATTGTAAAAGATTTATTTAAGAGTAAATACATCTTTTACAATGTGGAATTGCAAAGTTAATCCTTCCATCCCTGATATCAAGGAATTCCACCAAGTGAGGTCTGAAACCATCGTTGACATCCTTTGACATCGTTGACATGACAGACTCATTGCATCACTCACGCAACCTTTCATAGGATAGCCCAATGTTCATATATTTTCATACAAAATACGGATCTGGTTACTATGATGACAAGAAGGTAAGCAATTATAAATTCAAATTGGTATTGCTTAAAAAAACCTAAGTGCTACTTTAGGCGTTTTGTTTTTCAAATGGGATAATATTCCCCATCCAAACCGTCAGTCATCTATGAATTGCATTCTTCATTCGCGGCGGCGAGCAGAGCATTTCAAGGAGTTTTCTGTAACGAAAGAATAGCTTCTGGATATGCAAATGGCGATTTCAATCTCGCCATGATTCGAATGCGAAAATAGTAATTGTTGACTAGGTGCCCGTTTGCAGAGGACTGTTTAGAGAGTAAATGTTTCTGGTTGATCGCAATCGATTTTTATCTTCTTATATCCCGTTTTTCTGCTTGCCTTGGGCAAGAGAACAGCATGTCTTTCTTCCGTCCATATTATGCAACCGCGACGGCTCTCGCTGGCGCCACTCTCTTGGGACGATGCCCGGGTGCAGACGATGAGGCGCCTCCCGCGGCCATGACCCAACGACTGCGGGGGGAACTAATGCCTCACCTACCGAACGAAAGTAACTGTACATAAAGTACCGTTCCACAGAAACTTTTTTCCAACTCTATTATCCGCCCGTCTCTAATTGCTGGTAAACTTATTAAAGAGCTTTTTAGGAGCCATTTTTAGTAATGTCCCAGAAAATATCCCAGCGCTCTAAGGCGATGAATTAATAAAAATGAGCAATTTTGATGTATCATGAAAACACACACTTTGTGTGTTCCTAGACTTGGAATGGTCATCTAATGACTATGGAAAACTTAAACCAATGGTTTAAAAAAATCTAATTCATAGCACGCAAAAAGAGATGACCCAAAAAGTGAGTCGATTCATTGGAAAAATCAACCAGCAAGATTTCGTAGGGGCAATTCAATGGAAACTCAAACATATAGCAATACAATCGAGGCTCGATCAGTTCCAATTTTTTTCAATTTTCGACGAAAGAAATACAATGATACGAAAAGACGTTTCCCAGATATAGGTCCTTGAATTTTTAAGATTGAGTGCTTCGAATACCTTAGGTTAGCTCGATACGGCACGCCCTAACTCCATGCTCTGGCTCAAATAAATGTGTCGGGTCAAGTGGTCGGACTGCAAATATAATGACATATTTTAAAAAACAAGTCAAAATTATTTCTGAGTTTTCTATTAAACATTGGGACCCATAAATCTATTCGGAGTTCTTGGATGGGTGGAATTTTACCTAATGTTTTCAAATTTGATCTACGTATTTCGTCACATAACTTCTTTATCACTCATTGAAAAGTATCACATTGATTTCCACTTAATAGACAAAGCGCCCAACTATGTGTAGAGCACATGCGCTTTTATTTATGTCATGCAACCACGACACGTTGGAGTATCAAATGCGGAAAAATTGAAATTTTATAACTTTTGATTTATAAATAAAGCGATGATTAAAATATTTATTACCTTTAAAATTGTATGTGTATTACATTTGCGGACAGTTCAAAAGTAATTAGTAGAAATTAAAGGTTCAAATCCGTAAGTATTGCATTTCTGCACCGAAAATATTCACTCGCTATCGTCACATAACATTTGTATTTTAATTGTACATGTGCGAATTTCCACAGAGAAAAAATCATGATCCCGGGATCCCAGGGAAAGACCGGGATCCCGGTCAAGGCGGATGATTTTTTCTCTGTGGAAATTCGCACATTTGTGCATTGCGGGTGACTCCGTAAAAGTGAAACTCCGTGGCTAGTCCCGGATAGCTTGAAATTTGTTAATTGTATATACTAGAAGTCCAAAATTAAGGAAAAGTTGGGCATCAACGATCTTCTCGAGGTATCAACCTCACAACAGGAAAAGTTAGCGATGAAGTGGCATTAGAGTCACGAAGGTGACTCATACATTTTAATCGACACAAGAGCGTGAAGTTACGTTTCCCGAGAGTAATCCCCTGGCAACGCCTGATATGTTACTTGGAATGCGAATGAAATGATGGAGTGCGGGACAGTTTTTCAGGAAAACCATTTTCATTAGATTTCTGGTATTTAATGGTCTAGTAATATTTGGCACATCCCGTTGAAATATGTACATGATGTGCAGTGAAAAGTAATCCTGTACCGTGGCGTCGAGCCATTGAGATCAAGGTGGCTGGAATCAGTATCCTCTTAGTGGCGACAATTCAACTGAAAACTACAGTACTAAACTTCGCAATTGAATAGTCGCTACGCAGAGGGCTCTGTTTGGAATAAATTAGAGGTGCCATCTTGTAGATTTTCTTGAGGTTAAATTCCACCATCACGCGCTTTCGCCACCGCACCCGATGCGAAGGCCTGCTAATCACCCGAGCCAACAATAACACACCCCAAATCAATTTTACATTTCATAAAATCCGAATTCCATTTTTCGTTGTTATGATTTTCCACAATTACCAAACAAACCACGAATAAAAGTTTCAAAATCAGCCTAAGTTTCTCATCATGCGAGTATCGTTGGCTGAGAAAAAGTTGCCTCAGAAAAATGCCAAGAATTTTTCCTTCGATGATAAAAAATATTTGTAACTTTTGTATTACACAACAAGCATGTGTAGCTAAATTTATAAAAAATAATTATCTTCTAAAAATTAATTGTTCAGTTATATATTTTTAGGCGAGGAGATCGTAGAGAAGAAGACAAAAACCGGAACATTTGTCATAAACGTCACACTGAAAAATATCTACAGGACTACAAAATATTCCTCATATTTTAACGCACAATTAAAAAAGAAAAACATCAAAGTAACTTTGCAATGAGCCTATTGGATTGTTTGTAATTGAAAAAACTGTAGTGTCCATGGGAAAAATTATGTAGTAGGAGCGATTTTGAGCGATCCGTGCAAGAGTCAAGGCAAATAATTCTTGCTCTGCAGAATTTTGCACTTAAGCACTACATAAATAATAAATTTCATTCATATTATCCATTTTTTTGATCCTGTGACTAGTAAGCTGTTATTTAAACCAGATTCTAACCAGCTGTCCCTTTTTTCTTTTCTCGAAATTCATTACGAATCGTATTATGCCACACGCAAACCGAGGCCGGAGAAAGGGCGATCGGCGCGGGCATCATTCCAGCCTTCGACGCGTGCCACACCCACCAACAGTTGAGCAACGCGGGGGAAAATGCGCACGGAGTGGGTGGGCGGGTGTGTGGCGACCCATCGCCAGGGGAGCGATATCCTCCGCAAGGCGGCCAAGGAGCTTTTAATGGCCTCTTGACTCTATGACTGGGTGTCCATTCCGTTACCACCTGGAGTGCGCGGGCGGCCGAGGGGAAGGAAGAAGCACACTTGCGGTACCCGCGCAGAATGCAGCCGTGGGCGCTGTCGTAAATAGCGGGGGTGATGGTGAGAGCGGTGCGGAGATTCCTTCGTGTTTAGAATGTCAATACGTGAATGAGTGATTCATCATCCTCATAAGACGGTGAAAGGGTGGACGAAGGAGAGGCAAGCGTTCCGCTAAGACTGTGAGCTCTCGTTGTGTCTAGAAAGACGGCAGGAATCGGGAGAGCACCATTCCTCATGGGAGTGAAATATTTGAAGTCGAATAGTAGTTCGTATTTTGGTTCTAGGTAAATGGTAGAGAGCCTGTAGGTAGGTGGAAGCGGGCGGTGGGAATGTAATACGTGGGTGATTGGTAGTTGCTAGGTCGGCCGTAAGTAGGCGATAGGTTGTCAATAAATAAAAATAGGTGGGCTGTTGTTAGATAGGCAAGTATAAGGTTGCTTTGGTGAGAATTTTCCTGAGTTATAATAAATCATATTCAGATTTTATTTTATAATTTATGAAGTTTCAAGGAGCAAAAAGGAAGATTAGTAATATTTAAGATGCTATCAGTTGGCATGGCGACCGCTCAGTAAATTTCCACATTATCTCCACTAAATATACACGCTTGAAACCTTAACAAGACATTTTTATTTCTCACCGTATACTAAAAACGACCTCCAGATATCTTTCTTCATTATTTCATACAAATTATTGCGGTGAGTAAAAGATTTACTTTCTATAAATATATGAAAAAATCCAAATGACCCGAAACAATTTAAAAGGAACGGCTTTGTCGTGGTTAATGGTATCAGCACAATTGAGCTAATGAAAAGATCCCACTATTTCTCTAACTAATTTAAATTACATGTTCGCCTGAAAGCTTTATGCATGAAACTAATACTTCCACAAAATTTAATTTTAATGAAATATAGGCAACAATCAATCTTATTTTTTGTGTAATTGGCAGATAACTACAGGCATTGACGTAAAGGTGGCGCAGACTTAGTAAAAACGGCGCTGTATTTGGTTAATATGGGCGAAAAAAGGTAATAATAAAAAATTTAACCGTCAAATAATTTGTATACTTGGTTGAGGACAGGGTACAAGGACTAAAAACCGAGAACAAATCGTCATTCGTCGTTCAATCATATGATTGGTTGATTGCTGTCTCCATCCTTGCCTATCTAATGCTAATAGATACCTTTAATTTCGGGTAGTTTTTCGTATCTACCCTCCGATAATTGATGAATGTATTTATCCGATTGAGGTAGATGGAAAGGGGCCTTGCTTTGGAGGCCAATGCTAAGAGCTGTAACGTAGGCATGGCCTGTCCGCCAACTTGGTTATTCCCGATTTTCCTCTAGTGCTTATGGGCTGAGGCTCTAATTTTGCAATCTTATTGTTTTCCGTCGATAACTAACTGCAAATAAGCAATTAATCACCTCTTTAATACGGATTCCTCTGACATATATTTCTTATTATTTAAATTTATTATAAATCACATTCCCGGAGAAAATCTGGAAAAATCGAGAAAAAAATCCATAGCACTAAGTAGCTAAAATATATCTCATAAGTTACTTGCCTTAAATTTTGAACATATGGTGGATATTCTTGCTTTACACCGCAAATTCGTCCATTCCGTCTTGCATTCTAAAGGAAAGTTCGAGAAGAGCAGGGATATTCAATTTGATTGTCAGGCTACTGTTTGATGATGTAATTCCCGCTCTATCTACCTCAGCGACCTATCCCTTATCCTTCCTATTTGAACTCTTCTCTCTATTTTTCCTCCCATTCATCATTCATCGCATATTCATAGATATTCATCGCAAACCCCTTGTGGTACAGTTTGCCCCAATCCATCTGGTTCCTCTCTTCTGTGTAGGTTCCACATGGCCCTTTCTTCCTCTACCTTTCAGTATGCTTCTTCAATTCTTATTATGTACATCCATTTATCCTGTGGACATCCTCTTGCAACACCCAGTTTCCAATGCTGCTAATTCTATCTGGTCTGCTTTTCCAATGATCCGTGTTTCCGAGGGCTCGTGACATGAAATTACTCCACTCCGACCGTTGAATCCTGTAACCCATCTATACCCTTTAACCCCAAACCGATAGTCCCCCCCATTTCCCATCCCGGCATGCTGTTCGTAGCCCGCTTGGGAATGGGTGCTGTCGATCACCGATGCCCATTTCCTTATCACTGAAGGGGAGTTTTCGCCGGGAAAAAATACACGCCTGGTTACCGCGCGACGCCGCGTGATCGATAAATCGCTTTACTATCGACGCGGATTCCCGCTAATTGGATGGGAACACGCCGCCATGGACTGGAAAGGAAAATATAATCGAATAGGTCGCTCCATCTATTCGGTTGATTGCGGGCCTCGATGGAGCCCTGACCTAGCCGCCTCGTAAATAGTCACGGCGCTAAATTTTGTCGTCGTATTTCAACCACCGTGATATCGGTGACGAGGGAAAAGGGATGCATCCGTATTTTTGTAAATTAAATTAGCCGCGGGAAACTGGCAACCCATTAGTACGTAATCTCTATAATTCGCAAAATTGGAACTTATAAACTCTTCTACCGGTCAACCCATTAAAACCTTTAATAAAATATTTACTAGATAATAATAAGATTCTTGAGTATGTGGCCATTCGTTTATTTCACTCCCAACCAACGTTTCGTTGAATATTGGCATCATTAGGGCATTGAGCTAATGAATATTGAACACGTATTCAAGAATCTTGTTGTTCTTTATATTGTATATTGGTCGAGAAAGTTATAATTGATCACAAAAAAGGTGTTCACTATTCGTAAGCTCAGTGCTCTCAGGGTGCCAATAAATTTGACAAAACGTAGGCTGAGAGTGATATACGTGAATGACCACATATTCAAGAATCTTGTTGTTATCTATATCGTATATTGTTCGAGAAAGTTATGATTGATTCCTAAAATATTGTCATAGAATTTTTTAATGCAACTGATTGGAGATCTCGCCATACCTATCCGATTATAATGCGGTAATTACTAAGTTTTCACATGTCTGTGCTCCTATTCAAGCTCCAGTGCTTAACGCTGGCGTTACACATAGAATTTACCTCTATAGCAGCAGCCTCATAAACTGTGCTGCCGAGCTAGAGACCTTTATCTTCAAAAGTCACTAGATCTACCGTAAGATCTAGTGACTTTTGACGGTCCTACTGCGAAAAATGGAAATTTTTTCCCATAGCGTAATAGCAGACTAATTTTCAGGAAAAATTTTAATTTCAGTTAAAAACAAGTGTGTTAAAACTGATTTTTGACATTTGGACTTTACCAAATATTATTCGGATCTTTTATTGCATGGATGAATGTAAAATGGATCAGCGTTGCGGTTAATATACCGTTAACATAGACCTATGCCAACCGGTGTTTGCTGCGGATACGTGACGTTATGGTAATGAAACATGTATGATAATGCATGTTGGAAATTTTTATTGAAAAGCAATGCATTAATCATCAAATTTATGGAAAAAACTTGCGATAGTCATGTTAGGTGGATCATAGTTTTCGTAAAAAAAAGGGCTCATTATAGTGCTTCCAGACGCATTTAACTCTCTAATTTCAATCTATATTAAAGCTTCATACCGTCGAATCCCTTGGGTGTTCTATGGAGGTAGAGATATGCTAAAAGAAACGGCCGACCTTGTCCTCACAAGCGCGCTTCTCTACGATCAAATAAGACTCCCGCGTTCGTCTCTCTTCATCAGTCACGCCGTCGTCTGGGGAATACATATGAGAGGCATGCAGGAAATTTGCATAATACATTGCTCACAGTTCCGCTGTGAACCGCTCCGCTTGGAGCGAACGTTATGCATCCTAAAAGTGACTTAAGTCGCATCCCTAATAGGGCTCCCTCTTTTTGTGGTGTAAATTCCAGAGTCATCACGTATTTATGTATGCCTTCTAAGCGGCCGACGCCCACCGACGACTACTTTCACAATGGTCACGGTATTCTTTCCGACGCATAATTAACACTCCAAAACGGTCATTTAGAGCACTATTTTTTCAATGCTTGTGATCCCAATGCGTATCATAATTAATGCGACTTATTACAAGGGTATAATTTTTGTTGTGTGCCGCGGTAGCTCGGTTGTTAACGATTCGGCCTTACAACTCAAAGGACCTGGTACTAATCTCGCCTCAGCTATGAGTAAAGTTAATAGTTTTTTTTATTGCAATTATAATTTCACAATTACAGAATGGAGTTCATCATGCAATAAAAATTAGAAAATTCTAAAACTATGCATAATAAAGACAGATTGAACAACTCATTGCATATGAGTAAAAGAGTAAACACACAATTTATTCAAACAATATCACTAAGGAGTTTATTGTTACGAAGGCTTCCGAGGTTTTTTTGTGAATTGTTATTTTTCGGGTTCTCCCCGCGTATCACAATTTTTCTGGATGACCGTTTCGCCGGCATTCCAGTCGGCTTCATCAGGTCCTAATTAACTGGAGAATTGTCTGCCGCTATATATAGGGATCGAGTCCGTTAAATGTCCGTTGGGATTTAGTCCGACTCCTCAGCCAATCAGATCGCTCCGGACTAGATCCAAACAGACATATAATAGACCAGAGCCCTATACATAGCGGCAAACAATTCTCCTGTTCATTAAGACCTGATGAAGCCGACTGGAATGCTGGAGAATGATGGTCCAACGCTGGAAGAACCCGAAAATTACCAATAAACAAGGAGATTATTACTTGCCAGAATATCTTAGATGTTGCAGAAACCGTGATGCAATAAGCATGCTTCTAAATGCTTCTTGAAGCTTGTCACATTATTATAGATTTGACGTTACTTGGTAGTTTGTCGCAAAAAAAGGAGCTAGCATAACGGGTGCCTCTTTAAGGTAGTACGAGCAAGATAGTTCCCTAATCATAATAAAGACCATATTCGAACTATACGTTATAATTTAACCAGCTGAGAGACACGCGAATTAAACATTGCATTATTAATGGTGACATAATATAGTTTTACGTGACAGAAATTGTAAGTAATCAAATTAAAATATCTCAATAAGTCTTTAAATTGACTAATTTTTTTTACGCAGTACGTTTGAAACTCCATCAAAACGGAAGGTTTATTGTGATTCCGAAGAATTTACTGCGGTGACAATATGATAATTTTCAAAAACAGTTGAGAAAACACACGAACTATACACTGTTGATTTTTGGACGAGATCTAAGAGTAGGAACTGCCTCATTTTTAATATAAGGTCTCTGGAGTGCATACATGTACCATTTCCCATGTAAAATGGCTGGTATTTTCTAGCAAATATCTTGGAAAGTAATGTGGTAAGGGGTTGATTTTTAGGTGAATGGAAGGGTGATATATTTTTCTTTAAATTGACACCGAATTCATTCATTTCTAGGTAAAATGATATTTCGCTCAAACTACCTTAAATGGCACTCAGCCCGTATTATGTGACCTAGGATGTGACATCACTGCGGAGTATTCCAAGAAGGGATAATAGCTGTAGTTAAAAGACTTTAGAGTGCTTTTTCACAAACATAGCATAGATTTTTATATACACAGAGACAGGTTAGGATCCGAAGGCCCTTATACAGGAGTTTTCCTGGAGTTCTCAAGGGTACCGACATATTGCCTTGATAGCCTTCTTTTAGAGGAAGAAAACATTTTATAGTATAACTTCCTAGTTCCCTAAGCATAACGTAGGAATGTACACTTTTGTTCTCGAGCGAGGCGCTGTGATACGGTAAAAACTGGTAATAACGCGGGTCTCGGGGGACGGAAGTGCATCCGAATTATAAGCAACCCGAGCTATTTCGAGGAGGAAGTAATTATATCAGAGTTAAAATTTCTGTGTTCCTAATTGAGCCTCTAAGCAAAAGCACGTGGCAATGTTCGCATTAATGTCGTACAGACGAAGGTATGTTATCACCTACGCGTATTTTTATACTTTGACTTTTGGATCAAGTATCTAATTGCTGCAAGGGTCCGAAGGCATTAAGAATACAATTTTTAAAGGGAGCATAGCGGGATGCAGGCGATTTAGATATTAAATCTCCAATATTATGCTTCACTTTTCCATACTAACTTTACTGCGCAGACACTCATTCCATTTATTTATCGTGTATGCACAAGGCCGTTGTCACAGCACGTATTTCCCAGTAACTCACCAAAAAATCGCAGTCAGTTATTAGTCTCGATTAGGGGTGGCCTCGATTAGGGGTGGCATCGTACAGATGACACGCGAAGACTACTCGCCGCAAAAATCAGGGCAACATCAACATCATTGGCAATCCAAATCGACATCTGGACCCCGAGCCTTAAGACGCCAAAAAATTACAAATCACATACATAGATTTTATTTTTAATTTTATTCTTTAATCTATAAAAAAATATGTATTAACTTCTTTCATTTTTTCCATCTTTTATCTATACTGATTACTTTCCCTACGACGCTCACAGTGAGAAGCGCGAAACGTTGCGTTAAGCCGCTGACAGGAATAAAAATGGACAACACGCTCCAGATCTCGGAAAATATTTTCACATTTAGGAATAATCTTGACCATTATAAGCGTCACATTGTTAAGTTACGATGGCTAGTAATCGTAATACAAATAAATACTTCCAACTTTACTATAATTTTACCTTTTAATTTCACGATGCGCTTCGCCAATGTTCAGCATCAACTTGTATAAATTTAGAGTAAGTTTGACTATTTTCCGTTGTATGTAGTCATGGTTAGGGGTTGCGGAGGGGGGAGCAAAAGCGCCCCGAGGAAAATAAAGGAAGGCAGAAGCCAGCGGAACCGTGGATCGACGGCTGCTGGCTCGGGGAAATTAATTGGTTTTCAAGGTTTTCCTAAAGTCAAACTGCAGAAAAGCGCAAAGTATTTAACCCATAACCGGTCACACTGTAATTAAAATACATACGGCCGCGTCATTATGAATCGATCGTCAAAACAGTTGTGAAAAACAATTAATTTATTTCACTAGGAAAACAATAGCTAATAAGCACAACCGATGATAGGGCAAAAATGATCTTTTACTTCCATATTTTACAGTAAAAGTATCTAAAACGACACGTAAGATAACAGGCCCAGTTGAAACTAAACGTAAAATCTGTTTCCAGTAAGAGTGTTAGGTTTCGAAATGTTGCGAAACGCGTCGGTGACGGATTCACTTACCACCGGCAGAAAACCTGGGAGATTTCACTCAAGGCAACATTCTTCCTTTATAAGGGCTAATATACATTGTCAAAACATCATCATTAGTGCCCAAACAATATAGCTATATTTATCAGCACTTTCTATATGTACGGCTATTACGCAAGTTTATGATCAGCGAAAAAATTGTTTCCATGGTATTCAAAGTACGCCACCGAGACTGTTAAGCGTGGGACAGCAAAATTAGCTCGGAAAAAGCCTCTCTGACTCGGGGAAAAGACCATCCGCGATAATATAATCCTCCGTTTGCTCAGTCGGCAAGTGAATTAATGAGGCAGGTGAAGAACTCGCAAGGGGACTTAATGACTCAGAAAATAATTTCCCGCTTATTCATTAGCCGTTGAGAGGAAGACAGATGTGAAAGCTGAATTGCAATTAGCCCTATTTGCTGGAGTAATGGAACAAAGCAGCTTTCCAACGTTGACGGATTTGCTTTATTTCTAATATCCGGAAACGATGGGGTAATCGCTAGGCCAGTCTTTTTATGTGGTCGACAGTTTATGTAATAAAAATATATTTTTGCAATACATATTTTAAAATCATATACGATTCACTTTTCCTTCAGATTGACCGTGCTAATGTCGTACTCTTGAGCTTTTAAATCCACTTCAATCAATTCATATTTATCATTTAAGTTGATCACTATGTACCTTACTCGTCGCTCTTTGTATCTAGAGACGGATAAAACTTTGCTAGTTAGGACTCGTACATCATTTTTGGAATGGAAAATTTAGTCGTTTTTATAATGAAGTCACACTGAAAGAACAGGTCGGCTGCAGGAACCCGAGAATTGGTTGTTGTAACCAACTTCGTTGGATACTGGGGCGCCATCCAATTAGTTGGCTGTGGCAGCCATTTTAAATAGATACGTCGGAAATGGCTTCACCGACCAACTCTCTTGGTTCCGCTGCCTACGTAGTTGGGTCTCACATCCAACTGTAGTGGAAGTAGCAAGTGATCGCTATTCTGTCAAGACTATGCACTCTCTGCAGTTCTTGCTTGACTACTATTGAATATCAGGTGCAATCTTATCATAAACAATCATAGCACAATCAATATTTTAACAAAAAATTAAACCAGAAAGACAGAATCATGAATGTTACAACAAAATATCGGTTCTTGATTGCCATGCTTACGTTTAAATTTATCTATGAGACAGTTCAGGCCCAATACGATAAGTAATTCTCTTGTCTGGTCATCCATGTAGCCCTCCAACAAAGAGTCAATATTCAAAAAAACCTCTTCAGTATTCTATGAAGGACGATACAATATTCCGCGCACACACACACACACACGCACCACAATAACAGCAACTCGCACGAACACGGGATATGCCGGAAGTGAAAATGGCGAAGTAGCCCAGGTTGCCAGGAAGGAACGAGTTTGAGAATTTATCAATAGAGCGCTCTGAAGTAGAAGCTTAGTCCGGGTGACAATCGCTTGGTAGTCCGATACAACTATTGGTAAAGAGGCTTCTCGAGTGAGGTGTATGAACCAACACGGTGGTACGCCGACCAAGTAGCGACTATCCAATAAAATTGGTTGGTATGTCCAATCATCTTGGCTATTGTATCGATAGCAGTTGATATTCAATCC
Organism: Ceriagrion tenellum; assembly: GCA_963169105.1. NCBI lineage: Eukaryota > Metazoa > Arthropoda > Insecta > Odonata > Coenagrionidae > Ceriagrion > Ceriagrion tenellum. Next base: position 83,783,122 of record OY720633.1, on the reverse strand, counting down.
AACTTTTTCTTATCCAACTAAAATTGAATGCTTCACCCAACCTCTTTTTTGAGTGCAGGTTTATGTAAAATTATAAAATAATTGGAAAATAATAATAAATCATACTAAGATTTGGTTTTAAAATATGAGGCTCGAACAAATACAGTTCTAGGGTCCGAAAACCACTGATTCCCGCGGCCGCAAAAATCATAGTTGCTTGGGACTCCTCTCTGTATAGCTGCTTGGGGCTCCGCCAGGCGTTGCTGGGGCCCCAGAAGTCCTAAGGCGGCCTTGGTTCCCCTGGCAAACAATGTCACTCAAGTTTATTTTTCCTATCTTATCCCTGTGCTGGATGCGATGTCCCTATTCAGAAAGTTATATTTTATAACGCTTTATTATAATAGCCATGTATTTTCCGCATTAGTTATAAATATCAGTTATTTTCAATCTATATTCAATTGACCATAACCAATCCCAATTATAGCATAGTTGCTCGGGGCCCTGCAAGGCGTTAATAGGACCCCAGAGTCCCTCGGGGCGGCCCTGGTCCCCTTGGCAAACAATAAAACTCAAGTGTATTTTTCCTAACTAAGCCCCGTGTTGGATGCGATGTTTCTATTTAGAAACTAATATTTTTTATTTAGTAAAAACCCCAATAAAGTATTTTAAAAATATCTTGTATTTTCCACGTCATAAATAATTAGCAATTAATTTCCATTTATATTCAATAAAATAATATTATTTTAAATTCGGCCGTAACTCTTGTGTACCTACATTGTGCACCTATGGAATATTCTCTCCTACAAGTAGACTGTCGAACGTTATTTTTGGTTTACACCTATAAGCAGTTATTGCTGTTATCTGAATCTTGAAAATAAAAGACGGCATAGAAGATCGGCTGTTGGTTGGATACGATTATAATTTAAAATAACTTCACAAAGAGAGGTGCCGCACAAGCAAATAATTTAAACAATATAACAGATAATTCAACTCTCTTAGTGTCAACAAATACACGTTAAACCTGTCTATACGACCGTTATGGATATTCTCTCTACACTCCGCAGAATTATTTAGTTGAGGCCTATATTCGCCCAGTATTAGCGCTGCTATTGAGCGATTTCCAATATTGAAGTGTATCAGTAAAAAATATTTCTAACCCCGCGAGTGACTCTCAAAAGTTTTTTTTGTGAAAGGAAGGAAGGGTTACGCAATACTTCCTTCCTTTCCTGACCTCGCATATTCCTTGATATAGCGTAGGAGTTTCTTAGTAGTCCCTTAAAGATTGCTCTCCAATATACGGTCTCATAACCACAGCAGAAAGGGGCTGTATCTAGAACTTTGGAGCATTTTTCAAGTCTATTCAGTACTAGATCGAATCCGCTCTAAATTTAAATTGCCTTCGATATACTTACGCTTTAATTCAGGTCAGTAATGGAGAATTTTAAAACATTCTCTTAATTTGATATTGCCTGATGTCGTATTAATTTGAAAATGTACTAATCTAATTAAAATCTGTCTTAGGGGGACCATTTCACTTTTTATAAAAATAATTAATACGAATTTTATTCATTATAATTTAAATAGACTATAATCCAAATTATGGTTCCAGCTTTTCATGGCCATTTTCAAAAACATATATTCAAACAAAGAAATTGGTTTTGTTTTCTTGGGTTCTTGGTATGGGGAAACCTTGAAATTGGGCTTGGTTATGGTCAATTGAATATATATTGAAAATAACTGATATTTATAAATAATGCGGAAAATACAGGACTATTATAATAAAGCGTTAGAAAATATTAGTTTCTAAATAGGGAAATCGCATCCAGCACAGAGCTAAGATAGGAAAAATAAACTTGAGTGACATTGTTTGCCAGGGGAACCAAGGCCGCCCCTAGGACTTCTGGGCCCCCAGCAACGCCTTGCGGAGCCCCAAGCAGCTATACACGGAGGAGTCCCAAGCAACTATGATTTTAGCGGCCTCGGGAATCTGTTGTTTACGGACCCTAGAAATTAGTAGTTCGAGCCATATATTGTAAAACCAATCCGTAGCATGATTCATTATTATTTTCCAATTATTTATTAAGTTCACGTGTACCTGAGTTTTCTAAAACAACGAATAAATTTTAACTTCCAAAAATGGTGCACGAGTCCTAACAAGCTCACAAATATCAGTTTCAATATACAAGGAGCGACAAGTAAGGTACACAGTGATCAACATCAGATACCGTAATATAGCGGTCACGCCAGAGTTTTATAGTTACATCCTTTTCATTCTCTGATGCCGAACTCCAGCAAAAAGCGGAGCCCTCGGAGGCGCAGGGTCCGGGTAAACTGATTGCCCGGCTTTAAAGGCGGTACTGAAGATGACACAATGATTTCTTTTCACGATAAATTGAATCATTTCCAAGGCCGAAAAAGTCTACCCATCCCGTTCAATCATAAACCGTATATAATATTACCGTGGCAGGCGTCACTTCGTAGAAGTAATTGGTATTTGAATCCAAAATGAAAACCAGCATTAATTGTGTACGTTCAATCGTAGACATGGGCCTTGTTGATGCGAGCAGTCTTGAAGTTTTTGGATATTCACTTCTTTACTTAGACGGCTGACAACCGACTCACCCGTGTTCCGACGGTCATCTACAGTTCTAAGTCACTTTGAACACCTAATGTTCTTTTACTGCAAATTATGAAATAGGAGCGACATGATTTCGTTCTAAACATCAGGTAAAGATTAGACCGACCATTTTTTTCTACGGAAGTTATAAAGATTAGTTTAAGTAGATAATTTAACTACATGCTATTATTGCCAGTTCATCTCAGATTAATTACCATTTGATTTATAAAAAATAAAAGAAGTTATAACACAAAAGTTGTTAATATGTCACTGCTGTATATATCATCGTTTCATTTAAACATATTTAGTATTTGATGCAAAATTTGACCGCGGACGGCAACGATTCAATTAAAATACCTGCTGAAACAATCATTCCGACCATTTTTCAATATTTTGAAGATGGCATGAATTAAACTCAAGTTGATCTACGGATGAGCACGTAACATAGTCTGTCGCTGGAAAGGAAAAACTCTTATTTTCTTTGCTGCTTTCCTCCTTCAAAACCCCCCATAATTCATTTTCCTCCATTCTAAGCAGGTAAATGTACTGGATGAGGAATATTTCCGATGGGGGTAGAAGTCTATGGGGAGAGATGAAAAAAAATTGTCATCGGCAAAAAGCGGACGAAATTGCGTTAGTTACGCCGGAGTTAAGATTCGTGGAGAGCGTCGGAGGCAACTCAAACATGCCACAGGTAAGTGCGATATGGAACTGGATTAATTGCACGGCAATGGAACCAAGGAAAGAAACTTGGGAACGCCCAAGATAACTCATCATCCTCGGCTCCCTGGCAACCACGGTTTCTGTAAATACTCATTCCCCGATCTCTTACGGGAATACTCCCGAGGAGGATATGATATGGCGTCTCGCTAGGCTGGGCAAGTTTAAGGGACGGAACTCAAACAAAAATGCCGGAATATGTAAAGAGCAGGAGAGATAGAGGGGAGGGGGTGCCGGAACGACCCACGATTATACTTTCGGTGAGGGAAGAAGGGGAGAAAGGAGGGAAAGGGGTCCATCATCATCATTCTTTCGCCGTCTTTGCCTCAGTAAAAATAAAGGGTTTTTATTCATGAGGAGAGGACTGGCTGGCGTAAGCAACTGAAGCAAAAGAAATCCCGCGTAACTGAATGTTTAAACATCCCTCCGCCAATGTTATGTGACGGGACTTACTCCTGGTCCACCAAGTTTAAACAGCAAAGTAGGGAACGAAGAAGCCATAACTAATGAGCGTACATATGCATTTCAGCAAAATACATAGAGTACATCATGCGTGTCATTGTTCAAATAAATATTGCATTGAAAATAAATGAATAAAATGTGAGTGCCCAAAAATTATTGAAACATTTTCCAGAAGTTGAATTATGAATTTATTTCCTTTGTATTGGACCATAACATTTCGTGACACACTTTTTCCGGTGGTTACCTTGCTGGTGCTTGTCAAAAGAACAACATTTAGGCGGCCAAGACAGATAGTCTTTCAGTTTTAGTCCATCACAGGTCTACTAATCGATAGTAATGGAAATCACAATCAAAACTCTGCTTCATTTGTACTATAGTAAAAGAGTTAAAAAGTGTTAATTCAACTTTACACCTTCAGGCGTCACTTCGTGGAAGTATTTTATATTCGAATCCATGCAGAAAATAAGTGTACCTGAAGATGCAGTAAGCTTCGAAACGCACAGCACGTTTAACTGTTAATAAATAACTGTGGAAAAGTACAAGTATTATATTCAATTTGAATTCGAGTATTCATTCAACTAATTTAAATACTATTCGTAATATTTTGAATTAATCTGAACATAAAATTTCTGAGTTCCATTTTTAATTATTTCAAATAGCAAAAAGAGAGTTACAGACAAAAATTGTGTACAATTGTGTACTTGTAAATGCAAACACCCGCACTCTTTTTTCTAAACGATTTTCTTCGAAATTGATGAATTAAAAGAATGTTTTTAAAAGGTAATAAAAAATACAATAAAAACGTAATAATTTTTGCTGGAATGTCTGTTGCGCAAAGCGCTCAAAGATCTAGGCGTCATTCTCTGGTTAAAAAAATGCCAGGTGGCAAAATAATTTGATTCTGAAGAATTTCCTTTTTTACGTATTAAAAATTTTTCAAACGGAATTCGTACAGAAATCCCAAGCATTTCCAGCAGAAATTCCTTAGAAAATTTTATTGAGCTCCTATACTTTTGGTATGCATTCTTTATTGCATTCGGTTGAAATTCCTGAGGAGTTCCGGCAGGAATATGAGAAAATAATATTTTATAAATCAAATTAGGAAGTTGCTTTAGTTATGACTGTCAGTATTGAGAAAATTATTGTGAGATCCTTGAGTGGGCAATAGTAAATAATTATATTTACCACTTTACTTAATTTACTCCGAATTAGGAGTAACACCCTAAGGATTGCCGGTAAAAGGGAGTTTACCACAGATTTTTCAAGTCCTCGTCAATTTTACTTCAACTATTTCTGGGCTACATGAGCCAGGAAGCACAAACTCTTACAAAAAAACGAGGCATGCGGAAAAGTATGGCTTCAACTGAATCAGATGAAATGTTTTTATTTCTAAAATTTTCAAGAATCAAACTCTTGATAATATTCCACACAATGTTTGTAACACTACCTGCTTTCTATGCTAAAAAATCCTGAGCAGAGCGAAAATAGAAGTTCAAACAAAGGTGGAGTCTCATCCATGGGACAGGATATGGTGGAGGCACATAAGGTTAAGAATTTTGTGGAGTGAGGGAGGATTAAGTCGGCCACCCATGAGGTATTCAAAATAAAGAACTTGGGGTGGTGAAGCTAGTGTGATCTTTCTTTCAATGGGTAGAAATGGAATAACGAATGTGGTAGAATAAAAGTTGCTGAAGAAAATAAGGTGATTCACGGTAGTTTTGTTGGTACTCCAATCACATAACTGACATAAACTAAAACAGTATGCAAAATAAGTTCACGTCAGACTATTTACAAACATCGGATATTAGATACTCGTTAACAGGGGCTGACTACACGTGCATTGGAGTGGTCCTAGTTACACGGGCATATCACAATCAGCCCCATTTTATTCAAACCATTGACGTAGATATAGAGGGCATTTCGTCATCAAACTATAGCCTGACAACCAAGATAACAACCATAAGGATATCCCTGCTCTTTTCCTTGGACGGCACGACGAAATGGACGAATTAGTGCATGCATAGCAAGAATATCTGCCATATGTTTTCAATTTAAGGCAAATAACTATTTAAACATGTATTTTATAATTAGTACTGTGCATTCCAGTCGAATTCGCAATAATTTTCCCCAGGATTGAAGATTGTTACTAATTTAAAAAAGTTTTTATGGAGATTGTAAGCCTTATGTAAGAGGAATGCATAGTGTATCAAATAAATGCATGCTGATTACTAGAAAGTAATGGATAGAAAACATGAAAAAAATGATAAATTAGTAACTCACGCCGTAAGCACTAAAAGGGAAATCGGGGTTAACAAAGATGGCGGGCAGGCCACGGCCACGTTACATTTTCTAGTATTGGCCACAATAGCAAGCGCCCTCTCCATCTACCTCAACAATAAAAATAAAAAACAGCTCGCAACCCTCAAAAATCGAATTCTTTAACATGACGTCAACTATAGAGAATCTGCAGAGTATTTTTAATTGCCTTCAACACAAGATCCAGACTTTCCAGAATACATATGCGTACCGACAGGGGTCAACTTGACCCCTTAGAAATAATTCGATTCACAAAAGAAAAATGTTTTTAATTTAAATATTACGCAATTCGTTTAGAAAATACCTTTTATTTATTATTGTACATTTTATTGCAAGAATGAAGGTTAATATAAACGTACTATAATTTGCCATTTAAACAGACAGAATGTGGCACATGAAGACTTGGACCCGGAACAGATACTCCGGGTCCAAGTTCTCAAGTCTAGGTCTGTCTGGTCTTCGTGCGTGGAAGCGTCCACCGGAAGATTACTATTAAAAGGTAAAGTCACGTAAAATTCATCTTTCAAAAAAGTCAACCGCATTATGAGAAAACTGCTCTTTTATGGACAAAATCCTTCGACTACAGAGCGAAAGAAACAGCATGTCTGCAATTAACACCGTAAAATCGCCATTGGTAAAGATGTTGACAACGTTCATTCGTGGTGCCAGGAGTGGAGCATTACACAAATGCCATACCTATACTATGTATGGAGTAAACATAAAACCTTCAAAGTCAGTAAAATATCTTGGAATTACCTTAACTTCTGATATATCGTGGGGATTGCACATACAAAACATATGCGGCACAGCATTAAAGAAACTAGGTTTTGCTAAGTGTATGATAGGAAGGTCCTCGGATGAAAAAGTAAAAGAGAGATGGTACTTCGCTCTGGTTAGGCCACTCCTCGAATACTTCGCAAGCATTGGGGATAGATTTAACCAAAAAGAATAATAAAATACAAAGAAAAGCAGCACGCTTCGTTAAAAACTGCTACGAACGAATATATAGTGTATCACAACTGTTAGAGGATTAAGGTTGGAACCTTTAGATACTCGGAGGCTGCACTCAAGGCTTAGCTTGCTAGAGAAATTCAGAACTGGTGTTTTTCAGAGCGACACAGAGAATATTATAATGAAGCCTCACTACATTTCTAGGCCTGACAATATAATAATAATAAATATGTAAAATAAGAGAGATTATTGATGAAATGAGATAAGATCACGATAAAATAAGAGAGGTACATTGCCGAAGAGATAGGTACAAAAACTCATTCTTTCCGCGCACAATAAGCGACCACAATAAAAACTGAGCTCCTCTAAAAACACTCCCATAATACATGTCACCATTACACCTCCCAAAAACTTACATCTTTACAAGGCTGGTGACCTACCACCCCATGCCACACGCCCATGCTGAGGCTTGCGGGGTAGTATGTAGATGTAGATAGCTGTAAAGTTAATAAATAAGCTCTTTAGGCAAAGCATGGAAAGAATCCTGCTAAGGTATTATGCCCAAGGGTACATAACGCCCCTTCCGAAGAACTGTTCACTTAAATTCAACTATCCTGAACTTATATACAATAATTCAATTGGGGGATCGGAACTGCCCTGAAAAATCCCCGCAAATAAATGTACTAAATACCTTGCACGCCCCTCACGCGATGCTAGGTGATTCCACACCAATACCCGGATCAGGCTGGTGTGGTGGCTGGAGTATTGGCTAACCACACGGACGGCCAGGGTTCAAATCCCTGCAGAGGAGGATGTTTTTCAGAGGAAACCCGATCCCTACTTGAATGCCTTGTTGAGGGCCCTTCAAGTACAGTACTCTGTCTGTTGGATGAGACGTTAAACCGTGGTCCCCTTGGCGCCTTTTGTTAAGAGCAGGCTAATGCCGGCGCCGGGTTTCTATCCACCCTTCCTCCCTTACCAGTCCCCTATGGCGCAAATGACCTTCGCTGTCGGTCGCCTCCCAAATATCCAATCCAATCCACACCAATACTCGTCCCAGTTCAAGGTTAAACCTTGCAGGTTTCCCTGGCCACTGGCCAATTACAAAAAAGCAGTCAGCAGAATAATGCAAGGCTATTCAAGGAGTCAAGGGAGTGGTACGTTGGCGAACATGTCGGCATTCAGTTCAAGGGTTCACTTTAAGCGGACATTCGGAGATTAAGCTGCTCGGGATGCGACGTCGGTACTACCCTGGAAAAATAACGTGACAGACGCACAAATGCGTGAAACGATTCGTCACGGAGTGGGCTGTTTGGATAATGGAAGAGAAATTGAGAAGAGGCGGAGTGGGAGGTGAGGAATGGAATGGAAATTGTATTCACCTCTAAAATTTTTTTGGCCAAAGATGACGTAGTGAAGGCGCATTGAGCCACATGGCCTTTGAGCTTAATAAATGTATAATTTTCATTAATTAATGGGATGGTCTTCTTTGATGATTTTATTAATAAATAACGTGCTTGAGTAAGGGGCCATTCAAGTAATACGTAAGACGTTTTTGGGGATGGGGTGGTTTGGATCATCTTACATTGCCTTATGTAGGTGGGTCAGGTGGTCTGAAACCAACTTACGTAAGATTTTTTTCCATCTTGAAACACTCTTTTATTTTCGAATGAAATTTAGCCATGGATCATCCGTAAAATACGCTCGATCATGGCGTATTTTCCGAAATCTCACCGCTACGCATAGGCTCCTTTTCTATCGACTGACAGGCTAGCTACATTACATTCAAGCTCAACCAAAGTGAGCAGTTGACGGAGAGTAGATTCAAATATCTAACGTCTTACGTAAGACTGAGAGGGATGGAGTTGGGAAAACCTAACATTTCCTTGCATAGGGAAAGGGGGTGGGGTCAAAAATGGCAGAAATCGTGTTACGTAATATTTGAACGGCCCCTAATATTGAACGTACGTAAAATTTATTTCTCATGGTTGAGTAGTGAACACGAGAACAAATTTCAACAAGAAATCAAAGATATAGGGCCCTTGTGTACTCTAATCAACGACAAACAAAAAATTTCTGCCTTTCAAAAGAGCATGAAATTAGAGAGAGTGGCGTATCCCAAAACGGCATTTCTGTATCTTGCCGTCAACGAACGGAATCTGTTATCTGCCTTACTTATATTATGACATATTTGGTCCATTCATACTAGAGAATTGCTTTCCGAGATTAAAAATAACATGATATTTTCATCACATTACAAATCACACGGAATGTTCACTTGTAAATACATCGCCTTTCTGACAACTTCACCGTTCCGGGTCATCATCCCTCGCATTCCCGAAGACGAAAAGTTTTCATGCCGCCGACCGCACTTTGATTTTCAGAAAAAATATATTCATAGTAAGAAATTTATTTCCAATAATGTTCACTACGTGTATACTTAATAATGCCAGCTTTGTGTGTAAATTTTTTTGAACAAGAAAAATGCATGTTCCCCACTTCACGAAGAAGATTAACCAAATTTCAGCAGGCCACAGGAAAATTTCGAAGCCATGATTAATGGGATATAGGTAGACTACGAGAGCGATAGTTCCTGCAATCCTTATTTAGAATAACGGTCCAATATTTTATGGATCCAATATCTATCGATCCAATAGTTAAATGTTTGTGCAACCGGCCATAAGTAGATTTATGGCTGCAACCCAGCCGTCATACATCAGCACAATCCCCAACAAGTTAGGGATAAGGTCCAAGGAAATAGGGTCTGACGCCCCACCATTCGATCCCAAGGTCACTGGCTGCTCAGAGGTCGAAACACAAAGGACCGTTGCACTCGTGGCATGGCAAAAAACAAAAATGCATCTCATGGCCGAAGATGTATGCAGCGATCCCCTGGAGAGTCAAATCCATGACCTGGAAAGCACGCTCCACTGGACACGAATTCAATTACGCTTGACCCGCGCCTGCCCCGCCAGAATCTTGGGAAAGGTACAACCCTAACCTATGTCCAAACGAATATGTAACAAATTCGTATTTTTTTCGAGACGACACATATCTCTGCCTCGTCTAATTCATGTAAAAATTTTTGGTCAAGCAAACTTGAAGTGGGACCTCCATCCGTTACTAACGCAAGAGAAAAAAAACTCCCACGTAAACCGAGTAGCTAGCGGGATGCATTTACATAACACCCAGTAAGCCACCTTAAGAAAGCGTGGCAGGGGATGCGTTATCACCAAAATCCAATACACTAAACCTAATTAAAGTTAATGTAACGACGGCGATTGATGCATAATTAAAAATGTTCTAATACTTTTCAGGACGCCAAATGTGACCAACGTGCTCTGCACTATAGATCTGAGAGAATGCTTTTTTCAATACTTTTGCCAATGGCTTATTTAGAAATTTTGATTGGAAAAATATTTAGCATCCCATACAGATAATGAAAATAAATTAATAAATTAAAATAAAATGGAAAATACATTTAAAAGGAGCAAAAAAACACGGCGGCAGCCCAATATGTGGGGCCTGGCTGAAATTTACCGACCACTCCTAAACGAAATGAGTATATTAACAATTCTACTTCAGTGTCCGAAAGTAGTGAACGGAAACCTGGAATAAACATTCATGCGCAGTCATCTCCAGCATAGGGAAGCTATGATTAAAATACCCGATGGTAACGTGCACATTCGTACGATCCCCTAAAGCCATGCGTTGTGCTGCATGTCCAGCATCGGTGACCTATTTGCGTTTCTCATAGACCTTAAGAAGACGAGCGAGGAAGTGCTTGGTGTTATATGTGAGGAGGGGAGACTTCTGGAGGAAATTAAATGGAAGCAGTGTTGGCGTTTGCAATGGGAAATGAAGGGCGCTGGGATGCTGAAGAGCGTGATGTAGGGGAGGATGTTGGTTATGCGACGAAGGGGAAGGCAGAGAATAGGCTCTGTGGACGGGCTGAAGAGAGATAGGATGTACACTGCGCCTTTAAAAATCTTTAGGATTTTGACTTGCTTTCATCGAATCATAAAAAAATGGTTCCAAGAGCGGTAATCGTCAATCGTTAAGTGCACAAATAAGTAATTTTTCAAGCAAGTAATAAACATTCTAAACATAGTAGCCTTGAGAATGGGTAACGAGTCGGAACCCGAAACGTCGGCTGCCTATGAATATCTTACCCGGTGGTGAGCCCGAGAAATGTACACAAAAGTAATAAACATTCTTTGACCGCATTTCATATCATCCATTTATTCGTTGGAACCAGCCATAATTTTTTCATTTTGTTGAATAGTATGTCGGATTCTATGGTATTAATATATCTTGCTATTTATAATCGTACGTTCATTCACTCCGACCGCTCAGTGGCAAATACACACACATAAATATTTATACAGAAAGGTAGAAATAAAGTGGATAGGAACACTTAAAATTGCTATTTATAATGATATATATCTTGTACATCTTAACCCTTAACTGCTATCGTCGTGTTTTTTGACCCGACGAAAAGACGACCGATCGAAAAGACTTCTTTGAATAGTTTTTTTAATTCCTTCTTTTTTGTAGTCGTAAAACGGCCGCTCGCAGCAATCTTGGCTACAATATAATCCTAGGAGAGATGGGGGAGCAGGCCAGTTGAACTCGAGACGGTGCGGGTGACGGCTGTTGTTTACGAGCAATTCGAAAAATCGGGTCAAAAAGGACCCTAGGATCGTAGTGTGTACGCGGCCAAAAACCACGATAGTAGTTAAAAGAGTTTTTACATGATAAACTCTAAAGATATGTACAATCATATATGTTCCTATGGGACACACTTGTCCGGGAATAATAAATTAAATTGTCTCTTCAAAAGACAGTAGTGGAAATGACAAAAGAATTGTATATCAATTTCTTTTTCTGCATTAAACATGTCAGGAACATAGTTTTCGGCGCGGTATATGTAATTCTTACGAAATTATATTGAATCATGTTGATTTCGAACATCGGACCCGGCGTGGCATCTAGATATAGGTTAGCAACAATTATAGGAGTAAAAAATTTATACATCACTTGGAAAAAAGTCTGTACAAAAACAATCAAGTAGTTACGACGAACCGATGCCATTAGGCAGCGTGTTAAGATAGCTTTGAAATGCCAAGTAACCAAATCAGTATGATGCTGTGTTTGCCCCTTTCATCTTCAGATATCACTTACGAGAGTATGTATGCAAAATGTCAAGCTAATCTGTACATTCGCAATAATCGCTCTAACCTCATTCACCGATAGATTAACCTAATAGAACAGCCTTAAAAGATCTTTGCGTGAAATGGTGGTGCGAAGCATGGGATATGAAAAATCATTTACGTAAAGACATTCATCGGCCTTGAAGGGTGAATAGCAGGCGTTTTGAAAGACTAAAGTGAGGAAATGAAAGAGAGGAATATTCATAAGTAAAAACCTTCTACCCTTACATCAGAAATTCAACATGAAAAATTAGGGTAACCTTTACCGTGTAGAATCTGTGTATAAAATATGTTTGAAAAACATTAATTTACCGAAATTAATTAGCATCTTAGAAACAAACAGCTCTCGGGTTTCGCGAAAAGTTGAGGGATTGCAAAATAAGAGTAAATAGTACGAGAGTTAACAGCTAACTCTGGAGAGGCAGCTCTTTGAACTGTATCAGAAAACAAAAGAGGCAATGAACAAACCAATTGAATTTCATATCAATGGAGTCTGGTCCTAGGTGTTTTTTTCCGGTCCGTTTCAATGTCTTCAATCCTTTCTTTTCATAAAAATTCAAAACGTTACCTGCTGCGCCCAGATTCCAGATGGTTGGGATAAGATAAAGGAAAGTCCGGAATACCAGCGAAGTGAAATAATCCTTATTCACGGGTCTTACATAACCATGAAAAATAGAGTGCGGGAAGCTTGTATCTCAGCTGAGGAAGTGGGCAGATGCGATCCATTCGCGGGTACGGGCAACAGATGCGCTACTTCCTCCTCGCCTCTAATATTCATTTCAATTTTTTCCTTACTCCGCTGCACCACTATTGAATTTGCTCATCCAATTCGAGGCATTCGCGTTCCTGCAAATAACTCGGGGGTGTGAAATCAGTTAGAGTCGGAGGGTCTGGTCTATAGATTTTAGACACTCAGGAGATCGAACATGGCTCTCCAATACCCTTGCGCCAACGTTATCCTTATTTTTCTATAGGGCTCACGACAACGTAAACGCAATTGACTACTTTCGAATTTTGCAAGGTGCTTCAAGTCACTAGAGCCATTGCAGTGAATCAACCTTTGCCTTCCACAGTTTTAGTATTAGGAGAACAACCGATTTCGCTAATTACACCATCAGGCATGTACACAGGCTTTTTTCCATGATTTTCAGCAGCAATGACTATATCATGCGTGATTATGGTCAACCACAATGGAAATCGAAACGATATTGTCGTTTAATAACGAAATAAGACGGCTCACGAGAAAAACTTCATAAGAACATAAGTCAGGATTGTTCCGTGACGTCATCCACCGGGATATCGATTACGTGATGTTCATACTTCGCTAAGCGCAAGTTGTTTTAGAATAAATAATTGAATGGTAGAGTAAAGATTTGGATGAAATCCATACGCATTTAATTTAAGAATATTCACTTCAAATACAAATATTAATTCAAAATAATTCATGTTCCGAATTCCATGGGGTGGAGAAGTCAAGTTTTTAAAATCTATATCTACAAGAATTCCAGTTTTAAAAGCAATCAGTGAAGCGTTAGCATATAGTCAGCTCTATTATCACTGGAGCAGCTAAATATGGGTGGAGAGGGAGGTCTGTTCCGGCGGCACTTTTTTTCGGGATGCATTTTTCGGCATCATTGAAAACATTTTTAGCACCTTCTCAATAATAAGACATTTAACAAAACTGACAAGAAGCTTAATAGATTTGATACTATTATGAATGATTTTGCTGGCAAAAAAACAAGAAACTTTCTTTTTATTTAAACTTATAATTAGGTAAATAAAATTATTTTTTCTATAACTTAATTTAGAAATGGGGTGTGCTAATCGATTTCATTAGTAACATTCTTTGTTTTGTTATGCATTTAAATTCTCAGAGGAAATATGGGGATCATCACTATTTTCCTTGAGGCTAGATGTTTATATACCACTGTCTATGATCAACTTATATAAACTGGACCTTCGAGCTAAGCAAAGGCAACGGCGCCTCGTTCACACGGTATTCCTCAATATTCTGCACCAATGTCATGTTTACCTATCTTATGTGCCCCGTATCACGCTCTTCCTCTTCTGTTAGCATTTCACAGCTTCAAAGCATGATGGGTAAATATCAAAAACTGTATCAGCGTAGGTATGCCTTGTCTGACTCTCGGAGACAAAACCTGTTTAGTCACTTATATTTGAGTAGATAAATTCATCTCATGTTTACAATTGAAATTGCTATCTTCACTATTTTGTCAGCCAAAGGAATCAAATCGAATCATTGCATGAATGAGTTTTACAGAGCATTAACGAAACACATTTCAATGGTTCCGAAGGCAAACTAAGTCGTTGAGATAGCCGAAAAGTTTTTTCGGGATCTCTTTCGCGTACTCAATACCGTCTAGGTGCTTTGAAGGAGGTAGGAAGTGGGTGGGGGTAATTGGTGTGGATTATATTTAGCTTGATTGTGGACGACAAAATATTACTTCCTACTATAAGTTTTTGGCATATTATACTAGAAATTATTTACGCGGAGTTTATTGCGAAAAGCCTGCAAAAAATAAGTTTGATTCTCGCTAAAATAAAAATGTTTCTTATAGAACTGTTTAAAGGAAATGATTATCCCAGAGAATTTAATCCAGTTTTACAAATTGCAGGCATCTGCCAATCTAATTTATTGATATTAAAGCGAATAACTACAATAACTAAAATTAATTCCGTCACTCGAACGAAATTGTACAGTATCTGCCGGGTCATTTGGATAAAAAATTTTGATTAACCATAGAAATATCAATAAAAACTTTTTCCTAAGTTTTTTCATAATATACAATCTGCGTCATTAGTTAAATCAGTATTTAAAGACAATAAAACGGAAAGTCTAATTTTAGTATAGTTTTTATTTACATAACCTAGTTGGTACGTTTTAAAATGATGAAGGACAATATAGGGAATCACACTGTCTTATTAGAACTAATATATTCCTCCAACCAAAATTATTACTGAGTGGTGTACATATGCTGTGTATTTATATCGAATTTTGACTTATACGGTAAGTTATAAATGACAGCAATGTTTTCTAAACGGAGAGAGAGAATAATTGCTATTTAGTAAATTCTCCCACTATATCCATCGCGGTGGTGCCCCAGGGACCTAGAAAAAAATGGAGATGACGTTACTCTTGATTTATGAGTCCAAGAATTTCGTCACAATAATCGGCGCAGTTTAGATCACACTCTGAACAAGTCTCCGGTGGTCGCGTTCTATTTTCGTAAAGTCTAAGGAACATCCTAAGGCTATGTTTTGTGACTAGTATGACAGACGTGAGGAGCGTAGCAATCCATGGATAGGATGCATGAACCATTGAAAAGGTTAACAGAAAAGAATAGAAGGCTTTGAAATCTGGTGCTGGAGGAGGATGCCGAAGATAAAATGGAAGGAACAAATAGGAAATAATTAAGTCCACAGATGAGTAGAAGAGGACAGAACCATATGGAATACCATACAGAAAAGAAGAGCAAGATGGATAGGCCACATCCTGAGACACAATTGGTTTGTGAAGAATATAATTGAAGGCAAAATGGACGGGAAAGTCCCCAGAGGAAGACCCAGGAATAAGTTCATGCACCAAATAAAGAGGTAAGAACATAGGAGGAGATACCAGGAGGTAAAGGAACAAGCATTTGATAGGGAAGGGTGGAAGGCTGCAATCAACCAATCTTAGAATTGAATGACCAATGAATGAATGATGAATCCTAAGGTAATGCAATGTTTTGTGACTTGTAGGTTACGTCTACTCTGCAAAAAGTCTTCCCGTACACCCACCACGTTTCTTAAGACCGCTTTACACGGTACATTTTATTGCACAAAAGAATGCATCGTAGAATGTACAGGTAACTGAATGGAATCCGAGGAGGTTCTATTTCCCGTTAAGTTATTCAGACAATCATACAATTTGCAGCATTACACGGTACAATTTTCCTCATGCAAGAGTTCATACATTTGTTTGTACAATAAAATGTACCGTGTAAAGCGGCCTTTACTCCACCTTCGCCAAATAGCGTACACGATCCTATAAAACCTATACCATTTCACATTATCCTCCTTTCATTTTAGCCCCCTTGGTGGTTAAACCTTCGGAAAGAGGTTTATAGTGTATAGGACAGGGGGAAGGAAGTGCGTTCTAAATTAAAACGATAGGGGCGGGGCCGGGCACACCTCTTTCAAGTTGGCGAGGTAGAGAGAGGGAGAGGGAATGAGAGAGAGGGCACGATCACGCCTACCTTTTCCAGCCGGAGACATCCTTTGGATTCGGGTCTCGTGAGGGCGAGGCGACCATTATTCTCCAGGGCGCCTCCTCCTCCACTCTCCGCTCCCTTCTCTCCTTCCTCCTTCGCTCTCTTCCCGCCGGAGGACACTTCCCCGTCCTCAACACCGTCCACCAACTCGTGAGAATTGTTAACTGGGGCGATGTGCTCGCCGTCCACCGTCACGTTCACATCACTGTCCACCACATTGTTAACCTCGCCGTCTGCCATCTTGTTGGCCTCTTCGCCGTCGGCCATGTTATTCACCTCGCCGTCCACCATCTTCCCGATCACGGAGTTTTCCGTCCTCTTCAGCCCCTTGAGTCCTCCTCTTTCCTCCTCCGGCTCCTCCTCGCCTTCCTCCACTTCCGCCGATCCCTTCTCGTCCATGACTGGTGCTGCGGCGACGGCGATGAGACTGCCGGCGGTCGAGGAAGACGAACGGTGTGTGGCAAGGGATACCTTCTTCTGACTCCGGTCCTCCTCACACTCTTCCTCTGTTCTCTAACAGGAAGGACCGCTATAAGGAATAACCAATTCGGGTCGAGGGAAGCGGGCTGATGGCTCCGGCAACACCTGGAGTTGGCGTCCATGCAAGGGACTCCGGGTCCCTGGAAAGAAATAGAAAAAAATACTGGGATTGAGACTTTTGTAAATGGAAAGTAGGGGAATATTTTCCGAAATACAGTATTTACGCCATCACTTGCCATTTTATACCTGACTCCGCAGGAAAAAGTTAACATTTTTTTTTTTATTTATTGGAAAAGAACCTGTTCGAAAACGTCCAAAATAATAGCACAGTTGACAGAAATGCAGCCAATTTGATAAAACATCCAGCGAAATTTGTTGAGGGGAATCGCATGACAGAAGATTCCATGGTGGTGGTCAAAGCTTAAATCAAACGATCATGAAAAATTGAATAGTTTTCATTTCCGTCAAAGCCAAATAACTGTATTATTTCAACTTCGCTATTATTTTGAACGAGCCCTAATATAGTAATAAACAAATAGGCAGACCCACATAATATTTTTTCCACGACCTTGGTTTCTTTTAAGTTCAGCATCATCATGTACGGTTGGCCCAAGATGACATGAAATAGGAAGACGTTGCACTATTTGGAAACCCAGGTGGTGAATAAAACAACTCCATTTTGTTCACACGCCCATTTCGACGTAAGCACAGAATGCAGATGCATTGAGAGGATAGAATATTGGGAAGATTGCAACAGAAGTGAGAACATTTAGTAAATCGAGGAAAAGCTAGGAAAGGAAGAGGGACTTTACATTACAAAGGTAATGATATGAGAGCAGGAAGGATTCAATTGGGGAACTGTGTATGACTTCTATAGCTCGTAGAAGAGAAAGCAACGGTTGATTTGCGCACAGAGCGGCAGATGGTAGTGAAGTTTGGAACAATCATTGCTCCGAAAATTACAACAAATTCAGCTGCCTGACAGTATCTCGTATGATTATTCTCTTCGATGTTTCACTTAATATCTACCATAGATATCAACCTTACATCGGAAGGATTATCATCCTTGGAAAGGGTCATTTGGACAGCTGGATTTGTCATCGCGACGATTTCATTCTGGTACATAACAAAAAATCTTATGTTCACCATCAGGCACTAAAAAGATAGAGCCAATTTAAGAAAACACTGTTTTTAAGTTAGGCACTAATTATTTTTGGAAGAGAATATAAGAAACTTTGTCGGAAACTGGATTTTTTTTACCAAGCAGTGCTTTGTAATGAGAAGCGATGCTGAAGCAAGCTAGTAGCGTAGTATTAACGGAACGCATTAGAAAATTTTCTCTATCGACGATTCCAAAGTTCCTCCAATATTATTTCGGCAGATTCAAGCTCCACCACCGATATTATGTCGAAACACTCAACCTGCCTTTCCTGTGATTGGTCGTAGGATTCAGTGATCGGGTGAAGTTCTGTATCGCACTTTTTCTGTATTCAGCACCTAAAAACGAATTCGATCCTATCACCGCATACGGTAACACCCTTTACGCGGAACGATTTTCAACATACTGAATTCTGTCCGAATATCGACACTAACGCATGCGTCGTGTAAAAGACCATTTAGAGTGTGCAATAACAGTTACCACGTAAAGCGGCCCTGAGAAGAATTGGAATTTCCTATGCGAACCGGGAGAATAAGAGAGATTCAAGGAAATGAAGTGGGAGAGAACGATCCAGATGAGTTCAAAATAGGAAGTGAAGGGGCCAGGGTAAAACGGAAAGGGGAAGGGTAAGAGGAAATAGGGTTTGTGGCATGAGTGAGCGATGACAGAATGCGGATTGAAAGCTCCAGGGATGAACGAAAGAAAGTTGCTCCGTTGCTTGCTGTTCAATTTTTAGCACTGTAGTATGCATCGCGTTAAGGGGAATATATTGAGAGACTGCTGTTGCAAATATTTATTTATTCATACTTTAAAGAATACTTTTCACTTTTATACAAATATTTAATTTGTACGACGCGCTTCACATCTTTACTGCAACGTCAGAAACAACTGTTTGCATAATATTTATTTGTTAATTGTGATATTAACTTGATGTTGGCGAGGTGTATAGAAAAACTTAATTTTGGGAGGGATGACATAGATTAAGGGCCTTTGAGGTGGGAAAGGATTTTTTTCAACAAAGAAATTTTGTCGGAAAGGAATGGGTAAGGGTGACGATAAAGTAACTCATTACAAAGGTTACTTGAATGTCTAATAAATGCAACTTGTTTCAAAGCACCCATCTTTCAGCCTTTCATTCGGTTAGTTTGTCTCAACACACCACCCCCCATATCACGTTACTATATCAACAATTAATAGATAAATATAAAAAAACAATTGTACCTGACAATACAGTAAGGCTGTAAAACGCGTGGTACATAATGAAAAATTGCAGAAAAGTACGAATCATTCTTCTCAATTTGGATACAATAATTTCTAGACTCCCCTCACCCTTTCGAAATTCATAGTCTTGAATGTTAAATGCTTCTACAAAGTAACGCCTGAGGTATGAAGATTAGTTTTTCAAACAATAACTACAACTCTAGGACCCAGTTTGATGCGAGTTACAGCAAGACACGGAGGGTATTATCGGACCCATAACTGATAAAAGCGGGAAAATATGAGGGAGAGAGACACTATCAAACGCATGGGTATAATCATTCCTTCTATCCTCACCCAGTTGGTGAATATAATAGCCAGACTTTTAAGAATTTCAGGGCGCCAGTTGTGTTCTGGTCAGTTGTCGTCTCTCTTGCTCGGCAGGCTCTTGTGACTGATTCGGAAGTAAATTCAACGTAGAAATTTTGTCAGTAAGGAGTGAGGGGGGTGCGGAAAAAGTAGACCATTTCAAAGGTTGCTTGACTCTCTAATAATTCCTATTTGTTCCTACACATTCATCTTTAAATATTTCCGGAGAGTATGGAATTTATCTGGATTAAAATTAATTCCATGATTATTAACAAGCAGATGCTTGGCGATTAGAGAAGTAGGATCTATTTTTATCAAACTTCTCACGCGTTGTTTGATGCGTATCATGAAATTTCGACCATTTTGACCTTTGTAAGATATATTAAAACTAGGTAACTGTTATTAAATATAACTACGATACTATTACAAATATTTATTTTTTAAATACCAGACTTGAATAATCTATCCTGTTGGGATTTTCCGTTGACTATGAATTTCGAAAGGGTGAGGGGAGTCTAGAAAGCTGCCTGAAGGGGATTAGAAAGTCGGATTGAAATTCTGTAAGAAATTTTGCCAAGTAATGTAATAGAGCATCACTAGAAATTTGATGGTCCTTCTGTTTGCGTGGGGGAAACCTGTTTTATGGCTAATAATTTTTGTTTGTTATATATTTTTTATTCATGAGAGACGGATAACTGAACTTGATTCCTTCATGCCTACTGAGTTTCCGAGCAGTCTGGAATGCCTAATCTTTCCAATGCCCGTTCGTGTTCTCTCTTTTATCTAAAGTTCTACATCTCATCAATCTTTTCTGTAGATTCGGTTCCTCCCCAATACCTTTCCGAAGCCACTTGTTCTTTCTCCTTCAAGCTGAAACGGACGGTTTCGCTCCCGAACCAAAACCCACTTCATTTGTCTTCCTCTCTGTCCGATTCTCTTCTACTCACGCAACCTAACGCCTCCAAACTCCCTCGAACTTGAATCCCCAGTAATCTCCCACCTCTCCATCAAAAGGGGTAACGCCGCATCGCCACCTGAATATTCAATTCACTCTTTCAAAGGGTGTGAATCATCTGTGAGGGGCGTTTGCGGGGAAGAGAATGTGAAATAAACTGACACGGTGCTCACTAACCCAGTCATCCGTATCCGAACATATCTATAGCTATTTGTCGAAGTGACTAAGTATTAGAGTTTTATAATTTCAATTTTTAGGCTATTTGGCTGCAGCAATTTTAATCTATAAACAGGTTTGCGTGCATTTCCTTAAATATGTTCTTAGTAGCGATATCTCTTCATAAAAGTATTTATGTACATACAAACTTTCACACATTGGAACTCCCTCCTAATTTTCAGCCCTATTTAGACAATTTAATTAATAAAACAAGGATTACAAGATATGAAAATAAATAAATTATACCCTGTCACAGGGTAAAAAAGTTCCATTTTACATTAATGTTTTTTTTACAACTGAATATTATTTTAAGAAGCAGTCTAATAGCAAAATTCGTGTATATCATACATATCATAAAGTTGCATGAGGGCATATTTTCTTTTCAGATATTTTTTACTAATATTATTACCATCATTTTGCAATAATCGTGCGGAATTTTAGCATTGCGATTGTACAGAGTTAAGTAATTTCCACGGAGAAGACGAAGAATGATGATGCCATCACATCAAACCTACGTATGAGTGGAATTTTTATATACTCATGGAAAACTTAAATATTTCATTCAGTATTAAGGTGTAAATATCTTGACCTGGCGAGGCAGACGACAACGATTGATTGATAATATATTAGAAGGTACAAGAAAATAACTACTTTCACTTCCTCAAACCTGTCACTTGAAATCTCATGGCTTTTTTTCCCTGTTTTTTTTTCGAGTTTCCCAAATCCCAGTTTTTCCCGAGTCCACAAATATTGCAGAGTATATCAATCCTTTTGTGTATCCGAGTGACAGAAGTGTCAGAGGACGTATGCTCAATGCTATTTCAAAAATTGACTGCGGAAGTCAAATGTTCTTGCACACACTTCAACAAATTATGCTGTAAAATTCACGGGAATTTAAAATGAACTTCAACCATTTTCTCATCTTCACTAAGTTTGAGACCGATCTCGAATGGGTTATATGTCAACATAGTTTCCAGAAAAAATAATCGAATAAACATATATAGTGTATTTATGTAAGAATGAGTGTTTTCCTGTTTTTCCGGAGTTTGGGAAAAGCTGAGGGTATGGGTTTTGCATCTACAATCCTTCCTAGACATCAATGCTAAGAATCACATCCTCCACAGTCTTCTCGAGTAAAGAATGTTATCAATGAATCGTCCAGTATTTTAAGAGAACGATATTTTAACTCTTTTCCCTCAGATTCATTCTACTTTATCACAGTACAGCGCTCGGAGTGAAAATCCGGAATATTACGTCATTTATTCGTAGTCACTTCTTGACTAACAAGCTATTAACCCATTTAAAATGACGAGATGAATACGAATCCATAAAAATCTAATTTTTATCCATAGATTTTATTTATGATTGTTTTTTACCGGTTATTTCAATGTTTAAAATCAAATAACGGGAGGACGATATTAACGTTTACAAAATGTCTAAATTTGTACTGAAGTGCAAATTTTTTTACAGTAGTTACGTGACAAATGCAAATATATTGCGTGGCTCATGAAATTAAGTTAAGGCACGTTTATTTCTTTCAATATATACAATTTACCTGGGTCATAAATGGAAATTATTGGATTTTTCTCGGTATATGTGATTCGATACGAAAACAATGAACCAAAACCGGCTAACTTGGTTCAGCCGTTATCTCCATCATTAGCAACCCCTTTCCCCCGGACATTAGGTTTTACCAGTTTAGAAGTTGATATACAAATCAATTTCTACTATATTACTAGAATTTGTTGCATTTCCTCCAGACTTATAGTGCAGATTTTCACAAAAAATAAATAAAAATATTGAACAACTCCTTCACAATGAAAGGCATATTGTATAATGGCACTCGACAAGCGAGTGGCTACTGTTCTTACACAGTCGAGTTAATTTCAACATCCGAGTAGAAAAGGCCAGCTATGGCCCCTATATCACTTAAGTAGATGGAGAGGGCGCTTGCAATGGTGGTCAATGCTAAAAGCTGTAAAGTGGGCGTGGCCCGCCTCCCATATTTCTTAACCCCGATTTTCCTTAAGCGCTTACGGGCTAACGCGCCAGTTTTGCAATGCTACGATGTTTCCCATCGATAACTTACTAGAAATCAGCATAAACGTACTTCTTCAAAATATAATTCTTCTAACATTCTCTATGTTTATTTTAATCAATAAATATCCAAAATTCCATTGAAAACTATGGAAAAATGGGGTAGAATACATGACAATAAGTAACCACTGTATGTTTCAAGAGTTATTTGCCTTAAATTTCGAAAAATGGTGGATATTCTTGTTTTACATCTGATAATTCGTCCATTCCGTCGTGCTGTCCAAAAGAAAGGAAGGAAATAGCTTGAATGACTAATATGGTTGCTATTTCGGTTGTCAGTCATAAAAATGCTAAGAATCATTTCCACTTTTTCTGTGTTATCTGATCTATGGAGGTCAATGCTTACAATACGAGCATTCATGCAAATGGTTGAAGGTGAATACCTCTATATGTGATTGATTTCGATGATTCCTGCAGCTTTGTGCCCTTTTCGACTTTGCCAAATTTATTGACTTGAATTTAGATGGTCCTTTTGTGTTACACTCTGTTTCATTTCCTTCTAATTTTTTATGGTTCTGGAAACCATAAAAAAATTAGAAATAAAGAATAAGGGCGACAATTATTATAAAAGGAGTTTGATGACGTTATGCCATCCGTATCTACCTCAACGCTCTATACAGTTTCAGCATCGTTTAAGTTTTAACATTTAGAGACGATAGTGAGTAAATACCGCCGTAGACGACGGTGCATCAACGCACCACCCGACAGAAACGAGGTCAGTCAAGCGAGGGTGCGTCAAAGAGAACCTCGTCTCATGGTGTACGGCAATCTAACCCTCTCCTTTTCCTTTTCTTTTTTCCCCTCTCTTTCCACTTATGGGCGGGGGATAGGGACCCTGCCTCTTCCCTCTCGTAGCAGTCGACGACCAAATTAAGTATTCGTGGAACTAAAACTTAGCGAAGGAGAGAAGGATGGCGTCGAAGACTTTGCTTAACTCTGTAAACTTCCGTCCTTCTGACGGACGGGCTCAACTTTGAATGCCCCCGTCGCGCTTCGCCGCACATGTCGCGAGAAGGAAACGACAAGAGAGATGGATTGATGGCGAGGAGAATGACATTCTCCATTCAACGCATGAAGATACAATTTTTCTCCAACCGAAAAAGGAAAAATTGCTGAAAGCTTGCAATAACTAATGAGGAAGATAAATAGAGGAAAGGGAAAGTTGTGACACGGTCTTGTAACTTGAGCATGGCAACAGAAGCAAAAAATTACCGAACTAGCCGGTATCGGAGATGCAGCGTTTTTATGACGAAATGAAACACTCAAAACTTTAGTAAGTCTTCAAGACCGAAGTCTACTTAATTCATAGATCTATGTTCAATCTAGAGGAACGTTATCAGCACTAAACAGTTACCTGAAGCCCTGTATATCTCTACTACAATCTATCCTAGATAAAGGCGCAGTTGATAAATACTGATTTAGATTGAAAATAAATGAAAATTCAGCAAGATTTTCACGATAGTGCGTTTTTAACGAAGGATTCATCATGATCAAGTGATTCCCTTCCCCAAACGGCATCGGACGTAGTTACTGATTGGCAGCATCTCTGTCAACTGAGCCATTATCTAGCCCGAACTTCAGGTGGTTTGAGCAAAATATCATTTCAACTAGAAATCAATGAATTTCATCTCATTTTACCGAAAGATATCTCACCCTTATAAAGTTCCTTACTGAACTACTTTCCGAGATTTTTGACGATAAACTAGCCATTTAACATGCGAAATGGTATGTCTCTGCACTCCAGAGAGACATTATTTTAAAACAGGAATTTAAACAGCTATATCTTGGCAGAAGATTAACACGGTGTAGTTTGTATGCTGTCTCAACTACTTTTAAAAAATAAATCATATTGCTACCGCAGTAATTTCTTCAGGATCCGTTATGGAGGAGTTTTAAACCAACCGCGCAAAATAAAATGAATCAAGTTAAAGAATTATATAGATATTTTATTTACTTAATTATAATTTCAGTCACATAAAAGTATATCATTGCAACATTAATAATGCATTGTTTTTATTCACGCTTCCTACGGCTGCTGATACCTATAATTCGAATATGGTCTCCATTATGACTAGGGAGCCATTTCGCTCGAACTACCTTCAATGCAAAAAAATGGAATTAAGCCCATGTGTCTACGATTGTCTTTTATTCTCCCCCTCAATAACCACCGAACCAAATGAGCAGGAATTTTGCATGGTTATCGAGTATTTATTAAGAAGCACTATAGGTCTATTGGTATTTAAAAATGTACTAGCAACGGGGTTTGCTCTCATCCCCCAAAGCCCAAAAAACGTTAGTATTCATGTAACAGTTTGCCTGATGTCAAATATAGTATACAAATTCCCGTTTTCAACCCGAATACAATATTATTATTCATTACTTAAACTTTCATCAAACGAATTGTTAAGTGTTTGCGGAATGGCATCCGTTTCGAAAAAAAATAACTTTTCCAAAGATGTTGCTCCTCATAACTCGGGTGTATCCTCAAAGCCAGCAAATATGTAATATGAAGGGAGTATCCAGAATTGGAATACAAAATGCTAGTAGTTCCTACCGGTTTATTGCCCTTGCCTGATTACATAGCAATACTGGCAAATATTAGGATATTTGGAGAATTCTAAACGATATGGGGAAAATTAGGAAGAAATTAAATTAGAAGCATTTAAAAAATACAATCATCATTTGCAGAGTAAATGAAGAAGACCGTTAAAATAGGGTAAAGGGTAAACTTGCGCGAGGGAGTGAGTCGTACTATTCGGTGAGCAGGATCATCAGCGATGGAAGGAACGAAGAAAAACATTGTGAGTAGAGTCGCCCAAGCAAAGAAGGCTTTCTTCCAGATGATGGTGATCAGACAGCTGGTGACACAATCGTAGAAATAAAGATACACTTCATTGTGTCCAGTTCAAGATTCAAGGGCAGATAATAGTTTAAAATGCAGCCAATGAGTAAACATGTCCTAAGCCGTTTACAGCTGGAAATCACGCGATCAAATAAACCATTATGCAGGCCTTTGTTTAAGTTACACGGTCGTTAAATAATTGTTTACTTTTTACTTTTCTCTATGCTAAATCACTGCATTTTAACCGCGCTATAATTTTGGACGGACTATGAAACATACAATCAAGCCATAATTCTTTGATACATGAAAGGAAAGAGCTTGAGAATGAGTTTTTATCGGAAAAGTATTAAAATCAAATGACCCAACAGGAATATCAATGATGCCCTTCTATGTGGTAAAATTGACCATGCACTCTTCCCATTCACGAATTTTTAAAGTTTAAATTTCGATTACCGAGATGAATGAAAACTTATGAACTTTCGTACGTTGCTTTTCTGATAAACATTAAACGATTAATTACCGTTGGTGTATTTATGGTTTCCGTTGAGATAACCTTTCTGTTAAAGATCACTCCATTTAATTAGCTTTAATTCGTTGCAGCAATATGAAACGTAATATAATGGCTATCTGGATATTGATGCAAGTTATAAAGAGAGACATTCTCATTACTTAATTTTTTTCTCAGAAAGATATTAGAGAACCTGGTAACCCGGGGAGTCCTCAATATGAGAGGTTTCATGAATTCAGATGAAGTGTAATGTAAACACGTAGATAATAACTCTGGCTTTTGTGAGAGCACACTAGGAGAAAACTAATTACGCGAAAGTCATTATGGGGATCACCGTTCTGCGCTACCTTATCCTATCTTCTAACTTGGAGTTATGAAAAGTCACTCCTTTATCCCTGGATGGCGAGCAACCTCAATTAGGCCTCTAACCCGCGGAGAAAATTAGGTCACCAACTGAGAAAAACACTCCGAGAAAAAGAGTGCGACACGCCGACATTGGTAAACCGAAAAGCCCAAGTGCTCTCTGAGGGAATAACTGCACAGCGTCTGTGTATGCGTCCATATTTTCTAATTCGTTCTCTTAACGACGCAAACGGAAACCGAGCGACAAAGAAGTCCCGCGGGCAGAATGACTCCCCAAACGTACCAACACAATAGCGCGACCTGCGCGAAGAAAAAAAACAACTACTTAGCGACTAAAGAGTTTTCATGTAATCCATAGGTGAAGATGTTTTCATGCTCTCTTTCCCAGTATTGAATGTCTGAGAAAGATGCTTATAAATGTAATGTTTCAATACCTAGCCACCACAAATGACGAATATGTTGTTTAGAAAATTGTTTAACCAGTTACTTATTTCAGGATGCATATCCATAACCAGACGTTCAGATAAAGTTAACATGGGGCGTATGAGTTGGGTTTATTTCTTCCCGTTAATAACTCATCTTGGTCGAAATAGATAATGCGGTCATTTATACAATTCGACCAGTTATACAACATTGTGCTCTACGAAAAAAAAATATTACCAACCTGATAACCCATCAAAATTAGCGGGAAAAGGACCAATTTAGGCATATCTTATTGGTTTATATTTTAATTATAGTGTCAATTTTTTCATTATTAATTGCCTTATATGAGGAGTCCAATAAAATACTTACAAAATATAAAAATTACCGCTATAGTGCATCGTTATTGACGCTTTGACTGTAGCTACGTAGATGGTAAAAAACATTTAGCATAGGGTTTATGAGTTTCAGTTACGGCGTGAATATTTTATAATAACTAATTATACTGGGATAAAATGGAAACTTCCTTTTTTCAGATACATGCGATGCCGTGAAAACATAAGAAATAAAAAACTACATCGATAGAGCCATTTTATTCATCGTTAGCGTTGCCTCCAGCCTGACCCCTAGGCATTGACTTTTATTGTTAGGTTTAGATGTGCCTGGAATTTTGATATAGCTTTTTACTATGAGAATGACTTCCGAGGCATGTGCGTCGGCTGAGTTTACTAACTCATCTTCATTGCGAACAGCCCATGCCACTTGGAATGTTTCTCATGATATCGTTTACGGCATGAATTAGTATCTTGTAGCGATACTCATTATTCGCAATATGTTATCCTGTGTGCTGCATTCTAGGTTAAAAGTTAACGAGGCCCTCTCCTAGCTTTGGGATCGGCCATGAATTATTCTCCCGACTGCTAATTGGTCCACGCCTAGGAGTTAGGGGGACGTGTAGGGTTTGACCTTGAACTGGGACGAGTGTTGCGTGCCAAGTGTGGAATGACTCATTTCCGCCCACCCTAGAGTTGGTTTGAAAGATATTTTGTAAATATCTTTCAAGCCAATGCATTCGCGTATTTTCAAGTCTGCCTTTGTCAATACTTATGGGGGAACATTTATTTTAGACATGCCCGATAATCTACATTGATTTTAATATTTATTATAAATTAAGACGTCTAACATTGAATCGTGTAAAAATATAAATAGGTCATCGACTATTTAAAAGATATGTTGATTTTAAAATGATCAATATTAACGCTGAAATACATTGCCTGAATGGCAGTGTGATGGCATCTCTTCACTTAACTTTTTACCACGATTTATTTGCCCAAACAATATTGTTCAATACTTGTATAGCATGCATTACGTATTGAGATATCAAATGTATTTTTTCAGGTCAGGTCATCGATGATATAACACGAGTATTCAGGCCTAAATGACAGACTTCCGGTTTTCGTCGGAGCACATTGCCGACATACTGTGATGAAAATGGCAGGGTTGCCAAGGGAAACTTCTGCTGTGTACCTTGATTACCAAATCTACTTTTCCAATGTATATAAAGCTTAGGCATTTAATATACATTGCTAAATGTTTTAATTCTGAAGATAATTATTCCCTTTTCCTCAGTTCATTAAAAATCATGGCATCAAACCCTGCCGAGATAGCAATGGAGACGAGTCAGTATAATTACTAGTTTTCGTTACATGGTAAAAGCTTCGGTTTAACAAATTGTCCGAAAAGATTTTACCCAAAGGAGTGTTTACATAAATTTTAAGAAATATGACAGGCAGAACTAAGCCTAAATTTATTCATTACAGCAAAATTTGTGTATCTTAAAAAACAGTACTTTGAAGCACAGGTTTCTCCGTAAGACATTCTCCTCTGAGCTCTGGGGGCGGATTCGTGGAGCCATTCCAAAATATTCCGCCGTCTAAAGGAACTGACCAATCCGTTCGAAGGACTAAAGAGAAGAATTCAATTTTCACAGAACCTAGGATCACCGAAGTGTTCCATGACTTCGACCGCACCACCGATTCCGAAAAGCGGCGCAAGCTATTCTGTACCCAATATAACGAAACTATTCGAAGACATTTGTCGGAACGCTCCTCAATTATTTACGTTTGGCCTAATTAACGGATCAAAGCCAAGATCCCAAAAATGTAGGTTGATACGAACGGCATTCCAGAAGAAACTTTTAAGCAAAATCTAAAATTGAGGAAAAATACGACAAAATTAGTGTGATCATCAACTAACGTGTGGCTATTACCACGACTTATGGCAGTAAGATCCCATGATTGTAACATTTTAAGACATCCCCATGCTATCCATCGGAGTGATTAGAGCTATTTTTCGTGTTGAAAGGAGGTATTTCAGATATGAATACGTAAATAAGATACAAATGAATCTCTCACGCTTGAATAAAAAGTCATGAGCGAAAAAATGGCGTTATAAAGCTAATGGACGGACTTGCACGGGAGCGATTGGAAATTTAAAGACTAAGATTACTTTAAAAATTCAGGTCAGGCGAGTTTCAGTACGACACGGAGGATATAATGTTGACCCCTCACAATGTCTCTAAAAATGATAGCAGCGGCAAAATACATTAGATACACTCATAAAAAAGAAAGCACAAAAATCCCTTCTTTCCACGCACCATTAGAGATTACACCAAAAACAGAGGCAGCGTGACACGAGCATAAGACTTACTGTTTACATGAAATTTACCATTATCCTTTCCCTCCTCACTATAACCTTTCCTTTAATTGCTATTGTCCTACTCAATTCTGCCACACATCTCTATTGCGTCCTGCAGGGGAGAGTGTAGTTGTAGATAAATCCTTTGCTAAAGTGCTTACGGTGACCTAAAGTGAAGTCCTCTTTTGCAGCGATCCCAACATCTCTTCGGGAAACGCAAATATACGTCCACAGGGGAAACTATGTTTCGATAAAACTTATCCCCTACCCCATTACAGAGTAAATTCCCTTCACAACACGTCTTTATCCTACTGAAAGAATAATTGAGGCAGGGCTGGGGGCAGTCGGCTGTATTTCATAATTTTCATTCCTTGAGATAATTTCAGCCCGGTGATTTCTTAGAGTGCAATTTTTCAATCCGATGTGAATAGGTGCAACGCGTCATATCCATCGTTTGACAATTTTAAAGATGACAACATATTCATAAAGTCGAGCGATTTATTTCTGGCGAACGAAATGTGTCGCGCGTTTGAAATAAAGCTTATCTGAGTCTTCGGATGCTAATTTCAATTTACAGCTTTAGCTTTCAGAAAATTAATCACTAGTATACAACTCTATTCACTGTATTTCATTAGTAACTATGGATAATTTAAACTGCCCTACGTTTATCATATATTTAATAACTATGACGATGATGAACTAAAATGATAATCGAAATTTTAATATAACCTGCGAGCTGTCGCGGAGATGGATGACAGGGGGCATTATGGCACCAGCCGTGCAAAAGGGAGGGAGGGCAAAAAGACGGAGTGAACAGGGATGTAACAGGGGTGATTTTAATGTTAACGATCTTTAATTTTTATTTAACACATATTTTTTTTTATATTCACCACAGGTGTGTTGAGAGAAGGAATTTTTTCGCCGATAAGTTAAATCAGTTGAGTTACACTCCCTTTTTTCTCGTAGCAGGTTTTAACGAAGCGTGCGGCATTTTCGGCATTTTATTTTATTTCGCAAATGAAATATTTATCTGCAGGGTCCTAAAGTATAAGAGTAACATTCCGAATCCCGCTTGAGAGGCCTAAAAATTAAAGGGTTGTTACTTTAAGTTTTAAAGGATTCAGTCAAGGTAAAAATAATATCATCTAGTGAAAATAGAGGGTACTAGGTAATCATTCGTTCACAGTTCGTTCGATCCTGTAAAAGGTTAACTGCAGCCCTCCGTCTAATGTCAGTTCCCTTGCTACCTGGTAGTTCTTTCAATGAATTATCCCCTTTATTCGGTCAATGTATTCATCCCTTGACTTTTAACTATTTGTTTCTTCAATTATGTTCTTCACAAACCCTTTGTGTGTCAAAATACGCCCGATCCATCTGCTTCTCCTTTTCTATATAGTGTTCCATTCCTCTTCTAGTTTTGTAAGCTTCTTTATTTCAATATTTAAACATCCATTTGATCTTCAGTATCCTCCTGCCACACTGGTTTTCAAGTGCTTCCAATATTTTCTAGTTTGCTTTTCCAGTTGCCCAAGATCACAGAGCGCCACGACCCACATGAATATTTTTACGTACTCTTTCCTCGTTGGTAGTCGTACCACCTGCTTAAATAATAGTAATAAAATAGAATGAAAATAGCACAGTTAGCATTAATACTTGAGGAATCGTTTAGGAAGACTTTCTCCCATAAGGTCTAGTAATCTACCGTGCCGTCTAGTTCACTACACCTATTCTCCCGTCGCCCGATTTCTGTCGCGTTCTCAGCCCCCTCAAAAGCACTTTTCAACGGCCGCTGCAGCTGTTGAGATGGCGTTTGAGGAGAACAGTTTTTTCCGCCTTTTTCTTCCTTCGTTTCAAAATCGATCAGCGGTGAGTGTAGGCGCGAGAGGGAGCGATTCGCGGGAAAAGGAGGAGTTGGCAGCGATACCGGGAAGAGAGAGAGCGCCCGGAAAATCTTCGCCGTCTCAGGGTTACAGCTGCACCGCCAAGAGGCCCCGGAGCCCCAGGTCAGGGCTTGAATAGTGGGTCCTCCTTGATAACTTTACCTTCACGCTGGGTGGGAGGCGAGATATGTTCAACATAATATTTAGATTTGAATGGTGTATTCAAAAAGACGCGATAGGTATATATCGCTCATGAAATTATATCGCGAGATGATGGGTGCTTTCCGTTTAAGAATCTCCGCAAGACTATTTCAATATTTGAGCTGTGTCTCAATCGCATGTTTTGAATTCATCTGCACCAAGCACATTTTAACACACCTTCGCCGCGGTTCGCCGGCGTTAGCATATGTCCGCAAGCGGACAAAAATTACGATGAATTGGTTGCATTAGATACGCGAAGACCTCAATGTCTCTATTAAATGTAGTATTAATTTGGAGAAAAGTATAAATTCAAATTTTTTCAGTAAAATGATGTCTGACGACTTGATTGAAGAATGAACACCGTTCCGCCATTATGTCAACACTTCAGTGCAGATCGTTTCAATCATCGAATTGAATGAGATTATGCTGAATATCGCAAATCACGACCGATAACTCGGACCAACACAATCTATGTCACGTGACATCGCACATTAGTCCTGCTCTGCGACGCTTCCGTCTCCTCCACCCTTCCCCTCTTAAATCACTGTCTCCATTCGTCATCATCCTCTTTTGTCTCTCGTTCCTCTTCCGTAATCATGCGAGGGACGTACTATTTGCCCGAATGTAGGATGAGGCTGCGACCGTTCATGACTTTTTTTTAATTTTTCACCCGGGTGAAATGTTCGAGGAGTTTGGAGGGGAGGAGGGTTCGTCATGAGACGACGCGCGGTGGAACGCGCGACATAAAACGTGCCCCTTTCCAGAGCGAATAATCCGGGGCGGGAGATTTTTCTCTTGCGTTTTTTTACTCATCCTCCGAATGGCTCCGGTGTCGCATCGCTGCCGTGATTCTGGGGCGCCTATCTGTTCGGAGTTACGCGATTGCGATTGCCCGTGTAACGCCGCCAATGTCCGTAATGTCCCTGATATTCCAAGCTCCCCGAGTTTATAGCCGGGCCATCTTCATCATTGGTTATCAGTCCCCGAATTAGTTCATTCGCTGCGCTACGAATTCCGTGTTATACATTGAGCTCACAGATCTATAAACTGCTACCGAGCATTCGGACATAAAAAAAACAAATAGATTTTGACGTCTTCCCTCAGTATTTTAATATCCCGTTTCAGCGAGCGGATCCACTTTTTATGATTATGACTATAAACAAGTGACTTAGGAGCCACGTTATGCTGAATAAGAGGGGTAATTGAAAAAAATAACAATGGCAGACGTAAGCATACATTCGGAAACCTTAATGAGTCATTGATACGATTGAAACATCTAAAGTTGCGCTGTAATCAGTAGTAACTAGCCACGTGGAAAACTTGTATATTTCCTTCAAAACGGAGACTCACTGTCCATCCGCATATCCCTCACCGTTCTTTAAGCAAGATTACAAGTTTGTCTCTCTCAACCTTAAATTTTCTGTTGCTGTCATGTTCCAGATCTCTTAACTATTTACTCTCTAGACTATCTAATAAGTATGCACTTATAAAGCGCTTACGAACCACGTACATTTAAGGAGAACTCAATATCTAATGTGCGCATTCTGGTATTTGTAATATCATCTGTCAGTTCGGAAATCCACTTTTCGAGACAATCAGTAACTAAAGAAGCATGAAATAAATTCTTCCTATGGTCCTATCAGCTTAATGGTGATATGTTATATTACTGACGAATTTGAAAATTTTGTCCGGAAGTATTTAAATTATGGCTACTCATGAAGAATATATTTCATTTTGTTTTCTTCGCTCTGATAGTATTCTGACATTCCTTTCAATCCCATTGCCATATCATAATTACTTGGTATTCCTCTTCCATCCACTACACCCGTGTCCAGCAAGCCGCTTTTCATCCGACTTCTCTGACCATGACAGCTAATGGATTTCCTCAGGAGGAAACTCGCCCTCACGCTTCTCACCGTTGAGCGATCCGGCTCTGGCAGAACTGAGTCCGCCAGCTTGCTAATTGTGACGCTCTCCATAAGCCTTCTCAATGAGGAGAGCAGTAGATTGCTTCCGTCCCCGAAGAGCAAGGCCTCATTTCGGCGAAGAGTAGCGGGCAAAATAATTTCGAACGGGCGGCGGACAAATACAGAGTCCATCTGTCAGTTGACAGTGGTGCACGCTAAACATTTTTCCTTTGTCATTCCTCGTCTCAATATGGAATCAATATCATCGCGACTTCCTACACTTGTGGGGAGGATCGGTTTTTATGCAAACCAGTACATTATTAGCAATCAATGTGCAAATGAAAGATTTCTACTGCCGAAAAATTGGGGGGGAACAATTGCCTACTTGCTTACATCTACATAGTACCCTTCAAGCCACCTCAATGGTGTGCGGCAGGTAAGGAATTTTCACCAACATATGGTAAGGGATTTTCACTAACATAGTTCACATTGAATTCGACGAAAGTTAATGATACTACATCCTTACATGCATTTGGGAAAACTTGAAAATCCCTGCCACACAATTACACGATTTACCACACAATATGCAGCCATTGTTGTAGAAACTACAGAGTTTTAAGGCGTGTACATATTGATAACCTTTTGATTACCTGAAGGAAATGAACTTCGCTATGAAAAAATTATAAGACTTGACCAGGATTCGATCCCGGATCCTTCAACTGCCGGTCTGGTGCGTTAGCTAGTAACCAAGTAATCAAATTTTGCTGGTTCTACTTGATGGAAATACAGAATGAAGGGAAAGGAAACACTTCGTATTTTAATTCCATTTATTAAGTTAACTACGCATACGTGCCAAAGCAAATATTATTATTAACTCATACGCGTCATTTCCAAGAAAACTTTAAAGAACGCCGAAATCAGTTGAGTTTCTGTCCAAACATGATTTTTTTTATTTTTGGGGAGAAGGCAGAGAAAAGTCAATAAGAGAAAATCAGTTGCCACGAGGCCTGTGGATGAATAGAGAGCAATGGCGGCTAGGCATCGGATAGCGTCATAGAACGTAAAAAATCCGAATGTATATATTATTTGATTTTGATATTTCTGATCAAACAACTTCATTAAAATTTTGAGCTAAGTTCATAATAGAGCGATATATAAAATGTGAGTGGAACTTACAGGTAAGATTATGCCCTGATCGATTGGCATTAACTATGGTATTTAACTGACGACGAAAGTGTCATTAAAGGCAGTCGATTACGTGTATGGCCGCATTAATAATATATTATGAATTAGTGTCTCATTTCCTTATGATTATTGCCCCAAAAAAGTCACAGGGAATGAATGACTACACAAACTGATTGCACCAACGTAATATCTATAGCCTACAGGTTTTGCTATTCATTATTACAAATGCTATAACGAGACCTACTATCTACCATTTTAAGTTGATCTAAAATATCATTAATGAAAAACGATGGGGATATAAATAAATAGCTCGACCTTAAGTTTCACAGGATTCATTCTTACTCAAAATATTCTTCCCCTGTAAGTTGGATTGACATTCGCATCACTTAATTGTTTTCAATATAAAACCCAGTGGAATGTAAAAGCATTCAAATATGTGCAATGCATGCTACAAATGCAGTTTGATCAGAATATGAATATGTATTGTATATTTTTAATATGCATAGAAAGGCTTACCCTATCTGATGCATTGCATATTAGTCAGCCATCCTCGTTTTTGTGAGCGTAAGGCTAAAACTTCCTAGTTTGGCGACGTGATGGCGTAAAGCCGTAAAATAAAAACGCGAAAAATACCAATAGCATGCAAAATGAAGACATTTACTTGTTAGACTGATTACAATTTATCCATATTAAATATGAAGGAGAGCGTAGTGACGGGAGGTTATCTTGATTGACATTTACGCACGGACAAGGAAATGAATTCTTCGTCACTTCATATATTTTTTTAACAACTTCCAACGGCTACATTAGCAAAAAACTGTAAGATCAAATTCAAGTCTGCGTGTTAAGCCTTTACATTTAGCTAGGTATATTGTTAAAAAATACGGGTTAATAGTCTTCAAAAAATTATGTGCAACTGTATCTTCGGTTTTCATAATTTCCACTCACATGTAGCATCCTTGCAGCGAATGAAATGTAAGAAATTTTTTATTCGTGGTGATGTAATTTCAAGAATGTTGAACTCAGTATTGGTCTAGGGATGACTAACTGTTAATACTGGAAGGTAAAAGAGATAACCCTAGGTTATGTGCAACAGGGAGCCATGTTTCTGGGAGAGCATTACGGCCAGGCTAAGATCATGATGAGACCCAGGGGAGGGACCGAAATCATATGTCGGGATGGACGGTGAAAGTGTTCTTTTGATCTCTGATAATCAGTTTCGATGCTACCAATATATATATGTACCTATTTTAAAACTACCATATGGCCGATAAATCCATTAGTGAACGACACCACTTGACTATGCCCTAACTTCATCAACATGGACGGAAGGATCAAAAGCCAAGGTTATTCTTGTGCGCTTGAGGAGAAAACTCCCTCGGCAGCAGCGCTTAGTCCAAAGCATAGGCACGCTACATTATTCGGTTTCTTATCTATCTCCCACATGATGCACTACGAAGTGACACAAGGACGTGTGACAGGGGTTGTCAGGACACCACCCATGGAAAAGGGGGAGGATAAGGAAAAAGAAAAAGGACAAAGTAAGTGAACATTGTTTTCCCCATGTGTCTTAAGAGTGTGCCACTTGCAATCACTAAAGAAGCGAGAAATGAATGCATTTCCGTACCTGTCAGTTCGGCAGTGTGTCCTCCTAATTTTGATAATTAATCAGTTCTAGATATATAGAGCGGGGTAACATGATTTTCTTCGAGTCGTATTGAAACTCGCCAGATTGGAATTTTGCAAGAAATCTAAACCTAGCGAATGGCCTCAGAGTCTCTGGCGGTTGCAAAGCAATTTTTCATCATCTGAGTCACACTTTTTTGAAGCTGGTAGCATTATCTAACATGCGATTCGAATGCTGCGCTGGTTCACCTGGATATCTCAATTGTTAAGTTATTAATTCTCGCTCAAATGTACATACATATTTTTATACTTAAAGTTATATAGTATTTACTATGCATTTACTTCGACATGAGTCATTAGCGATAAATTTATACGATATGAAAATCACGCACAAAGGCATAGAGGGCAAAACTGATCTTCATTTAACTGTTTTATAGGTCACCTTAGATTATCAATCCATGAATTCAGAGTACCAAAACCACCTTAGATCGGAAAGCACCGTTAACAAAATAATTAGAGAACATAATATTCGACAAAAAGTTTTTAGGGCAAATGCTAGGTAATTTGGACTACTCGAATGTAAAATTCTATGTTGTAAGAGACAGCAATCTTTTTTGCGAACCAACAAATTTTATATATTTTCAATCAAAGAGTCGACAGAACTGCAACTCGTAATTTCACCTTTCTTGATGTGCTTTCATTGTAAGCATCGACAAGGCACCTCAAACGTAACGCATCAGGACATTGATAAGGGAAAGGAGCAGCAAAAATAATTTTTAAACCCATATTACCATTATTTTTTAGAGTTAAATTTGTATATCTTCCCAGATGATCCGACTGCATTACCATTTTTATTTACACACAGCGTTTTTTTTCAAGGATGTCTTCGTTCTCACTTTAACCCGGAATTCAAGATCTCAAGGTTCACAATGTCATCACGCGACGTTCGAGGGAAGCGGAAAGCCGGAAGGTTAATATCACAAGAGGGGACGCAATTCCTGCTCGTATTCGCGAGAATCAAGTGAGACGAGGGGGTGGAGGACACCTTGCGTATTCTCTATCTCGGATCAAACCATCGAGAAAATTCTCTCGCTTGACTAGGAAGGAGGAACGCAAAGGAAAAAATAATAAACGGAGGAAGACAGGCGGAAGGAAGAAAGGAAGCCTTAACATATGACTCCAGCTTAAAATGACTCGAATTACACTGTAGTCATTCCGGACAGTTTAAGAAAAACGTGTCCTCTTTTCGATAAATGAGCAATAAAATCATATCTATTCCTCTGGCGTATTACACTCAAAATTGAATGGTGTAATACGCGAGAAAAAGTGAAAAATAGTTTCTTTAAATCGTATTTAAGGGCCATTTTCGCGATAAAAATTTCATGAAAAAGGAAGTCAACCGTGTCAGGGGGTGTGGTTGACCAGTATACATGAAAATGAAAATCAGCACATATAGTGAGGCCCACGTTATTGTATCCGCAATAAAGTGGGCGGAGCTATATGCGTTGATTTTCATTTTCAGCTTATAAAATATTTTCTTAGATTTCCAAACGGGTCACGAAAGCGACTCATGCCAACGTTACGAAACTCTCGATATCTAGGTTGAAAACCCGACCAAAATACATCAGCATCGTTCCCATGGAAATTGAGGGGTAATCAAATGTAGGCATCTGCAGGTTCAGTAATGGAGGTTTTAGTGAATTACTGCAATCGTTAAGAGTAAAAATGTCCATATCAATTCAGTGAAAATGTCACTAAAAAGGCGACAAAGGCTGAGTAAAGTGTTCATTTAAAATTTACCGGGCAATTTATATATTTCGTAACTTACTTTCGTTTCTACAAACCTAATTTAGGTCACCAGTTAAGATAGAATTAACGAACACATGAGACTTACATGAGAGGTAAAAGTTAGTACAAAAATTTTAAACTCAAAATTTAGTATTACTATGAATAATTTGTAACATAATAGATAAAATAAAAAAATTAAAAAGAGAGTACTTAGTTTAAAGTATATTCACCGAATACTTTGAGTCTTGATTTTTTTTCCAATAGCTAGTGTATTTAATCTGAGGAGGTTGTATTAACGAACGATACAAACGAGAATGTGGAAGTTAGTACCGGTTCTGACTGACATAGACTCGTTGGAAGCTCCTGAAATGTGAAGGGGAACTCGTTGAAGCATGTGAGGTCGTATTCATGTATGTACGGGAACAAATATGTACATATATGTTTTCCCACCCTTCAAAGGCCTCGTATGTGTTTCGGCAGGCGTCGAAAGAATGCGAGAAAGGAATGCCGGTGAAAATGCTCTCAATCTCGAGACACCGCCTTTGCCGCCGCCCACCCATTCCCTCCCCCCCACTCCCCGCTCCTCCCCGTCGTCTCCCGGCACCCACCTCACGAGAGGAAAGTCGAGCGACGGAACAAAGGTGAACCTGCGTAACCTTCACGCCCCGAAGGCGACGAGACGCGTCGACGCGACGAACTGCAGTCGTGTCTTGTTCGAAGAGGAGGACCTTATTCAGAAAGGAGGACCCGAAGCAGAATCCTCTCCTTCACTCCCACATACACCTCCCCATCTTGACAACGAATCGAACAATGACGAAGCGTTGACGACACGGCGCTGCGTCGCGTCAGTGGAGTCGGTCTGGATCACCGATTTTTTCGCAAATTGGATGTGGTGAGAGTTTTCCATTCAAGCATAGGCTTAGCCAGAATTTTTTTCGGGGGAGTTTCCGTTTGGAGTACAAGAGGGGGAGAAAATGTTTTCAAATTAGGAGCGTTATGGCATATAAAAGTGCAATTGAGACTGCGGTGTAACAGCCGATATTTAAAAGATTTGTAGCTGCACAAACTTCTGAAAGACGACAAAACTCTACATAAAAATGATTTTTTTTAAAGTATTAAAAACTAAGGTTAATTAAGCTCAACATTCTCAAATTCAAAAATGGCGGGTGAAGTATTTGATGAAATTGCCATGAGAAAAACTCGCACTGGACCGGGAATCGAACAACGGACCTTTGGTTTGCCGGACCAATGCGCAGACCACTAGGCTATGCCCTTGCGGTCCATCAAAGATGGCAACGCAAGAGAGAAGAGGACTTCAAAGATGCCACAACCAAGAGTCAGTATCCTTCACCAGCACTTCTGCCGTGCTTAGCCATTTGAAATTCAAACATGGCGGGTGAATTTCAAATGGCTAGGCTCGGCATAAGTGCTGGTGAAGGATACTGACTCTTGGTTGTGGCTTCTTTGAAGTCCTCTTCTCCCTTGCGTTGCCATCTTTGATGGACCGCAAGGGCCTAAGATCTAGTTGCCTTGTATCCACCAAAATTGCCATGGGACTTAGGAAGCCTGGATAGCGTAGTGGTCTGCGCATTGTCCGGCAAACCAAAGGTCCGTGGTTCGATTCCCGGTCCAGGCCGACTTTTTCTCATGGCAGTTTCATTAAAATTCTCAGTTAAAACGATCAATTAAATTTTTTATTATGCGCCACTTTTTAAAAACATTCAAAATTTCTGAGGGAGGTGCTGAGGGGTCAGGACGCTATGGAGCACCATTGAGGAACATGGACAGGGAAGACCTTCGATTTTCCGGGGTATCTGCTGGATAAATGTCTCTCGAGTATTCCACCGGATAAACAGATCCATGTATCCTGGCGTTTCAAGGAGCGACTTGTTCTCCATTCTCAGGCGTTCTGAATGACCAGGGATTCAGAAACCCAGAGGATGGAGAACAAGTCGTTCTCCGAAATATCGGAAGACATGGCCCTACATGCCCGGTGGAATACCCGAGAGACATCCAAATGAAGAGGGCATTCCGCCATCAAACTCTGGCCTGGAAACGAAAATAACAAACATATAGGTTATCTCTGCTCTTTCCAGTTTCCTTGTAATAGCACGACGGAATGGACGAGTAAGCGGATGTATAGCAAGATTTACCCACCATCTGCATGAAATTAACTAATTAACTCTTGAAACATATATTGGCTACTTAATGCAATGAAATCTACTTGGACTTTCCTCGGATTTCAACGGGGTGGCGGATTTCATTCATTTAAATAAATAAAAAACATACATAATGAGAATGTATTCTAAAGAATTAAATCCAATCTGATTTCTAGTATGTTATCGATGGTCTATCTCGGAAGTACCATCACGTGGGATGGAAGAAGTACAACGGACATTAAGCGGAGAATATCTCAGGCTAAGAAGGCGTTCATAGGAAAAAGCCAACTGCTGTTCAAGAAGATAAGACTTCAAACCAGGAAAGAGTATGTGAAAACATTCGTGTGAAGCGTGGCACTCTATCGATCGAAAGCATGGACCATTGGAAAAGCTGACCAGAACAGACAAAAAGCCTTTGAAACCTGGTGCTGGAGGAGGATGCCGAAGATAAAATGGACGGAAAAAATAAGAAATGATGACGTGTACAGAAGAGTAGGAGAGGAAAGGACCATATGGAACACCATTCGGAATGGAAGAAAAATATGGATTGGACACACCCTGAGACACAATCGGCTTGTGAAGAACATAATTGAAGGCAAAACAGAGAGAATACAAAACTCTACATAAAAATGATTTTTTAAAGGTATTAAAAATTAAGGTTAATTAAGTTCAACATTCTCAGTTAAAAAATAAATTACATTTTATCTTATGCGCCACTTTTTAAAAACATTTAAAATGTCTGAGGGAGGTGTTGAGGGGTCAGGACGCCATGGAGCACCATTGAGGTACATGGAGAGGGAAGACCTTAGATTTTCCGGGGTAGAAGAAGACCCAGGAAAACGTTCATGGACCAAATAAAGAAGAAAGTACATAGGGAGAGATACCAGGAGGTGAGGGAACTAGCATTAGATAGGGATAGGTGGAGGGCTGCCGTCAAAAAATCTTAGGATTGAACGGCCAATGATGATGATTGATGGAAAATATCGTAAAATTATAAAATTAGTGCGTCAACGTGCGTGCGAGATGGCGGATAGGCCACGCCCATGTTACAGCGTCTAGTAATGTCCATCATAGCAATGGCCCTTTCCATCTATCTCAATGGACCACCCTCAACCCCACGCTCCACGTTCCGGCTACGTCACCAATATAAGGTGTTGAAGTCAGTGCAGCGCGGAACATATAGGCCTACTTCTGCGCATACGAACGACGGTGAATACAACGATATACGGCGGGGAAACGTCCGGTAAATCTGCCGGTAAGTAGCATTGTGTTTGTCCCAAATAATTACGGTCGAATATTATATATAATTAACTTGGTCGGTTATTGGGGAGGCGATCGACATTGACGTCATTTTTTCCACGAAGGGTAGATGGGTAGGGAAAGGATTTCATAGGAAACGTAGGGGAAGGATGGAGAGAAACCAGACGTTGGAATCAGCCTAGGTACACTTAACCCAAGGCGCCTAAGGCACCACATTTTAACGCCCCATGCGACGGACGGTCTTCTATCCTTGAACTACACAGCAGAGGGAACACAAGCAGGGATTT
The DNA here is from genome assembly GCA_963169105.1 of Ceriagrion tenellum. NCBI lineage: Eukaryota > Metazoa > Arthropoda > Insecta > Odonata > Coenagrionidae > Ceriagrion > Ceriagrion tenellum. Next base: position 83,740,994 of record OY720633.1, on the reverse strand, counting down.
CAGTGAAGAGTCCGCGACACTGATGCGATTTGAACCCAGATATCGGTGTGGAAAGCCAGTCTACTAGTCAGATTAAACTACGCACTTAAAAATTAAAGTTTTTCACCTCTTAGTTTTTGAAAATTTTGCATCATATATGCCTTGCGCCAACACTGTTAGTCAACATATCAATAATATCTTAACAATCACGGCGGATTTAGTTGTCGCATTTTTGGTCCTCGCAAGCATATAGCACATAAAAATGCAACCCATATACTTCAAAGACCGCTGTCCAGTACCAGGGGTCTAAAGACGAATGGAAAGGAAGAGCATTGTTGGTTAGCTAAGTGAGCATCGCACTAGAGTGACTGGAAAGATGCTATTTTCTCATATGAGACGCCACAGGTCGGAGTTAGACGAATTATAGTTCTTCTCCAATAAGTGTCTCCGGAAGCAAGTCCAAGCCAATAAAGGAAAGGGAGGGGACGAAGATAAATCAAATGCCGGAAGAGGTCTAGCATCACAACGGAAAGAAGAGATCAAATAGAACAAAATCACAGACTTGAGTCACACTGAAAAAAACATGACTAAGCTCAGATAAAACACGAATATACGTTAACGAAGCTCAATGCCTATTCTCAAGACAAGAAAAAAATGATTGATTTATGACACATAATCAAAAGATCCATGCCATCATTGTTATTAAGCGTTATTTTTACAAAATATGGAGCATTTTTTGTTTAACGTGATTTTACTTTTGATAGAGAATTTAAAATTTTAATGAGAAAGTTATAGAATTGTGCATTGGGCAAAATAACCGCTGCCCCTGGCGACCCAAAGCTATAACTGCTAAATCTACCACGAAATCATTATTGGAATTACGATGGAGGCTGAAAAGGTATAGGATTAGCAAGCCTTACAATTGCATTTTGATCTTTTTGTTATTACCGCAGGGTTAAGATGGTAGGAGCGATTTTCGTTTACGTACATATTAGCGTGGAACGCTGCATATGTGTTCTCGTCGGATGTATCTACAGAAAAACTAAGAAAAAATTCATCGTTACGATTTGGTTTTTCGGCATCTTAAAGTTATTGTAACAAGTAACCTTAGGGCACCGGGCATATATATTTTGTATTAATTTGATTGCGTATAAACTGATTTTCTGCTAAACGCAAAATAATCCATTAAATTTCACTACAATGGTCGTTAACAAATGGTTAGAAGTGGCCCCGAGTAAACTATTCGTAAAGAAGTCTTCAAATATAAATTTTGCCTGAATTTAGAATAACCTGCCGAAAAATCAAGTAATATTATGCTATAATTAAGGAAAATGACGTAAAAATAATTCTTAGACAATTTAAATGTCTACATGCATAGTGAGTCCTCCGAATGAATAGATACTAGAAAGAAACTCGGAGGCTTCACGCTAGGCTTAGCTTGCTTGAGAAATTCAGAATTGGTGTGTTTCAGAGTGACACAGAGATTATTATCATGACGCTCCACTACATCTCTGGGTTTGAAAGAAGCGATAAAATTAGAGAAATACATTTCCGAACAGATAAGTACAAGAACTCGTTCTTTCAGCGCACAATAAGTGACCACAATAAAAACTGTGCTCCACTAAATACACTTCCATAATGCACGCCACCATTTCATCTTCTAAAACCTTACATCTTTACACGGCTGGTGTCCTAACATACCCTTCCACACGCCCATGCGGCGCCTTGCAGGGTAGTACGCAGATGTATTTTAGCGAAATATGGCCCTGGAATTTTTTCAACGCTGTTGAAAAATTGTTCAAGTGTGCGCTCGATCATTCACAATTACCACCTCAACCATCTTAAACCACCGTCCAACTTTTGAACTACACACAAGGTTGTGGATGAACAAAGAAGCTGTGTTGTTGGTTTACAAGGGGACAATGTACCGGTACGTCGCCATCGAATCCGCTTTGTTTACCTCTCCATCCCAACGGGGTTTCCACACTCCCACGTGGGATTCTCCTTCTCGCCTCATGGAATCAAGCCGTCCCTTAATTCAGCGAGGGGAGCGAGGAATAACGAGGGAGGAATCGTCACCGTTTCCCCCTTCTCGCTGTTGAATGCGACTTGATTACCTCAGTGGATTATAAGGAGCTCGAAGACAAAGAGATTGTTTACCTTCGTTCCACCCTCCCTCATCGCTCACTCTCTCCTTCTCTCCCGCTCCGTGAGTTAGCGTGAGGTGAGGTGGGGACAGAACCGCCCCTAATGAGCGACTACTTGCTCGCTGGCACTCTCGTCTCTCAACCCCACCACCCATAAAACCCTCCCTTCGCTCGCTCACTCTCTCTCGAAAGCCTGAAGAAGGACTGCGCTCGTCAAAATGGCCTCTTAATTCCGCCTTCGTTTTGCACTTGGAGGCGAGAAAACGCACGAAAAACGACTGTTGATGATATACGCCTTCGCACGACGCCGCAGCCATATTTTTCATAACTGCCGTACGTAAAATGACCAAATGGATCGATAAAACGCATTTATCGCTTGCCTTTGTCCAATTAATACGGATATGATCCTCCAGGCGAGAGTCTTTAATCGTTTGGGAAGTGGAAACTCGACCAGTAAACGTGGCGTTGAGGAGCTCCGCGTTTCTAATTGGCGATTTTAGTGGAAATCAAGTCTCAAGCAGATAAAATAATGAGAACGGTGAAAAAATTACTACCACCAGTTAAATTTGATTGTAAAGTTATTAACACGACAAGAGGCATTAATACGAGCTCATGTGTGTCCTATAACACTTAGCATTGTGATGTAATCGACCTTTGATTGTCTACACGGGACCAATTATTGTTTCAGGAGTCCTGTCATTTTATTACTTTACCTATAACGGTAATTTCTATCTTGAAAAACTCAGTAGATTGATGCGCTTAATAAGACAAAATGAGAAAATGAAGCCATTCCACAGTCTTGAAGATGGCAGGAAAGTCTTAAGTCGAAACGTCGGCCATTTTGGGGAATCTAACCCGACGGAAAGCTCCTGAAGAATTCTTCATCATACATACTAATAGCTCATTTACAGTGATTACGGCCGTTTATCACCCGAGCACTTGAACTCTCACAAGGTGCCTGTCATACACATATTCCGATATTATACTTATACTTGGTGATCTACATGTCATGTGCCATAACAGCAGTGGAAAAGGAAGTCGTGCAGTTCATTTCATTTTATAGGGATGTAACAACGAACACTAGCAAAGAAAATTTACGACGGCCCCTGATGTAGATGATAAACTCATGAAAACGGCTGTTTTCAAAATGTAACACACGTTTTTAGGGAATTTTGATGTTCAGCACCAAATTTAACAAAACAACTGTTTCGTACAAAATGCTAAGGAACAGCGATCATAGCTGACATTGAGGAGGTAGAAATTAGAAAATGCATCGACCATCTGTGTTAAACTCTTGAGAAAGATGATTAGCTTCGTGAGAAATACAAACATTCTGGTAATAAACGAGGACAGTCGTGTTTCGACTCATTAAAATACAAAAAATAACTTATTGAAATAAAATTATGCCCTAATACCGACTAAAAAACACTTACTATCTGCCTAAACTCATCCTGACGGTAAACAAGGAAAGAGTGCATATTTTTCGGATTACTGACTGAAAAGACATAACTCAGAGGTTTACAATTAATGACAACACCATTTTTGCGTAACAATTCTAGTCCTGCATTAAAAATTACTGTCGAAATTCTCCTGAACACGAAGAAAGTTTTCTTTGCAATGGATATTTTCGTTAGACTTTCTCACGCTATTTTACATAACCAATACTTCGCTTTTCCTCCATTCCAGGTCACAGAATTCAAATGGCCTCACGGCTTTTCGACCACCATGACGAATGAGCCATCGGATGCGGATAAAATATCACACGCTCGGATAAATTTGTGCGGCTCTTCAGTACCCACTTATCGAGAGGGCCCGTGATTTATCGAGGAAATGCGGGAAGGCAAAACATATAAACATGCATAAAGATTTTTTTCAACCCGTCCCCAATCCCACGTGAGAGGCTTAAGTAACAAAACTGCCGACGAAAAACTCCCTCGGAAGATGCGCAGTGTGCATTAACCCCTCCAGATAAATAAAGTTTGCACTCTTCCCAAGTTTCGACCGGAAAGAATTTCTCCTCTATCCCCGCCTTCCCCGTCATTAGGTAGAGTAATGCATCTTTCCTGCCATCGCCGCCCGCTTTCAGAGATCCATTCGACCCTCTGCAAATTCCATGGAAACTAATATTTCACCGGATTCGAGAAAAAAAAATATCTCTCTCTTTTTTTCCTTTGCTCATTTCCCCGCCCCTCTCTGCCGCATCGACTTCCGCGGAAATTGAGGGTATGGCTGGATGACGAGGAGGGTAATCCTGTACCACAGAGTATGCATAAACAGATTGAGTGAAAGAGAGAGGCAATAGGTTGCTCCGAATGCTACTTTATGTAATCTAGGGTTTCTCCAAACTCTTCGCACGATGGAAAGTTCTATATCCTAAAATTTGGACGAACACCTACTTTACTATACAGATTTAGAAGCATTACGTTTAAATTGCGGCTTGTAAAACAACTTCAAGGGTTCGTTCACGGTCCTCCTTAACCCGTAACCTCGCGTCATCGTTATTTTTCCATTGTTCTCTAGAGAGCGAAAAGGTAATAGTATTTTTTCACATTATGTCAAGCGCTTTTAATGCCTAGTTTTAACTGGAAGAGTACGTTATTAGGAGCATAATCCTACCCTCAGTTGACGTGTGACACTGCATTGTAGTTTGGTGAATCAGCTGTGAACATCACGGATGCTTTTATGAGTGATTTATATTAGAATATTTATCATTTTCTAATCGTCAAGTTCCTCCCGCTAATATTTTACCCCGAACTAACTAATTGCAGTGGACCATGACTTCAATGTTTTGAGCTTTCAATAAGAGGGTGTGGCTTGTCTACACCAATAACCGCATGCTTTCGTCACATGCACCGGGACCCCCGGGCTCCAGCTGCATGCAAGACTCTCAACAGTCTTTCAACCTCCTTCGCCCAACTACCCTCCTGTCCCTCACCACAATTTCAAGGGTTCCCTCTCTTACCCCCTCATCATTGTATCCAGTTCCCTGTCAAAAACCACTCCATTCCCGATTTCCAAAGGGATATTTACTCGCTCGCCGCGTGGTTCCGAGAAAAAAAATATATAAATACTTTTGCTACAAAAAAGGAAAGAGTTCGCAGTGTTCCGACTACTTTTCGAGCTTTATTGCCAGCAATCGTGACCCCCTCCCTCCTTCCCCACTCCCATTCTTCCCTCTCTTCGGAGATCTCAGTATTTCGGTGAATCTAGCGTCAGTCTGCGTCGAGAGCAGAGTTCGAATGTTGAAATGTTTTCCAGGGCTGAGCGAACGATGTTTTGCGTCAGTGAAATGTTTGCCTAAAACGATAAATAAAAAACTGACGTCACTCAAAGGCATTCCACATTAGTGGACAGTTTACTATGTCTATGACTAATATGGACTCATTTGTTTCCTGGGTATATACATCAGCAGCAATCATTAATAGAAGACGACATTTTCAAAGTAATAAAACGATTAAAATTGTTATAAAAAATCTATGATCTATTGGTCACAAAATCTACATAACTGAGTTTACATTCTTTACTTAGATATACATGTATTACTAAAAGACAACCCAGACGAAAATTTAACAATATTGTAAAGCGTCAGTAGAATCAACTCGATTGATAGTTTAATGTTTTGCAGTATATCCTAAAAAAAATACTAGCATGGTGTAAATTATAAGGCATGATTCATCTTTAAAAAATCAGATATTTCTAGTTCGAAGCCAGATATAAAGATTCTAAATCCGCAGAGGATTCTAAATCCCATATAAGCAGAGGACAGAAAGATACGGCAAAAGAAGAGAATTTTCCCAGCGATGCACAATAGCTCGATTTCCTCACGCCCCTTTCACGATCGACGTGCTAACGGAATAAAGCTCATAAAAGCATCTGAAAATATCTCCCTTTTCTTTAATTCCCTCTTAAAATTCATTTATTCTCCATTTCCAAAGCTGGAGGCCAAATATTCCTCGCCGCTCTAGGCTGCGGAAGGTTATAAGGTAATATACCCATTCAGAATATTTAAACACCAGGAAACTATAGGAGTGGATCATCATTAGCAGCCATCAGTTTGACTGTTGGTTCGCTGCAGTTATCAACTTGACTCTCTTAAAAGCCGAACGCTACCTTCTTATGCATGGTTTCCCTGTGACTTCTTGCATGATTTATATCATGGATTGCAACCGTGATTTTCTTAAGCTATTCATCCAGTTCAGTTTTCCTTCCGCTGTTATTTTCAGGAGACTAGCGAGACGCAATAGTTGCTCTATCCGTTCGCCTCCATCTCATCTCTGAGTTTATATCTACATTTCAAAATACCGTGCAAGCCACTGCTAGGGTGTGTGGCACGGGGTGATTCCAAATCAGGCATGAAGCCCTCATCCCAGCTGAAATCAGAACCGCGCACGTTCCCCCGAAATGCCAGGTGGAGGCCAAGAGCAGTCAGGACAACAGTGCGCGGTCAGACCAGAAACTAGGAGAGTGCTACATATACGATCAAGCTACCACACAGTACACTACTTATGATACGACTACAAGTTATAATTTCAGCGAATGATAAACAGTTCTTCAAGGTACTAAATCATACAAGAGCTATATCATGCCGGAAATTGCATGCTGGGTTAATTGCTAATAATGATGTTGGATATGTAGCACAAGGGCAAAAACCTATTTTACCTAGTCATGAGCAAAGTATCCTATAATAATTAATCGCAACTATTATGGTCCCTTATGCATATGGTTCTGCCGTATATTTCCTTAAAATTATACCTATAATCGTTTCTACCATAATAGTTTAGCTCTAGCAAAATATGTTGAACGTCCGGCAAAAATTAGTCTAAATCAAACTTTCGTAAAAGAGTTAATCTCTATTATTCCCTTCGAAAGGATCCTCTTCGATACCACCCTAATTCTCTTAATAATTCACTATGTAATTCATCTTGCGTAGCACTATGATTTTATTCGTCCTCTCCAAGTCAAAAATAGACAAAATATTGATAGATTTTGTCTGGGCAGGAATTTACTCCCACGAGGTAGAGTATGAAGCCGAGAAGCTAAAACTTTATAGGATGACATCCATCGTCATCCCAGAAAATAAAACAGTCGCTGGCCGGCACTGCGCAATCATTATTCCAAGCCATTTTGATTGCTCTGGGGTCATAAACTGGGATCGCATTGGCGTAACAATTTGAAGCGTTGTGGAAAACCTTATGAAACGAGCAGCTACTTCATTTTTTCCTAAGGATTTCATTCTCCTTCGAAAAGAGGCTATTTCACGAATATAGCAACAAACGTGACATTGACGCCATAACCTGCGAACGGGTCTTATCAACGGAGACTGCTCTGTATGCATTGGGGATAGGAAGGAGAAATAACATCGACGAAGCGGAAAGGGCACATCTAATGAGGGATTCGAGAGATTTCGTGCCGACCGGACTAGAATGATATTGCTCGCAACGAAATATTCCAATGCGCTAGAACCGAGGCAAGTCTTACAGCCTTTGTATAAACGCGTTGCAATGTACGTCGCGCTCAATAGCATTCGAAATAAGGTAAAAACAAGGCGGGTGGAAGAAGCAGTAAGTGCAACATGTCAAGGAATGAATGCTCGTCGAATAAAGCAAAAATTCCTGTCTACCTAACTACACTAATTTCCATTTCATTGCATGGAAGCTAAATTTGGATGTACAAGGATAGATATATGGATAGCAATTATGCTGTGGGCTGGGGTTTCTGAGTAGTCCATGCGCTAACATCAGGGAGGGTAGGGTCAGAAATTGTCAAGCAAGGTCATGAAAGCATATGGGTTGAATGCTCGGGTAATGGGCATGCATGAAAAGATTAGGATCGAGTTACAACGCAGATGTGCAATATATGTGTGTTAATGTGTCTGGACTGTTAGAAGAATTAGGATGGGAATCGCTATCACAGCGTAGATTAAATTATAGGCTTAACCTCCTAAATAAATTTCAGGAAAATCATTTTACTGACGACGTAAAAAACATACTATTAATCTCTTCGTACTACGGCAGGTTAGATCGCGCCAATAAAATTAGAGAGCTAGATTGTAGAACCGATAGGTATAAAATGTCATTTTTTCCGCGTACCATTCGGGACCATAACAGCTGTGATCGTCGTCATGAATAGTTCGAGTATTGACAATAGGCAGGCAGTAAATCTTTCTCATTATATTCTCTACTCTCTTATTTATGCATGATGGAAATATTGATGTTCTTATTTATGCATGATATTTTGAATCTGTAGTAGTAGTCTTTGTATCCCTTGCATGTTGGAACGATTGAAGATAGAATGTTTCTTGGGTATTAGATTTTTAATTGGCGCTTTGCATGTGTCGTACGCGGGTTTTAATGTAATGTCGGTGTTCTACCATATCATTCATGCATGCCTGGTGCGAAAGCACCCCCTACCACACACCCTTTGGGTGGCTTGCAGGGTATGACGTAGATGTAGATGTATATATGAACGAATATAGTTAGATACCGATCGTAGTTTACGTAAATTCACAAGATTGTGACAAATAACCGTGGTTCAGAGGAAGGTAACTTGCAAAGTACCGATAGAACCTTGGGTCCTATTCCAGAAGGTCACAGTATTTTCGAGTCACCAAAATGACGGCATTATGAGGTAACAGCATCGAAAAATTCATATAACTTCATTTGAAAATTGAAATTAATTTAGAATATTACGTCAAGTAGGCACACTAAACGGCCGAGGCTGAGATTTCATGAGGTCGACTCCTTACCGAATAAACCACTGGGGCGTTATTCAGTTAAAACTGGAAACGATCAAACCTCGGGATGTCCGTGGATGTGACGTCAAAGCCCCGGGAAAACTGAACTTTTGAATGTATTATTTGAAATTTTAGAGGATGTGACGTCAAACTTTCGTTACCTTCCTTTGAGAGTCACAAATTTCGAAGCCGGACAGAGTAAACCACCTGACTCCAATTTAGAGCGAAAGAATTTAAAAGTAATCGAGATGCAGGGTTATTGAAGAAATCACTAAAGAGTTTGAGGCGTTACTTTCAGGAACTATTCAAAATCCATGATGGTAAGATTAAAATAACTCAGTAGCAATTTTTACACTCATTTCAATACAACCCGAACATGGTTTTGACACCGTGTCATTTTCAAGGTACATTGAGGAGCCATCACCTTGTAGATATACCCCTGAGCCAGAAGGAAAGAAAGGGGGGAAAGAAAGAGAGGGGGGTTGACAGAGAAGAGGGTAAGGGAAAGGCCATACTGAGTTGGGAATTCAAGGTGATGAGCAACAATAAGTAAGCAAGGGGGAAAGCATAACCAGGAAAAGGAAAAGAACAAGTGGAGGCGAATGTCAAAAAGGTAAAACTAGTAAATAACAATCCTGTAATCCTTGTTGTAGTACCTTGAAAATTACATTGCGTCGAAACCATGATCGGGTTGTATTAAATAGAGTCTGGAAATTTCAGTTGAGTTATTTACTTCTTACCGTCATGGTTATCGGAAAATGATGATGGTCAAATGGAAGGAGGTAACCACCAACGAAGAGTTGGAGAAGAAAGAAGTATAGGGAAACCTGTGTGTAGCGACCACCGACGGCTCCGCTGAAAAATGGTCGTTAAAGGGTGGTCGTTCGACATGGGTTAAGTTTATAGGTATATAATGCAGCTGAACGGGCGGCTGATTTGAAAACAATGGAACAAACCCTTGAAACGACGTTTTTGTTAAAGCCTATACAGATGGCGCTTATCTCCTTATAATTTAGTTGCTCCTGGGAGATTTCAATGCACATAAATTTGATGTACACAGATAGTGAAACCTGAATTAAGCGACCAAAAACGTTCCGTTGTAAAACGGTCATTGAGAGAGGTGGTCGCTTGATAGGAGTGGTCGTTAAGAACGGTTTAAATGTACAATGAAAACATAGATAAAAAGAAGATACACGCTAACTGGTTGTACATTCAAAACAGTTATGGTAGGAGTGCTTAGTGGGCGGAATTACAGTGGAAGACTGAGAATGAAATACATGCGATAGATATTGAAGGACGCCAAAGTAAATAATTAAATAGCAATGAAGTGGTTGGCGTGGAGGAGAATGGAGTGGAGAGCTGCTGCCAATACATCATGAGACATGACTGCTGATAATGACGAGGGGTCACGATGCGTGAGATCATGAAATCTCAAGAAGAGAAGGGAAATATCCAGCTCATTCGGATTCATTGGTCTCCAACTTCGAGCTTTGGCCAGACATAAAGGCGCCCGCCACTTCAAAATAAAGAACCTACAGCGTTCATTTCCAAATCCCGGCCTCTCTTCTCTCTTATTTTGCATTGGAAATCGACCATCCGAGGGAGCAGGGCGGAAATGGACCGGGGCAGTGCCCCGAGGGGGCAGTGCCATCGAAGAGGCACTGGACAGCTTATGCATGAGCTGGCGTAGAAAAATTTTCCTGCCTTTTGAACCCCCGATCATGGCGTCACTTTGATAGTCAATTTGGAAAGGTTCACATGCATAGGACTCGGAGAAAGGAATTCTTTGGAGGTCCTGATCAAAATCGCCACCCGAGAACTAGTAATGCAGGGAGAGACCATTTTTTGTCATGCAATGGACGAAATTGATCCCCAGTCATTGTACCTATATCGTATTTATTCCGTTAACATCATCGACAGTGAAATGAAAAATTCTATGTTGACTATTAAAAAAAACGTGTTCGAAGAAAGTGGTGGTGGGAAAGAATATGTAACCGTAAACTTTCTGAGGGCGTCCGCGATTATTTTCGCTTTTCCACCGAAAAAAAAATTACTCTTCGTTAACATATGCGTATCATGTACAGCACTCTTGTCACCAATTCATCATGAACCGTGTTTTTCACAATTATATTTAGGCCATATGACAACCCTTCTTCTGAAAGTTCCAACTAATGAAGTCAATTATTTTTGCGCGTCGTCTTCCTTTATACGCGGTCTTATCATATAACTGCAACGGCAGTTAGTAAGAAATATTTTGCGGTCTTATCTCCGCGGAATCAGGAAATGATTCAAGAGACACAAGCTTTTCAGTGTTCTCATCTAACTGCGGCCCTACGCTCCCTCCTTTGACCACACTTTGTGCGACGAGTTGAATAGAGATTCCAAACGAATAGTCAGGTGGCACGACAGGTGATGGGGTCAGGCACTCGTTTAGTCCCGATGAACGCAGGCTAATCGAGAGCAAGGCCATTTTCACCAAATAATCTTACACCAGGATATCCGCCCACTATATTTCGACTACGTGGCACAATTTTGCCAAAATATTCGATTGTTACACATCCTCATCCTAATATATAAACATGTAATGGTGTCTGCCTGTCTGTCGCTACATCACGCAAATACTACTCGACCGATTGAGCTGAAATCTGATATGTACATACATATATACCCATCACGCCGTTCCCTTCCGGGGCATGCGCAGTCAAAATGTTTCACTCATTAATACATAATTGTACACCTAACTCTGCTTCAATAATTTCCTCCATACTAACATATCCTTGCAAACCTCCTTTGACTCATTTGAAATTTGGTATGTATTGATAGAAAAAAATGATAACACAGCACCGAACCCAATGGTTAGCATGGACCACCAGAGGGGCCTTCGAGGGCTCTGAGGGCTTTATAATATAGTCTATGTTAAAACCGAATATATTTTCTATCAACATGAAATTTGGTATGTTGATAGAAAATATATTTGGTTTTAATATTTATACTGGTGGTCCATGCTAACCATTGGGTTCGGTGCAATAGTATCATTTTTTGTTTTAAAAAAAGTACTTTCACTCAAGATAGAGGGCTGGGATTTATTTTATTGGATGACAGAATAAATGAAGTTTTTAATGCTTTCATTCGATTTTATTTTACGCTTCGTATTTGCCTGAAAATAATGTTTTAGTTGAAAAATCTCACATTTTTTTCTGAAATCGACAATAGCATATTTTCTTGATTGAGAGAGATTTTCTTGATTGAGAGATTTGATTTTCAAAGGATATTCACGCTTGCAGTATTTTTCAGGCTTCGAGGGTTTCCAATAAAAAAGGTTTAGTGTTTTTTACACCCTTTAAATTTCAACAGGTACCTTCCGCTAGTAGTAGATATTTTCTAAGCAATCCTTCGACCACGCTCTCGATTAAATTAAAACATTCAACGGTACTTGTAAAACAACGTCCGCACTTAAAAAATGTGTGCCGAATGAGTTCTACGCAAATAATTTCGCTGCAAATTGAGAATTATTTTTACTATAATGTTCCCGCCGTGAGACGCGTATCTGTGCTTATATGTGGTTTACAGGGTGGATTGACAAGAAATCGTGTGGGAGAAGCGTCAAAATTGAGAACCTGAATGCAGTGCATATCAATTGTTGTTCGTCAAAAAACCGACTCTGTCCAGAGCGTGAGCGTTGAATGTAGAATACATTCTTGCGTGCGCTGTCATGTCTACGTATACACAAATTCCCACGCATGTACAAAATTATGCTTTGTGCTGTATTCCGTGCAAAGTTTTATATATGTGGACGCGGCTAAATAATGCCATGAGAAAAGTTCACCAATGCATAATATCGGAGATTCTGCAGAGACAGCGACAGCGGACAATCAGACGAATCTTTTCCCCTATTTACCCCTTGTGAACAAGGCTTAACGCGGCCAACAGTTAATTCGGTCGGCACCTTGACAAACCGAGTGTATTTTGACTCATAATTACAAGTAATTGAATCCTAAAATTGGATGCCTGCAGCCCTCCATTGTACTTCTTCAACTACTTCATGTCCCATTAGTACTTATTTCATATCCCGATATAGTTGAGAAACGTATTTAACTCTCTGCCATCTTTATAGGGCTTTCCTTTCTATATAACCTGGAATTTCGAAGCATTCGACGCACAAAATTTTCAGGGTGCGTTTTTTTCCATATTTCGTTTCTTATTCTGTTAAAAGATGTATTCATTGCTCATAAGGTGGATGTTAAACCAGGTTTCGAGGGACGAACATTACTGCCGGCCACGTTTGTTTACTTTCAACAATAGAGTCCATGGTCTAATCCAACCCAGAAGCAGGTTCGGAAATTGGTGGCCCATGAACCGCGAATTAGTCCGCAGAGAGGCAGTAAGCTCGTTCTTGCAAGCCAAAATTCGCGGTTTTAAAATTTTTCGGAGTCCGCGCGGCGGCGTTCAAAACGTGGTTTAAAATCCGTTCTTGCAATCCATCCTGCGAGTTACAAACCCGAGGAAAGAACAATTGAAGTCCGCGAGTCGAGATAGCACTGTATTACATTCCTCATAAATTCGTTGTCTCAGTGCTTCTAATATACCGAGGCATACAAACGGAATCTGGAACCACCTTGTGTTAATTATAAATATTCAAATGGCATTCGAATCACGTGGTAAAATTTCACAATTGTTTTCATTTGCGTGAATATGGAATGACAAATTTTCCAACAAAATAATGGTATGCCACAGTCAAATATTCTCACAGAACTGTCGATCTGAAATCAAACCGTCGCCGAAATCAACGGCACACGTAAGGTATTGACCAACACAATGCAGAAAGCTCACCACCACGCGTACCGATTATTCTAGGGAATATAGCTTACTGATTTACCTATCTGCGACCTCGTGCTTCCTCCTGTGGCCTCGGGCGCGTACAGTTCTGAGACTTCGAGACGGCGGACAATCCGAAGGACGATCCGGCGGGAGATCCGCCGGCAGGGAAGGGGGGGTCCTCTCGCCTAAACCGGCGCCGCGAGGCTCGAGGAGACGACAAGCGACGCGCCGTCCCACCCCCGCAAGACCCCCACCTCCGGCCGGAAATCCAGCAACTCCGGGCGGTGGCGGCGGTGACCACCCCTGCCGCCCCCGCCGCCTACCATCGGGCGAGGGTCACCCATAATCAGGGCCTCACCGAAGACGCCGCCCCACGCTTGTGGCAAACACGAAAAATATAAGGCGACGACTGGGCACGCCCCCCTCTCTTTAAATTCGTGAATAAGTGAGCCTAAAAAAGGGGTGTTGATTTGACGGTGGCGTTCAGATGAGAATCAGAATGAGAAGCGAGAAAACTAAAACTGGAGCCTTATCTCCTTCTCTCCTGCTACACTTTAAGACGAGCAGCTGTCCTCACAGCTTCCCGCAGAATAAAAAAAGATGCGCTAAGAGAAGATCCCTCACGTGGTCCACCCCACTGCTTCCTCGGCGAGACCAGGAGGAGGAGAGGGTCTTGGAGAACAGCTCGGGGCGCCACCTGTGGAAGAAGAGGGAAACTATTTAGAAAAGAAGGAAAGGAGGGAACAAAAAAATAACTAAAAGGAGAAGAGCGACGGAGGACGAGAGGGTAAAGAAGGGAGGAGGAAGGGTGGAAGTGGTTGGTTGGAGGTCATCGTCTCATATTTTTAAGGGGCGGTATTACGTTGACAGGAATAAAAGGGGGAAGACTTTTCCCAGAGAGGATAGCGGTGGATGGGACGGACGAGGAGGGGGAGGAGGCCCAGACTGACCGGGTTACACTGTGAAGGAGACAAGGAAAGGAGTGTGTATCCTTAGGGTAGTGGGGAATGGTAGTAGTACACGAGGGAATGGGGGTATCCTTAAGGAGGACGAAGGGAAAGGACCAAGGACGACAAAGCCTTCCCCACACACTTGCACCAATGCACGAAGTCCAGGGCTTCACGCAAGGCGAGGTCGCACGCCTGCGAATCATTAAGGGGATGAGGGCTACGAGGAAAAATGACGCTGCTTTGGTGACGCTTGACGTAATACGTGAAAGACAATGGGAATGTACCGAAATTCACGGTAAGTACTTACTGCCAGTGGTGCTTTCTCGGTAAGGAGAAACCGGTGTTGCGAAGTACAGTTTTCTTAATATGCATACAATTTTCTCCACTGAGTATATTTTTGTGCTGCCTTAAAAAGTTCGTAAATTTCATGTTCATAATCCTTTGGGTAAAATCTCATAGGAAAAATCATTATACCGAAGCAATTTATCTCGTAAAGAAGGCCCGTAAATATTCTGCTCCAACCTTGAACGGTTGCTCTTCAGCACTCTTTGATATCGCGATTTATTAATAAACTGAGGGCAGGGTGTAATTATCTTTAGGATCAAAAAATTGAGCTATGCATATAAAATTCCTAATTTGAAGTAGTTTACTAAGGAATTTGATAAACAAGATGACAGCAGAAGTTTCCCTTGGCAACGTTGCCATATTCATCACAATACATCGGCCATGTGCTCCGACGATAATGGGAAGTCAGTAATTTAAATAAAAATTCTCATATTATATTACCAATAAGCTAAGGTGAAAAAATATATTAGGTGCCTCAATATCTAGCTAACGTTAAACAAGTTTTTAAATTATGTTGATCGGGCATAAATTGAGATTCAAAAATCTACATGATGAAATGTCATCGTACTGCCAACAATACTGTGCTTTTTCACGGAAAAATTCATTTTTTTTAAACCAATGTATATATTCGTTAAATGGCAGTTGACATATTAATATTTTCTCACGATTTTATAGAATAAATATTATTTGACAATGCATGCTAAAATTAAGGTAATTTATCGCGCAAGTATAAAGTAAATGTTCCTCCTTAAATAGAACGTGTGACACTGCGGCGACCGCAGAGTTGTCGTGAGATTTGGGTACTAGCTTATGATCCGCACAGAATTCAATGAGGACATGTACGGTGGTTTCCCCAAATATATTAAATTATCAGGGCCTAAAAAATAGAAAAAAATAAAGATTTTAAATACATCCTTTCCTATTAGACAGTCACGCCTACCATGACGAATATAAAATCACGAAAACTACGCAAACAGTTAGGGCAAAAAGACAGTTTCATGAAAAATGCCTTATTAACTTAATAGAAAACAACATCCATTGACGTCACCTTCGATACAACTCATTCTGCTTCATTTTATGTCATCCACGAAAAAAATAATCAAATGAAAGCCAGATAATAAATTAACCAGAAGCTCCAAAATTTTTATATAATGTTCATTAATAATCCTTGTTTTTTTGTACCCCTCGGTGTACATGTACAACAGGTTGTAAACCCCTTCCGTTTTACACATACGTTTCGTGTTAACGAAGATTAATTAATTGCATCTGAAATACAATTATGTATATTGAAAACATTATTTTATCGCGTTCAGTTACGTCACCCCGTGTGAATCATGGCGAACACACTCCTTCCATGCTGCGTGTTTCGTCAGCACGGCAGTCACTAGGTACTTTGAATCATTCAAGTTTATCTCCATATTCATGAACACCGATATGCTTCTTTGCAAAGTCAATCGTTTCATTTAAAGCAAGGATTGTTATTTCGGAAGAAACATAGTAAAACCTACTCACGAAAGAGAATTCCGATGAACTGAAACAAGAGGATCGGCCTGCCACGATGGAAACACCAGTTCCTCCTAATTCTCAATAACTCCTAATTCCTTACCGAAGTTCAGCATCCCTCCGCTCCACTCGGATACATTTATTGCTAACTTTTATTAACACTATTGCCAGAAAGAGTATGATGTCCAAAATACATAAAACAGAAGGACATTTGCTCGTAATTTACGTTATTTCTGTCAGTTTGAAAATTGCTCATTTTAAATGCTTGCTAAAAAATAAAGTTTCGTCATTTTCCCGCATGCATGGACACTAATCATCGAAACCACCAAATCCATAGCACTTATTGGATTTTATTTTACTTATCAAGGGCGTAAACGAAGATTAATCACATTACACTTCACTCAAAGTCGTGGTTTACATGGTGTTTGGCATCATAATAAACCGAAATGAATTGTTAACGACCAGAAGTTGTCTCATAAAATAACTTTAAACACCCACGTAACAATAGTTCCACGAATCTACGGGAGTCGCGTTAGTATTTCCATAAAACACCCTTTCAAATGAAAAAAACTCGACTCTACACTGATGAGGGTTGAGCATACAATCTATAACCGAATTTTTTTCCGATAACCCGATATATATTGTGCACCTCATATAGTATAATAGAGAGGTAGAAAAAAATATCTCCCAAAATCTTTAAAAGCTATATTAAACTAATCATAATATTCCTGACGAGAAAATTTGAATAGCCTCAAAACCATTTAAACCTAAACTTTAGAAAGAAAACATGTAGTTTAACCATGTTTCGTATTTACGATCTCATTATCCTAGAAGATACAACTAAGCCGAAAACATTTCCTGATGCAATAGATCCTATTGGTGCAACTGAAAATATTTTGGCTACTTCTGAAATGTATATATATTTTTCAGCAAGTGAGATGATATTCAATCCGGAAATATGTACAGCTTTATGCAGAGAAAGTGTAAAAATTGTTGGATTTCACTGCTCCGATACCGATAAGAGATTGTAGAAGAATTATAACATGTAAATTTGATATCGTCACATGAACCGTAACTGTGAAACACCTGGGGATGAACATAAGTTATAAAACAGAGCTTGTTTCCACTGTTTAAACAAGTTGAATTAAGCGAGGGTTCAGATATTTTGAAAGCGAAAGGTCGTTCTGGTCCTGCTCGGACAGAACATCCCTTAGACGTCCTCCTTAGCGATGCGTGAAGCAGAATTCAAACTCGAGGCATTTCGAGTTAGGGGACGCATAGGGCTTCCGGAAATGCGGACGTGGAAGCAGTTTAAGTGATTTGTGCGTAGACAGCTAAAGCCATTAGCGCCGTGGGATGGGAACAACAAGAGGAGTAAGGGTCTCGACCCTTGATTACGAATTCAGACGGCGTGCCGAGGGGTTTGTACAGAGTTCGACATCCCCATTACGTTAAGATGTGTCCTCCGAGCAAGATATACTAAATTTCTCAGACCTTTGGAATAAAGCAAATGGGTAATGATTTACATGGACGACCTTTTTATATTTTATTTACGTTTAAGTGGTTCTGAAATTGTGCGACAATAATTATTGTTTTTTTATATGGGAGGCGATGGAAAACAGAATATTTGCGCAAGATTACTAGGGGAGCGGAAGAAGAATAGAGGGAAATCGAACGTCGGTATTAACTCACTCTCAACAAATAACACCAAGGGCTCACCACTTACGTGTAAGTAGTAGCACTTTTGTAGTAGTTCAGAGCAACACAGAGAGTATTATCATGACGCCTCACTACATCTCTAGGTTTGACAAAATCGATAAAATAATAGAGATGCATTGGCGAAAAGACAGGTGGAAAAAATAATTATTTCCGCGCACATTAACTAAATAATCTCCCGTAATACATGTCACCATTTCACCTCTCAAAACCTTGTTCCTTTCATCTTTACACGGCTGGCGTCTTAAAACTCCCTGCCACACGCCCATGCGGCCGCTCTCAGGTTTGTATGTGGATGTAGATGCACACTTGATATGCTCACGATAATAGTGGCCTCTATGCAACTCAGGCGTTGAACGTTGAACTTGAAAAAATGCAACTAATAGTGATATTTGTAGTACAATTCATAAAAGAATACAGCTAGATGTGAAAAACATTTAGGAATTCAAAAGCTCTGGCGCAAAAATTCAAGTTTCGTCGCTCGACCCGAGTATTTATGATTTTTTCTGAAATAACTGGCATGCTTCAATCGATTTTCATGCTGTGACACACTGTTCCATTCGATAATAAGAGTACGAGGGATTTGACTTTTAAGGAGATATGGGTAATATGTAAGGAGAAAAGTCATTTGTAAAGTAATAGGTACAGGGATGCCCATCCCCCCCACTGCTGATGACGCATTCCCCCCTAAAACCAAGAACCCCCGCTCTACTCCCCCCCCCCCCCGCCGGTATATAGGTACTTACCAGGTTATAATTTGATAGCCTGTTCAAGTTAGTATGGAGTGACGCCGAGGGGAACGGAGGGTTCGGGAAGTTTTTTAATTACTAGCTTCACAAAATCGTTTTTAACACTTTTCTGGCAATAAAATTTTAAATCATCATACACGTTGCCAACCACTGTGATATCCATATTTTTAGAGTTAGTTTTGAGGGTTTGGCTACAGTGATCTTTGGCAAAACCGTCAAAAACTAACTCTAAAAAATAGAAATAAAATCTTAAGCAAACTACTGTACTTGAATAGAGGAACTAATTAAAACTTAATACAATGCTACAAGAAACCATGAGGATGTGTTTATTTTTTACGAAAGCATGCTTAAAAATTGAAAAAATGAGAATCGTTTAATTCTTATATTTTATTAAAGTTACTGAAGGTTTCTTTCATATTTCGAATTATGAAAAATTGGGAAATATATTGAATATTGCGCTCCTGAAACTACATAGCTAGATCCTGTATCTACCAAAATAGGAGGTCAACTTACTGCAAAGATACTATTATGATAATTTATACCACACCTCACAGCGTTTTACAGCTCTCGCTTAGGCTAATGGCGTTTGGATGCGCGGCGTTTGTGCTGTCCACGTAATACAAAGTCCATTTTTGAAATGCACTCATGCATGACACAAATGCGATTTCTTTCGCTTTCCCCTACGTCCCTTTTCCCTACCCCATCCACCAAACTTTACCCCTCCACGACGTCGTCTTCTGTTCATCCGAACGCAATTAGCTTTTGCGAGAGCTGTACCAGTGAAATGTGCAGAAAAAGGACATCAAAATAAACCAAAAATTTTAAATTAAGATTTTTCTCTAATTAAATGGAACCCATTGACAACATTGTTCATAGTTCTTATTTACAAATAATACTGCTAAAAAATTCAAATGATAATAATAAAGTAATACAGATAAAATCAGTACTGGTGGTGGTGGTACCATTATGGCTACCCTACCCTTGATGTCCTTTTTACAGTACATAGTAGTTTTTTTATTTGCTCACTTGACAAAGCAAATTTTACTGTAACTTCACTGTTATGAATGGATTTTAAAATGTCTTTTTCGAAAGAAAGGACAAGCATGTCAGAGGGCCAGACATCTCCCATGCTGCTTCTCAGCCTATTTTTTACAATTCTTAATCAGCTCATGACCCTCTCTGCTGAGCAACTTGTTGCTGGCAATGACAGAAGTTTCTGGTATAACGTCGTTAGGTAAGGAAATTCAGAAATATTTAATAAACACCTAAAAGGCCTAATGAATCCTTTCTTGACCCACTGATCCAGAAATCTTTGATCTGCTATATCAGAATCTGCACTAGGACCATCAGGCTTGTCGTCACAAGAACCTTGGGTGTCACTTTCATCATTATTTTGGCTCAGACTCTCGTCATTCAAGCTCAGCACATCTGATAAATCAATGCTCCGGTAGCTAACCTTGTACAGTTGACTAAATGCATTAACTTCTTTCCATAGTTTTTCACCATCGATTCCGTTGGTTGATTGGTTGTTTGGGGAGGCGACCGACTAAGGTCATCTGTGCCATAGGTGATTGGTAAGGGAGGAAGGGTGGATAGAAACCCGGCTTCGGCATTAGCCTACTCTTAACGAAAGGCGCCAAAGGGGACCACGGCTTAACGTCTCATCCGACAGACGGAGTACTGTACTTGAAGTGCCCTCCACAAGACCCTCAAGTAGGGATCGGGTTCCTCTGGAAAACATCCGCCTCTGCAGGGATTTGAACCCTGGCCCGTGTGGTAGGCGAGTACTCTAGCCATCACACCAACTCGATCCCCATCGACTCCGTAATACTCACACAAGTCACTGACGAGAATCGGCCTTAAGGTACTATCCATATTTTTAACAACATTGAGTAAATCTTCGAGGCAAAAGTAAGTCGAATTTGTTTGACAATATTCAGTGAACTTTCTGGAAACAGATTCCGCGGCTGAAGACTTAGGGAATCAAGGATTTGAAAATACACTTCCGATCTTATTTTCGCTTATTTATTTTCTGATCTTATTTATAATTCGTGTACATATATATTGTAACCTTTTCCTTCGTCCTCCTCGGAACGCGGGTGCGCTCTTGTAGGGAAAGTGGTGGGGGAGGGGGGCGCTGGACGTCAATATGGTCAATAATATTAAGTACTTATGATAAAATTATATAGTTTTGCGATTAAAATACTGAAAATAGCATTATTATATTATATCTAGCTCTGCTACTTTGTCTAATTTCAACCCATCCGTAAAAATAAACTTACAAAGAAATAATAAAATATTTTGAATTTAAGGTTTCATATGTCGAGACAAAGTTACTTATCGAAGGGGAGGAGGGTACGAGGGGTTGACACTAATGCTACGGTTATCGACTAAGGATATAAAAATCACCGCAATGTATGCACGATCCGTAAGTCTAAGCCTTTTGACTGTACTGTGATGTGACCCGTTGGCAGACGTTGGGAGGAGAGGCTGGGAATAAGACTGGAGGGATGTTGAGTCAGTTATGCTACTGGGTTGCGTTCGGGTATCTTATGGTAGCCTGGACGACGGCGCGGTGCGGCAGCTAAGGAAGATTATAGAATTTAGGAAGAGTAATACTGGTCCTGATAATGACGAGCTTCGTCGAAACCTAGGTCGTCTTGCTAATAAATCTATGTGGAATAACTAAGTTTCACTTTTCATTTACAATAGTATAGAGAGACGCGACCGAAATAAAAGAAGCTTTCGGTTAGGTGAATAATTCTCTATAACTGCAAGATGTGTCACTATACTATACTTAACGCTTAACATTCATTTATCGTTATAACCTTTTGTTACCTATATAAATTACTGTAAACGGGTAAAAATATTTACATTTAGTGAATTTCTTCATGCATTTTGAAAATCCCCCCCAAATTTTTTATTCCCCCACAATATTTTTCTATGGCGCAACTTGCGACATTCATCCACCTGTGGGTGGCCCTGAATAGGTATGTATAGAGAAATGTAGGAACCAATCTATTTGTTTAGGGAACTTGTAGTTCCGTCGTCCTTCATTCAACTTTCATTGGTCTACGCTGAAGGGACCCACATATTAGTCTCTACTTATCAATCCTAGCTCTGCCACTATAGCACTAAAGTAAGAAATATGATATGTGGGCTCAGGGTGAATGCAATGAGCATAATGCTGCTTGCAGTCTCATAGGCCCGGTTTCGAACTCCTTCAGTGGTGGAGATTCGTTATCAAAATCCCGATCCCTACTTTTATGCCATGCGGAGAGCATTTCAAATACAGTACTCCGTATGTTGGATCAGAGGCTAAACTATGACCTCCTTGGTGCCTTCCGCCAAGAGTAGCCTCATGCCGACGTCAAGTTTCTTTCCACCCTCTCTCCTTTCCCAAAATAATCCTTCCCTTATCAACTTTTCACAATGAAACAAACGATCACGGTCGTCGGTCCCCTATCCCAATTTATTTATCAACGTAATGACGTAAGGCCTCAGAAAAATGCACTTGGTGCAGAAAATGTGTATTATACCTTACAAGATCTAAGTTGGTTGGATTATTTGGGCGGGCGGCCGAATAAGGTAATTTTTTCACGATGAATAAGGGAGTCTGTTGTTAAGGGAAGGCTCAAAAGGACTGATTGAGAAAATCTGGTGTCCGCACCCTGTTATCCCCGTTATCTTTACGAGAGGCAGCGTGAGTACCACATTTCTTTAAACGTACCATTCGATGGACAGAGTACTGCACTAAAAGTTCTCCCCGTGTGGTATCTGACTGGGAATTGGGGGATTTACAAGGACTTTCCCAAATATTTCGGCCATAGCCGGGATTCAAACCATTGCCTACAAGATGAGACGCCATTACTCTAACCGCCGCACCAACGCGATCTCCTGCAAGAGTTTTGGGTCTTATCCAATGGAGGTATTACGGGTTAAAAACTTTGCGTGGACTCCCTCAAAGAGTGGAGAGATAGTTGAGATGGGCACGTGGTCGCGTCCATGGGGAGGCGAGTGAGAAGACAGACTTCAGGGAAGGAGATGGCTTTTAAGGGGCAAACACGCCCACACAACCTCCTTCTCTCAGGGTTTAAGTTACCTGCAGCGGCAGCTCAGGAGTAAACCATCAGCGAAAGCGATCGTCTTCAGCGTGGAGGAGGGCATCGAGAGAAGGCAGAAATGGAGGGAGATGTGTTTCCACAGAGGCTTTACTTTACTTTATCCCACGGGACGCAGTGGGCGGAGAAAAAGGGGGCTGGGAGGTGGATGGGAGAGGGGATACGGCGTAGTTTGGTAAAGTATCGTTTGAAAAAGGATGTAATGGAAACATCAACAGCTAGCATGGTGAGATGTAGTGTATTTCGTAACTAGGGAGGGAAGTGGGACTATTTGCTGCCCGCGTGATATTGCCATCCTTGCCTTCGGCTCGGGTGACTTAAGGTAGTGCGAAATATCATTTTGACTAGAAAACAATGAATTTAGTCCCATTTTAAAGAAAAATATCTCACACTTCCATTGACACAAAAAACTCAACCCCTTACCACATTACTTTCGGAGATATTTGCCAAAAATACCAACGCTTTTACGTGGGAAATGGTACGTGTTTGTACTCCAGAGAGACCTTATTTAACATATGACGCATTTCTAACACTTAGATCTCGTAAAAAAAAGCAAAAGTGTGTAGTTTAAAACGTACCGCGTGAAAAAAATGAGTCAAGTTAAAGACTAACTTAGATATTTTCATTTGATTACTTAAAATTTCTGTACCTATCTACTATCTCTATCTACTATCTACTATAAAAACTATATCAATGCACCATTAATAATGCAATATTTAATTCATGTGTCTCACAGCTGGTGAAATTAAAACGTATAATTCGAATATGGTCTCCATTATGATTAGGTAACTATCTCTCTCACACTACCTTAAACGCGAGTGGATAGTTTCTCCTTCTTGAAATAAGAAGGAAGTTAAATACGCGGCTTCCAAAACCTAATCTCACATTGTTTGAGAGATACTTTGTGTATATGGGCCCAAAAGTTTTTTACGCCCCACCTGAATGCATTTAAAGTTTGAAAAACAGGAAGAAATTTTTGAAGTTAACAGAGTAAAGGATATTAACACAAAGCAATATTGGTGTTTTGTACTAGAACTGCAACATGTATGCATAAATATGTACATAAACACACATGTACCCAGTGTCGTAACTTGAAGTAATTAGTCTTTTATTGATGTTGAAAGTTGAATTATTATACTTGTCTCTGCTTCCCTTGTTAAAAATTGGGCTAGAATGAAAACTTCTTGTTATTATTATCTACTATATTTATCTATATTACTATCTATTTTGTTTAATGTATATGCTATTATAAATTTTTGTTAAATGCCAGGAATAAATTTCATTTATGGAAGGCAGTTTCCACGCAGGTCTGCGATCTTTGAGGCTGCCTCAAGCTCATTAAAATGCGCACACAATACTGTACTGAAACTTTATTAAATAATTAGAGTATTTAATAATTCTCATTATTCTTGTTCTTTCCCGTGTCACGCACACCATTTTTTTCCTCATCAGAATGGAGATTTCACTATAAAAGTTCTTCATCTATAACTGTAATGTATCATTATAAACTCTAGGAATACTTCACATATGGCTTACACAAAATAGAGCAATGGATTTGACAGATAGAGGATATCTTTTTTCGATTATTGTTATTTTTTATTTTTGTCCTAAATTGTCCAATTATGACTTTTAAAAAATATCATAGCGCCAATTGTATCGACTAGTGAAGTATATGGACGGGACGCTAGTTATGCTGGCCAGTCCGCCATGTTCGTTGACCATCATTTTTCTATAGCGCTTGCGGGATAACGCACAATTTTTGCATTTTTTCCGTTTTCCATCGATAAATTACTGGAACTCAGCATGCACTATTTTATTCAATTTGGATACTCCTTAAATATTTTGTTTCTTTGTTTAAATTAAAAATAATCCGAATTCCCGCTTAAAACTAGGTTAAAATTGAGTAGAATCCGTAGCACTGAATAACCATGTATCTTTGATGAGTTACTTGCCACATGTTACGGCGAGATAGTTCCCTAGTCATCATGGAGACCGTAATCGAATTATTTGTTTTAATTTTAGCGGCTGTAGGAAGCATGAATTAAATACTACATTATAAATAGTGCATTATACTTGCATATGACTGAAATTCTGGGATATGAAATAAAAATATACACATAAGTCTTTGATTTGACTCATTTTTTTCAAGCGGTACATTCAAAACTCCGTCACAACGAAAGGTTTTTTTGCGGTTTCGAAGGAAATAATGCGGTGACAACATGATTTATTTTAAAAAAATAGTCGATAAAACATGAACTACTCTGTACTAATTTCTTGACGACATCTAGGTATTATAAACGCCTCATTTTTTGGATTAGGTCTCTCTGGAGACCGTAACCTACCATTTCTCATATGAGAGGGCTGGTATTATTCGTAAAAAAATCTCGGAAAGTAGTTCAGTAAGAGGCTGATATTTTGATATTTTTGGAAGAGTAAGATATTTCTCATTAAAATGAGACCCAATTCATTGATTTCTACGTGAAATGATATTTCGCTCTAACTAGCTTAATTTCAAACAGATGTTAGATATAATTGCTTTACATTCGCCAATTCGTCCATTCCCGTACTATCCATACGAAAGTAAGGAGAGAGCTGGATTAAACAATATAGTTATTATTTCGGTTTTTAGCCACAATTCAATGACGAAGTGCCCTCTCCATACACCTGAATGGTATTGACAAACTGATTTCTCAGAATACTCTGAAATATTTTGATCTTCCAAACCGAAATCTCGGAATCCGCCATTCTTCATCGCCATCTCTGGAATCTTCCAGCAAACTCCTGTTTGGATCAAGTTCAACTAATAAATATTTCTAATTTGACGTTTCGATTCATCTATTTCAATACGGCAAGACTTTCAGCGGAGTAAATGAATCGTTGCTAGGATAACCATACCCGATGACACGTGAATACTACAGAGCCACTTTACTCACGCAAAACAGGGCAGGAAAACGAACTTTCCGTTCGGGCGTGGCCAAATATTTTTCTCCCGGCGACACTTTTGACGCAAGTACGACTATCATAAGGTTCCACTACTAATGTGTAGTGGTCTTGTTTGATTGAGCATTCGGTTGGGAACTATAGATGTCGCCGTGAATGCGCATAGAACGAGTGGGAGCCCGCGGCGGCCGACAGTCCTTATGATCGTGGACGAAAAGCATGCTAGCTCCATGAATATGACGCCAGGCTAAATATTATCGTCTTCATCAGTACACTTAAGCCAGAAGTTGACGATGTAGAAAATTGTTTTAGGTGTTGAACCAAAATTAAATAAAAATGACATTACAAGCGCATTTTGAATACTCGTAGAAAATCCCCGAAATACTGAGAGTCATCGAATAAGGTGTGTGATCAGCTGTCGGTTAGTGTCACTTATCCCGTGAAGGAACAGGTGAGAGGACTTTAGGAACGTCGAATACAAGGTCCTCATACCCCGACGACTTTGGTCGGAAATTCACGCGCGGATCGTCCCTTACGGTAGTTTGAGAAAGATATTTCCCCAGTCATAATGGAGACCGTATTCAAATTTTGCGTTTCAATTTCAGCAGCTGTAGGAAGCTGGAAGTAAACATTGCAATATTAATGGAGTAGTAATATACTTTTATGCGACTAAAAGTCTCTGTAGATAAACTGAAGTACCAAAATAAGTTTTCAACTTGACTCATCTTCTCACCCAGTACGTTTAAAACTCCATCATGACGGAAGGTTTTATTCGTGATTCTGAAAAATAATACTGAGGTGACCATAGGATTCACTTTTTTTAAATATACTTGAGAAAGCATTGAAACTACATACTGTTAATTTTATGACGAAGTCTAGATGTTAGAAGTTCCTCATTTTGAAAATGATATCTCTTTATAGGGAATACTCGCACCATTTCCCATGTAAAATAGCTGGTATTTGCCGGAAAATATCTAGAAAAGTAGTCCAGTTGATATTTTGGCATCTCCAAAGAGAAAATTTTCTTTAATATTAGATAAATTTCGTTGACTTCTTGGTAAAATTATATCTCGCTCTAACTGCCATAACTGACGGCAATGTGTAAGTGAATATTTCGACGGTACCGATAAATATCATCTTCCAATTCAGATGCATTCACTGAAAAATCACAACTAAGAATTCGACACAGCTACACCTGAATTTTTCCCTGCTGTTTTCACACGCATTTTCATTTGGCCTTCAAAAAGATAATGTAGCCGTCAGCTAATGATGTGATTTAGCTCATAGTTATTATCTAATCATATTTGTCGTTGAAGTGCGTTAAGTATCACTAATGTAAAATATTAAAAATCCTAAAAAAATGTCAAGAATGTCTCAGACAGAAATTTTCGCATACTGTATTTTTTTTATTAAACTCGTTTATAACAAGGAATAAAATAATAATAAATTCCAATATTTTACAGAAAATTGTCCATATTAATCAGGCCAGTCTTCAACAGATTTTACAGTTTGACGGAAATCCTGAGGCCAAATGGTTAAAAAAGAGTCCCGTTTAAGAATGCTCATCAATTTCTTGATTTTCGCTTGCTCTATTTAGCCACTGACAATCGCTCAAGATATTCTCTCCTGAAATACTTTAACCAGGTAAAAATATTTCACCACAAAAAATGATGCTAGCATGTTATTCTGCCTCCTAAACTATGGTTGGAGTCTAAGTAAAGAGCGTGAATAATTATAGCGTCATTCTACACGGACGGCTTTCTTTAGCTTCTCATCCTTAGTTTGAAGTAGGGTTAAGGGGAGGGAAGGGTGGCTAAACGGGAGTGTAAGTGGAGCGGCCCCAAAATGGGACCTTGAGGGATCCGGGCGCGGTTGTTATTGGAGCGCATAGTTGACTCACAGCCACTCATTCTGACCTTCCCTCACGCCCAGGGTGGTTAAAAGAGGGGGATGGCGTCTCAGCTCTCCACCCTCTCCAAGTTAAATCTCTTCACCTTCACCACTACCGCGAAAAACACTTACAGAGGCCATATGCGACAAGTTGCGGTCGTTTTTTCGCACAAATAACCCATGTTCTTATTAAGTTCAGCCCTGGACAGTTGACTTTAAGCAGTGGCATACAGTGAGAAAAAAATTCTTTAGAGTAAAGATACTTCAGAATTAATGTTCAAGGTGATCATTACTCACATATATTAAAACCTCCTTGAATCTAGGAAGGACGGAAATAATTGCCACCCTTAAAATTCTTCTGGGAAGTAAATTTACCCGAAGATTTCCTTATAATCGAAGTAAAAATCTTCTTATTACCCGCACATCATTGTTCAATCTCACCGAACGATTTTCAAAACTTTCCTTCTGCACCAATTTCGTTCATAATCCATTAAAATTCAGCCCGCCCTATTTAAACCAATATTAAAATAAATTTCAATGAGCAGGTTTTTAACCACACCAAGTCAGGAAGGTTTTTATCAACGCCAAGGTTTCTAACAGTCACCGACCCTTTTCGCCCGCTTTCAACTTTTCATCCAAAGGAACGTGCTCAGAAAATGGTGGATGCGATCAACAATTATTCCTTAAATCATCAGGTGGAGCAATCAAGTTGATCGGATTTTGATGGAGGAAAACGAAAACTGAGGTTATTTTAAGCATGTGTGAAGGATAAAGAGAAACCTTATAATACTTAAAATTCTGAATTAATTAATTCGTTAATGGCTAAAATTTTAGCTGTATGCTACTTCGAGGTCGAGCGCGAGTCACGTGGTACGGAGCCGAGCGCTTGACCGTTTTGGAATGCACGAGCTCCGTAGGACACCTCTGGCGACGGACCTGTCTGCGACTTCGATCATCACTTGCTGCTCGAGAGGTGCATAGCCGTCGACTGACCCTTCGAGTCCAACCAATATGGCGGACGCTGTACTTCATTTGCTGTCACTTGATTTTTTTCATCCACTTCCAATAAGTGCACCGACACGAGATTCACGTCACATATGCTGCAAACGCTGCGAATTTGTGCGATATCTTTATTTCACCAAAAAAATTATTCTAAGAGAATTAGGAAGCCGTCTAACTAATGATGTGCGCTTATTTCTTCTCCGCCATTTTACCATTTCGCCCTCTGTTCCGTAAAATGAGCAGAGATCAAGCAGCGGTATCGTTACACCACTGCAAGTACATAATCTCTGTCCACCACTGTAACTCCAAAAAAGAATTGAAAGATGCTCGGATGGTGGAGGACGGCTATTTACAACTCCTCTATCGGTAAGTTGAAAACTTCTTCCCGCCAAAATACCTTGCTTACCATCCGGGGTCATTACCGTCCCTTTTTCCCCATTCCGATCGTCCTCCTATTTCCTACCCCGGGCTCTACACTAATCTCTTGCACACGTCTTGTTTTGTTTAAGCATTGACTGTTGAGCAGGAGTGCATCCCGCACTTCATTTTTTGTTCTAGTTGACAGTGTTTGAACTCAGCGGGGGTTTCGGACACGAAGGGTACGCATTTTCGACTTTGCCATACATTCATCTCCTCACTCAACGGCTTAAGTCGCAATCGAGGGTATTGAACTCAAGTATAGTTTTCCACTCGACTCGAGTTACCCTTCGGTTTCAAGCATAACCCCACAGGCGCTGGCATTAGCCTATTAATTATTCAAATGCGCACATGGGTTAAGGGCTTAATATCTCGATCCACGGATGGAACCTACACTACAAGTTCCCTACGAGACAACCAAGAAATCGAGCTTCAGTAGAAAACTTTCTCCGCCCCCACCACCAGCTGAGACTGGAACCCAGGCCCTTGAGATGGAAAGCCAGTACTACAGCCACAACACCAACCCGACACTTGTGCATAAATCAATTTGGCATCTCTGTAGATACTGAAAGTAAATCAAATAACAAATTTACGATTCATCTACATATAATATGGCGTCAACTATGTAGTTTAGATTCACTGAGGCATCATCAGCATCTTCAACAAAAAGTGTACTTTCCATAAAATTAAAATAGAAAAATCAATTAAATTGCGATAATTTCAAATAAAATTATCTCGGTTTTGCAAATGGATTCCACTTAAGTTTAGGCGTATAACACCGCTCACACCTCTGTTTGCACTACTTGCCCTTTCTACCGATCCCTTTTTTTCACCACTGTGAGGGAGGATTGCAGAAAAGAGAGAATGGGAGCGAGACTGGAAAAGAGGCAAGAGGAGACGAAGGACGCGGAGGAGTAGGAGAGGAAGAAACGAAAGAGAGTTCGGGACGCCCCCACTCATTTCCTTCACCTTCACAATCTTGCCATTGACACTTTTCCATATCGATTCCCCCTCTCTTCCGCTAAAGAGTGCGGAGAAAGAAAGTGGAACGTGTGCCGGGAGGAGAGGGATGGAATTGGAGGGTTTGAAATAAAAGTATTATTCCTTTCCCTGTCCCTCTCTCACCTCCATTCTTTCTTCATACCTCTCCCTCTCTCTATCTCCGAGGAACACAAAAGACATCCTCGCCTACCCCTATTCAACTTTAATAAAAAAAAGATGCCTGCAAAAGCATTCATATATTTCTTTTATAAAAATTTTACTTTTCGTGGAAATGTGCTCACCAACCTTCCCCCCTCCCCGTCCCTCATCTGGCTCATTAAAGACAGGGGAAGAAGGGAAAAAGAGAAAAAGACTTACTCTACTTTTTCTGACTTTTTCTTACCATCCGGTCTGCTTCCACTTCCTCCCTCTCTTCCCCCTTTCATGCCCCTCTTAAAGTCCCTTTTCCATTTCACATCTTTTCCAACTCTCCGAAAATATTCTTTTGTATCTCGCATGGAGGAATACTGGGAGGAAGAAGAAAATCCTGTGAGTGAGGAAAAGGAGAAATGAGAAAGTGCGGAGCGGGGCAAGAAAGCATTCATCAGATGACGACATTTATGATATCTTATTTGAGTGTCTTATCGTTATTAATGTACATACACACACTTGTTATACATGTGTGTGTGTTTGTGTCTGTAATTATTTATTTTATTTGGCCATTGGAGAAAGCGCCCTCCCTACGACGCGTACAAAGAATTTTGGACGGGTAGGGCCAGGATTGGATAATGAGCCATATTTTAAAAAAAGCGAAAAGAAAAAAAGAGCGCACCGGGACGATGACGGAAGGAAGGAAATCTGACGGCTCGTTGCGCGCGCCATTCGTACGGTTATCGTTTTTTTTTACGCAAAACGTATTCTTGCCTTCGGGGCGACGATGGTGGCAAGTCTGCGAATCGTTTTGTGACTCCGCCCCCGCGTTTGGACTCTACGGGTCCCGTTGCCCTTCTCGGGCTCATTTTTTTCTCGACAAAGCCCTCCGTCTCTTACAGTTTGGCCTCATTCTACGTCTGTTATTATAATTACTACTACCTATTATTCGAGGAGCACACAAAAGATTACACAATTTTTCTACATAATCATTTCATCAAGTATAAAATATCCCTCGATGCGATGGCGAGGGAGGAGTTCGCTCCCAGGGGATTGGAATCTCCTGCTCGCGATATTCGCTTCCCTCTTTTCTACCGTATCAGTTGTACAATGCGTCCTAGGCAGTAGCGCAGTAAACAGAAATGCAGCCAGTTTGAAAAGACGTCCACTGCCGTTGGTTTAAAGAGAAGGGAATAAAAATCATCAAGATTTTTGCAGACACAGGTTAGTATCTCCTTAAACTATGTCTTTCTTCATCTACAAATTCCTCCCACCTCTTTTCGTCCAGTCCACAATGCCTACATTATCCTTTCTTCCATTCTTGCCCAATGTCCTTCCTTCTGTCGAGGTCTCCACCCTCCGTTCTCCCCTCTTAATCCATTTCAACCACCAACTCTACCTTCTCCTAATCTACGCAAGAGGTTTCCTCTCCACACACTTAGTGCTTTATCGTTCGTCTTCCTTTCTGTAGAGACGACGATTTGGATCGTCAAACACATGTAGCTCGAATCTACATGTGAGATACTTTGCACCTTGAGGGGATATTTGCATATAACTACGGAGTAAAAATGTTAGTTGCTCTCTGCGGGTCACATAAAAAATTAAGTGCGTGAGAATGAAATATGCTTCATTGGATCTAGAGGGATCTTGTATTGTATGAAGATCGTGCCTCAAACTGGGTGATCTACTCCACAAAACAAGACCCTGAGATCAAACGAATGAAACTATGAAAACTTATAGGGTATCGTGGAATCAACTCATCATTGACCTAATCAATAATGTTCGACGTCTTTGTAAACGTCGATGTCATTAAGGTTGGCATCAATTCTTTGAGCATAATTATATTGATGAATTTTTATACTGTTACAACATTTTAACCATGAAATATTTTATGCCTTCGCGGCGATTTATTTTGGTGAATTCTTTTCGTGCAACCCACCGGTTTAGGTTCTTCATTATGGCGTATGTTTGACGGACTTTCGTACCGACATCAGTACGGAAGATTATATACAGCCCAAATGATAATTGAATAGTCTCTTGTCTGAATCGGGCAGAATGAAAACATTATCCAGTTGGGAAGCTCTAGAAGAATTTTTTAGTACGGAAACTCCACTACCTGCGATAACTCCAAAAAATGCCCTTCATGGACGTTGCAGCACTAATAAAATTGTTAAAATACTGCTGAAACCAACAGTTTTCCTCCTTGTTTTTCTCCAGTTTATATCACTTAGTAGTTTCGTGAATTAAAGTAATAGCATGAGAAATACTAAGTTTTTTGCATTTAAATGCATGAGTCGGCTAATACTTCACCCAGAATTTAGGAAGTTAATATTTAGCCTATTGCAATTAAAATATCTGGCCAAAGTAGGCGAGTCTAGGCCTTCCTCTACCTCCAGCCTGTCTATCCTACCGCCACTCTTCCACTCAATGGATGTAGACCTGCAGATCTCTTTATTTCCAAAGAATTCCAACCACCTTTCCCAGGAGGAATTTCGGGCCGAGCTATCCTTTCTTTTTGGATTACGCATTTCCGAGCGCAGAATTTTAATTAAGGAGATAATCGACTCTCATATTTCGCCAAGTGAAAAGAATGGCCTCGGGTTTGAAGATGGCAGGTCTCTGGAGGGGTTCGGCTTTTTCTGTCCACCGGATACTTGAAGGAGTGAGTGTGCCAGCACGAATATGGGACTTAATTAATGATCAGGATGAAAAAATATCTACAGTATTGAAAAGGAATATATAACCGTCCATGAAGCACAGAAAGCGGATGGAGCACGGCATTATGCTGGATTTCGTGTGAATTACGTACTGGAATTCCTTAAAATTTCTATATACAATTATTATCAGCTCCGTTGTTTCAGGCGTGAGTTAGGGGAATTTTCTTCGAATCGTGAATGACTACATAACTTATAAATTCCATATGAGTTTATGCGGAAAATCTAACTTATATTTGCATTTACAAATTACTATAAAGCTATTTCTGAGATTTTTCCGATAGCTTCCTCAAAAATGTAATAGCTGATGGTTATTCAAAGTATAATTTCTTTAACTGCTCCATTCGATGAAGCAAAAATAATATTATTTACGTCATTTTCACTTCCACTGATAAAAATTTCAATGTAAATGATAGGTTTATATGTAATTGGATCGTTGATTTTGTAAGTCGATCATAACGACTTCTCAAAGGCGTAATTTTTTTAGTCGAAGCAGTGGCAACTCTAAAAGTTGACGTCATTTTAGAGAGAGGATTTGAAAAAAAAATTGAAAATCTGCAGCTGCTCCCACGCGTGGAGTAGACTTCAAAGCTTTGCAGGAGAAGTAGGGAGGAGATAAAGTTAAAGCTCGCTATAAAAGAATAATGAGGACTTTGATCCAAAGGTCGCAAAGAATATAAATTGCGTATAAATTCTTGCTAAAATACTCAAAGCACAAGAAGTGATATTTTATATGCTTCAGGCCATGTCAGTTTTATACAACTATAGCTATTTTACAAGGAAAATTAGCATATACGACGGATTCCGGACAAAAAGTATTTCACTGAATAAATAAATGATGAGCCAAACCTTGGCTACGGTAGAAAAAATATTTGGTAAGACCCCTCGCATTATGAATAACTAGCACAAAAATGTTTAATTACTCGTTACCACACTAATGACATGAAACAGACTGAGAGATGCTGGGGAGGGTAAAATGATATTAGAATGCCTCCACCTACGATAGGAAAATCACTCCGATTCGCATTATATTTCTTCTTCAATCTTCCACCAGCCTTACATTTTTCTTGCGACCACCGACGAAAAAACTTAAGCTCTAGAGTTCATCAAGTGCATAATCTAGCAGCTAACTCTGCTTCTAAGATAAATTAAGTATTTTTAGTATTAGCATGAGTTAATTAATTGGTTCTTGCATTCCATATTTGTAACAATGGTACAAAGGTAGAGGAGAAGGACATTAAACTTGGATACAAATAAATATCAGATAATTAATTTAAGGTAATAAAAATCCAGCAGTTTATCATAGAAGTCACAGTAATCAATGCTGAATACTGCGCTGGAACAGACTGAGTGTCCAGGAAAAGTGTTAGAAATATCCGAGACGAGGTTCTCGCAGCGAAATAAAACCACGGCGAGGCACAGTTAAAAACTAAAAATTAAGTCTTAAACTTACAAACTACATCTATGTTTGGCCGATAATGACATTAATTGGAGAACAATGTTAAAAAATCGCTGCTCGTGGATCAAATGGGGGAAAGAATGGACGAGGCGAAAATTTGTAGAAGGATGGAGCTCACATTTTTATTCTGCGATTGAGAGAAAGGCGCAATTCCCCAGAGAAAGATATGGAAGCATTGTGTATTGATTACACCTCGCACAATGGACGCGTCTACTCTCGCAACTTTGATCTCAATATTCGCTTGGGACCGACTTGGAAAGCGGCAAACGTCCAAAAAATAAAAAGAGAAGAACTCGGTGCGGAGAGCCTTTCGGTAGGATTGAGCAATCGTTTTTGAAGGTATAAAATGCCCCCCAGAAGACCCCTTATTACTTTCCTTTCATCTCCATTACAGCCTTCCATTCCCACCCATCTTTATATCCTCTCTCTCAAATGCGGTCTGCCCCCCTCCCATTTTGGCGGCAACCAGTGGCGTCTCCGGCCGGCCGTTTTCTTCATTCCCCGACTCCCACACCCCGAACCTTCTCCCCTACCTCCCCGAAAAAACCCTGCCCCATATACCTACACTATTACCTCCAAAAATAACCCATCCCGGCCACCCCAAACCACTCGAGACGTCTCAGATTATTCATCAAAATTTCATCGTGAGAGCAAACACCGAGTAAGCCTTCACTTTCTCCCTCTCTCCATCCTTGGGCCCCATGCCCTCTTCTCCCTCTCTGTGTCCCGTTCAAACGTTTCCCTAGCACTTCTTTGATTCTTTAGTTTGAACGAAATATTTCCCTAATCAAGGTAGTAAACTTGTTACAACATTCAAATTTTATTATATAACATAAAGTATTAAGAAGTATTGCGTAAATCTATTGTTGAAGATAGAGCTCTATTGAAATTTCAGAACTTTCATTTATTTCAAAGACAAAGAAATATTTGTTCTCGTTATACGCTGAAAATGCCTTAAACCACGAGTTTTTTTTGCGAATATTGAGATATAATATAGAGATGACAGTAATGAAGTTTTTTATTATTGAGTAATCACATGAGCCACGCACTAATACATTTCTAACACGATATGATCGCCATAACTTGACTATTTTTAGGTAAGATATCTTTAGACTGCATTGCTGAACTATGTTCCACAGGAAATGGTTTTTAACAAACATTCACATGAGTATTATCAGAGGTGGCTGGTAATTGAATACAAATGAACACTGAGCATTTTTTTCTTTATAAATATGCCAAATTATAGTGATATTTTACTCAAGCTACCAGGAAGATATATCGAATACAATATCACTGACATAACTTTATGACAGCACTCCGAAATGATTACCTAATAATACATTTGAGGCATCAATTTGTATAATTTGTTTCATGCTGCACGCTGAAGTTACCTGGACAACCAAATTGATGCTACTTTTTAAGTATTTACAGATAAATACCTCAGTTCTTAAATACTTTAAAAAAAATTTTACACATCGGATCATTTCAGAGGAAATCAGAGCGTCAGAACTTCCCCACTTTGTGAATAATATCTTATGAGATGAGCGCTTAGCCTTAATATATCCCATAAAAATATGGTTTCAATTTTTTTGCAATATCTCAAATATTAGCGCCACAAGATAATATGTTGTAATCTTAAGAGACATGACACGTTTTTCCAGTAATAATAAAACTTCTTTGCATTAAATACGCTAATGATAACTCGCTTATGCTCCATTAGAAGGACAACTAATATTGAGTCTACCTAGACCTTATTTTATGTGAAGATATTATTTTATACATCGGAAGATGAAAAGAGTGAGAAGAAATTTCCTCAATAAAGCCGCCAAGTCAATAATCAAAACTTAGCCAAGAAAATACTCAGAAAACATGACGCTATTATGTCGCATGCACTATTGAATGCTAGATAAAAACAACTCAATGTGATACCTTCACATGCAAAGTTAATAAATAATGTCCATTTCGATTTACTGCTTCAGTATAAGTAGAGGAATAAATGATTTTTTCTTCAAGTTTTGCCCGTGCATTGTTCTCGTTTGGGATATTTTAAGGTAAATTTTGAACTAAAAGTACAGTTAATCATTTTTCCATGCATTCATATACACCAAGGGATTAGGCACTGACTCCTGGATAGGAGAGATGAAGATAGAAAGTCTAGAAATATATTGTAAGCTGCTAATGCAAGCTAAATGTGGAGTGGATTTTGTCCGGCATTTTATTGTTAACTAGCTGACCTGTAGCTCTCAGAAACAGAATCCTGACGACACCAACAACCGAGGGAACAAAATTAAAATTTACTGATCAAATATTCACCACGTAACATTAATCTACATCCATGGCCAAGTTTGAGCCTCGTATCTGATTTTACATTAGATTTGCTAGAAACATGGCCATTTCTATTGAACATAATTTGAGCAAAATTATATAATTATTGTTTAAAGTACTCGCGATCAAAGACCAATAACTGAATTTTGTTAAGTGGCATGTCATCAAACAACCGCGAGACTTTCTTCCACCGCTTTTTTATTCTCTATAGCTCTAAAATCCACCTAATTCTGTTCCTTTGCAAAATATTTTCCCCCAATTCCCAACTCCTCCTCTTTGTCGCTCCCCTCTCATAACTCCCCCGTTACTCCGTGCTCAACCATATTTGGGCCTTTTATTATTGGGAATAAGTGGGACGAAGAGGTAGGAAGAGGAGAATGACAGAAAAAAATCAATACTGAAACAAAAGAAGGCGTGAAAAAACATAATAAAATGCGTAATCTCTCTCTGGAGTACATCCCCACGAAAGCCACTCTCAACAAGCGTTTTCGTCGCCTGTTGACATGAGCCTCTCATCAAGGGGAGTTGAAAATAAAATGAAAAATTAAAAAAAATAAATGTAAACAGCAGTGAGAAAAATGGGCAGCAAAAAATTAATAATTTCCGAGAGATGGGTCGTCCTCCTACCATCAATTAAATTAAGTGAACAGCAAACGGAAGCGGATCTCAATCCATCCAACGACTCACCTGTGGATATGAGGGATTCCCTCGCGAAATCACCCAGTTTATTACTTTTTTATTTTACATCGACTCGGCAACAACATACTCGTATCCGTTTCTAACGCGCAAATCAAAGTAATTGGCGTAGTGTCAGCTGAATCAATGGTTTCAACCAATTCTCTTACGCATATATTGCCAACGTTTCACTTTTAAATGAAAATCCTCACGTGGACTGGAAACGTCAACAAAAACCGTATCAACTTAAGATCAACGAAGATGTAAAACCATCAATCACAACTATACCACAAACAATTGGTAGAATGAAAATTGAACAATAATTTTCCAACTCCACTCTGTTTATTCATAATCCAGCATTTCCTCTAAATTTGAAGCCGTAAAATTGAATAATGTATGGAAATCATGTGTACAATAGCAGATAACCTAAAAAATAAGTACAAATAATATCACTAAGGCTTCTAAATATCAATTTTCACATCGCAACAACGTTCATTAACACAAATCATATGTAATAATAAGATTCTTGAATATTTGGCCATTATTATATTTAACTCACAGCCAACGTTTCGCCAAATATTTTGGCATCTTCTGGGTTAATTTAATTATTGGTTGTTTGAAGTAGCTATTTACTTTGTTACTGTTCAACATTAAGCTCAATGGTAGGTAAATTATCGTTTCGTCAACTTTTGTGCTAATATTTGTATACTACCTGACTGTATGTCTCCTTGTTTTGTGTTAAAAAGCCCTGAATACGCCAAAATATTTGACGAAACGTTGGCTTTGAGTTAAATACATTAATGATCGAATATTCAAGAATCTTATTATTATCTATATTTTATTGGTCGAGAGAGTTATAATTGTATACAAATTATAGCTAAAAATAAAAAGTACTTATCGCAAACGACAAAATAAATTTTCTTTTAATCAAAACCATACATGAATTAAATTATGGCAACCCTATCAAATAATCAAAATGATAAACACGGGACTCCCCAGTAACACCCTGCCCAAAGGTCTTCCATTAATGCGAGCGTGATTCTGTGGGCGCATCTCCCTCAAATGGGGTTAACCCACCCACGGTGAACCTCATCCATCAATTTTCCATTCGCCGATCGCCGTGACGTCCCTCTTTTGGTGACGTTACTCAGCCGCGTGAAAATGCAAAGTGAACCAAAGCAGCCGATTTGAGCCGATTAAGGGGGGACGTAAAAACGAATTTGGGAAAAAATTGAAAAGACGGGATTGTTTACGCTCTTCTCAGTTCCGTAGACGTGGTTACTCCAGGAAATTTACATGGGGGAAAGGAAATATTAATAATATGCTCTTTATTAAAAACACTTTCCGTAACACTCCACAGTTGATGCTTACAACGGGATAGGTATTACGCTATTCCTAGGCTATCAGGATTCCAGTCAATTATTCCCCGGAAGATAAAATCATACCATTAGCCTGCCACACTTGTGGCGAGATGGAAATATCTGAAAAAAGGACACTAAAATTGGTCGTTATTTGTCATAATTTTAGTGTCGGGTAAGGCCATGGTTAAGACTTAGCTGTTATCAATCCGAAAGTCCTAAGTACTGACTGAGCAGGTCTTCATTCACTTTCCAGCTAACCATAGTAGTAGTACAATTCAGAGTTAGCATCTTAGGCTATTTTGCACGACTTACATATGAGTAGTATGTTAATAAAAACTCAAGACTGCAAAATGATGCATTAATTCATAACAAAAAATTTCGCCCAAAAATTAAGGGTCGGCAGACATCCATCAAAATATCGGCTATTACTGATGCTAGTTCTCGAAGGATTCTCACCAGCAATTCGGAGGAATATAATTGACGGTGCAATTTTAGACATCTGGAAACTTTCACCGTTCAAAATATTTTAACCTTCGTAAATTTCTCATAACTTACTATTTTTCTTTCGTGTGAACTTAAATATCCTGGGAACACAGGATTGTAATTAATGAAGCTGTTTACTGAAGCATGTCTTTGGAACATGCTATTATACATTCACCAGAAGGGTAGGTGATTTACAGGCGGCACTGAGAATCATTGCAATATCAAACGAGTAGAGGCAAATACAGGGTAGCTATGGTGCGCACAAATTGTTTGCGAATAAGGCATGAAGTTTCCATTTGGTCTCCCGCATTAGGGACCACCGCAGATAAGAATTGACAAGAGCTAGCCGAATTCTCACCAGCAAACCATGTATTCCATTAATCTGATATCCTCTATGATTTGATTCACGTTTTCTACTCCCTGTCCTGCTAATCAAATTCTCCCTCTTCTGATTCTTCTTTTGTTTTTTTCTGGATACTATTACATTCAAAGTTGCGTTCCATACAACTCTCCTCCATCTCAATTTTTCCATCAAACAACAACCTTTTACTTCACCTTTTTCATTTCCATCGCTTGCAATGCAGTTTGCTTGTTAATTCCAGAGTATCACTTTCATTCTTAATTGTATTATTGCTGAGTAACACGGCTCGTCAACGTCAAAGGTCATTTTCTACCTCGTGTTGCCTTCAATTGTCAGAAAAAAAGCCACGGTTAAACCTATATTCAGATTAGATTAATTAAGGAGAAGAGGTATTGTAGTAGCCACAATTTGTAACTAGGCGCAGTTTATTTAAATATTACTTTTTTATCTGAAAATTATCATTAGAGAAGATTTTCACCATCCGATTGCTGATATGTAGTCGGCGGTGATTCCCTTTGTGTTAATTGCATGCCGCCATGAGATATCGCAAGTTTAGGGGTGAGTCGCAGCCATCACACAGAGGTAAGTTTGCACACCACCCGGTACTTTTTGCCTCTAAAGAGAACTTGTGCCAAGATATGGAAATTCTTCGGCGAGTCAATTGTCAACTCTTGTCTGAGGTGGTCCCCAATGCAGGATATGTCCCCAAATGGGAATGTCAAGCTTTGTGCGCAAACAATTTGTTCACACCATGGTTCAACTGTACTTGCTTACTCTCGCATAACATTGCAATGATTCTCAGTGCAGTCTGTAAGTCACCTGCCCTTCTGGTGTATGTATAAAAGCATGTTCCAAACATATGCTTCAGTTAGCTGCTTCATTAATTACAATTCTGTGTTCCAAGGTACATTTAAGTCAACACGAAAGTTATAAAAAAATATTTGAGACATTTACGAAGGTCTAAATATTTAGAACGGAACTTTTTCAGATGTCTTAAATCGCACCGTCAATTACAAAAGTCATTCCCAAGAGAAGGAGGTGAAGACTATTTCATTCCCTGTGCTTGCTGATAAGTTCTGTGGATATAATTCATACGTTGCGGAGGAGGAAAGCGCTCGGCTGAAAGAGAAATTTAGAACCCGGGGTTGACTTAGCCTACCCGAAAAGGCATCGCCTTTCGCCTACTGCTTAATTTCCCCGCGCGGTTTTCGGATGAAGTCATGAATGTTGGCGCCGCGGCTGATAAGGGGTTTCCGTGGGCCATTCATTCAGGGAAGGGCGAGGATTACAACGCTCCGCTGCTTAGGGGATGATAAACAATACCTAACCATTGCTGTGGAAGCAGGCTTTTTGCTTACTTAATAGATGATGAAGGCTATGCAAGACAAGATACAAGGCTACGTACGGGTTACTCAAGGCCTGGAACTTACTAGATTTAAAAAAGCTATATATGGTAATACACAAAAAATGCTTTTCCTCAGGATGAAGCTTTTCCTCAGATGAAGTTAACCTTGAGGAGAGATATAGTTAAAATATCGTCCTCAACTTAAAATTCCGTACTTGTCTGTACTATCGTTCTACTGTCTTATGCGTTTACTGTGCGAAGCGTATCATTGTGAATCGGGATGAGCATGTGCTTGCCCACTACCACTAGGCACTCAATCGCGTCACTTTTAGTTTCCGTCGATTAGAAATTTTTCAAAACGTTCAGTAGACGACTTACTGTGCTTCTTAGATTCAGAGTTTGATATCCTTCCCTCTTATTGTACGTACCCTCTCTTTGAAAAATCCATTTTTTTGATTCTGAAAATATGGAGAAATTTTCTTTACAATTTCCTAATCGTCACTAACCACCAATTAAACCTCTCAATATCATAGACATAAAGACTGGTTTGTTTCGTTTCTTCATCCTTTATAAGAATCTAAAACTGAACGCTTCCAAATGATGTCACTCGCAAAACCTTCTTGCGATTTTGAGTCAGATATAGTAATCTTTCGCAGCTGGCAGGCAAGAGGTGACTTTCACCCATATTTGGAAGCCGTTTTGTTTTATATGACGACGCCAATAACGCCGAGTAGGCCGCTTATTGTACTTTTCAATCCTCCTTCTTCTGTTAGGCACGTGACCCGTTTATACATCTCTAATTAACATACCTTTCTTTACGTACCCTAAGAGTACCTACCATTGTTTCCTTTCTTGGATTCATCGTATTTGTATTTTTGTTAATTAATCAGCAACGTCAAATAATGTCTTTTCAAATAGGTGCAAAGCCACTACAGTAAAACCAATCTTGATTTTCTAATCCTAAATAAATTTTTGTTACAGACTCTATGTAAATCCGTAAATATTAAAAACACGTAAATATTATCTTTTGTTAACATAAATGTCGTAGAAATTTTAGATTTCAGTTTACTAGCAATACCGATTTACATTGAAATATAACTATAAAACATATTGTTTTTCATATTGCTTCTTCTCCTCAGTTTTTTTGAGAATTTAAAAAATACCACATGGAACTCTGTGTATTTTCCCCTCATAAGAGCAAAGTCTTGAGGACAATAAATCCTTATATACTTGTAATAGGTACTTGAAAGGTTATTCATTAATTTTTGGCGCACATTTTTGTTGGAAGTCAGCATATCTTGGAAAGAAATTGTAAAAGATTTCCTCTAATAAAAAACATCCAATATTGGGATGAGAACAAGCTATGGTATGATTACAAGAAGAGTTGAAAAGAAGAGAAAAACCTTGAATACGTAGCCGTATCCAGAATAACACATACAACGCCCAGTGTGGGCGAGCATGTTTTTGCTGTCGACTTGTCCATGGACCAGCTTATTTCGAAACCTTCTCCGAAAACTCCCACGGTGAACAGCGCGAGCGAATTAAAAAAAAACAAAAACATCCCGGAGCCCTATCTCAAGAGATACACGCGCCGGCGGACTCGCTTTAAACGTGAGTCTCGCGCGCGCAAACCAACCTCCCGCGTGTATTAAAGCCATGAATCACCCGGAGGAGCAGGAAGGGAGGGGAGTGGGAGCATGGATATTAAAATCGCATGATCTCTCCCTCACTGAAAAAAGGAGGATCTTCAAAAAACTGCCACAAGAGAGAGAGAG
Organism: Ceriagrion tenellum; assembly: GCA_963169105.1. Taxonomy (NCBI): domain Eukaryota; kingdom Metazoa; phylum Arthropoda; class Insecta; order Odonata; family Coenagrionidae; genus Ceriagrion; species Ceriagrion tenellum. The sequence continues at coordinate 83,698,055 of OY720633.1, read as the reverse complement.
AGAGGGAGGGACGTTGGTTCGGTGGAGACGGTAGCAGCGTTAGGCGAGTACATTCAAGCGAGGCGTCTTCAAAATTCCGATAATGAACAGGAGAGGTCTTCCTCCACAACGCCCCCATTCTGCCCCTCCTTCCCCTGCCGGGCCTGCCTAGACCACCCGGGGGAATAATAAGGAGCAGCAGTTGAAGCGAAGGAAGTGGCGTCGGGGTGGAAGAAGCAAGCGGGCTGAGCCAATCTCGGGGGCACCGTATATCTCTCGGCCCCCGCCGCCCCCTCCTCCTCAATCCACCTCACCCTTCACCCTGGCCTACTTCCCGTTCCCCCGTCCAAACACCCCCTTTCCCCCCAGGGGTACCATACACACACACACGACCTCGCCCTAGCCCGCACAAACTCCCAAAACCCTTTCCCCCGTACCATGAGCCGACCGCGTTTCTCCACCGCCCATCTAGTGCAGATCCTTTAAACATATGATACAACGAAACTTGAAGGGAACTTATTTTTCTTCAGATAACCAGCGTGAACAGCTCACTTTTATACATCGGATACTTACAAAACCAGCTAGCGATGTGTAGTGGCCCTAGAAGGTAAAGGACAAAAGAAAATAAAATCAGCGACTATTTATACATTATAGATAGAAGCTTTAGGACAATTCAGCTATTTTGCACATTAGAACACTCTGCGCGTAAAAAAACTCAACGATCCACTCCTTTTATTACATCTAGTACAAAAAGAGAAACGTTGAATTTGTGACTCAATGAATGAACAGGATATTAAGCGCAGACTAAAGTATTAAAAGAGGATGGGAAATGAAAAAGATTTGAAAAGTTGAGTCCCTATACCCCAAAAACCACTTATTAGCTATTTTAAATTTACTGTCTGAGTTAAGCACAGACGAAATTAGCTTCATTTACGAATCCACGCGTTCTCTTATCGTTGTTACATCTGGTTCCCAATACGATTACCATTAACACATTAAAATTTTCCAAAGTCCTTGCTCTGAACGACCAGAAATCGGTGAAGGAGGGACTCAAGCCCGCGATCTTCATATTGATAATCACGGATTTCACCCCACCGTCGCCGCCTAGGTCGTGGGAGAATATGTATGTAATTATTTCCTCAATAAAATGTAACTGCACTGGGCGCGTTTACTCATACGTAACCGCCGCTGATCTTTGGTAGTTGCACAGTGGTAAGTAAAGATACAAGCAAAACATGAAGAAACGACGCGAGTAGACTAAGAAACCTGCCTACATACCTTGCTTTCTTACTCTCCTACTACCGTTACGCTGCTTCCCTGCTTCCATCGTCTATTTTAATTCGTACCCGTACCATCGCCAACATGTCCACCACGACATTTTTTAGGTATCTCTAAAAATTATCAATAAAAAATTCATTTTTTCAGTGGCACAGGAAACATTTCACTAAAACATGCCGGCTATATTTCTCATCGTCCGGACCGACTAAAATCGGCTTCTGTACATCATTTTCAGCCGCACTCAAAATAAAGTGGTTTGCCATGATGCAGCGAACCAGAAAACTTCGCTTTGAATATGACTACTTTATGATAGTTACAATTCTTTAGCACTCACCTCCTTCCGCATATGAGCAAGAATAAATTTCTTTAATGAGGAGAAAGAAATTTTGGAAAAGCTATTGCCTAGAGGATCACAGTCAAACATCCGAATGACTTCTCTGACAGACATGAAGAAAAGTGCACATGCATGATTTTTTTGAGCCAATCATTCCTGGAAAGAGCTAAGCATGGAATAAAATTAAATGCCGCACTTTCCAGTTTCGCGGACGTGATTGTTTTACCAGAAATGATTTTCCAAAATTTTAAGTGCATGGTCAAAGCTGAAGGTTACGTTTTTCATAGGTCTACAATAATTCAAGAGGAAGGCTATCAGCACAACACGGCAAAATGAAGTTTCGTATATGACCAAGTAACTAAGTCAATTATTAATATATAGTTAAGATATTAAATCAGCGAAGTACCATGAAAATTAAATATATATATATATATATATATATATATATATATATATATATATATATATATATATATATATATATATATATATATATATATATATATATATATATATATATGTCATTAAGTAAGTCTTATTTATTGTTTCAAAATGTTGTTGATGCTTCCTAAAACTGGGGCGAGTCCATGACTCCAGTGCGTTTTCGACGCCAGCTAATACGGTAACTGCCTCTTCCACCCTGAAGTGAGAACTTAACCCTCTGCATGGATTATTCTACGCAAGTTCTATCCTCGCCAAAGAAACCGAATTTAGGGATGAAAACTGTCTGGTTACTTTTCTCCACTTCCCCGTGTCTCTACGTATCGGAAAAAATAATCCCCGCGCCCAATACGTCACCTTACAACAAGTTTTTCGAGGCATGCATTCAATTTAAAACGAACGGGATGAATGACTATATCCCGTTAGTAGAATGGCGCTTATTTTTCGAACGGCTTGAGAATTCTCCATTTTCCTTTCATTTGACGAGAGATCCCTTCACGCCCCACCTTTACAGATCCTCCAGCGAAGACGGGAAAATTGGAAAACATTTTCCATCCGAAGAACCAGAGCAATCTTTTCCACATTCATAGCTGGATAAGGGGACCAAAGAAATGGATATTTTTTGTGTAACCGAAATACTGCTTTTCACACCGCTAACAGAGCCAAATGTTACGCTCAAGGCTTCATTCATACGCGAACAGCCTGGTGATATCACAATACGTCGCAAACCTTTGCATCATTGTATAAATTATACGAAAACTATCATAGCTTGGAGGAAAAAGGCGAAGAAAATTCGAAAGGGCTATTGAAAGCAGTAAAAAAGTATTGTACTTGAGCATCATTATGCGTCAAAGGAGATACGTCCGAAATATTCCTCCCACCATACCTTTGCAAAATTGGCAGCGAAAGATGTTGTTTTGTATAATTCATCCATACGTACTCAAATTTGGAAAGTCACGACGCTACAAATTCCTTGATGACAACAATAGTATGATATGAAGACTATTCAGTTGGTTTTTATGGCACAGAGGAGAAAAACTTGAAGCAAAAATTATTTGAAAGAGGTAATAAAAGGAATGGAATAATTTTGCACTTTAGCTCTGCCAGCTCCACAGAAAATATTCAATATCGTTATTTTATTCTACAGACACTCTTTTGCATCATATTGAATCACGTGACCTTGCCTTTTTGTGTTCTTTTCCCTTAGGATATGTTCTCACTTCGCCCTCTGGGCTTCATCACCTTTGCTCCATTGCTCCTTACCCAACGCATTGGTGGATTACTTTCATTCCTCTCAGAAAAAATCGACACCTCATTTCAACAGTTTAAGTTTTATGAAGCATTTAGGCCTCCTCTGCCATCCTAAACCACGATCTTCTTGCTTGGTTGGTTATTTGGAGAGAACTGAGGCCATTTGTGTCACTAACATCATTGTGTGTGTCATTTTTGCCAGTTGCAAGAACCATTAGTTATGGAAAAAATAGTTATGAGATACATTACGTTATAGATCTCATAAAAATATTGGGGTGGCAGGAACACATCTACTAGCAACAAAACATATTTACCAATAGTCAATATCTTCGATCTTATCTTCTACCGCCGCGTAAAATTTATGAAAGTTTAGCCTATGAATAATTGCTAATGCACATAATAATTAGTCAGTAAGAGTACATTAACTAGTCATTTGTCTCCAAACAGCTCGTTTATCAAGTAATTAAGTTTCCAAGCGTTTTATTGCGATTCAGCCATCTTGCCTACATATGAAACTCATAACTCCATGCCAGAAGTTACGAAACCAATAAAGTTATCAAATGTTTCTGCAACACTTATTGAATGGTTGCCATGGGTTATGGGTCCCATAACTTTATAGAATACATGTGTGTCGTTCCTGCAACTGGCCGTCAGGCAGGTGGGTCGATTGGTAAAGGAAAGAGTACTATGGGATCAGAGAAAATGTTTAGCAAAACACGGCGTCGGAACTAACTCGCTCTCAGCGAAATTTAGCATATGGGGCCACTGAAAAGTCTCCGCCACCGCCTTCAGCTGGGACCCGAACTCTGTCCATCGAGATGGGAAGTCTATACTCCAGTAAGCACATCTACCAAATCCAACAATCTCATTGCTGATTCAAAGTAAAGGGCTACTCGCTAGATTAAGAGAGAGGATGTCAGCCGTAACTTTATGGAACACTGCGTACTAAGGAAGTGAAGTACACACGTCACGTTGCTAATTCAACACAATTCATTTTGAACAATTACCACCAGATCTGCAAAATTTCTGGTATCATCAATTCTTCATCTGCAACTACATAATACGCTGTGAGCCGCCAAATAGGCATGTGACGGGGGTGTTAGGACACCAGCCGTGTAAAGATGTAAGGGATAAGGTTTTGGGAGGTGAAATGGTGAAGTGTACAATGGGAGTGTGTTCAGTGAAGCTCAATTTTTATTGCGGTCGCATTATGTACGTGGGAAGAACATTTTTGTACTTATCTGTTTGCAAATGTATCTCTCTTATTTGATCGCTTCTGTCAGTTCTAGATATGTATTGAGGCGTCATGATAATATCCTCTGTGTCGCTCTGAAACACTCTGTTCTGAATTTCTCAAGTAAATTTAGCCTAGCGTGTAGCCTCCGATTCTCTAGGGGCTCCCACCTTTATCCCTCTAAAAGTTGTGAGACACTACATGTTAGCTCATAGCTGGTTTTTAACGAATCGTGCAGCTTTTCTTTGTCTTTTATCAATTTTTTTGGTTAAATCATTATTATCAGGGTCCCAAATGCTCGCGGCGTATTCGAGGTGTGGCCTAACCAGAGCGAAGTAACATATCTCTTTTACTTTTTCATCCGAGGGCGATGTAGCATCTCTCTTTTACATTTCATACAATTACAGTGTGTTACATTTAGAACCTCAGTATGCTGTGGTTCTCTCTGTCTTTCAAGTATATCGTACAAGGCCGAGGTTTAAACTTTTACGTACTGTATCTAATGATGTCACAAACGATCCAACTGGTTGTACATGTTTAGATAATATCGGAATGAATTTACAACGCTACGAATTCGCTTAATTTCATCAGTTAAGATTGACTTACCTTATGTCAACATAATATTTTCTCAAAGAATCATCATTTAATGGTAGACTTTCCTTAATAGTAGATTTAACATGTTAAATTAACGATAGAGGGTTTAAAAGTCGAAGACAATTACCGGGAAAGAAAATGTTTATATTTAACTATGTTGTTATATTTTAGTATACGTCAAAAACTAATTATAAAATACTATAGTATTGAATACTAGCTATAATTTAGCAGACTAAAACTCGACAACATATTTTTCTATAATTTTCAATCGAATAATTTTATTTTCTAGACTATCAAACGAACCTCGACAAATATTTTTCAATGCTTTGATCAGAATTCTTCGAAAATATGACTAAATAATGCTGACACAGGCGTAGAGATCGAGGTTTTCTAGAGTGAGGTCAACATGTTACACTTAACTTCAATCCATTTCTTGAAACGTTGAAGAAAAAATCCCGCACCATTGCTTTATTACCACTTCAATCATCAATGTCATGAATTATTTCAGCATTCCACTTCAACCGATACCCCGCTATCGCAGACGCTGACTGCTCGACTCCCGCACATAATGCCACATAAGCGACGCAAGTCGACCGACCGTTCTTATGAAGGAATAGAATCAAAAGGGCTTTACTATTGCTTCTTACACAAGTAGAGCATTTATTTCGCGCAAAAACTAGTACATTCAGTTATGAAGTAAAGAGAGCCCTTGGGGCAAAGATATCCGATAGCTAACAGTGTCCGTGGGAATATTTCTCGGGTTCTCGAATGGATCTGGCTCTTCATACTGGTCGACGTTTCGATGCTCGACCCATCGTTATTAAGGGTGTAGATTCTTCGGAATTTGAATCAAAAGTTACAGATCAGCCTTGGACTTTATTAGTTCATTAAAATCTTAATTATAATATCAAGAAATATTACCTCCCAAGGTGAGATAGTGGAACATCTATCCAAGTGTTAAGATACAGCAAATACTTAAAAAATATTTGGACATAGTTTAGAAATCCTCAAGTTCGCAGCAATCACTATAATATGCTCAACAGCCCTGATATAGGGCATCGAATCGTCGGCAAGTATGGGAAGAGTCCTTATTTATCTAATCCATATATCGCCTGAGGTTGCGAAGTTTATTATAAGTAAGGAGTAGCTCTGTTTAGAACCCAAGAAGAATCCCTACATCATGTGGGCCGGGAAAGTACCAGATTATGCACAAAAGTGATCGAATTTAAAAAAGTTAATTCACGTTCGGCACCGATTATTTTTAGAGATAGAGAACACTTTTCTTCTACGAAAAATAAGTGCCACCATGGTGAGCACCGTTCCCAAACGCACATTTTCTGCAACCATCTTGTCCCCTTCTTCAGGTCCCCGGGCTATTTAAGCTCTGTGGATGGAGCTCCGTGCAAGAGGAGAAGAAGAGGAAGGGAGAGGGAACAGCAGACGCCACGGGAAGTGCTTAATGCCTCACCGACAGAGACGGCAGTCCTTGGCCACCAAGTTCTCCCCCGGGAGAGAAGTGAGTGAGAGAGAGAGCGTCGTGAATTCAGAGTGCCCTCATAATGAGCCAAATCGCAGACGCGGAGGAGGTTCAACATTCTGTTCGCAGCGGAAGGGCATCGGCTAAGGGTAAGCAATATGGATAAGTGGGCGGTAAAACTTTCCGTTCACGTTTGCCGACGGGGTTGGCGATGACGGCTGGCGCCATCATCAGCATTTCAGCCACTCGTAATTTATCGCACCCCCTCCACCCCTCTTCCTCCCTTTCCCACATTCACAGGAGGCACGTGAAATTTAACGGATGTGAGATAGTTTATTCGGTAGAGGTCAGGGTCAAGCTTTCAGCAGGCATAGATAACTATTCTCGACCAAATGTCCGTACCATGCCGTTTGGTGCAGAGCCAGGAGAACTGCAGAGGTGACATGGTAAAGTATCGCTGGTTTTAAGGCAGTGCTATGCCGGGTCTCAGATGATTTAGTCCAGCCAATAGGTGGGTTTGGTCCGAACATAGATAAATTTATACTCAGGATTGGTTTCAATCATGGCCATAGAAATAATTTCATATTTTTATTTTTTGAAAGGCCATTCAAAAACTAAGTGATCCCACAAAGTTTTATTTCATCTTCATCAGGCTTAGCTTGTGACATCAAAATCTGGGTGGACATTTGAACAAAAATCCTGTAAAATCTCTCCGGTTAAAGCGTCTAATTTTTAGCATGAATATTCTGCACCAATTTACATCTGAGATCATGTATTTCATACTTTTAGAGGTGGTAGAAAAATGTCATAGAAATTCATGTACTTATTTATAAATAAATGCACCAAGTGATAACTTACTAGAGAGTTAAATTATGTTTAACAGCGATAATAATTACAATGTAAAACAATATAAGTAACAGCGGATGCATCCACGATCCACGCCATACTTGTAAAATTTTAATGTCACGGGACCAATATTAAACAAATGGCTTCACAGAAAGGGTTACAATCAATTTAAGTTTATTAGATCAGCGACTAAATTCAACTATGCAAACGCTAAATGTGCCTGACAGTTTGTGTTGATTTAGCCAAATGAGGTAATCTCGACTAAATGCGTATCTATTCGATGGGTATTCGGCGCCCTTAGTGCCTTGGTTTTTCAATACGATGGTTTGCACTCAGCGACAGCAGTATTTTTAAGGGGCACAAAAAAGCTGGAATTTATTATTTTCTGGGGTCTTGCAAACAAATATTCAGCATAAGTGAGAGCAGCCGTGCTATTGCTTTATGAATGACGACCGAAACAAAGTCTATTAGTAGCTATTCTTATCTAGTAAAATTAAACGACACTGATTCAGATATTGTTAAATTATATATAGAAATAAACTTAGGCTGCTTAATGCAGAGACTAATTTTTGGTTAGGTTTGCGATGTTTACTTTTCAAACTTAGAAAGATCAAAGTCAAGATTTGTTAATTATTCCTACTAAGCTATTCACACTTATCTCACTTGCGAGAGGCACAAGAATCCTCTGATGCAAGTAAAGATATATGATGGAACTGATTCAATAGAAGTTAACGCAACGATAACGATATAAGTTCCAGCGTCATATACATGCTGGTCCCTTATTATAGAGAGATTGTTCGGCTTATTTCAGATTAATCCCAAAGAAAGTGTGAGAGCACAAAGAAAGATCAAAGGTGATACATTCTCCGTAAAATCCCGTATACGTTTATCAATTAAATGTCTCATCAATAGCTCAAAACGTGTGGGACAAAGTGATTCACACAAAAATGTTGAGCTTGCAAGAAAAAGAGTAAGATGGATGATGAAAAATAACAGCCACCTTACGCGACATTTTTTCTACAATTATGCCAGACCTATTTTCTAAATACATACTGAATAGCTTGATAATATATACGTTGATCAACAAAGAAAACGAAACGCTCCAACTTATTTGGCATTCAATAATCCAGGCGCTCAATAGAATAGTAATGGCAGTTAGATAAAATTTGATTATACATGGGTAATTCTGTATCTAGGAGCTCCGAAAGGATGAAATATAGAAAAAATTTACATTGCCAGCAAAAGTTGTATGCATGAGTAGGAGAAATTACTAAAAAATCTAGATCTACGAATAACTTCGTGTCCATGATAATATTTTCACCTGATAAGAGCCTCCCACTGTATAAAATATCAATACCAGTAAAATACTCTGAAAATAATACACATTAAGGAAGTAAAACTTTTTTCCACAAGCTCCATGAAGAGCTCTAGAATATTTTTTTAACTGTTTTAATTATTCCAATCTCTGACATCTTTCCCTTCACGACCATTATCCCTGTCTTCATTATTCATTCCCTTCCCCACTCCCGCTGATGTATATTATATTTCTCTCTCCATTTCCGCTCTTCCATTACCCTTGCACCATGTTTCTTCATTTCATTTCCTCTCCCTCGCCTCGAAGTTCGCAGACTCCTGACTTTGCTGTGTTTACTCATCCATGCCCTGTCCCGGCATTTTTACCCGCACCAACCGGGAGTGCCCATTTCGCAGAGATACCATTTATTTGAATTTTTTTTAATACTCCCCATTTCTCTCGCCTTGGGTGACCTTTGTTCCCCTAAGGAGAGAGGCGTGACGCCGAGGTGAGAGGGCCACATTACTGCTGGCTACCAACCAACCCCCGCAGACGGACTTCTTTCTCTAGAGATAATCTCCGCTGCTTTCAAAAATCTCAAAGCTGGCCCTCTATGCTCCATCATCATTGTATTCATTTCCATGCGTCAAGACACCAGGCACTCCCTTTTTTGGTTTTATGAATATTAAAAACAAGATAGTATAATCCTTATGTTATTTAGAAAGTTTTAAATGGCTATGTTACAAGCGGAAATTGTCAATTATTCATAAGATGGTAGTTTTTAATCAGGAAAAGGGCGCATATTATTCAGAACTGTGGTTTAATATCAATGATTCGATTTTTATTTCATAGAAATAGCTCAAGTTCATTCATTTCCTCTCCTATAAGAAAATGTATTTAAAAAACAGTGAAATTTTCAGACAAAAAATTGTAACAGTATTGGTAAATTTAACTGTCGCGACATGAGATAAATTATCTGCAGCAGATCAAGCGTATATTTGGGACCAAATACGGAGGGATTTGAAAACGCGATAAGTGTAGACGGAGCGTTTAGAGTGAGGGTTAGTATCACATGATTTTGAAAGAATCCTACTTCTCTCTCCAGAAAATGTTCATTAGATCCAAATTTGCGGAAATAAACAATATTTGAACGGAGGAAGCACAAACGTTAATTTGAAGTACAATAGAGTGAAGAAAAGTTTAAAGAGAAAGCCTACTCTCTAAGCGTTGCACTTTATTATTGAACTTCATAGACACATACCAAAGAAAATGGAGACAATCAAACATAAATATAAAATGTATATCAAGGTATCAAAGATGCCGGAACTTCTTCCGAAGTCGCTGCGTTGGTCAAAGTTTATCGACAAAAGTTTCTCCTCCGTTACAGGAGAAACTGTTGTAGATGAACTTTGGCCAATGCAACTGCTCCGGAAGAAGCTTCAGTATGTTTACAAGCCTCAGCGGAAGCCTCCAAGGTATCAATGAGATTATAAATACCAGAAAACTACAAATATTCTTATAAAAAGACAGAGCAGTCAAATCAGGGTGAATGACTAATCGTCAAAGCCATGGCTAAGGCAGTACATTTAATGATCAAAATTATAGTGGTCCGCTGAATTCTACCTCAGACTTGAATAAGATATACCTATTTTTCTAATGATAAATATTCACATTAAATGGCCAACTGCTTTAGATAACTTAGAAAGTTTACTTTCTAAGTTATTGACTTTTCTTTCAGAAAGTAAAGGAATTGGGCGGAATCCTTTACTGTTTTGAACATTGTGTAGTTTCTCAATAAATGGATGAAGGGCTTCTATAGCGGAGTTCTAGTCAGAGGTTAGAACAAACTTGCACTGAATTAGTTTCACTGTAATTTCAATCTCAAGCAAAAAATATACATTCATATTGCAACACACGAAACTAATTCGTAGTCACTGAATTGAACTGACTAGAATGAGGCGAGACAAGGTCGACAAAAGTTAAAACCTAACACAGACTTTGAAATGGCTAACTTCTCTCACAATGAAGCATATATTGCATTAAATAAGAAATTACAACATGCCCTCGGACGAAATACCATGGTACAAGTATGAACCGTTTTTGAACAAAGTCCATTTGATAAGAGCAGCAGTGAGGTCCCTTTTGGTGGCCAGGGAAATGCAGGGAGCTTTGTAATGAAGCCTACGCCGGCCACGGACCGAGAGAGCTCTTCGTCACCATGCAGGTCTGAACACGAAGGCAGGGGAAGTCACAGAGAGAGAAGGATGGAGAAGTGGGGAGAAGTGTGTTGCCCGTGGCGATTGGCTAATATATCCCAGTGTTGCTAGTTCACGATTCACTCCAAAATTATAGGGGGCTTTACTAGCTTTCAAGGTATAAAAATGATCCACTGAAACAACCAAGCGATTCGCGAGTCAAGAGATGAGGGAGTCAAATCCTAGCGATTTGAGACTTACGGCAGTTCGTGACTTAAAGGCTATGAGTAATTTCGAAGACTGAGAGTCACAAGAAGGCTATGCTGAAACTTTGGCACAATATGTTCCGAAAATCCAACTAATAAAACATTTCAATACAAGAAAGTGAACGTAGAGGATAAAAGGAGGAAAAAATTGCCTTGAAATCGTAACATTTCTCATCAAATTGTATCATATGGGGACTTTCCCGACGAACGGGTTGGATAAACGCCATTACTTACATCGTAGGAAATGCAGCCTGGCCCATTAACCTAAACTTGCTTAACATTTATAAACAACGGCAATCCATTTTCTATACTGTGAGCAAAAAATTCCCTTCGAATTGCAAATTTTTTCTTTAAAATTTGACCAAAATCCACGAAATAAGCTAATAATTATTCTGTAATAACTGAGGCCATTATAAGAAGGATTGAAATACATTACTTCATCATTAAAAAATTCAAAATGGTAAATTATCCTCTGAAATGTAATTCCAAAAACGCATTCAGTTCAATATGCCCATCAATTTTCATTCCTTAATTTACAAGAACAGTGTATTGAAGTTTAGACTAGCGTCGAGCGAGTCTATCTCATGGAGTTTTCATGTTTCGGATTTCCGAGATGGTTTTTGATCTAGAATGCCTCTCCACTATCCCCTGGACATTTTTCTCCGCAAAAACCCTGGCTTCAACCATCTCCCTGAGCTGCCACCCTATTTGTGGACCCCTCTACATTCGTCTCCTTTTCCCCTTCTAACCGCTCAACCAAGCTCTTATGAATTTTTTTGTCTCCCCCCCCCCTCCCAATGTTTTTCCATCCCCGTCCTTTCCCTTCCGGCGACCCTCGTCTGGATACTTTCTCACCACTCCCTCCCCCCCCTGCACCAAAAACCCCTCTCGTCATCTCAAAACTTTTACGTCTCCTCCCACGAGTCAAGGAAAACGTCTTCCCCGAAATTCTCTCCCGGCTGTGGCTGCCAAAGACGTCGACGCACTTCAACTCATCTCAAGCAAATACATTAATTCGCACACAGTAACGAAAGCATTTGCAGGTTGGATCTCTTTGAGATGGTTTGAGTGCGAATCGTGAGTCATTGAGTGCACCATTTAATTACTTTTCAAGGGAGTCGAAAAAAAGTTCAATGACCTGAAGCATCAACGGGAGAGGGATAAAGGTTTCTCTCCGAAAATGCCCTTTAAACAAATTCTCTCTAAAAATACAAGTGAGATAAAGGGAAGAACTCTGTAACAAACAAGTATATTGAATAAACTACAAATGAAACAAGTACCTATATTTCACCAGCCTATCAGTTACAAACAAAATAATGTAAGGGTTAGCCAACCTGTGTTCTGATGTCAAGAGCTCCACAATCAATCACCAATTTTAACAAAGTGCCAAAATGCCAGACAAACAGTTGAGCGATGTGCACTCCACGGCGATCACAAGTATAAAAAGAGCGAGCAGGCAGATATATCGTAGGAGGGGAGGTTTTTGGCAAGATTGAAGGTGGAGTGGGTGAGCTATGGAATAGAGGAGATTGGAATTGTAAGGGTGGAATTTGGCGAGGGGTTGTATGGAATACAGGCGATTGGTAGCCTTGAAGGGGAGGAAGGCATTGGAATGAATACATATATGCTTTGTATGATTCCAATTGGAGCTTTGGGAACGGTTTTTCGTCTCCAATCGCGGAAAGCAGGATTCTGCCTTCAATCCTGCATTTCTTCACTCAAGTATGTTTATTTACTCGTCGAAAATAACCGTACTCGTTGTAATATTAATTATACAAGAATTATATATACAAGTTTTCGTATCAATAAACACATTACTATAGCTTGGGTTATAGGCGAAGAGTACGAAATTTAGCAAATCTCCGGTAAATACGCGTTTATTATTCATTACGATACCTTGGTATTAATAATGTACCATTATAATCATATGAAACGTATGTTTCCGCGTTAAGGAGATACTCTGTACGTAATCAATCGAATTATTAGGAAATATACGTCAAATGGCCTAAGGTTACTATCTAAAATAGCATAAATTTCCCAAGATACCAAATCGGTATTATGCAATTTTTTTCGCTTTTATCCAAACATCTTACTTACCTAGTAAGACCACTAGTTCAAGTTTCACGCAAAACTGTACACAAACGAAAATCGCCCAACCATCTTCAAAAAGGTCTCGCCATGGGATCTACGCGAAGCAAATGTCATCTACTTCCACATCTACGCACTACGTTGCGAGCCGCCGCCCGCGGGGACGGCTGAGGTTCGGGGTGTTTGGCCACTGTGCATGTTTAGCCCAAGACAGCAAACCCACCAACGTCACTCCCCCCAATTGCTTCCACTTCCACCAAAGAGCACAGAATGCTGATCTGTGTCAGCGGCCGAAACTCCATGAAGCGAATATTATTATAATTTTATGCGCGACAGAGTGTAGGAATGGATCCTCTATCATTAAAGGTGGCATCGAGCCTCAAATTTAAATTAAATATATCAGGTAATTCATAGCAGCAAAGAATATGATAAAGAAAAAAATATATTTAGATGTTTCGTGAGGTTGTGATTAATATTTATACGAATATTTTGCTGATTTATGGGATATCTTGTAATTGTAACAAACTTGTCTGAGTCCCAGGTTCCTCACCCACTCATTATTGGTGGTCACAATCAACTTGAGTGCCATAAAATGTTTTTTTTTAAATAACTATTCGCCCGACAAGTACTCAACTTACTGGGGTCGGACTATCCTGGGATATATGCAAGTACACTTCGAATAATGGCCTATATGGCGTTACGAAATGGGCTCATTTCGCCGCCAATGCAAGGATAGATCACCTCTCTGTGCTCTGATCGTTCACCCCTTAAGCCCCCTTTTATTCACTATTCACGCCTTATCTCCTTCTCACGCCGTTTCCTGCAGATTCCTACATTTGTGCCGTTTCTCAAAGTTTCAAAAATGTACCAAAAGATGGCGGGACGGCCAAATACGGTTGAAAATTCATAAAAACATTATAGAAGTTTACATGGTTACTAACTAATCATGAATGTCTTTACCGAGTTAAAAATTTCAATTTGATTTGACGCCAGGGATCAAAAGGGGAGGGATTATGGAAAAGGTACTGTGAAAGGAAAATGGAGAAAGTTGAAATATGTGTCAACTAATAATATGTTATGTATAAATTATAAAATCATAAATTTAAAGTCGATGAGTTATCTAACCCTTAAAGATGCAAAACTTTTTGCACAGCAATAGACTAGGAACCTAGAAATGCATTTACAATACATTTGGCCTCAATTTTCAGAAAATCTCATATTTCTAAATACACCTACATCTTACCGGATTACTTTCCAAGATTTTAAGACGAAAAATGTATGCCAATATACTTGGGAAGTAGTGCGAGTCTGCACTCCAGGATAGTGATGCCACATCGACTGAAACGGTGGATTTTTTCGATGCTTAAAAAAGTATTCACACTCAATTTTCATCGGATAATTTTACTACTCGAATTTTTCGATGGCTAAGCAAAAAAACATCGAGTAGTTTGATATACGATATCGATGTGGCATCCCTGCCTTATTTAAAAAATACGGAATTTCTAACAGCTGAATCTCGTCAAAAAATTATGTTTGCAGATTTTTGTTCTTAAAAATTTACAATAGCATAGTTACTGCGGTAATTTTTTCAGGATCGTAATAAAACGTTCGTAATGTAGTTTTAAACGTACCTCATGCAGAATGTGAATCAAGTTAAAGACTTCTATTTAATTGATTAGAATTTCAGTCATTTTAAGGTATATTATTGCACCGTTATCAATGCAATATTTCATTCAAGCTTCTTACAGCAGCTGAAATCAAAACATAAAATTCAAATATGATCTTCATTATGACTCGGATATATTCCATCTCTCTCAAACTAACTTTATATTCACCCTTTTGCACCCCGAGTTCCTCAAATTTCCCATTTTGAGAGTATCCTTCCAATTCATCCATGACTATAACTCCTATTTTCTCTTACTCCATTAATTCTTCTCGCTTACCCATATTTCATTCCTTTAAGTCTCGCCCATTCACTCGAAAAACCTACAAAGCAAACTTTCTCCAAATTTTCCCTGAGCCGGAGCATCCAAACCACATATTTCCAAAACCCACTCATTTTTCAACGCATTTTTTCCCGTTTTTACCTCAGGCGATTCTCTGGAGTCCCATCCATGACGTTTATGATCTTCATTCCCAAATTTAGCTTCTGCAAAATAACAAGAAACGAACAGCACAAACAAATCTTTATCATTTATAAATAGAAAATTATATTTATTTAAAGTCATGATGTTGATGTTTCCTAGTAACATAGGAACGCATTGATAACTACGTTTTGCTAAGATACTTAAAGAAATCCTGTTTTCTCTTCTGTGCAAAGCAAATAGCTTTACATAAAGAAAGGAATCGCAGAGGAAGGTTGTCGTTGATTCATCCATTATCGTTGTGTGAGGAATTGTGAGTAAATATTCGGTCAGAGCTTCCTATTAAGACACGTTTTCTTTCTTTTATGGATGGATCAATTTTAAACTTAGGCCAGCAAAGAATACAAAATTTATAAACCTTCCCTATTATTAGAGTGCACTATCACCTGAGAAGGCCTCAAACCAATAAAGGTGTGATACCGGAGAGTGCACTATACTACAGCACGGACTTCGTCCGAGCGTGGGAATGATAAGCAAAGATATTTCGTTATAAGCGTTCAACCAAACAAGGCCAAAGTCAGCGCTGGTCTTTCCTCCTCCGTTATATTCGAACTTCCTCTCCTATCCATTCATCTCTTCTCTGGGTCCGATGGCGCGGATTATGGTGGTACAACATCACCTGCCAACATGCCGAAGACTGTTTGGCTACTGCTCTCTACTTCACTCTCCTCTCAGCCGATCGTTTGATTTCTACGCAAGCGCAAGCCTTCATTTTTGAATTTCTCACAATTTTCCATCCTTGTTCTTCCTCAGTAATGATTATTCATTTTTCCTATAAGTACTGTTTTCACGGGTCTATCGCCACGCAAAATGTGTCCAATAAGTTTGCATCCTCCATTTTGCATGAGTTATTATTGAACTACAATTTTCTCCAACTCTTCGAGGGACTTTTCACCGGCGATAATCTCCGTTATTTCTACCTTCATCATTCTTAGATAACATCAGATTTTATCAATTCCATTCGTTTTTGCTCTGCAGCTGACATTTTCTGAGTTTCTGCCATACGAGAGCATATGGAACTTCCTCTTTACTCCCGAGGTAGTTAATGTTGTACAGAGATATGTGTTGTAATGTTATCAGACTCTGTTTCTGTAAAGAAGCCTAGTTGGCATGCAATACTCTACAAACGACATCATTCTAGGTTTTCCCTATTTGATCTTGCCACTTGCTGATAGCAAAATTCCTTCTTATGTTATTGTATTGTTACATGAGTCAATTTTTTTTGTTCATCTCTGATATTACTGACGTTACCCGGTATTTATTTACTTAGATCTTAATATATCCGTTATCAGGTTATATTACTTAACAGTATTTCCATGCAGCTCATCATTTTAATCAGATTTCCTTTCTTCTCTGGAAGAGGTACTATGGTTCATACAGAACAGACTTCAAAGACGTTGATGCCAATGAAGTGAAAATTTTTCTAAGATTTCATGATGATTTTTTTTCCCACCTCATGAATATTTTTACTCCAACATTCTTTCAGGCGGGTTTCTTTTATGTACTCTTGAAAGTTTTGAACTCATAACTATGATGTTTCACATCGCATATCGTCACGGTCGCAGCACTATTCCATGAGCATTGAGCTAGCGTTCCTTCGCCTTTTTCTACGCGCTCCCTCCGAAAAACTCCTCTGTTGAAGCATGTCCCTTCCTTCAAATTGAACTTTCCTCGACATTATTCCATAACTCTTTTTTATATCACACATTTCCCCGATTCGTCTTGTTTTCAGGGACGCGGTCGAATTTCTCCCCATTCCGGACAATGGGAGTTGAATTATCTGGCGTGGGAGATGTTTCGGGCGGAAACTTCTTCGCGAAAAGGTTTTTATAAGCTGTCATTAATGGCAGTTTCCTCTTTTCTCCCTACTCTTCCGTTCCCTCAAGAGTTTGGTTCGTTCGGCATGAGGGTGGAGACAACTTTTGTGGTGCGGCAACGAGAAAATGAGGGAAACTTTCTCCGACGCGCGATAAATTCTTTGTATTTCCCGGGTTGTATATAGTAAGGGGGAGGGGGAAGGTTACTACCGTAAAGATGGAGAACTTTGGACCATGAAAAAAACAGATGGAACAAAAAGGCTCGGAAAATGGATAAGGAGGAGACGCGAATGCTATGAGAATTGGATGGATGAAAGAAATCGTGTCCAGGAGAAGATTTCTACTAACACCTAGCGTCGAGACGCCCAGGAGTGACCTTTCACCATGATAACTCCGGGCTCAGGGATTTCAGCGTGGATAAAAGTATTGAATGAGGAGGTCGGTTTTTAGAGGGAGGTGAGGAGGTCATCAAGATTAGAAAGAGGAGGAAAGAAAGGTCGAGGCAGAGGTTCGCGTTTGGAAAAACCGACCGTTTCGCGTTTGGTACCGATTGAGGTCAGGGATAAAGTGAGACGGGTGTGCGATTCAGAAGTGGAACGAAGTTCACAAATTGGTGGTCAGTTCTCGGAGCATCCTGATATATCTCGCATACGAAAGTTGCAGATTATCACAAGGTTTTGTTGAAGTATCGTATGCTATATCGTAGGCTTTCGAGAATTCATCCCCTGACGAGTCTGTTTCTGGTGGCACGAACATTATCCCAAATGAGGAAATCACATACGTTTTTTCTGCTATTAATAGAACCTATTAGGTTAAAACTTCCATTCTTGACAGAGAAATCTTGACTTTTGAATGGATTATACCACCAGTAACAACCAGTGGCATATTTCACTGCGGGAATGTAAGAGAATATTTCAAGAAATCACCAGCAAGACACATTGTAGAAGGAGCGAGAATAATTAAAAAAATGGTCAGTCATAACCCATGAATATATAGTTTAATGCTTATAATTCTTTGAGTTCTCTTGTCAAATTAATTTTTAAACTCAAAGTTTAAAACCCAACCATTGCACTTATTATTGATACAAATCATCAAGCTGGAGTTCCCCGAAAATTAAAATAAGTGTTACAATGTCAATTGTCGTCCATATTCTACAATAAAATACCCCATTTTCCTTGCACAAGCCACATGAAGTGGCCGACATGTGGCAGATATTAGAGGCAGACGGAAAATCATCAAGGAGAGAAATGAAAATGAAATTAGATGAACTTTTTCAAGTTTGTAGCCGTTATTTTCTTTAAACATGAATTTTTCTTTGTTTTACAGCAATATTTAATTTAGTACATAATTGATAAATTTTAATCTGAAAACTTCAGATTCTAAGCGACACGATCAGTTCTCTTAAATAACTAACTCTAAAATATGAAGATGGTGAATGAACCTGTTAACCAGTTTTGACAAAATACATTTCATAATGCCGATTGAACCTCCGCGCTCGAGGAAATCGGTATTGACGAGTTCTATTTACCTTTAATTTCGGGGAAACTTTAAACGTCGAGACACATACAGGTATTACACCACACAAATTTAAATCATGTAGAGAGAAAAATGGAGCTCCGTTTATTTCCCGTTGACATAAGAGCTATAGCTGGGGACAATTCGGGACATCCGAACCGGAATAAATGGATGTCTCAGCAGATGACAACGAAAGAAACGTGTTGAGGAGATGAGCGGGGGGGATAGAATCTTGAGAAGATACCTATTCCCTTCCTCTTCCTGTCATTTAAGCGTCTTTACTCGATGAATCTTCTTCAGATTATACATCTGTTTCCAAATTTCCATGGAAATCTTCGCGTCGTTTGTGTATGTACGTGCTCCAAACGCTCCCATCCTCCGCCAAAATGATTATGGAGGTTCCATTGTGCGGGTCAAAGCAAATACGCAATTCCACCTATGCCCTTATATTAAGAAAAAAACATTCTACAGACGAGTCCTCTCCTTTGCTAATAGTGTTATTGCAAAGATGAAATTTACAACAAATAAAATGCTAGTTTCCCCAATGATCACCTCATTCATGTACTAAAAACTATGTGATTTCAAAATTCAATTTCCGAAGGAATAGCTGGGAGAGGTGTGATTAAGTTGTGTATACCAAACAAAGACAAAGTACTAAAAGTTAAGTTGCCGTTGTATGTAACAAATGACATAAAATTCATTTTACGGCAAACCACGTTGAACGGAATTGAAAAAGCCAAGCTACTTTCTGAAATACGCACATCATGTCTGCGTATACATGGACACTTATATATAGATGTCACCTATACCATACCATACGAAAAAAACCCTTCGCTGGTCTTTGGAATTCGCAATCATTTCCCTCCATCTCTGGGCCAATTCAAACTGTTCCTTCTCGTTTCTGAACACAAATCATTTCCGCCGTCATTTTCTAAGCGATTTAATAAGTTCAAAGTAGGAATGACACCCTTGAGGCGAGAAGAGGAAGGAGGCTTTACCCATAAGCCCTTTCTTTTCCCTTCTCCCATTTCCAGGAAAACTAGCTTCCGCCGCAAAATTTCTCAAAAATTATTTCTGGTTGTTTTTGAGTTAAGCGTAGTCATCACAAAAAAATACTACTCAGTTGAGTGGATACTTTACCAACTATAAAAATGTCGTAATAAACACATGTATCTTTAATTTTAGGTAAATATAAGATATAAGTGATGTTAATACAATGAGAGGGTATAAATCTTTCAAATGAACATAGAACTTTAATGGAAACATTTTTTTCCAGTACAGTTTTCTCTGTTTGAGAGATAAATAAGGCTGAAGTGTTACTTCTGAGAGAAAGACCAAAAAAGGTATAAAATTGAGAAGAATGCGCTCAGTTATATCATAAAGTTTAAATAAATCTCAACTTAGCATCAGAAAGCCACTGAATTGAACACAATTTTTTTCACTTTACAGGATCGGCCTCTAACTCTCAAGAGACAATATTATAAGCCGAACCTAAACCGAATAAAAAACCTAAAAATATGACCTAAACCGGATAAGAACGACAAATAACAACAGAATATCTCTTCACTTAGATATTTTGTCCAAGACAGAGCACTGAAAAAGTATTGCATTTTGGAGGACCAATCACGTCGAGCAAGAACACTTCTTGGATCATATAAGAGTAGCATGTTGTAGTAATTGTAACCGCGTTCAACGGTGTCCTGGTCGAGACACTAATAAAGCTGTGCCACGCGAAGATGAATAACGGTGGGTGACTGCTCCTCATCCCTTGATTTCCATTATACTGGCTCGTAGAGCTAGCTAACATACATAGTTACAAAATTCCAATTCCCTAGTAATTTTGACAGAAGGGAATGACGAAATTTGAAGAAAAGCAAGGAAATAAAATGATACCCTTGATCCGGCGAACCAGGCGTAGGGAAAACTTTCATAACCGCCATGCGATTTAGCTAATGTTTCGATGCTTTATTAAACAGAGTTATATAGTTTTTATTTAAAGTTATATATTTATATATTTAAAGTTATTAGTTTTTATATATTTTTTTCTTTATAAAAATATATTTTATATATTTTTATATACTTATTATAAAGTTATATATTTCAAGTTATATAACAGAGTTATATATTTAAATAAATCGGAATAGAACGATAAAGCTATGATTTTAAAGTCCTTCAACAACAAAAAATTTTGCAATTGCAATTTCACTCATCATGCAATAGAATCAGTAAACCAGAGGTGATCATTTTTCAGAATATTATTTCTTCCTTTAAAAAATACAAGCATTTTCATTCACCTGATGCTTCGTAAGATTTTATTTCCTGAAAACATTAATGTCTCATCATGGTGGCAAATGAGAGGTAAATCAATTTTTGCCGTATCACATGCGTTATTTTTTTCTATATTCTAGCTCATGTACCGGGGGATAAGAATTATGACTCATATGAAATATTTGGATTTTGGACATAAAATAAATCTTCATTTCCAATTCCAAAAACAGCCTTCATTTCCATGAGGAAAGAAACAAAAGTTGAAAGAGACATCAGCCAGGGGGAGAAATTAGGATAATGAACATAAAAATCTTTATCACAGACACTTCTCCAAAAGCATGAGTGCGGAAGTACTTGTGAAAGTGTGTATAACTCTGTCTCATAAAAATCTCTTCAGGAGCGACTAAAACTTCGTCAGAACTCATTATGCAACTTTAAATTGAAAGAATTTAGAAATAAATAATATTCAATGACTTTGATCCCCCTTTAAAAATACTTTGAATGGCACGGGAAATATTATCGCCTAATTTTCCATGCAAAAATAAATAGCATGGGTTGAACTGGCAACTGAAAGACTCGAAGACGACCCCCTCATCGACCGACCAAGCTGGAATAACGGCCCACCAAAAAAAAGTCATTCGCTCCAGACCTTTCGGTAGAAATGAGCAAATAGCTAAAGCAGGAGTTTATGGCCCTGCGATCGTGGTAGTGAATAAAACTGAGGAAAATAACAAAAAATAACACAAGAGAAACTTAAGCGAGGGTCGGCGTGCACAAACAAAATGACTTTTGCTTGCATAATGACTGGGGGTTATACATTTGGAAAAAATGTTCAAGAGAGCGAGGTCAAGAGATCTCTTTACCACTGACGCGGGCTACGAAAACTTACAGGCCCGCTCAGCGCCACAATGACATTCATACAGCTTTAACAAGAAGCAAGACTTTCTCCGTCCCTTGCATTCACTTTTCTTGTCCAGCATAACTGCTTCATTTCTAAAAGAATTCTCCATAGAGACAGACATCTTGATAGACAAACACTTCACAATGAATTCATAGAATCATAGGAATTTTATGTGTGGATTTAATATACTGAAATAGATTTGCACACTCTTGAATATTAAGGAGTATATCCACGGACGTAAACATTATGAAACACTCGAATAACTTCAAAATTTATATTATCGCTGCGTGATAAAAATTATTGTGCATTATTTTTCATGAACATCTAATGATCCGATAGAGTTAGTGCAACAATCTAAGAGAGTAAATACTATCGGGCCAAGCCAAGACTTCTGCACCGGTAAGAATATTTAAAAATTTACACTTTAGGAATGAGCATCGGTAAAATCTACGGCGTGAAGGATTGTTTTATTGATTCGAGCAAATAATTCCAAAAAGGAAGAAAAATCGAATGAATATCCTACTCGGTTTGGGATATCGATCAGTTGAAATTTTGTTTATCAAAAAGTATACATTTATTTAGAATTTTTAATTTTATTTTAATTAATTTCTTTTAAATTATGGAAAAAGCGACAAAACATTAATGAAAGCATAAGCTATATATGAAAAAGGGATAACATTTTCGGTCCAAGTTATCTTTACATACGCTACAACATAAATGAAAGCAAGAAAAATTATGTATCTAAGCTAGCTTTACTATGTATATAAGCAATTATATCAAATAAAAGCGGAAATTATCTATCCTCATAGCTATTAAAATGTTACCGTTGAACAAACTTAGGCAAATATTCAAAATAATCTATTTCAAAGCTGAGAGCTGACAAAAATAAAGCAATGTAAGGACGAAATACCTTTTTTTCTTTCCAATTGTTGACGGCTCAAGACCAAAGTGCATTTTTGTGCAATTCTGACGCAAGCTGAGATTTGTTTGGACAAATTAAACCTCTGGGTGATTTGAAGGGCAGCAGCCAAGCCTGGCGGATCTGATGGCAAAATCAAGGCGAATGCCTTAGGTGCTCGTTTGATGAATGAACGATGTTTCTGAGAACATAGTGGGATCCCATTTAGCCTTCATGTAGAAACACCCATAGGTTCAAATTAATTACGGTACTCCGGCCATCTCTTCTTGAGGCCCTTTTTTCATTACGGCCCCTGAGAGAAGAGTAGCGTTCTTTTCCTTTAAGGGAGATAAATTTTTCTGGGAGAGGTTATGTTTTCTTCTTCCTCCTCGGTCAAAATATTCTCCCGCTCTACTCCCAAAGTAAAAAAAATATTCTGCCCCCTCCTCTCGATTTCCTTCGCGCTCAATTTGACGTTATTTTTTCATTTATTTCGCCTTATTCGAACCCAATTACGTCCAATTTGACCCCAACCAACCATCCCGTTCCCCCAACCACACTTCCACGAATCTGCTCAACCCAGGCCCCTCCTCTTTATAACTCGTCTCGTCTCCCTATATAACATCTCGATATTCGCTCCTCTTACCCAATCTCCTGTCATCGTCAAGGCCCCCATGCCTCAGAAATAAAAAAATACCCCCTTGAAAATCCTATTCCTCTTTCGGCGATCCCTAACCATCTCCCCCTCCTCCCTAACAATCATTCCAGTCTCGCAGCCAACAACGTCTAGCATCTTCCGTATCTCCATTCCGTCATCTAGCATTCATTTGTTCCATTCCACGCCGACCTTACCCTTACGTCCCACCCAACCCTCGAACCAAATTCTCCAACCCTCCCCCCGAGCAGCATCCCTAGCTCTCAATGCCATCTTCCGGCATTTTTCGCCCCATTTCCTTTGTTTCCTTATTAAATTTTTCCCTGAGTCTCTCTCTCTCTGCCCCCCTGCCTTTCTTCCACGCAGAAAGGGGCACTTTGCCCTCCTCATCCATTCCTCACGCACTTTCCTCGCTCCTCTTCTCATCTTAGTGGAGTGTGACATTCTCCCTCACTTCTGATCCGTATCTCTTTCAACCTTTTGTCTTCCTCTCTACCTTTCTTTCATCTTCCGCTTCCAAACCTTGAGATTGCTGGGAGGCTACCTTATTCAATAGATTTCTATCCTCATTGAGCTCAACTTCAGGTACCTGAATGCGCGTTTCTTCAATTGCTATCACCTCATCCATATTTTTAAATATTATTTTTTTCTCAATTTGGCTATGCATAAATTTGAACTTTTTTACTGTTCAGATTACTGTAACGATTAATGTTAAATTTGTTTATAAATATTTGTTTATAAATAATGTAAAACTTCACATATTTTAACAAATAAAATTTGTGAAGGCCTTGACTGGGTTTTATCACTTTGGAATGAGTGTAGATAAATATAAGGTTTTGAAGGAATTACCGTATTTTTTATGATGAGACTTATTTTGATTCTGAGAGAGTTTTGTAGAATTACAAGGTTATTGTGTGATCTTTAGGTTTAGTAAAATTGTCTTATTATCATCCTAGTGTCCTGTGGACTTTGGTGGTAATGTTTCTAAAATTCCCTGGCGCCCTGAATAATAAAAAATAAGCCAAACCCCCCCACTTGTTCTATCATCGAGGCACTAAGCTGGCTTGGGACGTTTTAGACGTTTGGTGTTAAAATACCTCATGCTAGCATCTCCAGCTGCAGCCCTTTCAAGTTTTTGACGCTCCCTTTCTCGTGTGAGCGTTTCAAGTCTTTTACAGTCTCCCACAAAGGGTTTTCCTTATTTTATTTTGGAAAATGTTCGATATAATATCATGCAGGCTAATTTTGTTTTAGCTTTATGACGTTGAGGAATAGTAGCTCATTCATATATTCAGGAATTAAATATTTATCGGAAAAAGGTTTAACCTGCTGAACTTCGTTTACTTGAAATTATGCAAATTTCTTTCCCTCTGTGTTAACATACATGTTTGTACTTCAAGGCTTTTGTGGATTGCTTACATAATATACCTTCATGTGACTAGAGGTTAAGTAGAAGGATAAATTCCACGATGTCTTAATTTCAGCAAAATTATTCATAAGCCCTTTTATCTATCAGTCCTCTGCCAGCAATTTCACTGCAGCGTTGGATGATGATTATAGTCGAATTTGCGACGTCGTTTTAAATCGCCAATTTACTTTAGTCTAAATTATGGTCAAAAGAACCAATTTCGAACAGGTCGTAGAAACTATACCAATAACTTATTGTTTATGATACCAATAAATAAATGTAAAAAAAATGTAAACAGAAAATAAATAAAACAGAGTTAATAAAAAATTGTGATGTCATAAATCTGGAACTAAAGGAACCATAATTTGTCAATGATGTCTTCTGAAATACTAATAATTAATCAGAAAGAAAAAATTGCTCACATATTTTTATATTAGACTAAATTAGCAACTTATAAGCATATAAAATTTCAGTTTAGTCGCAATCAAACTACAGGCAGGCATAAAACACTGAACGAAGCACAAACCTGCGATATAAAGGGATAAAAAAATCCGTTCACGCCACTGATTCCTTCAATGAGCCAATTTCATTATGACTTCCGACGAAGTTGCATAAAAAAATAATCGGAATAGGCATGTATTTTTAGCAGATGAGTTTGGCATACGTTCACCGCGCGATCTGGGGAAAATAAAAATACAGCAATGTAAAAAAAACACAGGAATTAGGGACGGAATTTGAATATAAGCGTGAAATCATGGCTAATGTTGCACCACTTGACTGGCATTTTGTATTTCGAAAAGATTCCGGCCTTCTCCTGAATCTTGAGTGTTTTCCATCCGTAAGGATACTCTCCGGTTTAGGCATAATTACGAAACCCCCTCAAGAGCTCATTAAACTTTAATCCTGCGGAAGACTCCGGGTTAAACTATCTTGGTTGCTTGGAGCTGCTTGGGACGGAAAAAGGGGATTTGTTGCTCTTTCCATTCGGTTTTGGGATTAAAACGGAGAGCATGAGATTTATTTGCATTCATTATGTAAATCCATCGGGATTTAAGCAAAGAAGGCCTACATCTCCCTCCAAGGAACGCAAAAGACGAGAATGACAAAAATCTTGGTAACTAACTCTTTTTTTTTAATATCTAGTGATGTTCTAAATGTAACATTCATTTCATTCCCTCTCCTTCATTCACTTGTGTTAATTTTCAAAAGTATAAAAATATTATAAATGGCTTGGCATAGGCTAATAATCTCAGGTCAATACTAGGGCCGTAACAATGCGCAATCGGCCATGTTTAATTGATCAGTTTGCAGTTCGTAGGCCGAAAACGGTAGCCTCTGAGGAAGAATTGTGACTGCAGGGTGGTGATTTATCTTGGCACATGGAAAACGAAAACAATTTCAATCAAACCTACAGAATGTTGTAAAAATAAACTAAATACATGTTGAAAGATAGCGATATCGGATGGATCATCTTTTACGAGAAACTATGTTTTACTTTTTGGAGCCAGAGCGAAAACTGTCTCTCCCTTAATTTTAAATATTTACATAACTCGTAACCAAATTTTACAGAAGAAACTTTTACGGGGAAGCGAGGAACTATTTCACCAGGCACAAAAATTAAATCACATTGTATACGCAAAGCGTATTGATACATGCTAAATTTTACATAAATAGATGAATATATTCATTTTCTAACCGTAGGGGTCGCCATAGTGACAAGGCCCGAATTCCAACATGAGCCCTTTCAGACCTGAGAACATGAATCCACTGTTGAGGAAATAAAACTCAGTCGGCTTGGATGCAGAATTTTCGGTTTCGAATGAATCGGCCAAAATGTGATTTCGGTGGCAAAGAGTGATCCTGCCTCCACGTCAACGTCTCAACACAGACTGATCACAGCAATATTCGATAATAATCGCAATGATAGTTTCAGGCTAGATCATTCGATCGAGAAACAAAAGAATTTTTATAAATCGCTGTAATTCGAGACTGAATGTAGACCTTTGACACTCAAGATGCCAATATATCGGCTTCCTCAGGTCGGTTTAAAACACTCGTTGTGACGATATGTGAGCTCAGTAAAAATCTCTTTCCTTTAAACTATGATCAATCCAAAACCGCTATTAAGTTAGTTTCAGGCTTTACTTTGCGTAAAAGCGTTACAAGAAAAGACATGATTCTTTGTACTTTCCGCAACACTTACCACACAAACGGTGTGGAAAGTACAAAGTAATGCTTCTTTTTACAATACTGCTATACCTCGAGTTCAGTAGTAAAAACAATAATTCCACCCAAATACACCATTTTACAAATTGACTAGTGATATGATGACCAGGCCGAGATGAAATAAGACTAAAAAAGTATTTTAAATAATAGCTGAAATTTTCAGAAATTAGCCACGAGCTTTTAGAAAATGAAAAATTCCAATGCTTTGGAAGAAACACTGCTAACCCATATCACTAGCAATAAATCCTAGCAGATGAAAGCTCTTTACTTTGCTCTGCTCATGGCAATAACTAGGTGGCGGAAATGCCGTTTTGCATTCTATTTCTGGTTTCCTCACGCAAACCGATGGGAAGTAATTGTGAATGAAAAAGCTTAAACAAATCGCACTCAAATATAGTCTATGATAGCTATTAATTTAACTGAGCTACCTCCGCTGTTTCTCACCTTGGATGCTATTTGAGAGGGCTGTAAGATTCCTAAAAAGAACGACAACGATAAATTGTTTCCTTTTTATAAATTACGCAACTCTTTAGTATCATCTTCTGGAGAGATGCTTCCATCAAATAAAGCATTGTTCCAATTTTCAAACCTACTATCCATTAGCCCACTTCTGTAACTACTTCTCATTTCATTGGGTACTTGTTCTCGGAAGCACTGGAGGTATTCCAACTCTATTTTCCTGACGTGAGGCGAAAATTTATTGGGAGGAGATGACTGCAGTCGCGGCAAGAGTGATGAGAAAATGAAGAAAGATGAGAAAATCCATTAAGGAAGGGGGAGAGTAAGACTCCCCAATCAATACGAACCGAAGCGAGGAAAATAATCGAAGGGTATGCGAGTGGGAGAAGATGGCGAATAAGGCTCGGTGCTTCCGCGAAATCATTAAATGTAATGGCAAATCTTCAATACTTCCAATGTGAAGAAAATCCGAAGAAAACTCGCGATGGAGGGAGAAAGAGGGAGAGGGATAACAAAGAGATGAGAAAAATCCAATATTGGGATAAGTGTGATAAATTGTGAAGGACGTCGGGTAGATGAATTATTGGAGGAGGGAGAGGGTTTTGAGCGTTCCTGGAGAGTGGGAGACGGGAGAGCGGGCCAATCGGAAGATTGAACTGCTGATGAGAGAGCTTGGATATTGACGGGTGCCCTCGTTTTCGGGGAGGTGAGCAGAGGAGGATCTTTATCTTAGCAACGGGGCACCTGGTAACGTAATTACCCTTTGATTCGAGGCATCAGAGCGAAATCACAGCTCCTGCACCTACTTTCCGTAATATTCGAGAGGGAGCAATACCTTATATAATGAATTCGAGTAGCAAAATGCTCCTTCTCGGTCATTCCACGTCGAATCAGCCAAAAATATGTTCTAATGGAACCTGACAATTTTTCACAGTAGAGACAGTTGGCAAGATAGAAAAAAGTAGGAAAACTCTATTTACCTTATGATTATCTACCAATCCGTTCTAGAGATAACAGTGATCGTAAATGGAAAAAAAATATAAGGAATTTACAAGCAGAGCAAACAATGAATGATAATGTAGGATTTAATTTTCTACCGGCGAATGATTGAAGTAAATTCTTCTCGGGTTTCTGTCCGGGTAAGGTTCTCAATCTTCTTCTTTGCCGACGTTTCGATGAAAGACTTTTTAATCGTCATCAGGGTCGTTGATGCTGAGTGTCGTATTATATGGTATGTCTCTCAGGTCAGGTCGGTTTTGATTAGTGGAGGAATTTTAACTTTCCCCGCCATTAATTACCCGGAAATAATTGCCCTGATGACGATGAAAAAGTCTTTCATCGAAACGTCGGCAAAGAAGAAGACCTTACCCGAAAGGAAACCCGAGAATTATTGACTTCAACGAAAGATTATATCAGTCGTTACGGAAGACATTGGCTGCTGATATCCTCAGGCTTCATCTAATGATAGAACTTCTCAGGTTGAACACGCATTGCTTAGGGCTTGAACGAAGTACTTGAGACGTTAGGAGTTGGAGGGTTGGGGGTCTTTATGTGTCACCTTACGCAGGGAAGAGCGGGGTTCAGAGAGATATTCTCAAAGTCAAGTTAATACAGGGCACGGACTTGCACAATTTTAGACTGAATGTTTTTCTCAACCTGGCGTGCCATAATTATTGAATTGGAGCAGAGGCTATTTTGTCATCCAGCATTCATGCACTCGCACATGCGTTCTTGCAGTTCACCGCTTTACACGACGCAGTTAGAAATGCGCGTTCGTACAAACATCAGATTGCACAATTACGTGCCCTGAGTAAAACCGACTTTAGACTATTTGGATTTGTTATAAAATTTGAAATACTTTTTGAGCTATTGTCGAATGAAAAATCTTTGTTTGTAGCACCACAAACAGGCGTTTCTCTCATTGATATATTGTCCCAAAAGACGCTAGTTATCACGTTTTTCGTGGTGAGTAAGAGTAACAACTAATAACAAGCGTAGTTTAAGTTAAGTCCAGATTTTGCTTACTCTAAATTCTCTAGATGTACGACAATGAATACCTCCGGAAGGTGAATAACTTTTGCTGAATTGAGTGCAATTTTTCATAGATAATCCGTATTTCCACGGACGAATTTTACACAACTCTGGAAGGTTTCCATTTGTTACAGGGTTTAATATGCGCTTTCCCGGCCACCAAATCGTTACATGGTAGCTGGAGGCAAACGTTTATTAATACATCACTCAAGTCTAACATAAACTATCATAATTTTGGCCCATTGTTATCGTAGATTGTCAAAGTTTCGCCAAGCACTTTATTAAAAAGTTTATGTAAGCACATCCTCCAAAAAACCCATGCTATTAAATGTAATATTGGAGGACGATGGGATGCGGGGGTTTCAGATGATCTTCAGTCGCATTACTCGGTGAGTCAAAGAGGCTGCAGCGATAATGGTGAATAATTGAGAGCACACTAATAATTTTTAAGTCAGTTGAAAAAAGGTGCAATACTTTCATTTATATGTGACCATATACGCACTTGAACCCACACACAGGTAGCAATGGAAAATATGCAAAATTATATTTTTTAATGCTTGTGTTTAGAGATAGCATGTTTTGACCAGATTTATTGGCGTGGTATTCGAAATTTAAACGAGATAATATTGAAATGTCTGTTTCTTACGAGCATAGGACTCAGCGTGGCACTTTGAAATTTGTTCTCAACAATTACAGTAATAATACATTTGTTACCTCGCAATTAGATGAAAATTTGAACGTATCTAATCGAATCATTACGAAATATATCTCAAAAGCTTGTTTAAATACATGTTAAAATACCCTTGAATTTAAAAAAATATTTTTTTAGACCCATAGAGTAAGAAGTCATGGTGCTATTTTTTCACTTTTATTCATCAATATCACTCATGAGAGCCCCAAAGCAAAGTTTCACATAAATCTGCACATCAGCAAGAATCGGTAAAACCACCTTAAACATGTAAAGCAAGAATAGATCCAGTCTTTTACACGCATTTTTTAATATCAAACAATCGACCACAGCTTCAGTACTATGAGGTTATCATTTTCACGGTACATGGTGCCGTAACCATGGTCGGTCGTTAGAAATAAAAAAGGGAGAAAATAAACAGGTCTTTCCTCACTGAGCATGTTGAACGCAAAACGTTTTCGCCAAGTGACGCCCGGGACATTCTTTCACGTGCATGGGACAGAGTTAAAAAGTGGCCGAAGTCGTCTTAAGTAATGCCAGAAGGGCGCCTAACTGAAAGCTATGCGATCGCTTCTGACGGCAACGGAGGTAGTGGAGAAGGAAGAACAATGGAGCGCCTAAAATGCCTAAAGGGGCATGATTCATTATTTTCTCTCGCCTCCTTCTTCCTGTCGCCGCCATCATCGATATCTTCTCTTTTCCCTTTTATTTTTTCCTTTTATGCTTCACCAGCCGTTTTCCGCTCGGCTGTATCTCTTTCCCTCCTCTCATCTCTCTCACCCTCGCTCTCTTGATACATATTTCACTCCTGCTCCCCTCTCGACAGAGAAAACTCCGCACTTACTTCTCTCGTTTCATTTATTTATTAAATTCATAATTTAGGCATGATATCTCCCTCTCACCCTTTCCGAGTTCACTTTGCGTCCTTTTCTTCCCACTAATTCTCTTTCCCTTTCCTCCTTCCGTCCTTCTGTTTCATCTCGGCTTCTTTTATGTATCCCTCTGGAGTTCTTTGATTTCTCTGCCTATCCTCATGTCATCCAAAATACCCTCTTCCTTCCCAAAATTCGGTATAAAATTTTTCCAATGGCCGCAATCATTGGCACCACTCGTCAAAAGGAAGGAAAATAATATTTGCAGAGTTGGTTTAACTGAAACGTCAGTGAACAACCACAGCCTCTCAACCAGAAAACCCCTCTGTGGCGGTTTACGGGAATGTTAATTCCTTACCAGTGACCAATCACAGACAAACACACTCAACCCAAAAAAATGGGATCCTTCACAGGGCTAAGGGGGCCCCATCAAGGTTTCCTGGGATATGACCGCCAACACATTATCTGTGAATGTTTACGGGAATATAAATCTCACGCCAGGGACAAATACAGAGCAATCATACTCAAGAGTACTCAAAAATCACTCACTTTCAAATGAAAATGGCCCCAACTTTTGGGAGAATCAGACTCGAGATGAGATGGTTTCAAGGAGGGAAAAACTGGAATAGACGAGGATGTGCGTAGGATGCTTGTATTTCGGCTACAAGGTGGCCCTCTTCAGTGAACTTAGGGGAAAAATCGCCTGTGAGGGATCCCATTTTGGGTTGAGTGTGCGTGTCTGTGAGTGTCACTGGCGAGGAATTAACATCCCCGTAAACCACCACAGAGGGGTTTTCTGGTTGAGTGGCTGAGGTTAGTCATTGAAGTTTCCATTAAGCCAGCACGGCAAATATTATTTGCCATTATTTTGATGAGTGGTGCCAATAATTACGGCCATTGAAGAAATTTTATACCTAATTTTGTTTCATTACGAGGCCGTAGAGCTCAAGCTTCCTTGATTGTAACCTATTTCCTTTCACGCTTCCTATGAGCTCTCCCATCCATTACCTTCCACCTAACATTCCCGCAACTCACACAGAGTCCCCCCAGCTTTTCCGCCTCTTCCATATCTCCACCGCTAACTTCCTTTTCATCTCCCGCCATATCCTACACCCCATTGTTTCTTTTTTCTAGCAACCCAACTCACTCTCTCCGTTCTTCTCCCAACTGAAGCCTCAGATGCATTCAGTTTTCGTCCATTTTTTCCCTGTAATGACCCAGTTTACGACCCATACAGCGCCACGTTACGTATCAGAGTACACTAATTTTTTCAATGCTCAGTGCCCCATTTTTCCTGCTCAGTGCCCCACTCGTAGTTTTCACTTTTAAAATCCTTTCTTAGCTGTAGCATTTCTTCATCGGATTCCCCAGTCTCTACACATATTTTCCCCAATATATTACTTAGGGCGTAAACTGCCTTATTTCCTCAATTTTAAAACATTCCATCCTTGTTCTGATGAAGGCTTCCGCGGGGCATTGATAGAGGTTGATTCCTTCTTTCGGGTTTTCCGCCGCGTTGGTTCATGTTGAGGACAATATTTCGCCGGCTGTCCTGCTGGCTTCCTCACCTGTTACATGGACCTGAGGAAGCCAGCAGGACAGCCGGCGAAATATTGTCCTCAACATGAACCAACGCGGCGGAAAACCCGAAAAAAGGAATCATTCCATCCTTGTATTTACCCGCGCCTTTTAACGTTTAGAAAATCGCATAACCTTCGTCGTATGATTTATCTTTATCCCATACCTTGCACACTGTACCTCAAACACATTCATCATTGATCGAACCCCTAGGCTTACTAACTGACAAACGTTACGTTACCCAAGAATCTGACTTTATTAGCTCTTCTGCAGGCTTTAATAACACATCCATCTCGAATCTTCCAATGCTTCTCCAACCATTTCTTCCGATTGAAAGGTTGAATGCAATAGCGATAATTGAAACCCCCCACACTCCCTGTTCTTTGATTCTCTATTGCTTACTCATAACTGTGCCGTCCTGTTCTTGTACACATTCCGAAAGATGCATCTCCCTCTCTAATCTAGCCCTTATTTCTGCAGTGTTCCCGAGAGTTATGTTCAATCCACCTTATCAAATACCTTCTCAAAATCTTCGCAGTAAGAAAAAACTTCTGAAATTTCAGTACATATATTACAGTCCTCATCACTCCAATGTCATCACACGTTTCCTTTCCATTTTAAAGCCCAAATTTCTTGTCACTCAGGGATTTGTAAGGCTTGCCACTTCTCCTGTTCAGTACCCCAAGAACCATTTTTTCCGAGTGCGATATTAAATTTACTGTACCACAGCCTTTGTTTAATCATGCGCTATTTTTCTTCGGCATATGAGTTAATAATGTCATCACAAAAATCCTTCATTATACGCCTTCTTCTTCAGAGATCCAACAAATAAGTTCAAAATGTTTTTTTCTTTCAAAAACGAAAATTGCGATGCATCGGTACGTCACAGCCTCTTCCGCGAATGAGTGCGAGTGTTTGATGCGGCATCTTTCCAATTCCTCTGTCACACGTCTTTCTCACCTCACCTCTTTCATCACATCTCTATCATCGACTACCTTTCATTGCTCTCTGTTTCTCGCTCCCTCCTCCCCTACAAAGTCAAACCATCCATTAAATTCGTCCCTGGACATCGCATTCTCGACCATTCTCTTTGACATCCTAGCGCAAACATTAAAAAAAAACCGACACACTTTTCGGAGCTAGAGAATATTCTGAGCTATTTTGTAGCCCTTACATGCCCCTCCTCGATTCTGAACTAGACCAAGAATCTAGACTGTCTAGAATTGGACAATCTGGAATTTTAAATGTTCCAGATTACCACTTTTTCATGGCGTACAAGCTGTGTACACAATTTAAAAGATACTGTCCAACTGGTTTTCGAGTTGCCCAACAAACTTAACACATGACATGCGTTGCCATGAGAAACTGTTGTTTCATAGGAAATGTTTCCAGATAAGTACTATATAGATACGTACAGATTATGGTTAAAATATTTCGACCAATACTAAGACAGATAATCACAAAAAATGTAGGAAAATTTCCAGCTGCGTTAGAGGAAAAATATTCTAAGGAATTTCGGCAAAATTCAGGAAAGTTTTCAAATCAACAGAATCACATCACAGTTTTTTTCTCAAGATGATTCTTAAACATCTTGTTTGAGTTGGTCTGCTATTCCTGCACCAATATTTGTGAAATCGGAGATGCTAAGGGAACATTTTTTCTTGAATTGAGGAGGAATGACCCGTTCTAGACGCCTGACGGAGGTTTTGCGTCTTTTCCTCCACTCAATGGCTAATGCAGGGACGCAGTCACCTTCGCACCAAAACCGGAAATGATCTTGTTTAATCCTAAAAGGAATGAATCATCCAAATCATGTCGGTAGATTAAGCATTGAACAGGGCCCATATTCAGCCACTGCCTTAATATGTTATCACACCCTGATGTTGTTGTTGATATCAATATGAACTGACAATGGTGGGTGGGGTATGCACATGAGTAATTAGTGAAATGAACTAATATTTTAACGCACGCAACTGTCGGGCGGATTTTTCCAGATCTCATGAAAAATTGAGTCTTAACGATACCTGATAAGGCGATACCTGATGATTGATAAAAAACTTTGAGGGTTTCCGGAAGGAAGGGTAAAAATGTAAAGAAGTAAATCCTGAACGGAACAGAGGATTTGAAGAAAGGGCCAAAGAATAAAGAACAAATGATGAAAAAGGAGAGGACTGGAAATGAGGGACAAATAAACAAAAATGAATGCGTTGATGTATGTTATTCGGTCTTTTGACGACAAAAATCGAGTGAAGTCATAGAGACCTACATTTTGAAAGCGAGAGCGGTAATGTAGGTTTAACAAGGATTTGCAGGCGCTTCGAGAAGACGCGGTACAAGTGAAAAATCAATTATAACCGTGCACTCGCTCTCAGAAGTGGGACCATGGTTTATTTTTGCTCCACCTGGCGCTTTTTGGCGCCCAAAAAATCATATTAAGGAGCGGTAACATTCACACTCTCGCCCAAACACACACACAATAACATGCAAGCACACTCGAACCGGCCGCGGCAGCTCTTCCCCCGGCGAAAGTGCGCCTCGTATTCCCGCGCGGCTTTCTCCCCCCTTGCGGCGGTGCTTGTGACTCATAATCATGCCCCGAGAAAAGGGCGATAAAAACGAACGACTCCGAAGCAGCCGACAAAGCTGGGGCAGAATGTCCCCCCCTACTTTGCAACACCGTGGGAATTCGAGCGTCCCGAAACCCTCTTACCAACCCTTTCCACCCCCCCTTTCTCGTCTTCCCGTTTCTTCCTTCCCTCCACTCCGTCGCACCCCTTTCTGAAACCCTCGCTGGCTCTATTCGCGCGGTGTCATTTAATGCTCAAGTCCCCTCTCTCCCACTTTTCTTAACACTCCCACCCACCTCCGCCTCAAAGCTTCGAGGCAACTGGATTCGCACTTTTCGTCCTCCCGATCTCAACCCACACTCCCTCCCTTGCAGGTCCTCCGCGCATTCTTACCCCTTTCCTTTCATATCCCTACTTTATCCCTGGGCGTTCCATATTATTATCCTTCATATTTATGAGCGCCAGTCGACTTCCTTCGCAAGCCATTCTCGCTCCGTCTCCCCCCTTTCTCACGTTCCCTCTCTCAGACTCCCAGTGTAGGCTTCCGCGAGACTTTAAACAGCGTCCCACATTATCCCAGGCCCCCCGCCCCCACCCATTTGTATATCCAACCCTCCTCCGTGTGCCTCTCCATCTCCCTCCACTGCCCTGGTCCTCTCGCAGCCTCCCGGAGTCAGCGGCGGCCTTGTCGCAGATTACGTCCTCGCTCTCCCCATCCCGGCTCCATTTCGCGAAAACACGAGGGCTGAAATGAACGCGCTACGACTTCTCTGAAAAAAAGTCGATTCATAGCTTTCTTTTCCCTTCCTAACCCACCACCCTCTCTCCATCTATTTTCATTCCTTCATTACTCTTAATTAATCTCACTAGGTGAAAAATATAAATATTTATCCGTATATGGCGGGCTCAGTTTTAAAGTGATTCAAGTCCATCTATCGATACCTTAACCAACGAATGCCTGTTTAGAGTGGCAAAAGTTTCATTAATATTTTAGTCCACGAGATAAATTTCGAATATTTGTCTTTGATATAATCAATAAATACTCCATTATTTTTATAAATGTTCTGCAATTCTGCAATTTTATAGTATCTGTTAATTAATCTCAGAAAGATGAAAAATATAGATATATATTTATATTTTGAGGTTCAGTGATTTCCAAGTGTAATATAATAAATAAAAATACATAAATGACATGAAATTTGCAAGAATTTTATAAACTTTTTGCATCTAGTAAAATCTATTCATATTGCATTATTTTTTACAAACTTTTTGCATGTGATACAGTGTTAAATTATCTCACGAGTTGAACAATATAAATATTAATCCATACATAGAGAGCTCAGTGTTCAAGTGAGCCACGTAAATCTTTCAATATCTCAACTATGAATTTTATAGGGTGGTTAGAGTCTTCGTATTTTTTAGTCCAAGAGAAAAAGTCCGAATATTTGTCTTTGCATGGCAGCAATCCTAAAGGGAACTGTCCACAGCTGATTTGAGGTGGAATATCCGGAACTTGAGCGGATTTTCTTCAAAACTCACTTTAAAGAACTTGACCCAAATTCAAACTAAGCCCACTATGTTTAACAGAAGAATTGAAAGTGAACGACATGAAATATGCATTATTTTTGACAAACGTTTTTCATCTGATATGCGTATTCTCAAATACAGTCTCGATTATACGCGTCTTGATTTTTCCTAGTTTCCGTATAATCCGAAGTATAGATTTGTTATATGGCTTTGTGTTACGGGTTGCGGTTCAGCTAAGAATAACGAATGATTGAACTCTGCAGTCAGTTCATCATCCAAATAAAAAGAAATTCACATAAATATTTTATCCAAACCGAGTCAAAACATTAAGTTTTAATAAACAAAAATAAGCAAGTAAAAAAACATTAAGTAAGGGGGGAAAAAATAAAACGGCAGAAAATAGAATTAATTACATTTGCTACAATTTCTTCTCGCTTTGTTTTGGGATTATCAAGCAATGACTCAAGGTGGCCTTGAGTCATTGAGACTTCCTTGTGTTAGAACATAACATACATTCTATCATAAACCAATACCGTTCCATTAAAACATATCTTTATCACACTTATGCGAGCATGACGGCGTGGAAACATTACTTCTTTGGGAATAGCGGCTAGCTTCCTAGAACGGTAGGTATAGCTAAGAGCGGCTAGCTTCATAGAACGGTAGGTATAGCTAACAGCAACAACAACTTTTCTAGTGTAGTTCGGCATGGTTTTTGATATTTGGCAAAAGTATTGTTTATGTTTCCTTTGCAATATTGCTCATTATCTATCGCAACGCATGCTAAGCAGAAAACCAATACCGTGCGGTGACGTTAAGCCACCAAGATGCCGTTTTGGTTCACGTGGCTTTTCAAATTTGAATGCATTTAGAAAGCCTTCGGAACTTGTACTCAATTTGCATTTCTACGACAAGCCTACTTCAAATGGGAGAGCGGAGCGTGGAGCTCCGAATTCGTATGAACACAAGAGATGGGAAGCAGTAATAAGGGGAAAAAATATACAGGCAGCCTTATGCGTTGAACGGTGTTTTTTTTTCATTCCATTCACGCGGGAACAAATCCATAGAGATGGAAAGCATGAGCGGCGCTGCTCCGTTTATTGTTAAAACTTTGAATGTGTTTTATACATCACTTAACTTCAAAGAAGCCTCGACAGGACTTGACACAATGGAATCGCAATAAGCACACCTAGTAAGAGGTCTCGGAATCGTCTAGTGGTTACCTTCGAGCTTCTATATCCTGGTAGGAGTTCTACCTTCACACATGGACAAGATGATATGCATGACTACTTCGTAATATACAGGGATGAGGGGTATTATCATGCATGTATTTGAACTTAATGAATTATTCGTCATTAACTCGGTTTAACTCTAAAGATCGCAATGAGTCAACAATAATTTACTACTATACGTTTTAATTTAACATAAGAAGGTGGTGCCCACCGAATTTCAACAGGAAGGATGAGTAAATAAAATTATTGTTGAGGATTACAAAATCCCTCCAATCCCTTCCTCCCTCCAATTCCCCCAACCCTTCCTCCCCTTCCTCCCTCCAATGTTACATTCGAAATACATATTTACACATTTATTCACCACGCATTGAGAGAAGGAGGTGAAAAATACCCTGAACCTAATTCAAAGGTTCCTCGGGCATATGATCTCATTAAAGAGTCTATGTTGAGGTTGTTTCAAGTAAATCTCAAATAAGTTAATAGTGCCAAAATTGATGTTTTGAAAACAAAAGTGGCAGAACATCGATATTTTTTCTTTTACGATTCTGTAGAGAAAATGCAAATAAATCGTAAGTATGATTCAATGGGTCTATGGGATGCAATAATGTGTGCAGTATTTTCTCTCACGGGAGACGCCATCTGCTCCCAAAAATTAATTCTGCCTAGCCTTCTCTGTTTCGGTATCGATACTTCGAAGCTTCTGATTGTACCGTACATTTTAATTTGAACTAGAATTGTCAAGAAGTTTATAAGCCAATAGCATAATTTATACGAGCTAAAGTTGTAACTAAGACTTCTAGGAATTTCAGGTTTACTTTCTCGATGATTTTTCCCTTACTTAAAACGCATTTCTAATTTAAAAACGGTGTAATATTTTAAAGAGCGTTTCCGGAGCTTTTGAAATATCCTTGCATACAATCGTACTCTAACAGAAAAAGTAACGAGGAATTAATGATATCCGACCGATTTATCAGTCTTTCAGAATGTGGTGCATTACTCAATTTCTTGTCGAAAACATTTTTATTGGATTGCTTCTAATTAATCTCCAAAATGTGGAATAGGTTCGGATATTTTCACCTTTTTATCGTAGTAATCGGCGTATCGAGCAAATAAAATTGAAAGTTTCGTTTTTGCCAATCTTGCACGGACGATTAACGCGACGCCGAGCTGCAATTACATTTTACTGAGACAATTTAACATTTTGTATCGACAAACTCATTAGCAAAATCCAAATCATTCCTCACTTCGGCCATTACATAAGGGACCCGAGAGTACGCCATAAACTATCACTGAAGTCATCCATTTTCCATAAAATTCACCTCCATAATTTAAATAAAAATAATATTTAGTAAAAATAACGCGAATCTGAACCTTAATCAATCTCATATTTTGAATTAATCTCATTTTATCCGCCATTTATTTGCCTGCTCCCTGCTCTACCATCAATTATGCACGTCTACGGACGAACAAGTCCATTAATCTCAGGCAATTACCCAGTGGCTTGACCTTTTCCATTTACGGAGCTAATTGACCAAAATCCGAGAACTTGGTCTTGGAGAGCGTCTGTTGGTTGCTTTTAGCCTCAAAATGAGAACTATGCTCGTTCAAATTTCCGTGAATCCAAACTATTAGCGTGCACAAGAAGCCTTTATTTACGTAAGAGGAAATACTTTTCTTCAGCAAGACAAAAAAGATAGGAATTTCAGGTTCCAAATCATTTTTCTCGCAGTAGAGTTTAAGCATTTCTTATCATTACAGGTTTAAAGTTTTAAAATCTCTCTCGTTTAACCACTCATGCCATGAGCGATAATTACATTTCATCTCAATCGTCAAAATATAGATCCTCATAAGGTATTTTGCATTCCATACTGCACCAAGCTCGTTTCTTAATGGGCGAATTTTACTCAGCTTCGGCCACCCATTGAGACTTCCGCAGTCCGGGGCTACTTTTTGTCTGCTGGTAGTAAGTTAGAATGGATACTGCAAGTTTTTGCAGTACTCGCAGTACGTGCAGCTTTTCCTAAAAACAGATATGGTGCTCCACCGGTCCTAGCTCGGCCCTCGGGATTACCTGAACTGCGTCGCGTTATCTCACGATGACCAAAAATTCTCCAACCATCCTGCTGGAGCCTACATGTTCGATATGTTGGTGCAATTTTCGGTCCGAAATTCAAGGGGTGGCTAAGGCGTTCCGAGCGCCTGACTGTTGAGTAATTTTGGCGAATTAGCGGTTGATTTCCGGGTTATTGGAATATCATCTTACAAGAGTTGTTGAAGGTGTATCCGTCTTCTCTGGTGTTAGATGGTTGTTGTTAGAGATGTGTGTTTTTGATGGTAGTTGACATGTGAGATATTTGTTGCTGGCGAACGTCATGCATCAGTGATGTTGGTTTTCAGTCGCTATGAATGTTTGATGTATTTCAGCACTCGCATGGTCTGATGTTCTAATGAAAGACTAAAAAAGAGATTGATAGCTAATTTATGGGCAAACGCGGAAAAACTAAAACCGCAGTAGGTTACAGATCCAAACCTAGGTATTGGGTAAGAGGAAGATAAGTTCTATTGCTGAAAAAATTCAACGTACCTCAGGCCTATTTCCCATTTTTGGAAAAATTGGGGAGATGTCAATAAAGTGTGCTGTTAAAGCCGCGTCCACACCTATAAAAATGTGTGCTGAATGCGTTCGCCGCGAATAATTTCGGCGAAAATTGAAATTTAAAATTAACGCAAATATTTACGCCTTTTAGCACGTGTCTGTGCTCAAGTAGGGTTGATAGGGTACCTAGACAAGTGTTTGTGCGGCAGAAGGGTCCACATCAAGAACTTGAAAGCAGCGCAAAGCCACTGTTGTTCATCAAAAAACCGACTCTATCCGGAGCGTGTGTGTTGAATGTGGAACACATTCTCGCGCGTGCAGACACATCCACATATACACCAATACCTAAGAATAAACGACTATTGATGCCGGTTATCTTATTAGACGCTGATTTTCATAGGAGTGGATACGGCTTAATGGTTGTAAGATATATTTTTTCCTGCTGGTTTTCACGGCCTGTTATTAGAGACCTGTTTTCAGTTGCTACGCATAGTGAAGTGTAGAACTGGCTTGATTTACTACTCATGTAATGATCTAGAACGATAATAACACGAAAGATGTTTTAATTTTATTTGCAAAATCTGCACAACTTAATAGTTTTCCGTATGTTATGCTGCTTCAATACTCTAATAAAACTAGTCTGTTATAGTATCGCCCTTCGTTGGCGAAAGGAAATTCTGACTTGAAGACACCAGCAGGGTTGCCGAAGAAACTGTCGTCTATAAAACAAAACGCAACGCAGGCAGAATGCGGATACTGTAGCTGTGCCATTCTAGACTCAGTGGAAACCTGAGTGGAGCGGAATATAATTTGTTTCATGAAAAATTCAATGAAGATTGCAATGGTTTTGAGAAAGGAAAAGGCAATGGTAAATATAATAAGCACAGATAGTTGGCAAGGCATTTTCAATGGTCAAAGAATTTGTACGAGATGACCGAGCACAAAACAAATGGAGTTAAGTTGAAAAAAAAAAAAGAAAGTCTGTACCATATTCACCCCACTTCTTGGGTGAAGATGTCACAAACTCAACTTTTTCTGAGGCTATAATGATTGGATTGCTAATATTTTAACGTAAAACATTTAATTGATAGGTAAGGTTTCCTCAGTAAAAATGTTGAAACAAGGTTTTTACAGCTAAGAAACCTCAAAACCATCTTTACCCTCGTTTACGGTAACGGATAATCTGAACTATAATAAAAGATCTGTAATCGACCTGTCGAAAATTGGACTTAAAGAAGCTCAGATTATATAATTTCCACAGTGTTTATAAAAAAGATAACTATGGAAAGAAAATTTGCTGTTCTCTGATGTTATTCCACCACAGAGAGAAGAAAAAAAAGTTCTGATACTATTCGAGGAGTTAATATAATTTAGGCGCAAAACCTGGGTTATGATAAACAGAAACAGCCCCTGGGTAACCCACAGAGCATACATCAAATCACGACCTGGGTCTCGACTAAAAGGCGCCTGACCTTTGTCGGTAAAACCTTGGCCATGATTGGATAAAATTTGATGATTTGATCATAGCGAGGTGCGCTGGAATGAATAAAGTCAACAGTAGAACTTGATCTTTCCGCACGAGCAGCAGAGACAAAATAATCACACGGCACCGAATCCTTTGAAGAGAGAGAAAGAGAGAAAGGAAGGCTTAAGAAGACAAAGAGAACATTAAAAACATTTCCTTTTATCACTCCGAGACCCTCTTCTAGCTTTCCCGTTTGCTGCGGATTATTTCTTTTTTTTAATTTGTCGACTGGAATAATCCACTTTGTTCGGGGATATCCAACTGCCTCTGCTTTTTCTTCGTCGCGGACGGCGTCCTTGTGAAAGGAATTGGCTTCTCTTTTTCCACCGAAAAATAAGAAGGCATAAATATAAATATACACACTCACAAGCAAATACATATAAAGGAGACGCATGCTTTCCGCAGAGGAGCATGGAGCATTTCTGCCTTCGTGCGCCCCCCCTCAAATTCAGTATCCCCGGTTCCCTCCTGCCCTTTTTTTCATTTCCGCCTCTAGTGAGGACCGGTTGCGTCTCCTCCACGGCTCCCCACTCTCAGCCCCAAGCCCCGTGAGTCGTTCGAAATTGAGTCTTGAGATGGGAGACTGCCTTCTTCACCTTTTCCACCTCGATTGGGATCTCGAATGACGCACTTCATATGTGAGTATATTTTATACATAGGTACCTCTTTTCGGTTTATATCTA
Source organism: Ceriagrion tenellum (assembly GCA_963169105.1). Lineage (NCBI taxonomy): Eukaryota > Metazoa > Arthropoda > Insecta > Odonata > Coenagrionidae > Ceriagrion > Ceriagrion tenellum. Next base: position 83,655,188 of record OY720633.1, on the reverse strand, counting down.
AGTGGGTTCACTTGCGGTGTTGCAGAATAATACATACGTTCTCAGGTTTTAAGCTCCACCTTTTGGATGTTCAAGTGTTTTGAACGAGAAATATTCTAGCAACGTAAGCTGAACTGTCACTCAAAAAATATACCCTATCAGTAAATACAAACATTCGTTCGCTTTTATATTCGTCGGCCTAACTCTTCATATTCATGTGTTGACATACATTTATCATATTGTACTGAATATATTTTTAAAATATCCATTAAATATTAACTGATAATAGTTATAAACCAGATATATTGTTCTCAAATCGTTTATAGTAAATTATTGCATAAAAAGTAATACAAAGTGTCGATTTGCAATCATTCTCATTTCAGAACGAAATTTAGGCCTCAAGTCTGAATTATACAGCTGCCGCGCTCTTTTACGAGACATGTACCAAAAAATATAAACTGTCTCCCATTAGATTTTTTACGGCTATGCGCTTCAGAGGGATACAATTTGAAAAATGAGGATGATTTTACGCACTGATTTCGTCAGAAATCTGCATTGTGCAGTTTGTACGTTTTATCACTTATTTCCATGAACACATTTGGTAATAACTGCAATATTTTCTATAATGTAGTAGGAAACCCCTTAAACCGAACGTTTCAGCGTTTGGCGTTAATGAAATATGTCATTTTCCAACCATTTCATGTACAAATGATATGGTACGAAGTCACTCGTAAGGGTGCACATACACCAGGGTTGAAATTTTCCTAGAAGAAAATCATTTGACTTGATCGGAATGAAAGCCCAGATCTACCAATAGCCGGTCAGGTGTGTTGGCCGGTCAATCCAAATGATTTTTTCGAGGCATATTTTAGCCATTTGGTGAAATATGTTATGTTAAAGCCTCCACTACAAATATTTAGTTAAGTACTGAGAACATTCAGATGAATCTAAGTTTTTATGACATTAGTACTACTGTTTACACATCATATTTATTCCAACTACTAAAACATTGAATTAAAGTAAACGGATATTTAAAAGAAATCATGAGTCCATGCAAATGTTTGGGTAGAAAATTTAAATATTTTATACCATCTGGAGACAAGTTTCTTTACAATAAAACAAAGAAAGTATCCAAAAGCCGTAAAAAATAGGCACCCTTCTTCAGAAAACACCAAACTTACTGTGTTGGTATGCTGGAAAACCACAGCAGCGACCAACCACAGCCTCTCAACCAAGAATACCCCGCTGTGATGGTTTACGGGAATGTTACTTCACTTCAACCTTGCGTTGACGTGACGCGTTACCTTCGGTTCGCTGAAGAGGGCTACTTTGTAGCCGAAATACTCGTATTCGACCCCCACCCTCGTTCGTTCCTGTTGCGTAGTTTTGACCACGCTCTTTTGGAGCTGATTCTCCCAGAAGTTGGGCCCATTTGTGTGTGCTTGTGAGTGTGCTTACGTAAATAACCGGGCATCCTTAGCGGGGTCTCATTAGCCCTGTGAAGGATCCCAGGTTATAACCCAAACATCCTTAGCGGGGTCCCATTAGCCCTTGCAAAGGATCCTATGTGGGTTGTGTGTGTGCGTCTGTGTTTGGTCCCTGGCGAGGAAGTAACATACCCGTAAACCATCACAAGGGGGTATTCTTGGTTGAGAGGCTGTGGTTGGTCGCTGCTGTGGTTTCCCAGCATACCAACACAGTAAGTTTGGTGTTTTCTGACGAAGGGTGCCAATTGTTTACGGCTTTTGGAGACTTTCTCTGTTTTATTCTAATTCTCTAGCCGTAAGAGCTCACCCCCTCTTCGTGATGGCTTTTCACAAGGTTCCTTTCCTAGTTCTCGTCTCCCCTCTACTGCATTTCCAACTTCATCCTCTCAATCCGTCTTTCTACGCCCACCATTCTGTTCTTATCACAAGCTGCCTAGACTCCGAAGAAATTTTCTGCTCCATCCAGGTAAAGGAGTTTTCTACAGCGTCGAATCTAGCATATAAATTTTACGTATTTCGATCACACTCTACTATTTCGGGAAATCTGAGAAGAGAAATTTCCTCGACAATCTCACGGAAAAAATACCAGCCATACTTGAAAAGACCTCGACCTTCTACCTCCCTGAAGTCATATGATATCACATTCACATCTTAAATTTCACGGATTTCAAGAAGAACAAGGCACACGTTTTTTCCCAGGGGAAGATATGAAAGAGCGAGTTTACGATTAGGATGCAATCTCTTTGGCTCGATGCTACAGCACTACACGGGATCTTTGTATAACTTCTGGGAGGAAAAATGTAAAGATTATACAAAGAATGCACTGAATTCTGAAATTTACATAGTTAACAAAGAGAACCATATGATTGAGTCCATTATAAACAATAAAAATTTATAGAAAATATTTTTATCTTGGACGAACATTATATTGCATATATCGGCAAGATGCTTTATGGCAAAGGAGACATTAATAGTCAATGAAAAAGAGTACCAAAATCTAGCATAAACGATAAGAGGCGTAATCTTTTAACCATGGCCTCATTCAATTTCTTCAGAGAACATAAGATTCCACAGTCCAAAGCTTTAGTGCTAACGCTAATCAACACTATTATGTTCTTCCTCGTATTCGACTATCCATTGCGACGTTCTTTCAACTCTTAACGTATAATCAGAGCGAGGATGTTAACTGATGAAGGTTTTCTTACATTAACCAAGTTTTTAGATCTTGATTTGCGCACATAAATATTGGATGTTTTATGAATGAAATATCCCAGAGAGTTGGAAAAGTGTTCTCAAGTGAGCAACTAAGTATTACTTACCACCATAAAAATAATTGAAGGTGTTTATAGAACTAAACTAACGATAGGACAAATCCTTTCGATAGAAGTGGAATGAATAAGTGCGGCTGATGTGAAGTTACTTATATGGGGCAGACAGATAGAAGCTTCCAAACAAGAGGGGAGGAACGGAGGAGCGGAGAAGTTTCCTTCACGGTAAATCAGCCCTGTCCTATTGTTTGAGGCACCTGCAGGAGGAGGGACACACCAGCAACTTTGACTAGGAAATACTTCACCTAACTGGGAAAGGGTGCAAAATGGATAAGCTAGGAGTGCTGGAGTGAGAAGGAATTTTAGAAAAGGACATATCACTAACGACATTGTGTTTGAAGAACTTTCCCCACTACTCGAGGCTTCCCTCGCTTTTGGTAACCCCAAACGTGTGCCTTCGCTGTCACCTCCATTACCCCCTCCTCGATATCTTCCTCCAAAAATACCCTCTCATAATTCCCCCTCCCTTTTCAGCGTCAAAACCATCCATCTTTCGCACCCTCCTCTCCCCCCGCCTCACTAAGGAACATAATCCACCCAAATTGACATTAGAATTGTACATATACATTCACCTATAATCACTACACTATATGAATGCTACCAATGATACATAGACTATCGAATTAATGTACAATTCAGCTCCGCAAACGAGACACGAGATTCTTGCAGGGATCTTGAGAAAAGTGATGTTAAATCTACGCAGCAGATTAAGAAACAAGCATTAGTGGCTACTCAACTAATCTGCTACACTTTCTGTCGACTAACGTACACAAAGGTCTCATTGACAGACATAGTCTCTTGTTTACCGCGGGAAAAACGGTATTCTACAGCTGTCTGTTCTACAGTCTATTTCCCTGATTTTATCCTCATGCTATGGTCTACCGTAGTATGTTAGAGTTTGTAAATGATAAATAACTTCGTCAGAAAATAAATTGATTTTGAATTTACGTAAAAGATTGAGTCTAATTTTAAACCGACACCCTGAAAGCAATTCCCATTCAAATTTTTGCTAGAGGTCAGAAACACTTACGAGATCATTAAAAGAGCTAATAACGTATCTTGCCTCCCTGCGCATCAAGCGTTCTAACCATGTCTGTAAGAATACCTCATGAGGACCCCAAATACTGGTAGCGGATTCCGAGTTGGGTTCCTTCCTAAAAAGGGAGAAGTACTAGATTTTTCTGACTTCATCGCCGCAGTCACTGTACTTGGAGATGAAGCTGTTGCGTTGATACATGCCCTGTAAATTAATTCTGGTGGAAAAATAAATTTTTGCCTTTTACTACAGTTACTTGCACTCGCCTATCACGCCCATTTCTCTCGGGGAGAGCACAATCGCAAGAATTAAAATTCCCGGTGTTGGGCCAGTCAAATTGACTGATTATATAATAATGCCTTCCATACCGCCCTGCCCATGCATAAAACCTCTTATGTTCCAGTTGATTCATACATGCTCTTCAACATTTATAACTATTTTTACTCCTCGCCTTTGGAGTGTTTTTCACCACATTCACTCACGATTTCCTCGGTATACCCCTTTCTCTAGCTCCTTTCCTTATTTCCTTTATCATATACCATTCATTACCACATATACCAACATATACCACATACCATTATCATATAATGAGCGGTTGCTTATTTGGCTCTCATGTTTTCTCTCAACGCAGCCATTCCAAAAATAACGCTTCTTTCATACCAGCCCGCTAAATAAGAGTAAAAAAACTGTGGCGTTATTCTGCGACCTTTCACAGACGTTAATCAGTGTAATGTTATCGCGCAGTGGAAAGTGAGTTTTGCCTCTCGTGTCTTAGGTTATTACTCGGTTCTGATTATGTTTCCCACCCTCCTTCTAAAATGGCCAGTGATGGTAATAAGCTGATGTTTATCACTCGTTGAATCAGTCCAAGGACAGTGTCCAGGAGCTCGTTCCGTCGCTGACATCGTTGATGTTCCATATGACCCCGCCTCCAGCCGGATGGTTGGAGGTTGTCCCTGCCATTACTATGTTGAACCCATTTACCAGACACAAAAGACGGCAATCAGTGAACTCCCATTGCAACCCCGAACTAACTTCCTTACGTTCTTTCCACTCACTATCATTTCGCTTCTGTTATCGCTTTTCCTCTCGCGTATCTACCTCTTTTATGCACTGGTCATCCCTGAAAGTCCACTCCCAAAAAGCAATCCCCTTTCGGAGACGGAATACTTCTCAACCAATTTTTCATTATGGTCAAGGCTACGGATATGGACACAGACCTAGAGTCATAGTGAATCCCTATTGTTGTCATAAAATAGTAAAGCAATTTGTCACGAGAGCGGTATAGTTGCGAATAGCACACGTGGGTGGCGTTGGACGCAGAAGGGAGTGCGATCAGCCACCGAAGTAGTGCTATTTGTAACTATGCCGCAGGAGTTGCACACGCAACGAGTTGTACGCGCAATTTTTACCATTTCTCCTGAGATTCGGCATTTAGTTTGTAGCGTACGGGGAATCTACTGAACCAAAAGCCTCAGGGTCGCAAGGGTCCTGACTATGGCCCTATTTTACTTCCATAATTATAGCATTGGAATCCGTGCAGGGGTCTCGTTCGTATCACTCGCAAGGACTAAAACTTTTTTGTGCACTATATCGCTAAGGAAATTTTCATTTGTATATTTATTCAATCATAATTATTATACAACACTTTTCAATTATACAGAGCAGGTACCTCCAGCATACCCTTAATTCGCTGACCATAGTTGAGTGAAAATATCATTACATACAACATTTTCAGCAAAGAATGCTCATTCTTCCTCTCCGTATTTCTGCTTCTATCAGCAGTTCCACAGAGATTCGTTCTCCTTTAAGACTTGGCTCCTTTCTCTCCTTCCAAGTCCTCTATAAAAATCACCCCAGGGACCCAGCCCCATTGTGCAGCCTACTTTCTCTGGCCGCTTGGTCTCTCGATCTCTCTCTCTTTAACTCGACCACCTTATCACTTCGCCATCCTTAGATGACCACCTTTTTAATCTCCATAACGTAAAAAAGTGCCTCATATCTTCTAAATAATTTTTTCACACTCAATCGCAGGCACCGAAGAATATTTCAAAAGTGCTGGACTCTAACTTTTGTTTAGTTACTGCTAAACGACCCTTTTCAACTTAGGCGTATTTACTGAGGAAGGCAGGAAATGAAAAAAAGATTCTGAAACATTTGAAGGCAGAAGGTGCTTTAAACCCGAGAATTTTACAGTAATCGCTTGATCTGATTGCATTATTTCTGCGAATCAGTTATCAAAAATCCTTTCACGAACAATCAGGAAGCGCTATTGAGGCATTTGGAGAGGACACTTGCTATGTTGGCCAATGCTAGAAGCTTAAGCCAGTCCGCCATCTTCGTTAACCCACATTTTCCTGAAGCGCTTGCGGACTAACGCACTAATTTTGCAATGTTACAATGTTTTTCATCGATGCCTTACTAGTAATGAGCATGCACTTACATTTTAATATGCATCTTCCTTACATATATAGTTTATTTATTTAAATTAATAAAAATCTATATTCCCGGTGAACCCTATGGTAAAATTGAGTAGAATGTATAGCACTAATTTACCAATGCATGTTTCATGAGTTACTTGCCTTAAATTTCAAACAAATGGTTAATATTCTCGCTTTACATCCAATAATTCGACTATTCCGTCGTGCTATACATAGAAAAGTAAGATAAGAGCAGGGTTGAACAATATGGTTGTTATTTTGGTTGACAGGATTCAGTTTGATGACGTAGTGCCCTCTCAATATACCTCAATGACTACACCAATTGCCGAGATAAAAAGGCCTCCTGGAATGGGAGTGATCGTACCATTGATAGAGTTAATGGTCGTGACTGAAAAACATCGATAAAATGTACTAGTTCGGCAGGTGATTCGGGTCTCCCCGCTTCAAACAAAGTTCCAAACACTAGTTATCCAAAACACTAGTTCGGCAATATAGTATCTCCGTAATCAAATGTTTTTTTCCGCCGTATTATTCCACTCCAGCCCAGACTCATTTCATATAGTTTGTGTTGTTGGGCGTTATTTGGTGGAAACGATGCATTATAAATCGATGAATCAAGTTGACTAATCCACAATTTTTATTTTCCTTCCACTCCCTAGGTTTAGACACTCAGATCATCATCAGGTGAATGTCATCAGCAGTCACCTGATGATGACCTGAGTGTCGAAACCTAGGTAGTGGAAGGAAAATAAAAATTGTGAAAAAATCAAGTTTATTCCTTGATTTATACAGACACATTTCAGTTCCCCTCCGAACAATCATTTGTCCACCTTAAGCAAATGGGGCCAAATATCGCGGAATGTATCCAATGCTAAAATCCATCATATCTTTACCCTTTCGAGCGCCATTCCGAGCCTATATTCCTTTCTTTGCTTCTTAATTACCATAATATTATAACAGTAAAATCACAGATATGTTTTACTCCCAAACTTGCAAACACGTTTTCCTTTAAACATACTTTTAAGATAAATAAATTTCTTGCGCGAACAATAAGTACTCGGAATCTCGTTTATAGCACTTAAACATTCGAATAAAATGCAGTACATCACGAGATTTATTTCTTCGGCCTTCAAATAAAACTTGTTATCCAAAATCCTTGCAAACCGATAATGTGGAAACAAGAATCGAGTTTTCTTTTTAAAAAAGTTTGCATTATGAGAAATATGTGGGTTATAAAGTTGCTCGGCCTTAAGCCATTTACAGCTTCATTTAATGAACTAAGCCATTTCAGAGTGGGTCTCACAATGTTTGACTTTTTAGTGTACCACAAGGCGTATAGTCGTCTTTGAGGTATCAAAGATGCATCAAAGGAAAAGAGATAGCAAAAAAAGAACCTGCCCGGAAAACTTGACTCTCTTCGGCCGAATAGTTTGGGAAAAAGAGTTTAGGGAGTGACTTCTGAGTAAGTTGCGCGGCTGGATTCAAAGGGCCAAAAAAAACCAGCAATGAAATCTTCATCAAACGGCGTGCTTTCGAGTGCAGCCCACCCAAACTTCAGTAATTTCGACCGGAGGCTAAGAACCTCACTACTTAAGACTTCGGGGTTGCGGTGTGAACTTTGGGCCGGGCGCCCGCACACTAATTAAATGGGGAGGACTCTTAGGCGCACTTTCCTCCTCTTCTACCGGTGGTGGTGCATACGAGGGACTAAAATTCTGGAAAAGGGAAGGAGCAAAAGTCGTTCTTTGGATATGGATAGTGCTGAAATAGAGCAACAGGGTAGCCACTCGCTCAATGAGAGTATATTCACGGTTACTCGTGGTTTTTTAAGGTCTACTCACTACTCATCACTACTGCTACTACAGTCATCGGACCTTCCGGAGCAACAAAACCTGAGATAAAAGCTGTTTTTGGATTCTTAGCCGGGTTGTTCCGTTCTGGTAGGCAGAATCTTAATGATTTGTGGGCGTCAGATGGTACTGGAATCGAAATATTTCGTAATACTATGTCCAAAAATAGATTCACAGTTTTGATCAACTATCTGAGAGTTGATGATGGATTGAAACGGGACGAAAAAATGAAAACCGATCGTTTGGCACCCGTTCGAGACATATTTTAAATCTTTATTCAAAACTGTCAAAAAACTAACACACCATTTGAATATATTACGTTAGACAAAGAACTAGTAGCCTTCCGAGGAAGGTGTAAATTTAGGTAGAACATTCCGAGCAAGCTGACCAAGCCAAGCCGGCCGGCGAGTACGGTTTGAAAATTTACGTATTAGCGGATGCAAAAACATTTTATTCATTGAACATGGAAATAAACGGTGGTAAGCAACCAGAAAATAGTTCTTTTGCTGTCAGCAACAAACCTAGTGACCTTGTCGATCGTTTAGTGAGCTGTGTTTCCGGTTCTTGTAGAAATGTTACGATGGACTTTTTTTTACAAGCTACGAAACAGCAGAATATTTACTTAACCACCATAAATTTACACTGGTAGGAACATTGCGAGCAAACAAAACATGCATTCCGTCACAATTCAAGACACTGCGGGATGAAAAAGCTTCCCTCCTCGGATTCCAAAAAGATTTCACTTTGGTGTCTTATCTGCCGAAGCCACGTAAAAAACAGTCCTCATTATATCCTCTCTTCATAATGATAAGGAAATAGATACTAAAACTGGGAATCTAAGGAAGCCATCGATGATCACTTTTTATAACCAAACCAAAAGTGGAGTCGCCGTCGTCAACAAACTCGCTAGAACATGTGACGTGTCCCGTAATTCAAAGCGCTGACCCCTGACCATATTTTTTTCAATGCTAAATCATTCAGGAATCAACGCAATGGTTTTGGATATGCTGAACAACAGGACGGAGATTGGGAAAACTAATCAAAGAAGTGTTTCTCCGTAGACTGGGAATGTCCTTGGTTGAAGAAAAAATGAAAAGTAGAAAAGAAAAGCAGAGAGAATCCCAGACTACCTACGGTTTACGTCAGCGTATTTGTGATTTCTTCGGTGAAACACAAAAGGAACCGACAGCCAAAAGACCTAGGTCTAAAATGGGATGCCATGAGTGTGACAGAAAGACAAAATATTATTGCGTAAGATGTGAAGTTCCAGTAAGCATAGAACATGCACACATGTATTGAAAAAACTGTACTGAGAGTGGCCAAGAATTACGTCAAGAAGACTGCTTATTTTAAACATTTCTGTTTTTCTTGTATTTATAACTTATATTTTACTATGACTTACTTGATTTCCATAAAGAATATTGTTTGATATCACTGAGAAGGGTAGATTTTCTTTCAGTTTGTGAAAAAATGATATATTTTTGTTTTCTTGTTCCTAAATAATAAAAAATAATTAACTTTTGCACAAAATAATTTTATTTTCATAGCAATGAGTTAAAAAACGGTGAAGAGAAGGAAAGAAAGTACATAAAACGAAAATAACTTGGTTTAGAGACAGATATCCTGAGGGGTCTGAGGGACCCCGCTTGGTTCGGGATGTAATTTTTTCCCACCTGGTATCACCGACGGGTAACGCCTTGTAATATAACGGTGGGACCACCATCTTTAACGGTGCTTTTCTCACGTAGTGCGAAAGAGGGTAATTAGCAATAGAGGGCAGCCATATTTGGCAGTTCTTGTCCCCACATGCTCGCAGAGGAGGGGGACAGCAGAAGCAAACTTGGCGTACCTTAGTCGCTACGATACGCCGGGGCCAATCGCATCAGAGTATTAAAATACGTGACGGAAAATTAGAGAAAGAGGGGGGCGTACTCTATCAGTCACGGAACGAGTCGGACGTAAAAGTAAGTGCTATTGAAAAAACGTGCCGAGAAAGACGGGGAATCCCATCAAGGATAGAGCTGAGCATTGAACGAGGCGTTAGCTGTGAACTGCAGGCGCCGAGACAGCTGATCGGGAGACTGGAAGTATAACCAAGCGGCCGAATTAGAGAGAGAGAGACGGGAACTCTATTGCTGACCGTGGAAAGTAGACACCACAGTAATTCATCTGTGGGGAAAGGCAGATACGGTGAAGCTGACCGCCTGTATCGTCTATGACGGAGTTGTCGTAACTATATATGTTGTGTTATAATTTCCTGTCTGATTTTGAATGTTTAATATTTATGATAAAGAGATACTGGGCTTAAAAGGTGAAGGCGTGAATATTAATGCGTTCAGGTATTAAGTGACTCAAAAGGAACAGAACAGTGCTATAAAACGCCCATTTGTCAATATTAGATACATTGTTAATTTGATTTCCATAAGTTTTATGTTGAACTGTGCAAAAGTTGAAGAAGGATTCATTCATTAATGCATGAATATGGTACTATTATGGTTATCATAACAATTTGTGTTTTAAATAAATGGTTACATGTGTTTGAATTAGATCACACGTTTTATTGACAGGGTTAGCCGTGCAGAGAGAAAAGAATGGTACGTACGAGAGAAGCGGGGAACAAGAGTATGTAAGTGACCTTTGAAGTGCCCCACACAACCAACAAGGTTGTATTACTTATTGGCTTCAAACGCGGAGCAATTAATTAAATATAATTACCTCACCGGTTACGTTACAACCTCAACCTCAATAAACATTTTTTACTAAAGGAGGAACCTATATTTTAGGTGTGCCAGATGAGCTACCTTGATTTTAACACATATAATAAATTAAGACTTCTACTAATGCATGATGTAAAAACATTATCAGGTCATTGGTCTTTTATAGAACATATATATTCGCTTGCAAATGAGGAATTTTTACGCTGAAATAATTTAACTTAATGGCAGTACGGTGGCATCTCTTCACATTACTTCTTTAACTCTCAATTTCCGTCGGAATAATATTGCTCTAAAATTTGTTCAACACGCATTACATATTGAGACACCTAACATATCATTTAATCTTAGGTCATCGATTCTATGACGCAAGCATTTACGTTTAAATAACAGACTTCCGGTTTTCGTCGGAGCACATAGCCGACACACTGTTCTGAATATTGCAACGTTACCAAGGGTAACCTCAGGTGGTTACCATATTTATGTGACAATTTATATCACAATTGGGCATTTTATACGTCTAGTCAATTTTTTCATGCTTGAATATAATTATACTCCCCCCCTCTGTTCGTTAAAAAGTTATGATACCAAATCCTGCCGAAATAGTGATGGAGATTAGAGTCAATATAATTACTGAATGCTTCTCCATTTCTCTGATTTCCGCCGCATGCTCGCTCGGGAGGTCCTACATAGGCGAAACTTGCAGGTCCATGAAGACACCTCTGAAGTAGCCTGAAAGGGCTACAAGAAATAAGCAGTTCAGTTTATCAGCGATTGCTGAGTATACCTGGAGCGAGCCTGGCCAAAAAATTAATTCTGACGAGACCAAATTGACATACTGCGAGAAAAGATATTGTCCTAGGCTGATTAGGGAATCCATTGAAATAACTAAAGAAAAGAATAACTTAAACAGAAAAGCTGGCTACCGCCTACCCAGTACATGGAGGAGGATTTAGCGGGAAGACGAGAGCCAATCAAAGAGCACGGAGGGAAGCAGATGGCCTGTATCTACGCGGCCAAAATGATGCCCCGGCACTTCTTCTTGAAGACGCTCGTTGGAATACGGGCGAAACTCTTGTCTCAAAAACAACATTCGCGGTGAAACCCGTGGTAGAAACCCGAGAATTGGAGAAGCATTCATCTGATCGCCGCGGAAACTTGCGATGGAATATAATACAATTGGTTTTCGCGACGTAGTAAATGCTTCAGTTCAACGCTTTGTTCTGAAGTATATCACCCAAAGGAGAATTCACATGAAATTTAAAAAAATATATATAGGTATTAAAGGCAGCACTATGACTTGATTTACTAATTACATCAATGTTTGTACATCTGAATAAATAGTTCTTCGAAACGGAGGTTTCTCCTTGACAGTAAAATTTGTTGTATTTTGGACAATATTTTGACAGTTTGTTTCATTTTTAGCGTAAACCTGATAACCTACTACCCCTTGAAGTGGCTAACGGGGTATTTCGTAGATGTAGATCAATTTGGACGGAAAAATGGTTGTCGTGGGCGTTGATGGCCAGGCATTCCAGTAACCGCTGGATGTAGGGATCGAACCCCGCCTCCAGGGGCGAGGATTTTGCGGTTCGTCCGTCACGGGTGCGGGGGCTAGAGGAGGTGGACTTGACGGATCCCGCTGCCCTCATCTGCTGATAAAAAGAAAGGCTTTTGAAGGCACGATGAATGGATAAATGAATGGACCCCATTCAGCATCTCCCCCTTCCTCTTTTTACTCCTCCTCCCTTGCTCTTTCATCCTTCCTGTCCCCAAAAACCCATCCTCGCCCAACCACACCCCCCAACCCCACTTTACACAACCCATATCGACGCCCACCGAAATGTTTGGGCATGTGCCACCGATGGCCTGAGTTATTGTCGCCATTATTCAAGTCCCGGTCGATATTTGCGTGACGGCCCGTTCCCTTTGGGAGCACCACCCATGTCGTCCCAAAATTCCCTTCCAATCCTTCCACCCTCTCTTTTGTCTCTTTCACTTCCTCTTCTCCTCTTCCTTTTATTTCCATTCATCTTTTCCCCTTACTCTCTCCCTTTCTTTTCGCCCATCCGCGCGTCCCATCGACAGCGGCCTCGCTTCTGAAGCCTTTTCTTTTGCTTTGCCCTCTCTCTCCTCCAGCTGCAGCGACGTGACAGACTGATCTCCCCGGGGAGCCCCGATAGCTTGCCCGCCGATCTCTTCCAGAGCCGAGCGGTTTCGATTCTATATACCCGTTCGTTCGTTTCGAGTGGGAAAGGGCTGAGGTTTGTTGCCAAATTTCGCCCTCTATCACCTCTATGTCCTCCATGATCACCTCTTGCGGCGGCCGCCACAGGAAATGTGACAACAATGGAATCCATTTCACTCAGATGCGTCGATTGATCGTGAAAGTTATGAGGCTCGATTTCATAAACTTTCCGATCGGTCGACGTCGGTTCGATAGAAATAAGATTGCGCTGTCGACGCGTATGCCCGGAACTCAATCAACCGCCTCCTGCTGCCGACATAGAAGACGTTAAGACGAGACGTTTCGCGCTATGCTTTACAAGTTAAATTATAATCTCGAAAAATAGAGATTAGAAATCATAAATTTAGTGTCTAGCTTTCTGTAATGAGTCGTCTGCAAGCGGTAATTTTCTCATAATTCGTAGTTTGATCAGGTCCCTATGCAACCTGTCCCGAATGCGATAGTTACTCCGACAGTTGGACTTAAAGTCAAATAACAGAAACGTTCCGCATTCCCCTATTATGTTCTAGGAGCATCCAGAGAAGAGTAAATATTTAGAAGGCTAACATTATTTTAGGATGATCGAATGGTCCGATTCCTCCAAAAACCGAAGCACGGTAAAGGTAATAGTGATCGAATGAAGATAAAGACAACAGTCAAATACAACTATCACGCTTTCGTTGTTTATTCATGATATTTATAAAGCATGACCACAGTTTCGTCTAAGAAATTTAACGAAAACATGGTATCTCTTGTGCACACAATTAACATCTAAATAAATAGAATTTTATGCTTACTTAACCGGTAGGGGTGATGCCGTAATGAATACTTATATTGTTCGAGAATAGTTTATTAAAAGAGTAACTTCAACTCACTGTAAAGACGAAATCGCGATGAATGTTGCTCATCAGTTGTGTGGCGGCATTTTCATTTACGGGACGCCGAATATATATACGACAGTCCTCCGCAAAATGCTGAATGGCTGATCCTGGTTCACCTCCACAAAATCTGTAAAAAATAAAGTCAGCAGGTATAAATACATAATAGTTGCTATGTAAGAAGATTGGCTGATGCTTGGAGATATTGGGTAAAGCAGTAAGATTGGAGATGCAAATCTATTTATGCGATTTACATTACAAGGATACCTGTCATACGTGTCATTCGGGTGTATGAACTAGTTACTTCATCGCGTGATCTCGTTTCATTTTCATACAAGCAGAGCGAAAAGTATAAATTTGCACGAATTCTTTTGCTGATTCATAATAGTTTTACATATTCGGGCTTGATAGGTAACACCAGAAAAGAATGACCTCTCTGACAATTTGTTAAGCTGTGCTTCCTGCCATGTAAGAGGATTTCAAAGTGATGTAAGCGTATTGCAAATACTACGGAGTGTCTCACCCTATAGAGGACAACGTGATGCTTACGGATTGGTGTCAAAGACAGCGAGAAAATAAGCCGGAGGTCACTCTTGCTCTTACTACGGCCAAGTACCGTAAAATAAATAAATGGAAGCTTTTTATGAAAATATTCCGAGTTTTCTCGCGGTCCATACTCAAGGATTGGGACTACACGCTGATGAGGCCATAATGTAGCGACCTATATACTCGTAAAGATTCATAGAAATTGTGAGCGCATTGCCCTCGAATCGCACTGAGATCAATTGGCACTCAGTTATGGAGGACTTACGGAGATCCGTATTAAATGCAAACAAAATTTATTTCAAACAAATGAGCAGAGACGTAAAAAATTGAACCAAAAAGTAATAATTAGTGCCAATCAATTCACGAAGTCGCACTCACGGTCTATTATCCCTGACTCATCAGAGACCAAGTCTGAAACCGAAATGCAATTAGTGTATAGTGCCACACATGTTTTTGAACCTTCACCGACTGCTCAACCATTCAATTACGCTGTACTGGTAAATTTTTATTCGCGGAACGGTGAAAAATTTTGCTGCGAAAATTAGGCCTTGAAGAGTTTGAATAAAAATTGGTGAAAGCACACATTATACAATATAGTGAAAAAAAACATAAGCAGCACGTATGGACGGGAAAATTTTCGTATCTTCTGTAATGTTCTGTCACGAAACATCATATGAATTGGAACAAATTGTCGCCTGCCTTCATCGCTTTGATCTCTCCCACCAACTACTTTACCACCAATGGCTTGCGGCGATACAGCATGATTTTTTTATCTCAAGCAATCCTGTATGACTCACAGTGTTGAGGACACAGGAACGGAACATATGCCATTTCAAAGAAGAAGATTGAAAAATTGAAATGCAGGTATACATTGGAATAAATGACGTCATCAGTTAAAGAGATGGTCTCCAAATATTGGGGCACATGATCACGTGTCGCCGCCACCGCGTCGGCGTATAATTACTCCAGGTTGATGTAAAATCGACCTAGAGGTCATATTTTGGCTCATTTGCAGGCATTGAGATCATGTCAATGGATAAAATCGCGAAAAATGAAATTCTCAAATAATAAAATATAGTCCGAGTGATCGTTGCAATGAAAAATTGCAAACTCTGTATATTTTAGGGGAAATTTTCTGACGTGATCTCCTAAATAAGAAAGTAGTTGCAGGGAGAAATCAAACGGAGGAAGGCAGGCGACGATTAGTGGACTTTTAGCAATGTCAAGCACGCTAGCTTGTCAATAACTCATAGAGGCTAAAATATATTACGAATAAATAATCTAAGCGGATGAGCTCCTAATTTATTCTTTTCCCTACGCTAAAATAAGCTCGTGGATAGCCCATGGATAGCCCTTCTTACGATTAATGAGCGAATTCTGAGTCTAAAGGCCGCCCTTCACGGTATATTTTATTATACAAACAAATGTGTGAACTTTTTAAAGAGGACAATTTCATCGTGTAAAGCGGCAAAAAGTATGATTGTCTGAGTGATTGGGAAATAGAATCAGCAGTAATTACTTTCATTTCCTTGTGAATTCTATGATACAATCGTTTGTACAATAAAATGTACTGTGTAATGTGGACTTAAGACCCCGGATTGATAAACCCTGGTGAAATAATTTCTTGGAACGAATACCGAAGATTATACGGTCATCCCATCTAGTTTCAATAAACCGACACTCAGATGTGATTTGAAAATCTAAAATTTACATATTTCAAGAATTGGCTACGTCATCTTGAGGTGAACTTTAAACCTGTCACTATAAAATCGGGCCTAAGGACCCCACTGTGTCATCCACCGAAAGTTCCAGAACATTTTCGTAGCTACCGAATCCCTAAAGCGTCCGCCGAGTCATCGCCCGATGCAAGGCTGCGAGGTGACATAACGCTGTAAACACCATCCGGGGTTTTGCGGACACTAACAGTTAGCTTTTTCCGCAACGTTTCAAAATAATGAGTTTGCTACAAAACGAAGCGGAAGATAAACGATGAATCTGCGAATTCTCCACAGTGAGGAAGCATTCGCACTCCGCCATTAATTGCAGTCCTCCGCCATTAATAGCAGGGCTCATGTGCCCAGCGCACCCAGACCCAACTTGACTTCCCTTATTTGGCTAATGAGAGCTTCCCATTTGCCTTTGTGTTCTAATCACGTCGCAGAACAGCAGCGAAGTTGCTTTCCATTTGTTTCAGAACATGAGCTGAGGGCAGCGCCTTCGAAACAGAGTTGATGTGTGCTAAACAATAAAAGAATTTCGACTTTGGCATCCACAATTGTAGCTTTTGAGTTGACTTTCAGCGAAGATTTTATCTTTTTCCCACCTTAATTTTCATCAAAGGCGTCTAACACGGATAATGTATTGTTTTTTTCCAATTTTATTGTCACGCACCCAAGTGAGTGAAGTTTGCCGTGAAAAAAACTCTTATATTTGACTGAGAACGGAACCAATATCTCCGAATACATCTCGATCTGTTGGAATCCCAGGCAAATCAAATGATGAAATACTTTCTCGCTTTGTACATTCCACACTTTTTTATATTCACCGATCATTGTTCCGACATACAATGTCATTCTCAAGGACACACTAAGCGAGAAATGATTTCATGTGTCACGTTTTCACAAAGTTGAGCCTGAAACTGTAACTTATAATTCAAATAATATTTTTGATGGAGACTTCAATCCGTTTTGGTGTATACTTTTCCACTCATGCTCGTGATTGCGCACCTTATCATTTCAGCCGCCGCGATGCTTGAAAATTCGTGACTACTCGAAGGTAGACTAGAAGAACGTGACTACTCGACAAATCTTACGTTTTGATACGAGTACTTGAATGTGTAGCTGATGATTGGTTAGATCAGCTAGCGATTGAAGAGACTTGTGTTAAGTTTCACTGTTGTTAATTTTTCCGATGTCGATGCAATACTGGCTCGTCGGGCCAAAGGCTTCAATATTTATACGGGGAGCAACCCTTCTAGAATATGCTATACAATTTCAGGAAAATGTCAGAATCATGTTCTAGAACAGTCGAAAAAGTGCGAGAATAAAGCATTAACAAATAGTAAACTCCGGGAGCGAAAATAGAATCCGGGCCGCCTGCTTGACA
Source organism: Ceriagrion tenellum (assembly GCA_963169105.1). Classification (NCBI taxonomy): domain Eukaryota; kingdom Metazoa; phylum Arthropoda; class Insecta; order Odonata; family Coenagrionidae; genus Ceriagrion; species Ceriagrion tenellum. The sequence continues at coordinate 83,637,597 of OY720633.1, read as the reverse complement.
GGCGAGCGCGTAAGCCCTGATCCACGCAAGTAAAAAATTAAGCTCGTCCACCATGTAGGGAGCGAGAGCGCTACTTGTTTCGCTGGCGCGCGGGCGGTGTGGAACCGCAATTGTAGACGTTACACTGGCGACTGTAGACGCTACTAGAACTGCCACAAACGAATTCGATAGATATCCCAAAAACCTCAAGAGACGTCCAGAGGTTAAGGCATATTTCATTGTATTTCTGCAGGAAAAAACAGTGGCATCAGGGTGTCCGGAAACGTGCTGTTTCGCTGTCCTGCGGTTCGTTTTTCCAAGTTGAGTTTTTCACTCCGCAGCACAACAGTGCACTAAATTTCCATTGGCTTCAGTTACTACGCACCAAGTAGCGACCCTCGAAACAAATAGGGAGCAGAATTGATAAGCGCTTGGCAATACAAGAACTTTGAAAATCGCTTCCTAAAACGGTAATTTGTTGAGCTGATTTTCAAATTGGGCGTCAAAAAGGGATGTTTTTATTTTGTCATGAAATTTTGAACTACCGATAATCTTGTTTTTTACTTGTGTACCGTGAACTAATTCGACTTTGACCATGACCATTGTGAACCTTCCAGAATAACTTAAGCCGTTACCGAACGCTTCGCCGGCGCATATCATTCCATTCGTAGCCGTCCGTGTGAGCTGCTATGTTCCGATCAACGCAAGCTTCAGCGCCATGAAAAGAAAATCCCATTTACTAAAATCTTCTTCTATTTTTATTTTTTTTTTTTAAAGATTCTTCGTGTTTCAGAGGTCGATCAGGAGTTCCGCGAGAGTGAGAGATAAAGAATGGCAAGGGAGAAAGGGAAGAAAAGAAACAAAAAAGTCTCTGCGCGTCTCTACCTTTTCGGCTCGGGATACCTACCAATCATGTCGTCGAATGAGGCGGACTCGGAAAGACGTGTCTCACCTCAAAAAAACCCGACGCCTGGCAACGGCGAATTTATGTTCTTTTCATGAATGAGACGTAATGGCGATAATTCTTCGATTCTCTCTTCTCCTTTTTTTGATCCCCTCGCTCCTCCCCGATATATACCTTCCCCTCTGCCTACTTCCAATCACCTCCTCCACCCCATTGGCCGTCCGACTGCAATGCAGCAGCCGCGGCCTCGACGACGGATTTCACCGCGAATGACAGTTACACAGCCATTCGTTACACAAGCCTGTTGGATTTTTTTCTCTTGTCGTGTCACGGGACTCTCGCGAATCTTCCTCCAAATCCGATCGCGTCGATGAGTCGATACCGCGGTCCGATGCTCGTTTTTTCCCCCTCTATCGGCCCTTTCTCTGTCTCTCGGATATTAAATGTCACGTATTCATGCCCTTAATATCACCCGAGTTGACCTTTTCTGGAAAAGGACTTAATACTCGTTATTTTGACAGTTTTCGAGGGCGCTTCCAGTAATTCCCCAAGACAAATTGCATTCCTTTTATTTACGCGTACTTTTTCCGCGCTTAAATATCGTCATTAATTCTCCCGATGCGATTGCGCTATTCGGATCTGTATTTTCATAGCGAGATTCGTGGGATCAAGGAGATCAACTTTGGCGTTCCCAACTGCCAAACTGTCTTTCTCTGTCATGCGTGATTTAATGCACTCGCGGAAATTGGACGCGAATTATGTATATGGATTTTTTGGTGTCAGGCTTCGAAATTTGTATCCGAAGACCAAAATTAAGACATCTGCTGCACTAACAGGGAAGCATGATGACTTCAACCAAGAATATCATTCATTCGAAGATGCACTTTTCCTGGGGCGAAGGAGCGAAACAATCAGACAAAGAACGTATGTATGAATATTATTAAATTTTTCAACGGCATACGAATACCTATACCTATAAATTATTCATTTAAAATCTCCTTCGGCGGCTAATTAAAAAAAGTAGTCTTCAGTCTATCCAATTTCGATTAACGCATTATCCGAGGGGCAGATTCTTATGTCGCGGATGCCAGTCTAGAAAATGCAAAAGAACGCCAGAATTCGGCAGGCAGTTCAATCTCCTAATAAAGGCGATTCGCAGAAATACGTTATCCTCGTCATGTAAAAAAATAAATTAACGCGAATTAATTGATATTTTTTCACTTAGTTTGAACACATTAGCCTTCTGTATTGCACAATTTTTTATTATCAATGGTGACCTCTGTAAATTTTTTGGGATAATAGTCTGATATTAAAGACTTCACTCTTTAGCATCACGTCAGCAGTCACATATTTATGATGAAATGAACGATGGTGGCGAGATTGAAATGAAACTATGCTCAAGTGGTTCTGAAGAGTGAAGTCTCCATTATCAGACTATAATTATAAACTAATCGAAAAATGATTACACAGCACACTGAACTTGTTATTAAGTTAGGTAAGGAAAGCATTCAGACCATACGCGGATTTGACGAAGTATAAATGCGAGAAATTGAGTAAATATGAAGATTAACCCCGAGATCATGTCCAAAGAGAAGCAGCAGAAGAAGGAGTAAGAGACCTGCTGAAAATAAGAAATAAGCACAAGAAAACTTTTAAAAGCAAAAATAGAAGGAGTAAGAAGAGGGAGGAAAAGACAAATCCCTCACTATACTTTCAATTATATCCAAACAAAAGTAAACTTGAAAGGACAAGAAATGTATTAATATTTTAAAAAAGTTAAAAACCCGAGTCTTTCAGATTTGTTCTCTATTACCAGCTACATGATTCTAAGGAAAATTATGCATTATTTAAATAATTTAAAAATATTGTAACAAAGAAAACAATATTGTTTAATTGGGTTAAAGTCAAAGAAACCCGAAGTCCTCTGTATCAAGCAGAAATAAAGTTGAATTGGAGAAGATATTTGGAACACGCCGCGTGAAGTGTGGAGCTTTGTCGCTTTGTAGAAAGCTCTTCGATACCGCCAGTGTTCCAATTCTCTTCTCCCTTTGTTGGGTTGTTGATATGTGCAAATGGGCTCAAACCACACCTATGATTGAAGTTATGATTGAGAAAATATACATTTGAATCATAAAAAGAAATAATAAATCAATTCACATCGAAGCTTACAGTAATTTAAAGGGGCTTTGAGTATGTTTGGTAAACTTTAAACAATTCATATAACTCTCCGAATACGGGTGCATATTAATAACTCCATTCGCCTCAGAGGATGTATCCAAAGGAGTGGAAATTTTCATTTTCGAGCTCAAATGACAACGGAGACCAGAGAGAACAAGTCTTAACCGCAGGCATTCATTCGCGACCATATATTTCGAACGGCCGATAAAGTCTATGCGGTACTCTTTTTTTGCAGTTGAATGCAGTGAGACTTGGAATCCGATGAAAAATACACTCCCCCACCCCTCATCCGGGCAGGTCCTTGCAGGAAACATTTCTCCTCCTCTGAGCGATTCATCTTGCTCACATTTGAATTCTTCCCTTTTCCTCGCTCGAACACAAAAACAACTTCGTCGTCCAAGCTCTGGGGGTGGAAGGGGTGAGGGGGAGACCGAACTTCATCCTTCCGCGCGCCCTCGCGGAATATAAATCATTATGCCGGAGGAGAGAAGTGGGGGGGGGGGAGGAAAGGGAAGGAATTTTTTTCAGCATTAGTCTATTGAGAAAGCGAGCGGGACGAAGTTTATAACCGTTTTTATGGCGGAGTGAGTGGGTGGGTGGGGTGAAAATTCACGATTCCGGGTTTTCCAATCACTTTTGCTCATACACGCCAAACATAGAGGCGTCCATCCCTGTCTTAATTGATAAGCTCCGCTGACAAAAAACTTCGCATGCACCGGCTCGACCAGATCGGATCGTAGCGAGAAATAAGTCGATTGGTCCTTTCTTTTAGGGGTTATCTTCGGGCTTATATAGACTTAAGTTGCCATGGGACATTATTCAGGAAGAATTCGACGCGGTCGGATCTCGGTAAATCCGTGATTGTGACGTCAAATCACCCAACAAATCTCAACTTTTTAATTACCCATTTTGAAATTTTCTTAACTTTGGCGTCATAATCCCGTTACTTCGAGACTCGGTCATCACGAGGCCATGTAGAGAGGCCATCCTGACTAAGAAAGTTAACAACTGCAAAAACTGGATAAGTCACGTCAGGTAGGGGAAAATATCCTTTCTATAATAAAAAATTCGTGTAAGGAGCGTAGAGCGAGATTTTTCACTAGCCATAATATTCAAATATTGTATGTTTCCAAATTTTAGATTAAAAAAAGCAAAATCAAATCATAACAAATTCTTTGTGCCAAATATTAATAGCGGAAAGAATTTGTTATGTGTATCACTGAACTTCTCAATAATTAAATAAATATAAATAGTTGAAGCTTTAAATTTATTAGTGTCTCGTTGTGCGCTGAAATGCCCTTTTAACGGATATTCTTACGGTGATTTTATAAATATTTATAATTGCATTCCTTTTATCTCTCGCACTGAATCTCAACGGGAGTGATAACAATATGAAATATTAGACGATTTTGGTCCGTACAAAGGAGAATCAAACCTCAAATTTATGATCTTCGTATTTTAATGAATGATAATTTTCACCTGAAATTGATTGTTCGTGTGTGAAATTTCCCACTCACATGCGCCTACTAATGAAGGTGAAACCGCTACCTGTCCCGGAATCCTCCAGTATGGGGAATAGTCCGTTTCGACATGGAATGACACAAAGCAATGATTATTTTACTTAAATTTATGTTAGTGGAATCACTCTCTTTCTTTATCTCTTTGATAATTTGCCTTTTCTACTCTATTGAAGGACCATATTTCTTCACGCAAAAATAAATGGGTGGCTGGTAATAATTACTGCAAGGAATAAAAAAAGATTGAACGAATCCAGACGAACCAAAAATTCGACGACCACAAAATCAGAGCGTTTGAGATCTAAAAGAAGAAGGAAATTCCAGTTCAATTTATATAAAAAATGGAAATTATCGAAAACTGAGCAGCCATGATGATATTGAAATGGTGCTAACGACGACGGAAAATCGGTTTAGAAAATGATAGTATTTAATGAGTACGATACCTATTCTCATCCGATGTAAATGTAATTTAGCAATGCTCAATTGTTTTTGACTCGGTGTTAGTGTCAGTTACAGTAACGCATTGAATTCTTATCTGTGCATTTTTCCCTATACAAGCTAATGAGAGGCAAGCTCAGCAATGTGTTCGGTCGTTTACGCAATGGGCTGTTAAAAATTAAAAATTCTACAAGAAATCGTCATATATTGCAAAAGTTCAAGCAATTTTGACTGACACTCAAACGGGTCCCACTATATCGCGCCGAGTGCTTGCCAACCACTGCGGCAAGTCCCGATCCCATAAATAATTTTCAAGCAAAGCGGACACCTCGCTGTGTTCTAAGTATTATTTTAATGTGTTTAAGCATTAAGTAGTTCTAAGTATAAGTAGTTGTATTTGACCTCGCGGACTTTGGCGCCTAGGGCACACTTTGGACTATTTCGTTGCATCGTTCGTTCATTATATATATATAATCGTTCGTTCATTCACTCAGACCGCTCAGCGGCAAATACATATAAATAAAGGTCAAACAGAAAGGTAGAAAGAAAGTGGATAAGAACACATAAAATTGACAAACACAATGGTGGTGTGAAGATGTAATGATGGCTGATTCCAAGCAGAAAAAATTCGACTGGACCGGGAATGGAACCATGGACCTTTGAATTTCGCGTCCAATGCTCAGACCACCAAGTTACCCAGTCTACTAAGAATCCACTGGAATCGGCGGGGGGTTTATAGGAACAAACACTCCCCAAGGCATGACCCACGAGAGCGGCCAATAGAGGGCTGCTATATATATATCTGGCAGTCTTGAACATCCAGTTCCTTAAAAGCCCTAATAATCCACTGGGGGAGGAGGACGTCTCGGTTGCGTAATTTGTAGACGCCAGCACTCGGCGTCTTGGGATATAAAGGGTCTTGGCTATGAGTACCGGCCGAGGCGAATGATTTTTCCTCAGAGGAATATCTGACTTGCAGTGCACTTGCAGGAGACTCCGTAAAAGAAACACTGTGGCTAGGCACAGTATGCTCAAAATATTGGAACAATGGAGTGGTAGAATCAGCATTCTCGAGTCATTGCATCATGCTCGTATTGGATGATTATTGTCCGCACCATTGAGATAGATGGAGAGGACAACACGAAATCAAAATGTGGCCTGAAAACCGAAATAGCAGCCATATTGTTTATCCTTGCTCTTTCCTTACTATCCTATGGATGGAACGACGGAATGGACGAGATTGCGGATATAGCAAATATATCCACCATCTGAATGAAATTTAAGGCAATTAATTCTTGACACAATTATTGGTACTAAGTGATATACCATAGTTTTTGCCGGGAATCCGGATTATTATTAATTAAAATGCATAAGCAACACATGCAAAAGAACACATATTAAATAAGTACATGCTGGTTTCCAGCAATTTATCGATGGAAAACATCGTAAAATTGCTAAATTAATTTGTTAAACCGAAAGCGCTAAAGGAAAATCTGGGTCGACAAAGATGGCGGACAGGCCTTGTCCACGTCACAGTTTTTTGCGTTGCCTACAATAGCAAGAGCCTTCTCCATCTACCTCTATTGTGGGCACAGTAAACATCTAGTGGGGGTGCTTAAAACTATAGCACGCAGTATTCCACCAAAGACATGGTATTTTTCGTGCGGTAATTACCTCTGCGTTCCGAGAATTAAGCTTCGGTGCATTATCTGCACGGTGATGTGCTCAAATATTACCTTATCTTACGTCCGCATACAAACCCCGACGACAGGCTCTTGCGCATTAATTGATAATCTGCGCCGAAATAAACCTCCGGGACAGGCGCCGGCTCGATCGAATCGTCGCAAGCGAGAAGTCGATACATCGTTTTTTGTCTCCGGTCTTAGAAATACCCTCGAGGAAGCGAAGGAGGAACCCGTCGACTAGCACAGAGCAATCAATCAATTAGCCAATCAATCTGTCTGTCTACTTCTTTGTCCACTCGAGTACTCTTCCCCTTCTGGCTCAACCAATCCTTCCGTCCTTTTAGCGTTGCCTCCGGAAGGAATAAAAAACAGCTTCACCTTTGCGTCCTCTTCGCCCGTAAAAAAAACTCCTTCCTCAACGTCCACTTTAAAACCCCCGTAGATCAACTAACCCCTTAAATCCACACTAAGGGTAAGCTCCCGATCTCGTCCTTCAGTGGCGATGCCCTCCTTCTGTCTTCCCTTGACATCGGCTGCTGCTCTCCTCTTTTTATTCTTCCACTCCCCTTAACTTCTCGTTTCACCTTCCACGATATCTTATAACTTCTTTTTTGTCTTTTTACATAAAGCTGCAGGAAAATGCGTAGCAAAGTACGTCGCTTCTTCTAGGTCACTTTATTTTACGGCGAATCGAGCCATGTGTTCACCTGACAATGAGATACGTGAGCCTTCCCTGGTCCGCAATAATATGCACGCAGAAGCCGTTGTCCTATGGTCAAATGGAATCAAAATATTTGGAGTGCAAATTTTTCACCAATGCCTATTTCTTCCAAATTCTGCGAGAAATGACAATTTTTCTAGAGTGCATTACATTCGTCCCAGACGCTGGTGTTCAAAGGTCAAATGGGATCAAAAATCTTTGTATACAATTTTTCACTTTATTTGTTTCATCCAACATGCTGCATCAAATGAAAATTTTTCCACATTACAGTACGTTCGTCCCAAGAGAGATGAAACAAAACGTGATTATAAAGCGAATATCATTTCATACTTCAGATTTTACAGACGAGGGAATAGGCTTCATAAGTTCATTAGAAAATGAAGGAGGAAAAGAAAATGGTTGATCTGACAAATATGTATTTTGTATTTATGTTGTATGTGAATAGTGTTTCTATGTAATTTCCTATTAACTTCAATTAATAAGGCATATATTATTTAAATATTTTATGAACTGCTGTTTATAGGAAAATTTTTTGTAGAATCCCTTCCATTAACCTGAGAATTAGCTTAAGTTAAAATGATGGGAGAAATAGCCAACAAATAAAATTGTCAAACACTTGGTCTTCCTAGCCAAATACTGAAAAACTGAAATTGTAATATTGTTCAATTAATTTATTTTTTTGGGATAGGATTCAGCTGGTTCACATCGGTTCGGGAATACAAATATTTTTTTGAGTTCGTGGAATGGATTGTGAAAATTACACTTTTATTCAGGGTTATCTCTAAGATGGGCACCCGAACAGTCGAGACCCAACATGTAATTCACAAATATACACTCCTTGTCCTTTTTATTAACGAAAAAAAGGGTAAAAGCCTATTAAAAGCGCCCATAGTAACACTCGTTTCATCTATGGATGAAAACAATTGAAGGGACTACGCTTGTAGTCCTAAATATTTCAATTATGCTTCAAATGATGATTTTAAGTTCTTTGATATAAGAGTTTTGATTTCCATGGCTCTTTTATTGTTCTTATTTATATTTTTACTGCATGAAGTAATTACATGCCCACTGGTGTACATATCTTTCGAAGATATCTGCATTGTGAGCATTTTTGGCTCAACATTTCCCACGGGTTTGATCATTATTTCACAACGTAACGGCTTTCTCTGGCCTCAACTTATTCCATTCGCCCACACTTTCTTTCTGGACCAGCTTTACAGTGCTTACTCTCCAAAAAGCCGGATTTATTATTTATCAGAGTCATCTTATTCCATTAAACCTCACGTACACAAGCTTTTTCAAACTGATACTACGCTTGCCATTCAAAGCAATCAAGTATTACACCCGCATATCCTTTCATAAGCATTCTTTTATTCACGTAATTATCTCATTACGGTTGAAGAAAGAGAAAATGTCTGCTAGGAAATGCACGCAGTTCGCAGTCAATTTGCGCAGTTCTTTGTATACCTGATTTGATATATGCTCTTGAAATGAAGCAAAGTGGCGTTAAAAAACGCGATATTTTAGTTAACTACATAGCGATTAAAGAGACAGTTTCTAGTAGAGAAAGATCACATTAAAAAGTATCCTTTTCCGTGGAATTACAGTAAGAATGGTAAAAATATAGACGAAACTATTGCAAAAGAATTAACTCGAAACTACACAAAACACATAATCATCAACGCCGGGGCATATTGTTATCGGCATTATTTACGATTATTTCGTCGTCCTTACATTCATGAGGCTGCTTTAACCTCATTACAATTCTGCTGAGCTCAACTTTTCCCCGTCGAAGGGTCTAATGGGAAAACGTTCTTCCACGAAAAATTAAAGGGAAAATCATATTTCTTGCCACGTTTCCGATAGTTGAGAAAATCGTTAAAAATGCAAATCGTATGGCTAGCTGAACCTTGGCTGTTTGTGTAAGTTGCGTACAAATATTCCCACACTTCGTAAAGAAGCTTATGAGGAAATAGGAAATTGCGGACGACATGGTTGAGAAAAAGAGAAAAAAATGCGGAGAAATTGATGACTGAGAGCATACCAACATCAGTGTTTAATGACACTATGGAACTGTCTACGGTACCGGTATCGACGACATTTATAGTATCAGCAGTTCAGAATGAAGAAGTGAATACAGTGCAGTAACCAGGAATTTTTAAAAGAAATAGGATATGATATCCATAATAAGAAATAGAAATGAGACACGGGAACGGATACTTATCAAAGCAATGACGAAAAAGTTTTACCTTGGGAGGGAAACGTAAAGAAAAACTCAATAAAATATTTTCCAACATGCTTCGCAAACATTGTTGCTAAAAATGAAATAAACGGATCTTGGAATCATAAAAAAACTGGCATATAAATACAAATTTTCATCAGTTTTACAAACTATATTATACACACTCTGCATAAGCAAACGAGTACAAATCAAAAAATACCCAGACTCAGTACCAAGCTGGTTCAATTGGCGAGCAGTGATTGAACTAAGGCATTTCATCTCTCCAACTCAGTGTTTCATGATTTTTTTACGAATGATCGAGCAGGAATTCCGGCATAGAAGATCGTATTAAAACCAGAGAGGTATCCACGTCAACGATATCCTGATCCAGGGTGAAAATCACGGACAAGTAAAAGAGATATTTCTTGATGTATTGATCAGATCAGATCTTTCGATATGTCTCCTTATGCTTATTTTCTCGCGAAGTTGGAAGCATACTCCTTACACAAAGACGTCATATGCTGGATTAAACCGTGCGCAGAAGCCATTCTTGCTTGTCGGTTTAGGTGTCGTTTGCACGAGTGCAGGTGTCTAGTTTTGCACACCACAAAAGCCTCGTTCATTCATTTGTACTTAAAAAATATCGATACCGTCAACACAAGTAAGATTCACAGACTCACGGGCGACGTTGAGTACAACATCTAAATAACTTCCAATTAAACTGTTGAGAGTTGAAAAGAGATCTTCCGGGTGTATTTTAAAGATAAAAATTAAACTAAAATACGCATGGTTTCGAAGTTTTAGAAAAAGAAGACTTTTCTGTGCACACTGAATAGGCCTCACTTTAACATCAAATGCAGAACGGTAAGATATTTCATATCCTAAGAGAGTTGCTGAGTAATCCAAACTCTTTTAGAAGCAGCACGTACAAGAAATTTATGAACAACCTAATCATAAATTGGGTGTCTTTGAATGAACTAGGGAAGTTAGGCGAAAAGGTGAAGGAAAAATGTTACTTTTCTCTTCCTAAACCCCATTTGAAATATGTGGCTTGCGTGTTGGGCTCATATGATTGAGGATCGTAAAATTCATCAATGATGAACTCAGCAGTGTGACCAAATTGTTAGGTGTATAAGGGTGCAAGTGCCTCTCAGATCGAAGGGAAAAATACAGGTTGAATCTTTCACGCCAATACGAATCCGAGTGTTTCCCTCATGACATTCAAGATATTTTGTGAACTCCAAAGAACTTAGATAGGATTTCTCTCCGTAGGAACGTTGTACTCCGTTTGTATTTCATTCCTTCCGTGGATCAACTTTTAAAAGTCAGCAGAGTTATAATTCCGAAACGAAATCCAAAAATGCAATAAATTATACTGAGAAGCCACTTTTCTCATTTCAGAAGAATGTCCCGGCAATGTTATCCACATTAGACCAGGACTTAATTGTTGCTTATCTCGCAAAGAGTTGCTAATCTCACTGCTTTATAATACAAGTATGCTTCTTTTATAAAAATGAGTATTTTTACAAAAAATTACACCCCGTTTTAGCCATAAATTTTTTTTCTACGAAACATTTTTATTTAACTTTCCGACTACGGTTACAACTTATCCTTGCTGTATTGAAAATGTCTTCTTAAGTTGAAACGTTGGTCGTAAAATCGTTAAGTTGAAAATATGACTTTAGAGAACTGGCAAACTAACATACAAAGTTTCTTTCAAGTTGCCCAACTGTTTCTACCGCGAACTTGTGTTTCAGCTCTAGGTGTAAGGAGTAAGCATCCGTAAAGCATTTTCCTGCGAACGTTTAATCACGGCCTTAGAAGGTGAACTGATGATCAAGCCTCCTTCCCAGGATATGAATGTGTGCAAAACGCGTTGCCATTCGTTTATCTCACAGTTCCCCGGCGAGCATTCTCCGTGTTGAGGATCCTTTGAGGGATTACGTCCTCCTCTTTCTTATCCCTCTCTCTTCCATCTAGAGTTTCATGCACCGCAATTCCTTTTCCCCCATGCCCTTCCACGTCCGTCTGCTCCCCTTCCCCACCTTCTATGTTACCCTCTTTTAATTCTGACCCTCTCTCCCAGCGAGCCCAATTGTCTTTTATCACCCGGACAACTGTGACCCCCCACAATCTCCCTCATTTGCCCATTTCTCCGTAGTATCTCCCCTTCTCTCTCTAACCCTTGTTTTTGCCCCCACGGCTCTTTATTCTCACCCTCGTCTCTTCCGGGTACAGTCAAGTATAAAGGAAGACGATTTGGAAGCTTTTTGGCAAAAGAAAATGTAATATTTCAAGAATTTTCCCCTCTATCGTTACAAACTTAGCTAAGTTAACATATTATTTCAGGCAGCTCTGTAATGTTCAGTAGCTTTTTATTTGACTAGCCTACCAAAGATAATAACTCATTTATTCCCAATTTGGACACCCTTTACACACCGCTGACAGATATTTGTTTTTTAACCCGACCACAAGAATAATTCTCCTTTTCATCAGAAGTTCTGGTCGAAAGTCAAGACTCACGATTACAATGCCAATTTTTTTATTTTCTTAAAAAATAGCAAAATGCTTATTAGCATCATGATGGCTATATTACAAAAAACTATGACAAACAACATTGCTATTCCAAGCGGTACATCACGAACCAGTTAAATACAACCATGTACACAAATAACGTATACATCTGACTTACAGCATGGTTATTGCCGCAAACGTGGATAATTGATACCTTATTAATCATGCCAAACTCTAGATATTAACTATACCTTTGGAATTATTAACTAAAATAACTACCTAGGCCATATTGAATTACAGAAACAAGGTAACAGCCATTCATATAAAAGTAGAGTAAAAAGGTGGTGTAACGATTATCCTTTCGTGTTACCTCTTTTTTCCCTTCCTATTCTATCTCGAACCTACTTCTTCGCGACCTATCGGTTCTTATTCACCCCTTTCACTCCACTTTCACAGCTTACCTTGTTCATTTGCCTGGCTAGTCAGTGGTAGAGATGGAAAGTGCTATAATCCTTCATTTAAAAACAATTTATTAACATAAAACACACCAAAATATCACTGTAATACAAAGCACGGACCCTTTTGATTGAGCAAAGAGCAATAAATGCAAACATTCATAAATTGATGATAGTTCAGTCCACAAATAAAAGGTAATAACTCTGCACAAAATAATGGAACTTAGATAATGAAAGTCACTAGTAAATCATACTGTGCTCCCGTTGTGCATATAAATATGTATAACAAAGTGACGTATATAAAATAACACCAACTCCTCAACACTGAAAGTTTTAGATTAATTGATTCACCAAAGAAAAGTTAAATTGGAGCAAAACTTGATACAGACATACAGCTTGACTAGTGCATTCATATTCACATAACAAAATGAAATTATTGTTCTTCCTTCTAGGATCTTTGACACTAGTTTATGAAAATAAACATATTACATCAACAGTGTTGATTTAACACTTGCACTGATGGGTCGGACGCCAACTTCCCCGTTAAATGTTCCTGCAGCCTTTTGCATGGCTAATTTCCAACTCTCTCTCGATAGGACGGACCCCTGGCTCTCCAGTGATTAATTTATAGCAGATGAGCTCCCCTGGGCTTCTTTGAATACACTTATTCTTTGAATACTTTTAGCTTGACCCTCAGTATTAGGCCGTTCGTTACTTTGGTGGTCGCTCGTTCTCGCTCTCCCGCTCGACTCGCGTCCCGACGCTCGATTTCCCCCAAACTTTCCCCTTCCATCATCTCAATCAACCCTTTCATTGGTGCTTTCAGCTCCCCTCCTCCTCTTGACGTCTCACTAATTATCATAACTTCCACCCAACCGTCATTATCAACAATGTTCCCCCGAGACTAATTGTCGGGACTTCCCCGAGCACATGGGCGAACCCCATCCAATATGGCTTCCCGTGAAGTACAATAAATAAATTTTATTTAACTAAACTTGTTTTGTAACAAAGGGCAAGTTAAAGTTATCTGAGCGAGATGTCACTTCATATAAAATTGAATATATTTGACCCCTCCTAAAAGATTTAATCCTCACCACGCAACGATAACAACAAATTTATTTTTAAAATGATTAGGTTGTCACGGACAGATCACGACAGAAATTTTATATTGCGTACATCGTACACTTTTTCGACTGCATTTAACATTAAATTTTCATTCAACGCAAAAATGTTTACAAAATCTCCTATTGTGAAGTTGTTTATACTGTTCCGCAAGAAAATATTAGTCTAATTAACGCCTCACATGCGAGTATTTATTTGATTATTGAGAATTTAACACGAAGTTTTTGTAACAACTATATTACACCATTTACATACTCAGCTTCTTTAATTAAAAAAAACGAAATTTGGACACATTCTCCATTATGGCTGGGGAAAAACCTGGTTCAAACTACCTGATCGCGAATTGCTGCAAGGATGCTCATGTCATAAATACTTGATTAACAATTTTTTACTCAGTTTCTACTGCCCGTGGGAATATTCATCATAGGATATTGACGATATGGCAATGGTACTAATGTTTTCCATCAGCCGGCATGAAACTATTTGGCAGCCGGGAGTGCGAATATCAAGTCAAGCCACCGGCAGAGGGGCAAGAATATGGTCTAGGGTCTAGTTTAACTAAAAACTGGAAGCCATAAAAGGCTTGAAATAATGACTTAATCATGTCAAGCTGAGAATAACCCAAGTACTTGGGTAATAATCCTGATTATTAGCGCTCGCCATGCAAATATAATTTTTGATTTTTTTGCTTCCGTTGGAGGGGTCATATAACCAAATTATCCATCGACACTCCAGTATCAATGCTATAGATGAGCCTTAATTCATCAACATACGCAGTTTGTTTTTACTTGAACTATACAACTGAAAATATCCTTATTCTCTTATTTCAAAAATATTCTTATTTCACAAACATTTCCTTACCTGATATAATGAGCTGTTTATAGTACTGAGAAGCTACTATTATACTCCCGAAGATTAAAAAAATATTGTATCAGAACTATCTCACGAGATAATAAAAGCCTTTGTTAGATTATTTACGGCCCATAGCATTCCCGTACGTAAGGATATGTAAGAGGATATAGACTCCCTTCCGAATGAGAAGTCTTTCGTCACAGCGAAAATTCCACACACATAAAAATATTTTCAGCTAAACAATCAACAATTTGGTAATACTTTATACAATATTAATATACAACCAGTACCTATGTTATAAAATTATACTTAAGAGTTACACACTACGTTAGCTTAACTGGCTTTAGTAATCGGCGCGATATTGAAAGATTCATTTTCGGGTCCCTGTCAATGGCGATAATCCTTCCTCTGAGGAAGACTCACACTTGCAAGCGACTACGAAAAGGAATTGCCATGGATAGTGTCGGTATCTTAAAAAAATTATCTCATCGAATGATAGAATGTCCCCTTTCCACCCATAAAGTGTAACCTACCTAACTCATTTCCGTCTATTTCTTCAAGGTCTCTCTTCCCTCTTTTCCTTTCCTTCTGTCGACCCTTTCTCTCTCCACGGCTCCTTTTTTCACGTACCCCTCTTCTCTCTTGGCGACTGTACGCTAACTATCATTCCTCACTCACTTAATCCGTCATCCCGTTCGCCCCATTCCCAAAGACCAGCCTTGTCCGAACCCCTCCGCTCTCCCTCTCTTTACCCTGGGCATCCCATCCGAAACAATTCCCCTCATTCCTCTCCCTTGATCCTTCATTCCCTCGCCTCTCTTGCCCTTTTAATCCTTTCCCCCATCTACTCTCTCCCCCTCACACCCCTCTTCATCAGACCCCTTTTCTCGTCTTCCTCTCCTCAAGATTGAAACGCAGGTAGGGAGAGGGTTCCGGGGTCTGGTCCCTCCCTTTTATCCTTCCCCCACGACACAACCCTTTCTCCACTCACCCCCATTCGTCTCCTTTGCCCCGCCACCCTTTTTGTTTCCTCTATCCTGCCACTAACTCATGCCTAAACCGATCGTCACTACTTTTGCTCCATAAACTTCTCAGGTACTCGATTCTATACGTGAACTTTAGGAGACTGAGGGTTGGATGGTCAAGAATTGGACATATATGAAATGAATATTCTTCTTGGATTTCAGAGGTGAGAGTCGTATAACGTAACGGATTATAACATAATAATGGTACAAATGGAGCTAGAAGAAGAGGTGGACTAAGAAAGTCAAGGGTGAATGTGGAGAAAGATATTCTGATAAGGAAGCATTAGTCTTTAAGTCATTGTAGTGCGAATTTTCAGTCGTTGTGTGCACATTTTTATGACTGTTCAAGTCGAAAAAAAATTCTTAGACCACACATCATTTAATGGCATCCAAGCATACGTTTGGAATAAAAATGCGTGTAGTAATAAACATTATGCGAGATGCATTATATCATTGAATTATTATTTATGATTACGCATTACATTTAACAATTTTCGTTTCGTCATCCAACAAAAGGGATAGTTAATTCCTTTAACACGACACTTGGCTGAGCAATGAAATCAGTGCCAGAAACTTAAAACAATCAGAAATTACATTGATCTCGAGCCATTGTTCACACGATGCAAGTGTTCTATGTTGTGGCGCTGCCCGTGCATTTGCTGAGATGCAACCTACAAACACTGAGCCATATTTTTGTCATATTACTATAGTATTTACAAACCCTTCAACACAAGCTTCCTTTAGGGTGGCTACTTAAGTCCTCAATATTATCACGATTATAGTTCCCACATTTTCGTCAATGTATATTTTGTTGTATTCCGGTATGATCGGTTCCGATACGATACCACCGGTATCCTCTCGCAGCAACCGACTACTGGCTCATCTGATTTGTCGCTGGATCCAAGAATTAGATAGAAAATAACTTGCTAATACCTGTTTTCAGCTCTGATAATCGAATTCCATATTATATGCTAAACACCCTTTAACCCGGTGTCCCACAATAAATATTTGCGTAATTAAATTCATGAATTAATCAATAAATCACTTAAAATTGGACCGCGAAAGCACATGCCCATATTCCTTGAAATTCCGTGTACCCGGAAAAAAATATGAAGTGATACTTAGTTAGAATGACATATTAGATATTATGAAGTGAAATTCGGAAGTTATATTTAAAAACTTGTTAATTTTTTATAAAACACATTTTTACATTTTTCACGGCCCATAACGACCTGTTTTTCTACGCTCACGCGCTTCGATCATTCGCCTTGCTAGAGACCACTTCAATTGTCAGAGAGAAAACGTTATTTTTCTACGCCATCTTCGCAACTAGATAAAATAAAGAAGTTAGCAGAGTGCACTTGGTATATTTGAGAATCGTTTTGAGATGATAATTTAACCGTGAGTAGATTCACACTTGTTTTGTGAAAACATGTCGCTAAATGTTTTGAATAAATCAATTTATTACGCATTCGGGAGCTGTTATGTTGGTGTTTCTTTGTGCATCTTTGTGAGCCAGTACGTATGTCCATGTAATTCATTCCGTTTATACTTCAAGTTATACTTATTTCCTTAAAATCACCCCTCTTTCATACGTAGACTCTGAGGGAAGCTCTTCGCAATTTGTTCTTTTCGTACGTAAACTGTAAATGTCATTAAAACAAAAAAAATCCTCTTTCAGGCCGTCAGTCGATCAGCATCAAATTAATATATTTTTTCTGCTCGTGTGACATCGAGGTTAAACTTCTTTCATGAATGCCAACTTTACGATTCAATTTACAAAAATATTTATCGTCGGACAAGGTCTTAGCACTGTGCGACTTCCAATATATTGTATTATGTTTCTTTTTGTAACAGAATTTGAATAAGCATTGTTGAAAAGGATATTATTTCAATGTCGGAAAGAGTGAGCTCATTAAAGTTAAAAAGAGGACACAAAATACTGCTATCCGCTGTCTCCGCCGTTGATTTTTCAGGGCCTCATCGATGAATATGAGTATCGAACGCACACTGTGTGTGCCATGTCCGTCTACAGATATGATTGCCTCCGGCCGGCGCGAGAATAAAGGACTGTGAGGATTTTCAAAATGAAAATATTTGCTGAGAGCGCCTGTAAAAATTCCACACTGATTGGCGCGCAATAATAATAATAATAACGGAAAAAAAACAAAGCTCAAATCTTTCGTCAAATCACTTGTATAATACCGATTTTCAATTTTATTTTCAATTGTTAAGAAAAATAAATAAACACCCAAAATTCATTGTGTCTGGGTTCTTGATTGGGCTCAGTAAAATGAAACATATTCGTCACCAACTCCAGTATTTTTATTTCTAATATATTCGCAGATATACACTTGAGTTTCATAGTACAGACGAAACTCCAACGGAAAATTCTGGCGAGATTTCATAAAATATTTTCTCCGTCCGATAAACGATATTGAAATCGGTTATGCTCCAGTTAACTAACAGGTAGTGACAAAGCACGATCTCTACGTGAACATTACAGTAATGTAAAGTCTACGGTATCTAACGTAAGTCAATCATAATAAAACCAGGAATTTATCTTCTTGTTCTGAAAATCAGAATAAAGTAACACGCTAAAGAAGGCTCTGATACAAACATTTCTAAACTTACGGTTCCCTTCATGATTCACAAATGACAGAGAAATATAATTTAATATTTTCTGCCTATGACTGCCGCTTGATTGCAGTACACGAGTGAAAAATGCAAAAAAATATTATACTTTAAAGAGTGCGCGGAATCAGGTAAAAACTATACCAGGCATTTCCTGGGTAAAGATGGCCAAAGTTTAAAATTACTTGAAAAAATTGGTAAAAAAGACAAACTTAGTGAATAAGAGGAGCGCATTTCTGTCTACCATTAAAATTTTCAATTTCCAATTCCGTTTCAATCGACAAATCGAGCCACGGACGACTAACGGTGCTTAATTGTCACTTCCTGGAATTGTCTCACGCTGGGTCAAGCACTTTTTTGTGCAATCAAACACTATTTAATTAGAGTCCATTTTCATTTAATTTCGGGACTTTGGGACACAGGCCATGCCTGTATACGGCAACTATCCTTCGCTGATAGACACTCTTTCGTTTTTTTTCATTTTTACGTATTCCAGTGATTTCACTTTGACTTGTAGAGCAGGGAAACCCTATCCTTTCACCTCTTTCAGTACTCAATCCATTCCAGGGTGATATTTTCCATGCTCCGACTGTGACCGGAGAAACCGTATTGCCGCATAGATCACACGGATTGTCACATTGCGATTCAAGGCAAAATCAGGCGAAGAAAATTGATACAGTTTGATATGCGATACAATGACGTGCAACGCGATACAACGCGATACCACGCGATACAAGATGTAAAACGACGTAATTTAACACGAAAATAAAATAATAATGTGAAAGCTACTTTTAATGTCTCCCTGGGGAAAATTGGTTTACGCATACGCGCTAAGAAGCGGATGAATAATTCTATCTCATCCGAAATATTTACGGCAATGAAATTCCTAGAAACTGCCACGGAAAAATATCCTCCTGGACTGGTAATCAAACCCCGGACCTTTGAGAAATTTTTCAATATTAAAGGAAGTGAAGTGACGTACCCCGTTTAATTATAATTGCACATTTCAATGTACATAATACTTAGACACGTAATTTGCATTTTACTTGCAACGTTGGACAACTTTTAAATAATTCTGCGATCCATTATGCAGCAATTTTGTATATTTTTGTAATCAGGCGCAACTTTTCTACAGGACTCCAAGGCACACCTCTCCTTTCTCAGGGTACTCCCAGCAATACCCCTTTCCATCTTCGTCAACTAACCTCTCACGACCAACCAGCCAAACAAAACATCGCAACTCCTTTTGAGGTAATGAGAACATAAAAATATAATAGGGTAAGATTACAAAGTAACTCTACATAATACACGTGTGTATAACGCGCGCATAAAATGAACAAATTCGATGTATAAAATTTCGAATGTATTGCAGTAGTCCTACCCTCTCTCCAACCCGCGTAACCTAACCTATCCCTAATTCTATTCCCTTTGCTTTCCTCACCCGCCACATACTCATTTAGCGACGTGCCTCCTATGCCACAACATTTCTGACTATTCCACTCACTCTCCCGTGGCTCAGAGTCCAAAGTTTCCCAACATCCACCCCTTCTTTTCCCCCTCCTCAGCCTCCAGGAAAAGGTCATTCCAAGTCGCTCCTACAATCCGTGCCTCCGGGGTTCTCACTAATCCAATTTAAACGGTTTTAACCACCCACCCACCCCTCGCTTCCGGAGATCAACGGCTTGCAATGAAATCTCTTAATTATTTTCCCTCTTCCCTACCCACACCAACAATAAAACCGCTCCTCCACCCTTGCATTTCTCACTCCCCTTCCTCGCCCATTATTCCATCCACAATCTCATCCACTTTTCAGTGACCCCGGATTTTTTTTCCTATTGCTGTCCAATCGCTTGATGACAGGGCGGTTGAGTTTTTATTTTCTTCCGGCAACCCAATTTTCATTTGTATTTCGTGAAAAAAATTAAGTTCTCGCCCTATATTTCTATTGCGGCCTATCGCAGGAGCTAATAACATGCTTTTGGAATGTCTTGGTGGATAAAGGTAAGCAACTTGAGGGTTATTAATAAAAGTTTTGGGAGAAAAACATGATTACAAAGAATGACCATGTAATTTCATCCGTAGCGAAACCCAAATATTTACTTTTAAGTTATCTAACAAGTATTTGGCCTCACCACACTTGTGGTACTTGGTGAAATGAGTCACCCATAGCAATTTAAAATTGATTATACATATCACGTTATTCACCTGACATTCCATCAATGATTAAATGAGATCCAAGTATTCCAATACTCATCAACAAATATTTAATACAAATACTGTGAAAGGAAGACGGAATTTATCATCTGGTTACGATGAATAACCTATCTCCAGTAATCTACTTAAATTTCTCAGGCATAACAAACTCATTTTATTCGACGACTAGGGTCTAAAAGCATGAGCATCAATAAATGAAATAACGCTCGGTTCAACTTTGTGGAGTTCCATATTAATTAGTAAAAATAACATTTACACTCTAGTGGTCAGTTCACAGATTAATGTATTGCACAATCCGGATTTCGATACCTGGCATCATCTTCAGTGATCTGTGAACTGTGAATTGATCTGTGAACTGACCAGTGAAGTGAAAAAGTTATTTTTACAAATATACATGAGAATGAAAATAATTTGCACTAATTTTGTTTCGATTTCACTAATTTTTATTATAAACGCATTAGGTGTAAATGGATGGTCTACAAAGAATACGGCTGTGAAGGGTTCCGCAGCGCTCTGATGAGAATACTTTTATAATTTTTACTTTACTTCCATTTTAACTCAGCATAATTACAACATTCCTTCAATCCACCGAAATACCATTACTTTATCTTCCTATTCAACGCTCAAAAACACTCTTCCTTTTATGGAGACCCTAAACGAGCCATCATTCTTTACTAATACCATAGCCTTATAATATACAGAAGCGAAATAAATTGCAACGACAATAACTGCAATTTCAGTAATAGTTTAATGAAATTTACCAGCTAAGTAAAAGCTGTTTCCAATAATTACAACAAAAAATACCACAAAAGTCTTGCCAAGAGTATGAAAAGTTATCATTTTCCCTCTATTTTGCTAGAGACGAGTTTCTGGAGATGGATATTGCAGTGTTATTTACTGAATATACTTATATGTACCTAGGAGAAATTAAGTCATTTACAGCAGAGTAACTCAAAATGTAAGTACCCTGTTTTGAAGCAGTGCAGTATACGATACACTTAATTGCACAACCTCCGACTGATAGCTTATAATATCCACTGCCTATTCTGGGCAAACCCCTATGGGCGGGTTATTTTTACTCACTGGCGGATACAGGCGCTGCCAGAATCAACTGTAACTAAGCATAGGGAAGTTAATAATGGGTGTCACGCCCACAGATAAATTACTTATTAGATGGGAATCTTCCGTGTCAAGCTATGGGCATCTCAGCGCCGCCAAGCGTTTGGACTCGAACTAAAAATGTTTGCATTCCGGCTCTCCGTACTTATTTCATATATTTTATATATTTACCGTATGAGCATTACGATTGCTGGCCTGGCAAAGGATTTTTGCTTCAATTGTGAATAGAAATTTCAAATATTGGTGAGAATGACTTATACTTACGCAATGGATTACCGTTTATTCCCAAATACATTGAATGATTAATAGATATTATTTCACCTTAACAAATTTGAGAAGATTTTATCAATATTATGTTAAAGAGAATCACAATTTTAAACAAATTTTAGGCAAAATATCTACAGGGAAATTTTCTGGGGAAAATAGTTATTAAAGAAAACGAGAACAACTCAATGAATTAACACACATGGAAGTTTATTTTGGCACTCACATCAGAAGAAAGTAACTCTATTATTGGAAAATTAAGTTTGAATTTAAATGGCACAATATTTCGAAAAGTAACAATTTTACCAACACCTGTTAACAATAGAAGTAACATATGTATAATCACATCATATCGAGCCCATACTTCATTTAGTCTTCTGCTGTAACATTACCACTTTAGATCTATAACATGTCATTAAATACAGATAACAAACCAGTGATATGAAGGCATAGGGTGAGAAGAGAGTAAACTCTGATATGGAAGAAATATAAATTTCGATAGAATAACGATAAGAGGACGAAAGTGGTGGGATTCTCCGGAAGTAAGAAGACAGGGCTGAATATAAGGGTGGGAGGGCACAAAATAGAAAAAATCGAGTAGGTTACGTATCTGTGTGGTATTTTGAATAAGGGGTTTAGTTGTAGGGGCAAAAGATGTAGCATTGTCATGGTTTAGTAAGCATTTTCGAAGAGGATGCATTTGATGATGAGGGTCTGAGAAGACACATAAGAAAAGGCTGGTAAAATCTCTGGTATTTAGCGTGGCGCTGTAAGGGTTGGAGACTCGGTCATTACGGCGAGAGAATTTACATATACTTGAGGCATTCGAGATGTTGGACTGGAGGAGGGTGGAGAGGGTGAACTGGGTGGCGAGAAGGATGAACGATGAGGAATTGGAAATGGTCGGAGAAGAGAGGAAACTAGTGGCGGAGATTCGGAGGAGGCAGAAGAATTGGATGGGGAAAGGAAAGACGTTTTGAAAAGAAAGGGAATATTGAAGATCAGAGAGATCACTGAGAAAGCGTAGGAGATGAAGGAAGGGGATAGGAATTCTGTACAAAATAAGAAGAGGGCTGTAAGATGAGGAATTTAGAAGGGATCTAATAGCGGGTTAACCATAGGAGTAAAAACTGAAGGATGTGCCAAAAATTAGGATTTAAGGAGAAAGCTACTTGTAAGCTGGGAAAATATGCAAAAGAAACGCCAAATAAATGGGTTAGTATTGGACAAGCAGTATCACATACTCAAAAGGAGGGAGTAAGAGAGACTAGAATAAGAGTAAGGGTCACACCATAATCGATAGATTAATGAAATCAGAAGCGGATTGATAAAATTTGATAAGTATTGGTGGAGGGGCACGGTAGAGATGGAGAATGTTATTAGAGCAGTTCATACTTATAGACATGTTGCATACCTATAGGAAGGATGGCAAAAGTATTTTGTTGGCACTGAAAGAGAAATGTTGCATTAAGGATTAAACTGCAATAAGCTGGGTATTTGGCTAGGTGTAACAAGAAATGAGGAATGATTTCCGTCCTCGGTGAAAACTACAACGATTGAAGGAAAAAACTGATTCACAAGGTTAAGAATCTCAGGCTTACCAATAGTGCCAAGATGGCTGCGGAAAGGAGTCGAAAGAGACCCATAACTTAGAATGAAAATAGAACAGAGGAGGTAAAAGGTAGTCATATTTAAGGAGACTGTACGGCCTCACAGCCTCCTTAGTCATACTAGTACAGGGAAGGCCTTGAAACTTGAAAGTGTGACTCTGATCTACAGATGATGATTGTAAAGTGCAATGTTAAGAGAGCAATCATAATCGTGGAATCGTAATAGCAAATGACATAAATATTACAAATGTCCATAATGAGGAAGAAAAATAGGAAAAGTCTGACGAAATTAGTTGTGAAATGAAGATTTTGCAGAATATAGGAAATAGCGGAAAGGACTGATAGGATATAAAGCAAAGGTAAGTAAAAAACATGGAGGGAAAACCTGCTAAAAGTTATCATTTGGACGACGAGGCCTTGTGTAAGTTCGCTGCATTGTGTTGATAATACATAAAGATGAGGATCATTATGAAAGAGAAAATATTGGACGAACAAATTATGGAATATTTTAACACTTGGTAATCATTAGTCATTCATTCCATTCGTTGTGCTATACATACCGTCATACACAAAACATTTACACATCCGACCACATTTGCTGGTCAGATAAACTGGATATTTGCAACGTCCATCCACTGGGGAGTAATGTAAAACACAAGTGGTTGAATAGCACTCATCGTAATGAGGATAAAGGCTAATAAATTGCTATTTGCCTGAAAGTAACCATGTCGCATTTTTTCTTGCTCTCAAGAACTTATACATCTATGAAATCTAATGAAAGTTGCAAGTCTGATTGCTCTCACTGATAGTTCAACATCGCTGATGGAAAGCTGAAGCCACTTGTCCGAAATCTACATTAAAAATCTAGTCTTTGTCCAATGGAGTAATCACCTTTGTCCTATGGAGGAATGTCATCCACACATTGTAGAATTGGCTCTCGGATAAATCGTTCGCTCTATGGAAAAACATTGCTAATTAGCTCTAAATTAGACGATTTAAAATATATTACGTAAACGTATGATAACTAATAGCACAAATACGAATGAATAAAGTGAAATTATGTCCATTAATAGAATGCATTTCTTAAAAAGATTTTGTAATTTCTATCATTTCATGCGAGCGACAACATATTTTATAGTCATTACCATTGCGAGTACAGGCTATGGCATATATACTTCCACGATATGATAAGAAAGCATTTTTAATCTACGTAATTAAGCGATAATTTATCGGGAGAATGTCGTTTTCTAATTAGTTAATATTAATGTAATAGTTTATTCCCATCAATATTTTAATAATGCGCTGGCCTTAATTAAATACATAATGACGATTTTAACTTCTAAGATAAAGGTAACGCGCTTTATCGCTTCATCATAAAAAGCTAGCCACAAAGCACAAAATATGACATTATATTATAACTCACCTGTGGTAAATTTTCTGCATTTTTAAGATGGCAAGAAAAGCTTTTCCTTATGCATCGGATCTTTAATGAATACGAAAGATGATTCCCAAATAGCTGAATACTTTTCAAATACCAATTTTTAAGGAAAAAATCAATCCTCTTGGCGTATTTATAGCTTAATAACTTAATCAGAGATCTTTGAAATTCAATCCAAATTGCGAGGCAATAAGAATTGTAATTATTATTATGGCAACATCACCGAGTTGTTTATACTGATTGCCACAACGACGCTATGATATATGTCAAGTAAGCCATAGACTA
Organism: Ceriagrion tenellum; assembly: GCA_963169105.1. Taxonomy (NCBI): domain Eukaryota; kingdom Metazoa; phylum Arthropoda; class Insecta; order Odonata; family Coenagrionidae; genus Ceriagrion; species Ceriagrion tenellum. Next base: position 83,612,422 of record OY720633.1, on the reverse strand, counting down.
AAGAATTTACCATGTATGACTCTCGCGCCTCGTAGCGTTTGGACTCGAACCACAGAGAATAACTTCACGTCTGACTCCCATAAGAGATCGCCAGGCCTGGTCACGGCTGTATATTTCAAGGATAGGTTAATTTATGAGTCGCAAACAACAGCATTTCATCATTACGCATCAATCGTAAACATTTCATTGGGAACGCTTGGAACATCCACCGTACAGTCCTGGCTTAGCCCGCAGTGATTTTCATCTGTTCGGGCCCCTAAAAAATCATTTGGGAGGCAGACGTTTTGAAAATGACGATGCCGTAGTCCAAGAGGTTACTCGATGGCTGCGACAGCAAAAAAAGATATCTTTGCTGCCGACAAACAAGGACTTTTAAAGAGATAGGATAAGTATTTGAATTTACCTGGTGAATATGTAGAAAAGTGAAATAAATTTCAGGAAATTACTTTGATTATTATTGCCTCTATCCAGCTTTGCGAGCTATTTACTGCCTTACCCTCGTAATAGACAGTACTATTACTCCCATCAGCCACTTTTCCTTTCTCTCGTGGGTCTTCTGATGACTATATAAGTAAAATTGATCGGTATACTCAGAATCCTGCCTAATTTTCCAAGTCCACAAAACTTTGTAGTAACAAATTTTCCATTTTTAGATTCCATTTGTAGTACAACTTGAAATAAACTTATTACCAACTAGGTGTCTACCTTCAATGCATTAACCAGGCACACACTTTGAAGTCCAATGCTAACGCAAATCTGTATATTATCTATACGGTCTTCGTGTAAATGAATGCCACACAAAATGACAAATTATTGACTCTAAACATGAACTTCATATAAATCAGAGATAATTAAAATATCCTTTAAATAATTAATAGAATACATCATGAAATATAAATGACACCAAATGTCAAATTAATGAATTTTTCCCTACATTTCAAGTAAGCTTAAAACTAATACAGCTGTGGGACCACGCGTATTAATGCGAGTGAAATGACTCATTCAATAGCTGAAAGTTATCATTTATTTTATAACTGAATTTATCAAAAAAGCAGTGTGTTCCCTCAGAACTAGGTTTATTAAATCCATAACAACCTCTTTGTATCTGTGAATGTAAAGGTTTAAAGCTAAATGGATAAAAGTGACTAATTATATTCGAGTTGTCTCTTTTGTATTCCGTAAATACGATTAACGGTAGGCGACAGATTGATCCGTGATTACTCACGTCTTAAGAAGTATTTAATGTCCACTATTATACAGGCATTTCATAACCTAATGGATATATAAATTTAACCGTACAGAATCTGCATTTCAGGGTGCTTCAATTTTTTATGAATCAGATTACACCTTTGTCTTAAAGATTAGGTCATCTAATTTTTCTGACACCTAATTTTCAATGGTACATTTACGAACTCGGAATATTTTCAGCATTCCAACCCATCTTGGAAAACTAAAAATATGAATCTCATATTTTATTTCAAAGGGTTTTCCCTGAATACGACTACAAAAGGCTGAGCCGCAAAAAATCTATACAATTTGCCAAGGTTTGTCTATAACTGTATGAGGAAGAAGTCTCGTGATAGAATTCCTATCTTTCTTACCCTCTGCACTGGAGGTGGTGAAATCTACTCACTGCCCACCGAGCAATCGCGATTTCACGTGGGAATCTTCCAGGTGGCCTGGTTAAGCCAGAGGTTTGCCTACTCGTCGGGTAAACATACATACGTGAATTTATGACGCACCGTTGAAGGGATGTCACAGTGTATACTCAGTACGTTGAATTCTACCACGGCCGTAATGACTTCAGCAGTTGAAATACCAGTGATTCATTCCTGGTATGATCCCTTTAACATAGATCTCAGTCTCCACTTCATCCCCAAACGACCGTCATTGTTAGTATTAGGGCTACATTATGGATGTTCCAGAGCGATTATGTGAGTCAAAATACGTGCACTGAGGTCCACCTATTCATTAGGGTTGTTTGAACAATTATAATTGGATGAATAAAAATGTTTAAATTTTATAACGCAATATCGAGAAAAAATTCTTAGCCAACCCTCTCAGATTTTTTATGCAAACAACGACGAATAATAGCGTTAACTTCATTTAATACGACCAAATCTGGACCATGCGTACCATTTAACGAAACTTGGTCGTAGGGAAGTTTGAGAAATAGTGAAAATCTTTTCCGATTAAATAAAAAATTATTTCACTGATGACAGGCCTTTGTCATTAAAAAATTCAGGCACAAAAATATGCCGACTGGTCGACGATAATATTTAAATTAACACTGTTTCCAGCCAAATGAGCAGGATGCGGCGCTATTTTCAGGAAGTTAACGTATTTGGACTTCAAATGTGGCTACAAGTTTTCCTTAAGTTCACTCGTTCATTAAACACCATGTTGCTTCAAGTTCGACGAGCAAAAAAAATTTCAGATATAGATATGATATTTTTTGTGATATAAAAAAAGAGCAGGATGCGGCGCCATTTTCAGCAAATTAATGCATTTGGATTTCAATTCTGGCATTAATTTGGGATGTTCTCATTTCTCGGGGAATTCTCTGGCATGATTTACCTTCGAGTACCCAGAATATCGATGAAATAACTTTGAAGCCAATTTACGGTGGAACAACGTTACATTCATTTATTCTAATAATGAGAGACACCGCGTGAGCCACGTGTCTTTACATATTAAGTCCCAATAACGAACTAAGACAAAGCAAAAAATTTCAACGTTCAGTCAACATATACTACCTGAGTCAAAATGTCGACTGTTTCTCACCAGTAGAATGAGAAACATTGAAAGTAATTCGGCGCCGGACGGTAACTTTGTAGTTGTGACGAGTCACTTGGTGAGGCGACTGCAAATATGTGAAATTTTAGGCAAAAATCATAAACCGTCTTACATAAAGAACCGTCTTTAAACCCGTATTCTCTTGAACACGTATCAAATGCTTAAATCGATAAAATTTATCTGGTCGTCCTCTTCCATAATGAATTCCATGGGAGCTTTTCAAGGAACGAGATTCCCAGATGAGGTTACCGTTCGTGGAACGCTGCGTACAGTTCGGATTCAAGCCCTTTGTCCAACAGTCCCCAAGGTTGATGACGCCTCTGAAAGTACTTGCAGCGTCTTTTTTTTGGGCAAATGAGAAAATAAACCGGATGTTTGCTGTGTTCATTTTTTACCAAGTCATGCATAAATGGAATTCTCTGGGGGAAGTCTCGCACAGAGGTAGTCAAACTGTAGCTCTTGAGGTACAAAAAGTTGGAACAAAAAATGAAAATATCACAATACAAACATATATCGTATAATTAGCGACATTTTTCGAGGTTTTTTTAGCATAAGAGTGTTTTTTATTACTTTAAATTTTGTCGTTGATATGAGAACTTTCTGCATTATTCCTTTATCTTTTTTCTATGTGTACAACAGTAAACTTGTAGATCTAACGTGATTTGCACATTGACTTGATGGATAGGTTCCGAAACGTTGGCCGACTTCATAGGTCTGTGTCTCGGAGTTACAAGTCTACAAGTTACAAGTCATGTTACTATTTCACAAGGCGGATTTGTAACTCAGATATAGCAAACCGATGACTTGCTACCAGTCCAAAAAAATGTCGAACCAAATCGAGACCATATAACTCGTATTTTGACGATTATGATATATTTTGAGAGTGTGCCTAGCAATATTTTCAATCCAAAAGTTATTGGTACATTTTGGGTAAATATAAATAATTGAATATATCCTGGAAAATATTTTAATTTCGTAACTTACCTTAAAAGATCCCAAGCGAATGCGAGTTTTCGGAGAAACCTAACATCATAAGAAAAAATTGTATGTTTCGCAGCATTTATTGAAGAATGAGCTCTAATTGGTAGTCATTAATAAATTTTATATGTCAAGATATAATGTTAAGTTGGTTATTTCTTTATTGAACCACTATTAACGGCTTTATAACGTAATATTATTCCGAAACGTCGTGGTAAAATAGAGTTTGTTGACGTTAAGAATATTTATCGAAACTTACAATTCGTATTTCCAAGCATTAATGATTATATTACTGAATAGAAACAAATTGATAAATCGTTGTTTATTACTAAAAAATTAAATATTGTGAAACGTAAGGATATTTAATTATTTTATCTCAACTGCTGTATAACCGTGAATTTCATCCGAAAAACCAAGTTACCAAGCTCAAAAAACTCGCGAATTGACTTTCATTTGAATAACAAATGAAAAATGACCTGCGACGTACTAGAGTCATGTTTAGCTCATCATTGTTGAATGAATAAGGACATGGACATGGTGGAGGGAATAATTAAAAATATCCTAATGTTTCACACTATTTTATACATCACTAGTAAACAAATCGATTTGGTGTATCCGAATTTTTAATCCGTCTTGTGAAATAGCCACGTTACTTGTAGCTTGTAGACTTGTAGCTCTGAGAAACAGACCTAAGGTATTGCAAAAAATATTTTGTTAGGAATAATGTGTTAACGTAGTTTGAGCGAAATATCATTTCATCTAGTAATCCATGAATTTGATCTCATTTTAAAGAAAAATATATTACCCTTCCATTGACACCAATAATTAAACCCCTTACTACATTATTTTCCGCGAAATTTGCAAGAAAATACCAGCCCTTGTATATGGGAAATGGTACGTGTATGCACTCCAGAGAGACCTTATATTAAAAATGAGGTATTCCCTACACTTATATCTCGTCACAAAATCGACAGTGTGTAGTTTGTGTGTTTTCTTAACTATTTTTGAAAATTGATCATATTGTCACCGCAATAAATGCTTCGGGATCACAATAAACCTTCCGTTTTTATGGAGTTTCAAACGTACCGCGTGAAAAAATGAGTCAATGTAAAGACTTATTTAGATGTTATCATTTTATTACATTCACTTTCTGTCACGTAAAACTACATTATTGCATCATTAATAATGCAAAATTTAATTCGTGTGTCCCACAGATGGTAAAATGAAACGTATATATCGAATATGATCTTCATTATGATGAGGGAGCTATCTCACTCGCACTACCTTAAGGCACGATTTTTTGGCATCATTTTGCGAAGAATTGGACCCGCATTTCTCCCACGAAACCTAGGACTGAGTGAAATAGAAATCATGACAAACAAAGTCGTGAGGATTTCTCAGAACAGTCCTTGGCCACGCTACTCTTCCCCACGACGAGTGAGCCGTCCCACTTCGCCTCGCGCTTTCCGCACGTACACATTCCTCCTGTTCCACATTCACTCCGCGCCCCGGCTAATATGCGCTCATCTCGGATACACGACTACCACACACACTCTCTCACTCTCCGATGGGTTTACATACATCTCTCGTCTCGGCGAACTCTGAATCCGTCCGAACAGATCCGTACCGACGTTTCACCCCTCACTCCTCGGCCTTTTTCAGGGTTTCCCGGATTCGAGTTTTCCATGAGAATACGCTTCTCTCCGCCGCGCAGCTGGTGAGCGAAGAAAGAATTGAGTTCGGAGGAAAGGAAAAAAATAATCATTTAAAAAAACACAGAATGAATACCTAACAGCGCAACGGTGGTGGTTTTTTTTATCTCTCACGGGCATATGGAGTATTTTGCGGAAATTGTTACATTTTACAACTTTCTAATTAACGAAATTTCAAAATAATATTTTACAGCTTGAAAAATTGCTCACTTAGCATAAAAGGGCACCCAAGCCGAACATAAAAATGCGTGGGATGCGCCACTTTGTGAACGCATCAAGCAAGATTTTGCACGAGGCGTTTTCCAGGAATTTGCACTGAGTTGAGGGGTAACTTAAAAACACACTTAAAGACTAATAGTTTATTTGGAGACCTTAACTGTCCATAGTTATAGTTTCTCCGTCTTTTCGACTGCTAATGAATATATTAACAGCTACTGCTAAAATACTTATTGTTAATATTGCGTGAAAAGTCACATTGAAAAGTTGATTTCAAGGATTCTCTGAAAAAATACGATGCCCCGACGTCGATTCTTGAAAGGTCCAAAATGCCGGAAATTTGGAGTATAAATTTGCAGGATAAACGATGATTAAGAGGAAGTAGGAAAATGAGGGAAAGAGGATTTCGGATGCTTTTCGAAACTGGGTGAAGGAGGCAGATGCTGCGGGTCACATAGACTGTTAAAATCAGAAACAAGGAAGTGTACAGAAGAGTAAAATAAGAAAAACTATATGGAGTTTCTGAGCTTCTCGGGTTGGAGTCCTCCGCGTTTCTCGCGGGAGAAAAAAAAGAATTGAGGGCGCGGAGGAAAAGCAGAAAAAAATAATGATAAAAAAGAAACAACGACTTTCCATCAGCTCAATGGTGGTGGTTTTTTGTACCTCCCGCGGGGGCGCGGAGTATTTTTTACGACGCCGTAACATTCCCTATCCACTCGTAAGGAGTTTTTACTGGATGAAACCACCCACCACGGCCAACCTTTAACTATCGCTATCCCTACTCCGTGTGTACAGGGAAGAATTTAAAAAAATCTCAACCTTCTCTTACTTACGACCAAATTCCGGGGGAGGGGGAGAGAAGACTTTTCTCTCCCACCCCAAATCTCCCAGAGGAGCCACCAACGTCCTGCCCCGAGTCTAAAATTTCCTACCATTTTTTTTTCTTTTCCTGGAGATAAAATATAAATACTCACCCTATATTCTTATCATCATCAGCCACTCAATACTAAGATTGTACAACTGCTTTCCTTCATCACACTCTGTCCCTTTCTAACACAGTGGTGTCTTTGGTAGTTTCATATCCCTTTAAGATGGTCTAAATATCAATGTAACACCTCGATGGGTGACCACGTCTAATGTTACTGGTTCCAGCTTGCTGAGGCCCTACCAGCAATACATAGCAAGGACAGCGCACCCGCCTTCTATTGTGCATGTGCTCGAAGAAGATTCATGGAATAAGGGTTTAATAACATAATTATTACAAACACTCCAGAGGCTAGACACCTTCAAAACCTGGTGCTGGAGGAGGATGCTAACGATAAACTGAACGGAGAAAATAAGAAATGATGAAGTGTACAGGAGAGTAGAAGAGGAAAGGACCATATGTAAAAGCATACAGAAAAGAAGAACGAGATGGATTGGACACACCCTGAGACACAATGGGTTTGTGAAGAACATAATTGAAGGCGAAATAGAGGGAAAAGTCCCCTGAGGAAGAACCAGGAGGAAGTCCATGGACCTAATGAAGGGTAAAGTACACAGAAAAAGCTAATTGAAGTAAGAGAACAGGCATTAGATAGAGAAGGGTGGATGGTTGTAGTCAACCAATCTTAGGATTGAACAACCTATGAATGAATGAGTGCTAATCAGTGGTGATATCTTATACTTTGCACTGCATGTTAGCATGTTCGCCAATGTAGCATTCGCGAAGTTTCTGGTCATCCTTTAGCGGCCAGGAGAACATGGTACCTTAGAATTTTGACTTTTAGGAGCGTTGCGTGCTTATTGCAAAATCACAATATCACAAATAGTGTCACACACTCTGGTAGTGGCTTGCATGATATTTTGTGTATGTAGATGGAAGTTTCAAGCCTACCAAATCTTTCGATTCATAAATAATCGCTTCCGGCTTTACTTTGTGGAAGTGAGTAATATCCACGATTAAAACTCGGGTCGTATTTATAATAAATTGTGTGGATTGAACAAAGTTGTTTTTTTATCATGGACTTTCCATTCATCTTCGCACACACGCGCGCGCATCTCAAAAGCCTCCAATCGACGCTCATCCTGTTTCCTCGGGTATTTCCCTACTCTCTGACCTTTTCCCAGCTCACTCCCCCCGCCTGTACCTTTCCCGTCTTTCACTTCCCGATTCCCAGTCCTCCATTTCCCTCTCTCACAGTCCCACGCAGCCCCTCATCCACTTTCTCTCTCTCTCTTTCTCCTCCTCACTTTCTCGATTTTTCGTTCCCTACTCTCCTTCTGGGCCGAACTTACTTTCGTACTCCACTGAGTCCTCTCTCCCAATACCCCCGAAAAAAGAAATTCAACCCTTCCCCAACCCCCTAACCTCCCTACAGGCATCAACTCCCTCTTTTTACACGCCGAAAAACAGCGCTCTTCGCCCAAAAAACCTCCCAGCATTCGTCCTACGGAATCTCCTCCTCTGGTTTTTTCTCCCTTTCCGGTCATTTATTATGATTCTCGAACATTTTCCGTGGCCAAATTCCGTTTTTAAATATCTCCTCAAGGAAAGGCAAAAGATAACTCATGACGTAGAAGATTAGGAGCTAGGATAACCGTAGGTGGGCATCCGGTTAAATTCCAACGACAGAAGCAAAAAAGCTGAACCATTTTGAAGGCTTACAGCTGATCCCATCGTCTATTGACGCTCATCAAAGTAGATTCTGCCATTGTTATAGGATATTTGAACCAAGACACTTTTGGCAATAACAGCAAAACTTTCTAAGCATATGAGAAAATGTAATAATGAAGTCTCTAAAATCTGATTGATTTTTTACTGCCTTTCTCTAGATGACTATGCCCTCATTAGCCCTAGAAAGTGCCGAGAGATATCACATCCACAATCCAAGGGTGGGGAAATACAACTGCGCCTTCGGATATTTAAATATATGATTGATTGCGCAGTTAATGGATTATACCGGGTAGGTGTGGAGGCGTAGAGGATAATCGTTAAATATGATGCAGCTTTCATGATCCATTGAGATTGAATACTTAAGTAGGTTTTGTTCGTCCTGATATCGCGGTGTGGTTTCTACTTTTATTAGCTACCAATGGGTCCCTGTAGTTTTCGAATATTAAAATAATCATCTTTTGCTTGAACTAGAATCACCCCTTGCCTTTGATTGTAGAGGAATTGTCAGCAATTAAAAGAATCCATACAGCATCCGAGGCTTCATTTCCAGTTCGGTGAGCAGGGCTAAGATAGTCGCTCCCTGTAGGGTTGATAGCCTTGTCGGGAGCCTTCCTTGTTCTGGATTCTAGGTGGTATTTTATGTCCCACCTATTTACCAGTCATTGGACCAATCGGGACGTTTCCCTTTTAACCACCTTAGGATAAGATGATAGGCAAGGAGCTCTACATGGACGAAGCAGAAAAAAAATCACCGGAAACCTCCTCCTCCATTAGCTACCATTGAATCTCGTTTAAGTTATGAGAGTTTTAAAATTAATATACAAATAATGTGTCTTCCGTTAATACCACACAATCTTGGTAATCACATCCTAACAGCTAATAACTTTTTATAAAAGTAAAATGAATGATGAGAAAGGGAAAAAGCGATTGATTACAGCTAAGTAAAACCCAGTATCCTTTAACGTACACCAAAAATCAGCCTCATGTACATGATAGCATTGAATTTTTAAAACTTTAACGAGGAAAAAAAGAGGAGAGATACAAGCAGACAAAGCAGGGAAGGAATGAAGAGGTTAACGGATGAGGGTATTGGGCTGAATACCAGCCGGAAGCCAATTTTCTTATCCGAACCAGGCAATCCTGATACCTTTCTTTTCCTGAAAATGAGCGTTGGGTCACTTCCAGTTTTTTTTTGTGGAACTAATGGTTTCTATTAATGGGTCATGAGGGACATCTCCGCAAAGCCCTCTCAATTTGACCCGATGGAAGCCATTATCTCGTAAATGACTCCAGAAACGCTTCACAGCTAAATTTCTAATCGATTCCCTTCTTCAGCGCTCATCTTCCATTTTTATCCTTTTATCTCGGCTAAGCAGACGCGTCTTCTCTTCCCTCCTCCGTTAACTTAGCACTAATGTCTGACAGTCAGCTTTCCTTCTTCCCCATGAACTGAGTTAAGAAGCTGAGACCCAAGTAAAAAGATGACGGTAAAAGTAGTAAAAAGGAAAGTAAATGAAAAAAAGTAAAAGGAAAAGAAGTAAAAAGAGACCCAAGTAAAAAGATAAGAAAAGAGGATCGACCGAAATACTGGGTGGGTGTATTCGCGCTAAAAGAAAATGTCTTCTTCAACTTTTTCTGCCTACTAATTGATTTAACATTATTTTTTCAAATTTCAAAATTTCAACCACCTATACTAATCGTAAATGTAATAACTTTGTTATTCCACATAAATTTTATTTCAGATGGCCCGGGTTTCGACATAGAACGTCATCATCAGGTCGTCCCCCAGGTCATCTTAAATAAAATTTATGCGGAATAACAAAGTTACTTCATTTACAATGTATAAATGCCAAGTGTAAATGCCATGAAGTCACGCCTGAGACAACTGTGTACATCTTCATTAGTTTAGCGAAATAATTCTCTTTAACATTGGGTAATCTGGTTAAATATTAGTTATTCTACTCTGGCTCAATATGCTGATAAGTTAAATTAGTACTCCCCGAATAATAGGTTAACCACCGAGAATGATTAAGTAGTTTTGCACTTGGCTTATTCCCGTCTAAATAACTTGTTTAAGACAAAAAGGGTAAATTTATCTTGGCTTTGATGGCTTTTTGACCAAGCGACTGACAATGAAATGAAGGCTATCACTAGCGATGGTATAAACTTACTTTGAGATTATATTTTTATAACTCAGAAATTTAGTTGAAAGTAGTTTGGGTGACCTCACACCAGGAATTTAGTTTCTGTCATACAAATCGCAATAAAAACATTATGATACTTGTGTAGCCTTTAGGGTAGGCCGGATATTAAACACATAGCATATAGTTGTACCGTAGACCTGTATGTGGTGTCATTTGTTTAGTGATAGGCGTAGGTAGGTTGCTATGGCTGTTTTTTAGCTTACTGGTTGGCAGATTGACATTCTAGTCCATAGAGGTTGGCATTGATCATCGTTCTGAAAGATTATCAATTGTGTTGTAACTTAATCTTCGTCGAATTCACGGAACTTTATAATTCCATCTACATTGATAATCAAGATACGATAAGAGTTCAGTTTATTCGGGTTTTTCCCGCGTTGGTTCATTTTAACGGACAACAGTTTCGCCAACGTTACAGATAGCGTCGTCAGGTCCTGAATGAGCTGCAGAGATTCAATTTCCTTTATATACTTAACACCTGGGCTAGTCGGGCGCACATTGATTGGCCGGCTGGACCTTTGAATCCAATTGTTGTAAAAGCCGTTTGAACGTAGAGGAGAGAGGATAACCGTCTTCCCTGTTGAAATTTTCTTGGTCTTTGGCTATTTTAATCGCCTCGCGTATTAGCCGAAGGAAATATTTATTTTCTCTGGCGATAGTTTTAGTTTTTTCAAAGTTTATGACGTGGCCGGGTTCTGACCAGACGAGCTCTGCCATGGCGGAATGGCGAAAATTTTTCTTTTTGGTCGTCCTTTGGTGTTCCTCCATTCTACATTTAAGGTATCTCGATGTTTGGCCGATGTATGATTTCCCGCAGCTGCACGTTACCTCGTACACTCCTTGGTAAAGGTCAGACGGGTGTCGATCTTTTTCGGTTCGAAGGAGGTCAGTGGTTTTCTTATCGCTTTTGAATCTCGCCAAGACGTCGTGCGTGACGAGAACTCCTTCGATTCTCTGTGAAGTCCCGGCGACGTATGGTAAGAGAGCATATGCCTTTGCCTTCTCCTGTATTTCTGCTTCCCAGGTTCTCTTCATGGGCACATTACGTTTTCTGTCTTCCTTACATGCGATTCTATTCACCAGTTGTCGGATATAACCATTCATTTTGAGCGTAGTAAGGAGGTGCTGTTTTTCTCTGGCGAGCGAGTCTGCATCCGAGATGGCATATGCCCTGTGAAATAAGGTTTGGATGACAAGCTTTTTAAGGAAGATCGTCAGTTTGCTGGACGATCCAACCTACAAATAACTGAAGTCAAATCCTACGGCAAAAATTCAGAGAAACAGGAACTCCTGATACATTCTTCAATAGCTCAGGAGGAGAGACGGCCTAGTCAGCTCCTAAACCTCCACGGCTGTACGGCCTGCCTAAAATACATAAGGATGGGATACCACTCCGGCCCATTGTAAGTGCAATTGATTCAATTGCAAAAAAGAAAGCGTGATTTTTGTTTGCGAAAAAACTATCCAGCTAACAAGGTTATTGCGCGTAATTCTTTTCGTGTAATTTGCATGACAAATACAGTGCTTTTGTATAAATACTTTACATTTTACTTTTAACTAGCAAAATCAATACAGTACTGCAACTACTCCCTTCGAGTAACTATGTTTACTGCATATTCTCTCAGCACAACTTATGCCTTCAATATGACGGACTGAACACTTGAACTCGTTTATGCTCAGTGGAAGCTTAAGTTTCCAAAAAAATTTAATTGCTTTCCAAGATTCATTCCTACTCTTTTTCGATTTTCCTTCTTTATCAGTCGTTAGGGCCTTCACTAATGCCATCATGCCATGACTTCCATGACATGTAGTGGCGACTCAAATTTACGTTTTAATAGTGTCCCACGGTTTAATCTAGTATTGTGGGACTGTTACTGTAGTAAATACACTGCTATTTGCATGGAATTGTGTCTCTAAAGTGGACGCAAGAGGTGAAACGGTAACTGCCCAGTCGGTTTTTGCTTACATAGGCTGTAAGCAAAAAAAAATGTTGTGTTCTAATTTCATAATATATTATATTGATTTGTCCCAAGTAAGACACCTCAGATGTGAGACATTAGGAACTAATGTAGCCGAATGGAACGCCGATGATACGGTCGTTCATAAAAATGGTTCAATGTGGGAAGAACCCGAATATAACCGATGAAAAAGAAAACCGCGGAAGCCTTCTTATCGAGACATACTGATATTGAACAAAAGTGGTCAAAATTATTTTTTTGTGGAAATTTAAGGGGTTAATGACATCAATATTCCCCTGTGCTGTTGTACCTAATGTTTTCATCTATTCTCTCTTTCCTCTGTGTCTCTTTCCTCTCGAAAAGATTTAAGATAATTTTTACGATTTTCATTTTAGAAAAAAAAATAATTTTTCCTTTCTCACAAATATTCCTGGTTTGCTGGATTATTCTTCACATCAGTTTCATCCGCTCACTTCCGTTTTCTCTCAAGCTGCTCGGCATTTATTTTTCTTTTCTATACTTGCCACCTTTCCTTCCCCTCTTTCCTTATCGTTCGCTCTCGAGTTCACATCAGTCCCGTGCCACAGGCGGCCTCTTGCCTCGCCAATATCCTCAACTCCCCCATTGAAGCATCATCCACTCCCCCGAACACTGAACCCTTACCCCGCTCTTAAAAGCCCCTCGCCTTCCTCGATTCTCACCCCTCGCCCTTCCCCCGGCCGATTCCTCTAGGGGACTTAAAAATCCCCTTCGATCCTCCAACATTTCTCCCCCTGTCTTCTTCTCACCATCGGAGAATTCGCTCTTCCCGACCTGCACCTGAGCACGGCCAACTATTCACCTGAATGCGTGCGTACTCGATCTCTCGCAAAGCATTGAACTCAGTAAGTAATAAATTGACGACCGCGCCAAAAGAAATGATTTAACGAGTGAAGAATGCCCAAATATTGTTGTTAAATTATATCTCATTTTTTCGGTAGAAGATACGTCTAGATTGAGAAATAGTAGATGCCATTAAGTCACAGCAAACGTTTCACAATTGTACTTTTGCTTTATCGGATATGTAATCAATTTACAGTAAATAGTTCACATGTGATGCTATACTTCATCAAAGTCTCAACCTTGACACCTTAGATCAATTTTCGAATGGGAGTGAGTTTTTGTTATACTTTCTCCTATATAAAATGTGTATTTTGTGCATTTATAAGACAAAAAAACATTAACAATTTATGAATTTCTTAGTAACTAAAATACAACTAAAACGTTGGAGAAAGTACGCAAATAATAAGCTCACTCAAGCAGAATTAGGATGGCCATATCCATTGAATTTGGTCAGGAATGCGGAATGGATGCTCCGATGATTGACATGTCAAGATAGAGCGATTTTCTATGGCTAGGCCGTATCAAAAGAATGAGAGATAGTCGAATAACTAAACAGATGTATGGTAGCGGAGAGGATGGAGAGAGAGAAATACATGGATTGAGAACGTCATAGGTGACTGTTGTAAGAGAGACTCTAAAGAGGAGGATTATTAGGTGTCTTAAGGAGGAACTTTTCTTTTAATCATGTCCAATAACCTATCTCAATTTTAACTTAAATTTTTTATTATGGTGATATTTCACCTCCTGGCAAGTATTTGCAGATTTGTGCAGATACATATTTGGCGTAGTTGTATTCAATTCATTGAGTAATTTTGCCTTACATTTTGGCGTTAACTAACCCTGTGCCAAACACCCTTGACGTGATAGTAGGGTAATATGAAGACGTGAATGACCGAGCTCTTTTGACAGAACCAAACCCGAAAGGGAATGGCGTGATGGGAATGTATGTCTGAATGTACCCATGTTTTTTATCGAGCTCGTTTCCCGTAAGGTCCGAAAACTGAATTACTCCATACGAATTTCTCTCTCTCTCTCTGCTTACGCTGTGTACCTCGAATCCTTTATGGAGGGCCCGTTCCCTTCGCGTTGAAAATGAAGCTTGCGAGTGCGTGGGGCGTGAGGGACTCGTTGTGGCGTTGGACGAACGCCTCCCTCCCTCCCCTGCTACTGCACGGCTATGTCCCGCGACGCAAAATAGCCGAGCACATAACAATCGCGGACATAAATCTCAGCCGAGTCTCAGCACCTCCTCCCCTCACAAGAGACCCAACGGTTACGACCACGTCCAGATAAAACAAATACAAGTTACGCTTCTGAACAGATTTGATTACGTTACACATTTGCAGCGACGTTAGCCGAGAGGATTGAAAATAAAAACTTATTTTTTTTAGAACTTCCCAGGCAAAATTTATTATTTTCTGGAAATTGATAACGAAAAAATAAAAAGCCTGTTGTACGTTTTGGACTGAAATTGCATAGTAATTAAGATTTTAAGAGACTTATTATTGAGCTCCACATTAATGTTAATAATCAATTTATCAGCGCGAAGCTTTAAACGTATCATTTACATCTTTGGAGAAGTAACCGGCCTCGACTTTACTCAGGAGGCCAACATTGTGAAACGAAAGCTGTATCTTAGTGATTCCCTATAAACTTTATTGACGACCTAGGTTTCGACTTATGATGTCATCATTACGTTTTCCCCCTTCCTGCCCCCCACTCACCCCATTCATTCCAACCCACCAATAGCTTGGGCACCCCTCCCCGGCTTTCACCTACTTTGTGACTATATATGTGAGCAGTTTTTTTATGCATGTACCTGAAGATGACATCATCAGTCGAAACCTAGGTTGTTAATAAAGTACATTTGGAATTATGTAAATATCTTTCTCGGGCTTCGCACCGGGTAACATTATCGGGAATCGGCACCGGGAATCCCGAGAAAGATATTTACACATAATACACCAGGAAAATCTTCAATCATTTATATTTAGAATTACTAAGTTACAGCTTTCATTTCACAATGTTAAGCAAGTTCCAGGAAGTTTCGCCCGGCCCAACCAGTCAGGAGGCTAACCCTAATTTTTCTGTTAGTGCGATCATCAACCCGCATTTAAATAGTCTCGACACAATGGTAGACTTTACGTGGAATCTCATCACGAGCCAAACCAAGTTCGTGGCTGTCTATGATCCCATTTAAGTATCAAGTCCGCTCTGATCACACACCAGACGCGAATTATTGTATTCCTTTATATTAGTTGTGGCTTTTGCCGAATTCTTTTACAGTATTAGATTTTTCTCCTATATTTCGGTCGGTTCAGAGGACAAAGAACATATTTTCCGGCGTGAATGGAGTGATATAGGCTTTGTGCCACCACCGGAGACGTTGGAATGTTCGTAGCTTGATGCCGAATGAAAGAAGTTGGTCGGTTGGGAAGCAGGAATCTCGTACATCGGAGTCTGTGAGTCTATCGATCTGCCGCTGGCATCATCCGACTGCGCGCCGTTCCCCTTTTCCTTGGTCTTCGCATCCAACCCGTTTGTCCGTCCGTCCGCGGTGCATTTTCCCTCCCTCTCGTCCCATCCTCTCTATACATAAACCCTTTCTTCCCACTCCCCAGAGCGGTCAGCTCAGCTCTAACCCCCAGTGGACCTTCATTACGAACCCCACCCCTCTCTTCCCGGTCCCCCACATAAAGAGTAGTCCTCGAGCATCCATCTGCCGTCGATAACTCTTCCCATGCGGACCCTTCTTCGGCCTTACCCTAAAGAGTGAGCGCGTCTTCTTGCCCCACCGTTCCCTGTCCCTCCCTTCTTTCCTCCACAAGAGAGGGCATTTCGCTCGCTCCGAAACTATCTCCGGAACGCAACGCTCCTTCGCGCGTCCGTTCTTCCGCCATAAAATGGTGCCGTAAAATGGGTAAGACGGAGTCGCACAATGCAGCCCTACAGCAGCGGCCGGCAACATGTATGTACTGTAATCGTGTCACATTTTACATAAAATTTTATTAAAAACCGGGCTGCGTAGAACCAACGATTCCACGAACGTTTTACTAGCTTTTTACCTGGGTAATCCGTTGCAAGGGTAAGAATTAGTAATGCAAACGCCCGGCTAGAACTGATCTTAATAACTTTTGTTACAATGGTAACCTTGGCGTGGTAAAAATTTACAATTAGTAGTTTTCTGCCATGCGAATGCCCGTTAGTTATATTGGCAAAGTGACTAATTGTCATCATCTTCAAAATTATCGGTGGGGAATGAGAGTCAAATATGGAGCACGATTAAGAAGGTTACTACCAGTTGTATCATGGTGATTAAAAGACAGGAGTGGCGTAAATGCGAGTAGAAATCACCAACGTTTTGCTCAGTGCTTAAAAGATAGTAAGGCGAAGAAATAATAAGTATAGTCCTATCATTTGGAAAAACTTACTGTGATTATAATGTAATCTCATGATTTTATGTGATAAAACTTGCGTTTATTGGTGTGAGAATCAATGGTATACATATCCATGGTATTCGATTTATTGATCATAAAAACGAAATCAATAATTAAATCTTAGATTCATTACATTAAATATAATAAAAATACATCAAGTTACTATACTCACATAAGATTTTGTAAATACACAGGGTTGATACGCATTCAGTTTTTATTTTCCCTGACTTTTTCCTGACTTTCCAGGCCAAAACACAAATTTTCCCCTGACTTTTAAAAATCACCTCATTTCAAGAAAAGTACAGAAATAATGAGCATTATGATGTAAGTCAGCTTCCTTTATTACCTTCTTTTAAAGGAAAAATGTGAAGTATATGTACATCAGTTATTGTACAGAAAATAGAGCATAAGTAAAGCATCACATACAAATTTATCTTGATAGCTGGCTCTCGCTATGATAGAAAGTTTTTCAAATCTTTGAACAGTGATATTTCATTGCATACTTAAGGGACCTCCCTACCTCGCCAAAAAAATGCCACTGCACACCATCTCTAATTTCCGGGCTACGCTTACGCAGATATATTTTTTATTTTGATTTGAACATAAGTTCAATATTTGCTTTCCTCGGGGCATTTTTTTCAGCGAAATTCCCAAGTTAAAAAACCTCTCGTCAAAATTGATGAGTTTTGGCTATTTTCGACGTGTATCGCCACGGCGCAAAATCTTATTTGGAAAATTCATCCGAACAAACACTAAAAGAACCCTTCATCTACATAAGGAGACTCTTACATTATGCACATATCCTACTACTAGGCTACAATTTGGGTAATCCTGAGCCCTAGCTTGCAGTTTCACGCGGTTCGCTCGTGCCAAAGCATTCGAAATCGGCGGCAATACCTTCCCCTCCAACGCTTCCCTTCCCCTCCACCAGATTATCTTTCCCCGTTGATATTCCGCATTTTTGGTCTTTTGGACGTCGTATCCCCGTCCTCTAACCCAGTTATTCGGCGCAAGGCTCACACCTCAGCACAATGAAGTATGGGATCTGTAGTGCAGATGAACAAGTCACATGCCGAATCGAATTCGAACGTGGGTAATTTTTTCCTGGCCAACAATAAAATTCCCTGACTTCTCCCTGACTTCCAGACCAATTTTTCAGTTCCCTGACTTTCCCTGACTTTTCCTGACTTTCAAGATGCGTACCAACCTTGATACATTATTTCAGAGTTCATCTTTTTCTTGGCAAGCCGACCGGAGGCAAGAGTGCTAAAGGTTGCCTATCGCTGGTGCAAAGCACGTAATAAAATCCAGGAACCACCACGTAAGCCAAAAGAGGCAAATATGATCAAGTTCATCTCCTTAGAACATGATTAAGGATCAACATCTCTGGTTCTGCATAATATTTGATCGCCATTTAGTGTTGACCGGACCAGAAGTGAGGAGAAGCGAGCTCGTGATTTGATAGGGTCGAATGATTTTTCACAGGATCATTAGAAGTGATAGCATACAAAAATTAAGAGAGACACTCAAAAATCTCATGGGCACAAAAATCAGTACATTACACTGATGGGTAGTAGTTGAAGCAATAACAGAGAGGTACAAATGGGAAGAGTTAGTTTGTTCCTCTCCTCTCCCCAGGCCACTCATCACTCCGAGCTCCCTCCTCATCTCACATATACTTCCCATCTAGAGAAAGGACGGAAAGATAACCTTTGGAGCTTTCCTCACTCTCTTTCCTCTCGAAAGCGTTTGTTCCCCTCCACTCCTTCCATGCTACACCCCCTCCTTTTGCTTGCATGGTGATGTAACGGACGGGAGGGGAATGCGCTGTGTTTGGCACACGCGCCAGTGGATGACGAGTGATTTCGCTGGTTGAGGGAAGGTTTTAAGCACGTCCATAAGAGGGTTTTTGACATCAAAACTCTGTCGTTACCGTGGCTTGAAAGCCCCAAAAGGCTTTCCAGGGTAAGGTTCCTGGAGTACTTTTAACAGAACTTTTTGATCGTTATGCATTAGAGTCATTTGAAGTCCATCGTTTCCAGATTTTACACTTCACCATCAATAGTTCAAGAACCTAAATTCTAAAACGGTATGCATGTGGTAATATCAAAGACAATAGCACTCGATACGTACACCGTCCTCAGAATTCTCATAATTTCTGTTCTGGTGCCATATTTGAGAAGCCGGCAGAGTTTATGGGCATGGACCATGATATAATTTTGACTTCAAACCGTCTAAAATTATAATTAGGTTTCACTACGACATGTGAGTGTATGAATTAAATAATATGGAGGCGCTTCAACCGTATATTTAATTAAATTCCATTCAATTAATGTTCTGGCTACATGAATGTTTTATATTTTAATATTCGAGAACCAATGGGAATTATTATATCTTTTTATCCTATGTATTCAACATTTTTACGAACTTTTTACAACAAGCAAAATTTAATACAAAACGGAGTAAAAGAAAAATTATAGTATGAGAGATTTAGTGCTTACCACGGCAAAATATTATGAATTAAGTTTTTCGGGTTTCATTGCGTGTCAAGGAATGTTACTTTAGTCATCATCAATGCCCTGATGATGTCACTTGTTATTTATGGAAACTTTGACCAAAGCTAAACTAAAACTTAACTCGGAATAAAACCAGACTTCGCAGACACGAAACTTAAGCACAAAAGGTAAGCAGTGCACGATCTTATTTTTGTAGCAAATCACTGCAATAACTAAAGTAAAATTTGGCAAATGAATGAAAATTAACCTCCGGTTGGCTCCTGTTACAGGAAAGAGTTAATTTAATAACGTTTTCTTAGTTATCTGTTTGAAAGCCCTGCAAAAAATCCACTGGGTAGAAGGACGCATCGTGGGAAGTATTCTTAGTATGTGCTAAGGGGAATTCCCCCATATTTCTTCTCAAATGAATGTGTAAGTGTGATATAAATCCAACTTGGACAACTAACTTGTAATTATTTTGGTGCAGACTGAATAAGATTAAATAAATTTTGTGTTGGGCCGTGGGAGTGTTGGTTGAAGCATGAAAAATCGAGGGATGCGGGTTCACTTGCGTGCAATTGGGGTGACTCCGCAAAGGTACACGATACTGTGACTTGTATCGGTATCCTCACATTACATCACCTTCATAATGTTTGTTTCTCGAGGGTATGAGGAAGGGAAAAGGATACTACTCGTAGTTACCATAGCGATGGGGCGGGTTTGTGGCGTCAGAGGAATGGAAAGAATTTACGGTGAGAGGAAGGAGAAAGGGAGTGGGAAGAGGTGGGTCAGGGTTCCCGTGGAAAGATGTGGGAGTCATCGCGGCACCGAGGCGATGGAACGAGGAATTTCAAAGCGATGGAAAGGGAGAGGGTCGAATGAAACGAAGGGGGTCGAATGAAGGGGATGGCAAGGGATTAAGTGAAAGAGATGCGATGAGGCCAACAGAGGGGGGTTGATTAGAGAGAGGAGCAGAAGGACTACATGAGGATAGATTTAAAAAAAATATATCCTTTAATAAGTTCCTAGTTCCCGCGCAGATTTACTGACTGAGATAGAAATAAGCTGCAACTGCGGCTTAGCAACTAAAGGTCATCGATATATAGCACTTCGTAGCATTTGATTAGAGCTGTAAACCTTTTTATTCACTCTGCTACGAGGTAATTACTGTATGATTTGCATGTCTTCTGCACAACTCATATTTCTCTGTGTATTAGTGCAGCTTTAAGAGTTATGTATGTTAAAGGAAACTCACCCCCGGGACAAAAACCGTTGAGGTGATGTTCACAGTAATACATAGGTAACGAGCAAGTGCATCGAGCTTCAGTGTTTTTCATATTTACGGGAAAGAAATATAACGGCGAAACAAATATATGAGAAACAGAAAGCTTCCTCAAAATATAAAATTCATTAGTATAACATGAGGTATACAGAAGAGTAGAAGAAGAAAGGACCATATGGAATATCACACAGAAAAGAAGGACCTGATGGATTGGACACACCCTGAGACACAAGGGGTTTGTGAGGAACAAAACCGAGGGTAAAATAGAGGGACATGTCCCCAGAGGAAGACCCAGGAATAAGTTGATGGACCAAATAAAGAGGAAAATACATAGGGAGAACTACCAGGAAGTAAGGGAACAAGCATTAGATAGGGAAGGGTGGAGGGCTGCAGTCCACCAATCTTAGGATTGAACGACCAATGATGATTATGAAATTGAAATTCAATTCACTTATATGCACCATGGAGGAAATGTAGGGAGAGTTGGTACCCATAGTAGGAATTTTTCAGGTATTCGGGGAATGATATTGAGAAAGCCGCCGTTAGTGAACCCTGAACATAGAGGGACGGCGAGGAAGGTATAAACCGTGTAAAATTAGTATTATAACATAACGTTAGGCAGGTATCTACGTTAAGCAAACAATTGGCTCCTTGAGAGAATAAGCTTCTTACAAACATATTTTCGAAAAATGGAATCATTACTTGTTATTGAAAATTTGATGAGAAAACATTTTTTCCACCTCTTAACCAACGGTCAAATTTAACTCCATGAATTTCAGTTAATTTTGTATAAAAAATAATTTGGAAAGGTATGAATTTGTTGTACAAAAGCCAAACTGATTCATTTTGCGAATCAACAGCCTATTAAAAAATATTGAAGGAGAAATGACTAGAAATAATAATACAGTAAGATCAAGGATGCAATTGATAACGAAAAATGAGTTTTAACGTCAAATTGAAGGCTTATGGAAAGGCCAATTATACAATTATCGGGTTGATAGCCGATAACCATCATACAGACAACACGCTTTTCTACACTTAAGGTGGCGGGATCAGGGTTCTATCTTTCGCGTTCTTGCTATTGTTATCCAAAACGTAAATCGGTCGAGGAGTACATGACTGTCCGGAAAATACACTCAATTAACTGAAACTAGCAATTTAAATCAGCCGACAGAGTTTGGAGGACTATAATCCAATTTTTGCTGGCATTAGTGCAAAAGAAAAATATAGTGTTTTGCAGCGCACGAGTAAAGAGGACGGCGATCAAGCCCGAGGAATTATTTTATTTATATTAACATCGTCGTTCCATGGTGGAATCACGTAAAATAATGCAATTAAAAAGTTGAGATCGTAATCGGGGCTCTAATTTCACGTTCGTGGCGCATCTGAGGATCAACAATGTGGAGTCCTTCCAGAATGAGGCCCATCGGTTCGCTATCTTCGCCCGTGGAAATAGTGGGAGAGGAGGACGTCGCTTGGGGAGTAGGGCGTTTGCAGCTAGGATAGAGGTAGTTCCCAAGTGGAGGCGGAGGGGATTCGGTAGGTGGTTGGGTTGAATGGATGGGTGGGCGCCTGAGGACTTGGAGAGAGGGAGTTGGGGAGGGGGAAGTGAAAGGGGGTTGTGTCGAGGGGGGGAGGGGTTGAAACGGGGGTTTCTAGGGACCGGATCGATGGATGTTGGCGTTTCATTCGAAAGATGGGACCGACACACACATTTTCTCACCCACCCACTCTCGATTCTCCCCTTCTTGTTTCTCCTCCATTTTCCTTCTATTCTTCCTTCCTCTCTTCCGTTCTTTCTTATCCTCCTGCCTTCAGACTCTCGGAGACTATACGCCTGGATTAGATTGCGAGAACAAGTCGGACCATATGAGGTTACCTACGACGCGGAGTGCATAATTTTGGGCCCACACTATATCTTTGGAGTTAATAGAGGCGACATAATAAGAGAGATACTCGGCCGAACTGATATGTAAACCCGAAAACATTTTCTTTACACGCACCAAAAGAGATTATTTAAAAAAACAGCGAGACACTAACATGAAACACATCCTTAATATGCAATTAAAAGCGGTACTCTTATGTAATAGAAGTAGTTACCCGTCATGCTGGATAAGAGGAGAAAATCGGTGGCGTGTTTGGGCAAGGAAATGCAGTCCGTGTCATTTGAAAAAAATGTGCACCCAGCGAGAAGAAATTAGGCAGCAGCATAGCTAAGGCACGTTAGCTTCCATGCAAAGTAATGTTTTTAACGACTAACTTTCGTTTCACGATGGTACATTCTTATTTATGACTTTAAATATTTCTCTTATACCGTCACTAATGGACTCAAAATGGCTTATAACGCAGTGTAATGGCTTTTTCCGTTAGGCCGCTTGAATCAACTATTTCTTAGCTTTTGCTGAGAACACGCAGAGGAAGGTACGCACTGAAATATTTTGAACAGCATCCGGAGAGAACAACCATTGTACAGCTTCCACTCTATGCCCCATAACTTTGGACCATTCCTACAAGTTTGTGATATGTCTTATCGGAAAAAGGAGAAAATTTAGTCAGCAGCACGACAGAGCTCTCAGAATCAGTAAATATATATTTATCCTACGTATATATGCAACCAACAACGCTAGCATACGTATCCTGTGACCTATGCAACCAACCTTACACAAAATCATTATCTCATCGCCAGTTTAAGCATTGTGCCATAAACTTATATGTACGCTCTCATAATACCTATGTTCCAACCAGCTCCGTCAAACCATGTTAACTCACTCGTTTTGTGACGAAGCAATTTCCAACATCCGCGCATTACAATTCAAATGAACATTTACGGACGATGCGCACTGCACCTCGCCCACTGCTGAAGTTATATCATGTCACTTCATTGTAGTTCATCATTATTTTTGCCCGCCAATCCTCATTTTACTTTCGCTCATGATGTTTATACAGTTTTGCACAATGTGGGGAGAGAGGAGTTTTAACTTAAAGTTTCATTTTCAAGCATCCAAGTGATGCCCCATGGATTTCCATGATTCCACGATATCATTTTAATAGGCTTTCGCCGCACTTGTCTTATCTCTAAAAAAAATGTCATCACGGCAGAGATTTGGTTTCATGACGCAATAGAGTTGGACCCTTCTTGTAAGTTTGTTATATGACTTATCAGAGGAAGGAGAGTATTTAGTCAGCAGTACGACAGGGTTCTCAGAATCAGTAAATATACATTTATCCTGTTGTTGGATGGAGTTTTAAATTTCCAACACCGCTCTCAAATTAGGAAAGCTGTTATGGTAGAGATCACTCCATGATTAGTTGACAGCATGGACCTTATGAAAACCACTGCCGTCAACTTAAAACTTCATGCCCTAACTTCTAGACAACCTAGAGGTAAGAACATAGAGTTGGTTGTTGGATGAAGTTTCACATTTCCAACATCGCTTTAACATTAAGTAAGGTGATTGAGGGAATGATATTTGCATAGAAAACGACTCTTAAAATTGCAGTTTGTATACCTCAGGGAACTACGTCAGCTTTCCAGCTACTCTCGGCATCAACGCGCCTCCGACCTAAAGGAAATTTACATGTGAAACGAATATTCAAAAGAGGCCACACTTTCAACAAAATTTGGAACTCTCCGTGGGGCGATAGCGAAGTAGGAAAGTTAAAGAAGGTAGCGAGGTATTAATAGAATGAATAGCCTCGCTCATTCATTCTACTGAAACCTTCAGTCACCACCCAAAACACGCGTCACCACAAAACAAACAAACAGTGAAAACATCTTCAGCACATACTGGAATTATCTGGACTGCATTTTTGTTCCAGTTGGACGGATAAGGGTAAAACGATTATGTAAGAAGAAAAAGTTTCCGCGATAGCCCCATAGATTCCTTTAAGATCCATTCTCTTATCCCTAACCTCCTTACGCACGCTCTGCAGAGCCATGTTATCGCTTAAGCCTCTTCGATGAGCCTTCTCTTCTACCGTAGTGCCTACCTACCAGTCATCCCGTCCCGCGTAACAAGCTTACGCTCCTAGATCCTCCCTGCAGTTAATCTTGAACAAGGAGCGCGATGGAGGAAATCCTTTCCCGTTTCCCCATCCCTCTTTCCCCTCCCCTTATACATCACCTCGCTTTGTATCTCAAGATCCCAAGCCTTCATTTCTCTTCCCGCCAAAATGTTACAGCGACCGCCCATCTCGTCCTAGCCGTACGGTGCGGCCAAAAATCCGCTCCCGTCCGCACCCCATCTCCCTTAGTATCGATTTATGCAGCCCTCATCCCCCCCGCAATGCCTATCACTAAACCAGAGCGATTCCCTTCAAACTAACTGAGGTTTCCGTATTCGACGAGCGGAAAGGGGTATCGAATGGTTTCCCTCACGGATTTGATAGAAGAGAGACACGCTGTCGAGCATGCATACCAATCATACTGTTCTCTTTCAGAGAACCGAATAACAAAATAAGTTTAAGACAAAAAAATGAGCGGTATTAGAGGAAGGCGTAGGCCGGGAAAGACAAGCGACTCACTATAGGATTACATGTAAGTGAAGTGACAGGGTATCGTTATAGGTACCAACAGACGTTTTGCCTTATCGGCCAACGTATTTATGTTACGGAAAAGAATAGCTTACCACAGTATTTTTCAAACTTTCTCATTTAGTTATACACTTGGATAATTCCTCTAAAACGTTAACTTTTGGCTTCAAAGAGGACCAACTTTGGCGATTTTTTTGGGATTTTTAAAGATCATTTTGTAGTTTCTAAACAATTAGGCAATTGGACATTATGAGCTTATCAGAAAAAGGGAATTAAGCTCTTTAACCATTAAACAGATTAGCACTTTTATGTCTTCTTCCCTCGGACCGTTTAGGAATAAAAAAAGATAAGAAGGCAAGACACTGGAAATTTACCATTAGCTCAAGTTCGATATGCATTTTGTAAAACAACAGCGCAATTGCTTTCAATTCGTTTCAGACCCTAAGCAATAGACAGCGCACTTCAGAAAGTACTAGGAGCAAAGCATGCATGATGCGGAATAATATTTGGTAAATAGCATTCTTAATTAATATACGGTAAAAACATATCTTAAAAATAATGTGTGCACTTTGAACGAATACGAGAACTGTTTTGGTCGTGCCTATGTGCACATGCAGATTACAGCACGTTAGTCATCACTCCATTCATGGTTTATCACCTGCGCTAAAACACGCAGTTATTTGTCACGATCTTCGTTGACTTCAGCACATTGAATGGAACACTCTCTCAAATATCCATCAATACACATTAAACTTTTGCACTTCTCTTCCTCCTATTCAATTTTCCTACTTTAATAACATTTTCCAAGGGCGCTGTCCTAACACCACATAATACACGTCATTTTGGTGTGTCGTGCGTTAGAATGTAGGTCGTAAGTGTTGCAGAAGTTTCCATTGGTGACAAAAGTGAACAAAAAAGACGTGGTTCTTTCGTTTTCAAAAAGTAGACGTATTCATTAATTCCAAGACGGTGTCAGATTCAAGATACACTTTTTGCTAGCAAAGTATACCACCCGGTTGCGTTGGCTTCCATTCATTGAGAAGCTTGAATGTGAACCAGCGACGTGTCTCAAAGGGCTTTTTGTTCTGTTGGTCGTCCCGTGGGAAACCACGAAGGTCACGACTGAATCGGAGTGATTAACTAGCCACTTTTTTCTCACTGTACCATCCTATTTGGCCGTTCTAAATCCTCCATCGTCCGCCTCTTTCTTCTCAATGATAAGGTTTGACTGGCCTTACTCTCATTGACTGAAAGAAATAGGGGTAATAACTACGAGGGAGAGAATATGTCTCGGCTTTTGCTCCCGCCTTCACGCTAATGTTCCATTCATGGCAAAGATGGACTTTGAGGACAGGTTGATATGGATAACTAAATTGTCGAATATCCGAAGAACCAAAGAAACTTGCTTCGTATCTAAAGAAACTCGCTTCCAATAATTAATCGAACTTAAAAACTTTGTTACATAAACTAAATACTTTGATTTGACGGACATGGCTCCGTTGCAACGCAACATCCTCTCAACATCCAGAGCCGTCAACAATAAAATACTGGAAATTGTCGTGGTTCAATTTAACAATTTGTTCCAAGCATGAAATACTGCTGTTAAGTTTTGCCAGAGACCCTATACTCCGTCAAATTAATTCAAATATCAGCATTTTTATTAAAAAAAAGAGCTGTGGAACTGGTCTTGAGAAACTTTCATAGAGAGTCATCAGCAACGGATAAATCAAATGTGTGAAATTCACAGTGAATAACATTAGTTTCCTGGACTAGGATCCGAACTTAGATATTTTAATATAACGTCGAGTGATCTAACCGATAATGATACCTGAGCGTCCTGTTCCATTGTGAAATTCATGTAGGCTTTAAGGAGCGCGACATTCTCACGCTACGAAGTGCGTTTATAGCAGTCAGGATAAAAAGAATGCAGATTTACGAGTGGTATTCCGATACCTAATTGGATGCCATGCGCATCCTAGGTGCATATATTTTTCCTTTGGATGAAAAACTAAACAAATTACAATTTTATATCATTC
This sequence comes from Ceriagrion tenellum, assembly GCA_963169105.1. Lineage (NCBI taxonomy): Eukaryota > Metazoa > Arthropoda > Insecta > Odonata > Coenagrionidae > Ceriagrion > Ceriagrion tenellum. The sequence goes on along the minus strand of OY720633.1, from coordinate 83,585,240 downwards.
GTTCAGAGTAAATCAATGCCTTTGCAAGGCATCTCAACACTCTCTCACCAAATTTTCCAGCCATTACCATGCCCCACATCTCTTCTCATTTGCTCAATTCTCCTCACCATCAATATCCCTTCTACTCCAAACATAAAAGTAGCTTCGTAATTATTATTTCTAAATAAGCAACGTACTATTGATATAACCTCTTAAATATGCTTTTTTTAGCGATTTAACTTTTATCTTTCTGCGCATTTATATATTTTCTAATCACAGAATGATGAATAAATTCATTAGCATTGAAAGCATACCTATAGTGAAGTTCTTGTTAGTGAGATATCACCTGCTGTCGAATGATCAGCTGGTTTTTTTGATACAGTAATATTTGTAGTGTAATTAACCTATTAGGATATAGTGTAGTGCATGTTCCTGATAATCAACCCACCGCCACGCAATCTTTAGGTGACTCGCAGGGGATTATTTTTATGTCATAAAACACGAAAGAACACATGACATTGATGCAAATTACGAACAAGCTAGCGTCTGAGTTCAAGAGATTTGATGTGCAATTATATCTCGACAACTAACCTATAGTAAGGACTGAAACGATAGCATTCGTTAATTTGTCTATTTTGTAGGAATACAGAACAGCCAATAATAATACAGCGTCATATTTTACACTCATCAAGAGATCAAACGCTCGCATGGCGGTCAAACTAACCCGAACGTTTAGCAAAAAATCAGGCACGACTATTGGACACCAAATTGCCTTCTCGCCTCCAATTCATTGCTTTGTCCTTCTCGTCTCATTCCCCAGATTGCACTAACGGAGAACTAAACCACTACAACGCAATGATGAAAATACAATTTTAGCAGCGTTTATTAATGCCATCGATCGAATGTAGAGCACTTACCACGAACGATATTTCTGCTTATGCCATTTCTGAAAGTTGATTTTTCTTGCAAACAATATTAACACCGCCAAATTTATATAAACTTCTTCAAAAAAATCTTTCTAGTTATATTTCTATCCCATAAAATTCATCGATTGGGGCCTTCGGCAAGTGTTAGCTATGCTTACATGCTAAATATTGAAATCTTGACTGGTGAGGAAGATTTAGCCTGGGCTATGGGATAATCTCAAAACAATATTGCATTACAACTACGAAGATATCTGGGGAGCACATTATATATTATATTAGTCTCATTCAACTTTCTGCAAGTTTACAACTGCTATATTTCTCATACCAATAGAGCCCAAACTCAAAGTTTCAACCAACTGCAGCACTTCTGGATCTGGCCTATTTGGGATCATATTTTTGAAGTCTCAAATGGCACATTTTGACCACAAAACCATTTTTGTTTTCTCTCAGAAAAAAGGAAATGTGCACTACTTCTAAAACTTATTGCGTTTGTTTCCCAAGTGCAATCATTACTCAAAATTTCAACCAACTCAAAGTGTCAACCAACTGCAGCACCTTCATACAGTTATTTTATATTTCGGAAAACACGATATTTGAAGGAGCAAAATTATTATCAAATTCAATTTTAAGTTTCAAAACTTGAAACTGAACTTAAAACTTTCCAAACAACGCGTGTGTTTGTGTGAACATCACCATGAAAATAATCAGCTAGAACGATTCAACAATAAACCATACTTGGGGTTCTGGGCTAGCCTCCAGTCGAGGTAAACGATTTTATTCACAGTGGATTTTAAATAAAAAGGAAACAAACAGCGGTCCTTGATGAGATACATTAAAGGAGGAAAAATAGGGAACCATTAGTACACAACCAACTATATTGGAGAAATCTGTAACTGAGTCAGCGTGCCGAGAGGAGGGTGATGAAATTGTACGGATAGCAGAATAATTTCTTACATAAACGAATCCATTTTATTTTTTTAATGAGAGACTTATATTACGGTCCTGAATAAATTATGGGCGACGTTCAAATAGTGGAGTGGGTTAATCTACTAAAAAAAATAAAAAATGATTTCATCACTACCATCAAAACGTTATGTGTTTTATCACCATATCTTTGAACTTGATGAGAATACCGTTTTCAAATAATCTTTTGATAATATTATATACGAAAATTTTAATAATGCCGTAAAAAATTGCCCTGAAAGAAATTTTCCGCCAAATATTCGGGAAAAATAGGGAGAGTTAACGACTCTCGGTAAACTTTTCGCCAATTTCCCTCGCTCTCTCTACCTTATATTTTCTCATCTCCTCCCTACCTCTCCATCCTTCTTTTATCTTCCTCTCTTTCTCTCTGTCTGTCCAGTGGATGAATTCTCGGGACCAAAAGGGTCCCAGGAAGACCTCCCTTACCCCCCACCACACCACCCTCTCTCCTCCTCTCCCTCATTTCCATCCGTTAACCCCGGCGCCGCATCTCCCTTGTCACTCAGCCCCGAAACCCATGCCATCCCCACGCGCTTCCCCCCCCCCCCCCGAAAACTTTCGCAGACTAATCCCACGCGCACAGTCCCCTCCCCCCCCACCCCACAGACCTCAACCGAGCCAATTGCAAAGAAAAATTTGAAAACAATCTCCCGACCGAAAAAAATAGATTAAATGGACTAAACTGCTAAGAACAACTTGCCTAACTCAACTCCGAATTTCATTCGTTCCACTGAAAATTAACAAATGCTACCCTGGGGGGGAAGAAGAATGACGTGGATGAAACTTCGGATGTTTATTATTTTCCAAAGAAAGTTTTACGCTAATGTAGCTGGGGAGGGCAAGCATTTTTCTTGTCGTGAAGAAATGAGCAGCGCTATGGCTTAGGTTTTTACATCATAATGCTATCAAATGATCCTCATGTATAATGCAACCAAAAACGATCTTAAATTTTTTTGACATTAAATGTCATACATACAAGCATGCAAGCAAGCAAGTCAATACATACAAGCACTCGGCCGGAAATCGAGGGATCCGGGTTCGAATCCCGGTCAAGGCGGATGATTTTTTCTCTGTGGAAATTTGCACATTTGTGCATTGCGGGTGACTCCGTAAAAGTGAAACTCCGTGGCTAGTCCCGGATAGCTTAAAATTTGTCAAATAAGAGTGAACGCCTCTCTGTGTTCAAAGTTCGATCTTTCCTCGTGGGCAGTGGCGCTAAGCGCTCAGTGCGACTGGTTGTTACATTGTATGTCCGGCAGTCGAGAACATCTAGTCCCGTAAAGGTCATAAAAATCCACAGGGAAAGAGGACACCTCGGTAGCTTAACTGGCTAAAGCACTCGGCCGGAAATCGAGGGATCCGGGTTCGAATCCCGGTCAAGGCGGATGATTTTTTCTCTGTGGAAATTTGCAGATTACTTCAGTATTAAAATCCAACCAACAAACAAACCGTCATTAACAACGTCCCTGACGATGACAGAAAAATTTACAATCAAAACGTGGGCCAGAAAGTAGAATAAAACACGAGAGGAAAATCCGAGAAGAACAAAAAATGAATTGACAGTTCTAGAAATAAGAATCAGTAGTAGTATGTTCATTCGAGTAATGCATGTAATCATGTTTGCCAACGTCGTATTCTCTTAGTTTCTGTTTTGCAGAGAATTGTTCTCCTGACTACTATTTGCCAAGGACGAAGCGAGGTTCTACCTTTAATTGGGACTAGGATCATGGAATCAACATGCGTTACGCAACCTGGAGGCTGCTTATACAGTAGACGAAACATTTAGTCTAACATCTCCGAGAAATCCAGAGATCTTTCATCTCGGGGTACAAATTTTTCCAGCCTAGGAAAATTAAAAACACAATTTCCTGGAAATAGCTGCGACAGCTACATGATGGGGCAGCAGGGAAAACAGGGAACGCTCTCTGATAAACCCTTACCATACTCTGGCCACCCAAGTTTTTCATTACCCCACCGCCTTAAAATGGTTCCATAAGCGAGCGGAATCGGTCGAGGAAGGGGACTGGATACCGCATGGGGTGAGAAGTGAGAGGATACCGTCAGGGGCGCCGTTATCCTCACGAAAAGGATGAAGGATTCTCAAAAGGAACACACTCAACCACCCCGTGTAAAATCCCCCTGGCCTCCGAGACCGATACCTGATAGAACACGCGTCCCTCCGCGTGTAAAAAAAACTTTCATTTGAAACTCCATCACGGGCACTTCGTGGGGGACCTTCGAGTTCCTCTTTTTATTTCTCCACCTCCCTCCCCTCACTGGTGAACCCCACACACGCACCCAATTTCCACTCCTTGCACCCCCTCTAGCTTCCCTCCCGACAACAGCTCCCTTATCAGCTATCCATCGCATCATTGGATACCCCACCCGAGCGGCTTTTCCCCGCCCCATTCCTCTCGTGTAGGGCTGGAAGCGGCACTCGGCGGGCGGGACTGTGAAATGGTTCGGGGCTGGAGTCTCTCCCTACCGACTTGAGCGGAGTAGAAAGCTGGACAGGGACGAAAAATGCTAGGTGAGACGCAGGAAGGAAAAGGCAAGCGGAAAAAGGCACCCTATTTTCTTGACTCCCCAACTCTAGCCCAATTATCTCCGGGTATATAACAGGAAAATTACAGGCCTAAGTATTGTAACTTTATCCTCTTTGATTCACATAAAACCTTAACATTATGCTTTCATATCTATTTTAAATACATTTTTATTTGGCATAGCGTTTAAAACTGGTGATAACTTTTACCAACAAACAAAACATGCTGAGATGAGAGCGTACGTTACTGTATCATCATCGTGCGAAAATTGGCTAGCTAGAGCTCCACAATCCGTTCTTCTAAAAGCCAAACGCTTCATTTCTACATAATTTCTCACTTAGGCATCCTTCATACCTGTCAGTACTTTAGAGTTAAAAATAAATAACTTATAAAAAATAAACAACAAATGAAATGTTCACACATTTTTCCATTTACTCATTGTTTTGATTAACTATTATTTTAAATTTATTTAACTTATATTGTACCAATTATTTGCCTTGAAGACGATGATAGACTAGATCGTCGAAATTTTGTTAGAGATAATCACCACGAGACGGCGATAAACCTGAGAGCTGTAGCAGAAAAAACCATCAGAACTTGTATTATGATGACAGTTAAAACACGACAAATATGTGAGAGTACAAATGGTTTAGTGCGTTAAAATTCGAAAAATACATTTTTGGCAAATGATTTCTAAACTGCCCCTTCAGAAATAATTAACAGCTTTCTCATCACGGTCTGTGCCTACCCCTTAAGGTAGTCCGAGCGAGATATTCCTTAGTCATAACAGAGACAATATTCGAATTATAAGTTTTAATTTTACCAGCTGTAGGGCACATCAATTAAATATTGCATTATTAATGGTGCAATAATATAGTTTAATATGACAGAAATTGTAAGTAATTAAATGAAAATATCTAAATAAGTCTTGTACTTGAACCGTTTTTTTTTTCGCGCGGTGCGTTTGAAACTCCTTCAAAACGGAAGGTTTATTGTGATACCCAAGAACCTATTGTGGTGAAAATATGATTAATTTTTAAAAATTGTTGAGAAAACATACAAAATACACACTGTTAGTTTTTTTACGACATCTTAGCGTTAGAAATTCCTCATTTTGTGAATAATCTCTCTCTGGAGTGCATAAAAATTTCCCATGTAAAAGGGCTGGTATTTTTTTAGAAAAAAATTCCCAAATTAATATGGTAAGGGATTGAATATTTGGTGTCATTAGAAGGGTGAGATATTTTTTTTAATGAGACCAAATTCATTGACTTCTAAGTAAAATGATATTTCGCTCAAACTACCTTAAGGTTATACATTCATTTTATAAGGAAAAAATAAAAACTCAGGTTTCAAATGTGTCTCATTGATACTCTCAATTAGTATTTTTTAAGCGATTGAAGCACCGAAAATGTTTCACGACTAGGAATATTTTTAGTGTACAGAACAGGATAATGACTTATCATCCAGAGACATCAGCTCTTCGAATTTTTCACTGAAATTCTTATCCCTAATTGGATGGTATGTGGAGAGCACTTAAAGCACAGAACTTAATCAATCAAACAGTATGTTTAATTATGGGCTCCTTTTTTTGGCTTTCGTTGAAAGCAGGCTTTATATCCACTCATCCTTTATTCCCAAAACAATCCTCACCTAATCGCAGATTCATCCTTGTAGGCGCAAATTACCTCAGTTTTCGGTCGCCTTCCTAAATAACAACAAACATGCTACACCTATTAAATCTTCCGCCGAATGGAGCACACTGGGAATATGGCCACCGCGCGCATTCCCCATTACTAGACATCAAAGGATCGGAGCGCTTCCGTTACCTCAGTGTATACCAGCACTATGCCATTATTTCTTCCCTCTACTCGCGACCCCCATGTATCTTTCACCCGGAACGAGAATCATGCACTCACCCTCTCTCACTGTTCTCCTACACTCCTCTCCCCTGGAACGTAATCCCCCAAAAACAACTCCACGCCATGCCTTCTCTCCACCCCCTCCCCCCACTCCGACCCCCGCCGCTTGAATAAACCATGATCCTGGAAACCTTGGGCTCCTGGAGAGAAGAAAGTATTGCCGAAGCAAAGGGAGAGGCTCCAGAGCATCCCCATGGGGCCCCTTCCCCACACCGACCCGCGTCCCCTTCCTAACTTCACCACCCCCCCCCTTCCCCAACCTATCAACGCGTGTTCTCTGAGAAAGTGAGCACGCGATAGCAAGGGTTCTCCTCTTGTTGTATGCTATCAGCTCCTGTTTGTTTTGGTCGAAATTAAGACAAGCAATTGGGATGTTGTGCGGCAGCCTGGAAACGCGTAAAAAGGTACATTCCAAGAAAAATGTAAGTCATGAATGAACAATAAAGGGACGATGTTGTACAGTGCATGAAAATGGAATTTTTGTGACTGCTTATTTATCTTTTATCTACATATTTAAACTTGATATACTTATTGTTTGCACACTCCAGACTTCCTAACCACTGGACGGATTTGAATAAAGTTTGACAGAACTGTTTCTTGAGAACGAAAAGGTTTAATAGTTTACATTAAAACCCTAAAGCCCAAAAAACGGCCAATCGGAGGATCTAGGTTACTCCCATTAGAAAACTATAGAATTAGGTGCAGAGGCTAGCATGGAATAATATAATCTGCTCTTACTATCTACACGAAAATTAACTCGGAGTTATTTTAAGGTGTTTATGTCACCTTGGCAATGAAATTGGTCGACTTCAAATAAACCACACTGAAAACTAAAAGCTTTATTTATTTTAGTGATGGGGTAAATTGTTCCTAATATTCTCTATTATTATAGAGGAACGTTGCCGCAAGGATATTTTGTAATATTAAGTTATTCCTTACATTACTTCAGCGACGATTCGTAAGTTATAGTCTAAGGAAGTGGTTCGCTGATTGGGCACTACCACATTCTGATGGGTGGAGCCCTTAATTAGGGAGGAGAGAGGGCGAAAAAAAACTAGGGGACAGTAGGGGTAGCCGGATTTAGGATCCAGACTGAACGTTCCAAGCATACATGTCCACGGGTGAAGTATCTACGTACTAGATTTTAAATAAACGTTAATATCGTTATTTTATTTTTATAATCTTCCTAACGATGTCATGTTGTCCATAATTTTTACGGTTTTGTTAGCATTAGGTATAAATGTTTGGAATAAAGGAGCTCGAAAAAGTTTGGAAAGCACTGATATAAAGTGAAAGAACGTATTGCGCTCACGCAGCGATACATTACCCCGTTCTGATGGACGACTAAAGGATTATGGTTTTGAATACCCGAACACATCCCATTTATTCCTCCACTCTCCAATTCCTCGTTGAACCTTCTTCACGGTATCAATCTCTCCCACGGGAAAATCACGTTCACGCAGGCTCCGGTCACTCTGATCACGCTTACCGCCATTATTCCTCCAAAACCAAAGTGTGGATGGCTTGAGCCTAGCACGCGTGACTTTCTATTCCCTCTAGCATGCTCTATTCAAAGCCAAACCTTCCCTATCCCTTATGCCACCGCCGCGTCGTCCACTCCCTCATGAGGAGGAGAACGGGCGGAGCGATTCATTTTTTTCTATGTCAGTCTCCTCCGTGTCTCCCTTCCTCTCTCCCTGTTATTTCCCGACCCTCCCGGCCCCATCAATCAGAGCATATTACGCGTCTCTTTTGTTTTCCCTTTCCCTGGGTTCTCCCTCGGATATATTATATATATATATCCTACATCCGTCTCTCTACCACGCCCATTTTATTTTTTGTCGTATATATCTCCCACTCCTTTACCTCTCTCTCTATCTCCATCTGTAAATTCGGTCTCCCTTTTGGTTTTGGGATTATCTTTCCCTCTTACACTACATCTTTCATTATTTTCCCTTTTTTCTGTGTGTGTGCATGCTGGCCGCCGTATGAAGCGGAGCGAAATCGGTATATGGCTTCCTCTCCCGTTCCAACCTTGTTGACCGATTCGGTAAAAGTCGCCGTCGTCCTTCGTTTCATTTTTTGTTATCGTTTCCCGTCCTTGGCAGACGCGCGCTGCTGTCGGTGCTGCCGCTGTTTTGTTTTCCCTCCCCATTCCAAACCACCTTCCCGTTCACCCACCCACATTCTCCCCTCCTCTCTTCCCCCACCAATACCCCACGAAAAAACCGAGGACTGAGGGGGAGGGGAGGGGGGGACACATGGGATAGCCGACGCCTGGAGGAAAAGAGGATCATGGTAATGAAAGTGAGAGTTCTTTCCCCCATTCGCTTCCCTCCTTTATCTGCCCGCACATCCCCAGCCTTCTCTCTTTTTTTACTTCTACGCTTTAATTTACCGCGGTAGTCAAAGAGGACGCCGAGAGTGTCGTGGGAGGAAAATGATAATGCGACAGTGGATGGGCGTCTGATACCATCTCGTTCTCTTTGGGACCCCGAGAGTGGCCGTTCCTCATTATGGGAGGAAATTTGAATTTGTCAGCCATCGCCTTTCGCTGGAAATTGCCCTGGTTTAGGGAAGGATATCACCACGGTGCCATGAGATCATCCGAAGTGAGGTACCGTGGAAAATTAAATAATCTCGCAGTTAAAATTATCATAAAGTTAAGAGCAGCTTTGCCCCCTAAGTTCAGCAGATTTAAGTCGACCTACCCTCTGTCTTCACATAAAGTCAGGAAAAAACACTAATGTGCACAAATTTTATTTTACCACGACCAGGTTACGTCAAATAGTCGAATTCAACCTGTTAAATGTGTGGAGCGATTTTGGTTTAAATAGTCGGGGTCATTAGGAGGAAGAAGAGAATGAATGTAGGAAGATGATTAGCAGAAGGAAGAAAAGGTAGAATTTTTCGGGGGAGACGTAGCGGGTGAGTGGAGAGTAAGGTTAGTTACATTTCTCAGTCATTACCGATTTCACAGGTTAAGGCCTCTCCTTTTTTCGCTGAAGGAATGAAATATTTCCTAGTCTGGGCTGGGGTACACGTTTTAACGAAGGCCACTGGCAATTTTTACAAATAGTAATGGTACCCGAATGACACACATCTTCTATTGAGTGAATAGTAGTTTTTTCTGAGCCTAAATATTATCGTATTGCTCTCCTAAATCATTGCCTTCGCAGGTTTAATAGGCATAGGATATAGGTCGGTAATCATATGATCAGCATTCCTTTGTGACGGAAAGCAATCTTATCTTGTTCATGAATCTCTACTTTTTACATTGAAAAAGTTTTTCGCCATTTTTCATGGAAGTCTCAACATCGTAAAAGTGATTTAAAGACTTTTCGCACACTCCACTGTTTGCTAAAATATAGACTTGTTTAAGATAGCGTATCAGCCATATGTTTCATTTTCGAGGGCTACACTACAAAATAACGCAAATCGACTCAAAATTTGAAAATAGCAACGCGTGATAAAGATGTAACCAATTTTCAAGCGTAACTATAGAAATAATATAAAGTCAACAACAAGTACTAAACAAATATTTCGAATAAACGTTGGTTAGGGCAATTAATACTAGTTTAATTTCAACTCTTGAAATTTCGCCAAATTTTCTCGTCAGGGACAATACAGACTTCCTCAGACTCCCATAAATTTCCTCCCAAAATAGATGCCAAGATAGAAAATATAATTAGAGGTTCCTAGAACGAAACAAAGGCAACCTTTATCAATAAAATCCCGTAATACGCTTTCCTATTTCCAACCTTCCTTTTCAATGGTATAACCTCTCTTAATTTGGAGTCTTATATGGTATAATAGGAATTGATAATAAATAAATGGGAAGGACTGAAAGAAAAGCCGTGATAAAGTGCCAGAGCCACGGGGAATAATATTTTTGCCCTGTTCCCTACTTCTAAAAATAATTACAACTGGTTGAGGGGATTGTTTAAGGGTCATATGGCCACAGGTCTAGAGCATAAAATCAACTCTTTAATTCGCCAAAAGGAATCCACTTTTTTTAATGCGTATTCTCAACTACCATCATCATTTGCTAGCTACCTCGGACAGATTTTCGATGGACATTTAAATGAATTCTACGCGGCTTCATCATCTCATTTCTGTTCTTTAAATGGCCCCTCACGGTATATTTAATAATTAACTGATCATGAGATATTTTCTTTTATGCTATGACTCCCATATTCTTAAACATAAATGTATTATTCTGGGGACTGCTATTCGTTTAAATGTTTTAACTTGGAATAACTTACGAAACCTGCAAGTTCTCAAGTATTCAATCGATTTGTTCTTTGTCACTCCCTCAAAAGGCTTCATTCAGCCACGGAGGTAGATTTCCCTCCTTCCCCCTAAAGCAATATTTCTGTAATCTACTCGACCTCCTTTCCGTTTACTCTTATCGTCTGCGCCTCAAAGCCACTGAAAGGCTTCACGAATAAATTCTTATTTCGTACGCTTACTTTGGCAGTAGTAGTTTAGTATCATGACATCCCGCTACACGAACCCTTTTCCACGATAAAAGAACCTTCTGAATGTGATGGCGTATTAGGTTGAAGATTGGGTTGCGTTTGGGGTGCAATACCGCCCCTTGGTTTCACCCCTTGACTCTCTTTCGCCCCCCTCACCCCTGCGCCTCCCCATCCCATCGCAGTAAGATAAGCCAGCAAGCGTTTGACGAGGGGGGGGAGAGTGGGAAAGGGTAAGCGAAGCAAGATGAAGAGGATGAACCTTTCCCACCGTGTCGCGGGAAAAGTTGATGTCAGGGCGGAGGCGGAACGCTGGATCTCATTTCGGTTCGCAACTTTTTTTTAAAACTCTTCTTTCAAAGGCCTGCTCCTGCGCACGTCTGTGTGTGAATTTGGGGGTGTGTGTTTTGTGAATTTGCGTGATGGCAGGGGGTGCGTTTTCGAACGTGCGCGCATAAGAGAGAGCGAGAGATAAGGACTGAGTAGGGAGGAAGGAAGGAAGGAAGGAATCTAGAGGACGAATGGGAAATGAATTGCTAGCCTTCCGAGTCCTTTCGGCGGTTATATCGGGGAGCCGGGGATAAAAAATACCTTTTCGGTTAGAAAAAGCGGTTCATGCTGGTTAAAAAGAATTCATTTCAGTTTGAAAAAAAAAGTACTTTTTGTTTTGAAACAGGAGTTCTCCTCTTCATATAAAAAAGTATTCCTTTATTTATTTAAAAAAAAACGGTACTTTTTGCTCTTCAAAAAAGATATCCTTTTCGTACAAAAAAAGAACGTCCTATTCTTTTCAACGGGAGAGAGGAGTGTTCGTAGGGAAAAGGGTTCGCGGGGAAAGGTTTAAAAGAAGAAGGGGGAAAGGCAGAGATAGGATCCCCTTTTTTTACATTTTTTATAAGAGAGTGCCGCGTCGTCCGGCCATGTACGCCGAACCGTTTCCCTTCTCTCCCTTCTTCCCCCACAACGTTTCCTCGCTGATAAAACCGATCGAAAAAAAACGAAGTTCTGGAAAAGAGAGAGACAAATTGATCCGGTCACGTCCTCTTTGCTTGCTTCCTTCCTCGTAGAGAGGAGGAATGAGGGAAGGGGTTGGGGGTGGCGGGCGAAAGATGAAGAGGGAAAAGGATTCGAGGTGGTATTATTAGGTATTTTTTGGGTTGCTCCGAGCGCGAAGGTCACACAGAATTGCACTGAACTTCTTTAAGAGAACAGGCAAATCATCATACTCCGTCTTCTTAACTCTTAAGACTTAGACTCCGCCGAATACTCCGGACACACCCTGAGACACAATGGGTTGGTGAAAAACATAACTGAAGGTAAAATAGAGAGAAAATTTCCCAGAGGAAGACCCAGGAATAAATTCATAGACCAAATGAAGAGGAAAATAAATAGAGAGAACTACCAGGAAGTAAGGGATTAGCATTAGACATTGAATGTAGGTGGACTACAGTCAACTAGTCTTGGAATTGAACGACCAATGAATGATAACTACTTAAAAACTAAATGAAATGACGAAATAACCTCCGATATAGCTAAAATATTTTAACAGAAAATATTTAGTCTATCCAAATACGAAAGGCATGGCCATCACAAAAAATGTCTCAGTGAATCTGACTCGAGTAAAGCCAAACAAATTAACAGTCATGCTCCGAATCACTTTGCAGAGGTACACCGCACCAGATAATTTATCATAATTCTAAGTTAACATAATCAAAATTGTGCCTAATTTGATATTGTTTAAAAAACTCTTTCCCCTTGTTATTCCTTGACTACAAGCGTATGGGAGCTGGTGCTGTCTAGACTGCGTAGCGCTAAGCAGGCTCCGTTTTTCTGAACCGATAGCTTCACTTTGTGGGAAATAATATGGAATAACCAGCATAATTTTTACCAAATGGTTAACATAATGGCACGAAATGTGTCATTGTTTTTTAAATTCCTCAGACGAAATAATTATATGCATTTCTCGGTGCTTACACCCGGATCCCTCGATATCATACCGAATGTTTTAGCCAGTTAAGATTCCGAGACATCCTTCCTGTTGGTTTTCGAGGGCTTTTAAAGCACAAATTGTTCAGAAATACCGGACACGGACGATAGAGCTAAGCGCACTCTTTGGACCGCATCGTGACATCTCATCCCCAGCGGTTCTGAACGACTTGTTCCTTAAAAGCCTTCAAATATCCACAGGGCAGAAGGACGCTCTCCACCGTTGTGTGCGAGCTAAAGAACTTCAACTGTTCCGTTTCACTCATACCCTAGCGAAGGCATTCTTCCTCCCATACTTTCTCCACCAAAGCATAAATATTCAAGTTGTCTTCGAGTGACTTTAAGACCCCCGTTTTGAAATACATCTCTCCACAACCCCAGCTTTTCTTTTAGGTACTTCTTCTCTATTATATCCTACTGCAACAACGCCATCCGTGCAAAAAATGAATTTTGAAGCAGCATCTACAACATTCTCAGTGAGTAAATTCATAATCACATTGAAGAGGTTCGGGCTATGGGCCCTTGGCGAAGTCCCGTGGGTCTGGAAAATTATCGATCACCGAACTAGACCTGAATTTTGTTTGCCCTTGGCTACATATCTTAATAAAATAATTTCAGCCGTACCTATCTTTCTCAAATTCCTCTATGTATTTTGTCTTCGCAACATGTAATACGTCTCTTAGTCTAATAACAAAATCAATGTATTTCTGTTTTCCTAGATTTTTCTGTCATTTATCTGATATACTTGAGGATGCAGCATTCATTGACCCTTTGCCTCGCATAAAACCGAACTGATGGGGCCATAAGGACTTCAAAGTCATGGTATTTTCAAGAATCCATATTATTTTCCTAAATATTCGTCTTGTGAGACATTAAATTCATGCCAAGACAGTACTTGTAGTCTTCAATGTTTCAGTTTTTACTTAACTTCTTCTATTCTCCAGGTCATTATACTCATTACAACTTACCCGCAACTACCGCAAAAATGACTGAAGCTGCGGATCACCAGTAAAACTTCTACTTCCCAAATAACCAGCCAACGAATAATAAATTGTAATTTCTAACCCGAGTAACATTAGGTGCACAGAAATAGGCGCGTACTCTGGAATCATTTTTGCATATGGAACAATGTTAAAGGTGGCTCATTCAGTTCAGCCAAACACAGCAAACACATTTAAAATAATGCTTTAAAAAAGTTTTAATGTTGTTTCACAACCTAGGTAGACACATTGTTTAACATGAAGTAGAAAAATATCCTATCTCAAGAATATAAAGTTCGGTTCAACTAGGGCTAAAAAGACATCGTCAAGTCAGGATTTTTTAAAAGCGGATAGCATCTTAGGGGTAATCGCTCAAGATACCGCCCAGGTTCCCTAGAATGTTCAGCCTTTTGCGTACAAAGCGACATCCGTCTAACTCCTATGAGGTGGTCGTATGAGGTCTAAATAAAGGAATGAGACGTTGGAGGTAGGGGGAGGGAAATTCTTTGGAAGGGAGAGGGTAAAGTGTTGGATAAGGGCGGGTAGGAAGGAATCATCTTTTCAAGTATTTGATTTCTGCTGTCCGAGATTACAGAGTTACGCTTCGCTCCCGAAAGAAGAAAAAACGTTACTCTCTTTTACCCCTCATACCCGCACAGGCACGCAAAAAACCCCACTGTGGAGAATTTTCCCTAGGAGGAAAAGGGGAGTACTAATTTTTTCGAATGTAATTCTGTGAATTTACTCCTAGAATTTCATCATGCCCCATCAGAGGACGTATTTTCTATATCCATAACCTTTCCATTCTATAATCGAGCAAGACACCCCAGAGCGTTTCCATATGATATTTATAGCCCTCTCAATATGTTCACTCCTCATTCGTGAAACGTGGATTAACTTAGAGAATATAAGGAGATTTCCAATGAAAGGTTTTTAAGTCGGTACAGACCAGAACACATAAGTGCACATGAATAGCAAAGAAGGGCCCGATATGCACAAACGAAAACTCTAGGAAATAATCTTTCGTATTACAATACTTACAGACGAATATCTTGTATAAGAATTTCATTCACACTTTAATTAGTGAGAGTTCACCTCACAATATGAAGAGCACTACATTATTCATGTTTGACGCCTTCGAAGCAAAACAAGACTTGTAGACATTAATGGTGGAGATGATTTCATATCTTTCTTCGATCTGTATTTAAGTGCGCTGCCTCTCCCCGAATCTGAAACAAATGTAAAGGATGTGCCTTGCAAAGTGATCAGGGAAATATAGCGAATGAAAAGCTCCCATAAACATGCATTACGATACAAAATAAATACTGAATCTTTCTATACGTGCAACCGCCCAACTCGTAGAACACCTTGTGATACGAGCACCAAAATTCTATCTGTGCTCACTTTTTTTCGCTCATTGATCTTGAAATTACAAGGTGTTCGAAAGCTGAGTGGACGAACATAGGGGAAAATAGTATTTTTCAATATTACGTAAATACCATCTTGGTGAAAACCAACCTATAATAAGCGAATCCTACAGAAAGTAGAATATAATAATAAAATGTTGCATCTCCTTTTTTACGTTATTTATTAATCAATGTGAAGATTAAAGTAAAATTGAGCTCTTTGACTTTAAATGGTTCTGTAACCTACTTTTTGACCGACAGTGTTCAAAAGATATAGAGATTAGTTGATAGATACGAAAAAACGTATTCATCACCTAATCTGCATATTTTTTCCCATCATTATGTCTCCTTCCTAAATTATTTCATTGATAATAGCATTTTTTTAGAGTACACCAGAAAGGATGGAATTCAAAATTTGTTTTGACGGACGCAGGCGCGGTGAAACCACCTGTAATGGAATTATTTGCACATTTTTGAAGATAAGGCGCCAAAACACCGTAATTGTCGAGGATAGAAATACCAAAGCCTTTCAGAACAAGGCCATTGGCTTGTTTATGACGCAGGTTTCTGATCGTTAGAACGAGGTACATGAAATCTATTGCTTCCAGGTTCTACACTTCACCGTCTTTGGATAGGGGGCCTTGTTTTGATGACGACATAAACGTAGCATCATCAGGTGCAATAGCAATTGAAACTTCTCGTACTCATGGTCTCATAATTTTCGCTCAAGTGCCATATTCGGGAAAGCCTCAGTGAATTCGGAACTCTATAATGGCTAAATTCATACGCCCACAACCTCGGAAATTTTAAGGAGTTATTACTTCGACTGTGAGACTTAAAACGAATACTTAATTCCAACTTTACTTTTTAATCGTTTAAAATATGCTGTTTTCTATTGTCTCAGTGAAGACAGTCACCGACAGCCGACCTCTGTCTGCTATTTTGACCAATGGAAAGTACTCTTGGCGAGAGAAACAAAACTAAATTCATCCGGGGATAATCACTATCGAGAGAGCGCCAAAATCTTCCCTTCCCCGAATACAAGCAAAAAAGTTCAAGTCGAGTTTTTGTCCCTTGATTCAAGCCCTGCTAGATACGGGACATATCTCACTCAAGTCCTGGCGAGCTTTCATAGGCGCTTTTTTTCTATGAGCCAATGTTGGGTGATTAAGAGTCAACTGGATCTGGCCTTGTCCCAGGTTTAAATATCTAAGGTTTCCCGCGTGCAAAAAATATTGAGTTACTCATTCCATGAGGAAAACAAAGTTATGCGAAGCGACTGATAAGGATAAAAAACACGTCGGCAAAAACGTGTTTTCCCCGTAAATCAGTCAAATACATGGAAAAAAGACACTAAAAGAGACTCCCGAGGAGATGGATTATCAGGGTTTCTAAGACCTAGTCAAAAGCGACTTAGCAGAACCAAAAATGATTTGTGTGAAAATACTTGTGTGATCCATTCTTCTACTTATAATTTAATTTAACTAAATGAGCAGTCATAAATTGTCACTTAATTTTGTACTAAGGTGTCATCATTAGACAGATGTATTGTCGTTTTGAACATTACATGAATTTAAATAAGAAAAAAATCTCCAGATAAATATTTTCTCAGTATGAAAACCGATGATGAAACATTCTACCATGGATAGCCAAACCCAAGCCCAAATGAACATAAATGACTTTTTACAAATGTCACAATTCTTTTATTGATCGATCAGTGTTTTAGCAAATTTAAGTCATGGTCAAGCTATTAGATCTGTATTAGCTAACCCTTATACACCTATTAGAAGGAGGTAGAAGATTGGGCGAAGGTGAATTGGCCGGAGAAAATAAAGTCTATGACAGTCAAAATATAAAGCAAGGACTAAAAGCCGAATGTCGCTCCTTTTGCATCACCTAAAATGGTTTCAGTTAAAAAGTACCTTTAGCGAGAGAAACAAGAATAAATCCATTCAGAGAAAGATGCGCGTCACTCAGTAAACGAAGGATCGCAACAGAAAAACAAAAAAGCCGGGAATCATAGAAGACATGATGTTAAAGTGATATAGAGCCAACAACATGCCAAAAGAGTACCAAGAGAATAGACAGAAAAAGGTACACCATAGTTATGCCGCACATATTTTGTTTCATCCAAGTAAAAGGGTAAAACAGAATATTTGCAGTCCGTATTTCCAAGATCTAAAGAAACTCATGGGAGGTGATAGCTGGAAGAACTCTGAATTGAAATTTTAGCGGTTTAAAGCCATCACACCACCACACAAGCCATCACAAGCTGAGGCAGGGACATAACGATACCAAGTGTCTACGTAATTATCTCCTAAAAATCTCTGGGCATTGTAGGAAAGTTGCTGTTTCCATTTGGCTATTTTGTGTTTACTACAGAGCATTTATTTTAATTTTACGCTGCATAACACTACTGCAATTTAAAAATATTGAAATTTAAGGGCTGATTCCTAATATCCACGGAAAACAACAGTTTTATCATGCACAACTTTCTTTCCTCTCCCAGAGCCTCATATTTGCGAACAAAAGCCTCATTGTATAAGGCACAAATCTAAATAATGCGGACAAGTACAGAGTAGATTATAGTTAAGGTTTCGAAGCCTTCTTCAGCCTTCTCTATGTTAAGAACTGCGCTCTTCATGCCGTGAGTAATCACCGCTCCAAAGTCACGGCTTCCTGGGCTCATATTCTTCTTCCTTAACCCCCTCTTCCCCCACCCTGTGCTTAGCGCTGAAGTATATGAGAAGAGGGATTTGGGGGGAGAAGGAGGGGGGTATGATACGTCGGCATTCTTCCGCGGATGGCCACCCCTCTGTCATCTATATGCGGACCCTGGCCTTTTATCCCCCCCCACCCCACCCATCCGACCCCCTCCCACCCCCAATGTATTCATCTCCCTTCGCAAAGGACTATCTCCTTCCCCCTACTCCCCTCCTTCATCCGCGACACTCCCCCTCCTTTAGATATCTCTCTACTTCCTCTCCAACACCCATCCTCCCTGTGCCCACATTAACGCGGGGATTACTCTTTCAATTAGTCCCGGCGAACGAGGCCGGAATCCCCAAGTCAGGATGGACGTCACAGCGGCTCTCACACGCCACACGGGAGTGAGGATGGTGCGTCGTCGTGGACGGAGAAGAAGGTCGAAATTAAAAGCATAGACGTACATAACGTGACGGCAGATTTTCCCGGTCGCCATTTTGGGTATTTTGCCGTGGGGCTAGAATTTTTTCGCTTTGTTTCTCCAGAATTATCTATATTATCGAGATACAACGGCTCGGATAGCATAAAACAAATGCGTCTTCACTTTTTTCACGAGAAAAACATGGTTATTTGAGTATTTTTTTCTTATTATGAAAGAAATACAGCAATTTATACAAAAATACGCACAAAGAAGTGACTCTGGGGTATTGAGTAAAGTTAAAATCTTTTGCGGAATTGCGGAATTGCGGAATTTTTTTAGGGCGATGCGGTAAAAATTACGATTTACTTTTCGTATATACCCTTTCTGTTCTTATTTCAACCGAGATTCCTAGTTTCACATGGACGTCAAAAGACTGATCCCAGTTTGCTTTGGACGGGTCATGAACAATGCACCGTCACAAAAAGTATCAGAGAAGTAAAAATGCAACGCACTGTTGGAAATTATTCATCCAGATTTGCCAAATACTTAATAGTTTTTTGAAAAGTAGCATTAGGATATTGAAGTAATATTATTCCAAAATATTATATGCTGATATACAAGTAAAGTTTTTCCTCACAACTGCTCAATTACGGGATTGCGGTGCAATTATTCCAATCAATACAGTTCGGTCAACTTTTCACTATTATGATAAACGATAGTTTTTAAAAAATTGGCAAAAATAAATTTTAAAATTAATGAATTACGTTATCATGAATTTTGGTAGTACAAAATATGAAAAAATATCAAATAGACTAACAGGTTCATAAACTTCGGTAATTCGAAATTAATAAACATTTATTCGAACCATCACAGTATGGTATACTCTAATTATAAAAATTTGAGAATAAAAATAATTATTATAAATTAAGGTCCGATCTTCTGTTCTGCGAAATACTATAAATTTTAAAATAAAACAAGAAATAGGTAAAGTATTAATGCATGAAATCAAAACACGATATTGTTTATTTAATTACGGGGTGGCACTCTTGTTTTGAAGTATGGTATACGATAATTAAGGGCAGTTTAAGTAGAAAATAATGTTGAAAATTAATGAAATCATAAATGACGATAAATTTTCCGTTGTGCGGAAATAACGAAATATCTTTCACTACTGCACTGCGACCTTGGAGCGAATGATACGATGGATGAGGAGGAAATTAGAGGGTTGTTTTTGGGAGGTGTGGTTGTCACGAGGGGTACAGGGAGGTTGGGGGGAGGGATGAGTGAACAGACGGGGTGGATGCGTGTGAGGAGGGAGGTTGTTGATGACGCAGTCTCATAATGGCGTCGGCCTTCGCCTTGTCTCCCTCATTTATACCCCTTCCATCCCACATTTCGCCGCCTCCTCCCCCTGCATTCATTCATTCCCTCATGTGTATCCCTCCACCCACCCGCCATTATCTCCGCGGGGACCGGGCATTCTTGTGGACGACGGAGAATCCCCAATTCCCCTCTCCCCACATATCTCGCTATATCTCCTCCGCGGTGGACTTGCGGGGAATAAGCAAGTCGACCACCCTCTCTGTGTATATATGTACAAGCACACGACTTCGATGCGGCCCAGCATACAGCATTGCCTTTTGTCTTCACATTGTGTTCGCGCGTGAGGTCGCCGCGTCGCCTGTCGCTTTAGTGGCACCTCACGACTTATGCCTGCTTGCCCTACCTCCTCGGCCTCCTCCCATACTTGACTTCCAACACCCACTCCTTCTCTTACCTCAGAGAGTTTATGAATCGTCCAAGTAACCAATCGCTGATTGAATTCGTCCGCCTTTTTCAGCGCTGATGATGCTTAGCACAGAGTCCCTTTTTAATGACGTCCCGTGGACGTCAACCACTTTACCCCAAGTTAAATAAAATACAAAGAAAAGCAGAACGATTCGTTTGAAACTGCTACGAGCGAGCATATAGTGTCTCACAATTTTTAGAGGGATTAAGGTGGGAGCCCCTAGAGACTCGGAGGCTTCACGGTAGGCTTAGGTTGCTTGAGAAATTCAGAGCTGATATGTTTCAGAGCGATGCAGAGGATGTTATCATGACGCCTCACAACATCTCTAGGTCTGACAGAAGCGATAAAATAAGAGAGATACATTTCACAACAGATAGGTACAAAAACTTGTTCTTTTCGCGCACAATAAGCGCCCACAATAAAAACAGAGCTCCACTAAATACACTCCCACAATACACGTCACCCCTTCACCCCCCAAAACCTTGCATATTTACAAGACTGGTGACCTAACACCTCCTGCCACACGACCATGTGGCAGCCTGCGGGGTAGTATGTAAATGTAGAAGTAAAACCTCTTCGTTAAGCTTACATCCATAATAAAACAATCGTTGTACTTTTCCAATAATATTTTCCACCAATGGTACAACGATTGTTTTAATAAGGATTCAAGGATAAAATACTTCCACGTAGTGACGCCTGAGGGTGTAAAGTTTACTCTACGTAAAGATTAACCTTTAGGCCACACACCCCTTTATCTACATCGACATATTACCCTGCAAGCCAC
This sequence comes from Ceriagrion tenellum, assembly GCA_963169105.1. Classification (NCBI taxonomy): domain Eukaryota; kingdom Metazoa; phylum Arthropoda; class Insecta; order Odonata; family Coenagrionidae; genus Ceriagrion; species Ceriagrion tenellum. The sequence goes on along the minus strand of OY720633.1, from coordinate 83,564,336 downwards.
CTCAACGGTGTTTGGTAGGGAGATAAACAAAAGTGTGCCTAATTTGAGTTCACATTTTAAAAAATATTCCCCCTACTACTTCCTTGAATGTATGCGTAATGGAGCGAGTTTTGGCGCCTGACTGCATGGCGTTAGGTAGGAATCGTTTTGGCGTACCAGTAGCTTCACTTTGTGGAATATAACATGGAATAACCCGCGAAAGTTTTACCAGATGGTTAAGATAACGGCACGGAATGTTCCAGTATTTATAAAATACCTCAGACGAGATAATCATATGCATTGCTTGGTACTGGAACTCGAATATAATTTTGAATAACTGGCGAGATTTTTACTTAACAGCCAAGATTATGGCTCGTAATGTTTCATTATCTATGAAATTCCACAGAGGAAATAGGATACGCATCGCCCGGGACTCTACCCTGGATTCCTCGATATCACGCCGAACGCCTTAGCCAGTGGAGCTACCGAGACGTTGAGTCAACCCCTTTAGTATTGGTAATATATATAGATGTGCCCAGAAACCTCGTCATAATATGAATAACAATCCAACATCTTACGCGTTTCACGAACTGAATACACATTAGAATGTAAGCATTTATGATTTGAGCGTTGATATCTAATCACAAGTGCAATCGCGGTCTCACCAATGCGTACACCCACGTAATCGTAATTTTTCAACTGCGCTCATAAGAGGAAAAACGCGATTGATATTCATCAAATTTTGTCAGCTGCTATCAGTCACTAGTGCTCAATGATTGATTTCGTTCGTAAGTCAGTAATTTGGAGCGCTGCACCTATAGAGCTGTCGAAGTTTTGGATAACGATAACAACAACGCACAAGAAGGAACAGTGAACCCACCCCTGGATTACTAACAAGGTAGTCAGCAGCTCATATAAAGTTGATTTCCTGAAAGAAAGTTCTGCGTGCTTCTCTATTTTACTGACAATATATTATGTTGTTTACCTCGTTGTTTGCAATTATCTCCGTATTTGTGATGGAGTCACATTCACCAGAGCTTAACTACCCTATTGAGAGCAATTTTTTTCCTACAGAGGCCAAAAATATCAAATCCTGAGTGGAAATCTATTAATGGACGTACTAAATTGCGTAAACAATGATTAATATTCCCAAGAGTTATTTGGTCACGTTCCTTAATATTGTAGACATTTTCACTTGGCGTGCTATTGACTGGCTAAGAAGTCGTGATAGCGGAGACATATATTTCATCATTCAACTCATGCATTTTTCTGCGTTTACTCAAGGAAGAAATAGTTGCGTTCTATTCTTTCCAAGAAAATAAAATACAATCTGTGGCTGGGAATAAGGATTCTCTTTTATCTCCATTATCTCAATCATAGTAAAATTTTCATGAGGAGTGGGAAGTGAAGCACTTTGTAAGGTGTGTTGACACCCAATCATCCTTGGAAAACCGGAGATAAGACGAAACCATAAAGATGGGATCGAAGACGATTAAATCCCTTTTAGGACCAAGTCGAATGGCTTCTCATGCCCTTGGGAAAAGTTTCTTTGGCAAGATAGCCCGTGATTTGGCAAAGTTTTGCCTCAAAATCAACTCAATCCGTCACCTATTTCAATTGAGAATTAATATCATCTCGCTTTATTTGACAAATTATGTGGATTTAACGTGAAGACATAAGATAGAAAAGGCTCATATGCAGCAAATGTCGGCGCCATGTGGTAACCTCCTTTTCAATATGAATGTAACGCAATTCAATCCAGAAAAATGTAAAAAAAGTTTTGCACGATTTTTTCACACGCCAATCATGATACTGCATGGAACTCAAGCCTTTTTTTACTGTACAAAACAACTTTTTTACTTTTATAAACTTCTCATCCCTCTCTAACTCGCGTGATTAGGTGCTAAATTAATCTAATACATGTTTATGAAGAATGACTCGTAATACACAGAATGAACATTTGCACATATTAGTGAAATTTTGGACATAATTTTAATAAATGAATATTTTTCCTAGAACTCGAATCCAAGCAATAATATAAACCGTTAATATAACTTCAAATATGGAAGTTAATTGGAAAAAATCAATAATTAATGCCACAAAGAGAACAAAGAGAACATTCACAATGTACTCGACGACAATAACACTCATAAAGCCGTAGTTTATGAAATTAGAATCATTCTAGCACATTATCGTGGTATAGTGTTGAAAAGTTCCCGAAGAAGTTGAAATACATAGGGGACGCCATCTAGTAAACTTCGCTTAGTTTCAGTGCACCGTTTTGGTTCTACAACAATTTTTGCTTTTAAGTTGGCTTCCTTTCGGAGAGCAATAGACGATGATAGACGTGAAATGATGTACTGTATAAAATTTCACCAACTCACAATGACATAAATTGGAAAACAAACGCCCTTTGTGAACCTTACCACGCTGAAAACCTCAATATAAAACCGAAAATGTCGGCGATTTTTGCATAAGAACACAACATCTACTAGTTTCCAGATATATCAATCAACAATATAGAAAATATTTATGCGAGCATTCCACTTGTCTTGTTTTCACAAACAAAGTTTGTCACAGATCGGAACACTACATCGCACTTACCTGCACACAAACGATAAGGAATATCACCGTATGCAACGGCGAAACATTTTGTAGCCTGCCGGTAGGTAGAATTATTATTGGTTCACAATAGTTACGGCCGAATTAGCTATCCAATTCGCTTCAAAACGAACATAAAAACAAGCTTTCTACTACAGAGTATATAAAAATCTATTCATCATCCATTTTTTACGCTTTTACCTCAAGTAAATTTAAAAGCAACGATCGTGGATGTGATTATCAAAGTTTTTTAACGGATTATCACACTTAAACTCTACTCCAAATCTGTTTTGAAGTGCGCTGACTGGTGCGCAGGACTTGAAATGAGTGATAATCAAGGGCGTTGTTGTATTGCGGCGTGTGAGCGTACTAGAGGAAAAGGAGAGTGGTCTACATTTTTTAAGGTAAATTCACGTTCTAGCAGATATTTCACTTGAACTGTGAGAAGTCAGTTTCCATTTAACCCATTGTTATTTCATTTTCTTGAGACGTGGTGGTCCTCCTATGCCCCATATCATTCATTCCGGCCACACTTCCGTTCCATGCATGGGGACGAAAACGCCCTCTCCATTACATTTCAAGCGCCTTGTAGGTACAAAATGGTGACAGATTGCTAGTTCATTTAAATAAAAGAAAAGCCATTTAAGACGTCAGTTCTCTCTATACGTGATCATCGATAAGCTGCCGTTGGTTGGTAATTTTAGGAGTTTAATGACGGCTGACGTCATTTGCACCATTGAGGTCAGGTGGTTTGGTTGTTAAAGGAAAGCTAATCGGGGAATGAAAGAAGGATAAAGAGAAATCCTGCGTCTGCATTAGTCTGCCCTTAACGAAAGACGCCAAGAGTACCTTGGTTTAAAGTCTCATCCCAAAGAAGGAGTACTGAACTTGAAGTGCCTTCAACAAGACCCCCAAGTAGAGATCGGGTTTCCTCTGAAAAATATCCACCTCCACCGGGATTTGAACCCTGGCCATCGGTATAGTAGCATTATAGCCACCGATCTCATCGATCATGCTCTCTCTGTTCTAATTACCGTAGAAAACGAGCATTTACGTCAAGAAATGGGAGGTACGCCATTACGGCACTCTGCAGTACGATATGCATCAAATTAAAGGAAAACGAAACAAAGCAAGGCAACGTTGGCTGAGGTTAAAATTGCATGAATAAGAGTATCATATTAATACTGAATATAATAACTTGCTTAATACTGAACTAGTTAGTGAAGAAATTATGATTAATCCTGTGCGTTCATTAGTTTAGAGATATCTCATTTTTAATGAACACTTGTTTTCCGAGTTCCGTGTGTCAACTCCTGTAGTAGCAAAACCTCAACAACAGTTTCTCCACCGCGTTAATCCACCTCGAGAGTGGCTTTGTAAGCACAAAAATCGTCTCATGTGCCACAATACGGACTTGAGACGCGAACATCTACTTCGCTTAAACTCCCTTAAATTCGTCTTGAAGGAAGATGGTGGTGTAAGGTGGTGTAACTTGCTAACACACCTGACCGGCATTTGTAAGATCCGGGTTCGAATCCTGGTCAAGTCAAGTGATTTTTTTCATGACGAATTTCAATCCTTGGTCTCGATAACAGCCATCGACATCCGGCTAAAAATTCATGTTTCTCAATTGGGCCTATGACTACGTCAAAAAATAAATGCCGAAGAGCGTGAGGTCAGTCTTTTCGCACTAGGACGTGGAATCAATCACACGCATAGCGGTAGATGGAGAGGTCGCTTGCTATAGTGACCAATGCTAGAAGCTGTAATGTAGCGTGGTCTGACAGCCATCCTGGTTATACCCGATTTTCCATTTGCGCTAATGGACTGAAGCATTAACTTTGCAATTATACGATGTTTTCCATCAATAACTTACTAGATATCAGCATGCACTTACTCTAACATGCATTCCCCAGGCTTATATTGTTTATTTATTTAAATTTATAATAATCCACATTTTCGGTGACAAATGTTTTAAAATCGAGTAGAATCCATGGCACTAAGCAACCAATGTATGTTTGATGAATTACTTGCCTTAAATTTCAAACAGATGGTAAATGTTCTTGCTTAACATCCGCAAATTCGTAAATTTCATCGTGCTATCCACTGGAACGTGAGGAAAGAGCAGGGATAACCAAAATGGTTGTTATTTCAGTTGTAGGGCTAAGGTTTGGATGCCATAATGTTCCATCCATCACGCTCAATTTTAATACACTTTTAACTATGTGATGGTTCGAACAATGTTTGAAAACTCACATAAGATTTGAGGGGAGGGAGGGGCTCGTAAAATTTCACGTGGTGTTACATGGGAGTGGAGAGGGTTTAAAAATAGGCCAAAATCACCTTAATTCATGCTTGTATGGTCCCTTAAGGCCGCTTTACGCGGTACATTTTATTATAAAAACGAGTGTATGAGCTCATGCATGAGGAAAATTGTACTGAGCAAAGCGGCAAATTGTACGATTATCTGAATGACTTAACGGGAAATAGAACCTGCTCTATTTCCATTCAGTTTCTTGTACATTCTGTGAGACATTAGTTTGTACAATAAATTGCATCGTGTAAAGCGCCTTTAAGAGACACGGGTATCGTCCGCGTAGATCGATGACCATCAACGTATCACGTGAGAGCATAGACCGTAATGCGTTAACATAGCAAATATGCCTAGCCAACGTTCAAGTATGGATTCCGGAGCCAAAACCGTAGCAGCTGATCTAAAAAAGAGGAATGCAATTTCGTATTCCCCTTGATCGAATGGATTTCACGCAGCTACGGCGTTTATTTTGTTTTCTTCCTCCGAGCCATTGAGAAGGAAGAAAAATGGCTTCGGCCTTCGATTTCCGTCTCCCTAGCTCCGCCGAACCATTTATTGTCCAGACAAATTCTACGAACCAACGTCTACGCACCTTTTTTTTCCTTTTTTGTTCCCATTCCTTTCGGCCGGAAAGGACAGTGAGAAGCCAACTCATTTCCCGGCACTCATTTCCTCCCTTCTCCTCTTCCATTGCGCACATGCATTTCCACTCCCGAAAGTCGTCCCTCTCTCTTCAATCTCCATTTAAATAATTCCCCTTTTCTTTCTCCCACTTCTTGCTCATCCTTGCGGACCCTGAATTCCTTTACCCTTTCTCTCCTTTTTATCCTTTCTGTTACCCTCTCAAAGACTCCTTTCACCTCATTTCCCTCTCGTTTCTCAGGAATGTTGACCGGCGTCGGAACTTTACGAGCATTGCAAATACGCGCTCTTAACTAGAGTAAGCAGGAGAAAAGCATTAAACTGGACTGCTATGGAATTTAATTACAACAAAAAATTTGACCACCACGGCTCTGGACTCCTAATTCTATCCCCGCCAGGAGAAACTGTGAATGAGCGCTCCCTAGATACATTAAGGTTTCCGAAACAAATTTGGCAAAAGCGATAAGATAACGAGAACGCAGGCATATTCCCTGCATTTAAGGATGGTATCAGAACCAGACGCACGTACTGGGAGGGGTTGATGGTGCTGTCGAAATGAAAATCAGGGTTTCATTGATTTGTGTTTCTACCCTTCAGTTCGATTTTATAAATAGGTAAGACATGCTGAAGGCAGCTGCCGACAATGGAATGCCATTAATGAATCGTCATTGACTTGCTTAGTCAATGGTCAACTTTTTATGAATATATTTTTATGAATAATTTCTGATGTAGATGCTTCGCGCTAACAATTTTGCCAATCATAAAATTAAAGGACTAAAACTATGAAGAATTGCAATGGCAAGTAGTTTGACAAGATGAGGATAATACAGATGTCGGCAGTAGGTCTCAACGAATAAATCCCTATATCCAGCTTCATTTCATCTCTAGCACGTATTTAATTGATAATTACTTATTTCGTCTTAATTTAGAACTACAAAAGTTGTTCGTAATGCAAAATTACCATCATCTAGAAAAATTATACGACGAGGATTTAAAAAATACAGCCAAGACATTTTTATGGAATAAATATGCACTCACAACACGCACGCTTGCTTTCATCTTATTATAACAACCTTGTCGCTATTTTTTTCGAAATTAATGGCGGCCAATCACATTATAAATAACATCATTTGGTTTTACAAAGACCTAATAAAGAGGAAAGTACATTAGAAGAACTACCTGGGAGTGGGGAAACTAGTGTTAGGTAGAGAAGAATGAAGAGCTGCAGTCAACGCATATTGGGGTTGAACGACCAAAGACTAATCAGTTAGTAACGAGTTAAACACTTTGAGCCTTGAATGCAGAAATTTTCTTCTATACAATGAGCAATTAGGGTTCATTATATCTCATTAAATCTTCTCAAAGCTGGCTTTAAAAATCTTTCAGGCTAGCCGTCATTGCCCGGTCACCAGATCGGGTAAAATAGCCTCAATGTTCTGAATACACACATGTAACTACTTCGGGGGAAATTAATTCAACGGAGCAAAGAAAATGAATGTTTATAACGAGGTTTTTAAAAAAAGCATCATAATTATAATGTTTAGGAAATCAAACAGCTCTGCTATTGGCCAAACACAAAATGGCTGAAGCCACTTATTCTAATCACTCACCAGAACTAATGCCATGTGACTATTCTTCGCTTCCAAAAATGGTACTTGGGCTGGAAGGACACCATTTTCACACTGTGGAAGAAATAAACGAAGAATGATGAGGTTCTGAGCACGTATACTTCAGCCGATTTACGTCATTACTTTCAATCTTTACGTCACTTTCAATTATAACAACACGGTTGAAAACGCAAAAGGTGATTACTATATTACATATAGTGGTAATTATGATTACTTAGGTGCAAATAAAATTATGGACTTAAGTGTGGGTACATCTTTTTTACTATAAGCCTAATCTCAGAACGTAAGGAGGCGGCTTGTACTAGGGATGGGTAAACAATACCGATATACGGAATCACTAGGTAATATTTTTTTCCATTCCGGCACCACCGAGTGTTATCAGAGGTCGGTACTACCGGAGGTACCACTATAACAAATACCGATACTCGAGCAACTCTGCCATCTTCTCATATACATGGGTGAGAAAGAAATCAACTATAAAGAGGAAATAATTGATTGAAGGTTGTACATAACTCTGGGATATTTTGAAATAAGCGGATATTTACTGGGAATATGAAAAACTTTTATGGGACTGTGTATTAATTTGATTAAATAAGACACTAAATAACTTAAATATGGACGAAACGATGCGTCGAAAATTCAAATTTACAGCAACAGGTAACTAATAGTTACTATCAACGCGAAGAAACATAGTATCTCCCAGATGATTTCATGACAAGGTTCAAGATCCAAATGCCGACTTCGAACATTATTTAAAAAAAAAAGTACTTTTTGAATAATAGAGCGAGTAGTACACATACATTAGATCAAGTTGAGCAATAATTTTGGTGAAGTAGCTCATGAGCTTTCAAATTTAAATCTCTTTCAACCAGTCCTCAAAATGAAAACTGAGTCACTCATTTTAGCAGAAGCGACGTACAATTGCACCAAATTTTGGAGGTAATTATCAGAGTTTTATCAATATCGGTGGTTTTATAAGGCGATCCACATTTTCTATAGGGAAGGACATTTTAGTTTTACCTAACAGTTGAAGCAACAGTGGCCTCTGATATTCTTTTCACGCATATTTTACTATAATCGACAACATTGATATATTACTCTAAAAGAAAGTAATCCAGCGGTTTTAGGCGTGCGGATAAGGAGCATTTCCTTCCCCGAGTTTCTTGGCCACCTATAGCTTAATTGGAGGGTATAAATTACCATACTTTTCGGAAATAACATCTGTCCTCCATTCTCTCCAACTGGGAAGCCAGGAGAGAATCAAGAACAATATGACAATTCGTGGCTATCATTGACAATTTTGTGTCTAGGAACGTTCGCCCTTGATAAAAATACAACGTCCAGATCTATAAACTGCTATATTTCGTGAAAAGAGAGATTTCACGTAAGGAAGGCACATTCAACAACTGGCCACCAGCTGAGAAAAAAGGAAATCTTATCCTCCCTAAATTGACCACAAGAAATTTACGATAGTACTTAAAGCTAAGGTGGATGTGGGTATTTGATTTTTTCCATCTCTTCCGAAGGTTTGTGATATCGAACCTTTGCCTGAAGCATAGACCGCATTACACACATCCCGATACACAAACCCCTTACGCACACCTCTCTCTCTCTCTCTTACATGATTTATAAATGAAAAAAGACGCTGCAGCGATAAAGTCCGAGGGCAAAATTCAAACATGGCCATAAGGAAACCCTAACACTATTACCTCTGCTCTGGCGATCGACCGTAAAGGAAAATTGATAGTGTTTCTCGTCGTCTACAGCCTACGTCGTCGTCCCGTCGAGGGGAGAGAATTCCGCAGCGGCGTTAAGGTCACGAACCACGTGTTCAGATGAGGGGCTTATATTGCTTCTCTACACGGAGGAAACGAGGATGCTAGAAGAGGTTCCAGTACATGCTACACGCATCGGCATCCTCCCTGATTGATTGCCGCCCTACATTAGAAAAACACCAATGCACTGGACATCTTAGCGTCCGACAAGGTAGTAGGACAATTACTTTCCAATTGTTTCCATCACACCACAGTTTAAGGAAGTAGCGCTGCGCTTATACAGCGTCGCGATGCTCCTGCTCGTATTTATTACCAGAGACTTAAAAAAGTTTGCACTCGGAAAATGCATCTTTAATTATTTTTGGAATAGGGTAAAACCCCTTACTGATCTAATGCTAGCTCCTTTACCTCCTGGTATCTCTTCCGTTCATAAATGTACTTTCCTCTTCAATTGCTCCATGTCCTAGGTCATCCTCTGGGAACTTTTCCTTCCATTTTACCTTCTAATTTATTCTTAACTAACCCATTTTGTCTCAGGGTGTGTCCAATTCCACCTAGTTCTTCTTTTCTGTATGGTGTTCCATAAAGTCCTCTCATTTTCTACTCTTCTGCACGTTTCTACATTTCTTTTTTTGTCCGTCCATTTCATCAAATAGCCGTCTTCGAAGTTATACAGCAGTTTTCACTTTTAGCGTTTGAATATTGACAAGAAATTTTTTTAAATCGACTCTACGACAGCGATACTTATGCAAATTCTTTTTAAGGGTAGTGGTAAAAGTAAAATTATCGTAACATTTTCCATGCATATTTTATATCTAGCCATAACATGTCCCGTAAAGATAGCAACGCGAATTTGACTGATCGTACGGACGTGAAATACGTCGCATGACATGATAAGATCGCGGACGACGCGACGCGACACCGTGTTTCACATCAATCCTGCGTCTACCTCGATCGTCTCCAGAACTGACCGTTCCCCTCCTCAGAGGTCGTCCGTGCTCCGAAGACAAATGGTCGTCGAGACGTTAGTCGTTGCTGCTGCGGCATCCACGGCTCGACCTCCTTCAGAGCCTTCCCCAGGCCTCTTCTTCGGGAAGATCTCAAGAAACCTCTCTCCTCATTGTTACTCTCTCTCTCTTACTTTTCTTTCATCTTCCTTCCATCCCTTCACCCTTTTTCCGAACGTTCTTAAATAATTCTGGCCGTCTTACCTCCAACCTCTTGCCTCGCGTACCTTCATGTTTTATTTGAGTGGACTTTCTCTCTCTTCTTACCCTTTCTCGCCCCTTCGGAGGGCTCGCCCAAGTGTTTAGGGACCACATGCAACGTTCTCCCACACAGCGATTACGTCCGTTTAAACTTTCAGGGCGGCAAGTCTCACCTAAATCTCTCGGGAGTCAGGTCAACCCTACAGTGAGTTTAGTTTTACCTCTTTCTTCCTCAAGACTACTCATATACAATACACGCCACTGTTTTTCAGAGGTTAGTAAAAAGCAGTCTATTAAAAGGTATATAAACTCAACTAATAATGCTCTTTTTCCAAGAACTCGATCAAGTAACAACCTACTTTGATCAATTAAAATAATAGCAAAACTACAACCACAACTGACATTCTAAAAACAACTTCCTTCTCGTTGATACGTTCCTCAAGGGAGGTATTGATTTAAAAGTGAAAAAAATACATCAATTTCAGAGGGGGTCTTTGGAGCCAATGTCTGAGATCATCGAGGTGGATTGAGAGGGTACTTGCTACGGTGGCCAATGTTAAATGCTGTGACGTGGGCGTAGCCTGTCCACCATCTTTGTTAACCCTGATTTTCCGTCAGCGCTATCGGGCTGATGTGCTCATTTTGCAATTTTACCTGTTTTCCATCGATATCTTTCTATAAATCAGCATGCACTTCTTTCTTCAATACGCTTTCTCCTCACATAAATTGTTTGTTTATCTAAATTAATAATAACCAGCATCCCCGGGGAACACTACGGTAATGTTTACCAACATCTATAGCACGAAGTTACCATTATGTGTTTCAAGAGTTACCATCCTTACATTTCGATCAGATGGTGGATATTTTTTATGCATAACCGATACTTCGCCCATTCCGTCGTGTTATCTCAAGCAAAGTGGGGAAAGAGCATTGATAACCAATGTGGTTGTTATTTTGGATGTCAGGTTTCAGTTTGGTGACGTAATGCCCTCTCCATATACCTCAATGGCTGAGATAAAGCTTTAATTAATGATCAAAATCTTCACATTTCATCATCAAATTGATGTCTCCACATGAGAGCTACCCATCCGCGTGACCCCCTTGCTGTAGGAAAATTTAAAGAAAAGATCTCCGCTAATTAGCGACAGGTGGGAGATTTACGGAAAATCAAATAAAAAATAAGCTCGTCGTTTCAACCTGACGTAACTAAGTCCGGCGTAACGCTGAAAAAACTGTTGCCAACCTTCAACAATATATGAGGCAGTAAAACGAGAATGTAGCCTTCACATTCCACAAGCCGTGAAAGACTTCGCAACTACTACGTATATCCATAGACTAAGTTGATAAGTTGAAGAACTAGAGTGTGCTCATTATCAGGCAGCTCTAGAGAATTATTGTCATTTGAAGGGTTAGGTTTTACTCAATTTTTTAAGAGAGCACAGCATTGAGGAACGAAAAGGTTCTTGGAAGTATTGTTACCAACTCCAGAGCGAAGTTGTGACCTTCCGAGTAAAATCCAAATCCTATGCTCAATATGAACGAAGGCGAGTTAAACACTTCAAGTCATAATACTAGTTCCAATTGCCGGTATACATCAACTTCTAAGAGCAACCTCAACATCAAGTTCGGGAATACACTGATTCATAATTTAGAGGAGTAATTCAAGATGAATGCAAGACGTACTCTCAGTTCTACGGGGCAAATTAAGACGAAAGCATTGGAGAGAAAATCAAATAATTAGCCACCATACGTAAGATCGAAAAACTTATTAATCAAGTTTCAGTGGCAGTTACTGACTTCATATCGCTCGCGGGATGGATTTAATTTTAAATCTGCTGTCTTTTTCTCTCATTTCATTCCCATGATCTTATCGACTTCGGTGTGCCGGGGTTCGTAAAATGCTTCTGATGATAATTTATCGGCTAGGAGTTTACTTTATGGATTAAATCTACATTTAAACCTAAGGCCTTATAGCTACCAGTAGTGGTGCATGTATTCGTAGAAACAATCTGGTAACAAATGTGTAGAGAAATATTAATAGAGGGATTCAAGTATGTACCTACGCACAAGTCGCACAATAGTCGAACATCCTCTACTCAAAAACTTTGCATAATACTCAGGTATTGTGCACATTTACTCTGTTCTCTCATCGACTTTCGAAAGAATCAAGTCATCACAAAGGACAACGAATCGCGAGGACAATATCCCGGAATTTATGGCACAAGTCAAAGATATCCGCGCATTTATGTGAAAAGCATTTTGGTAGGAAACGTGGAAAACGTTCATTGAAGGCATTACCAAAGCTGCAAGCAAAAATCAACTACGTGCTATATGCAGTATATATGCTATATTCAAGTCATGGGAAAAGGAATTTTAGGCTATGATGCCATCGTGACAATCGTACACATTATTCTACATTAACTAATGTCCCTCAGTTGTTTCCGGGAATTTAACATTAAATTGACACACGGGGGAAAAGTTTGGCAGAATAATGCACACCAAGTGCTGCGAAATTAAGCAGCGGAAAACATATTCACCTTATCCGGGAATCGATCCGGATTCCTTCAACATCTGGCCTAGGGTTTTAGCCAGCTGAGAAACCGCGGCGTACTTTTCAAATGCCTATTGGCGAGGTGGCTTACGGTGGCTCTAGCTTGACGAAGTAAGTCAAATCAAATACCAACTTATACATTTTTATTGATTCAGTTAAAATAATTCTACTTCCATTGATGACATGGATTGCCTATTGATCAACAAAATTAATGTCCAAAATACGCAATTTATTTCACGAACATATTTTTAATGACCACTTACGTCCAGCCATAGGAGTCAACTGCAGCGCCATTTTCATGTAACTACCGCAGTGCTTCATTTACGGCAGTGATTCGCTCATGTCTTTACTAAATAGATGGAAGGTGCCTTCATTTTATTTTTATCCCAACTTCCAGGACTTTCCGTATCTTATAAAGAGTTTTAATGAAAAACTAAAATATGCTTTCTCGTTCAAACTGACATTTATGACACCTGTCCTGATGACCTGATGACACGCCAATTGAGTCCATGTTGTACTCTCCCATTTCAAGGCTAAATTGCAGTGAAACTAGCCTGGAAACCTTATTTTATTTTCATTTCCGTATAGAAAACACACTTCAAAGGAGCTATATTCAAGTTTTTAGAAAATCTGGAATAATAGAGAAATCTGGAATCAAGGTGGCCCTGAAGCCAAAGACACCTTAATAGCTAAAGCTCTCGGGCGCGGATTCAGGAAATTCAGGTTCTAGTCCTGATCAAGGCGTATGATTTTTCTCTTTGGGATTTAGCACTCGTGTGCTCTGTGCACACACAGGTGTCGGCTAATCCCGGTGTTCTCAAAGTTCGACTTCTTAGAGGTATATTTTTGCTATATGAGAACTATATGCGAGTGGCCCTGAAGCCAAAGACACCTTAATAGCTAAAGCTCTCGGGCGCGGATTCAGGAAATTCAGGTTCTAGTCCTGATCAAGGCGTATGATTTTTCTCTTTGGGATTTAGCACTCGTGTGCTCTGTGCACACACAGGTGTCGGCTAATCCCGGTGTTCTCAAAGTTCGACTTCTTAGAGGTATATTTTTGCTATATGAGAACTATATGCGAGAAAACCAGGTATGGACTAGGATAGACTAAAATTTGGAATTAATTCATACAAATTATAGGGAGGAATTCAGAAGATTCCAGCACAACGGCAAGAAGTTGGAGCATGAAGATGGAATGATCCGTGTAAAATTTCCACAAATGAACTGTAATCATGTTTTAGGTTTCAATGGAGACAATAAAATCATCTAATTATAACAAAGCAGCATTGAGAGATTTAAGTCACATTTACTTATGGAAAAATGAGCACGGTTTATCCCTTTGTAATATTGAGAAAGTTTTTAAATCGAGAGCTCCTTGGAAAGGTAGCCTCAGTGCGTTTCCCCTTGAATATCTTGGTGGCCTTTGTCCTCCTCACTCCTTCAAAATCCTCTCTCTCCTTTTACCTTTCAACACTGTAAAGCGTTCTCGCTTCCATCCTCTCCCCTTTCCCTCAACCGCCGGCGCAAAACCCTTTCGCCCTCCACGCAAAATCGTCTTTTTCTTTACTTTTCCTCGATAACTTGACCCACATTCAACGTTTCCTCCTTTCATTTGCGGTCCTCAGAAAATTTTATCCCTAGCTACGTGGAGAGGTGCTTGAGGAATGACGGCGATTCTCTCTTACTCCCTCTTTTTGATCCATCAGCTGCGCCCCATTTCGACAACATTCCTTCCACTGTTTTGAAAACACATCCAATTCCTCTCCACCACTGCCCTTTGGCCCTTTATCATGAAAAGGTGAAAATCAGAGTGAATGGAGAAAGGATTGCTTGATTGTTATATATTTGAACCATATGCGTCGTTTTCAATTGAAATGTGCTTATTTTAACACTCGGGGCAGAAGCACAAGGATTAGCAGCAATTTAATTTAACGTAAAAATTGGAACCTTAGGGATCAATATAAATTATCTGAATAAAAAGATCCCAAATCGACTCAATTTCTGTTTGCATTTTCGTGTCCTTTGTAGAGGGTTACGAGGGTGAAGAATATAGAATATGAAGGTTAGGATATAGGCTAAGAAGAATAAAGTACACTTTGGTCAGAAATCAGTATGTATTACCATGCAAGTAAATTCAAATACATACATAGGCGACAACGCGAGAGCAAGTGATCGAGTCCTTTCGTGTCACACATCACTCATACACCGGATGTTGGGTGCAGCGCCACGCAGTGGCGATTGTCGCAACAGATTAGTGAATACAATATGTATCCACTACTCCTACGTCCTTCGTCCCTCTTTCTGTCACAATTCACGAATGTGTTCACAGGGGAGAGTCGGCCGGTACCGGTGGCATCTTTGAACCCTGCACTTATCCATAAAATCGGATTTTTTTAAGAGTACCAACATTTAAAATAACTAACTTGCTATATCTCTTAAAATATTTCAAAAGCGGCCAGAAATAACGCTTTTGTTGAAATAATTTTGAAAAATTTTACAACCCCAATTAGGCTGGGTTCAGACCTTCGTATACCTCAACTATCAAAAATCTGGATCCCCAGAGTCACATTCTGAATACGCTACTCTTTCGTTTTACTTTCCCAAATTAAATGAAGAAAAAACAAAGCCACTCGATGAATCCAGTCTCTTTGGTTTTTAAATAAGCCCATACTCTTGGCGTCACACCAACCCTATTGATCCACTGTTGATTTGAAACAAAAACCACGACCCGTATCTTAAAACTCATATATACTTACATTCCCTCTAAAAGCCGTTTCTTATTGAATATAAAACTACTAAAATCACATCACAGAGAAAAAATAAAAACCCTAGATCTCTTTTAAGCATCCATGTTTCGAATCTTTACCGGCGGAATATAAAGAAGGCTTCCTACTGCGGTTAAAAATTTAATTATCCGTATTCCAATGTGAAAGGAATAGTAAATTCAATAATTCTTTCAAACAGTTTAACATTCCGATAAAATCACTCCCTCAAGGTAATCCACTTTTAAATCTACCTCCACTTCCCTGCCTTAAATTCATGTAATCTTTGAGCAATCACTTCTGATGTATGTTTATCCCTCCAGAGTAAAATGTGCTTATCGCGAGGAAAACATTCAAAATTAAACCGTCCACGACGCTTATATTCCTCGGGTCATATCTCCGGGGAAGTGCTTTCGTTATTATTGGTTTTTATTAGTCTCACAAAGCTATCATCTGGCAATAAGTGCTTCTTGAAAAACAAGGATCAGATGCGTGGGAAACTTTAAAAATGTGCAATGAAAAAACGAAGATTTATCGCGTAGGTAGGTCCTTTGAGGTAAACGGAGAAGAAGCTTGATATGGTTGCCAACGCTAGAAGGTGTAACGTGGGTGGGCCATCTTTCTTAACCCCGATTTTCCTATAACGCTTACGGTCTGAAGCACTAATTGTGCAATTTTACTTTACTATAAATCCATCGATAACGTCCTCAAAATTAGCATGACCTTACGTCCTAAATATGAATTCTTCTATCATATTGAATTAGTTATTTAAATGAATAATAATCCGTATTCCGAGTTAAAACTATAATAAATCATCAGATGTTCTGTCCACAATTGCTTGACTGCAGCCCTCCACCCGTACCTAATGCTAGTTCCCTTACCTCCTGCTATCTCTTCCTATGTACTTTCCTTTTTATTTGGTCCATGAACTTATTCTGGGGACTTTGCCCTCTATTTTACCTTCAATTATGTTCCTCACAAACCCATTGTGCCTCAGGGTGTCCAATCCATCTTGATCTTCTTTTCTGTATGGTGTTCTATAAGGTCCTTACCTCTTCTACTCTTCCGTACACTTCACAATTTCTTATTTTGTCCGTCCAATTATAGTAAACTCGAGTTGAAATCATACCGCTAAGTAAGCAATGTATATTCCAAGAGTTACTTGCCTTTAATTTCTATCATAGATGGATTTTCTTGCTATGCATCCACTAATTCGACAACTCCGCCAAGCTATTTAAAGGAAAGTACAGAAAGATCAGGGATAATCAACAGTTTTATTTCGGTTATCAGGCTACAGTTTGATAACGTAATGCCCTATCCACTTACCTCAATGATTGAGACGGTAATAACTGTCAAAACATTTGGTAGAAAAAGTACATCCGTGCTTACATGATCTTTGAGTACATATTAGAGATCTCATTTGGGGCATCACACGAGCGAATCTAGAAATCCGATCAGCCGATTGCAATAAGTATGACGTACCGGAAACGATTTCGGAAATCGTTTTGGACTCATTTGTGTGAACTGAAATTGCATGAGGCTCTCTCTGCCTCTCCCTCGAGCTCAGGTAACACGATAAAAGGTTCCGGGAGATTTGAAAAGGCCTTCCGCGGGTGATTCTCTGAAGGGTTTATCGCATAGCAGGCAGGCGATGCTCCCTCGATACGTATTTTGATAAGAGGCTTTCCGAGGAGATGGATATCGGGAGACCTCTCCTGGAGCTGCTCCCTCGAGGAGAGCGTCTTAATCCGTACGTTTTTACTTGAATGACTGCCTGCTTCCGTCTCATAGCCTCTCACTCCTCCCCTAACCTCACTTCACTTGGATGAGGAGGATCCGCATTGAGCCGTAGCTGTAAAACTTTTGGAGACTAATCCGGAGACTGCTCGTTGCCTTGCATCCAAGGCAATTCTCCGTTTCCCTCACTTGGCCTCCGGAAACTCCAAACGCAGCAATTCATTCCAAGAGCCTTCGGGTGATCACGCGGCAATGAAAGCCAAGAGGTCTACCACCAACCTACAAGTCCTAATGAGGGAGTTCCATCAGCACCAACTCTAAATTTGGAATATATGTCTGTTGTTTATCTTCGCCGATTATTTTATTAAATAAATACCTTATGATACGTGTATTTTCCCCAGTTGGCATTAATTCCTTCAAAAAATAAATTGCAACATTTTATTTCGCCTTTAGGAACCTAAGTATCATTCGGTAAAATAAATTAGAATATTCTAATAAATTTGACTTCCAGGATCTTAGTATATTGTTATTTTTGATCTCTTTGCCACCTGTGGGCAATGGAACAGCTTACCTGCATAAAGGCTGCACAGTTAAATCATGAATAAAATAATAGAGGATTTTTTAAGGCACCAGGAAGTAGCGGAAGCTATCAAGATTTTAGGTTACTATTACGGATATAGATACGGAAAAAGGGCGTTGTGTGAACATACCAGATACTTTTAGTAATAAATTACTATCAACTGTAACATATACACACATGACTTTCATTTTACCAACCAATGTCTCGAAGAGTGATCGTCATTTTCAAGGATGCCCGTCAAAAACTTGGGTCAGTTGAACAAAACATCAAGTATGAATACACACCAATGATACTATCATTTCTTTTGCTAATCAACATAAAGAATCCCCAAAAAAGAAGACAGAAAATACAAGTTTTACTTTCACTTGAATCTAAAAACAAAAGCCAACGAGTTTTAAATGCATTTACTCACAGCATCATTCGCAAAGAATCCACCGAAGGATGATTCATTTAACCGAGGATGCCGTCAGGAAATGCAACAACCGTCAAATACATCAGACCGGGGGGTCTATTTTCGGCTCAATCGAGACCGGACAACGACCATCGAAACACGATCACGGATTGCATCCGCGTTGGCGAGACCAACAGCGGTCCCCGGAGACAGATCCGCACATTACTAAACCGTCGCTCTGAATACCCTCGACATAATACGAGTGACATTCGGTCGACTGTCCGACTCTGTTTGAATCCGCATGGGGGACAACTCCCAACCTACCCTCCCGTGTCACGACGGCCGCCCTTTTCCCGGACGATAATCTCCCACCGTGCGCGTTCCACTCACACTACACGTCGCCACCGCAGGCTGTTATACTCTGTCCCCGCTTCCGATTCCACGGTAGCCTCCTCACCCCCTTCACCACAACTTCATAATGGCTCCGATTGTGATCCTCCGGCCAAACAGTCGGCGGTTTTCATGTCCCTCCCTTCAACCTTTCTCTCTTCCTCCTCCTTTTTATCCTCCTCTCTCTCTCATTCTCTTTCTTTCCATTGATCCTTTCTCTCATTTCCTCCATCCTTGGGACTCCCTTTTCTCGTTCCTCGTTATTTCCGCCTCCTTTTTTATACGGAGCCGCGGGGCACGTGAAAGGGAAAAATGAGACCTGAAGAGCGTTCGTTCATCGCGAACAGATTTCCCTCAGGTTACCATGATGACATGCCCTCCCTTCTCTCTCTTAAGCTCCTCCTCCTCTCAATTACTCACTACTCCCCTCCTCTTTCAATTTCTCCGTTCTCTTTTGACTCGTCACTCCCAGTGCACCCAGCGCAGTTTTGATGTACCGCACGCGCTCTGTCACCCATCTTTTTCCCCATTTGATCTCCATCCGGCTTATCGATTTAAGTTGGGTTGACACTTCTAAGTTTATTGCGCAAGTTACTTACAGCAAGCGATCTTCGACGTAAATTGCAGATGTGAACGGCTCTTTATGTAAATCCGATTGAAGAATTTTATAAAGTTTAAGGAAGTTGCCTACCGAGCCGAATTTTTGCAAGTTTTAACAGCAACCAACTGGCTCTGAACTTAAGAAACATTTTCATCTAGTTAATATTCCCCGCAAACTATCGTAGAAGAAATACGAGGAAAAGCCCGCCAGTGTAACCCACCCGCATATAAATACATACACATCACGCCATTCGTTTTCGAAGTAGGTAAAGACAAAAAGTTTAATTATCGGTGATTCGCTCGCTAAGTTGAGTCTGTGTCAATTATCTCTACCTAAATGCTCTATCCCAGTAAGTAGTAAGGAGTAAGTTCTTTGCTTCAGTCAAACACATACATTGCTTCATATATGCCCTTCTGTTTTTAAGTCACCAAATTCTCCTTCCCTTTAAGGCTCAATTCTACCACATTCAACCTTGACTTTCATGGTTAAACTCTTCCTCCCACAGAAATTATCATATTTTGATATGACTATCAGCTTCGCTGTTTACTTTCCTCATTTTCTCGACATGACCAAATCAACGAAGCATGCCCTTTCCATACACGTTTATGATTGGAGCATTTAAACAACATTCTGTCATTACACACTCATTTCCAGCCCTTTCCATCCTACTTTTGACGCAAGCACCTCGCAGATACCCTATTCCCTATGAATTTAGCCTACTCTTTCGTTAATCCTGACACACTCAGATTTCGCTGCAATGTAATAACCCTTCACTTCTTGTTATAATTCTAAAATAATACTTTCCTCATCTTCTTTCACTTGTTCGTTCTTACTCTTCATTCGCCACTGTAATCTATCTCGTTGTATGTATGATAAAAGCGCGAGAGGCACCTTTTATAACAGTATCGGGTGTTGCCGTTAAAGTACATCAAGACGCTAAGAGCTTGCCTCCATAATTCGTCCAATTTGCATATCTTTCCTCCTCGTTAGCGTGACAAGTCTGATATTTCATGGTCGGGATCTTTTCCTCCTTCCTCGACGTTTAAAAATGAGAAAGTTTTTTTCTTTTTCTTTAGTCGAGGCGGGTCAAGGGAACACCCCGAAAGCCTATCTGTCCCTCTTGAGACCGGAAATAAAAGCTGGGAACATCTCTCTGCTGGGCATACTTCGCCATAGAGTTCGTCGACGGACTTTTTTGGTCAAATGAACATCCCCCTCTATCGACCCTCCTCCCCTAAATATTTTACGTTCAAACACATCCCTAAAGTTTTTGTAAAACGTTCAGAGTGTTCCAACGTTTCTACAGCAATCAACATCAGGTTCTTTCAAAAAGTCCCACGTACAATGCCTCAGGGTTACTTCCTCATTCAATGTTAGTGGTGCCAAATACTGTACCACCTGGAGCATTATAATTGCTCATATGATGCGAGAATTAAACTCTGATCAGGGAACGCATTATTTTCTGTAACTAACAGTACCTGACATGCGTATTCCTAGATGTACAGGGGATTAGTTTCATCGGACTACTAAGCTGTCACTTTTTCAGTAGCTTCGAGAAACATAAGATGAAATAGCCCAAAGAAATGCTGGAACTTGGAACAAATAGAAACCTCAACCCCTATGACAAGTTTTGTAACCCTACAAGCAAATAATGTGACGCCATTTATGTCCAAAGCTTCCAGTTTCCCCCAAAGAATCCAAATTGATTACAATGGCTACTCAAGTTGCTATAATTACAAACGAACCAAGAGGCTTATCGCAAAATGAAAAAAAACGAATTTTTTTCCAGTTTAATTTACCTATAGACTTTCTAAGGCTAATATTTTTTTGAAGTGTTACAATTATTTTTCTGTCTCGTCATGATGAAAATCATCCCACGTTTTGGCTTCTTCTTCTCAGAAACTGCTCACTTATAAGATTTAGAACTGGAGAATAATTCGCTTGATGGAAATAATAAAAATACAGATTATAGCTCTATATGTTTATAAAGTAAAATCTTAGTAACACAAATTTTTTCAACATATCCATATAGACACTGCCATTTTTCTAATGCAAATTGTTCTCCGACCACGATAGCGGTAAATTTAGAAATTAGGCTCATGAAGAACCTCTCTATCGTGGTATTCGGAAACCACAACTACCGCTAACTTGCAATACGATATCGATTTCATAAAGAGTATTATTGATGTGTAGTAGTGTGTGCGATGGAACGGGCTATTATCGGGTCTTTGCAACGGGCGCGGTAGTAAAAGTGCGTACGACGTTGCCACCTACAGGTAGAAGAGGTCGCGGCTCGCGATGAAGTCGTACTATTAAGCTGAATAGCCGTATATAATTGATCATGCAGTCCTTGATAGATTGCACGGACAAAGCGAGTTTAAAATAATGTGATGATTCAAAGAGTGCCATGTTATGAACTCCTGGACGAGATGAGAGTATGTGGCCACTACGCACGCGGTTTCGCCAACGTGAACGTTGTTAAGCCTTCCTTATTGCACGATTCCGTTCCGAAATATCTCAAAACCGTCCACCACACAGCGCCAGGAACTTTTGCAAGGGCTATACCTATACATATCAAACGGCGTGCAAAATACACATACCGCTCTTACTGCCGCCTTCATTTGCCTCTTCCCCAACTCGCCTGTGAACTCTCTTACTGACCAACCTTTGGGGAAACTATCGCACTTAACTTTCAAAAGTAACCTTTGTGGGGTAGAGTATATTTCACAAGCCGCTCATCAAAACGCCATTGATGTGTTGTTTCAGATGGTAATCCGTGACGGTAATACGTGTGAATCAATTTCTACAGCATTAGGTACCATGTTGTCAAACTTGAGTGCCGCATAAGTAAACAGAGATTCAGAATAGCGTATTTTAGGAAACAGAAACATTTTTCAGCTCCTCCAACATCCTCTCTTTGTACTTTAGTATCCCATTAGGGTGTCACGCTCGTTATCAAGCCGCTCTTTTCTTATGGCTATAAACACTTAGGGAGACAAAAAGTCCTTTAAAACTTTGAAGGATAATACATTGGACTTCTGAGAGCAGTTAAAATGATGCACGTTCCAGGTCAAGAGAACATGAGGGATATTCACTTCCGGATGACACTGGAGTTCCTCACACTTAAATACATCTTCACAAGTGCTGCAGCAAAGATGAGTCGATGAGAAAGAACATCCCAGAGTAACAAGATAAGTAGACTTTAGTTCTGCTGTTACTTGAGAACGGCCTGAGTTCTAAGCATCTAAGAGTTTTCGGCAGAGGCTTGATCACTACCTTTGGCACAATGTACTCCTTAATCAGAATAAAATATACTCGATAACTCCGTTGACTGAGGCGTGACTCAATGGAATTTACTTAACACAGTTAAGGAAAAGATAACTTAGTTATTTGTGTAATTTATGTGGAATTAATAAGTTATCTTATCTCGGCGCGATTACTTAACGATTTGGCTCGAGTATATCGAGGTATTTTTCACCCCATCTCTATTCATTGGCGGAAATGACTTCATTGAAACATTTTCTCAAAAGTCTATCTGCTACCCCTGAATTTCACCTCTATTATAAAGGCTTTTCCGATCACTTTTACATTACCCTCGACACATTATTTTTAACAGGTGTCAAAGAAACGAATTTCAACCACTTTCCAAGTGAATGCACATTTAATAAATTTGATTTTTATTCCGACCAGATATAAATGCATCACTCAATTGATAACATTTCCTTTCATTTTAGCCCTCCAATTGCAAAAAAGGTACGTACTTATTGAGCATGAGAAAGTACAGACGGAACTCCAATGACCGAGTCCTTTATTGAGAGGATTCGAAGTAAATGGCTTTAAAACGCTACTTTAGCCTTGGCTAGCAACGGTAACCCCCATAATTCCCCCTCATTCCCCAGGGAAGAATATTTACGCAGAACGAAGAATGTACTTCCAATGGTCGCGTTGCCCTCAATACTCGCGCCAAACAGACGCCATCGGAATGTGGGTGTGTAAGCATCCACGTCCTCTCGAACAAATGTGGACGTCTTCTCAGGAAATTCGCGCGGAAGTTTACTCGGTGAAGGATTTAACGTGCGTACGAGGAAAAAAATTGATGCATCGTAAATGGCGACAACGTTAGGAATGAGTGATGTTTGGTTGATATTCATCTACATCAACATACTACCCTGCGAGCGGCCGCATGGACAAGTGGCAGGGGGTGTTAGGACACCAGCCGTGTAAAGATGAAAGGTTTTGGAAGGTGAAATGGTGACGTGTATAATGTGAGTGTATCTAGTGGAGCTCAGTTTTTATTGTGGTTGCTTATTGTGCGCGGAAAGAACGAGTTTTTGTACCTATATGCTCGTCAATATATCTCTCTTATTTTATCGCTTCATGATGACATTCTATGCATCGCTAAGAAACACACCAGCTCTGAATTTCTCATGCAACCTAAGTCTGGCGAGTAGCCTCCGAGTCTCTAGGGGCTCCCACCTTAATCCCTCTAAAAGTTGTGAGACACTATATGTTCGCTCGCAGCAGTTTTAACAAAGCGTGCTGCTTTTCCTTGTATTTTAAAAATTTTATTTTGTAAAATCTTAATGTCCATGTTCCCAAATGCTCGCGGTGTATTCGAGCTGTGTCCTAACCAGAGCGAAGTAGCATCTCTCTTTTTATTTTTCATCCGAGGAACTTCCTATTGTACGCTTAACAAAACCTAGTTAATGCTGTGTCGCATATGTTTTGTGTATGTATGCTATTTGAGTTACACGATACATTTAAAGATAGTTAAGGAGGCTTTACACATGGATGTTACTTCCACGGTAGTAGCCTTTCAAGCCGCTTCCAAGCGACACTTGGATATGTAAGCTCGGTCTTCCGAGTAGGCAGTAGGGGACGATATTGATAGCGATCGACTGTGGTTCGTGTTTCGCACTCGCAAGAAACTTTGACTGGCTTCTATTTTTTGTGGCATACCTACAGTATAGTGCATGTTGCTGAATCTTACTGGACTTAAGTGCATGGTTTTCATAACTCAATACCTGCCACACATCCTTGAGATGGCTTTCAGGGAAATATGTAGATGTAAAATGCATTTTAAAAAATCTATTATTTACGAGTTAAAATCAGAAAAAAGATTATCAGTAATAACCTTTAACTGTTTTTTAATCATACAAATGTATCATTGCGGAAGAATAATGAGTTCTTAATGAAAATTATAGTCGATTTTGACTTTTTCACCTAATGTAGTATCAAAATGAATAACACTAGATGTTGCACTGTCCACTATTTTAAATACTCAAAACATTACAACACGTGTTTCGGCACTTTATTTGTTGGGCACACTGTACCTGATGATGGCCAAATAAAGTGCCGAAACACGCGCAGTAAAGTTTTGAGTATTAAAAATTGTGAACAGTATAACATCTAGTCTACTTCATTTTGATAACACAGTTCCACAACATCTCGCCCGGAACTGCTGACTTCATACAAATATAATATCTTCTGATTTACAGTATGTGTAGAACAGTTGTAGTTATACTTACAAGCAAATGAAAAACATCCACAATAACCTTTTTCATAAAATCTTGCCATTATTTTCTTCATTCTCTCAGTTTTGCATACTTTAGATAATATTTCACAAATAAAATATGATATCCAACAATATGTTCTCCAAAAATTTGGTTGACTCGTGGAAAATTTTGTGACAGAGATTTGGCGGATTTGGCATGTTCACTCAAAGAGGTTGCCTACCCCTGGCAATGGACATACATACAAAAATAAACTAGCAAACTCTTCTAGAGTTATCTACAAGACGATGGGCTGCAAATCAACGAGTACAAAAGAGTAAATATTTTTTTATTAACAGGAACCAACATAAGATCTACGGCGGTCAATACGCATATTGATATGTACTTCTCTGCTTATTCGAGAGCGAGCATCTTGATACAAATATAGTCAGTCTTGTTAAATCAAGAATAGAATACATATTTAGACCAGTTTGAGAGCGAGAGGGTTTTTATGAAGGCATATCGAGAAACGAGACGAATAGTAAGATAACACGATTCACCACCCTTGTTTTTCCAACAGGAGAGCAGGAGCGATTCAGAGCTGATGCAGATGCCGTGTTCACTCAAGGGTCTTCTTCGTCCCGTGCGCAAAAACGGAGCTGTCTTCACCCCCTTGCTCAATTCCATTATTTTCACAACGCGCCGTATTTATTCATTTGTTTTTTTTTATTTTTCCCATTTCCCCGTTCCCTTCATTTCCTCCATCGTCGTTCGACAAAGAGCGACGATTTCCCCCTCCTAAAAGTTTCAGCCCGTAGTTCCCTCTGTGTCGATCGTGAAAAAAATTAATTAATTTAAAAAAAAGAAAGAAATGGTGAACACGAACAGTGGAACGAAGGGAAAGTATTATTTTTTATTATCGTCCCACATTTCTACACGAGAAGATGAACGAAAAAAAAGGAATAGCAAGGCAGCAGAGTAGGAAAACACATCGTCTCGTCCTCTTTGTTCGGCGCGAGATTCTCTCGAAAGAGTATTCGCCTCTCTTTCGACCAGCCGCCGAACGTTCCATAGCAATACCCTAAACCCTCCTCCGTCGTCAGTTCCCCCTCATTTCACGTACCCTTACCTCGCAAAGGGGTTTGGGGCGACGCCAAGTAGGTATTGGGAGCGACTTCGATTTCCATATAATGAAAGAAGGAAAAGAAATAACAAATAAAATGGCCTCCATTAGTTCCAATTCTTATTCCTCGGCGCGGCATCCTGCCACACCAATTCGAAAATTACGATTGTCGCAGTTCTCGCCGTGAATTTATAAGCGATTGCTGTACCATTTGGGACAAAGTAACGAGAATAAGCGATGACATTTGGACTAAAGCGGCTTTAGGTAAAGACGACATAATACAAATTTTAAGTTATCCGGGACTAGCCACGGAGTTCCACTTTTACGGAGTCACCCGCAATGCACAAATGTGCTAATTTCCACAGAGGAAATAATCATCCGTCTTCATCGGGATTCGAACCCGGATCCCTCGATTTCCGGCCGAGTGCTTTAGCTAGTTAAGCTACCGAGGCATCCTCTTCCCATGTGGATTTTTGTGACCTTTACGGGACTAGATGTTCTCATAATAGTTGATTCGACGACACGGCGGGCGCGAGTCAACAATGAGGATTCATTCGTGTCCGTTTGCGTATTCATGTTTTATCTGCAGGTGATTCGAGCGGAGGATTACTAAAGGATGACTAATGTTCAACGTTACCGCATACCAGACAGTGAGTACAATTTGCGAGAGTAATGAGCAGTTGCATGAACGACATAGATACCTATGACAGTTCTACGTCCATTCTTTCGCTCAATATATATTGCAGATACATTCGTAAAACCATTCCATTTATTATCACTTAACATATATGCCTTGATGGGATGGGATTTCAACAGGAGTGAAACAGTGGAAGAGGGGAACACGAGTTCAATCAGTACCCATATGGCAGATGTGCTATGAGCTCAATGGTGGGTTAATAAAGATTTTAACAGTTATTATGCGAGATTAAAGATATTATGATAAATAAAAAGAGATATTATGAGAGATAACAGAGTTGTTATGTGACACATGATCTAGTAATTCACTCATTCTGGATACAAATAATGTGATTCAGTAGCTTTATACATAAGATACGCATGCATTAATGTTATCCAGTGGTAGGAAATTAGGCCAATCGTTGGAATCGATATTAAATATTAGGATCCATCGACATTAAATACTTGGGAATAACTTACCAAAGCGATGGTACCATCAACTCAAATCAAGTTATGAGGTGATAACAATATATTTCACTACAATCGATATCGATCACGATAACACAGCCGTCCAGTTGTGCTCAATATTCCTAAGGTTTTTTTTATTCGAGTTATACGACGCAAACTCTCTGCTTCAATCAATGAGTGAACGAACTTGAGTGGTATGATTAGCTGACTCCGCTACCATCCATTAATTTCTGTTGACATGGTAACAATCAGATGTCAACACGAAAAGTCCGAATTCTCAGTGAACATTAACTTAACGAGAAGAACGCGCGTAATCTTGCAATAAAACAAACCAAAAGTCATATCAAAGGGAGCTATAGGTCATCTTCGGGTTTTCGAGCTCCGCAGGCGAATTGAAACATTATTCATTAGAGTCAGAGAACGTCAAATCTTCTCCATGGCCGCATGGAATAATATGAGCCATAACAATGCAGCGATGAGTCCAGAAAAATCTTCGTACACTCAACAACGAGTTGAGAATATAAATTAAGATTCAACGAATAATATAATCGTTGGAGCCGATTCCAAACAAGCAGATAAAAATCAATCATATTCTGCCAACCAAGGCAAATATGCATTTAATTAAAATTCCGGAAAGCACGACGTTCGGCAAGGGGGAGCAGTTGTTACCAATGAAGGAGATTTATCCGTGCGCGCAATCCGCAGGAGATTTGAACTTGATGAGGATGTTAAAAATTCAAATGTGCTGCACACCAGGGGATGAACATGATTTCCATAAACAATCGCAAACAGTTGAGAAAATTCAACGTCATTTAGAAAACTGAAATCACCTATCCTAAAACCCTGGGTGCATATTATATGATTTTTGCAATCGTTTCCAGCGGAGTGAAAATAAAATGCAAGCTTTATACATGCGCAACATTTAGAGCGGGGAAATTATAAACTTGATTCAAGAATAAAAGCTAAGAAATTTTAGTTACTATCAATGAAATGGTACTGACCGGTTTTCATCCTCTGAGTTCAAAATACTCTCTGAACTTTAGAACTCTGATGATGATGTAATAACATCTAAACCAGTCAGACGTATTGTAATAACAGAGCGAAAATTTACATAGTTTGTACCCTTTAACTAAGTACATCCCTACAAATCTCACGCAATTTTCCCGATAGAGATTCTCTCGCGGGAATATTGAATGTGGAGTTGATTGTGGCAACTAGTGACGCAATAAAAAAATGCATAATAAACGACACACTTAATTTATCCATCCAAATGGATGAATTCACCTAAATCACGAACCGTTATTTTTTTGTATCACGCAACTCCTTATTTACGTGACCAAAATCATCTCGAGCGGTTCAACCATGACCCATGAGCCGTTCATGTTTATGCCGTGTTGAACATTTCCCTTGCCACCACACCAACTCAATTCAATATTTCAGCCAGATACAGCTACCGGGGTCCTCTAACATTCATCTGCGCTTGTTTGCGATAGTCTCCGATATGTGCACTGGCTCTGCGCTAGCTGTATACAATATACCGAAAGGTTCATCTTTCCGTCTTTGTATGCTCTAGAAACGGTTTGCACCATAAATCGTTAGAGCTAACCAAATATCAACGGCAGTGGCGCATAAAACACGGAATCAGCATGATTGGTTGAGTTATTACGAAAAGGTTACCCCATCCGCCGGGACCAATAAAGGATTCATGGGAAAGCTAGCGAGAGGAGAAAAAAAACGAACGAATGTCCCTCGAACCCGCGCAGGGAAATGAGAATATGAGTCATAAATGACCAATAAAAAATTCGAGCAACGGTGAAAGGACCGCGGTGTTGGTAATGGAACGTCAATCAAAGTCCCTTCGGGTAGTACATACAGGGGCGATTAATACCGGCGGGAAGAAAGGCAGCCTCTGCGAGGTGAAGGCGTAAAAATCGAAAAACATGAAGAAGCGCAGAATGCTTACGGACCATTTTTCATCGCCACCTAGCATTTACTAAAAACACCAATCATCGATAAGTGAGCAAGGAAACTAACTACGTCGAGGACGCCGTCAACAATGTCGTCGGAACTTGTCAGGAACGATTGATCGAATAGAAATCGATATGGTAAAAACCTTAAAGCCAGCACATACGCGCGTTCATATAACAAACATGCACAGGAGGTTCCTGAGATTTTCGCGACATGGTAGCACATAGATTGTATCAAAAAAATAAAGTATGGCTGAAACTGTCTGAAAAATCCTCCGAGTTATTAGCAAGTTTCATCTCGGCCAATAGATAGTTAAGCAGTGATGAGCATTGAGAGAAAGATACAAAAGAGGAAAGATAACTCGAAATTAACGTCCAAAGTGAACATTATGTATAATTTTCATGTTGTCGGGTCCAATACAAATATTTTTGGATTTGAACACAATTTCAGCAAAGGAACTTGTGTGACCTGACGAAATGATTTGGCATATTTCCTCCACATTCTCCTGTCATTGAGCCATGGGGAAAACTATGCGTCGCTGTAAAAATATTGCTAATTTTTCATATTTTCCAGTACTCTCTGACAATCGAAAATATTTCAATTTACATTTTTCTAAAGATCACCGGTTTAAGTTCTGATAGAGTGAACTTATTCGGGTAAACGTTCGGTTGGTGAGGTGAGAAGAAGAGGTGAGGAGAGAGGTACGAATCGCTGAGCTTGCGGTCTATTTTTAAGTTTTGCAACTAACCAAATGACTCTGTTGTGGATCACTCAACAATCTATCTATAAATATCACTAATTCATTGAAACTTGTCTGCCTGACAGCCACACCGTCTTGAAGGAACTCTGCGTGCCCTATAAAGTAGCTAGTTACCAGAAACACTGGTCGGGACTAATCTAGAATACCGAATAAATAGTAAAATAAACCCTAATAAAATCTTAATGCGCCTATTTTTTCTTTAAGCCGACCTGAGAAACAATTGGTTCAAGGGTTTTTCTTTTTTGCATTTTTGGATTATTTGCACTCGAAGTACAGAGTTGAAGTCAAATAATTGGATAGGAGAAAGAATGGAAAAGCGGCCAAAAATGTATTCTTCTTCTGAGGTGAATCTCTCCTCAGACAGGTTTCAATTGAACTGCTCCCACAACTTTGAACTGAATTCTTTAATTTTGAATACAGCACACAATGAATTGAAGCACAGAATAGACTTGAACCCTCCGTTCAAGTCTATTCTGTGCTGCCTCCCACAGCTCCTTGTAACTTCTTCCATTCATAATATCAGTCAGTTTGTTATTTCTTCGTCTTCTTCTCCCTCTCTTTCCCGCGATCCTTCCTACTGATATTCATTTCTTCAGGCAACCTTTCCTTAGGACGTGTCCCATCCAGTTTGCCTTCCTCGTTCTTATTGATCTTAAAATATTCCTTTTCTCATTCATTCTTGCTTGAACTTCCTCTATCCTCACTATATCACTCCATTTTAATCTTTCAATTCTTCTCCATAGCCACATTTTAACACCCTCTAGATGTTTCTCCTCTTTCCTCCGGACTGTCCATGTTTCTGCTCCACAAAGCACAACACTACGAATAAAACATTTAGCAAATATTTGCCTTATGTCTATGTTTATTGATTTGGCTGAAAGTAGTTAGTTGACTTTACTGAAGGCTGACTTTCCCGGTGATATTTTACTTCTTGTTTGCCACGTATAGCTTCTATTCCAAAAATATAGTGAAAACTGAAAAAAAACACGATTTTAAGGGTTTTTGTTCGTCGTGAGTTAGCTTTTAGCCCTCTAAACAAAGCGTTGTACTCTATGCAGGGGTTTTATTTTTTACCCCTATTAAACTCCTCGTCATTAGATAAATTAGCAAGCGTATCAACCAATTTGGGTGACCAAGCGCAACGCTCAGTACCGCAGTATGCAGTGTTGCCGGGGTTTCATGGGAACGATTGATCGGTTAGGATCGATGAGGGAAAAACTCGAACACCCATGTATAAACAAGCACATTCACGTGATAACACACGCGGCGAGGAATAGCTCGACGAGGCGGTGGGCATTAATCGACCAATGGGGGATGCACTTAGGCTCGTCGACGAGTGCGCAAGGGAACGAACGGCTGCGGGAGCTCGCGGTGCGCGACCTTCTTTTATTTTGGCCTCACTTCGATTCGAACCGTTAAACGAGCTGCACGGAGGGAGGACGCTCTCTCTCCATCAACGCGGGAAAATTGTGCCCCCGTGCGCTCCCCAGTCGTCTTTTTGTTTCCCTTCCCCATTATCCCTCTCCCCGCAAAATGTTTTTCCAATATTCCTGGCAAGATGATTAATTTGAAATGATGTGGTCCTCCCATCCACTGCATTACCATTATTCTCCCTTATTTCACGCTTGTACTCAAGGTCGTCTAGTATTTTTTTGAAAACTGGATGTTTTATTTTCTAATTGTCCTTTTCACACGAAAGTTCAGGTTGAATATGTTTATTTTTCCGGTACAAATGATAGCTTAGTATTTTCCACACTATATGATTCTCCAACATAGTTTCAGCAATTTATTATAAAAGTGTTGAGGGTTGATATTAGCCAAAATCACCTTGCCAATATCAATGATTTGTCATTACCGGGGTCAGAAATAAATTATTGTGTGGAAAATATTAAGCTATCGTTTTAATATTATTGTTAACATTTATATAATTTTATATAGTTCAATAAAAGTTTTAATATAATTATTAATGTCGTTTTAATTAAAAAATACTTTTTACCATCAAATTTATGCCAGAATCAGTCTCATACACGTCTATCTCATTTTTAATGAATGAGCGAAATGGGCGAAAAGACTGGCCTTACGTCACACACTCACTTTCTTTAATAAATAAGTCTCAAAACGAATATTAATCCTTGTGATTTATTGAACTGATAAGTATACTAATATAACTCCATTTCGTTCAGCCAAATACGTTATGAGACCATTTATGATACCTATGAATTTATCGATGGATTCTGGAACACATATATACCAGCCTAATGCTTTGACATGTAGCTTTTAATTGTATAATAGTTATGATACCTGAGGGGATGTGTTAGAAACCATTCGGAATGATTCCGAGCGGGTAACTAAGGAGTTACGCAGTACAGTCACAAAGAATTCGAGATTTTGGTCTATTAAAACGACTCGTAAAAATCTCAGGCAAACTCGATTGAGTTCTTTTCGCGGGAATATTGTTGATGGAGCTAAATATCGCAATTAGAGACACAATAAACAACATATCAGACACTTAAGTTATCCATCCGCGAGGGTAAAATACACCAAATTCTCCCAGCTTTCGTTGCAGTAACACATGACGCCGTTAGTTACGTGATCGGAATTATCCTGACCGGTATCCAACACACCTCCCCTGCGCGACATTTCTTTTATCACTCCGTAAATTATGATCTTCTTCGAGATTACGGTACACTAGGCATTCAACATGCTATAGTATTCATTTACTTAGATAACCAAGAGAAAACTAACGCAAAAGCACAAAAACTTTAATTGTTGACCTGTTTATGCCATGTTGGAGCAACTCAAACTCACAACACACAACTGTGCTCAAAACTCGAAGTTCACCCTCACTCCTTTGCTATAAAACAGCATCAATAAACAAAGTTCACGGACGTTCCTGAAGGAATAAATCCTACCGGCAACGGTCATAAGTACTTGGAATTTCGGCGGAGGGAGACTGGTGTACGTTGAGATCCCTAGACACAAACGTAAAAAATGGCATTATGCCTTAATGTATCTTAAAAAAGATTTTCAAGTTTAACGAACTCGATTTTTATTAACTAAATGATAGAAATCAGTTACACAGGCACGTTTTGAGCTCCTTTCACCGATGTTCACAACGCAATTGTTCAAATTCGGTTGCGCCAATGCTCTTCACGAGTGCCGCATTACATTCTTGATTTAATTATTGCCTCATTTCCTCGAGCAAGTTGCTTGTTCTCTACTGCTGTGACGCATTTATAAAACTCTTCTCTTAATTTAATGGTCGTTAAAACGATGAATATTTTCAAAATGTCCAAAAATTGAGATCAATCTTAATTAGAATCTAATTCTGGTCAACCTAGATGAAAGCCTTTAAAACATTTCCACTGCCCAAAAAACTGGGTAGCTTTCTTTCTCAAAATATATGATGTAAAAAATTAATTGCGTCGTTAAAGAAAAATTAATATACTTCGGCACATTCATAATTACTGAATTCGGTATCTACCAGAGCTTTCATACCTTGAAAAAGAGACATCAAAGACCCTAATTAATGAAGTTTTCACGAAAATGAATCACGCTTATAATACCACCTCACCGAAATCAGGATAAAATAATAATTATTACTATTGTTATTCGCAATAAACAAACCAGAAGTTCAATTAAATTCAGTTTAGTTTCAATCTTAATTACATCTCGCAAGCAGAATTCAAACAACTGAAACAATTCAACCCGAATGTCCTGAATATGTGCGGTTGGTTGCCTAATATGCAGGATACTCATATCCATGGCATTCCGCATCTTAAATATCCGTTCGAGAGCACGTTAGAAATACTGGGCGCTTCAGTGTATAATCGTTATATACACATGCAGTTTTCGTCCAAAATTGTTCAGTTTTAGCACTCAAAACATATCAACATGAGGATACATCATGGAAATCAGGATTATTTATCTTTAATGAATGGCGACATTACTCTCGACTAAAGCCGCTACTTACGTCCGATGCAAATTCGAAGCTAATAACTAGCCTCACCTTTTAAGGGCAAACCTCATCTTATAAAAATGAATGAACAACCAGCACTTCTCCCAAGATTTGGTACTTTGGTTGCGGGACAAATGCAACGATAATTCTTAAAAGGAATTGGGTCTTCCAATTGAGATCCACTCTCCCAAAAACTAAAGGCAAAGTTCTGAAAGTGAAGCACATGGAGATTGAAATGCTTCTCCCACCATTAAGCTTAGATATGGTTGGATTTATTCCCATTTATTTTAATATGCTACGCTTTTTTATACAACGGGATCATCTCCGAAAACTTTTCATGGAGCTAATGTACTTTCATCCACACCTGATGCCTAATTAACGTATAGTTTTCAGGAAGGATGAAGTAAGAAATCATCGTTTGAGATGCAAAAAAGTTAACATGTCTTGCCTAAAAGCATATATCCGGACGATGCTGGAAAGAACATTAAGTAAAAATCATAGTTTGTGCGATATTTTAATGTAAATATGCTGGGCATCAGTCAAACTCTCACGTGCCTTTACAACGGTTAAGTTTTTTTCCAAATCACTGAATTAAAAATTGAAATAAATTTGCCGGGTGATCAATAAATAATACTGCATGGTCAATCCATTACTTATTTTTACCATGTCTCTAGCCTATAATATGGATGGTAGGTAATTCAATTTCTCATTCCGTTATTAAGTTTGCTGCTTTTAAAATACGTATAAAATTCAATCTTTTATAAACTGGAATATAAACTTTTATTCTGCACGAGTTTTAGCACTAGGCTATATACATTCGTTTGCTCACGTTGGTGTGTTTTATACCAATTATTGATATTTCGTCGAATAAATCAGATAAGTATGCGCGTATTAAGTTTATGGTGTTGAGTATTTCTTAGATTACTTTTCAACACCTTTGTGGCAGCATTACTTTTCAGGACGTCCTCACGATAAACGTTAAAGAATACACAATAATAATAACCATCGATTCAAATGGCATGTTATGTGCCATGCAAAAATCATTTGACTAGACTTAACTTCTTTCCCAGGCCCGGTAAAATGATTTCTTCATGGAATATTTCAGCTCTCTTATGTATACCTTTGCATCCGAGCGTGTGACTGCGTAACATCATTTTTTTAATGAAATAATCAGAAAATTGCAAACACTACATAATGTGTTGCAAAGGTGATTGGACGGTGGGTGCATATATGTTGGAGACACTAGTACATTTTGGAAAAGAGGGAATACATGCATATTTCAGACGTACAAGTTTTTAAATTAAACCTATACCTTCCCTTGAGTTCATACGATATCAAAGAACTATATCAACCTACGATCTCGAATGGTTATCAACTTCAGAATGAAATGCGACTGTTTCTTACGTTTTGTGGAGCGCGAGCTTGATTAAGCGTCGCGATTGTGTTTGCCCGCTCACGTATCCTTTGGCTCCTGCGAGTCGAAAATAATGGTACATCCCTGCCACAGCCGCCTGAAGGCAATGTGATTCAATTGTGGTTTCCTTCGGTGGAGAGCAGAAGGGAAAGAGGATGAGGAATGCCGGACAGGGAGGAAGGGGGGGGGGAGCAAGGGGGCAGAGAATCTGTTTTCCCGTCGGCCGCGGCGCACCGCAGGAGGATTACATCCATCATGTGACGTCACTCCCGAGCCCTGAAAAGGAGTGCCCCCATTCTTCAGGGAAGAGCCCAGCTCTCGGTTCTTTCCTAATGGGGCCGGCCCTATTTCATCCGGCCTTTCCCCTCCTACCTCTCCCGCTTTTTTCGGAGGTTACATTTAACTCGGGCCTCCACTTCATTTTCCGCTGGAGGGAGGGA
Organism: Ceriagrion tenellum; assembly: GCA_963169105.1. Taxonomy (NCBI): domain Eukaryota; kingdom Metazoa; phylum Arthropoda; class Insecta; order Odonata; family Coenagrionidae; genus Ceriagrion; species Ceriagrion tenellum. Next base: position 83,528,879 of record OY720633.1, on the reverse strand, counting down.
GAGGAAAATCTCTCTATAACCTCCCACACTCTTGTTTCGGCCGCGCCCGGTTTAAACGCTAAGCCGAAACTCACTCTTTGTGTTCCCCAGGGTGCGATGCCATGCCCGCAGAAACTTTTATTCCGGGAGTGTTTTATGTTTCGCCTTCGCTTCTTTTTATAAATCACCCCTCTAATAGGAAGACATTTGAAGGTATGTATAAAAAAATAAAGCACGCGGCCTCCCATAATACCCGGCACTCGCAATTTTTTATCGCCTTTCCCTAATTACGTTCCATGGTTTGCGGCGGGAACTAAATCGAAGAGAGTATAAAGGGATACTTTTTCTTGAGAAATTTGGATGAGTACATCATTAGTCACAACATTTAATTATTTTTTACGCTGATCACTAAATATGGAAACCTGACGTACTTGATAGGTATAACCCTCGAATTTTCTTGAATACAGACGCTATAGTCATTAATCATGAGATAGAGGATTAAGATTAATGGAATTGAGAGTTTGGTCACTGTTGGACATATACTAGGCCTTTGTTTGAATTTCATAAATTTGAAATGTGCATAGTATGATGCATATGCAGCAGCATGATGCAGTACGAGCATAAATGAAATAAATGTGCATAGATAAGTTCCCCCCCCCCTTCCCATAGATAACAGAAAATGTACTAGATGGAACTGCACGGTGCGATAACGAAGTGAAACTATGAATTGGTAAAAATACGCAATCGGTCATATGGCAACATACAGTTGAGCAATAAAGGCACCGAGAAAAAGAGGAATTTACATCAGAATTGACACCAAACAGCAAGTTTTTTTTTTGTAGAAAAAGGCTATCAGGAAAAAAATTAAATAAAAACTGCATTACATAGTATTTCATGTTTTCCCGGCGGGATTGAATTCTCCATAAGGGCCATTCTGGAGAATCCAAACCCAGTGGGAAGCCCGAAAAGAACTCATCAAAAACTGCATTAGCAATAAAAATAATGGATGAAGTACTCGCTTCGGTCACGTTAAGTGGATCAGTTTTCACAAAAAAGTTTAACTTTGGCGTGTAAATATTTAATATATATTCTTCTTCAATCTTCAGTCTCTTCCGATGAAAGTGCTCCCTCATTCTGCCTCAAGTATTTCTGTCTATGCGTTGTTAGAAAAACGTTCATTGCACACGGCTAAAAGGCCTATAATTTGGTCAACAATGTTACTGTGCCGCAGAATGCGGCTACTGCGATATTGATCTTATTGAGTCGCCAGTTTAATGCGATTCGGAGCTGTTTACGCCAACACACTAAAATAGAGGTGTTTATGACGATGAAAATGCACCATGCTTAAAGGGAATGATGGTCCTAAGCATGATAATAACATTTCCTTAATGGCGAATTTTCACCGCCTTCGAAATAGCGCTCAATGATAGAATCAATATATTGTGGAATGGGAGTACAGGGATACATGCTTACATTAACGCTAGCCGATATTGCGCACGTACCACTCCCGGTAGATCCCAAGCTCATAGACATCGGCATCCATGGCCATTCAACCGATGGGAATTTACACACATGAGCCTGGTTATCGATGCATTATTGCTAGTTGAATAACTGGCAAGCTCTACATAAATACCATTCATCTGAGGTAGAACTGAAGTATCAAATTAAACGGAAAACTTTTTCGTGAATTAAAATTTTGAAACTCGAGTTAAATAGCAAAGTCACGGTGTAATACTTTATTCTCCAAAGTAATATTTTAGATGAATTTTTGCGCTCCCAACTGTCTTCTCTGACAGTTCGAGTAATGCATGACGTAATTTGATGGACGAATTGATACCTAATGAAGAAGATACTTTTCTTCCCCGTTAGAGATAATTTAGTCCTACATACATACGCATGCAGATGTTATCTTAATTTTTTTGATTGAACTTTTTTCACCATTGACATCAGTGGCCAATTCTCAGACACCGTGATATGCGAATGTGCAAAAATACCGCAATATGCGAAATGAACAATGTCTTCACATGATTTTGTCCATTCATTATTACTCAGTCGTATCATTCAGTTTGCGCGTGACAATCATAGCGTAAAATATCACATTTACTTCAACCACGTAATTTACTCACGAAGACAATACTGAGATTGATCACACCGCAAACTCGACACCGCTTATTGTGTCCTGAGGATACTCTTTTTAGGTTTAATTATAACGTAATTTCCACATAAAAATTACATTTTGGATAATATAGGTTTTTTAAATGTATCATCCTGCTGCCTTAAAAAACCTTCGCTCCAAACATGTCTCTTTCCGCTCACTGAACACCTGGAAAAATCCTTATTGCTTGAAAACCGATGGCGGAGGGAAAGAAAGGATGAATGAAAGAACAAAATTAATTAATTCTGGAAAGGCGTAAAAAAGTCATAAAATTAAGAATCTAAACACTCATAATATACATAATATTACAGTGTACGTGATTCCAGACGAGACCAAAATTTTCAAAAAATTAAAATTATGCAAGCCATTTTAATTAACAGTTTACATCTACTAATTAACCTTATTAATAAAATTTAAGACGTTGTGCTTGTATAAACTAGCAGAACTGTAAGTATATTCCAAGAGAAACATAAGGTCATTTGGTTATTTTTGTAAATACAGTGATGTAAAAACATACTTTGGTTCTCACATACTGAATCGGAGAAACTTCGTTTACAGTGTGACGTTTAGAAACATTTCCATATCGTCAAAACTTTAAACAAACACACCGAAAGAGAACACATAAGGAGGGAACAGAAAATCGCTACGTAGGATTCCGACTTAGGATACCCTTGCCTGAATTTCGCAAATATCTCACAAGCCGAAAAAGCGGTATGTATCGAACCTAGATGAACAAAAGGATTTCCATGACGATGTTTATAAATAAATCGTTTATTTTTCACAAACTCCTGAGCATCGTGACATCGTCTCTCAAAAGAGAAGGGATCTCCAAAACTCATCCGGCATAGCGAAAACCAACAGCCGGTGTTTTACACACGTATACATACGCTCGATCGGAATGTTCCCAGCAAGCGATCCGTCTTGACTAAATGGAAGCGAATTATCGCTCGACCCCCAGGGAGCGGAGCCGTTTCTGAGAAAAGCGGCCACGACCGGAGCCCAGTGAAAGTGAGCACAGCGACTAGGGAGGAGAGAGAGGGCGGGGGAAATTTGGGAAATCCAACGATAAATTTAAGAAATATGTAAATATTTTTAAATGACGATTAGATTATTTCAATTTTGTATCCTTCCGTTATCCATTATGCCCTTGGCAATCTCATCCATTTCCGTGTCTTTCTATTTCCGTATAAAATCCTCTATAACTACTATCCCTCCTCCCCTTTCAATAAGAAGTACACACGAAATTGTGGACTTTGATATTATCGCTTTTGTATATTTTTTCAATTCAATTCCGAATCTTGATAAAACAACCGATGCCCTCTACTTTTTTATTTCATTCTTTTGCGCCTTTTGGCCCTCTTTATAAATTTCCTCCCGTCCTCAATCGCTCGACCTCTGCGTGGCATGCATATATATCTCTCTACCCCTAGAATTCCTTTCGACGCTTTAAACATGCTCGCTGCGGGCAGTGGTTGAGCGGCAACCGGTTAACGATGCCATTACGCCATTCAATCAAAGAAAATCGCGCGCGCGCGGCGCAACCGTCATTTCCATCTCTCCCTCCCGACAATTTTCCAACCGTTTCTCCGACGGTGGCGCTCGGACAGAAAACCAATAAAATGAGAAACACTCACCGAATCCCGGCGTGTGTCCACAGAAAGGAAAAAAAAGGAACTCGAAAAAAATGAAACAGCGATGAATGTCATGGGCGAACAAAAGGAAGGGAAGCGATTGGGAATTTCCGTTAGTCCTTTGTTCAACGGGGGAGAAGCGCGCTAGCACTGTGAATGCACGAAAAATTCATTAATGCCATGTAACATTTCCACCTTTTTCGTACGCCTGATGTTTCTTGAAGATTTTTCACTACGCCGCTCCCCAACTATTCATTTTTAAACCTCCCCGTCCGGCTATTTCACCCCCGTTCCATTCCGTTCAACATTTCGGTGCCGGTAGGGATCCTTTATTTTTTTACATGATGGCCATGGCTCGGGTTTTCATCGTGACCGTCCTCATTAAAAAAAACCGTGGATTTTTGAAAAGGGAATATCGGGGACATGTTGCAGCGATGAGAGAAACGCTTTTACCCGGTCCCTCGTCTGGGATCCTAAAAATGTTACTGATTTCCACTCGCGGGCATTATTTTACAGCCGAGATGAGCAATAAAGCTCCAATTTTATGGATCCATCACGATCACTCAGTTGTACTCCTCTTTTCCATCGTTGCCGCTCTAACTTCACGAATTACGCGTGTAGATGCGAGAACAAAGTGGCCGTGAGGAGTGAGCCGAGCGATCTGTGACAACTACATGCACGAGGACATTAAGCTATTTAAATGTAGGAAGCCATTAGCGGTGTCGTTAAGCGGCAGTTTGAAAAATCTAGTCAGTGAAATCATTTTTGTCACCGTTTAGCAATAATGCTAAAAGAATCTGCAAAATTTCACTTTTTAAGAACATAAAGAATATTTGACTTCAGGGCTCTAAATTTTATAAAAAACCGAATGCTTCTGGCTTACTTTTGAGAATTAGTTCATGATTTCACGCGAAGAGTCAAGGCAAATTTTTCATCACTTCATAGTATCTATATAATCTGGCTTTGACGGTTAAAGAAAAGCGTTAAACGGCATAGTTGGATGGACGAACACTAAATATCCTTCAGGTTTTCTTGGTATTTATAGTTTATGTACGTTTTTATTTTTATTTTTTTTATTTATAGTTTATGAACGTTTTAGAACTTGTACTTTAGATTAGTAGTGAAAGAAATGATAAATAAGACACTTAAGACAATTCCACGTTATGGCGACAGAATACTATATCCCCGCGTAGATGGTAAAAAACGAGATTTCACACAGGATAAGAATGTTAACTTGTACGATAACAACAGATAATCGGAATAATCATTCTGTAATGGCACAACACTGATATCTGGATGTGATCCAACATTATATTTATAGACCATCGTGTTAGCATTGACATCTTAGCAGTCTCCCATCCCATATACCCATTGTGAACTAATTAAATTGAAGTACATCAATTATTCAAATAATAAGCCATACTCTTGGACAATTTGGCATATAAAAATTAGCCTGCCACAAAATCATAGATCTATCTATTGCTGGGAAAAACGTTTAGCCCTTAGTATATGGCATCGTTAGGTTGAAATTGACCCATAAAACATCCATTTCGACAGTTCTTAAATCATTTATAGCACATTCGACAATCTTGATAGCAACCTCAATGAAGATATCTTCATCAAAAAATTATGGTGCTATAAATGATTTTTGGGGAAATAATTGACCTCTTTTACGAAGAACGATCCTATTTTCTAACACACACAATGAAATTAACCAGTCCAAATACGTTATAAAACTAATCCACTGATTCGTGCCCACCACATAGTGAATAAATAAGATATACACTAAATTAATTGTATCTGGCACAGAAACTCTTTTTCCAACAAGAAAACAATCACTCTGGTGAGGATTCGAAGCATATTAACACAAAACTCTGAAATATGACTGTGGATTTGAGAAGAGAATAACGTTAATAAAAACTATGTAGATCATTTTTGGTGAAAGCTTCTCGCCAATAGCAAATAAGCGATAATAAGAGTGAAGAAAAAGAACAGTTATTTTAAATTTGGAGTAGAAAGACAGAGATACATGTTAGAAAATAATAGTAAGTTATTCGAATACCAACGGAGTTACATTGAGAAATCACAATGTAGATGATGAAAATTACAGACAAAAAGGTAAAAGTAGACACAAAATATTGGACCGCTACTTTTTCAACGGAACGCGAATTCAATGGAAAAGAACGATTTCATAATTATGTAAAGGCCAACTAATACATTTAGTATTTTGTCCTTCAGATCTGATCTTTTCCGTTCGATTAAGACTGATCTTAAATCCAAGGTGGCGACGGGGTTATCACCACTCAGGGCATGGGTTCTTTTGTTCGTCTGTTGTTGTTGTTAGTCACCCGACATCATTAGCCAATTGCGCTGTATACGGGGTAATAAAAATAAAATATAAATAAATAAATAAAACCACATAGAGGTTTATACAAAAATACTCAATTATATAATGTAACGCATTTATCTACTTGTGTTTCGATCTTTCACTTCGGTTCAGAGAGGAAGCAGCTTAAACAATGCTTAAACTGGTAAAATAAAATAAATTCTGACATGAATGGTATTCATGGACATGCTAGAACAGCTAAGCTCATGTACAGAGCAATCATTAGGTAATTAAGTAAAAACTGTGCATCGTGGGACTGATGTATTACGCTCAGGAATTGATAAAGAGCATAAGAGATAAGCCTTCGCTGATGGCGAAATTTATTCAAGCACTTCATTTATTTGTGAATACAAGAGCAAATTAATGTAAAAATATTCCTTCTGTAATAAACATTTAAGTGTTTTCATAACCCTTAACTAACTTTTGTTTTCTGTGCCAAAACAGAAAGGGAAAGAATAACTGCGAGTTTTTCACGGATATTTTTGTTACTGACTGGTATCGTCTCCTAGAAGCGGGGCAGGATTACCTTATGGATGGATGATTTAAAAATGTATCTCGGATTTATGCTAATATTTTTCGTGTGCCATGAATATGCATTTTCACAAATAGGGGTTATTCAAACTAGTATCATCAAAATTTTTATTACATCCTCTTAGAATTAAGACAAAACTAATTCATGGGGATAAAATGCTTTTGAATCCAATCATTGCTTTAGAGCTACATTTACGCAGCTAAAGAGCCACGATGTGGCTTGCCGGGCGCTGTATGCTGACCTTTGCATAAGACAAAGGATAATCTCCTCATAAACCTCACATTCCTAAAAAAGTTATTCTCCGCATTAGTGTGTATTTCATTTTATTTCTTATAATTTCATAATTAATTTTTGTTAAATTTGTTCGTGAGTTGTCTCAGTAGTAGAAGAGCATAACGCTCAAATCGATACTTTTATTTTCCATTAACTAAACACGGGAATAACCACACTATAATAAACAATTTATGCTCGGAAACTGAGCTAAACGACGGACTTATAAAATTGCTTTTCAGTAAAATCATGCTTTCATTTTTCTATAATCGGAGATGAACATACTTTATATATTACCCATTAATACAGCATCTTTCAGTTTGGTGCATACACACTTATCCTTCATATTTATATATCTTGATATAAATAATAACCTTACAATTATAGGTCGTACCAAAGCCAAAATGATGAGTTTTTATAACAATCCTTTCCAGTTTGCTTTTTTGAAGCAGTTTACAGATGAAGTACAAAAAGCTATGGTAAACTGTAACCATAAAATTCTTTGCATTCCTGATGCTATTATTCAAAGACGTATTTTTGTACCAGAGATTTCGGAACTTGAAGTAAGCAGATTATTATTTTCTTTAAAAAACAAAGGTCCAGGAATAGATGGGAGAAGAATGAGTGGCATGAAAAACTACAAGATATTCCTCAATACTTTGGCCAAATTCATAAATATAAGTATAGAAGAAGGAAAAGTGCCGGAACATATGAAAACAGCAATTGTCAGGCCAATATATAAAGGTGGTGCGCTTGAAGATGCTAACAACTATAGGCCCGTTTCCAACCTGCCTTCTTTGCATAAGGCTATTGAAAAATATGTTGCCAACCAACTTGTTAATTATATGAATAAAAATAGAATAATTGCAAAGGATCAGTATGGATATCAGGAATCTAAAGGAACCAAATTAGCATTGGAAAAACTGTCAGAAACTGTAAGAAATGCATTAGATAAGAGAATGAATGTAATTCTACTATTAATTGATCTTAAAAAAACTTTCGATATAGTTAATCATATTAGACTCTTACATAAACTGTATAATATTGGTATAAGAGGTGGTATATTTAATTGGTTCACCAGTTACTCAGCGAACAGGAAAATTAGGGTAAAAATAAAAGATGATTATATAAGTGAATCTGTAACCATAAACACTGGTGTTCCTCAAATATCAATTTTCATCTCTTTTTTGTCCATCTGTTTAGGGCAAATTTCCGCTTTCGTTCCGATTCTGTGACAACCTACCACACAATCTTTCTTTTTGGAAGCACAGAAGACGTCCATCATTTTGATAGTAGCCACAGGCTATATTTATCTTTCTGTTATCCTTTGATTTGGATACTAAATTACAAAAAATGAGGAGTCGAATTATGTGTGCCTACATACCCATCTCTTCGTTCCCTTTTGCAAAAGGCAAAGTCCAAGAACTAATTAACATCTGTTAGAACAAGTTAACTGGCTCTCTCTAACTGATTAATCAGTCATTTCATCTACCCTTATCAGGCGAGAATTCATTCCACTATTCCTGCCAAAATAATTACTTTGGTCTCTCACGCTTTATCCTCAAAATCCAATCTCCATTACGCTCCACAGAGGTATTTTAGCAACCCCTGTCACTCGAGTTACATCTGCAATAAATTATGGCCACATTTTGTCTGTTATATTGAGTTCTCCGTCTTATGTGATGGGTACTCTTTGATTCCTTTTCAAGAAATATACCAAGACCATCTTAAACACTTTCAAAATCCATATAGTCATCCAACCTGCTTCTTAATGATCCCAAGCAGGCCTGAGGTGAATAGTATTTAGGCAAATGCGGAGATCCCGAAAGCGTGGCGAAGCTTTGAGATAAGACTTCTAGACAAAGCACGGATTACACGGTGACAACTACTTCATACAAGTACGTACGCAAGTGGACAACGGGTTCTTCTCTCCGCCAATCTTGAGAGGCACGTCCCCTCCTCCCGACCCCGAAAAAAAACAAACACGTGGGTACCACAAGGCATGCACTTGGACCTCATCTCCTTACATTTCTATTCAAACATTTCGCGTGCGCCACTTCGGACCGCGCACGCGTTTAGGGAGAGATGGGACACCACGCAGGCGCGAGCGAATAAAAATTTCACCACAAGCGCACGCCATGGCATTTCTTTTGTTTCCCGCACGAGAGACGAGACTCCCCTCTGCAATGCCGTATTCGGGCGCCGTGCCTTCCCCTCTCAGTTCCCCTCCCTCCCTCTCGCTCCACTCCCCCGCCCTCTCGGGACCTTCCAAAAGCCCCCCTCACCTCCGTCTCTCACGCGTTAAATAAAAAGAAAAACACTCCCCGCGCTCATCCCTCTTTTAGCTTTTTCCGTTTCAAAAGTTTGATTGGAATTCTTGACGCGTGAGGAGAAAAACCTTCGCCTTTCCCATACATATCTCTCCAACCTCCTACCCCGTGGACCTCACGCCGCACCAGAGTGGAAGGCACTGGCGTGGCTTATTTTGACGAAATCAATGGTGCGTGCGGGAGCGTCGCCACTCTGCGGAGAGTTTCTCCCGCGAGCCTCCACGCGGCGCTGTGAGCGCTCCGCCGCTGAAACCCTCTTATACGGGAGAAATATATACACACACCAGTATTTTTTCTTTTCTTTTTAATCCTTCTAGTCTCTCTTTCACTCCTCTCCCGTGGAAGTGCCTCCATCACGCCAGGGATTTCAACACGGTCCCCAACCGCTCAGGAGTGGACGGGTAATAAATGCCTGTGGCATTTATTTAATTTTTGGAGAAATGCGGGTCGCAGTAAATAAAAAGCGTCTCGAGGTAATGGACCTCAGGGTTGAAACGTCGCAACGGCAATAACACTGGATTTTCACGCGGGGACCTGGGCTCGAATCTCAGCAGTAGTGGGTATTTATCAGTGACAATCCGACTTCTACTTTGAAGAAAAGAGGAAGGAAGGATATTTCTATAGTGACGCCATTCACCACATGCGACGTTCAGCGGAGGTCCACCGTCTGTCTTTCATTAACGTTGCTAGGACGACTTCTGTCTTATTACATTTTAGATGAAACTTTGCATACGCGTTCAAACTAGTAATATCTATAGATGAAAATGAAAAAAATGGCATTTTACCAATTGTTTTGACAATTAAATGCTATTTTGATTCGCAGCTAAATGGCTCATGACGTATACTTAGTAATAACTAGGATACAAACGGACAGCTTTTCCTCCAAACGATACATAAGACATAAGTAATAATATCATTTTTGGACACTTCAAGGAGGCACGCCACGTCAAAAATTCTGGAAAACAAATTTCTCGCCTAAGTTTCAAATACCGCGCCGAAAAATACCAAAAGCTCAACTCATCACGTGCTTTAATTAATGCAAAAATGTAAATGTATTCCTTGTAGGTATAATTTCCATTACTAAATATATACCAAGCTCCACCGCATGAATGGATGTCCTTAAATACATTGTGGGTCTTATAATTTTTTTGTCAAAGTTGAAAAATTACTTAATTGCACAGCACTAAAAACCATTAAAATGTACAAAATACAAAACACGATTACTACTCCTGCCTCCTTAAGAGTAATCTAATGCCTATGGTCAACTTATCTCTTACTATTAACTTACCCCAAACCTCCAAACCCCAATACCCATTTGCTCGGGTTCAGCCACATCTCGAAAGTGGCGCGTGAATTAGGGACCTTAAACTACAAGATTAAACTCGCGAGTTAAAATAAAAGGCAAAATGAAGCCGTTTCACTAACTGCAGATTTCGTTATAAATTGCCACGAACGAACGATGCGATTTGGACAGCCAATGGAAGCTTCGAAGCTGTTTATCAGACGATATTCAGCGTACCAGAATTTATTAAAGACAACATTCAGCGTTACACGAAGGATAGAAATTTGTCTGCACTTAAGAGTTGATTTCATTTGTCCTTACTGACTGATGCACCAGAAATGAAGAAACAACTGATAAACAACAAAAAAATTAGAACTGATTGAGGAAGCAAAATTTAAAAAAATGCACAACCGAACTGAGAAGAACAAAATTCCTCGTTTCACACACCGTTCATGACTGTAACTAAAACGAGAGCGATAAACTAAATACTCTAATGACGTGCAATTCAGGTGCCTGTGATAACCCTCCCGACAGCGGCTTGCAGGATAGTAAGTCAATATAGATAAACATTTATGTTGAAATTTAAATTTATTTTAGGCTTTTGCAGTGATGAGTATTATCACAATGAACAATTTTCTTTTTTGTTACGTATAATAATTTTTTATACACTCAGCATTTCGACCTACCTACTGAGAATGACGACAATGACGTCTGCAGTTGGCAAAAAGAATCGTTAAGACCACATAAAAAATTACTCTACGCAGCAGAGATTTGGAAATTGTTCATAGCGGTAAGATTTAACTTTTTGACGCGATATTTCTTTTAAAATGTAAGACCGAAAAAGGGTAACGTAGAACTATTAATAAATATGATTAGAAACGGAGCGATACACCGTGATACTACCTTAATATACAACTCACTTCTATTAATTCTCCCTTCCCACTTACTTTACCTAATTTTCGTTACTACTAACGCCAGAATGAATGACCGCAGGCTTTCACGGTGGATAATATAGATCAAGTCTTCTGTTGATAAAGTGCCGAGTTTGGATTTCCCCCTCGATCTGGCGCACCACATTAGTTTTAATCAATAATATCATATAAAGAGTATAGAATTAATTAAAAGTTAGAAGCTTGTGACGGAACCATCCGTATTCGTAACAAGAAAAAGAGCGCATCGAAGTCTATGCATATCTGTTTTGCATTGATACTTCGCTCATACGAATACACAAATGGAAAACAACCTCAACATCTTTAAACGAAAATTTAACCTAAGCTGCAGTCTGGGAAATCTGAATTCGAATCGAGAAACTTTTTAAACAATGAATTCTCCCGCATTGGTTTTACTGCGGTTATTGGTTTTCACTATTTTACAAACAATACTACTTAAAATAGTATTAAAACGTGAATACATTCCTCCATTCCAAGTTCAACTCATGACTAGAATCCTAGTTTTTTCTTTGGCTAATTAGGACGATTTAAAAGAAAAGACGATTCCGCATTTACTTTCTCACGCCTAGCGAATCCATGTGACATCGCAGTGACGTGTGCGGTCGCATTATCAGTCGCTTCCTACCATTTCCTGGCAGAAAATGAATGACTCGCGAGTCACAGCTAAACAATTCGAGCTCGCTAGTTGACATTGGCTTAAAGGGCATGATCTTAGGTACTACTCAAAATGACATTTTTCCAGGCATTAATCAGCCGAAAACTGTATTGCTACACTTTACATGGGTATTTCTACAGTACATTATTTACATATTCATGAAAATACATTATTCTCTCGAAAAGATACGTAACGCAAGAGGTAGATTACCGTAAAATTTTACGATAGATCCTTTGTGACAAAGTTAAAGAGTATTTGCCATCCAAACTGTCTTCGAGTCTCCCTAAGCGCCCGTTAAACATGATTCCGATATTCGATCATAAGAATCAACTGAATTCTTAACTGCAAAATATTCAACTTTTCGAGTGCTACATGAAGTTGCATCAAAACCAATAGCTGAACATTTAAATTGATAAAAATAGCACAGCCTAGGTATTATAAGTATTGACACAGGCTCTTAATTTACAGAGAACTAATGCTTACTACAGCGGTAACATGACGGAGGACTCCAATGTGGGTACAGAGCCGTTAAAGGGATTGCTGAGATGGAAGGGTCGGCAAAGGAACGGATGGGAGATGACCGCACATGGTAGGCATCGGAAATCAGTTAGACAAAAAGTAAAGACCATGTTTCTGGTTCACTACTCGGTCAAACTAATTGTGACCGGGTTTTGAATCTACCCTTTCATAGAACCCCGTCCTTACCCTTTCCCTATTGGTTCGGAGCCATTCCTTCCTTCGCCTATGGGCTGTCTCACGGGATCAAGTGCTCAGCACAGGTGCCCGGGGATCCGTTCGGTGAATCCTTTCCCACCAACATTAACATTAATATGGTAGGCAACTCTACCAACATAACTAAATTTAACTTGAGAGGACGGTAAAGGCGCTTCACGGCTATATTTACGATCAAACGGATAAAAACACGCTAATGCTTTTCCAACGCACCGAAGAAGCCCATCAAAACAATAACCAAATAGACGTAGAATTTTGATATGAATGAAAAATAGAGCATTTTGAAGTTGGCAAGGAAGATTTGCTACCTAAAAAACCTTGGGTAGACAAACGCAGAGACTACTTTACTCCCCGGTGTAAAGCCAGTTCTTGGGCAGTGAACTCTGAACTGAAAAGGACCTTTTACGCCACTGCGACTTCGTTTCCCTACTAATGCAGTTGAGTTCTTCAGCCACTCTAGTGTTAATTACAGCAACAACAAATTGATCCTAAGGTGGAGTCTGCTTCTCTTCCCTTGCTAAACGGGTATCTTTTTCAAATATGCGCCAACGATGGGCACCTTCAACAATCCTGACGGGTCGTTTAGCACGGCGATGCGAACTCTTCTGTTTTTCACGGGTTGTCGCGGCGGAGTCAAGGGAGTAGAATATGTTGAGGATAACTGGAAGAGACGCGAAGGTATTACATTCATTAATATAATTTTTATTCTTATTGCATTTTATTCCACTCCCCGTCGCGAGGGTCGAGTGGTGTAGCAGGAGGGCGCTCCACGGTGGTGGTAGCGCCGCAGTCAGAGTTCCTGCTCACTCGAACAAAATAAAAAAACACTCGCGAAATGAAAACATGTGACTCCCTCCTCCCCACCTTAAAGAGCTGGGAAAAAAACAAAAGAAACATGAATCGCACGCGGCCACGTTGATTCTTAATTTAGCATCTTTGAGGTGCAACACGGTCCTTTTATTTATGTTTTTATTTTGAAGGCAGAACATTTTGAGAAGTGCCCGTGAATGCAAAAGAGTTCCGTAAACCTATTTCGCTTTTATTTATTATTTAATATTTTACTCCTTGATAGGATGCTGGTATGCTTTCTCCTAGCAAGCTCCTCCTAGACATAGAAATGCGCGCGTTCAACTACTCTGTTTCAGTTAAAATAAAACATATTGAAATCACGCAAGGGGAGATTGGAGAAGTTAAATGGACCGGTAACATTCCAATACGAAAGCGAAAATTAACTCGGCTACGCTGATACTCCTCCCTCCATTTTTCAATGAAACGGTAATTACTAGAAATTTTATGCTTTTCATTTTTTACGTCTCCTTTAAATTCAAGATATGCAGTAATTTACGCTCCGAAGCCATCCACCACTGAATGCTCCTGCGTCAGAGATAAAATGCACTATATTCATTAATATGCGTCAAAATTAAATTGTCACTGATCAGCTGAACTCAAAATAGCATCAGTAAAGCCTTTCTCTGTTTTACCTTGAAGCGAATTCTACAAATATGGTATATACTATAGGAATGACTTTTGAGTAAAATTTTGCCATTCAAATAAATAAATTCAACAGATTCAGGCGAGATATCGTGGAAGTTCTTCATAATGTAAGAGAAACAATTGCACTTTTCCACAAATTGCTTTAATGCGTACAACGCGTTTCGGCTCACAGAGCCATCATCAGGTACAAGACCAGATGTCTTGTACCTGATGATGGCTCTGTGAGCCGAAACGCGTTGTACGCATTAAAGCAATTTGTGGAAAAGTGCAATTGTTTCTCTTGCATTATTCAAATAAATGTCTACAAGTTGATTCATAATTATTAAAAAGTACAACACATGTTTTCCCTGGATGGCATCTATTCGCGATCTTTGAAGGGATATCGATTTGTGAGAAAAGCTCCCAAAAGCAGCAAGATCATTAGTTTATTCTTCACAAAGATCAAAAATCCCTAAATGTCTGCCCTCACATTTGTCGATTTTCAGTACTTAGCGTACAATAAGTACAATACATCTATCAGTGGGATTTGCATACGCTTCGCTTTTACATAATTTCATTCGTTTCAATGCGTAGTGCGCTTCGCAATTCAAAAGCAAGATTGCTTTCCACTTGTTTCAGACCCTATGCAACATACGCTTCTAAACAGGTTGAGAGGAGAATCGATATTCACTTGAGACGTTTAAAAAAGTCGATAATCGCCACCGTGATTGCTTTTGATGCAATTATTTTTATCTATGACGTCAAGCATGGATAATGTAAACATTGTTTTAGTAACTTCGCTGTGAAACATCTACCTCTCAAGCTCGCACTTCAAACGTAACAATCTGTTGTGACTATTATTTATCTATCGAATCCTACCAACTGGCAGATGAGTGAACGACTCAAATGCGCGAATCCTTCCATTCATCGCCGTTCTTGTTTGCTGAAGTGCGGTGATGTCCTATGACCTTCTTCGCAAACTTCTACTCAATACTTCAAAAGCTACTGGTTATAATAGCTAATTCGAATTCTAATACTAATCACATTACTTAAAAAGCTACTGGTTATAATTGCTGAATTCGAATTCTAATACTGGTCAGATCTATGGCCTTAACTATACTACATCGTTTGAATTCGCCACTAAATTAAGGGAGTGCTACCAACTGGCATTTGGGAAAATAAGTAAAACATAAGGTGAACTGCAAACGGTTAATTTTGACCACTTATTTTGTTATGAACGGTGAACACTTTTGTATAGTTTGACATTATCTTATGTTAACAGTGAGAGTGATACTGGCGTTATTACTCAAGTTTCTTCCACAGGATGAAATGTTTCTTTGTAGTCAAGCTGCAACTATTAACTAATAATAGTACACCCAAGGATATAACGTAAATGGAAATGCCATCCAAATAAAATAGATCATCAATG
The DNA here is from genome assembly GCA_963169105.1 of Ceriagrion tenellum. Classification (NCBI taxonomy): domain Eukaryota; kingdom Metazoa; phylum Arthropoda; class Insecta; order Odonata; family Coenagrionidae; genus Ceriagrion; species Ceriagrion tenellum. The sequence continues at coordinate 83,513,075 of OY720633.1, read as the reverse complement.
TCAACACAAAACTCAAAGGACCTCTCAACCATTTACAATGGTACAATGGACTTACGAACCGCTCGATTTACGACCTTTATGAGACGCGCTATGCTTTCAAATACCGCTTTGGCCTCTACATACGGACTCATCTTCAGGACATGAATAATGATTATTCCCCATTGCAACGCCTCTCAGTGTAACTACTGCGAGCAACGGTATATATAGATTTGATCACTTACAGAAGAAGAATTCTTGATGATTTTATTCCCAAATTTCTGATTCCTGGAACGAATTGAGTTCCCATAAGATAACATAAAAATGCGTTTTATTTACGAAATATTCGCCACACAATAATTTGTCAGATTACATTTGAATCATCTAAATACGACAGAAGAGTCTGAATACGACTTTGTTTTTGAGACACGAAATGTGATATTCTTATAATGCAGCGTATCACAGATTAATTATGGTGAGCAACGAAGTAGTAAAACTTACTGAATCCGCACACTTCCACCAATATTAAGCACTTTATTCCAAACTTTAAGATTTTTTCGAGGGGGTTTTCCATGAGATCACATTATATTCAGTACATTATTCAGTAATAGTATATAGATATTCAGTACACGAACTCTGTGAGAAACGACCCGCAGAAAAAAAAACGAATTCAATTCGCAGGTCTTGGAACCATTGATATTCGAAGTGAGAACAATAATAAAGAATCTCATTCTGTAAAACACTTTTGTCTAAAAAAAACTGACTATAGTTTCGGTACACATATGCCAGGTTACACTGGTAATACATTAAGGTTACTTACCTTTTACTCCTAAAAATAGCATATGTGTGCAAAAAACCATAGACGGTTTAAAGAAACTAAAATTGTGGAATGGAACAAACTCACTTAGTTAACATGTTTGATGCAAACGTGCTCCAAAAATTGACACCTGAGACATTCTGAAAACGTTTGAAGAGAGTTTAAGCCTCTCTCTATCTGGAAATCATCAACATTATCATCATAATTAGTCATTCAATACTGTGATTGGTTGATGCAGCCTTCTTTCCAGCATTTTCCCTTACTAACTTCGTAGTTCCATGAAGCTCTTTTTTTCACATTCCATCTTAGCTAGCCTTATGTATTTGTCCCTTTGTCTCCCTCGTTTCCCCTTATTATGCCTTGTGTTATCCTATTTATAAATTTGTTGTTTTACAGAGTGGCCTATCTATCTGAAACTTGACTTCCTCATAGCGTTCCATGTGGATTTCTCCTCATTTATACTTCGGTAAACCTGCTTTTTTCTGATCCTACCCATCATTTTGAATTTTTTTTTCAAATATCTCTTCTCCGGAAATAAAGTGTAAAATTTCCACGTATTTTCGTAAGAACGGTTCATGGAATTGGGAATATTTTGGTATACTTCAAGTGAATCTTGCCCTTGTCGGTGTGAACTCTCTCGAGATACGACCTCACATCGGGCCTTCCAAAATATTATTACGTTCTGTTTATAAATCGGGCATTATCATTCGGCGGCGGAAGGAGCGACCCAGAACGAGCAAGAGCGAGATAGCGAGGAAAGCCCCCATTCCGCGCGCGAGTGTTCCCGACCATTTCAAGTGCTGCGAGCGTTGGCTGCAGACTCGAGGGGAAGCTGATAAAGATGTGGGCTGGGATGAAAATTTAAAGGGAGGAAAAAGTGGCAATGCAGGAAGCCAGCGCTGCTGTAAGCGTGGAGTAGACTGGCGGAGAATACGTCCCGGGCAGAGATCTAAGGGAGACAGGGTAGGCTCTGCTAATTTAGTGGAGACGCCTCATTTTTTATAATTATGGCCATTATTTAGTGGGGAGCCTTTCTCCTCTTTTGGGTCAGAACGTTAGCATTAGTCAAGACGACCCAAAAAGGAATAGGAAAAAACAAAAGAGCATGAACATCCAAATAAGGAGACGTGCGAAATATTATTGGATTTAAGGAAATTATTAAAATTTTAAAGATATCATTTTCAACCCATTTTGATGTTCAGATTTCTCGATTGTTACCATAGAGGAGGAATGAAGATCAAAGTTATCCATGATAAATTTATCCCTGACAATGGACAACAGTCTTGGTACTGAGAAAAAAAACAAAAGAAAATAAGTATTACCCTAATGTATTCGATACGTTCAGGGACGTAGGCATGAATACGTTTCGGGGGATGGAGGGTGCTGAGTTTAAGCTGAGCCTATGCTGAGTTTAAGCGGCAGCGCGTAGATTTTTGTGGAGGGGTAGATCATTTTCTTTTACGATAAAGGGGAAACTAGCAGTAGATGGATGGATGGAGGGGGAGGAGTTTTTCCGACTTTCAACAAAACCTACCATTAACAGGTAAAATATTTATAATACGCATATCCAATCATCGTCAATCAGTAAAATGTGTTTAATTCGAGATAAGCACAACTCTAGTTGAAAGAATCACTTCAATATCCTATTTCAGTAAATCTATGATTTTTCATGTCAATTACAGTTAAACTTTAAATCAGTCATTTTTGGAATCATATTCGCCAATATTCTCACCATTCAACGGTTTATGATATAGTTAATTTCTTTTTTTAATATGATGATTTTTCAATCAAATATTTCGGAAATTTATATTCTCACCCCAACTAATTTTCTGAGAAAAACGCGGTATTTACATTTGAGCAACGATCTGATTTGTGATCAGCCAATCGAATTTATTGAGACAGAATCTTCCACTTGGTTTTATCGCACAAAAAGAGACGAGACATTTCCATAAGACGAAAGACATAAGAAGAGAAGTTATTTTTTAGACAAGAAAATGAAAGGGATGATACAGACAAGAGCGAGACGTAGGAAATGAGAGACTGCACAAAACAAATTTTGGAGCAATACCAAAAGGTGAAGACCAAGGCAAGATAGGTGAAGACCGAGGAAAACTTGGCAAGAATGAATAATAAATAAAAATAATTACTGAAAAGATTAAGAAGGAGATGAGAGAAGAAGATTAAGAATAATGACCGTTTGAAGCATGGAGTTTGGGATGCGGAGGAAGTCGTAGAATGTTGTTACCCGCATATATAATAAAAAGTCTGGGAGCTCATCTTTAATCGAAATGTTATTTTCTTTGGGCATATTTCTGAGTAAATCATTCTCGCAATGTGAATTAATTTCTCGAGGTTCGCTGAAAATCACATTTTCGTAAGTCCACCAATGACTCACGTCTGTGGGCATCGGATCCCGCAGTCCATCGTTGAATTGCAAGCGGTTGCATGTCGTGCAAATGCAGAATTCAATTCTTTGGTCTCTTCAGCTCTATCTTAAATGGCTTCTTCTTTGCGCTGGTGATGATCTTCGAAATTACCAGCCACTCTTAGACGAGGATTCATTTTGTAAGTTTTCTCCGATAGTTATCCTCAATATAAAACAATTTTCAACCCATTTTCTACTTCACAAATAATAACGCAATGTTAGTTATGGCCACTTTGTTTATGCTTAAAGAATATGCATTGCTATGTTATGAGATATTTTTTTGTAAATAAAGGCGAAATCTCAGAACCTTGAATGAAACCCTGGGTTTATACCTTGGAAATGGCGATGAAAACCTAAATTGCTTGTATGATCTTAATAATCGTTTTTACTGACCAGTAAGTCTGATAAGGACGCAACCCAAATGAAATTCAAACTTGGTCGAGCAATTGAGTTAAAGTCTCTCAGGTTGAATTTTATATATTCCTCTTTATTTAATATAAGTCACAAAAGAGAACAGGCCACTTCAAAGCCACTGCTGCTTCCATTGCATTTCATTATTTGACCAGTTTATCATTTCAGTGCTCAAACTGGGTATTTACGATTTATTCCCGGATTCTAGACCTAGGAAAATGAATTTTTCGCGTAAAAAACCCTCAGGATAATTATATATCATAAAAATAGAGCCGTTTACTAAATGAACTTCGCAGGAAAACATTAAATATCTCCCCGTTTCTAACTTTTAAGGTCGATGTTCAGTCTACCGCATTAACACACGTGTCGTCTGGCAAGTCCAGAATGAAATGCAATTCAAGAGTCCAGGAATTTACATAATTTTCACTGGGAAGGGGTGGAAATTTTCCCGGGAATAGAAATCGCTATTTAGAACTACGCCGCCGCTGCTGTTAGGCAGGCGGGTTTGGCTTGTGAGTGCACTCCGTGGAATAAGCATTTCTCTCTGTTAAGGGGAATATGCGGCAAGCGCAAAGATGAAGATAATTTCCTTCGCATAACTGAAAGGCCATTAAAACAAGACCGTGGCAAGAGACGGAAAATGAGTCTTTTGGGCTGCGAAAATGAAAAAGTGAGTGAGGACCATAACAGGAAGAAGTCGAAGACTCTCTGGTATAGCATAACTAAAATTCCAAAGGATATTAAGACTTATTCAAAACGAGCCTGGGATCATTACTTAGGAGCAAAACTTGATTGGTATACGCTTTCGATACTTTGCGGAAATCCACTGATATTTTCTAGGAACAATTATAATGAGAACTTATATTAAAAGGGAAATCTACCGGTAAAATGGGAGAGAGCAAAATGAGGGAGAGCAAGAATCCTTTACATTTTTACAGGAGCGAGCCCCCATACTCTAATATATCCTTTTTCATCTCATCATACATACGTCCCACCTCTTTTCATCTTGTCCATTGAGTTCTCTTATTTCCTCTTCCACGCTGACCCAACGATCTCCCCTTCATCATGCCCTCCAGTATCCCTTTGTCACTCGTTACATGTTCCAACCACCAACTCAACCTCCTCCAAATCTCTTCCAAACGTTCCTTCTCTTCACCCGCCATGTCAGTTGCTTTTCCTCGCTTGCCTTCCTTTCCGTCCATCTCACTTTCTCAATTTTCCTCTACGTTAATGTAGCAAGTGCCTGCAGCCCATTCTCGTCCACATTTCTTAGGGTACAGGATCATTCACCTTACAAATATGATGATTGAAACTCAGCAATCCACTGATTTAGGAAAGTAATTTTATTTCAAATAATTTTGCTATGCAGCTACATTTTCGGGAAAAAGTCAATTTATGAACTACAAATTGAAATTCTAATTTTTTTCCCATGTAGATGGTACATTTCAGCAGAACTAGTCAAGCTGTACACACGAAAAATAAAGGTGTCTACATTTCATTTATCTTATTTCTCCTCTAAAATAATATAGCGTGGCTAAAGCCCAGGCCACAATCGTCAAAACTATTCAAGCTGCTTCTCTAGTCAAGATAACTATTTCAAATATCACCAATCATTTTCAATGTATTTAAACCTAAGGTCAGCAAAATTTCAATCGCGAGCCAGCGTTAGGTCGGGAGGACATTTTCAGTCAAATCAACAGTAAATGAATCTTATGAATGTAACAAACAACTTTCATTCTTATTTTAGTATCTTGCTTCACATTCACACTCGGTGAGTAGCTCTTTGGGACATGGAGTTTGTTCGCCTCTGTTTGACTCGAATGCACAATCGTGCCCTGGACGACGATCAACCTCTTAAATAAGACTCAAACCCAATTAAAACCTCAGATTGACCAAAAGAGTACGTGTCCCCTTTAATATGGAATGCCCTATAATAGCTCAGACACTCGGCTTTTGTCGATAAACTTTTGTAATCGTAATCCACCTCGTTGCCCACATATGGTCGTTCGGTAACCACCTTAACGATATGTGACGACAACTTATATAGGTTGCGTTCACTTCAGAAATTCCGTTTCTCCTCGCTGGAGGCGCATACTAACCTGTCAAGTTAGGTCTTGATTGGTCAAGGCAATAATTGGAATACCTAATCAGCTACCTTAACGACATTTATATGGAAATGTGCAAGAGCTACACTCCAGGTTATATCCTTACGCCATCCGTCTGACAAATATTTCTATGTATTCCACCGCCTTAAGTATAATGACGTTCTCAAGTTTCGTTCAGTGTCCATAGTAAACTGGCCCCTACTAAACGCTGGCGACCGTTGCGGCTCGTCATTTTGCGAGGGAATGCAAGCTGCTGCGATGGGAGTAATCAGAAGCTTACTAAATAGACCGGTTGAAGAGCCATTTTTGAGGAGAAAGTTGCCCGTTGCAGTTTCAAGCGCTTCAAAAGAGGAGACTCGGGTCTTTGTGAGGGCACAAAATACTTTAGCGTTCGTAGCAAATACAGACCGTGCCCGAGATCGGAGGAGGGCGGTGCCGTGGAGCAAATAGAGCAAAATGAGGACTCACGAGCAGAGAGTGAGGAGCGCGGGTGACGCCGGGAAAGACGACAGCGAAGCACGGCTTGAAATGCACAACGGCGGAATTGTTAAATTGCAGCTCGCAAAACCCTCGTCAAGGTTATCAAGCGAGGATTTAAACTCGCCGTCACTTCTGCATCCGCGAGTTCAGAATGAGAGAACACTTATAGTGGTAACGCAACTTCGTGGCAGTCGGCCATACGTTGCAATGAAGTGAAGAAGTTGAGGTATCGCAAGGAAAGGGCTGGCAAAGGAACGTAAGAGAGAAGACAGACATGATAGGCAACGCTGCTAACGTTTTTTTTTTAAGGTGGTTGGAGCAGTAATCGTCGATCGTTGAATGAACATATTGATAACATTTCAAGACCACCGGAAAAATATTCATTAATCACACTCCATTCAAGTACATTTCGTTATATAGTTAAATAACCATTCACATAGTAATATAAATGCTGCTAGAGTAATATTTTCAAATCTCACTTTTAATTAAAAGACAGTTATGTCTAAGATTACGGCGCGGAATTCGACATTTAAGCGAAAACCATGAAAATACGACTATTCAGCTCGGCATATAGTCTCGACCTAGATATTTGCTAGCCACCATTATAATGAAAAGAACATGTTCAGTTACCCGTTTAGGAGGAAATTTATACAAATACAATCGAATTATTTCGAAATAATTGACTAATGCAATAGGCCATGAGAAGTTATAACAAGTACAATAGCTAAAATAAAATGAATGTATAAAGAATAATACAAGTAGAATAGCATTATATTTCCAAGAAATCAAATCGATGACATGCAATTTTTTATTTTTATCCATGCATAATACTGATAGGAAAACTTCAAGCAAATCCGTACACAAACGAGTTAACGATCAGGAACGAAGATTTATCAAAATACACTCATAGTGTTCGTATCTCATCAAGGAAGCCAAATACTGGATTGAGCTGGTCGGAGCGATTTTCCTTTCACATACAAATTTACGAGACGAGAAACTACTGCATATGCGTACCAATTAGTGAGTGATATCTATTGTTAAAAGAGCAAAATTTGCATCATTCCGAATTGTTTTCTTTTTTTGCTTTTCGATACAATTTTAACACGTAGCCTCTTAGTCATAGCATGCTTTAATCAAGGAAAAAACTTTTAAAATGTAATTCGTATATCGTCTCAATTACTGCCTGTATAGTGAGCCCCAACACAATAACATATATACCTAAATGAAATGAGGTCCAAGGATGTGTTTTCGATTCCTACATTTACAAATAACTGAAAATTACACTCAATAACCCACAATTACCGCTCCAGCCATCATTAGAGCCGCTCACAACCAGAAATTTTAGCTAAAAAAACAAATTAAGGATTTTGAAGCGGACAATGAGAGTCTGTGACCTTGGTAGTCAAACGTGGAGAGTCCCGCGTGCGGAGCAAGTTTATAATGATGAAAAAAATACTTTAAAATTCCACAGCCTTGTTCTAGGTCGTTAAATTGCATAAAATAAGTGGCAACACGCCATTTATTCACTTCTTCAAGCCGTATATTACTATAATTTTTAATTTTATTCTACGGCGATTTCTTTAAATATCAAAATATACTGACTACGGTAGGAGATTTAAACCAAAACTTGTCCCCAAGCTCATAAGAAATACTCCAAAGACATCGATAATTTATGCCAAGATGCCAAGGTAACCTTAATACCGATGTCAAAAATAGGCTACATAATCACATGCTTCATGATATATCACTTACTCAAACTGTAATAAATTAATACTGAATTGCCTCTGTTAACTACAGATTACACGTAATTTTATCTTCAGGAATGAAAACTGAGTTTCTACGGTTTATATTGTTCTAAGTTATATTCTGCTAGCTGCATATTTATAACCTGATATAATTTGTATACCATGTAATTGTTATGCATGTCCCGTCGACAGGCCGTATGGCCTGACGGAATATAAATGTAATGAGAGTTTAAAAAATGAATAAAGTAACACTCACGTCAAATATCTGACACCCAGATGTCCTGATCGACACCCGTACCCGTTTTTAACTGCCAGCTCAGTCCTAAGAATCAACCAATTAATTATTAAAAGATAAAAAGGCGGTGCGAAACCGTACCACTTAAGGAATTCAATCTCCACTCTCTTACCGCACACAAACTCACAAAACTTGGAATGAAAAATTAAGGTCGGGACATCGGAGAACTACGTGCAGAAACTAAATGGAAAAAACAAACAAGGAGATCCAATTAACCGGTGGTTATTGGCTTCCGGAAGACCGGAATCGGGAGCGGGACTCCGGAGCGTGAGAAATGTCACGCCGCTGGCAGCGAACGTGAAAACCCAGTTAGCACCTGCGGCGACAGCGGCAAGACGAACAACCTCGGGGAACGACCGATGCGGAGAGGACGTCGCAGAGAAGAGAGAGAGCGACGACGTCCCCCGTAAATTGAAAAGAATTGGCGGGAATCAGTTTCCGGGGCTAATTGAAGCCTTCACCGATTTCCCGACGGTCGTCTCTTCGCTTCACCCCACCACCTCCCCCCCTCCATTGGTCCCTGTCCAGTGCCCGGCCCAATGCGTGAGCAACGGGATCATAGGCCACATTCGGCCGTTCTTAGAGGCGGCCAGCCTAAGACTTATGGAAAAATGGCTGAAAAAGGACAGAAATAATGAAAATAGGTCATTATTGGTCGTTCAGTCCCAAGATTGGTTTACTGCAGCCCTCCACCCTTCCCTATCTATTGCTTGTTCCCTCACCTCCGGGACTCTCTTCCTATGTACTTTCCTCTTCATGAAAATAGGTAATTGTTACGAAAAGCATGTATTTCCATCCTGAAGGGCCTGTTTTCAATCTATCGTCGAAATGACTGACATTTACAGTTGTTTTACTTCCACTAAAAGCTTACGAACTCAGAATTTTCTTCATTACGATTTTATGTCACCAGCTCAGTGTAAGGAATTTCGATTGATTTGGCACTAAAACTTACCGTTTAAATTATGCCACACCACTAAGAGAACATATGATATTAAGAATCAATTTAAATGCTTTTCTCATACAACTAAAAGATCGAAAAACACTTAAAATATTAAAAATATGTCGGAAAATGAAACATAATTGAAGGAAATGACTCGTGATTTTTTCATTGACATTTCTCATTTGCACGACAAGTTTCTCCGTCTTTGCGTCATGGAATCGTAAGGTAGGCGCATGGCAAAGATTCAGAGTATGGAAGTTGATTTTTGGTTGCTCGTTGCCGTAGTTAGGGGGGATAGCCTCCAATGTCTGGGAAGGCCGATATTGGTAGGGGCCAAGAGAACCGTAGATCAAGGGTTGTGGGAGCAGAAAAGGTTAGTGCTTTCTTTGGGGTCATATATTCGGAAAGGAACGAAGAGGAGTACGGAAATAATTACCCCCGGAGTGTCTAATAATTGTGAATTTGTCCAACTTTTGCATATTATCAACAAATTACTACCTAACTCTGAAATTGTTTTATCACAAGAAATTGAATACTAATCGGATTGTAGTACCAACCAATCATATATTTTAGAAAGCAAAAACTAATGGCATAATTGAAGTCAAAATTCGTCAAACTGATGGAAATTTCTCTTAAGGCTGGAAAAAGTATTCGTTGAGCCAAGAGAGAAAAAAGCGTGAAATAGGATGCAGGCATCTGAGATGGGGGCGCAGAGGAGGAATGCAGAAAGTGCGATGATTGGATAGGAAGACAAATGACAAAATGCTTGGAATAGAGGCTGTGGAGAAGAAACTTTAGTAGAAGATGAAGAGAAGGCAGAGAAGGTGATTGGAAAAGGTAATGAGGGATGAAAGGTCACTGATTGAAGTGATAGAGGGAAGGATGTTGGGTAAGTTGGGAAGTAAGACAATCATTTTTATTTATGGGAAGACGAGAAGTAGAATACATGCTTGGATGAAGAAATAAATTGTAACGGTAGATGGAGATTTGCGCCAATCAAAATCTAGATGATGTTTACGCCTTTCCATTTTAACTAATGTCAGCCGGTATAATAATTTTGTATATTCTAAAGTGGAACGACTCCAAGGTTTTTTCTTGCCTGACTCAGGTGCTGGAACTCCAGAGCGCAGATGTTTGGTATGTAACGCTACCTTTCGTGGAAAATCAATAAAAGAAAATTGTAATGTGGTCAAAGAGAATGCTGGATTTTATTCATGCAAGGCATACAAGACAGTCAGATTTGATCTTTTACGGAGATATAACGTTTTTTTATTAAATGCTATACAACCAAAGAGTTTACTCCATGGGTTATGATACTATCCACAAAAATGCCTAAGGTTTAGTTAGTGAAGCTTACGGCTCATAAGGATAACTTTGATTTCCTTAACGAATATTTCTTCAAATTTTCACACGATAGACAGGTATCTTTCACAGAAACTGAGATTATTTCACATTATCAATGCAATAAATATAATAATAATAAATACGTCAATTATGATACTTTAACAATAATTTTATCGGTGCCAAAGGCACTAGCTTATTGGTATTATCAGTCGAAGAGCTCAAACAATCAAAGTCCATTATGAACGAGATGAATTTAATAACTAATGCGATACAACGGGAATGACGGCTGTACAGTACACTTAAAGAAGAGAGTAATCTTGACTGTCTAATCCTACTCGACGCATCGGATAGGGACGGAAACAAATGATTACAACCATAATATGATAAAGAAGAAGCATTCAGGAATAAAAGAGAAATAGATAGTATGGAAAATGAAGGGAATACGAGGGCAGTAGGGTATAACATTTATAAAGTAGAAGAGTCACTTGCAAGGAAAGAGTAAAGCGACGACCGCATTAAGAGTTTACCCAGAAGCACAGTCATCACAACCAGAAGAGAGGGGCCCGAAATTGTAAGAGGAATGGGGGAGGGATGATTGAATGTAGGGATGAGAGAAGAATGGATGGGAAAAGTGGAGCGAGAGGTGAGGATTCGGAATGAGAGAATGGATGGAGGACCACGCTGATAGGGAGAAAGGAGGAGTTTGATGGAGAGAATAGGGAGGAAAAATATGAGTGGAGGCGATGGAGGAATGAGAGGGGGCCGTGTGAGCGTACCCCTCTGCCTCTTACGTGATCGGAATGAAAGGTTTTCGACAATATCGAGATAGAAATCGGCAGTGGCTAATTCCCGTCGCCTCAACCCAACCCGCTCCGTACACAGACGGAGAACGTTGTGTATGTGTTGAGGGAGGGGCCGAGGGAGGGGAGAGAGAGGTGGGGGAGAAAAGGAGCTCTCATTCATCGCAGGGAGAAAGAGAGGACTCGGCAAACACCATTTCGCTCTCACACGCCAAATTAAATACACGTGTATCCCTCTACTGCTCCTTACCCAGCACGCACGCACATTGAGAAGAAATAACACCTTTTGTTCCTGTCCTTCCCTCTCTCTCTTCCGGACTCTTCCCAGATGGATGAGACGACACAAAGAAAATCAACGCGAATCAACGCAGGAATTGCAGGAATAGACGTGACGTAAACACCGTCACACGCCTGTCAGGATTGGCATACGAAACCCCCTGTAACATCCCTCATGATAAAACAACCACTTCATTTTAATACTTAATGAACAAGATAGCCTAGCACTTAATCACACTAACGAGGAAACTTTATTTATCTCCACTGTTACAGCAAAAAATGGGCATTTTCAAGGTTCAAGCTTCAAGGCTTCTTAACTCTTACCTTTCAATAAGCATTAATAAAACTTTGAGATAGGATCGAGGTCCATTCTTCGGCTTTGTCGTTATCGTTATCCAAAACGCAAAACACTGTAGAAGGGCAATACTGACAGGTACTGTCCTAAGAACGTATGCTATCAATTGAAAATAGTAACAAGACTTGAGGAATGATAGTTACGTTTTCTCATTCATGGGCACAGTAAAAATAAAAAGCGTTGGTACGTGTTTACGAGAACCTTGCTTGCGACCCTGAATGAGCTGCGAGGCGTAATCAAGAACAACGAGGCTGAGTCAATCTGTACCAAGGTTTCCAACTTGGTAGCTTGACCTTTTTAGAAAAATTATATCTACAGAGCCAAGAGCCTGATGTTTCGACTGTTAATAAATTTATATTATATTTTTTCTGGTTACGAATTGGCGGCCATTTTCGACCCCTGCTCAGAGCATTCTCTGTGTCGGCAAGCATTGGAAGTAACTTCTTTTTCTCAGCTGTAGTCACTTCCGGGACAATGTAGTAACTTTTTAATGCTACGTATATTTAACACTATAGCTTCCTAAGCTTTAAAACCTGGAATCGCGCACGCTTCATAACTAATTTGATTGCCAAAATGTGAAGTGCAATCGCAAAAATTCCGATTTTCTGGAATTTGTTTTCGAGGAGGATGGCAAGCCAACAAATTCTTCGTACTTGTCAAATGAGTATCCCTTGTTTTGATGCTCCACATTCAAATAATTTGAAGTTGGTAGCTTGCATACATTTATTTTTACAGCACCGTAAAAATGTAACATTCCAAAATTTTGGAATGTCCAAGGTCACATATCACTGGTGAGCAGTTTTTTATTAACTTTGAATTGAACAGGAAATAAATACCTCAAAAATCGGTGTATATAAAAAGTCTGCGTTTGAGACTTATCTAGTTATTGAGTCACGGCCATGTAAAAAAAGCAAACATTTCTCTGCGCTCAGAATTCACCAATTCCATTTTCTCCGTGGTGGGTTTATTAAAAACATGCTAATTTTAAAGAATAAAGATGTGCCCAAGCACGATAGTTACATCGACAATTTTGAAATTCATCTTGTAAGAGATAATGGCGGAAGGAAAGTAGCGGGAAATTGATGACAAAATTTATGATTGGCTATTTTGAGAGTTACCAGGAGAACCAAATGATTGGGGGGAGAGTGGGAGCTTCAGTAGTGAGTGGGAAAATGTTTTGATCATTAAAACGCTGGGCTTGTAACGCCATGCGCGTTTATCCGTGCGGGAAGTATAATTTCCTTCACGGTAGAGCGAGATGGAATTTCAGTCGATCACCGAAGGCAATTATTTTTCTACCTCTTATGGTTGAGTCCCGTACAGCGAGAGGTCTGGAAATACATAGCCCCGGGCACCACAGGCCAGCCAGCGTTATGGACCATCACCATTTTTCCCTCCCGTTCTCACTAACCCCCAAGTGAATAGCGTTCCGTGGATCACCCACCGGATAAATCTTTCAATAACCGCGTGAATTCGTTGCGAGATCACCAAGAGAGAGAGAGAGAGAATCCGAGCGTCCCTTGACTAGGGAACCCATTCGCAAGTTAATTTTACATCCTCCATTCGGTCAAGCTTGGATTGTGCTTTTTTAAACTTTGACCTTATCGACTCTGCAAGCTTAACCACTACATCCAAGAACGATTTTTGTTCCAATTCGGAACCAAGCCGCGAGTTAGAGCCGAATATCGTTGAAGTTGCATGACGCTGGTCTATACAATGTCTCAATAGTCCTCATTAATTCTGATGCCATTTCAAAAATAAAGCATTGCCAATTTTCAGTCGATAGAATAGAACGAATTAATATATTTCCCCTTCAGCAAAATGTGTATGCATATAAGTACTGTCTCAGCTTTCTGCAATATTAGGGATAAGATCACAAATCAACGAGATAGCTTAAACACGTCGTAGCGAAAAGAATGCAATATCAATGATAAGTATTAAACAACTCACTGCAGAAAAAAAATTGTCCTCGTAACTTGACCAAAAGTTATGAGGAATCCATTAGGAAAGAAGAATATATTTCCAGTTAATCCTCATTCGAGTTTACTTTCAACCATTGAATTACTTAGAAGAGAAGCAAAGGGGGGATTTTGGATAACGATAACTTTCGGTCAATATTCTCATTGCTAATTACGTTGTCCGTCAGATGCTACTGGGCTTTGTAACAGATGCTACTGGGCTTTACAAGGGCTACTAAAAAGCACAATATTATCTAGAAAAACTAAACTACGGATCTATAAAACCATCATACAACCAGCGGTCTTGTATGGGTCAGAAATATGGGCAATGTCTAAACAGACAGAAAAAAGCTGATAGTTTTCGAAAATAAAATTTTAAGATGCATCTATGGTCCCATAAACGAAGACACAATTTGGAGAATCCGAACCAACAACGAGCTAAGGGAGCTATATAAGGACCCAGATATAATAGCACAAGTCAAAAGCAGAAGACTTAGGTGGGCAGGTCATTTGTGGGGAAGAGGGGAAAATGCTACAATTAGAGAGGTGTCAAAAGGCCTACCTAAGAGGAAAGCGACCTTTGAGACGACCACGACTACGCTGGAAAGACCAGATTAGAAAGGACATGAGAAGAATGGGAGCATAAGTTGTCTGAATGGAAGATCGAAAGAGATGGCGAGGAAATCAAAAACTTTTAAGTAATGGTCCACTAATATTTTTGTTTACGACCCGGGTTTCGTCACGTAATGACATCTTGTGACGAAACCCGGGTCGTAAACAATAAAAATATTAGTGGACCATTACTTAAAAGTTTTTGATTTCCGATATGGAGAGGTTCCACAAAGTGAAGCCTGAATTTATTAATTAGATGGCGAGGAGTTGTTGGTGAGGCCTAATAGGTAAGGAAAGGTAAGGTAATTACGTTGTACCATTACATTAATGCCATTTATTTATTTATTCTTCACATGCTAATAAATCATCTCCAGTCTAATGGGTTCATATGATTTTATAATTAATATTTAACTGACGTTGGGGGTTTCAGGATTTAACTAAGAAACGTCGAGTTTCAACCGGAAACCGCTGCCTCCAAAACAAAAGAAAGTAGGACCGTCAAAATATATTTTATTCCAAAGGGACATTTTCCTGAATTAAAAAATTATTTTCAAGACAATGAGTTGTAATTATTTCTTACTTTGTATCCATGTGATACACAACCAATTTAACATGCAAAAGTCATTTGAGATTACTGACCAAAACATCGCTACAAAACAAAAAAGAAGGCCAAATTTGTTGAAACGTATTGAGCAACCCCCTTTTTTTCTTCTTCAAAATTTTCTAAAACCGCATTGTGGGGTTTTATATAATAAAAATCGAGAAATCTCATGCAGATTTCTCTTCAAAGTGGGCGTTTCACAAACACTTAGGTATCAGGAGATGGTATCTCTAGAGGAATTTAATCCCACATTGCATCCCAAAATCGTGGACAAAACTAACGATTCCACCAAACAATACAGATAATCGGGTCATATATTATTCGCGACTGGAACAGGAGATTAAACAGGGACAAAAGTTTACCGTCCGGAACTCTCCTTTTCAGCCTCTTCAAAAGCATTTTCGCCGAGTATATGCGATCATTAACAGGCAGAGCACGAAAAATGTAATAGCCACGGTCAATTCCAGATTAGCAGCATTAAAACCAGCTCGGAGAGCCACGCTCTCCCAGGCTTCTAATAACTTTCTCAAATAGTGGAGCGGATAGCGAGACCCTTGCGATTATTAACGACTCAATCGCTTAAAACTGCTAGGAATCCTGGGTGATTTTTTTCCCGCCCCCTCCAAAAGTCCACAAGCAATGGAAGAAAGCGAAGCGAAGCATAATTTCTTCGGTCATTCCAAACGATGAAACGAGGCAGTTTTTTCCGTCGGCAAAAACCGCTTAGCTTGTCTTTCACCGCAGCACCCAGAAAGAAATCCAATTCCCATTATGAAAAGAAAAAGTACCTCAATTACCCGAGATACAACGAGAACTGGCACGGGATGAAGACTGCGGGTCTGGACGAGCCCTTAGCTTAATTAGATCTCATTTTTTTCGACATCTCCTTACAGAGGTCCTTAAAAAAATTAAGAGACTCAAATTCTCAAGGCCTGATTTTTTTCTTAACGAGTCGTTGCTTAGCAGACATTTGTAAAAAAAACTAGAAAAAAGTCACAACCAGGTTAGAAGAAGAGGTTTAACGCTAAAAGAACCATCTGTAATCTCCGGTCAGGAGCAGCGCTACTCAAATAAGTCCCGAGGGTAGTAAGTGTTTTAATTTCAATTCCCTCCAGAGTCGAGATTCTCAGGTCTATTTAAGAGTTAGTTAAACGCATCATGCAGAAAATAGAAAGGCATCAGCCCAAACTAAAGCCATGGGGTACGAGTGCTTCAAGTCCACGGCTTTAGCCAGCACAATTATACCACCCTGGCAAGGATAGATATTCGTCTTATATTCTAGTAGATGAATATTTGGCAAAATATTAGCAGCTAAATATTTGTTTCTACGAAATTTTTACTAATTTAGCAAAATAAATAGGTGATTCTAATTTCACTAAATTATTACATTTAATGATTAAACTAAGCTAAATCCTCATCAACTGTCAAACTGAGGGTAGAGTAGCCGTCACTTATTGTAGTGGTTCTTATTATTACAGCCACCTTCGGTGCAATCGGTCTAACATTGTAATTAGAGGAGGGTAACATTGTGTGTCTCTAAAAAGTAATGACCAACCAGAAAATTCAAATAACCGTTCTCTGATCACCAAAGCGGTCTGTCAAGTAGATACTCTGCAATGGATTTTTGCAACATTCTTTTTGTAGCTTCCACTTATAAAATAGCATGAAAAAAAGAGCATCAATTGGAATTTGAAGGCTATCACCCGTTTATTTTTATTAATATCATTTGTTTAATACACGACAATCCGTATTTTTATGCAAACGCAAAAATTCATTTTGTACTCATTCTATACACTTCACTATATTTTTTCATTCTGTACATTTCACTTTCTATACACTTCACTATATTTTTAGAGAGCCTTCGTGCCTATTCATTCATCAAATTCAACTTATATCATAATCTATTAACATTTTTGCAATTCATGATAGTCCTACTTTTTCATGGGGGATGGCAGCTCTGCTTCCACGCCGGGACCGATGTCTCTTCTCCCTTCGACACTTGGTATTAAGAATTTACGACATCTCCTATTTCTCCTCCGCCTAGTCAATTAGTGAAACCCGTCAGAGGCGCTAAAATCTCGCACGCGTGCACACCCATTTTCCACATTCACGCGCTCAGAGCGACCTCCAGTGAGAGGATCGCAAAGTAAGGAGGGTACAAAGAGGCAAGAGGGCTCTCCACCTAACTTCCGCCGACGGGCGAGTTAGGACGATATTACGAATGACGTTTCCTGACTTAACGGGAACGAATGCTGATGTTCAGTTCTCCATAGTCTTCTCGTCAAGGGGGCGAGTGTACTGAGAATGACGGGAAACTTCTTCTTAGCCTTTATCTTCAGACTTTGGGTCGACTTTGGTAGATAGTCACCTCCACTTGCTTCAATCTAGGGCATCCGACGGGATCACACAAGACTCCAAGTGAAATTTAACACAATCCCTCCATCCTTTCCCGGGTTTTCCTTTTTCTTTTTTTTCTGGGAACTTTAATTTTCCCATTTTCTCTGCAATTTTCTTCTAAACACCTTTCGACGCGTCCATACAACTAGCCAACTATGTTTACAATTTTCTAGTACCTATACAATTTTCAAACTCCCCCTTATAAACTTCTTCCAAATAAGAACTACTTCTTTGCTGGCGATAGCTATGAGTAAATTCTTCTCGGGTTACCCACCGGGTTTTTATAGGGGAGAGTTGCCTAAATCGCACCACATTTTAAATCGCAGCACTAGCCTAAAAACTGATATACTGCACTTGGGTGAAGTTGCACGAAAATTGGCCCACTTATATAGCCGAGTGGTACGGCTTATATACCCCGCCGGGGGCTCAGGTCACCGCTGATTGGTCGATTGTTGCCGTTCTTTTATGTGCCTTGATGACGGTAGGCGAGACGCTTGCCGAAACGTTGGCAACATGAATGCATTGACCCAGTTGGTAACCTGAGAAGAATTTATTCTTCCAAATACTTTTTATACAATTTAATATACTACAAAATGTTATCAAGCTTCGTTGTAGCACACGTCTACCCTATCATTTTCACATCATATAGGTGCATTTACTGCATGTGACGCTTTTTCGAGACCTGCACGTCCTTTAACATGTCTTGCCTATCTCCTTACAAATTTGATATTTTTTACTCACCCGTAGAAATTCCCATTACCATCGATGTCGTAAATGAGATGAAACTGGACACAAAAATGCATTAATTCTTGTTTTTGTTTTTTTACCAGTCCATTCCTTGCAAACCTATCGCATTAACCTCTACCAGTTTCCTCCCTATCAAACCCACAAGTCTTATGCCCGTATTCATAGTCGTATTCCTAGGGGTTACCTGGGTATCCCCTAGCCAGGTAACACCTAGGGGTCCCCTAGGCTGAGCGATTCATAAACCTTACCTGGGTAACACCCAGCCAGGGGACGCCTGGGTAAGAGATTTGGCAACAATCCCGCGGAAAAATACATATGAACGGTTCCGCTGTATGGTTCTCGATGTTTTCGATGCTCGTTTTTCACCGTAACCAAGCACGCTATAAACAATAGTATACTATACTGTTTCACGATGTCGATGAAAAGTGATTGAAGGAATATGAGAGAATGGTTACAATATTACTAAAATATTTATGTAATATGAATGGTGAGGAATACGAGGGTGGTTCAGTAAGCACCCGTGTTTGTAAACAGAAGACCTTACTATGGAAAGTTGTTGATAATATTGTGTACTGCCATTAGGACAGTAGTATCAATTCGTTCCACGCGTGGGCAGCAGTACTGCGTTAGGGGAGCTTTGGGTAAGCTTCATGCCTTACCCAGGAAATCGACAGCCTGGGGGAGAGTTAGGGGACGGCAGTCCCCTGGGTAACGACTATGAATACGATTTCTTAGCCAAGGGGTCCCCCCACACCTGGGGGACACTCAGGTAAAGACTATGAATTCGGCCCTTGTACTGATGATACGATAGACATCAGTATGCTGGCGTTCGTGAAATATTTCTGACGTCGTCAAGACTTCACTAGCATCACCCGCCAGGGAAACATAAACATCGCCAGGGGAAGTGAAAGTGAAAAACTTATCTTTCCAATGATACTTAGTGACCTACCTCCCTAACTCTTTCCCCTCCTCCTCTATTCTTATTCCCATTATTCAATAGCTAAGCAACAATTAACCAACTACAGCCGAGAAACCTATACATAAGCGGCTACTACCGGACCCATGAAATACTGGCCGCTTAAGGAGATGACACCTGAAGGGAGAAATAATTTACATTGGTTACGTGTGTGGGAAACCATTCCGTTCCCGATAAAATCAGTCGCTTAGAGAGATAACTGCTTAAGCGAAGTGGCAACGGAGGCTGGTTTCATTATACATAAACAAAGGCTACGCGTACGTACATATTATTGACACGTGATATATTTCCCACGTGATACGATTAAATACAACCGTATCACGTGGGAAACAGCTTTGTGACAGCTCCATCTGATTCACAAAAATATATGCTCTAAATCTTTGAAATTTAGGCTTTGTGTATTACTTACCATGGTAATATATATTTTTTCATTAAAAATAAAAAACATACCTTGATCTCCATGTAATTATTTACGTTTCACATTATTTATGGGCTGTTTCATTAATATTTTAGCTGATTCCTGTGGTATTTTCCACAGTAATACGTAAAAAATCAAACTTAGTGCATCAAGATGACGCCTTAGCGTTGAAACTATTTGTACCTTGTACCGACAGCGACCAAAATCAGAGGAAACATACGCATTTGTTTCTCTGTTACTTCTAAAATGAATTTTCACCTAGCTAAGCCTGAATTCTTCGAGCTTATGGTTTAGAGAGACCAGCAGAAGAGGGAGAATACATGAATGCATAGACTATGAAGTGTGTGTTGCTTTCTTTTTTCCAGAGCGCTAAGGCCCTTAACCCGGCTCTTCGAATGAAGAGAGCGCTTGTTTTCATCCGCAAAGCTCGGAGTATCGCCCACCGCTTATGCTCTGCGGTTTTCCCGACGGAGATCTCATATTACCACCTCTCCACGCTCCGCCTTCGATTTGCTTTCCGCAAATTCCGTGCCGCTAACGGATTGAGTCCATCACTCGGAGACGCATTATAAACACCTCTGCATCAGCTGAGATGGAATTACAGGTGTTCTCCGTACACCCATTTTGTGAGCTCTAAAAAATTGGGAAAACCTTTCCTGTCGCTCCAATATATTGCTCACTTCGCAACGAGACAGGCCATTTGCTTTCCAAACGTTAAAGACGCTGCGTAGTAGCAGCGCACTTTAAATCAGATCGGGAACAAAGTTGATGTGGACTAATTTATAACTTTAAACGATATTTAGAACTTTAAAACGCATCCAAGATTGCTGGTAATGAGCTAGACTCTACTATTAGGTAAATGGAGGGGGTATTACGTCATCATATCGTAACCTAGCAACAGTAATAAGAGCCATATTGGTTATTCCTGCTCTATCTTTACTTTCCTTTGGGTAGCACGATGGAATGGACGAATTACCGGATTTAAAGCATAAGTATCCACAATCTGTTCGAAATTTAAGGCAAGTAACTTTTCAAACATATATTTGGTGCTTAGTGCCATAGATTCTACCCGGTTTTACCATATTTGTCTCTTTAATGCGGATTATTATTTATTTAAACATATAAACAAATATATGTAAGGAGAATGAACACTAAATAAGTAAATGAATGCTGATTTCTAGTATGTTATCGATGGGAAACATCGTCAAATTGCACAATTTATGTGTCAGCTCTTAGCAGGTAAGAAAAATCGGGGTAACAGAGATGGCGGACAGGCCACGTCACAGCTGTTAGCATGAGCCACAATAGCAAGCGCCCTCTCAATCAACCTCCATGACATTTCCTTGATCAAATTGAGTCCTTTCTGCGCATGGCGACATCCGGACGACACGAGCAGAAAACAACTCAATGATCAACAGAGGAAACATGGATGTAAGCTACGATAATTTATCTTTGTCGCGGCGACAAAATGAACTGAAGCAGGAATTTGTATCCTTAAGTACTGATATACAATATATCTGACCAATTACAATAAGTAAATGAGTAGCTTGAGAATTCAGTGTTGTTTACAACAGTAATATCCCCAGTAACAATTTACTTGCAGAAGAAAGTTGAAACTCAAACCTTTTTCAATACCTTGGTTGCATTCGGAACACCTGGACCCCCTTTGCCCGTGTAGATGAGTTAGTGAGATGTTGAAAAAATTCTCCTCCCTCATAAATTTACTCGCATTCTTGTCGAATACAAAACCTTGCAAGTATCAAATACGCAATGCACTAGGTACCTAGCCAGCGTATGCTATGTATTCCAAACCATGTCGCATCGTTCGACCCAATCGATGAACAAAGACCTTGTATTAGCAAAATCATGGATAGAATAATTATTTTTAATAAATGCGTCAAACATGGAAAAAAGAAGTTTTTTATTATTCAGAGGTAACTAGTTTGCGTTATTAATCAGTAATGCTACATGAATTCCAAAACTGTCCAGAATCATTCGGGTTTGACTAATGTGAACCTGAATAATGCAACCAACCAGCAGGCAACTCAAAGGCTTGGCCTGCGCACTTAGTTTCATTAATCGTCATTCGTGCGCGCCAACGTATTCCAAACTGAGCTTCGAGTAAACTTTGGCACTTCTCACTGTATTCGTTGATTTCGCGATGAACCATGCGGCAATTTGTGTCAAATTGGATATAAAAAACATTACCACCGGGATCCTCCGCATGTTCTCAGCCTTAAGATGCCCTTTCTTCCCCGGTCAGATTTGACATCTAGGACTATTCTACCGATAAGATTTGTTGAGGTCTGCGTGATATGAATCCTGCATTGAGTCCTCATGAAACTTAGTGGAACAAACTCTCTTCGTGTCGTGGATTAATACTTTCTTTATCTAACAATTTTTATTCCACGAGCGTTGCTTTTACAGATAATGGTCATCATTATTTTCACTGTAGTTATACACTTAAAACTCTAGGGATTAGGAGGGTTGGGCCGGTCTCCACCACTCATTAAAAATGAACCCTCTCAACCCCTCCCAAACCTCTAAGTTGGAGTCTATGAAGGCAGCGATTGCAAGTTATTGTTACATGATAATGACCATTGAAAATGCGAGAGGAACATAAAAGTAGGAATTAATTGACACTATCACTTACAACGAGATGCTAGCAAAAATAAGGACTATGAGGTTTTGGATCACACTATGTCGTCATATTTGTTCCGACATCATGAAAAAGATCACTTATCTGTTTCACATACGTAATATTAAAGGGTAATGGAAAGATTATTCCTTTTTATTTCGGACTCAGTGGAAAAACTTGGGAGCGTATTACATGTCAAATAACCATACGCCTTCAGAAAAAAGTGTTTTGGTATGACTGAGCAGGGTCGATGCGTTGTGTATCTTATGTGCCTAAAATAGTCGTAGCGTAATGAATTTTATGTGCGAATAACGTACGTAGTTTTATTTCGTTATGCGCAAATTTGTAATTTCTAAGTTGTATGAAAGTCAAGGTACCTGATAACAAAACTAGCTTGGAGAAGATAAGAGTTCAGAATCCATTCGATGGCTCGGTGTCCATTAGCATAAAATTTGACTTGCAATTGCTACTCATACAATTGTTATTCAGAGTTCTTTAGAACAACATGAATGAGCATGATATGAGCTAAAAAATGGTCTATTACGTCGCTCGATCATAGCTCCGTACGTACTGAATATACGTATTGACGACCTACAGATCAACGACCAATGTAACGACCAACGCTCGCTGAATTCCATATCTTCACAGTTACAAAAAATCAGGTCATTTTCATACATTCTATCTGAGGCATATTAAAAGCGTACGCTAGCGCCGATAAACCTACGATCGCTGCTCCCTGTACTTTCTGAACGTTTTCGGTGACCTCCATTAGAGTATGTGGCATTATTGAAACATGGCAGGCTCCAATATTCTGATCTTTTTAAAATAACATGGCCTTATCGGATCGAGGCTCTCATCAAATTAAATTTATAGGTAATGACCGAAAATTTACAAAAGGTATTGCCTGCCCCAGAACGCTGTTTGTTTTAACGGGAATAGGATTTTCGGTGTATTTACCTTGCTTTCTTCCTTCCACATCCTCAAGCATTTTGTCATTTGAGCGCAATAAAGCCCGAATACATCTTGATTAAAGCTACCAACATTTGAGTGCATAGAAAACCTTACTGATTAAATTCTAAAAATCGGCTTCAACTATGTGAAAATTCATTTTGACCATACAAAAATGTATAATTTTCACAGAAATATTTACTTGGTACTACCGGTTTCAACGCATTAGGATTATCTACAGGTGTAAATTAATTAAAGTATTTTACACAAATCCAGGGATATATGAACTTACTTAAGGGTAGGAAGAGGGAGGGGAAGGCTCGGTGGGACGAATAGAGGGGAAGGGGTTTGATAAATGGGAAAGAGTAACACAGTAAGATTCTTATCTTTGTGGGTTTGCTTCAAGGCAGGTAAAGACAGGGCAGTGTCCATAAAGAGTAGCATTTTTCAAAGAGAGACAAACGAAAGTTTAATAAATATTCATAATAATACGGCATTTCTAATTGATTAACATGGCATTGTTTCAAAAATGATAAATAATGAATGGTCTTGGAGGAGAACATGAACGTACTCGTCATTTTGAAAATACGCAAAACAAGAATTAGCAATCTTATTTACCTACACAGTATCCAGATCACTGTTTTTTCTTCCAATAAATTCTGATGGGAAGTTATTCCAATAAAGGGATGGGAATATTACCAGGTAAAGTGGCTCGTTTCGAGATTTGATTGAATCCCTCAAAAAATATACGAATCCCAGTCGTGCGGGCGGCATATGCATTGAGTCTCGGCCAACGCTATATTGATCGAAATCTCGCCAAAAAATAATCATCTTTGACCTCACGATCGTTTTACTTTGAAAGACTTTATAATTTGCAGGCTAATTCGTCGCTCAATATAAATCCAAGCAGAGATAAAATGGTTAAAGGTTTGTTACGTTTCACTTATAAATTCAAGGTGTGGAGCATGCGCACACCGTCCCCATGACCTCCCATTGCGTAATTTTCAAAGCCAACGAGCCTACCGAAGACCAGTTATGCTTACCATTTTATTACGTGTCACGCTTATAGGCTGAAGCATTCTTTTTCCTCTTTTGAAAGACGAACTTGTGAACTTCAGAATATTATTTACACCCAGCATCGAAAATTCAGAATTTTATTTACACCCAGCATCAGCAGCGCCTGTCAAAAATAGCTTTCTTACGCCGCAAAAGTTGTGCTTCATGGTATTTGTTGCTTTATCGTGTCGTAGTTCTGTGCCAAAATAATGTCACTGGAGGGTAAGGTCAAGTATTCTGGACAAAGTTGAGCTCATGCATGTACATCAAATCATACCTCGTTCAATAAAATAGTTATTATACAGTTCCGTTGATGGATTAACCAGACTCTAAGCACCGATCAAATAATAAAATCGTAAAATAGCATTACACTGCGCTAAGAATTGGGTGTTGATGTTTATTTGGCTAAAAGTTAATATATCTGTCAGCTTGTACACCTATAATCACGTACTTATATTTCGTAAAATTGAAAGGCAACTTTTACATTGATATACATTGGACTCGCTGGTAGAATCTTCATCGTGACATCTTGTAGTTTATTAGGGTATTGAAATCAGGTCTTCCACCCTTCACAAATTTTAGAGCTAACTCTATTTCGATTAACCGTCATTTAACATCATACTCTTTCTTTTTGCCATAAATAGCAAAAATCGAAGCTGGATGAGCTACGAGTACGAGGCCATTCTGTAGAAGTAGCGTCGGTTCTTGAGAGAAAGATTGGTAAGTGAAAGCAACTTGTGTTTCGAAGCCTAAACGCTAATGCGTTATTCTCTTTCGCACGGCCGCTCAAAAGGGTTTTGGAGAGCTCCTTCGCCTCTCGAGGCCGTATAAGTCCCCATCTCCTCTTATCATCTCGACTTCAGGAAGGATTTCCAAGGGCGCCAGTCGACCTTGGATCCAACCTTCAAAGTAGAGTTGAGGAGGAGTCACCAAAAAGGTATTTAGTAATTACTTCCTAGAGAAAAATACCAATTTGCGAAATTCTACGAAGGATAAATCATCCGCCACGACCGGAAGTCGAACCCAGATGACTCGTATTCCAGCCGAGGGCTTTAGCCAGTTTCGCTATCGAGGCGTAAGCAGGCTTAATTACTCGGACGGAAATCGAGGGATCCGTTTTCGAGTCCCTGTCAAGTAGGATGATTTCTCCTCGCTAGAATTGCGGGTGACTCCGTAAAGTTAATCCATGACTAGTCCCAGTATACTCAAGAAAAGACAATGATAAAGCCGCGGTTTGCGTCATTTCCACCAATACTATATCCGGTGATGTCGTCTCTAAAGCTGATAACCCAAAGCGGAAGCACATAAAAAAGAATATTCAATTTCAGCCAGGGAAGCAGCACAAAATCAACCCCGAGATTAAACCCGCAGTTACCCTTTCTTTATACAAAAATAAATTACCCAACGCAGTACCGAAATGTCGCCAAAGCATAAGCCTCACCCGACCCACTACTTCAAGACGCACCGTGTTATTATCTTATGCCTGCCATTCTCAAGAGCTAAGCACCACACACATTTGAGGCGAGACCGTATTCCCAGAGAGATATACACTCCCCAAAACTAGAAGCAGACGGACCAGTCGTTCAGTATTCCCGTGTTCCCATCTAAACCAAAGAGCGCGCGGCACGACTCTTCCAATCCCAAGCGAGTAAAATGAAATAAAGTTGTTCCTTCTCCGCTCTCTCTCTCTCTCGCCAGCGATATAAAATATGAGGGTGCGGACGTGGAAGATTCATTTTTTTCTCTCTCACACTCCCGACCACAAACGTTGTGTGAAATATGCGCGGTGTGCCCATCGTTTTATCGTCGTCGTCCCCATTCGCGAGACTTGTTCGAATCCCCAGCGGAAACAGGTGTTGCTTCCAATTTCGAGCCGCAAATCCAGCGTATTGCTCGGTTGCGCCGCAGTACACTCGTTCCACCCTCCCCCCTCCCTCCTCTCTTCTCCACCTCCCTCTCTCTCGCCCTGTGCAATTCATCACGATGTCTTTCTCCTCTCACACTTCGAAAAAATGTATCCCTCCGACGTTTGTGTAGCGCCAGTCCGATGATCCCACGAACGTCCGAATCCGGGCATCACACTGGACGTGTTTTTACCCTCCTTCGCTATTTCTTGTTTTTCCTATTTTTCATCTATATCCGGCGTAGCACCGTGCTGGCCGGCGTTCCATAGGTCACGACATGGAAATCGAGTCACTACAAGCCATGCTGCGCCGAATTTAATAGCTCAGAACGATCCCTTAGTGGTCAGGATTGAATTGCTATCCCTTGGGCAGAAATTCAAGCAATCTCTATTCAGTTTAGTTTTATTTTAATACCTATTTACTACTCAACTCCCCAGAAATTCAATTTGATATACAAATACAACAAAATTATCCCAGATAATTCTTTCATTTAGGTGCATTTTCATAATTTTCACAATTTCTAAACCCACTCTCACATGGTAGGCTACGGTGAAGTTTTATCTAAATATTAGTTGAACAGGACTTAGTAGTTGAACAGCAAGACTAATCTAGCGGACTCCTCATCATTGCCTCAAATCCTCCTCTTATAATGTTAAACTGGACGGATGGTTTTTCGCTTTGTTCTCGCAAATCCGAGGGGCAAAAGAACATTATGGGTCATTCAAACCATGGGTCTCCATAAAAATGAACATTTACTAAGGAAGGAAATAAAGTAAGAACCAAGAGAAATTGAAGCTACTATACGCAGAGGACAATAGTCGCGGGAGGCTGGGAAGAAAACATTTCTTTCAGCAGAGGGAAATGGAAACTGCACGAAGTAGTGAATCTGCGATTTGTTAGCATTTTCCCTGCTGTGCCTCAGCTAGAAAATATTATCAGAGCAATTGCTAAAAATAATGGTCACGAATCTTCCTTTCCTTTATTAACAAAGCCAAGTTTGGTCCCACAAAAGGCACTTGTTCGTTTATTAATTGTTGAGTTTTGTCTATATAAGGATTGGTAACAAAATTCTCGTAGCAATCAAAGGGTATTTAGGCAGCTAACGGAGATACTTGGTGCTAATACCCAAGCATATCACGAAACAGATCATGCGAAGTTACTAGTGTAGGGGAAAAGGCGTTTGATATTTGACCCAATGACTGTGAAAAGGCAGGAAGACCGACTTCTTTCTTGAAAGGAATGGAAATTTGGCTCTATACTTATATGATTTAAGAACGCGAATTTCGATAATACTTTATAAAATTAATGGTATATTTTGTTCATTATGTATCAATGCATGAGTGAATTTCTTTGACGGTAATTTCACTCGTCTTTACTTCGAGATTAACCAAAGCTCCGTATTCCGTTGTCTTTTTCTTCTTTTCTTTCTGCGTATTATTTGGATGAGTAAAAAGTTTATACATTTATTTCATCCATTGAATAGTGCTCAATACTTTCTTCGTAGAGTATTTTAGGAATTGTTTTTACTCTAATGAGGAGTTCCTATATAGCCATGGACGAGTCTTCCCTCATAATCATCCCCAACGAACCTTGTGTATTTTATCTCAAAGCTGTGAGGTGAATATAAGTAATTTTATTTTCATTTGCATTTTTATATCATCTGTTCTTTATGAGTATATCTAAAAAATAGTTTTGTAGATCAAATACCATTAGATAATTTTGCACTTCTAAGATTTTCTTCTATCGACCGCAGCAAAGAATGAAGGTCTAAGCTCTCCCATGTCACATTCCTGAATAAAGGTGCTTTTGCGTGGATTTGGGGTGAAAAGCTTCGTATTTGCATCTTAGCCCGGCACATAAGTCATGAGAGCCTAGTTGTAATAACAGCAATCTATTCTCCTCTGTCAGCGGTGCACTTGTGCATGACTCAGAACGTACGCAGTGGTGATGGCATTCCTCCTAAGGTTTTATCGGCTTCACAAGTAAGATTTATTGGTCTTTCTCCGCGCAGAAAACGGCAAATGCAAATCCCGTGAATTAATTCCTCTTTTCCACCCCCATTCTTCATTCCTTTTGGCCAGAATGGGAGAACATTTTCGCTTCCGTGCCTTTTGAATTCCTGATGCTCTACACATTCTCTGGTATTAAGATTAATACCGTTGTTCAAGATTATTCAAGCATCTCAATTCAGCCATTAAACATTTTATAACTCAAGTAACTATGACGGTAGAGGACTTGTGAGAAAGGTACAATTCATTTATACATCAAACGTAAATGTGAATGGATCATTATCAAGGTAATATTTGGATAGTAATATGTTATTATTGATAGATAGTTTCATGCCTACACAAATCAATCAAATTTCAACTTCTACCAAGATTTTTATGATATGATTAACATCATTAGATTCTAATTCTAAGATAATTACTACGGATCAAAATTTGAATAAAAAATTTCCCTATTTTATCTAACGTTTATATCGGTCTATCATTTAATTTTTACGGTAATCTACAGCGAAATTAGATCGACGGGGACTCGGAAGCTCTATCGTCGGACCTAAACAACGTTCATTCGTAGCAGCAGAAGAGGGGGCTAGAACTAAATTGTAATAAATGCACCACTGTACACTTCTGCGAAAGTCATCGATCAAACGCCAAATCTAGACTGTGGGCTGAATGAACAGTCTTCAGATAGAGCCGTATATCTTGGAATAACCCTACATTAAGACATATCGTGGGGAACACACATAAAAAACATATGCTGCATAGCATTTAAGTAACTGGGATTTATCAAGCGTATAGTTGGATGAAAAAGTAAAAAAGGTGCTCATTCCAAAGGCCACACCTCTAAGACGCTACGAACATTTTAGACCCTGGACAGAAAGGTTTGACCAAAATATAAATGAAATACAAATAAAAGCTGCGCGCTTCGCTAAAAACTGCTACGAGCGAACATACAGTGTTTCTCAGCTTTTAGATGGATTAGGTTGGGAGCCGCTAGAGACTTGGAGGCCACACGCTAGGCATTGTTTGAGAAATTCAGAACGGTTGTGTTTCAGAGCGGTACTGAGAATATCATTTTGAGGCCACACAACATTTCTAGGTCCGAAAGAAGCGAAAAAATTCATAGAGTTGCATTTCCGGACAGATAGTTATAAATAATCGTTCTTTCCACGCACAATAATTGACCATAATTACTCTGAGCTCCACTCAAAACACTCCCATAATACGCTACACCATTTCACCTCCCAAAAAATTATACTTTACACGGCTGGCGTCCTAACACCCCCTGCCAAACGCCCATGCGGCGGCTCGCAGGGTAGTTTGCAGATGTATCTCTGTCGCATGACGCGATCAACTTGACCCTCTATCCATTCTGCTCCGCCCTACATTCCCCAAATTGTTATCCTATTTACAATTTATTTATCTAGTGCATTGAATTCTCCTCTGTGACAAAGTCATTTCCTCAAAAACTGTTCTAATTTCCGCTGATTTCCCGCCCACTTCCTCCCCCTTCAAACCCTCTCCTCCTATCCTCCTCACCTTCCATACTTTAGTCCTCCGTAACGAAATGTGTAAACACGGAAACTCTTTCAGTCACTTTTTCACCTGGTGTTTGATGTAACAACGTCGAAATTTAGTGATTGAGGTTTTGTTTATTTGAGAAAAATTGCCTATCTACTTTTCTTCCTCGTGAATACTGGTCTCAAATTTTCTAATCTTATACACGTCAAAGTCTAAGATGGAGTGAATGATTCATGATGTAATCGAAATAATTAACATAAAAAATTAATTTAATAATGACAAATTTTCCCTCGGGAATTTTATATTAATGTTACCACAGGAAATTTATCTTCTTCCGGAATGATTAACAAACAATTTCGACCGTAGATAAGTTATACGAGGACTATGAACTCCTGAACTCCTCATCGAAAAAAAAACATCAACCAAATCTACATGAGTCATTTTGCATCAGTTTCGGCTTCTTAAACGAATGACATGACGGGATTAGTCATGGGAGAATTTAAAACACTTAGTAATATTCCACAAACATTTATTTTCCCAACCGGTTTCAACGCTAACGCGTCATTTTCAAGGGACAATTCTCAAAGTTCTTAGGAGGTGCGCCAAATATATATCCAATTCACAAAGGGGGGGAGGGGAGGTTAAGTAAAAAGGGGGGGGAACGGGGGATGGATAGGGAGGGAGGGTGAGGGTATTGCAAAGAAGCAACCGTCAAGGTGAGGGAAGGGGCTGTGGGTGTAGCACAAAGGTGAATGGAGAATATTTAAAAACAGAACAGTCATTTAAAAGCACAACGTCAGGGACACCTTGTCTCATACTTATTTCAAAATTCTCTAAAAAGTCCAGTTTAAAACCTTTGTCATTCACATGTAAAACCTTAGGTTTAAAATTACATTGGTGACCAGTTTCAATTATATGATTAGCAAAACCTGATTTTGGGTCATTATTAAATATATATTTCATATGTTCTTTCGCTCTGGTAGCAAATTTGCGACCAGTTGCGACCAGCTTTACTTAACCTCCCCTCCCCCCCTTTGTGAATTGGATATATATTTGGCGCACCTCCTAAGAACTTTGAGAATTGTCCCTTGAAAATGACGCGTTAGCGTTGAAACCGGTTGGGAAAATAAATGTTTGTGGAATATTACTAAGTGTTTTAAATTCTCCCACGATATGTTATTCCACCAAGTAGAGCCGTCAACAGTAGAAATGGGATTAGTCATCTCTAGAAGAGACAAATAATATGAATAAGTGCGTAAAACATTCCTCAGGTCGCACGAAAAGCGAACATTTCGTTTCTATTTGTTAGTCAGATCAACACTTTCTAAAATTATATGGGATAGAGAGATCTCAGGACATTAACTTTTTTTGCGAAAAGGGTACAAAAAAACAATGGTACCGCATAGAAAGTAATCATTACTTACTACAGCAATCAAGTTTGATTTCGGAAAGCATTAGTTATTTTACTAGGTGAAAGGATCATATGGAACACCATACAGAAAAGAAGAAAGAATTAGATTGGACACCTTGAGGCATTATGGGCCTGTGAAGAGCATAATTGAAGGAAAAATAGAGGGAGAAGTCCCCAGGGGAAGACCCAGGAATAAGTTCATGGGCAAAATAAAGAGGAAAGTACATAGGAAGAGATACCAGGAGGTAAGGGAACTAGCATCAGATAGGGAAGAGTGGAGGGCTGCAGTCAACCAATCTTAGGATTGAACGACCAGTGATATAGTGTTTTTGTTCCTCAAAGTTTATTTTTTAAATCTTAAGCGGAAATACCTAATATAGACTTCATGTGTGATAAAAAGTTGGTTGATGGGTATTAAAAGAGATGGCTGTAGTTGCATGTGGGAAAAAACAAAATAAATGTTTATTGGTGGTCCTGATAAAGTCCAATACATGATATGGAATTCTTAAGCACATAAATGGATAAGAATACCTGAGGTGCTGATGAGTACGGCTGAAAAATAGTATTAATAATTAAATAATTAAAAATATCACAAAAAACAGGTAGTGAAAAATATTCACCAGAAGACCACACACCGGGTAATGGAATAAAGGCACGACGAAGAAAACGAATCATTTTACGCGACTTTAAAAACTTAAGTTTGGGGGTGGAAACATGAGTTATAACTAACCCAGCAGGAGGAATATTATGTGCAGCTGTGGTAGAAATCTGGCAAAAAAACAGTAGCCTTACAATTGCAGAAAGGGTGAAGAACGAAGAAAGCATAAGATGAATGAGTGTACAAGAAAATAACAAAGAGGATGGATCAGAAACCATTTATTTGGTATGGAAAATTGCAATGACTTGAGGAGGAGAGGTAACCACAGGATATGGAAGCTGAAGAGTGATAGAAGAATTAACGTTGCAATTCCACATGCTAATAGATTAATTCACACGACCGGTTCCGCCGCAGAGCAGCATCATCAGGTTAGATTGGGATTGGGTGGAAGGAATTCCACCAAGTAAGGTCCGAAACTGTTATCTACTAAAGCTGAAGAGGAAAGAAGGAAAGAAAGACCAAGAAATAAATGAAAGGATGTCGCCCAAAGGTCATGCTGGAGAATGGGCTGAAGGACAAAGATTAGGAATATCGAAGGAAATGAATTCAGGATGCGAGAAGCAGCGGCGGAGGACATTAATTGAATCCCTATATATGAAAAGACTAAAATGATTATTCTCATTATACATGGCGTTTCATTCACAAATTTATTTCTGTTTAAGGTCATCAGGATTCTTTTTCCTTTTTAACTGCTTCATCTACTATAAATCAATAATCCTAATGAGCTTATTTCTCCTCAAACGATCGTTTGATCGATCTAACGAAGCAGGATAAGTGTTATCTCAAATTTCAAGCGTCTTTTATAACAGATCTACATAAAAAATGAGTGATTACCATTTTGTAAAGAAACTATGAATTAATTCACTTTGAGTCAATTTTCACAACTACAAATCTTGAGTTTTAATACGAGGAATTATATATTCTTTCAGCGATTTCGCGGGCGGGTTTTAATGAAAACATTTTTTTGAGGTCGCTAGATAATTACAAATTTGCGGCATTGCCCCCGGAAACCACGAAAAAATTAAAAGTTTGCTTTCTCCGCGATTCCATTCCGCGATTTTATAATGTATTCCATTTTTACCCTACACTTTTAAAAGTAGCACATCTAGTTCATGCATTGGTACCCATATAGAATCAAGAGGCTAAGTTTATAGCAGGAAATTAATTCATCTTTTTATGCCGTATTATTAAGTACCCTTCTTCACCCTGAAACTGGCCGAACTTACTTCAGGTGGAGAAGAAATCTGCAAGAGTTCATAATATTTGTGTGCATTATTTATTTGTATGCGGTTTACGATCCGATATGAAAAAATATAAGATGAGAGTCGGGAGTGGCATAATCTACCTTGAGCGCAAAAAGTGCCCCAAATTACAAGGAATTCATTGAACCGCGCCGTTTAAACATTTCTCACATCGCTGTAAAGATCAAAATAGTTGAGAATTGTCTCCAGTTTTTTCATCAGAATCAGAAAAACTTTCGTTACAACTCCCATGTTTCGTTATAACTCCCATGCATATTATTTTTCTAAAATATAAAAAATAGTTTATTTGTCAGAGTTTTATAATTTGGCGTTTGACTAGCTAATAAAATTCGATCGATATATCTTTAAACATGAATTGAATGGAATATTCATTCAATTATCTACGATTTTATATAATTCTGTAAAGTAGGTAATTCCTATATCATACTTAAAAGAGGGTACCAGCAGTAACAGTTATCACCAATCACACCAGCGGAGCCACTAATGAGTATACACATCAGTAAGATCATCAGAGGAATTCGACCAACTCTAGGACACCATAGTATAGGTCAATACCAGTAAAAGAAAAAAAACACTTTAACTGATCCTTGGCTTTTTAAATAGGCTGTTGACTGAGCTTCGTAGGATTTTAAGAATTGAAAAATCATATAATAAATTCTAGGTTTAATGCCCAAGGTTTCCGGAGCTAACGCCTTATATTGGAGATTCGCATGCCCGCGTACCTGAGGTCTATCGGCAAAAAAAATCGAGATCGAAATACCTCTGTTTATTACATCTGTCGCCACCATGGAATTTGGAGGTAAAATACGTCTAATTTAGGGTGAATGAGGTAATAGGATTTCATTCATTTCTAGTTATTAAGGTTATATCATGACGTAAGACTTAAAGTCTGAAAGAGACACTGAGAAATGGAGTAAACTGAAGTATTGCGTATCACCATCCATTCGAGTACCGTTGCGTTTCGATGAAGCGTAAAAAAGACGAGAATGGGGTTTCTTTGTCAACAATTGTCTTTTCGATTTCGTTTACCTCGAAAGAGGGCAACATGTACAGTGGGCATTACAGACCACATTTTGTGAGAAAAATATGCTTATCGAGAGCCCATTACTCCAAGCTATGATTGAATATCCACATCATTCAAACATATAATCACGTTCACTAAAAAAATGAAGTTATAAGTTACGAGGTAACACGGTTCACAACGCATGTTTGACAGTTTTCAACAGACTTGAAAGTTGAGATTACAAGGAATATTGGGAACAGTCGAATCGAACAAAAACAAAAGAATCGAAAAAAAGTAAAACGACCAAGAAGCATTGAGATGTCCCGAGGCCATCATTATCTGTAGACTTTGATGTTCCAAAACGCCAATATTTTTTAGGTAGATTTTGTTCCCATAGTGGTTCGAAAATTTAATAGATTTAAAAAAATTCTAAAATCATTACTGATAGAGGAACAACTAATAGACTGAAGCTTTTATCCTCTTTCTGCCTCCTACTGATGATTTTTCCACATTTTTCTATTTTTAATAAATGAATATTATGAGATTTCTCATAAATATAAACCGTAGTCTTATTTAAAGGATTAATAAGAGACAGCTTTGAATCATGACATCGTAAGATGTTGGGTAGAAAAACATGAAAACAGCACATTACCAAAACACAGAAGAGATTAAAAATTCAATATAAACACTACTCATAGTTGTTAATTAACATGGATTCAGAGCCATTGGGCAGGCCAGCAGCTAATCAACGTTGAGTAAGTTAAAATATCCATGCGGGCTTCGAGTCGACCGCTCACTTCCTGATCCCCATAATTACGTATTTAATTTACTGACAAGGCTCTAAAATATTTGTCAATCCACATTAATTTCATTTTGACGAAACAAGTAGGATGTAAAAAATTCACATGAGATATTAGGACATCAGGCCTCTCTAAACAAGTTGTGTACAAGAATAAGTAATCCACGAGCATAAAAAAGGTACTGAGAATGTTAATATATTCGCCTCAAATCTGGATCGTTAAAAAAATAGCTTTTTGGCTCAAAAAGGCAAGTAACGACTTAATAAGAGAAAGCTTCAGCACAAGTAGTATGCACTGTCCTCTGAAGGTCTACTTAATGCAACTTTAAGGACATGAACACTCGGCATCGTCAGATAGTAGGGTTAAAAAGTGAAAGAAAGGCTCCGAGACGACTATCCGTAGGTAGATCTGGTTATGTCAGGCTTCAAATACGCCGTGAACATTTGTGACCCTGAGCAGAAAGATTATATCCGAAAAATAAATAAACTACAAAGGAAAGATATACACTTCGTTATCTGCAGCCAGCGGTTAATGGTTGCTGCATAGCTTTAAGAGGGATTAAGTTGGGAGCCACTAAAGACTAGAAGGGTACTTGTTAGGCTTATAATTTCCGAGAAATTCAAAACAGGTGTGTTTCAGTATGACACAGAATACATCATTTTGACACCACACTACGTCTCTAGGTCCGACAGAAGCGATAAAATAAGAGAGATACATTTCCGAGCAGATAGGTACGAAAATTCGCCCTTTCTGCGCAAGATAATTAGCCATAATACAAACAGAGCTTCACTCACAACACTCCGAAAAGATAATAATTCATCCATCCATCTCCCTATAACGTGCTCTTTTACATATTTACATGGCTGGTGTCCTAACACACCCTCCCACAAGGCCTTGCAGCGGCTCGCGGGGTGGGATGTAGATGTGGAAAGATGAAAGTTGTGGCACACGATAACCGGCCTTGATTTTTTTCGGATATCTGATTATATATAAACCGCCGTAGCGTGTGTAGACAAATTATCACATAACTTATACAAAGTGCTTTTTGCACTATACAGGGTAAGGAGGAAAGTTCGAAACTTCTGGAGGAGGTAGGGGAGGTGATTTCAAGCACCAAGGTCATGGTCTGGTTGCTGAGAGTTACAAAGTTAACAGGCACTAAGATAACAAATACTCGTCGGTGGGGTTAACAATATGGACGAACAGTTTCTCCCAATTCCAGAATCATCGTTAGACACGTTGATAATCGGTAATTTATCCGCACAACTTGAATGAATTTATATCCTTAACAATTCCATAGTATTCAAAATCGACAGAGGTAAATAAAGTTATCGATTATTCATTGCGATGATGATAGAATTGAAGTGGAAGTCCAGTCCCGTTAATTTGAGATGAACTTTCCTGTTTAAGCCACCTAGTGCGTCTGTAGCTAAGTTTTACATGCTTAATTAAATACATACACAGATTGGCCGCTGATATTGAGTTGTAGTTGCAGCGATTCAGTTACTATCGTATATTATCCTGTGTATTCATTTTTTGTATTGGTGCAATAAAAAAAAAGCCATCTATGTTCATTAATGAAGAATATGAAGACATCCATGTCATTTATGGGTCCTGCGATGAAAATGCTTCAGCTGCTGTCCGAGAGTATTAACGGGGTTTCCTGAGCCGTGGAGTTTCGAGTGGGACATTGTTTACCAGTTATCGTTAGCTTCGCGAAATTCATGTAATCGTTAGCTTCGCAAAACCGGCTCCTTCACCCTGAAATATGCACGCCAGCAGGATCTTCTTGAATGTGTTATTACAATTTCACGCAGTCCTGGAACGAGTTCACGAGGGCTATCTGCGGGCCTGGGTGAATCTCTGATTCTGGAATTGGGAGAAACTGTTCGTCCATATTGTTAACCCCACCGACGAGTATTTGTTATCTTAGTGTCCGTTAACTTTGTAACTCTCAGCAACCAGACCATGACCTTGGTTGCATATTCTTCTCGGATCTTTACCTCAAAGGCAAGTTTTGATTAGTGTCACTAATTGCCGAGGTTTTCTAAGCAAATTAAAGCTCTTATCCACAAGAAAATTTGTTGCCTCGTTGTATTAACATCAGTTAAGTTACCATATCTACCGTACTTTAAAAGATAGAGATGTGATTTTTACTGCAATGAATTGAGAAATAAATTTACGAAAGTTTTATTCTTACACATTTTTTGATATATCTGAAAATAAGAGAGCTATCGTATATTATTCGTATTTGAGGAATTAAATTTCGACGAATATACGAGAGCCATCTTGAAAATAAGATACTGTTAGCATTGATGATAGCAGAAAAAGAACAATACATATCATATGCACCACTGTGAAAAGTTTCGAATCTCCTTAATTGATACTAGTTATTGAAATTCTGTGTTTTCATTGTGATTGCAGAACACTCCTGAAAAAATGCTTACGTTGCCATAGCTCATAGGTAATAGGATTTGCGACCCCATGTTGCTATGATAAAAAATGCTTAAAATCACCTCCCCTACCTCCTCCAGAAGTTTCGAACTTTCCTCCTGAAACACCCTGTATATGAATCAACTTAGGTATACAGATTTCCAGAAAGATTATTGCAGTGTCACGAAAATTACTTTGGCTAAATCACGGTTTTTTAGGGTAATGGTTGCGCCACGAATCACCTATATACGGCCAATGATGTGATATTAATAATCTCCCCTTCTTATTTATATTGCCATTTGGCCACTTTTTCAACCTATTTTGCCCAATTCCCCTTTCACCATCTGCTCAGAATGCCATTCTCCGTTGCTGATATAAAACTCTAAGCAAATTATGAGGGACTTAAAAATGAAATATCATGAAGAAAAAAAGCTATTATATGACAGGAGATTGGGGTG
Organism: Ceriagrion tenellum; assembly: GCA_963169105.1. Lineage (NCBI taxonomy): Eukaryota > Metazoa > Arthropoda > Insecta > Odonata > Coenagrionidae > Ceriagrion > Ceriagrion tenellum. The sequence continues at coordinate 83,475,302 of OY720633.1, read as the reverse complement.
AAAAGCTGCAGCTATCCAATATTTGTGTTGATGACTGTCATGGATATTGTAAGGGCAAAACAGGCAAAAAAAATAGAAGCCGTCAAAATCAGATGTTGGATGATAATTCAGACGGACAAAGTTAATAGCGAGGAGATATCTGAATGAGCCGAAATATAGTGGATTTAACGGAGTGCCGTACGCAGAAAGATGACTTCAAGTTCTGGGCACACTACGCGGTTTGTTAAAATTGTACTTGAAATTGCGATGACGTTCAAAAAATAAGGGAAAATAGAAGGGGAAGCCCAGAGAATGGGTCGAAGACTGCGGCAAGTGAAGATAACACAAGGGGAAAAAATGGTGGTATACCACAAGTTTTTTTCTTTGCGTTATAATAATGATATACTCAAATCCACCCTTTAACCCTGGTTAGGAATACCATTCACTATTTCCCATTTAAATTATAATTGGTTGGTTGGATATTTTGGGAGGCGACGGACAACTGAGGTAATTTGCGCCATAGCGATCAGGTGGGTAGGTCGGTAAGGGAAGTTTTATTTTGGAATGGAGGAAGGGTGGAGAGCAACCCGGGGTCGGCATTAGCCTGCTCTTGGTGATAGACGCCAAGGGGACCACGATTTAACGTCTCATCCGACAGACGGAGAACTGCACTAGAAGTGCCCTCCATGAGACATCCAAGTAGGAATCGGGTTTCCTCTGAAAAATACCCACTTCCGCCCTGGCCATCGGTATGGTAGTCATTAGAGACGCCCAAGTAGGAATCGGGTTTCCTCCGAGTACTCTAACCACCATACCAACCCGATCCTCAAATTATAATTACAAACTTTTATTCTGCTAATGAAGGAAACGCGAGTTTTTCATGATCGATTTAAATCCGTGTCTTTCATAAACTTTATTGAACGCCGCTGGATGAATAAAACCAATCTTCAATTTCGCATACTTATATATTCCAAAGAATATCAATTTGTGCTGATTTATGGTCCCAGGTCCCCTGCTAAACTCGCTTAATCCCCTATCAGAGAAGAGGGAATCCCCCACTGGTTGTGAACATCCGCTTAAGGTTACATTTTTCTTGAAACTATGGTTAAAATAAACAATTTTGTATTCACTAATGCACTTGCTCAATTATGTATGCAAGCGCCCGGGCCTTTTTACGAGACTAGGAGAGTCCTTCCCATTCACGGGATGGGAGGCCCTTGAGTCTCGTTGAAGTGGAGAAATGTGAGCGCGCCTAAAGTGCTGACACCGCCCTTGTACACGGCTGGCGGAAAGAGCGGGTGTTGGGGGAGGGTCGTCTCGCCGGCCGACTTAACCCTTCCAACCTTCCGGACCCTCCCCAGTCACCTCCCAGCCCCATCCCACCTTGCTCCACACCTTTCCTTATCCCGAAGACTCCCAAAAAGCAGCCGTCACCTCCATCGAGAGGTGAATAGAAAGGTGGAGGAGAAAGGTGATGATGATGACACACAGGGAATGGCGTAACGAGGGTATATCATAGGGGGCGACAAGGATGAAAAGCGGTGGCGTGTTTCACGTGAACGGGAGTGCCTGAAAATCTCCACGCTGGAGAATGGCCGTTTGATGTGGTGGTGTCGGCGAAGAACGGAAGGATTGGGGGGGGGGGGGGGGGAGCGAGACGGGAGGAAGGGGGTAAAAAAGATATTCGGGTCGGGAGAATTTGGGTCGTTTTTGACGGACACCCCACGCCCTCGCTCTTTTGTCCACCTCGGCCGCAACGTGCGAACAAAAGGGTCGGGAAAATTTTAGGTCAAGAACGAATCACAAATGGCCATTTTTTTTTGCAAATTATTCTCCGGTCGACAAATTTTTTGACGAAGCGCAGCGTGGCTCGGGCCAGTAGCTCGAACGGTAGGGCAGTTACTATACTAGCCGAATATTTGAAGGAATGGTGCGTCAGATGGAGAAAAATGGAGAGATTTTGAACCCGAGTGCCAAAATTTATCGACGAAAAACCATCCGCCCTCGCTGGACCTTCCTCAATAATTGTGGAGATGGAACCAGTCATCACCATAATCATCGAGTTTGAATTATTACCTACTCATGATCGTTAGCGAAAATCAGCCACATCACACGCACTTACTTCGTTCCACCCCCGCATTATTTAAGAAAATTAACTCGTAAACAAAATGTATTTCATCAATTAAATTACAATCCATATTACTATCATTTATTATTATTATTTTATTTCTTCTCACAATCCCGAAAACAGCACATTACAAGGCCTTTTCCATCAGGTGATTAACATTAACAACAGACGAACAACAATACCCACGTCCGGAGAGGTGAAAAACCACTCAGGCGGGATTCGAATCCGCGACACTCGGATTGGCAAGCAAGGACTTAATCCCGCCGCCACCGGGGCCGACTATGCAGTTAAAAAAACTGGCGCATACTATGGACAATAATACCATTGCTACGCTATTTTTGGTTAATGCCAGATTTCAAGAGAGATAAAAAGAATTCCCAATATGACAAATGAAAAGTAGGCTGTAGCATAGAGCATACTTTATGATGGAGCTCATCAGTTGTGGTATCATATGATATACCTCATTTACTCCCAAATATAGAATTTTTATTTTAGCAACAACAGGCCAATCACCATCTCAAACGTAGGCTAAATTATTCTATTTAATAAAACGTTTTTCTTCTTTAAAATTACCCTAATTATGATGCTAATACTTCTTTGTGAGAAATAAGAACCATGCCGTTTAAGTCTAATACCCGAGAAATGTAATAACTTCAAGACTTGCCAGAGAAAATGCGATGATTTGCCTTACGAATCAGTCACGAATTACAATTTGAGAAGCATCAACGCAGACTTGATTGAAATCCAATTATCTCCTAGCAGTTTGATGATAATTGAGAAAATTGATTCTTTTAAATAACTTTATCATAACATAAATACCAAATATCTTCTTCAAAGAGGAAAAATTGATAAAATATCAATGAATACGAACATTTTTAGCCGCATAGATGAACTGGCCCGAGCGCTCGATGCGCTAACAAGCACTCCGGGTTTCCAGTACCGGTCAAAGCAAATGATTTTTCCTCAGAAGAGTTTCGCATCGATGTATGCATTGATTATGAATGATGATGTTTTTGGTCTTGTGTTGAGCATCTATTTTTCAAAACAGTGCGTTAAAGATATAACTTCCAGAATGCGCCAGAATATGGGAAATAAAGATTACGCTCAGTCTTAAGCGAAACTACACCATGGCCACCAGTAAGTGAACAACAATATATTTTAGCCGATGAAGAGTAGATCAAACCACTAATATTACTATACAAACATCCTCATAGAATCCAAAATAGGTGAGAAAAGGGATTTAGGAAGACTTTTAAGATATACTCGAGGATCGCTTGCACACAATGTAAAAAATATATGCTGCCCAGATAATAGGCGATGATGTCCACCGAAAAGCATTTCCGATTACTCGCAATTATGAATTAATATAGTCTGCTAGACTAACTCCAACTATATTTATGTCTGATAAAAGAACAAATTTTTGAGAAAATATTCGAAAAAATACGAACTTTTCCCCCCTAGTATTTATTTCCTGCCAAGTAAAGACGCTACGCTTTACGAAGTATATCAAAAACAGATAGTAATTCTCTCAATCAACAACTGATTCAGTCTTATTAGGGTACCTGCAAAATATTTAAACAAATTTTGTTTGAGTCCGAGGAATAATAAAAAATACTACCAGTAAAACCTTTCACATCCTCAACCCTTTGGAAGAAAGTCATTCCAAGTAATACAGGAAAAAATTTACAAAATAAAAATTGAACTCATGATAATTCGAAGGACTAAAAAACAATCAGAATTGACATTAAATATTTAGATGAGTGTATCAAATGCTCGTTTTTCTGTTCAAGATTTTTTTGTGCATTTTTAATGGAGGAGGAACAACGAGCACGTTTACGGGAAATGTTTTTTACAAGTCCTCATAACTGAAATCATCATTAATTATCGCAATTATCAGATTATTTATTAAAGCCTAATTGACTTCAAAAACGTTTTCCGTTTGAGTTTTAAAATCTGTCGATGTAGAGTATAATTAATTATATAAATTTTAAAAAAGACAATGAGAACCTCTGAAATGGCCATAAAAAATTAAGAAATAATTTCGGTCGACTACGTTATTTTTGCCTCCGAAACTTTTTTGACGTACACTCAATTACCATACATATCAAAGGTGATGGAAATGTAATTTTTATTGGACGAAATATTTAACCGCAAGCCATTCAATGCTAATTATTAAACTTTTTAACAGGAATGTCCTGTTTTCAACCTTCTTTCACCGACATTAATCTTTCACGCCCCAAGACGCGTAATAAAAATGGAGAGCACACACGGGTTTTCACATTTTTGGGATAGAATAAATCTCTAATGAGAGAGAAATTTTCGGAAAATGTGTTTTTCTCATGAAAGGATATTCCACCCAGGTCACCATTGTTTGGGTCCTGACAAATATTTTGCGCATCCATTAACTTTCTGCGAGCACATTCTTCCACGGATCACTTATTCCAATCACGTTCTCAATTACACTTAACTGAAATGTTTACCAAATTTATTTAATTCGCATTTTGTTACTCGAGTTTATATATTCGTAATCTTGCACAACATAAAAGATAAGTACGCAAAGCGATATAAAAGGGCAAATTTTCGGAGCGCAGGGAACAAAAAGTAGACTGTATTCTACATCTACATCACCACACTACCCTGCGAGTCGCATTACGGGCGTGCAGCAGGGGGTGTTAAAACACCAGCCATGTAAAGATGTAAGGGATAAAGTTTTGGGAGGTGAAATAGTGACGTGTGTCGTAGGAGTGTATTTAGTGGAACTCGTTTTTTATTGTAGTCGCCTATTGTGCGCGGAAAGAACGAGTTTTTGTACCTATCTGTTCGGCAATGTATCTCTCTTATTTTATCTCTTCTGTCAGACCTAGAGATGTAGTGAGGCGTCATGATAATATTTTCTGTCGCTCTGAAACACCAACAGCAGTATTAAAGGAGCAAGCTGAACAGAAATAACTTCAGACAAATAATGGAAATCGGTAGAGAAAGATAAGAAAAGGAATTAAAAAATTACGTTTTGGTCACATGGGTACATCAAAAACTTCTATCGGAAACAAAACCCATATTCAAAGGTACGACACGGTTAATATTTATTGGCACATTAACGATTCGGAATAGATCAGCTTTTCCTTTTCGGATTTAAACCCCCAGTATGAATTCGAATAAGCGCACACAGTGTATACAGATTTCCGCCTTCAACGCATCACGCCTTTCGTACATGCATCGCGGAGAATCCCAGGAATAACGCAACAATAGGCTATTTTCGGGAAGCACTCGCATTTGGAAGGTTATAAGGCTAGGATTCCGGGCGGACGAGGAGGTAACCGTGTTTTTGTACGTGGGTACGTGCTGCAAAAACGTATAAAACAAGAATACCATCACGCCGGCACAATAAAAGCTAGAGTCCTGTTCCACACAAAAGGACTCCGAAGGAAGGAGGTAGCTGGCCGCAAGATTATCCACACACACAATCATCCATGCCATGCGTTGCTAAATTTCAGGGTTCAGCCCCTATTGATATCACCCTCCACAATCCACCACTATTGACAGACCCCTCCCCCAACCCTTTCCCAATCCTCACGGACGAAGAATGCATAGCTATGTTTTTCCCCATCTCCGTTCCACAACCCGTTCGCATTCCTCCATCCTCATTCCCTTTTGAGGGAGACATCAGCGATAAAGTTCTACAAAGTTATTGTCTACTCGAAGTAGAGAGGTATTCCGCATTCCATATCCGTATCCCTCCATGAATTCAGACGTGAGATAATCAAAAGTTCTAGAAGATGATAAAGGCGTATTGACTGCTAAAAGAATTCTCTCAAGCTCTTCCTTGAAGGAATTTCTCTCCCCGGTAACAACTTCTTCCGCATACTCCATTCAAGCCCTTTCGTAAACCCGGAACTCTCTACCTTTAAACGACAAAATATTCTACACTTCCTGGGACATTGAGTAGCCCTTTATTTTAACCCAGAATACCATCTTAGCTTCCACCACTGTAAGCACAATGAGTTTATTTGGCTCTAAAATCCCTTGTATTCAAACGAATCCACATATCTGATATCCTATAAAAATAAATTCTTATGACTTCCTCCTTTAGATCTTCCCCGACATTGACATTTACACAGAGATCGCAATCAATATTATCTAATGTTAAATTTTAGCAAGAAGTTTCTAAATAAAACTGTCTTTTGTCACTTGGTAGTATTTCATGTACAAGAAATTTTACTCAAAAAACTATTTGATGAACTTCAGGATAAAATGATAATGACGATCATTCGTCGAAACCCGGATCGAGTCTGTTTCATTTATTTACGTGGTGTTGTAAAAGTTTTGTGAATAAAATTTATGAAGTTTCTAAGCAATTAGTATCTTAACCTATTAACAACAATGTCAATAGTTCATCCGGAGAACTATTGAACGTAGTTATTCTGGCATTAAAACTGCAAGCAGGTAAAATAAGAAGAAAAAATAACCGCCTTCTGCATTTGAACACCGCTTGGATCTTCAGCTTTAATTTTTAACATAATGCTCCCATGCGGGATATAATATTGCTTCTTTTTTACTACAAGAAGACGTTTTAAATCGTTTTTACTCCAAAATGAAAAGAATGTAATACTCAGAAGTGAACATCAATGTTTCAAAATTATGAACATCCTAATAAATTCTGATCCCCATCAAGCTTCCACTCATCCCTCAAAAAATCACCGTCATCGTATACACCCTAAGAGAGGATGTTCGTTTTCTCGTATGTTTCCCAATCAAGTTAACATCCTCATAAGTGTATTCACCAGAATCGAAAATTTTCCCTAATTTATGCTTTAGAGCTTACGATTTAAGTACTACGGTATGAGTAAGTAGCTATCAAGTAGGTCAAGCCATGAGACCTTTACGCAAACTCGAGTAAAATTAAAGCCGGAGCGATACATTCCGGGTACTGATTACCTTTTCCTGAATGTGATTCTCCCAGACCTTGAGACGGTACATACTGTTACATACTGTTATTTATAAAAACCGTAATAATTTTAATATTTTCCAGTGGAATGTGGAAATGCATTCTAATATTTTATCAAGAATTCAGCATGCCAGCCTAGTGGTTTAAAATTCATATGATACGAAATATTATTCATCTAAAGGAGAGAAAAAACCTCAATGGCGGTGAATGGTTTAATTTTTGGTTGCTAACCGCGAAGAAACGGAAATCAATAAATAAATGTTGTAGAATTGCTATCCAATCATACTAATAGAATGAAAATTAATTTCTGCCAGTCCATAAGAAAGGAGGCACATCATAGTACAATGAAATTGCCATGAGAAAAAAATCGACCCGGACCGGGAATCGAACAACGGATTTTTTTCATTGTATTTCACCGCCGTATTGGCGGCAGGCCTGAGTACTTCCTATAAATGGCCAAATGTGGCTTTGGGGCTGGCATAAGATACAGTCCTAATGCAGTGGCTTCCTCGAAGTCAATTCTCTCATCTAGTTCATACGCATCCTTCTAAATTGCCTGGGTTGCGCAGTGCCCCGAAAAGCTTAATTCCAAAGCTAAAGACAATTCCATTGTTTTTAAATACCATCTAATAATATAAGTAACATGCCATCTAAATACCATCATAAGGCTCACTGTTTTATTGTGGATTGTTATTATACCACTCAAAACATCTGAATCAAGAAACGTTAAAAATCGAGTAATATTTAAGATGAGATAAATATACTCGTTCACTATTAAAAGTGATGGGACTATGATATATGTTAGCAGCGTAACAGCGTGGTAAATGACGACATAAGGAGTCTGTGATAACGAAATACAAACTGAGTGTTATAGTGAATCTTTCCAAACATTGCCATGTTCCTTTTCAACTAAACGAGTTAAATTTTTCTTTGAGATTCTTTTACCTGAATTGCAATTACTAGCTTGTATAGCTTCCTATAATAAATGCGGTAATTAAAATACTAGAAGGCCATTCCCCTCAGCCGACGAAGGAGGCTCTGAAGGTAATATGCAATGCCTTCATGCTAATTACAGCTACTAATCAGTACAATACTAATTAGTAGTGTGTTTAGAGAATCTCTAGCAAATATTTTTATATTGTGTGACAAGCATCACCTGAGTTTAGTATTCGTATGTCAGTCTTTGATCAGCACCTTAAAAACGCTACGTCTAAACGTCTACGTCACGCTATTACGACTAAGTAGACGTATTTACCAGCCTACAGAAAGTTTGAGGGCGTTAAAATTGGTTTCTCCATTGATTACTTGGGGGTATTTTCTCCCATACATTCTCCAAAGATAACGGCTTGCTAAGAGGCTGCTTTTCAACAAAAAGCGCAGAACTTTAATATATTTTGGGATCACTGAGGTGAAAGGAGAGGGCATTTGATATGCTGGGAAATGCTAGACGAAGAAGCCAGTCCGCCATCTTCGTTAACCCTCATTTTCCTATAGCGCTGGCGGACTAACGCTCTAATACTGCAATTTATACTGTTTTTTTCCATCGATAACTTACTAGAAATCAGCATATACTTACTTCTTCAATATGCATTCTCCTTACTCATTTTATTTATTTAAGTTAATAAACATCCGCATTCATGATGAAAAATATTGTAAAATCGAGTATAATCCATAACACTGAGCAGCCAATACACGTTTCAAGAGTTATTTTCCTTGCATGAACAGACGGTTGATATTCCTACTTTACACCCACTGATCCATCCATTCCGTCGTTCTATACATAAAAAAGTAAGTGAACAGCAGTGTTAACAATATGGTTGTAAGTTCGGTAGTCAGCCTTCAGTTCAATGACGTAGTGCACTCTCCATACATCTCAATGATTGGGACTGTAAATGCTCTCAAGACTTAGGATCGAAAACACACATCTCTTGCAAAAAATGGGAGCGTTCATTTGATTTCTTTTCTGATGCCTTTTTTCTTGAGTTTAAATGAATATATTAACAATGTAATGGTGTACAAAAGAAAGCCTGCAAGCGATAAAAACGCCCTTCGCATGCTTTTTTAATTTAAGATCACATTGGCAAGTTCATTAGTCAAGCTACTTGTAGCGAACGGATATCGACGTCGATTGCAAGTATAAACGGTTCTGCAAGTCCGCTTGTGGAAGCATATTGTTCCCAGTATGAAGAGCAACCAATCTGCCTCTGCCCTAACTTACTGAAAAAATTTCATCCGAGTAAAAACCTTGGCTAGCTCATGCGGAATTAACTTGCCAGCGTCATCCCACCCCAATGGAAATTGATGTGATTGATCGGGAGCCGAACCCAAGACCTTAGGAGTGCAAAAAGTAGTCTATTTCCTGCAGTGGCGATGTTTAATATTACGTGCAAAATTTAAAAACTGTTCAGCAAGTTCTTTAATAAACTGAACGTTGTACGAAAACATTGAATTTGACAGTTTTTGGGCCTTGGGCTCATATTTATTCACAATTGCGCGACAGCTTAATCGCTCAGATCCGAAAGGAGCGAACCAATGAGGTAGATGTAGAGGTCGCTTGCTGCGGTGGTTAATTAGAGGTATGGTTAATGCTAAAAGCTGTAACATAAGCGCGGACTGTCTACCAATTTTTTAACCCCAATTTTCCATTAGCGCTTACGGGATGACGCGCAAATTTGAAATTTTACGATTTTTTCCATCGATGGATCACTGTTAATCAGTATACATTTTCCTATTTATTACAGATTATTCGTACATATCAAATAATTTTATTTAAATAAATAATAAACTATCTTCGCGGTGAAAACTAGGGAAAAATCTAGTTCAACCCGTGGCACTTAGTAACCAATGTATTTTTCAAGAGTTACTTGCGTTAAATTTGCTATAACTAAATCGAAAGATGGTAGATATTCTTGTAGATGACAGTTTCTAGATACTTGGTGGGGTTCCTTGATATCAGGGATATAAAAATTAACACTGCAATCCCACATGTTATAAGATTTAATGTTACGGCCAGTTTCGCTGCAGGGCAGCATCATCAGGTGCACATACATTATTTTATACTCTTTATATACATGAATTTGTGTGGGGTAAGGTAGAGGGCAGTGGCTGAGTCACAGGTGAAGGCAGGTAAGGCGTTGGGTTTGGATGGTATTGGTGTTGTTATACTTTGTTTGGATGGGGGGGAAGATCGTTTTTATATTAATGTATATCGTTATGAATTAACTTGCGCACCAATCCGGAAGTGATTGGCGCTAGTTGTAAATACTGATTGCGATAATAGCGCTCCTGCTTTTAAACTATTGAGTTGCGGTCCCGATCGGAGCGATCGCAGTCAGACACCAAATACCGGAGACTGTAAATGGGAAGCAGCGGGACTGCAATTAAACCAGCTGCCGGGGAAACTACTTTACCTTGCTTATTCCTATACATGTATATAGAGAGTGGAAAATAATGATGCTGCTCTGTGGAGAAACAGGTCGTGTCAATAAATCTAATACCATGTGGAGCTGCAGTGTTAGTTCTTCTATCCGTGAATATTCTTGTTATACATCCGCTAAATCTTACATTCCGTCGAGCCAGTCTATGAAAAGTAACGGAAGAATAGGGATTACCAATATGGTTGATATTTCGGTTGTCAGGCTACAGTTCGATGACGTAATGCCTTCTCCATCTACCTCAATGGAGAGAACGATCATGCATAAACCAATTCCATCGCCCTAGATGAGCAATGCAAGCGAGTGAGACCGAGAGAATAGGACCTGAGAAAGATGCGAGTTTTCGACGCGCTCGCCCACTCCCACTCGAGGGAGAAGAACCGGAACGGGTCGACTGTGTTGAATTTTTATCGAGAGACCTGCGGGAAAACTTCGTCATATGGGGGTTGGGGAGACCTGGGAAGCTTAAGGGATGCGATGCGAGGAGGAGGATGGGAGGTTACGTGGGAGGGTGTGGACCAAGAGCGGGAAATAGAAGGGACGTACCGAAGTTAAGAGGATCGGCTTTGGAGGGGTTGGATTTTTTCAGGGTGGACGACGTCCAAGCATAAAATAAGGAAGGCGGGTGAGGCTGCGAGAAAGAGAGGCTTCTTCTTTCTCCTTGCGGATCCTTCCTTCCACTCCTGCGCCTCAATGCGCTCGAAACCAACCTACGCCATCTACTTACCTCGGCGCAACCACCTCCCGTCCTCCTTCCCAGCGAGGCGTTCAATGTAAAGGGCGAAGGAACGTTAAAAAAAAATGCTGAAATAAAAAAAGCCCTTGTTCGTTTCGGCCATTGGGGAGGGGGGGAGAGGATTCATGGGGGTAGAAAAAGCTTTAAAGTGGTTTGAGCAAGATTTATCTCAAGTCATATCAGAGACAATATTCGACTTTTATTGTTTAATTTCAGCAGCTACAAGAAGCATGACGTAACTTTTGTTATTGTGATGGCGCAAGAATATTGTTTTATGTGAATGGAATAAGCAGTAATTAACTAACTATGCAAACATAAGTATTTCGCTTGACTAATATTTTTCTCTTCGTACGCTGAAAATGCATTCACCACCGAAGCTTTTTTCAGCGATTCTGTAAAAATAAATGCGGTAAGTAATTGACTTAGTTTTTTAGATATTTAAGAGCAGATAAAAACGATACGTTGTTAAATCCCTGGCGAGATATATGTATTAGAAATGCCTCATTTTTAAACTAAACCCTCTCCGGAGTGCATAAATGTGCCATTTCCCATGGAAAATGGCTGATATTTTTTTTGTAAATATGTCGGAGAGGATAATGATAAATGGCTCATATTTTGGTATCATTGGGTAAGTGGGGTAATTATCTCTCTGGTGAGGCAAAATCCATTGTATATAATGCGAAATGATACCTCGCTCAAAGTACCTCAAGGGAAAAACGAGAAGATGAGAATATAAATCCCTTAAAGTGAAAGAATCTGATTTTTTGGGATATTTATATGAGGTGAGGGGCGAGGGAGAGGGTACAACGATTTACTAACCTTAGGGGAGGTATTTCGTGGCTTGGGGGCAGAGGGGTACCAGGTTGGGGTGGGGGCAGGTTAAATTGTGCTGGGGTTTGATCACGATTCAACAAAATTCGGGAGTTTGTGTTATCGTTATTTTTCAATTGCGCGCAAGAGAGATAAATGATGTTGATCATTCTTCACATTTCGTCCGCTCCTAAGGGCACCTCCGAAACTCCTGTGGTACAGAGAACTTATCCACTTCAATCGACAGTCCACCTTTCCAAAGGGATTCAATCGTTAATCACTCCAGTCTATGCTTCTGTCTCCTGGGAATTGGTTTTCAAAGGCGACTCGTACCTGAAAATTAAGCAAAGTATTTCACGGAGATGGGATTCCGTAAAAATGTCAAGTCTGCAGGCTTAACTAGGGCGACAAGAGTGCAAATTATTCCCAAAAGAATCAGAGCATTTGTGTATTTTAAAGTACAATCTTCTTCCCTGTTTAATTTGTGACAACGATCAAAATCACTCCCACCAGCAACTATAACGATGCTGGACAAAGCTTCCTCTATGGAGGGTTTGAGCGCCCGAAAACATCATCATCCAGAGCTAATTAAAAAAATTTCAAACATTATTTATAACACCGACCTATCTGTCCAGTACTCAGGAGCGCAATCACGGTTCTCTATAGAACGGATGATTATCGTTATTTTTCAATAGCGCTCAAGAAAGAAGAACATGATCATCATTCTTCCAATTTTATCACAAGCTTTTTACTCTGGAAATGGCGTAATATTCTTTAAACACCAGTTTCAATTGAATTAGAGCGTCCTTAGAACACAAACTGTAAGAATTATCTGCTCGCGTTGTCCTTATTATTCAATAGCGCTAACGAAAGAAAAACATGATCATCATTCTTCAAATTTGATCACAAGCTTCATGATTTTTACTCTGGAAATGGCATAATATTCTTTAAACACCAGTTTCAATTGAATTAGAGCGTCCTTAGAACATTAACTGTGAGAATTTACCTGCTCGCGTTAACGTTATTATTCAATAGCGCAAACGAAAGAAAAACATGATCATCATTCTTCATATTTTATCACAAGTTTAGCGATTTTTACTCTGGAAATGGCATAATATTCTTTAAACACCAGTTTCAATAGAATTAGAGTCTCCTTAGAACATTAAATATGAGCATTTCCTTATTGATGGCGATATTGAAAATGTGATAGAAAGACGAGTGATGAACCCTCGGATTCCAGTCCCGAGGGACAGGGTCTTTGCAGAGGATAATATTTTTATCGTCTACTTTCACGCAATATCCAGCGGAGAACCACATGGGGCATGTGGTGGGGGAAATCACAGCTCTAGTTATGGTAAGGGGTGTGAATTTGGAAAATAATTAGGAATTTATGGGAGGAAATTCAGAAAATTATTATTAAGGACAGAGGGAGAAGATAAAAGTGAATTTCATGTTAAAGGAGTGTCTAGGTGTTCCGCTCCGTTTTCGCAACGGTCACCAATGGTGCACAGGAATACATTTTTGTACCTATCAGTTAGGCAGCGAATCTCTCTTATTTTCTCTCTTATCAGTTCCCCATGTGAAGTGCAAGGTAAAAATAGCATCGACCGTGTTATTGGGCAACATGCACTATCTGACTATTTGAAAAAACCTTAGTCAAGTGCGAAGACCCCTTCCCCCCCAGTCTCTAGCTTCTCCCAAAATAGTCCTTCACCATTAACTGTGTTAAAGTCTCTGTTCGCTCGCAGCACCTTTTGAAGAGGCGGGCAGTTTTCCTTTGCATTTAATTAATTTCACTGATTTAATCTTTCTTTGCAACGCCCCAAAGTTTTCAGTAGTTGTGGTGGATATGACCGCATTCGTCGGTAGACTACCCGAAAGGATCAACCAACCAATATAAGCGAAGTTTTCCGGCTAACTTTGGGAAAATCTTTTACATCTCTCCATTAATTCGTCTTTTGTATTTTCTACACTCCATTATAATTGCCAACCATATTTTTAGAATGAAGCGTCATGTTCAGTTAGTTGTCAATTAATAGCCGGCCTCGGTGACAGAGAGTTGAGTTCTCACCAACTAACACAGGGTCGCAAGTTCGAGTCCCGGCTGGGTGGGTTTTTCTCTACTAAAGTACGTGCGGGTTAAGTCTACTGAGTTATATTTATGAGAAAACACCATAATCCAAGCTGGGCTCATTATATAGTCGCATGTCCATTATTATGAAGTTAACTTCAAATGAAAGAATGCGGACGATAAAGAGTAAATTTTACCCATTGGCAATAATATAATAAAAAATTATATCCTCAAAATTCAACATAAAATCAAAGTACATACAACAATCCAATATAAGTTGGATATAAAGGGACCCCTGAGGAGAACTGTTTTGGGGTTAGTGACTCGCTTTTCTACTAAAACAAAAATCAATCCTTGTAATTGACTTGGTGTTGCCACTAACGCTACAACTATTTATTTCACATATGCAAATATATTTTTTTAACAAAATAAAATAGACTCCTGTATTGCAAATTAAATTTAACGTGTTTTTTAACTGGGTAAAAAATAGGCAACATTTTAAAGCTTACAATTACATAGTAACTTTAACGATAATAAACAAGTGTGGGATATAGAACACAGTTATTCATAGACCGACATCTAGCCGAAATACCTGGGGCTGGAAGAGGGGAAGCTCGACGAGTTTAGGGGCTTCGCGCGACGGGGGTGGTGTTGTATGTTTTGAGGGGTGACGTGTTTGGGTGGGTGAAGATTGGACGGACTCCACTCGACCTGCGGGTGGGAAGGACGGGAGAGGGATATGTGAAGGGCGAAGGAGGAGGAGAACTGGGGACAAAGGAGAGGGAGAAGGAGGAGGTGGTAATGTCACGAGAGCACGCACGAACACGCGGTCGCTTCCTCGTTTCTGCTTCCGCACTCGCATCATGCGATGGGAGGAGACAATGGACTGTTGTGTGTGCAAACACCCGAATTCGGGAGGGGAAGGTAAGGTGGAGGACAGGGTGGGCTCGCCCCCTCGCCACATCCACCCTCGACGCCCGCGAATAAAATGGCACGGTGCCGGAAAAATTCACTCGCACGCAATGCACTTGCGAAAGGTCGTTTTCGCAAGCAAGCACGGCGAAAAAGGCAGGCTGCGTGGAGCGATCGTTAGGTTTCAAAAATAAATAAATGCGAGGAATAAGAGGGTATAATACCCAAACAAGCCCTGCTTATGTCGCACTTCATTTCTCCTAAAAATTGTTGTTTACTCTGCATGGTTAACTAAAGTTTTTTTTTAACTTGCCGACAAAGGTTTCGACTTATGTATTCATGAATTTGTAAGACTTGAAATTTACTTCAAATCGAAGCCATGCTCGGCAAGTTTATTAAAAATTATTAGCAGCGGTCTGTACAAATTTCGTCTTAATTTTTACGCGTAAGAACCCCATTAAACAGCTGCTACCTTCAAAAGGAACGAGTAATTACAAACAAGTGTTCTCATAGTGAGGAATCCACATAAATGTTTGTTTCAAGAACCGATCACAACACTAACAACGCTCAGAAAACGCAAAAGTCTTCTATATGAAAACAGGAAAAAATCATAAGTCACTCCGGAGAATTGCCAATCCTACATCATCTTGATTGTGCTAGACGACGATGAAGATAAATAAAGGAGTAAAACGTTTGAAACTTGCTCTCCCGACCGCTAGATGTTTCTCGTTAGTCTAGTGATTCTAATTAGTACACAAAGAAAGCAGCTAGAAACATATGGGGATTGTGTATGAAATCATTCCAACGCCAATTATCTTCAAAATACAAGGAAAAAACGATTTCTGAAAGAGAGCAACCGTAGTGAAGATTAATTACGCGAATCGACCGTCAGAGATAAAGGAATTTGAGAAAGTGGGAGAGTATGGCGAATAAGACTAATGCTACGACAGTTACTACGAAATAACGAAAAAAACGAGACACTTTTTTCCTATTTACACAAACAGAGAGAGCAACTGGGAAATACTAGAGGGTGAGTATATAAAAGAATAAAGGGGGATATCTCTCCTTAACGGAAGAACATCCTTAGCGGATTCAAGGCCGGGGAGAAATATGTTGGGAATGGACTTACCCGGAAGTTCGGTGGTTTTATTGTGCGGGGCGCGAGTGGATTCGAGCGCCGGCGATCGCCGCCCTCCCCTCCCGGGACCCGCTCTCCGTCGAGGTCCCCTCTCCTCCTCCTCCTCTCTGGACCGCTTCGATCCCCAGGACGGGTCCTTCAGGCCTCCCTCCTGCCGCCGCCACAGCCGCAGCCACTCGCTCCCTCGGGACGATATCCTCCTCCCTCGTGGATTCCCGGGAGCGACATATCCCGGGGAACGCGGCGCCGGACCCCGCCGCCGTCGGTGGGATTTCGAGGGGTCCGGTCCGGTGGGTCAAAAAAACAAAGCGCCCACGAGAGAAAAAAAACAAACTTCGCTCCACTTATCTCCCTCCGCTTTCTTCCATGCTCCTCCTGTCCTCCTCTTCTCGAAGGGGAAGGACTTGAGTGACGTCCTGTCAAGGGGCGAAGTGAGGAAACAGAGTGAAAAAATGTATACGTATAGGTATTTCTGAGCCCTTTCTTCAGAGGAGTGTTGGCACGAGAAGGGCGCGCAATGGTAATGGAAAGGTTAGAAAGGAGAGGGAACTGGTAAGTGTTGAGAGGAAGTCTTTTGCAATGCGGGGGTGATTGTCATAAGTTTTCTTATTTGGAGAATGATAATCTAAGAAAGCACTTTCCTATGCAGAAATGAACAAAAAAGAAATCCACAAGGGGGAGGAAATGAGGGAAAAACTCAATAATTTCAGAGTTTGGAGGATACTTCAGAGAGTTCTCAGGGGTTGAGAGGGATTTTTGTTACTCGGGCGATATATATTATTGTATATTTGCCGTCCACATCCCACACCAAAGGATTTAAGAACCACTGAAAGTGTCTCGAGAAATAAAGAGTCCATCCCGTCGCTCCCTCCAGTTTTGGGGGATGCACGCTTTTTACATTATGCGTCAACCCGGCAACACGCAGGAGGGTCGCACACGCACCACACAGCCGACAGGAAGAGAGGATGATGCCGCAGCGATGGGGAGTCACGGGGACTCTGTGTGCGTGCGGGGTGTTTCGCGGGAAAGTGTACGGCGGCGCCCGGCGGGTGAGCGCCACGCTCCGCGCCGAGAGAGTCAGCGCGGCTGCGAGGCTCGTGCGCTGAAAGCGGAGAAAGGCGACCGTGTGAAACCGCGAGGCTCACTGACGGGTTGAGCGAGGAGTCTCCGGCGGCAGCGAAGATGCGGGGAGGATGCGGGGTATCAACAGGGAGGAGGGGTGGGGGGAGGGAGAAATTGGGGGCGGGGGGGGACAGGAAGGAGGGGAAGGGCGCCCTGTGCGCCTACGGACCCCCCTCCTTCATTCCCTCCCTCTCTTTGTCCTCCTCCCTCCCGACTGCCCCCCCCCCTCCAAACTCTCCCGCAAAGCGCCGGTCCGACTCTCCCGGCAATGTGCACCTCTCCTCCCGGGAGAGAGGAAGCGGGGGAGAAGGCAGATGGAGGTGGAACCCGCCGCCGAACGTCCAACAGCCAGACCCCCTCTCTCCCTGAAACGAGACCCTTCTTGTACGCACCCCTGGCCCACCACCCATAGCCACCCCCGTCCCTTTCTCATCGTCCAGAACTTCAACCCTTTCGGAGATGAAACAAGAATTTGAAGAGGGAAAAAAACGGTACCTATGCCCCCATGCCAGACATAGCAGGTACCCGTAGATTTTTTATATTTCGCCCCGCGATGCATTATGAAGGGTAAGGGTACCAAGCCAATTTATGCGTTTCCAGACTGCTGGAGTTTTCACCACCAGGATTGCATGCTATTACTTTCCAAAAAAATCCCTTTTTAAACCTTTCGACGTTTGAAAGATAGAGCACTTGGGGTAAGCATTTATTTGTTTTTTAGAAACTCATCACATCGGAGAGAAATCATTGCTAATTTCGCAAAAAATTATGATGAACTTTAAACGAAAAATTTCTCATTTATGGTGGAATATGCGTAACACAACTAACTAACAAACGCACACGTCATACGTTCATCATTCACATTTTAAATGCGTAATTCAACGAATATATTTGTTTCATAGAATTCTTGCAACCATGATTACTAAGGAGAATGTCATACCCCTTCTTCGGGGAGCTGGCGTGCGAGAAGTGCCCATTTCCGCCAAGGCCCACAGTTCTCCCGAATCGCCTCATTCCCACCACCTTCAGATTTTAAGAAATCTATTTGTATTAGGGCGAACTGTCGATCACATATTCACATAGCATCCACTCGACTTAAGAAAAAATCTATTAACCCTTATTGGGGTAGGACTTAGGATATTAGAAGGTCCAGTCTTTAAGATTTTGTCGCAAATAAACGGTAAGGCATACACAACAGCCATGAGCAAATCGGAATTCGAACCAGCGATCTAAGGACTCCCAAATTTGGCACGTTTCAAATTTGATAGCTATGTTGATGATATATATGAGGTCTGAAACTTTTAAAATTCACTCTGGATTGGATTGGATGTTTGGGGAGGCGACCGACAGCTAAGGTCATTTGCGCCTTAGGGGATAGGTAAGGGAGGAAGGGTGGATAGAAACCCGGCGTCGGCATTAGCCTGCTCTTAACAAAAGACACCAAGGGGACCACGGCTTAACGTCTCATCCGAAAGACGGAGTACTCTACTTGAAGTGCCCTCCACAAGACACTCAAGTAGGGATCGGGTTTCCTCTGAAAAACATCTTCCTCCTCAGGGATTTAAACCCTGGCCGCCCGTATGGTTAGCCAGTACTCTAGCCACCACACCAACCCGATCCCCAATTCACTCTGGATGATGATGACTCGAAAGGCGGGGGACGCTCAAACTCACTTAAGAGGAAGCTAGGTCCGAAGAGTGCATCTTTGTTCAGCATCGATATGATTTATGGAGAAGTAATTTTGATCGTCGTCATTTATTAAACATGACGACTGCGTTTTTAAATACAGAAATTCGCTGATTTTTGGGAGTTATTTGCACACACCGAAACCCTCCACAGTTAATTGCCATTCGGAATTCCATCGACGTGAAATGCTTTGGTTTTACTCCTGATAGGAACCGCCGTTGAACGCAAACTCCCCCGAGGCAGAAAAATAGAGTGGACTGATTAAGGAACGAGGAGAAGGATGATCAGTCGGTTATGATGGAAAAGCCCTGCACCCCTGAACTGTCGGAGGCGGAATTAGGAGCGGACGGAGGGGGCGTGCTCCAAAATAATACGTTTTTGCCCAGTTTTGTTATGATCCACTCGACATTTACCTCAAGTTGACCAAACCCTCTCAAAAAACTTAAGACGTTCACGTCAGTTCGGTTTTCGTGTGTTACAACTAGCTGACGGTTTTCAAAGAACCACGGGTTCCTCGGGAATGATTTTTCCACAGTGAATTTCACACACTTGTGTTAGCTGACAGTTATTTGAGGCCAGTGATATCGATGGGAAAACATTCGAACGAAAAAAATGAATTAAATAAATATTTAACACTTAGAAAACCGATCCTGAGTCATTTCCACGTAATATTTATCTAGGCACGATTAGTTCCGGAGCATTATCATGATATTATTAGCTACCAAAGGCAACTGCGCCAATTATGCCTAGATAACATATCGGGGAGATTGGCATGTTTATTTTATCTCATCAGGTCCTTAGTTATTTTCACATGTTTATCTAGGAAAGATTAGTTCCGGCGCATTGCCGTCATTATAAGCTACCAAAGGCAATTTCGCCAATTATGCCCAAATAACATTTCGATGGAGATTGGCATGTTTTTTTTATCTCGTCAAGTATCGAGAAGGGCTAGACTAGAAGATAGCTCATCCTGGTACAAAAACATATAAAATATTTCCAGTTATGTGGACGAACGGAATTAGGAAATTAGGAATACTCCCCCTGGAGAGGAGTTAGCCTGCCAGTTGAGGAGAAGAAACCCCCATTCCCGGCTGAGCTGTCGGCGGATGAATCAGGAGCGGAGGAGGAGGAGGCATGCTCCAAAATACATTCCTAAGGGGTAATACCCCTGTAGGTGAGGAGTACCAATCGGTGCACGCGGGGCGAAGGTGGAGAGGGGTAGGGGATTGTTGTGCGTTGAGCATCCTCCCACATGAGGAGATCAGGCCGAAGAGAGAGGTGTGTGGGGGGGATTTCGGGGAGGGGGGGGAGGCGCCTCTAGAACGCCCCCACTGAACGCCTCCTCCTCTTCCTAATCCACCGCACTGTGTCCCTAACCGCCTCTTCCCCCGTGCACCCCGCCGCGCCCCTTCCTCCCCTCTTCCCCCCCCCCTCCGCGCCTCCCTGTACCACTCCCCTGGACCGTTCGCTCGTTCCCCGAGCCGCTCCACGCAGCCTCCATCCACCCCGGCGGAGAGAGAGGGAGCCGATGTCGGGAGCTCCGCCGTTGCTAGGATACTCGTGGATCGAATGCTCTGCTCACGCCTCCTCCGCCCTCCCGCCCTTTCGCGAGGATACGCTCCCTCTCCCTTACCCCCTCTCCCTTACCCCCTCCCCCATCCCTCCCTCCCTCCTTCCCCTGGCAGACCCACCACACTCCCCTCTTCCTTCTCCTCCTGCACTGTCCCTCCCCGCGTATCAGCAGCATGCCTCCCGACGGAGGGGAGTGAGGAGAGGGCCGGGAATACTCGCGGGGAAGAGGAAAGACTCCCTTTGCCGCTCTCCCGACTCTCCACGACGTCGCTGCGTCGAGTTGAGGCCCGGTGGCAGTCGGATCGGGAGAGAATTTCGGGGTGGGTGTTTCAGGGAGGTCTCCTGCACTGTTGTACCTCATCCTCCTCCATCAGCCACTTCAAACCCTCTACTGCTAATGCAACACCGCTGCACACAAGTGTGACTTCATTGGGTTCATGCATCGACTGGTATTTTTTCGTCTCCAAATCTACGTCTACTAACCACCCCGCGAGATGTGAAGGAAAGAATCATTAGATGGGGACAGACTGAGGGCTGAAGCCAACCTATCTGAGGATTGAACGGCAATTGAATGGAGGATTTTATGATACTTATAATTGCGTGCACGTAGAACGATAAATGTACAATTAATCTTCACTTTCCGGCTCGACTAAGACCGAAGAGGATTCATTCTGCTGATAAAAATTCCGGGTAGGTAGGGGAGGATATACTAACAGACGGATATCCCCAGAAGGAAACATCAGTAGACGTTTGCACACTACACATGACGATGGGATGACCTAAGGAAAAATAATAGCAAGAGAGGGAGAACAACAGTGAATTGCACGTTTTCAGAGTGACTTTGTGTCTTGCTCTCGTTTATTTACAGTCACTGGTAAAGCGTGGAAAGAATGACTTTATATTCCATTCAGTTTGGCAATGATCTCTAATTTTGTAGCTTCAAAGTTTAGAGGTTTAGTGCAGGCACGGAATTACGTTCAATATCATCCTGAAACTCGCATGATCTGAATTCGTCCAGTAATTCAATATAAGGCCCGCGTGTAGCCTCCGAGTCTAAAGCCTCTTTCAACCAATTCCTTCCTCTAAAAGTGAAGAAATATTAATATCCCGATAAATATTTATCTGCTTCCGCAAATGATTACACTCCCACGAGTACCGTTCTATTAAATTTCCTGTCTCTCAACATATTAAAGCCGTTGTATAAGGAAATGATCTACTTATCTGTAGACAGCGGAGGTCGTTTTGTTGGTCACTAAACTAGAAGATATTTAGAAAATCAAGATAACAATGCAGTTCTTACGTTTTACGGACCAGTAGCATCCAACAGATAATACGAAGTTGGTAGGCAAGTTATCGTTTACTGGATGCGTCGATTTCTGAGGATAGCCGGCAAAAAAATACAGTGTACACAGATGATTACTATAAAGATGCTTCAATGGGTTACTATCGTGCAACAATAAACTTTCTCCAATCAACTCATTCTACAGTTAAAATGAAAATAATACAACCTTTGATATCCAGAAAACATTGATATCATTTTATTTGGAACTTTGAAATCCTTTGAAATTTTCCACGCAATAGCTTATCAGATCGACCGTGGTCTCAAAAAAAGGCGTATTTTGATAACAGCATTCCTCAAGTTCACCATCGGTCTCATTCCATCATCAGCAGTCATCAACCCAGAGATTGGTTTTATTAAGCTCTCCTCTATGACATCCACTTCAGTCCTTCATTCTTATTCCCACTGATGTATATAATAATTAGCCTGACGTATTCCATTCCTGACATTCACTGTAATCCTTCCCATTCATTCCTTCTACCAATATTATCCTCTGTGGTCAAGTGTGTAGCAAAATGTTACCAAGAAGTTCGCCCCTTCTTCTTTGACTAAGCTTTATGCGTCTTTTCTCACCAACTTTTCGTAGGACTTTTTATATCGTAGGACTCATGATATGAGTCTCGCTCTCGTTTATTTACAGTCACTTGTAGAACGTGGAAAGAATAACACTATATACCATTCAGTTTTGCAATTTTCTCTCATTTTGAAGCTTGTTGCAGTATAGAGATATGGCGCGAGCACGGCATTGCGTTCAGTGTTATTCTGAAACTCGCCTGATCTGAATTCTTCCACTGTATAATATAAATCCCGCGCGTAGCCTCCAAGTCTGTAGCCACCCTCAGCCAATTAGTTATTCGTCTATTTCATCCCCATCATTCTTCGACAGCACCACATCTCCATTGCTTCCACTCTTTTCTACTCCACAACTGTCATTGACTCCAGACTTCGCAGAATTTTAATGCCATTGAAGATGATTTTGGCATCTTAATTGCTCCCAAAAATCAATCTTTGTTTTCTCCTCATTAATCTTCATGGTGTTATTTTTCATAGATTTGTCGAAACATTTCAGCATTCGTGTCAAGCTTTTCTCCTTTGTCAGAGTTGTTGTATCATCAGCAATGCGTGGCATGCTGTTTTTTCTAAAACCCGAGCTCCCGTATTTATTTTCCCTTTAGCTATTGCCACACGAAAATTAAAGATCCTGGGTGACATAGGGCATCACTGTCTTACTCCTTTCCTCACTTCTGCTTCCTTCCTATAGCAAGAACTTTAATTAATTACTCATACATATTTAAGAGAGGGGATTGAGGCGGGACGATGAGGAAAACTGACTATCGAAGGAGATAATGTAGAGGAATTTTCAGGATATGGGGAATGAGTGGCAATAGCAAGAACAAACGTCATTCAGATAAACAGTTTAAAGCCATTAATGAGGGGGCATGAGAAGCCAGCTTAAGAGGAAGGATTTGCAGTCTTGTTATCAGTGTTCCGCTGTATTCTTCACATCTCTCTATAAAAGTCACTCTATAAAAGTGCAACACAAACAGGGTTACTGTTGTCAAAAGGTTAAAACATCACGCTTAACTAGCAAGTCTAGTTCGTCCGCGGAATTGAGCCGATAGAGTTATTCAGCGTGAATGGAAAATGGAAAGAAAGTATTAAATTTTTTTTGACTCTTCTTGGTATTTCATACGCGATATTTACGATAAGAAATGATTGATTTCACTTTCTTTTGAATTCAAACTGATTACGCGAAAACATAACATATTCCAGGACCGTTGTCGCAGTTTATTTGGAAAAAAAACATTAACTTCCTTTGCGAAGATCATCGTTGAGATCAGTTCATACCGAATTTAGCGAGCTGAAATCTTGGATATCCAGAGTAATGCTTCCTTGTCGTTACACATTAGGTACACAAAAGAGTAAAATTTACAACGGTTTAATTATACAGATTATGCCATACCTTCAAGGCCACTGGCTCATGGACGAACGCTAAAACATCTACTCTCGTGGGGTCATAGAATGGGAAACTTGTGAATGCCTCTTCTGTATTAATCTTTGACATAGATGGAGAGGCCGCTTGCTATGCTGGGCAATGCTAGATGCTGAAGCTAGTCCGCCATCTTCGTTAACCCTCATTTGCGTTTGCGGGCTAACGCACTAACTTTGCAATTTAACCGCGTTTTCCATCGATAATTGACTAGAAATCAGCATGAACTAACTTCTTCAATATTAACTCCCCTGCGTATTTTGTTTATTAATTTAAACTATAAATCATCCGCATTTCCGATGAAAATTATTGTAAAATCGAGTAGAATCCATAGCTCTAAATAACCAATTGATGTTTCAAGAGTTACTTACCTTAAATTTCAAAAATATTGTCGATATTCTTGCTTTACATCGTTAATTCGTTCATTCTGTCGTGCAATCCATAGGGAAGTAAGGAGAGAACAGGGTTAAACGTGGTGGCTATTTCGGTTGTCAGACTTCAGTTCTGACGACGTGTTGGCCTCTCCATATACCCTAATGGTATGAATCTTGTCCAACGTCCCACTCCTCAAGCCGACTCATGTATTTGTTGATAGGCGATCAAGCTCATCATAAACTTGAGTCTCTTAAGTGGTCTTGAAAACCTGATGCACTACATGTTCACACAGAATACTTTTTAACGATAATTCTCTTTCCATTGTCATCACAGTGGTCATCAATTAGAAGATTAGATTGCTGCAGCTCTTCACGTCGAACTCTACCACGCCCACAATTTTTTCTTTCATAATTTTTCTACCATATCTCTTGTGATCTCTATGAGGCATCCCATGCCCAATTTTTCCATGCAAGTCTACTAATCCAGTTTGCTCCCATATATCTAGAGGAACACGCAGCCTTGAATGCGAAACAAATATCGGATATTGCAACTCCGGATCCGATATGTTGATAACCGACAATCAACCAGACTTAAACAACCAGACTGTCGGCCCCGGTGGCGGTGGGGTAAAGTCCTCGCCTGCTAACTCGAGGGTCGCGGGCTCGAATCCCGCCTGGGTAGATTATCCACTGCCCAGGACATGGATGTTTGTGTGTGTTAAAATGAGTCAGTTGTATTAGAGGACTGTACAGTCCTAAATTCGCCCAAAATAAAGACAAATTATTATTATTTTATTACATAAATAGCGAGTTCAGCCGTAAAGGTTATACAAGAATATATTCCGAATATTATACTGAACACCTCAGAAAGAGCCGCGAATGCTCTTGGTCACCTTCGGCATAGAATCATCCCTCTACATCGTGCATTGAGCTAGGGAGGAGGTATCGTCGGCAGGCAGATGAGAATGGAGAGGTGGTGTTGGTTTCCGCCGAACAAAGTTCTGCCCAAATTCGTGCCGGAATAAGGAAAGGAGGAAAGGAAAGGAGGCAAGGGCGCGTGGGAGGAGACGGTTGGTTCAAGGGGGGGGCGATCAAGTCCTTGCATAAATGAAGAGAGGTATGGAGGAGAGGGATCGAAGGGGGAAAGGGGTCAGGCGCGGATGAATTTCGGTCTCCCCTTACCGTCTCGCCTACTTCTCGACTCATCCCAATTCACCCCCCGAACGGGAGTAAATAGACTCTTCTCTTCTGCCTTAGTGTCACCGGGATAACGCTGTCTTACCCCTGGCGATGGATTCAGCAGATATATGTATATACGATCTACGTAAATCCCCCTAGGGAGGTCAGCAAGGCACTTAAGCCAAGTGGATCACCATTGCTGACCTACCTTACACGCACGTGTTTCCCTGTGGAGCCCTACAGGCTTGTCAAGGTGCAATGAAGAAGTTTCGTTGTTTAAGGACTCATGCAGGGGAACTTTTACAATTATCGCGAAGAGAGAAGGGCAATTTTCGGAATTATCCACTGCAGTCAATAAGTATAGAATGCCTACGCAAAAGTTTAAAAGTTACCCGAAGAAAATCTTTGAAAAAAGTTACCCTATCGTGAGGGAGAGATCCTCACTAGCTTCATCGACAAATTTTAAGCTATCCGGGACTAGCCACGGAGTTTCACTTTTACGGAGTCACCCGCAATGCACAAATGTGCGAATTTCCACAGAGAAAAAATCATCCGCCTTGACCGGGAATTGTGCATTGCGGGTGACTCCGTAAAAGTGATAAAGACTTAAGCGGGCGTTTAAAATGTCCACTCGAGTGAAAGAAGCACACCAAAATCTCTCCAACCGTTCGTGATTACACCACCTGATTCCTTTGCTGCTTATCTAAAACATTTTGAACGGTAGAAATGATTGATGTAAGTCGAAAGTATTAGACACGTTCTCCTCCACATTGATAACTTACTGAAAAAGGGCGATATTTTTTGAATGATCCAAAAACCTCGCCTCCTTTTCTTTCCTCCTTTCCTTATTCCGGCACGAGTTTGGCCAGAACTTTGTTCGGCGGAAACCAACACCACCTCTCCATTCTCATCTGCCTGCCGACGATACCTCCTCCCTAGCTCAATGCTCGATGTAGAGGGATGATTCTATGCCGAAGGTGACCAAGAGCATTCGCGGCTCTTTTTGAGGTGTTCAGTATAATAATCGGAATATATTCTTGTATAACATTTACGGCTGAACTCCCTATATATGTAATAAAATAATAATAATTTGTCTTTATTTTGAGCGAATTTAGGACTGTACAGTCCTCTAATACAATTAACTCATTTTAACACACACACATATCCATGTCCTGGGCAGTGGATAATCTGTGGAGAGGGCAACACGTCGTCAGTACTGAAGTCTGACAACCGAAATAGCCACCACGTTTAACCCTGTTCTCTCCTTACTTCCCTATGGATTGCACGACAGAATGAACGAATTAACGATGTAAAGCAAGAATATCGACAATATTTTTTAAATTTAAGGTAAGTAACTCTTGAAACATCCATTGGTTATTTAGAGCTATGGATTCTACTCGATTTTACAATAATTTTCATCGGAAATGCGGATGATTTATAGTTTAAATTAATAAACAAAATACGCAGGGGAGTTAACATTGAAGAAGTTAGTTCATGCTGATTTCTAGTCAATTATCGATGGAAAACGCGGTTAAATTGCAAAGTTAGTGCGTTAGCCCGCAAACGCAAATGAGGGTTAACGAAGATGGCGGACTAGCTTCAGCTTCTAGCATTGCCCAGCATAGCAAGCGGCCTCTCCATCTATCTCAAAGATTCATACAGAAGAGGCATTCACAAGTTTCCCATTCGATGACCTCACGAGAGTAGATGTTTTAGCGTTCGTCCATGAGCCAGTGGCCTTGAAGGTATGGCATAATCTGTATAATTAAACCGTAGTAAAGTTTACTCTTTTGTGTACCTAATGAGTAACGTCAGGGAAGCATTACTCTGGATTTCCAAGATTTCAGCTCGCTAAATTCGGTATGAACTGATCTCAATGATGATCTTAGCAAAGGAAGTTAACGTTTTGTTGTAATAACAGTCTGATGTTTGACTTTTTAGCTGCATTTCCTGGAAAGGGAAGTACAGATTTGCCGTCTAGTGCCACAAAATAGTTGGAATATATGTATGCTGTTTGTCCAAGTACACATGTCGCCAGTGGCAATGAAGCAGTAACACTAGTAGCAGGTTGGTTGTTTATTTAGAAAGGAGACCAACAGTTCTGGTCATTGCATAATTCAGAAGAAATTGGTGAGGTAAAGGGGGAGGTGTGGAAGAGAAGAAATTTTTGATAGTAGCCCAGCGTCGGCCTTAGTCTACTCTTATTGAAAGGGTCGAGGGGGCCAACGATTAACATCCCATCTGATTGTCGGAGTGCCTCGCCTGAAGTGCTCTCCACATTACATCTGCGTATGATTAGGATTTAACTCCGAAAAAAATTCACAAAGGGCAAAAATTTACAAGTATCTGATATCAAGTTTTCAAACAACTTAAATGAAATTTGTGAGGAAAGTTTTTGGCTCTAGAGGTACGGACATTCTTATGTTGCTTTTATTTTGCAAACAAATAATTATTTAAAATAGCTTTTGGAAACAGTCTTTTAGAGTTTAAGTACCTGTAGCTGGAGTATCATATCACCTATGCACCTGAGAAAAATTCTAAGTTCATTATTTTTATGCATCGTCAATTATTCTCATTTATCGACCCCTTGACGCCATTGATGCAGATAATTCTTACTTTCGTATTTCTTAAAAAGTAATCAACCAGAAGTATCGTAATACTTTTTTCATTCGTAAGTCATTCTTCCTTGTTTGCAGCTTTGATTCGTTTTTGTTGAGTTCATAAGAGTGCGTGATAAGAGGAGTTTTTTTAATTCATCAGTTCGGCAGATCTCTTTTATTGGGTCGCTTATCTTTTTCCAGGTCTAGCGATGTAGTTAGGGGATGAAATAATATCCTCCGAGCCATCCAGAAACTCGTCTGATCTATATTTGTCAAGCAATATATCCTAGCGAGCAGCTTCGGAATCTCCAACGGCTTCAAACCTACTAGTAGTACTTTTAGTTCTTCTTCTATAACTTGTATTACACCCTCTTTTCGCTCGAACCAGTTTTTAACAAAAGGTGCAGCTTCCCTTTGCATATTGTTTATTTCTTGAATTAACTCTTTCTTGTCGAGTTCCGAAATCCCCGCGGCGTTATTAAACTTGAGCGAAGTAACATTTCTCTTTGACTTTTTCATCCGAGGTGGTGCTTGCATTATATCCACCAATGGATCGGAAGTCCTTTGCTGGCCTGGAAAAGGTGTGCACCTTCCCCTTGATAGAATGAGTTATAATAACACGCCTTGGAAACAAGAATTCTACATTCTCTTTTAAATCAAATACATAGGTAAATGTCCGCACATATTTTTACTAAGCGATCAAGGGTCTAGGCACACAGTACCACTTTCGCCTTGAATTCAAAATAAATATACAGTTTGTCTTCGTTAAAAAGAAAAATACGAAGTGCCTTTTCACAATGTTCTATTAACATTAAAAACTTCTTCAAAGTGAAAGCTGCTACAGCCAGGTTTTCTATGAATTTCCAGTTTTCACAAAATGGCTCCTTATACCGTTTCATGAGTTAGATTAACTCTCAAGCAGCAAATCAGCAGTCGAGCTGGTAAGAAAGAATTGAAAGAGAAATAAACTCAGTAAAAAAAGTTTCTTAACATGAGATGATTACAACCCTTATCCCAGCATCAATCATCACCCCAACAGGGTTGTAACAGAACGTTCACATTGAAATTCCAAGATTTTTCCAGGCTTTCCCACTCCAAACTTCCATTTGTACGGGTGAAAGTGTCCATTCTAGTATGTTTATTTTAAATAAGGAACAAGAATAAGATCACTAAAGAGAATCCCATGAAATGAATGGGAATGATATTTCCCAACAAACATAGCGCCGTCACTATCACTTAAGGGCAAAATCGTCTTCCAATCTGATGGTATATTATTTTTAGGTATCGGCAGCAATGAAGGCAGCGAATTACTCACGCAAAATTCGAGGAGAAATAATATTCCATCTTCCTCCTCAGAGAGAAGACTTTAGAGTTTTTTCATAGACGTACAAAACTTTACTAAACGCCAAAAAAGAATTCCAGTGCCTCAGTCAAGCAAGGCACACAAAAAATGCTACGCCCACATACCTAAGGACACAACTTAAATTAATAAGTACCCCTCACTATTAGAAAACACTTAGATATTAATTTGGAAAAGCAAATTTTCAGTCTTATTTTGCATGACTTTTCCAGGCCCATTTTCAATTTCTATAACATTTGCCGGTAGAAATCCTGTCTAGGTAGTCTATAGACAAAGACAAAAAAGTCTATAGACAAAATGGTAGTCCGTGAGAGTATCTTAAAGCAGTCTTATGTTAGCCTAGTGTGTAGCCTCCAAGTCTCAAGCGGCAGTCTTTATCACCCTCCCTTTCTCTCTCTCTCCTGGGGAATGCCCTCCCTTCACATTTCATTCCACCCACCCCTTTAGCGCCTCGCTAGCACCCCCACGCCCGGGCAGAATCGACCTACAAGATCCCCACCCTGCCCTGCCTCCTCTCCAACCACTCCCTCACTTCTTCCCCCTCACCCCTCCTCCTTCCACAGACCACGGTTTTTACCCTCCCCTAACCTCATCCCCCGTCTGGAACGCTCTAAAGTTCTTTACCCCCCTTCATCCCCTCCCCCCCAAAGAGAACGTCCTTTCCCATCAGAACGCCCAGCCGAACCCCTAGCCTCAAAAGAACGCACTCTTTGACGCACAAGAAGTTTTTTCACAGATTGTTGCGAAAAATGTTATTTTTTGACAAAGATCAATTTTGTGATAATTTTTTGCAAGTATCATGACCGTAATTAACAGCACTGTAATTTGATGTGGTTTTACTTGATAGCACGACTGAACTAAAATTAATGGTTCTCGGGGCGTGAGAGTACATGATCCATCACGCATTAATAAAACATTAGTTAGACACCGTATCGCATGTGTGACCACGTCACACATATGCTACATAAGTGTCTTTAAAAAAAGTTAAATATTTATAATAGTGTATTTTACGGCTAGCACATTCTTGTGGAGAAATTACCCAATGCCGCACACATTGAGGTGGTTTGCAGTCGGCTACGTAGATGATATGCATCCAAAGAAAGCGCTTTCAACTGAGCTGAGAATAAACTATTTTAACAGAGTTGAAATTGTAGTATTTAATTTTTAACAACTCGCACTATTTACTCAAATTATAATTTTCTCCAACCTATGTTTCATAGTTGTATAATCATCGTAATCAATTCTCCCTCACATCAACTACATCGCGTATTAATAATTGAAAATATTTAACAATGGTAGGTTTAAATACCCTTGGAACTTGACTTAAATTGAGCCTCCACCAATCATTAATGCATACCTTTAAGACTTTCTGTCACGGCAGGCACGGAGAATAATGGGCATTTCGATTTAATAAATAGAAAATCTGAAAAATATACATCATTTTCTCGAGACAGATGTCCTTCATCAAAAACTGTGCACCTTAATTGCATTAAATCTAATTCTAGTCAATAAATTCAATATTATGAGCCTTATATGTAGATATCTTTATTTCAAGATTGTTCTAGGCTAGGGCATTGTGTAATTCAGTTTATTTCTCAGGTTATGTTGGTATTATACTTTGAACATGGTATTTTTCCTCTCCCAACATAAAATATTTGCAGGCGTAAAAAAATTATGCCTTAATTAAAACTGACGAAATCAGGGATGGCGAAAATTTAGTAATTGTTAAGCCTAATTAAGTGTGTTTTTGAAAACGATCCCTGTTAATCATTTCCACAAAGTGGGGCTGATAACATCTTTATTTCTGTTCGCAAAATTTTCCTCTATGCCTATGACTTCCTTCTACGCCATCTACAAAGTTGAAGCTGTGTATTTGCAAATCGGTGTCACCTTGATGACTCAAAAAAAGAGAAGATCAGAAAAATATTAGGAACCGGAATTATTTTCGACCAAGAGCTGTTGGCTTATTTTGGCACTGATTGGATATTGCGGGATAGAAACCGCAGAGTATATTCAAGCAAATTTATTGCGGAATTTTCCGGAAATATCCCTCCCCTCGACGCCTAGAGAAATGGACCTATCTGGATGATACTTAAAAGTCATTAACCATGCTAACTAGCTTGTAACGATGGCAACAGCTGATATAATGTCGTTCAAGAATTTTGAAAGAAAAACACATGCTATTCTTAGCGGGTATGCAAGACTATGGGTTGAAAATGAGTCCATGGAAAACAATGTTAAAGATATATATATCAATTGAAAAAACTCAGCTAACAGAGATTTTTTTCTGAAGAATGTCTCAACTGAATAAAAATAAAAAGTTTACTCCGGAACAACATGCAACTCACAATGTGGGTACTTACTCACTACTTAATACGTCTCGTGTCTCTTTGTACTCACCACCGACTTCCGCCCACTCCACTCATGAGCTAGGTTCAATTACATCCTCCTCCTCCAGTACAATATCCTCGTGCGTGTGCAGATGTTGGTATTCCGTCTCCTATTTTCTTTTTTTACTGCCCCGTCATGATGTTTTTAAAATTTTCGATTCCATTAGCGAAACGCTGTAGGGGTATTTTGTGTAACTCGTTAAATTGCATTTTTCCTGCTAGAATTTGTTCATCGTTCATTCCATGGTATACTCTTTTACGGGTCAGTTCAATTTTAAACCTTTGTATAGATGTTGGAAATAAAAATGACGGGTTAATACAGCATTAGCCGTTATTTTTTTTCATTTTACTGCATCCCAACTCTCGAGGTGCACAGAGTCACGCACTCCGGGGAACTTCCCAGAACGCAGTAAAGTGCACTCTGTTCTAATTAATTAGTGTAGAGCCGAGGGGATGCAGAAGATCGTTGCAGGAATATAGAATGTTGGGAAGCAGTGAAAATGGAAGAAAACAATTAGGGTATTCAATATATAGGTAGTTGATTTTATTACATTCGGCTCCGAAGTTACCTTTTCCACCTAACCCTTCGACACACGGTACGCACAGAGAATTTCTACGGAACATATAAGACAAAAACCAAAATATTAAAGCAATGAATGAACACTGTAAGTTTACATAGTAAGTGATGAAGTACAGCAAATGTAATTTCTTCGGTAAAAATGTTGAAAATTAGGAAAAATTTGCATTTTCATTGGCATTATGTACGCCATACAGCATGATGAAAAGAACTCACTCTGCACAATTACCCTTCCGCATTTCATTTTACCGATCGATTCCAACGTCAATTACTTTCCATTGAGCTCTTTTTTGCAAAATATGAAAAGCTATCACCTGCCTCTGTCAATTTCATACCTCGCTAAGGATACGCACAGCAAAACCATGTACAAATATAAATTATTTTGTTTATTTTATTACAAAAATAAGAATAATACAAGATTTGAGCCGAAAAATTAAAGATTTGGTTTGAATCCTAAAAAAGGATAACGCCGGCAATAGTGTGGGGGCGTGAAATATCCTCAGTTACTTCTCACAGAAAAGTTAAGTTTTAAATAACTAAGTAAAATACTATGGGTGTGTGTAAGCATAGGGCGCGTATCTTGTTTGACAGAAAGGAGGAAGGGAGGAAGCTCAGAGAGACGAGTAGAAATACGAGTGTAAGGAAAGGAAGTATCCAAGCTGGAGGAGAAGAGAAGAGACGGTCCAGCGAAACCTACTCGTATCGCTCGTCATAATCATCTGGTCTACGGATTGGTCGACTACATCACTCCATTATCCCCTCTGCCAGGCATGCCAAACTGGCGGCCCGCACAAAGGATACATTATCCGGCTCATATTTCGTTTCGGTTTCTTAAACGATGATTTTTAATATGTTTTTTAGTTTCACGCGTCAATATTGCCGATCAAAATTACGTTTTTTTGTCAAACTACTTCCTTAGCCAGGATTCATGAATATTGGTATCCAATAAATCCATTCCTCGGGATATTTTACGTTTCTAAGTTTAATCAATACAAATATTCTGCTATAATTTTTATTGACTTCAATTATATGTGATGTGTGGCCCTCATGACAACACAAAAGTGACCTTTACGGCCCTCAGGGTACCGCCAGTTTGATATGCCCGCCCTATGCCACCTTTACTTGCCCTTGTCCAGGGTTTTTTACCAGGGTGGTATTACTAGGGAGGAAATAGAAGTGACCCAGGAAATTACCGGCCTATATCGTTAACATCACAATTATGCAAGATCCTCAAACACATTGTCGTTAGCAATATTATGACATTCCTGGATAGAAGTAACTTCATACATAGCAGTCAGCACGGCTTCCGTAAGGGCAGGTCCCGCGAAATACAGCTTTCGCTCTTCCTTCATGATATCCTAAAATTAGGTGAATCGAAAAAGCAAGTCGACGCGATATTCCTTTATTCAAGAAGACATTCGACAAGGTTACTCACAAAAAACTCATATATAAATAGCAATAAGACGGAGTTTATAGAAAAATAGTGAATTGGATAAGGGACTTTCTCATTGATCGAAAACAAAAGGTAATTATTGATGGTTTTAGCTTTGATATGTTCGAAGTCACATCCGGTGCTACTCAACGACGCGTGAACTGCCCTTTTCCATTCATTATCTATATTAATGACCTAAGTTCTAGAGTTAGCAGTCAATTAATATTATTTGTAGACGATACAGTGATCTACCGTGAAATAAGCGGAGACTCGGACTTTGAAGTTCTGTCATCTGACCTTAACAACGCTCATTCGTGGTGTCAGGAGTGGGGGGTAAGAACCAGGAGTCAGGAGGAGGGGGAGTTAGAAGGGGGGGGGGGAAGGAGGAAGGATTAAATATCAGGAAATGCACCACAGTTCACTTCCTGCGAAAGTCATCTCACAAATGCCATACCTATAAAATCAATGGTTGGCGAATTCACTTTGTGGAAATTATGATTATTGTTAAAAATCAAAACACTTAGTTTTTTCCACCAATGTATTTAAAACACAAATCAATCGGTTTCGGCCTTTTCAGGCCATTATTTAGATTACAGAGTAAAATACCCAAAGACAGCACATATTATATAAGAGATCTCAAGGAGAGGGAGGTTGCTGAAATAATGGGGGGGGAATGAGAGGTGATTGGGCAAAACTGCAGGGGAAGGAACAAACAGGTGGTGACGCCACGCTCAAGGACTACGGGGATGGAGGTGAGGGTACTGGCACAGAGAACAAGGGTGAGGCAGTTGAAGGGATTATGTCATTGAGTAGTTTTTCGCCGCGCACATTGTGATATGACAGTATTTCAAAATTTTCAGGGAAGTCCAACTTCCCCCCTTGTCACAAGTGTGTAACAGCTTAGGGATAAAATTGGATCTGTGACCCTCATCAATTAGATGCTCTGCAAAATTTGACTTTTTGTCACCATTGACACTAGATTTAAAATGTTCCATTATTCTTATATTCAACCTTCGTCCAGTTTGACCAACATAAAAGAGTTACATTCAGGAGTATCACATTTGAGTAACTATACCCCACTTTTATCATTCATGTCAATGTCATCCTTAGAATTAAATAATAACTTCTGGAGTGTCACAGAATAATAAAGGAAATTTTTTATTTATTTTTGGAGAAATATCTATATAGTTTATATGTCAAATTATTAACAAAGGGTAACTTCACCCACTTAGTGCCAGACGGGAGTATTGGAGAAAGTGAAGTGGATGTGGCTATGGCACGTTTTCGTCGCAATCGATTTAAAAGGTCGTCTACCAAAGAGTCGTCATAACCATTATTTCGGGCTATATATTTGATGGTTTTTAATTCAACGGTAAATGCTATCTGGGAGAGAGGTATTGAAAGTAGGCGGTGAAGATCGGAATAGTACGAATAGTACGAAGTACGAAAGCGTGCGACGACGAAGAAGACGAAGCGACGAAAACGTGCCATAGCCACATCCACTTCACTTTCTCCAATACTCCCGTCTGGCACTAAGTGGGTGAAGTTACCCTTTGTTAATAATTTGACATATAAACTATATAGATATTTCTCCAAAAATAAATAAAAAATTTCCTTTATTATTCTGTGACACTCCAGAAGTTATTATTTAATTCTAAGGATGACATTGACATGAATGATAAAAGTGGGGTATAGTTACTCAAATGTGATACTCCTGAATGTAACTCTTTTATGTTGGTCAAACTGGACGAAGGTTGAATATAAGAATAATGGAACATTTTAAATCCAGTGTCAATGGTGACAAAAAGTCAAATTTTGCAGAGCATCTAATTGATGAGGGTCACAGATCCAATGTTATCCCTAAGCTGTTACACACTTGTGACAAGGGGGGGAAGTTGGACTTCCTTGAAAATTTTGAAATTCTGTCATATCACAATGTGCACGGCGAAAAACTACTCAATGACATAATCCCTTCAACCGCCTCACCCTTGTTCTCTGTGCCAGTACCCTCACCTCCATCCCCGTAGTCCTTGAGCCTGGCGTCACCACCTGTTTGTTCCTTCCCCTGCAGTTTTGCCCACTCACCTCTCATTCCCCCCCCCTTATTTCAGCAACCTCCCTCTCCTTGAGATCTCTTATATAATATGTGCTGTCTTTGGGTATTTTACTCTGTAATCTTGATAATGGCCTGAAAAGGCCGAAACCAATTGATTTGTATTTTAAATACATCGGTGGAAAAAACTAAGTGTTTTCATTTTTAAGATGCCATACCTATACTGGGTGGAGTAAACATAGAATCTTCTGATACAGTAAAATATCTTGGAATTACCTTAACTTCGGATATATCGTTGGTCACACACACACACAAAACATAGGTGGCACAGCATTGAAGAAACTACGATTTGTTAAACGTATTATAGGAAGGTCCTCGAATGAAAAATAAAAGGAGAGATGCTACTCCGCTCTGGTTAGGCCACACCTCGAATACGCCGCGAGCATTTGGGACCCTGGTCACAAAGTTTTAACCAAAAAAAATTAGTAAAATACAAAGGAAAGCAGCGCGTTTCGTTCAAAACAGCTACGAGCGTACACATAGTGTTTCACAACTTTTAGAGGGATTAAGGTGGAAGCCCCTGACTCGGAAGCCCCTCGCCAGGCTTAGGTTGCTTGAGAAATTCAGAACTCGTGTGTTTCAGAGCGACGAAGAGAATATTATCATGACGCCTCATTACATCTCTAGGTCTGACAGATGCGATAAAATAAGAGAAATAAGCTGCCGAACAGATAGGTACAAAACTCGTTCTTTCCGCGCACAATAAGCGACCACAATAAGCGACCACAATAAAAACTAAGCTCCACTAAATACACTCCTATAATACAGGTCACCATTTCACCACGCAGATACTTACATCTTTACACGGCTGGTGACCGAACACCCCCTGCCACACGCCCATGCGGCGGCTCGCAGGGTATTATATAGATGTAGATTACCTCTTTGGCGGAGTTAAGGAGGAAACTGGGGCCATAATTCACCTTAGAGTGATGTTCTATTGATTACATAAATTATGTAAAGTGGTAGTTAATTATAATTTGTTAGCTGACATTCAATTAAGTGTGTTTAATTTCACGGCTTAGAACAGATTCTTAAACATGGGAATGCTAGTCGATATTGTAGTGAAACAGAAGCTTCGAACAATAAAAAAGGTTAGTACCGCTAATCTAATCTTTCTTAATCCTATGACCAGCTTCTCTTTCCCCAGGTATTTGCTCCTTAGACTTCCTTCCGGCACTTTCTGTTCTATTTTCCCTAATTTATACTAAATTATCGCCTTTTTAAGCGCATATTAATGGCCCCAGAAAGGCATGCCCACTCAACCAAGTTTTGCTTTGGCGTGTGATGTTCCACTGAATCCGTTCTTTTTTGGCTCATTCAAATAGGTACCTATATTCTCGCTCCCCAATCTTTCCGTATGTTGGGTCCTAGGAACTGTCCTCTAAAGTAATGGAATGATCAGAGTTCCCGTTTATTGACTATTTTCTATTTATTTTTAAACTGGAGTCCTGGCTCCCAGTTAGCGTTACACGGCGTTACATAATTTAGACATAGGGCTAAGAAGAGGAGACTAATACAAGTCTAACCTCGCCCCGCAATAATAGGCATTTACCATTTCAACTCTCTATCAATCTCCTTTTCGCATTTGCTTACACCACCTCTTCTTTCTCTCTTTCTCTCCCCTTCTCTCCTTTGCCAATGCCTCTCTCTCCCCCCCCCTTTTTTCAGCCTCGCCGCCAACTGCGGTCTCAACGGTGATGATGGGCGTGAAGTACACGCCGTGCAACGGGGACCGGAGGTTTGGATCTCAGCGGTGGTGGAAAAAGGGGATCATTATGCGGAGCGAGAGATCTGTTTAAATTACTGGAAGCCCTGGCGTCTCGTTACGACGACTCATCCTCGATTCCTCATGACATGATCGGCTACGATCCTACATCATTAAGATGGTTCCGCGATAAAATTGCCTGATAGCCATTTTCGTCTTATTTAAGCCACGCTTAATGGGAAAAATTATGCCGTCACATGAGAAGAGCCACAAATCCCAACCTTTTCTTTCTATTTACATTAACATTAAATTCAGTTCATAAACTAACGTCCAGGGTGGTATTACCAGGGAGGAAATAGAAGTGACTCAGGAAATTACCGGCCTATATCGTTAACATCACTATTATGCAAGACCCTCAAATACATTGTCGTTATCAATATTATGATATTCCTGGATAGAAGTAACTTCATACATAACAGTCAGCACGGCTTTCGTAAGGGCAAATTCTGCGAAACACAGCTTGCGCTCTTCCTTCATGATATCCTAAAATCAGGTGAATCGAAAAAGAAGGTCGACGCGATATTTCTTTATTCAAGAAGACATTCGACAAGGTTACTCACAAAAACTCATATATAAATCGATCGAGTCTCGTTAATCCAATCTGCAAAAGCTCCCCCAAGGTACCAGCACTGTAAACTAAAGGCGAAGGCAGGTTTGGGTAAGCCGCAAAAAAAATGTAGCCAACTCCTTGTCAGCTACTTCATTTAAATTAACAGCCACTGCACTATTCGTCACGAATCACACCATTCCGACGGACACTTTGGGTGGAGTAAAGTGTGGAGGTTTTCCATTATGGAACAAATATCCTATGGCTATTGATCGAAGAAAATCATAAGGAAATATGAAATCGTACGGCTATTTATCCCACAAATCGAACTTGCGCGTATCTAGAACTTTAAAAAAATTAGGTCAGAAAATACACTTCGTAATGGAAAGGTAATTTGGTCTGATTACACACTTCATTTTCTCTCACCGACCCAGGTATCGGCATATCACGCCATTTTTTTTGTCGTCAGCCAAACTCCACTTTAGAAATATATATGAGAGTGAACCTCACGAAATACCTTGAAAATGGCACGATATGCCGAAACCTGGATCGGTAAGAGAAAATACAGTGTGGAATCGGACTAAGTTACCTTTTCATTACTTGGACAATTACGGATTTCCACCGAGTTACGTCGGAATCAACATCTTATAGACAATAATATACCATAATGAAATGTTATGATACGTTTTCCAGTAGTTGCTCGATGAATATTTAGCATTGAAACCTGAATAACTGCAAAATTAAAAGGACGAAGATGACAAAGATTTTAGTCAATTTTTAAGGACATTTGGAGGCTAATCACGTGCGGACAGAAGCAAAAGATGTACGAACCTAAGGGAAGAACTATCAGACATCAACGAATCGATAAAAAATTCAGAAGTAGATGGGGGAAACACGTAGAAAGAATGGGCGAAATAAGAATGACCGAACAAATATGGAAATATGCAGTGATAGGCTGAATACCAGTATGGCGCTCATGCAAATGATGAAAACACCAATGCTGAAGAGATTTGTAGCAGTTGCTGCAGAGAGGAGAAATAAAATTCCGCAAAGCCGTTATTCGTACCCGGCTCCTTGGTATGGATAGTCAGTACGCCAACCTCCTAACCAACCCGATTCTTCCAGGATGGAGCGCCTTAACGTCCATGTTAGGTTCAAATAACTATCACTACTATCTAACTCTACTAGGGAGTCTTTCGTTTCTGATCTCCATAAGGTGCGATATTTCCGATATAAACAGTAAACGTCATAGAGAGAGAAGAAGCACTAGCAATTAAGATAGATCGAGGGATATTTATCTCTGGTCTTTACATCGACAATACTAAACTTTTGATGTCAACATGAAGCATTCTTATAAGACATTAAGTAAAATTTTCATACTAATAATGAAAAACATTGTTCTGCAAGTCTAAACTACTCAGAAATCGATCAACATACGTAGAGTGACGTTTGAGACTTCAAATCATTTGTTTCAAGCAATAAGCTGAAAATGTTATCATTATCGATATTTTTTTGTATTTTCAGAATAATGTCTGCGAAGTGCAATAAGGTTATCTTTATAAATAAGTCAAAAAGCATTAAACTGCCCGATGTAGCATTTCTGAATCACAGATTGCATTATTAATTCCACATTTTTTAACATGTTTCATGGTTTCATTCGACTTCCCAGAAAAATCAATTTCTTACCACAGGGAAGGCAGCTAAAGAAAGCTTTGAATTCGCATTCACTAATGATGAACCTTGAGATTTTGAAATCCAGAACAAATAAATCTACGATTTCACTGAGGATTCAGGTTGTCTTTCTTTGCGTGAAACATCAGAGAAACATAGTCACTGGCACCAACGAGCTAATCTCAAATACCCACTCCAAAGTCATGAAAAAAATACACCAAGTTTCATTAAACAGCGCCAGACCAAAATAATCAGGCCCATCCAAATTATTGAACATCAAAATTATCGCAGTTTCTCAATCACGAGCGATAAAGCGATGGGGAAAGGGGAAGATCCGTCCGACCATTTAGTGGGCAGTCACGAGAAAAACTTGACTGACGTACGAAACTCAATAAGCGGAAACTCGTTGCATAACAAACTCGCAATCGCAAAACCAACTGACTGAAATGTTCGGGAAAATCCAAAATGTTTACGGACCGACAGACTGAAGCCAATTAACTGGCCTAATTTCCTCGCTCCTGATTTTGAAATTAGTTTCCGCCGGGCACAGTTTGCCGGGGAAGCAGTCGAAAGGGTTCCCTCGGGGCGAACACGGGGACGACCAACCGAGAGACATGTGAGCCTTTTTTTTTATTCCACAGACCTCCGGCCCTGCAGACGGCAGAGTTGTAGGAGTCTGACGGATTCGAACCGCCCGCCCTGCCCTCTGCCGCCCTTACCGAAATTCAGGGCATGTTCCCTTCATCCCATCGCGATTCCAACTCCACAACCCATTTCAAATCTCCCGTC
This sequence comes from Ceriagrion tenellum, assembly GCA_963169105.1. Classification (NCBI taxonomy): domain Eukaryota; kingdom Metazoa; phylum Arthropoda; class Insecta; order Odonata; family Coenagrionidae; genus Ceriagrion; species Ceriagrion tenellum. The sequence goes on along the minus strand of OY720633.1, from coordinate 83,434,646 downwards.
CAAGAGTCCAACCACCACCAGAGGCCTTGAGAGCCATTCAAGGATGCGTGAGGCGATTGGAGCGCCACTCTACAATCCCGCATCCATTATTGATATGAGTGAAATTTTGATCAACTTCATAAATATGCATTTTTTTATTCTCAATTTAGCATTATAATTACACCTGGTGACTTTGTGATTTCATTTATCGCCAACTTGAACGTCAAAACCCGGGTCGTTTCAAATAAAGATATGTGGAATAACAAAGTTATCAGTTATTATTATCATCTTATGAAATTCCAAAGAGTTACGCCCTAAACCACTAATTCTCTTAGTAGATAAGTAGGCATTCCTAAGCATCAATATAAATAAATACGAACAGGTAGGCGTGTGATAAAGAGTGAGGAAAGGTTGAGAATGGAAAGGAAGACAAACGAGGAAGTACTCGGATAGGTGGTTGAGGATAGGAGATTAGGAGGCGGAAGAGTAGGTAGTAGGAAGAGGGAAAGGACGAACGTTGATTGAATGCCGTGACAGAGGGCAGCACATTGGTTAAGCAGCCAAATGGAAGTAAGAGAATAGCTTTCAAGAATGGGATGAATAGAGTTGGGACGTATACAGAGAACGTGAGAAATGGCGTATGGAGACATATGGAGGCGAATGGACGTAAGCCAGTAAAAATCAAGAGAAGTAACTCTCTTCCAGTAAGACTACCATTACCGGTATATAACCTCAATATCAATAGATATAGACTAGTGTGCTTGCTAATGAAACGGTTATCTACCCAAAAAATTCAACAGAAGCAGCCTTAGGAGGTTCTCTCATTGAATATTTTTCACTTTAACTGAGAGTGGGGCTTCGAATTCAATCACTGGTACGAGCTCCTAGTAACTCATTAACTGTATTAAAAATAAGTCATTGAAATCATCCACGATGTGACGTGTCTTCCGGCGCTTCATTTTAACTTAAGAAAAAATTTGAGGCAAAATGAGCTTTATAACTATAACATGCTAATTAGAAGCCCAGAGCCATTCAAGTACATTTTCATTTTTGTACAAGTTACATTTCAAGGACTTTTCGCTCTCACAGATATAAACACTGAAATACGCGAAGCAGTTGCTCACAACTCTTTAAATTAATGTTATCTACTCGTAGATTTGGTTTTTTTCCGGCATTTGTTAGTCATGATCGTATAGCAACGGTATTACGGCCGTTACTGCTGCTCTTGGGCTGCGGTATACTTAGCTCAGATGACGTCACTAATCTCATAGGAACATGTTCCGCGATAAAGAGTTTCACGGAGATATGCGATATGATAGTACATAACATTCTCCTGCACATCGAGCACCGATTTCTAATATCTTTGGAAAGGAATACCTAGGTAACCGATTGTCTCATTGTTGTCCAGAGGAGTCCATTACTCATGTTTGTCGTTATAACGACCACTTTTTGCGTCGTACAAAATCTGCCAGGTTTTTTTACTTTCAAACTATTAAAACGTAACTACCCCGATCCAGAAGAGCATTTGAAAATTTTTAACAGGACGACTCACCACATGATATCACATTGATTCTTTGATGAAGGCATTGTTTAGTCAATTCCATCTCCGCCACGGGCATTTTCTCGACACGCTCCACTCGCCTGTGATTATTAGTGGCAAGGAGTTCATCATCCAATTATTTTGCTAAATTCGTTGTTGGTACTATAACTTTGAAACATTATTACGACCGAGAAATTACTTGTAGCTAATGCAATCAGTAGTTCCTGGATGCTAGACAGACTACATCAGCGCCGCGAGTAGCGAAAACTGCAGCTTCATAGGCTTATGGCACGTGTGCGGCCAAAAGATAAAATCAAATGTTTTTTTATGGGTGCAAACTATCCCTTCAAGGATCAAAGTAACTCATTACGGTACCGAAATAAATATGGTCAGCTTTAGTGCATGGTCGTCAGCAAATCTGACAGAGTTTTTCAGCCTTCCTCCAGACAATTTACACCTAACAGGGATGGAAAAATTAACACTGCTATTCCACGAGGTAATGGATTCATTGACACAACCGGTTTCGCCGCTAAAGTATCATCATCAGGCGAAACCGGTCGTGTTCATAAATCTAATACCATGTGGAATAGCAGTGTTAATTCTTCTATCCCTGATATCAAGGAACTCCACCTAGTAAGTTCCGAAAATATCGTTTACACCTAACAATTATTTACATTCTATTCACTTTCATGCCTCACCATACCTCCATGGATAAGTCCGCTTGCGCTCAGGAACTCTTGTTTGGACTCGTAATGTGAGGTTATGAAGGTTTTTTTGGGGGTTTGGAGGCGGAATCGGAGAGGGAAAAAGTGTGGAGGAGGCCTCCTTAGGGCAATGGAATGACATCCGGAATACTGGTGTTTCCGGTTCGATCTTGGGTACGAGAGGATGCTGGGAGGGGAGACGGATCCATGGAGAGGGAGAGAGGGACCCAAGGAATAGAGAGGAAGGGGGCGAGGGGTTGGAAGGGAATGGAAGTAGTTTTTTTTTATTATGTGGGACGAGGAAAGCACTCTCCATTCCGAACTGGATCGGAAATTTCGAAGGGAATCTGATTTTGATTCGCGATGGCTCCCGAAGAGGGCCGGGTTTGGAGAAGTGGATGGAACGGTTGGTTAATGGGGGAGAGGAGACGTGGGAGCCACGTATTGCGTGGGCAAATGGAAGGGAGGGGGAGGAGTTATCGGATGGGAATCCGGGAGGGAAATGAAGCAGACGGTGCGTAGGCTAGTCTATAAAAAAAGTAACGCAGCGAAACATTTTTGCCGTTCTGACCATGTTCCATATCAGCGTACTTTGCATTCCCTTTTTCGTTCTACCGTTTTCGTTAATGCCTCATCACTTTATCCGCAGCTTAGTTTGCAATAACAAGACTATGCATACATGTATAAGCATATTTGAGTACAATAATCTTCTGCGCACCTCTGTCTACTGCTGTATTCTATGCCTGGGGGTTGTCTTTGATATGTTCGAGATAATCATCTGTTGTTAATGTTATTCACCCGATGTAAAAGGCCTTTAATGTACAGTTTTCGGGATTATGAAAATAAGTAAAAATAAATAAATAATAAATAACATACCACAGGACCAATTTTACAATATCTAGGGTGGTTCAGGAATAGTGAAACTATAATGCCTTGCCGATGTTTCGGAGGGTAATGCACCCCATCACCAGGGCTATACAAAAGAATACAAAAAGGTACCACTATTGTCAATCAATAAAAGGATCACTTATACATCAATTACAATATAAAATTTCCATATAAAAATCACCTTGGAATTGATAATCAAATGGATTCATCTTCAGTAGATAAGACTGTAGTCTATCAGTCTGGTCTATCTTTTTAGTCTATGGATAGTCTTTTCTGTAAACCCCTGATGATGGGGTGCATTACACTCCGAAATGTCGGCAAGGTATTACAGTTTCTCTATTCCTGACGTACCCTCGATATTTTAAAAGTGGTTCCAAATTAAGAGGCCGGTAGAACAATACTGTACCAAAGGAATCATGGGGTACAAAGATAAAGGATTCGAGATTTTGGAGTATTTAAACCAATCGTAATCATATCACGCAGCCCTCCCGATCGATTTTTTCTCGCGGGAATATCGTTGATGGAGTTGAATACCGCGATTAGAGACACAATGAATAATATATCATACACTTAAGGTTTCCATCCGTGTGGGTAGAACTCACCCAAATCTCCAACCGTTCATTGTTTTACCACGTGACTCCTTAGTTACCTATTCGGAATCATCCCGAGTAGTTTCAAACACTACCTCTCTTGACGGCAGAACTCTTTAATGACCGAAGTTTCTTATTAATGTGTTTCGAATGAACCCGTTACGCGCCGTTTTCCACCATTTCGCGTCTTTCTAGTCGTAATTCGGCTACGAGCATTGTAACCATAAAATACGTGTTGAGGAGTACAATAGTTGTTAGTGAATAATGTCACTATCTGGAAAATGAGATTTAAAGTAAAATACGTAAAAAATAATCCCGAAGTTTTGCTATCTAAACGAAAAAACGAAAGTCAGTTTCACCGCTCAAGCGCAAAAAAATACACATAGAGGAATGCATCTGTTGCGCACCTATGTTACATGTAGCAAAACAATTTACTACTTTTGCTCTCAGCGGCTAAAATTTCTGGATACAATAATTCTCCACGTGTACCTCGATGTACTGCTACACTACGTGGTTTTCATACTAAGAAAATATTCAACCACATATTATAAATTTCTCTCACAGATTAAGAAATGATGAAGGGTACAGAAGAGTAGAAGAGGAAAGGACCATATGGAACACTTTAAAGGAAAGAAGAACCAGATGGATTGAACACACCCTAAGTCACAATGGGTTGGTGAAGAACATAGTTGAAAGCAAAATAGAGGGAAAAGTCCCCAGAGGAAGACCCAGTAATAAGTTCATGGACCAAATAAAGAGGAAAGTACACCGGGAGAGATACAAGGATGTAAGGGAACCTGCATTAGATAGGGAAGGATGGAGGGCTGCAGTCAGCCAATCTTAGGATTGAACAACCAATGATGATGATATTATAAAATCGGGCCCGCAGTGTTATTAAAATAAATGGGGATAGGAGGCCGAAAAAGAAGGAAAGTCAAATGAGAACGAGGGAAGGTCAAGAGTAAGTAAAAGAAACGAGGGTAGTTTCGTTTGGGTTGGAGAAGGGTCTCATGCTACACCCTCTGTGCCCCGCCCACGAAAAGCGAGAACGAGGAGTTTAAAGTGGTGTAAATAAAAATGAAAACGAGAAAATGACGAAGAAAAGGACTACGAGTTTGCATACGTTTTGGAGAGAGTTTAATGTCACTGAGGGAAGAGGATGGAAAAAATGCCCAGAGAAGGAGAATGCTAATGTCATTAACAGAAGCTTCGGTATGGAAGGATCAGAGAGGAACGAGAGAGGATCGCATTCAACTCCTTCACATTCAAACACTTAAACTCTGGAGTGACGGTGCGCCCTCTAACAGCATCCGTCTCTGACGAGAAAGAGAATCATATATTAGGTGAAATGGATACGCCCAGGAAGACATTAGAGGAATTTCACTCATAAAATTTTCATTCGAAATGTTTTCGAAAAAGCTGGCCACATTTCTAGTTTCCCAACCGCTTAAAATTTCTTGGAAATCACAGAAGATAAGATCCGCAGTCACGGCAGAAAACTGGTCAAGGCCATAGCCTTAAATCAACAGCATTAAAAGCAGCAAAACTATGGAGAGATTAATAAATAATTAGTACGAATGCGTCAACATTGGTGAGTAGTTATAGAGTTTAGTTTACTGAGTCGATGAAGAACAATTAGTATTTTATGGTAAACATTTGTAATTTAATCAGTATTAAATCAAATGACTAGATTTGAAATGATAAAAAAAGATAAACATATAATATAAGAAAAATATGTTTTATGAGTAATCATTCGACATGGTGTCAAGAATCCTTTTCAGAAAATCTAAAGCATTAACTAAGATCCAGAAAGAAAAAGAATGAAATCAGTAAATTTTATTACTCACAATCATACAAAATATATGAAAGGCAAGACCTAGAAGTACAACCTCAGTTAATCCCAAATCTAATGTTTCGATGACGACCGTAATAAAAAAAACTCTTAAAAAGGTCATTACCGAACATAAAAAAATAAAGGGTCATACACGCAAAAAAAAAGGCACTTAGGTCTAGGTTATACAAGCAAGTCAAACTGAGAGTAGCCGTGAGGTGTCGTTTCCTCATTCTGTTAACTTTTAGCCTCCTAAGAAAAGTATCTGACTCGGGGCAGAGGTTTATTTTTTTCCTTTTATTAATTGCTTGCACTCAAGACACAAGTTTAAAACTTGCACTGTCGGATAGCCAAATGAATGCAGTTTATAAATGTCTACAATTTGAAATTATCACATTACCAAGCGCCGCATCATGGCCTTGAATGGAAAATAATTCCCGAGGCCAGTATAAATTTGGCTGTGTGATCAATATGAGAAATACGGTGATATTTTAAAAGGGGTATTTTTCAACCCATTCCTTCTGTGGGTATAAAATGAATTCTATATGCGTTGGCTCATCACATCATGGAGATACTTTAATCCTACGTTACAATTTTAAATATTTTTCTCGCCGTTAAGCGTTAGCGGACATTTTCCCTAATTTTCTCGAGTAAAAAAACGATGCTAATACTCTCTCCCATCGATGATGTTAAAGGTAACTAACCGAAAATGTGATTTTTAAAAACGCTACACTCTAATTCTTGGGTCACTTCCAGTCAACTCAAAGGCAACGTCATATTGCGGTTAAGTGTACAAAAAAATATAAAACCAAGCCTAAGAGGAGACCAGGCATGAGAAAATAAATTGAGAAAATTAACGATGATCATTCTCCAGAGCAATTATCATAGTACGACCAACGGTAGTCCAAAACCTTTTTACCGCGGACACAAAAATGCAATGAGCATATTCAAAAATAATTATTTAAAATTTCTAAAACCACGCAATACTAAGCATTGCCGACCTCATTCGTCAGAGAAGGGTGCAAGGATTAAAGCAAACGTGCATAATAGTAAACATGGGGTGGTGTGACCACAAAATCTCCCGATACATATTTATAGCAGAAGAACTCGCTGACTCAATAGCGGAAGAAAACACTAATAAATCAGCGATATTGGTTCCAGTGCAACGATACGGAACCGAAAGACTTCGCAGAGCCAGCGGAAAAAAAACAGAGAATAATATCGAGACACACGGAGACGCCCAACACCGACAAAAATAAAGAAAACGACGGCTTGACTTAAAAACTGGCGCACTGACGAAAAACATTCGCAGACAGATATTGGAAGGCGTTCAGTGAGGGCATAGAAGGTGATTATGGATGGAGAAATGGAGAAAGGAAAGAAGCGATGTCCTTCAGGCGATTGGAGTGATTTATGCCTATGTATAGATTTGCGTGAAACTTCGCAACGACGTTCTAATCGTATGTACTTAAAGATAGAGCGAAATATTTCAAGTACATCATGCAGATTTGTTTTTGAAAACAAAATAGACCTTTTTTCATAAGGAACATGAGCTCTACTATGTAATTATTCAATCACGTTTGCACACATTTTCTTCTAAACGTGAAATAACACGTAAATTATAAATATAATTGCTATTAATAAGAATAAAGGTGTCACTCTAAGTACAATATCTGAGTAAAAAGTAGTAGTCTGAGTAAAAAAACATCGTTCAAAAGAAAAAATGAATAATTGATTTAAGATTTAATGATGTAATTTCGTCAAAATTTGAAATACGGCACCGAAAACTCGTCATAGAATGCCTATGCTAAGCAAAAAATTAATACTACATTTGTAAATAATACAATAGATATTGCCATTCATTTAGGACATCCATTACTGCCGGTAAGGTGAGTTCCAGCGCATAATCAAATGCTCTGAAATAAATGATGGTCCTAAAATTTTTTCTTGACTTAAAAAATTATGAAAATATGCCCTCAATGACCCATGATTACAACCCATATACGTTAAGTATATATGTTTTACAAGGTATCATTCGACGGGATGTCTAAGAATCATTTACAGAATATCTAAAGCTTTAATTAAGATCCAGAAGGAAAATAATACAATCAGTAAACTATATTGCTCACGATCATCCGAAATCTCTGGAAGACAAAATCTAGAGGCATAACCCCAATCAATTCCCAATCGAATATTTCGAAGCCGACAGTTACCAAAAACTGTTAAAAGACAATAGCTAAGCATAAAAAATAGTGTCTTACACACCAAGAAAACACTAAGGTATATTTTAACCGGCTGGCAAAATCACGAGCAACATGTTCAAGGAGTCGATTTTACCTCATTCTGCTATCTCATCCTCTTCAGCCACCTTGAACGTACAATCGACGAACTTCGGAGCAAAGGTGGCCATAGTATTTGGTTTCAGGGCTCATAAACGTCAAAGATCATCAGCACCGCTCTTTTTCTTTGCCGCCACCCACACATAAGACTTTATACCGACAAGACTAATACTGCTAACCGTAACAGCGAAAAATAAATTTATATTCTTCCGACGTCAATTTATTTCACTGATTGAATTCGACGGTTGCAACGCCTTCTTAAAGGGGAGAAATCTGAGTCTTTGTAAATCGTAGAAGTTGATCAGTAGAAAATGAATTTCCTGCAGAAAAGTACAGGGTAGGATCAAAAAGTAGTAGGACTGAATTAATTTAAATTTTTTTATTGAACTAATCGGTACAAATCCTTAGTATTCCTCGAAATAGCACCCTTGTGCTTCGACACAACGCGTATAACGCGATTCCCGATGCGCGTACGCCTTCTGGAACTCGCTTTCAGGGATCACCTTCAGAGATGCCGTCACGGCCCCTTGGACGTCTTCTACGGAGCTGTATCGGTTTCCCTTGAGGTCCTACTTGAGCCGAGGAAAGAGGAAGAAATCCGGCGGTGCCATATCTGGATTGTAGGGGGGGGTGAGGCAACGTGGAAACCCTGTGCTTGGCCAGAAACTCCCTCACCAGCAGCGCGGTATGGCACGGCGCGTTGTCGTGGTGAAGCTTCCAAGAATCGGCGATGTCTGGCCGCATGCGGAGGACGCGTTTGCGCAACCTGTCAAGCACGTCCGCGTAAAAACTGGCATTCACAGTCTGTCCAGGGGGTACAAACTCCCTGTGAACCACACCTTGACGGTCAAAAAAGGAGATGAGCATGGATTTAACCCTTGACTTGCTCATTCTGGTTTTCTTCGGACGCGGGGACTTGTTGGTGTCGCGCTGGTCGTCTTCAACGAGCTCCCGCCCCTCCCGGTACAGCTTATGCCACTCGAACACTGTTGAGCGGCTCATGGCAGCATCTCCGTAGGCGTCCTTAATCATTCCTAGAGTCTCCGTCGCGGTTTTCCCGAGTTTGACGCAGAATTTGATGGCATAGCGCTGCTCGAGATTTTTCTCTATCTTGGATCGCGACGACACTTTTTAACAGAGGTTCACAGAAATCGATGTGCTTACTCTCCGCTTGCCCGCAATCGACTGGAAAAAATATCGGTCTCTTCGGAAGGCTCCCCACTACCACGCACAGGTGGTCCGACCCCCCTCCACCTCTCCGTTCGCGCCACAGAAATTCAGTCCTACTAATTTTTGATCCTACCCTGTACAGTGTAGTTTTCAGCGTTATAGTCATAGTAATGTATTTCCACAAAGTAACGTATGAATGCATTAGGTCTAGATTTGACGCCATCTAGGAGAAGGCGCTAAAGACTAGGAGGTTAAACGAGAGCATTAGAATACTTGAAAAGTTCAGCTCACCTTATTTTCAGGGTGACAAGAAGGTTATTAATTTAAACTTCATTGGCATTTTATTTAATTCACGAACTAAATTTTTCCGCGCAGGATCCCAAATGCGACGATTTATAGATGTGACCCAACCAGAGAAAGGGGCTCCTCCCTTTTTCTTCTGAGAAACTTACCACAATTGGTCTGATTAATCTTAGTTTCTTGTGGTTATACGTAATGATTTTAAAATGGGACAGTAAGGTTTCAAAATGAGGAAAAAAATTATATTTTTAAGCATTTATTTATCCATCGTAAGGAACTTAAAATGGATGTAAAAAGTTATCAGTGGACATGGGAAACAAGGAGGGTTAGAGAAGAAAACGAGGTGACGATTGGTCGGGGAGAGATAGGAAAGGGAAGAGAAAGAGGGAGGGAGAGGGTGGATTCGGCGCCTCCCCTGTCTTCCCCTTCCGAACACAACACCCTGGCTATTCATTAGCAGGCGAATCGTTTCCAGAGATCCGATCGAAGGGAAGCACGAGGGATTAGCGGGCGACGCGACGCAACCCACGCCCAAGCACCCGCTCCGATTCCCCGTCCAGTCCAACCGAGCGTCCTCCCTTGCTCAAGTTCCCTCCGTCCCCATCATTTACTTTAAAGTGACTGGAGCGTAATCTTGAGTCATTGAGTGTGCATTTCAAGGGTTGTGCAAGCGACGTGCATATTCCATTCCTAAGTGATAAAAAAGTTAACGGACCACTTTCACAAAAGTGCATCTGTTTACGCAATGAAACTCACCATCAGGGCAGTGTAGGGAACTATACAATAACTATATTTTAATTATTTCCTTAGTTAAAGAATGTCAAAGAATGACTAGAAGTACAACGGAAATCAAGCGGAGAACAATCCAAGCTAAGAATACGTTCATGGGAAAAAAACGACCGCTTTGATCAAAGAAGATAGGACTATAGACCAGGAAACAGTACGTAAAAACATTCGTGTGCAGTGTGGCACTCCATGGATCGGAAGCATGGACCATTGTAAAAGCTGACCTTCGAAGCCTAGAGCTGGGGGAGGATGCTGAGATCAAATGGACGGATAAAATTAGAAATGATGGAGTGTACAGAAGAATGGAAGAAGAAAGGACCATATGGAGCATCATACAGAAAAGAAGAACGAGATGGATTGGACACACCCTGAGACACAATGGATTAATGAAGAACACAATTGAAGGAAAAATAGAGTGAAAAGTCCCCAGAGGAAGACCCCGGAATAAGTTCATGGACCAAATAAAGAGGGAAATATATAACAAGAGATACCAGGATGTAAGGGAACTAGCTTTAGATAGGGAAGGATGGAGGGCTGCAGTCAACCGATCTTAGGATTGAACAACCGATGATGACGAGAGAATGACTGGAGTCCCCGGCAGGGATTCAAGGATTATAGCAATTAACTCTCGTTTCGAGCAAAATGAGCGGATTGCAGTACCATTTCGGCTGAACTAACGCAGTTTGACTGCAGTTCCTGGCGTTAATTACTGATTCATCAAAAAAATAAGATGAATTGGCAAATATATTACTTTATCATTCAATTATCAGAGTACCTATTTCTTTCTCCTTACAAACAGGTTTTCGCCAAAAAGGTATTCACAATATGCAGGGAGAATTTTTTTTTTTGTATCACCGGTTCGAAACTTCGATTTTCGACAGAAATACCGTCGAAAGTTGGTACGTAAGCATTCATCTTAAAACAGGGAACACGTATTTATCTTTAAGTACCTACATTATAAATTAAATGACGCATAAGTCACTTTACATTGGGCCACTTTAAATTCGTCTCACCGCGACTGCGTAAGTGAGAAAATATCCTAGACAAAACCATTTCTTAACATCACCAAGAATTATCGATTTCACTGACGGAATGCCTAAGTATACAAACACACATTAAGGTACAAAATGGGTAGATTAGTTGAAAGGAAATATTTTTATGGTTGTTCTTAGCCTATTAGCCTATTAACAAATTAGCCTATTATCAAAATCATAATTAAGTGTAAATTTCCTTCCTGACTGATGTACCCCTGCCGGTAGTCCCTACCCGGAGATCCGATTGGGGATCTTACCTCCGGAATGTTTTACTAGGAGGAATGCCATCATGTCATATATAAAATGTAGGGCTGCATATTCAAGGGGGACTAATGTGGCGGTTTCCCTGTTGCCTTCCGCATCGCAATAGCCCGGCCGTTTTCGTGAACTTCTCTCTCTCTCCCGAAGCTGTGATATCGGTCCGATCTCCTTGATCTGCGCTATCAATGCCTTCTGCTAACACTGCTACCCCTCAAAATAGGGTAGCGTGCAGAAGTTGGTCGGCCAGTCAGGAAAATTTTTTCCGTCGCTTGGTCTGGAAGCTGCAGCTCTCGAAATCGGAGTCGAGCACGCTACCATTCGTCTAAACTGGACCCCCAAATCGTAAATAAGAAGCCAAAAAATTAATCTAATTTATCAATTATATATAAACATATTAATTTTTAGAGTATTATATATTCTGGAAAGTAATTACATGTCTCGATTTATTATGACTTAGAAAAATAATTTTTTGATTGATTCATGCAGTGTAGCCCTATTTTGCACTTAACAACGTATTTTCGCTTAAGATTCATTTTAAATTCACTCGTTTTAAATAAATATTCAGTCGATCGCCCAGAAATTGCTATAGGCGCTTTTAATATGCCTCGTCTCTTTAAATGTAGTTTTTTGGAGGTATTTTGTGCATAACTACGTCATTATAAGAAATTATAGATCTTGCATTTCGCTGTTTGCTATATAAAGGAGCGGAAAAACGGTCGATTTTAATGAGTAATATCTCACCAATCACGTAATAAATCAATCCCAAATTTAACTCAGAAAACTTTGGTTGCATAAAATATTTTTTCCCAGTTTCATCAATTTTTAGAATAAATTGATTTGATTAAGAAATACGTTAATGAACAGTTCATTCTCGCCGTGGGATTCCACTGCAATCCCATTTCCATTGACTATTTCAAGTAACTCGATCGCAAAAAATCAACGAGGTTCAACGAAATACTGCACTTTCTACAAGAAATAAATTCACTCCCGACCAAAATATGACTGGCGAGAGCCTGCATTTTATCACCATTCTATTTCCTTCAGTAAATACTGCTTATGATTCGCTTAGCCTGAAAATAGCATTTGTATTTCACAAAAAAATTATAACATTTCCCTATTCTCGCAATTTAGACCACGTAATTTCAATTAGGAGAATGAGTAGCGCAGGATGCAAGGACTCCGTGGTACATATGAAATTAAGGGCACATTTTTCCATGAATAGGCAGAATATGAATGAATGACATTTGAGTCACCTTGGGGATTGGCTTGGAGACGTGGTTTAATAACTGGCTACCCATCACGAAGCCATGGGATTTGAATACCGCGAGTGGCGGATACTTTTCCATTAAACCTAGATCCCCACTTTCAGGCTGTGCTAAGGGTATTTCAAACGCTGTACTCTCTCCGTCGGATGAGACGTTAAACTGTGGTCCGTATAGTCTATCGTCAAGGAGGTACCACGGCGACTGTATGAGTCTAAACCATTGAGGTATATGGAGAGGGCACTGCGAATTCAAACTGAAACCTGACAACCGATATAGCAACCACGTTGTTTAACCCTGCTTTCTTCTTACTATCCTATGGATAGCACGACGGGATGGACGGAATCGCGGATGTAAAGCAAGAGTATCAGCCATCTGTTTGAAATTTAAGGCTAGTAGCTCTTGAAACATCCATTGGTTACTTAGCGATATGAATTCTACTCAATTTTACAAAAGTTTTCATCGGGAATGCGTATTAAGTTCACTTTATATAAAAAAATATATGTAACTAATATGCAAATTAAAGAAGTAAGTTTATGCTAATTTCTAGTAAGTTATCGATGGAAAACATAGTATAATTGCAAAACTCGTGCGTTAGCCCGCAAGTGCTATAGGAAAATGAGGGTCAACGAAGATGGCGGACTGGCTTCAGCTTCCAGCATTGGCCAGCATAGCAAACGCCCTCTTCATACACCTCAATGGTCTAAACAAGTATTCAATCCCAACTTTTTTCAAATGGTTTTTAAGATCCTGCTTTCGCTGATGGAAGGCATTGGCCATTGAAAACCTAACTTTAGACACAAAAAAAAGCCAACTATCCTACAAACTCATTTATAATCAGCAGTTTCTTATAAATATAGACGCAGACTACAGCGCCACACTTTCACCACGTTCTGACTTCAATTTTTGCAGTGACCAGTTAAGAACTCAAAAAATATGGCGGTAGGATGCATCTATTTAATTTTAAATCAATTTCCTTGGATATTTCGCTTTTTAAAAGGTTTTCCCTAAAATTGAGATTTATATGAAATAGAAAAATACTTCTTTTCCTCATGTTTCTTCTATCATGGAGCACAATTTACACTTCTTGCGAAACTCATCACACGAACGCTTAATATACACTGTGGATGGAGAAATCATAAAGTCCTCAGAAATGTAAAATACTATGGGATTACCTTAAGATATATTTTGGAGAACTCACAAACATAACATATGCGGCACAGCATTTAAGAAACTAGGATTTATGAAGCGTATAATAGGAAGGTCCTAGGATGAAAAAATAAACGAGGGGTACAACTTCACTCTGGTTATGCCACACCTCGAATACGCCGCGAGCATTTGGGACCCTGGACTGGAAGACTTGGCCAAAAAAATTAATTAAATACAGAGGAAATCTGCGCTCTTTGTTAACATACTGCTACGAGCTAATATATAGTGTTTCTCAGCTTTTTAGAGGGATTAGTTTTGGAGCCGCTAGAGACTCAGAGGCTACGCGATAAACCTATTTTTCTTGAGAAATTCAGAACAGGTGCGTTTCGAAGCGATACAGAGGACATAATGTTGACTCCACCTCACGTTTCTATCTCCGACAGATTCGATAAGGTAAGAAAGATACATTGACAAACAGATGAGTACAGAAGTTCGTTCTTTACATGCACAATAAGTTACCATAATTAAACCAGAGCTCCACTTAAAACACGCCCATAATACACTTCACCATTTCACCTCCCAAGACCTCAACCTTTATTTATACCTTTACACGGCTGGTGTCCTAACACCCCATACCACACGCCCATACGGTGGCTAGCAGGGTAGTATTTAGATGTAATTTCAAGTTCAATTTGCAATAAAAGTACCAAGGAAAGGTCATATTTTGTTGCTTTTAGCAACTAGAGGAGATTTTTTTCCTTTAAGCATTCAGAATATGAATAATATGACTTATATGTCCTTTCTCGATGCAGCCACTTTAAGTGGCTCCGACCTCAGGGTCACTCATTCCAGATTTTCTGAAAACTTGAATGTAGCATCTTTAAAGTGCGTTCTATAAGCTGAGGTGAAAATAAAAGAGGGTTTCCAGGCTAGTTTTACTCTAATTTAGACTCGAAAGCGGAAATTTAAACATGGGCTCTTAAGGAGATTGCTCAGTTTACCTACAGCAGAAAAATGTCAATTTGAATAAGGAAGCAAATTCAAGCTTTTCATCAAAAAACTGTGAATAATAAGCGAAAAGTCCAAGGAAATGGGATAAAATTAAAACAGAAATTTTGCCGCCTTTTTTTTAGTTTTTAGCGAATAACTACAGTCATTGAAGTCAAAATTCGGTAGTACAATGCAAATGGCGCTGCAGTAGGCTCCCAATGCGGGAAAAATGCGGTAATTAAAAATATATTCGTGGAATAATGTTCGTATTTTGTACCGTGATTTTGGTTTTGAATAGGTAACCCATTACTTGAGCGAAAGCATGATATTTTTAACTGAATAAAGTAATTTTCAGTATTTGTCGGATGATTCTCCTCTTTCCTCATTCGTTCCGCAAATATTTCTCCCCTCACCATATTTACTCACTTGTCCTCGACGGTGAAAATAGCCTCCCCTAAAATAAACAGCTCAGAAGTAATTTTTACAGTGGTAATGAGTGGTGATAGTTGCCTAGGTTAAACGTGAATTCAAGGAGCGGAAGCCACTCGCACGGCAACGCTACTGGCTAAACTACATTCAACTGGAGGGGGCAAATACGTGTCCTTAGCGTGTTTAATTGCAATGCTCCCAGTCAAAAAGGAGGCTGGATCCGAATAATTTGATATTGTTTACAAGCCATTGGAAGAGGAGGCATATAAAAATTAGGTTTAAGAGCTATTGAGAGAATTTTGATGGTGGTAATGAAGGCCTGCAACTGCAAGGTAATCATCTACGGTGAAAACCTCACTCCCCCTTGAGGAGCTCGTATGTAAGCAGTGGGCTCTTGGCACTGAAAAGCGTCGTCTGCTCAACTTCCACCATGTTTCGCACCCACTATACGGTGAAATAGCCTTAAAGAGGTCGAAAGCGGTGGAGCCTTCGATAATCTGTTGGAGAACTAAAAAAATAAGGTGAAACGGTAAAAAAAAAGTGACCGAGGTGGATTGAGGACAAGAGCTAGCTTTACCTTTCCGAAGGCGGCGGTCCCCACCGTGGATTATTGTAATTGGAAGAGGGGCTTAGAGAAGGGGAGGATTAGGCGAAAGGAGTGAAGGCGTGTGACGTCGGCTTGGAAGTGGTTAGCAGTGTGGCAATGTGTTTCCTGCTTCTCTCCTTCACCCACACACACGGCTATACTGCCGTTCTCCATCCGGCTGAAACGGCCAGGGAGTGTCGGGGAGGGAAAGGGCGAAGAAGCGAGAGAAGGCAAGCCGCTATCCGGTGAACCGCACGGGCCATGCGGGTTATCAAACGGAATTTGTGCGCGCGCTTAAAGCGAAAGCTCAGGACCAAGTGAACCTTTCCCTGGCTTCAGTTTCCTTTTTTCTTTTCCCGTCGGAGTGGCATGTTGAGGCGCGACAGGGGAACTTTCCCGAACCGATCCTTTTTGTGACACAGTGGGACGAGGACACAAAGCGACACTTTGTGGTGGAAATTCATGTATTGCGCGAGAGGTGGCACAAACGCAGATATCCATGAATAGAGAATGGGGAAAATAAGATGTGGACGAGACGTTGAATGTGGGGAATATTTACAAATGCTGTGATTGAGGCCGAAAAATCCACGTTACCTTTCCCATTAACCTTGCAAAGATTTATCCGGAAGAGACACTGTAGCGTCATTGCTAGAAAAACCAAGGATCTTGCTTTGCTTTCGGTCAAGGATTTTTTATTTATTTAAAACTTTCCCAATCCAAATGGAAAAGTAGAGTCGATCGCTTGAATATTAGATTTCGATAATTCGGACGGAAACGATGGGAATCTTAAAGTGAGATCTGGAACATTTACGGCGAATCAGATTCTGAATCTATTCTGAGGTTTCTCAGCTTAAATGTACCATACTGGCCAACCTTTTGACTTACCAATTGGACATCACCTTAGGGCAGTTAGGATTTCAGTTCCAGGTGATGCCACCGTAAAACCACGAACTCAACTCAGATCAACTCCCCTGAAGACGACGTCCGATTCGGAAGTGGATAGCATGGAGCCTTCGATCCGGTGGAAAACCCGAGAACAGTTCTGGTAGAAAAATTGGTCGGAAGATAATGACAAGATAGCAAGGTTCAAGTTTGCAGCTTAACTGTAATATTGACCTTTAATTGTACTTAAGACAGACTCGGTATGAAGGTTACAAAACATCCCCGCAAGATATGAAATAAGGGAAATGGCATCATACCAAAACGACATCGGTCGGTTGAACTCAAGAAAGGTCTAGAGAAAACCTATCATTGGTCGTTAGATCTCGTCGTCACATTATACATCAATGGACAACGATGGTGATTACAAATGATATATGTGAACCAGCTAAAATTATGGAACATAATTGATCGAGTATCATCTCGATTAAAGGATAAAATGTTCATCGGTTTTCGCTTTTAGTCAGCAGTCATATTCTTAACAGCATTAATCAACTTAAATACTACCCACGTTAGGTTGTTTTAAATTTATTGGAATTTGTAATTAATTAAAAATGAAATGACAAAATATTTGAAAGCCCAAACAATCAGAAAGAGAAACTAAAAGGAATAAATTCCGATTCCTGATTTGAAAATTAGCAATTTTAAAGACCATGCACAGATTTTTATTCATAACTTTAAGTATCAGGGATGTCCACTAGTTTGTGTTTCTCGAATATGAGGCCAGGATGTAAATCAAAAGCAGACATTTCCAAATAAACATGGACTCCGGACGAGGAGACACTAAAATGCTTTCCCGTGATCACATGCTAATCAACAGAGGTATTTTTCGTTAAACTTTTTGCGAAGTTTAAAATGAGTAATTGTCCCGCGCTAGATTTCCCTTAGATTCCTAGACGAAATAAAATATAAAACGTTACTTTACGGAGCCATAAACTGACAAGTTTTGCAGACTTTCGTTTATGTTACTACAGAGCAATAAAGTTTTGGGGCAAATGACGAAAATTTTCTCGTTGACTGCAGTGTGTGGAACGGAGACTTTATGGGATGGAGTCAACGATCGCCAGACACAAATGCGGGAAATTAAATCCAACGTTACCCAGATGCTGGGCCGTAAATCTTTTTCGGGAAAGCGGGAAAAAAGAACGCCTGTAGTAGGAGTGCGACTTCGAACACACAGCCTAAACTATCTCACCAATATTTTCTGTTTTCGATTAGGAGTTTTTACTGGAGAAGGGAGCCAACGTCACGTCTCGCTCTGAAAAATGAATGAGGCCCGAACCGCAAAGCCGGCCAGTTCTCAATTCGAAGTATACGAGGACCTACATATTCTCCCATATCCAATTAACTCCGAATACGTATAAGTTATGAATCAATTTTTTACATTTTATGCATCCGACCATACAATTTTTAAGACCTACTTTATTGTGTGCCATATACTGTGTGCAGTACATAATACCCCACAAGACACTCAACATGGGATCCCCGTGTGTCCATCTATATCTCCTGTCTCAGCCTTCCCGCAGGGTAGCTGGACCACCTCAATTCTCCATAAGGCGTGAAAATCATTCGTCATAAATTTGCTTTCTTATGTTGCTTTTAATAGTAAATAATTAATTACTATTATAGATCGAGATATTCATTAACTATGAGAGACCCAATAACATTATGAGAATGTTTAATTTTTCTCGATACTTAAGAAACGAAGGGAAACCGACTATGCGATAAATTCATTATTTAGTTTCCCATTTTTGTCAATTTTAAGTCTCTGTCTCCTGTATTACGTTCAATTATCAACAGAAGCGATCAAATAATCAATAGATTATAACTATAGAAATATTTACTCCGAGATGAAATTCAGGGAGCGAGAGAAGAACACGTACAATTAATTATTTTCGCCCCAAAAATGCTCCCGGCGATCCAGTGACCCTGCAATGAGGCTATTGCTCGAGAGATATCGAGTCATATGGGGAGTTCCGAGTTTAATGTCTCTCTAAGGTTTTCTTTCCAGCAAGCAACCTATGGATCGCACTCTAGTAAGCCTATCATAACCGGCTCAAATTCTCGATATGAATGGTATAAACATTGTCAACACAATTGCATTTCATTTTTAGACTCCGATGGCTAAAATGTACCCATTTTAATGAAATCATTTGGTTTGCTTTCAAAAAAGGAAAGCGAACATGAAAAAATTACACGAGTCCAAATTATAAGTCTCCTAAATTAAGTACCACACAAGCGGTAGCGTATTTCTAAAAGTACAAACAAAAGATAAAGGAAACTTCCTCTCGTATTTTTCAAAATAACATAAAGAAACGACAAACATATTTTCTGCGCTGGTTTTGGGATCAAGATGGAGAATCCTTGCAGGAACGTTGACAACAACACTCGTCACGACGAATGAAACTTGGTCTTCTTACGCAAGATAGAATAGAACAAGATAGATAGGAAGAAGAGATATACGCAAAGTGGAATCTATCGAGATTTGGGTGTGGAATCCTTTGAGTGGCCCGGGTTGCGATAAAGACAAAGAAGTAATTAAGAAAGTAAGAGAGGAAAGGAAGTTAGCGGTGGAGAGTAGCAGAAGGTAGCAAAAGAGGTAGAGGGTGCTTTGAGTGGGCCTGGCGCGCTGAAGGGGGCTATTGAGGAAAGAAGTCAGGGTAAATGTGGGGGGAGGGTGGGGCAAGGAAAAGGGATTTTAGACGACGTATTAAAAAAGATGAAGTATGAGACACTTGAGAGAAACAAAGTGCCAAGTATATAGAAAGGTTTATCAGGGAAACTTACAGAATACCTCGACATTACCATCACCAGTTGTCACTCCCAAAGATTGGTTTGCTGCATCTATCCACTACACTCTACACTCTGTCAACCGCTTCATTTCAATATAATTGTACAATTTGAGGTATTCCATTATTTGCCCGATTTATATCTTCTAGGCCTTCAAAATGTGCCCAGAAAGTTTGCCTATCCTTTTTCGCGGAGTTGGCATTTAACCTCCTATCTTTCCAGCTCTCAGAAGAACTTCTCCGATGGTGATTCTCTCGGTCCTATTCAGCCCTCAGTGATCTTCATCAATCTACGATAATACTACATCTACACTGATTCCAAGTACTTACACTGTGAAACTATTTTTGTACGGGTTTTCCAGCCACATAACAGTATACTCTAAACATGTTTAAATAACACTACTTCGACTTCACTTCCACGGTAGTTCTATTGGCTACACACCTCTTCCGGCAGATTACGTTCTTTCGCTCAAAAAATCTATCTTGCTCCTTCCGTAGCTTATTGCTTCCCCTGATAGCTAAAATGACGAAGTAGTAATGAAGTAAATTAAGATATCACTCGTCCAATTTATAGAACACCACCTACAAACTAATACTCTCAGCAGGCCGCCGCAAGGGTGCGTGCGACACCGGACATGAAAAAAGCAGGGAGTAGGGAAAAGTAATTGTTTGAGGGAAAGGGTAAAAAGTGGCTTTATGTTAGCACAGTATCTTCAAACACCGCCATGTTTTAGCAGTAGTCAGTTTTGCAGCACGGAAAGTAGAAATTGTTTTTACCAATCAGATTGGCAGCTTTCATTTTTTACAGCGTTGCTGCTATCGGATGTGGATACACTGTGTATGGTTAAAATAATATCCTCCTCGGAAATCTGAGACACGTGAGACATGAATTATTCATATCCCTACTCTTAGCTTAGAGTGTAGCCTCCCAGTCTCTAAAGGCTGCCCACCCAGTCCTTTCATGAGCCGAGTAACGCTCTTTGTTCTCTCGCACCAGCTTTTAACAAAGCGTGCAGCCATCCTTTGTTTTACAATTCGCGTATTTAATTTTTCTGTGCAGCGTACTCGAGATTTGGTCGGCCTAGAGCGAAGTAACAACTCCAATTCATTATTTTTTAGAAAGCCATCATAACCATTTGCATGATACATCCTAAAGTCTTAAATATAGCACCGCAAATATTTCGCACGCGTTTTCCACGAGACAGATATCAATTTATGGCAAATACCAGCCATTTGACGTCATCTAGGTCTCACAGAAGCGATAAATTAGAGAGATACACTGCCGAACAGATAGGTACAAAACCTCGTTCTTTCCGCGCACAATAAACGATCACATAAAAACTTAGCTCCATTAAGTACACTCCTATAATGCATATCACCATTTCACCTCCCAAAAACTTACATCTTTATACGGCTGGTGACCTAACACCCCCTGCAACACACCCATGCGGCAGCTCGCACTGTATTATGTAGATGTAGATCTAATTGTTAGTTTTTACTCTCCCAACTTCATAGATATGTCCGTTGAGTGTATTTTTTGGTAGAAAGTTTTTTAGTAGAATTTTTTTTAATAAAGTGCAGAGCATTTATTCAGATTAGATTAGAGACTCCATTAAAGATCATATGGATTCGGTTAAGAAAGCTTAAACTAGTTAAAACAGTTTAAATTCTCCAAGAAAATCCTCAAGTGAGAAGTCATTATCACGCGCTCAAACTTTATAAGATCATCCAGAAACTGTGATCAGCCTTTCTGTGCAAGTTTGGATATCTTGCCCTTCTGCTTCTTAGGATGAAAAATATCCTGAATGAACACCAGGACTGAATAACCCACCTCTGGAATAGTCCTCACCCGAAAACCCCCAAGGGAAGTGACACGAGCAGGCTTGGTGCGCACGGTGCATATCCCGAACCGATTCGAAGGACTGAACCCCGAAGACTTAGGGTCAAGACATCGTTCACGGACAGCGCACGGCATGGGGCGCGCCTGGGTTTGACGCGAAGGTCGTTGTATGTCGGGGGTGACTCCACCTGACCTCCCTGGATTACCTCCAAGAGCAGGGCCGGCCGGCGGCAGCCACCTTGTCTCGGCTCAGCCATTCAGAAGGAAGGAAGAGCTCATTATCGCCAGGACACGCCTCCTGACCCACCAACCCCCTCTCACAACTCCCCCGCGAGCCCATTTCCGTCACCGCAGGGGGGCGGGGGAGAAGGGGCACAGCGCCATACAAAAAAATTTAGAAATACTTTCGAGGAGAAGGGATGGAAAAAATGGGGGCACGACACAAACACCGCACCCCCGCGTGGGTGACTTCATTCATTATGTATGTTTCTTACCATATACCACTTCCATTGGTAGGAAGAGGTACGCAGAATTAAAATAAATATGAATTTTAAAAATAAAAATAAAATCAGAGGCTGCGTCGGCATCCGAGACTACATTATACACATGATCCTTGCTATAAAATACCACGAATAAACCTAAAGCTAAAATTTTTCACAATGAACTATATATGCCATAAGATATATATAAATGTAACTATGCATACGCTGTAAAATTGGATTACAAACGAGGAAACTTTAGGTGAAAACATTTGTGTAAAGGGTGGAATTCTATGGATCGGAAAGATGAACCATAGGAATGGTAGACCAGAAAAGACTAGACGCTTACGAAATCTGGTGTTAGAGGAGGTGCTGAGGATAAAATGGACAGATAAAATAGAAATAAAGAAGTATACAGAATAGCAGAAGAGGAAAAGACCCAATGGAGCACGAAACAGAAAAGGAGAACCAAATGGAATGGACACACCCTGAGGCACAAGGAGTTAGTGAAGAATCTAATTTATACAAAAATAGAGGGAAAAGTCTAAAGAGAAAGGCCACGGGATAAGAACATATGACAAATAAAGAAGAAAAAAACATAAGAAGATCTGCCAGAATGTAAGCAAACTAGCATTAAACAGGTAAGGATGTAAGACTGCAGTCAACCAATCTTAGGACTGAACGACCAATCATGATGGTCATAAAATAATGGCAGCTTCCCATTTGCTCAATTGTGCTTATGACAATGCAAAATAAAAGCGCATGTGCATTTCAGACAGTGCCGACAAGGTAGCGCAGGAGGAAGGTTGAGTTGCGCTGGACCATAAAAGAACCTTCATCATCGCATTCGCGATTGTTGCAGATGCTCCAATTTTCATAAAACCCTTCAATCATGGACGGTATAAAGTTGTAAATTACTCCGCGGTAAAAAGTATTACATAAATTAGTATGCACTTTGAATAAATCCGAGCACTGTAAACAAAATATTCGATCGTGATAGTCGTACACTGGCAGACTGCACCAACGGAGAGATTACCCGACGCCTCCCCAGCATGTAGCGCTACATTCTTCGTCGCTCGTCTGTAGTGGCGAATGCTTATCTGCACTAACTTCAACACAATGAACGCAAAACTCCCTAAATTCGCTCGCAAGCATCCGCGTCGTTGCTCCGATGATCTCTGCGTTTTCGGATTCTAATTCTGCATGTGCCGTTTGGAATGTCAACTATTTCGCCAGCAGTCCTACTAGATCTCAGGTCAAGGATGTCGTGAAGCCATTGTCTCCGCCGTTTGGAGAGGAGAGGAAGTTGGCGGAGATTCGGAGGAGGCAGAAGAGATTGATGGAGGACGTTACGAAAAAGAGATGAAGTGTTGAAGTAGATTATAGAAGGTAGAGCAGTGGAGAAACGTGGAAGAGGATAGGAATACTAAACGAAATAAGAAGAGAGAGGCGATATGAGGAATTTTATACGGATCTGAAGACGGATCACGCATAGGAGAGAAAACGGAACGCAATGCCAGACATTAGAACGTTAGGATAAGTATTGACTGAAAACCTACCAATCAACTGGCAGAATACGCATTTAATGAATGACACCAGCCTGGCTGGAGCCGCACTCTGATCTGACTGGTTGATTCCGCAATCTGTATTTTTACTAAGTTCTGATTGGTCGGAACTGAATTTACTTAAACAGATACAAGCAGGATAGCGGGTGAAACTCGGGGCATCCCAAGCAACACGCGCGGACGAAGAACCAGAAAATGCAGAGACAATCGTAAAATGATAGTTTGTTACATAGTCCAGTTTCAAGAAAGAACATTTAAACTCAGCCGACATCATCAATCCTAATCAAGCGATACTTATCAGAATGAGCTCCTGAGACTTAAAACAGATGTCTAGTTATGTTTTTTTACATGACTGGCCAAATTGCATGTCACCTACGAGTTCACACAGGATAAACTTCCGGCAGATTCGTGGCCAAAGTGGTTTCTATGCTTTCTCATTATCGATGCTGCCCGTGAGAACAATCATTCCGCTAAAACAGATGTGGCGGGAAGGTCAAGGAAGTCTCTCGCCATTTTTGCCAGCACTGGAAAAGTTGGCTCATTTACCTCCCACCAAGTCAATATATTTACATGACTAGGGGGTCTCGGCTGTTAAAGATAGTTTTCCAGTTCTATCCTAGATTCTTCATGATGACTGAGTAGGGTTAAATTTATTAAAACCGTTAACTGACAACAAAAAAGGGGCGAAAACTCTTGGAAGAGTCAAAAAAATATGAATTAAAGTTCAGATATTAACTTAATTTTTCTGATCTGTATGATCAAAACAGTTAAGGTAAGCGAACTTAATCGACAAGGGGTAAATAAAGGGAAAAGATTAGACGAAAGAACACACCTCTCAGAGCTGGGCCGTGGCAACTTATATAGAGAATATACATCTAGCAGGTCGTCCTCATCACTTTATACCAAAGCAGACCTCTCGAGATTCTCTTGATCAATTGAATGAGTAAGTATTCCTGCATTCGAGTGGAATAACTATCGTAATAGACTTAAAACATTTCTTCAAACTTCAATAGGGACTTATCCTGCACTTGCACTGAGACTTGCTCAGGAATAGAGATAGATTTTTCGAGGGCGTCAAAATGAGAGTCATTTGCTACGCGACAGTAGCCCAATTTTTAGTTGTCTTCGGTTAAATATTTTCTCGCTAAGAAAAAAGATGCTAATACGTACCCTTATAGATGACTATCACGTCAACTAACCTAGTGTTTGAAGTAATACACAGATTACAAACTCTCAGTTAACTTTCAGTTAAAATACACATATGATGGCAAGAGAGTGGCATGCGCACTTAGGTGGCTGGGATATATTAATCACTTTACTACGGTGGATGTTCCATTACTCTTGTCCATGATCACGTCCAAATCCAAACTCTCCCATCACACCCGATACTTCCCAAACTCCTTCAGCAAATATCTTACAGTCATGGGAGAGAGACAATCAGCTCGTTGGCGTAGAATTTTCTCTTCTGGGAAGAAATACTTCTGGCCCAAGATACGAAGCTATATTCTCCACTGAGTGATGGTGACCTGACGTTCCGTTTAAGGTTCCGCGGCGAGCAGGTATTCTTTCTATTTCTTCTCCCGGGATTCGGCCGCGTCGTTGTGTTTCTGACTCAAAAACAACTCCGCCTCCGAATCCTGGAATAACAAATGGAAGGTGATGGCGACCAGTTTCCTAAGAACACTGCTGACTGTAGTGGGCCACCTAGATATCATGGTATTAACAACAAGACGTTTCTCGTTGGCCTTCATCATCGACAGTCATAAATCAGAATATTTTTATTTGTAGATTTCCACCAGATTCTCCTTTCACCTTAACGCTTATTTCCTTTACAATTCTTCATTTTAACACCTCTCATAGTTCTCCTGGTGTTTTCCGCCCAAAGTATTCCGCGATAATTCTTCAAATCTATCCATTGTTGTTGCTTTATCTGAGAGGCTGTTATGTGAAAACAATGTTCCTTTTTTGTAATAATCCTTAAAACTTATTAAACGGTGGTTCTCTCCATCCATTTGGTCATGATCATTTCGAATGACACCAAATTACTAAGATTTCAACTCCTCTTTTTTTCCGTTGCTGTCATCGTCTAAAGTTCACTTCCATAAGGATAGCTCTGTGCCATATGACAGAACCGCATCGCGGCCCATCAGCCAAATGATCAGAACACTGTGTCCACATATTTCAACCACATTCAGGTTTATAAAAACTGCTTTTTCTTGTTTAACTTATTGTTGACAAAATTCTTCGTTTTCTAAAAACGAAGGAAACCGCACATGATCAGTGACTAGTGGTCACCTCTGGCAGAGAGCTACCTATATTAAAGCATGCTTTCCACAGAGTATTCCGTATAGTCCTTCCACAATTTCAATCCTGTGTTGCAGGCCGTTATTAACTTTCACCGGTAAAAACGCTTTCATGGATTGCGCTACTTTTCTCACTGCATCTCTTCCTTTAACCACAGCCTACTTTACCAGGAAAAATTGCTCAACTTGTCCCAATTTTCACAGCACAAGCCTCAGGTTAGCTTCGTCTTCTTTATTCCATACATTTAATTACGAATCTAAATGGCTTTAAATCATCTAGGTGCAGCTGTTACCATCCAACCCTCACTGTTGCTAAGTTTTATTAATAAGCTCACTGCAGTAGAAGCATTACTTAATTCATGATAGATTCCTACATAGAGAAAATATTCAATGTAAATAGTTTAGGAACCAACGATGGATGACTGTATGATGTCACTGTTTTCATCTCTACCTGATATGCACCATGGCATAACACATTTTGTCTATGAGCAAGCACAAATAAAAAAAGGCAACGAAAAAGTTCACCTCACAGCGTAAGACAAGGATTGAACAACCACACACATGAACTCTTTTACCATATGAACATGCACAATTAATCATTCATGACAAGCAATCAGGCTAAGACCATCACATATCTCAACACTCGAGTACACACGGAGAAGGCACGAGGTACAGCGCTCAAGACTAGTTGCTCGGTCGAAATAAATCTGACTTTTAACAAACTTAAAATGTGATGTGCATAACTCGAGGCCCCACAATTATTAGTGTTTACAAGAACTTCATGGCACTATCCACTGTTTTTCACAGTTTTCAAAATTAATGACCCACTCAGCATTTTACGGTTGAAAAGCTATTCCGTTTTGCCAAAATACGTTTTTTATATAATATAATAAAATTTTATTTCACACACCGAATTGTACAATATAATCCATTAAACAATGATATTAGTGAAATTAAGCGCCCCTAAAGAGACCTGTATTGGTGTTTCCTTCCATTGATTACACGCTGTGTTCAGCAGCAGTCAATTTAACAACATATAAATATATTTATAGGCATTGCAATTGGTAGAATACATGTTATTTAAAAAATTGTCTCGCGTGTTACATAGTTTTCAGGTCGTTTCAGGTAATATTGGCACCATATCGGTCAAAAAATAACATCGAAATGAGTACACACATACCTGCCATAAATCCTTCCACTACTACAGGGTTACGTTACCTCGAAATGGCCCTGAGATCATCACATACACACTCTCCGCTAATCCTATGGTACGCGGGGAGGTGCGAAAAGGGGCATGGCAGATGTAATGGACGGAGGTCAAATAGAGGGGGGGCAGTGGGGTGCAGACAATGGAGGAAAATTAATGCCGAGACGGAGGAGGAGCGGTAAATATGGCAAAGGGTAAATGCGAGGGACCCCCATTTGGAGGACAAATTATTTCGCCAACTCGGCTACGATAATTTATGTGCGTGCGCCGAATATTTTTTTTTTTAGCTGGCTGCATCCTTAATTGGCTTAAGTGTCAGGTCATTAAATTGCAAGCAACTAAAAGGAAGACCTGGCCTAGAATATGAACAATAAAATTTAGCTGTTTTAAAACTGTTTCAGGAAGATAAACATGAAACAACAAGATGCTAAGTGCAAAATTGGGTGTAACAAGGGGAACAACTGAAGTTTTTCATCTAATGCATATACCAAGAGGGTATCATAAAAGCGATAATTTACCATTAGGTTTTCAATATTCAGTTCTTTTGCATTTGATAAATAACTAAGGAAGGCCGCACGCTTCGTAAAAGAAATTCCTACGAGGGATGCTTGAGCTCGGAAATGCTACGAGTGAACAGAAATTGCCGCGGAACTGATGAAAGGATTAGGTTGGGAACAGTTAAAAAGACTCGCTTGTGCTAGTGCTAGTGATGAGCTAGACATGGATTACTAGAAAACCTCTGATCAGGCGAATTTCAGGTGACAGGAAGATTATTATTTTGATCCCATGCTATATATCATGAACTGAGACAAGCGACAAAGTAAGAGACTTAACCGGACTGATAGGCACAAAAATCCCTAATTCCGCGTACCATTAGAGGTAATAACAAATAAAACGTAAAATTCACACGAAGGAAGTGCTAACTTCTAATTTGCCTCCATCCTCCCTCCTCTCTTACTCTTTCATGGCTAGTGTCCTAACACCCCCCTGCCACACGCCTCCGCGGTGTCTCTCAGGGTAGTTTGTAGATTCAGATGAATAACAAACCCATTGGTAGACATACCTTATTAACGTTCAAGGAAATAATTGTCCACGTTACTTAAGGAATGCATGAAATGTCTTTGCTCTACAATGAAACTTCCAGCCTACTTCATTGCAAAGTTCGTTTTTCAAATGGTAAAAAAGTATGCCATTTAAGCGCTTATAATTTAGCACCATTCTGCGCCTCTTATTCACATTACAGATCCTGTGTGGCCCAAGCGAGTAGAATATCCAGCTTTCAACCAGAAGACCACAGCTAGATTCCCGGAAATGGCACATATAACTTTCCTTTCACCTCATCTCGGTGATTTAATTATTAGTAGAAGCTTCGATGAGAGATATATTAGATGAATTGAATTAATTCTACTCATTTCATGTCATAAAGATAAATTAGCACTTTTCAACGAATACTTTACTAACTCAACGCATTCGACTCAGCCACCATCAGTGGACTGTAGTGGTGGCAGGTATCCTAGGTGAAGGTGACAGTGACAATAAGTTTAAGCCGCTACTTGAAAAGGCCATAGAGTGGTGAGTGCCATCAATAAGTTACTACCATCTTGGGAACCAACCGACGGTTATGTGAGTCGAAGCGCGTTTTCATGCCTTATTTTAACTATTTCATCTGGAAAATGAAACTTCCATTTAGACAGGCGTAAAGTTGCCTTTGAACGCCACAAATTTTCGCGCATTTTATGATTCATTCGGACAACTATTCCCCATAATATCGATTTATATCACTACCGATGGCTTATTATTCATCAACATCTACCTACTACCCCGAAAGCCGCCGCAGAGGCGTGTGGCAGCGGTGTTAGGGCACTCTCCAAAAAGTGAAAGATATTTAAAAGAATTTTTTCTTTTATTACACTCACTAGTGTTTTCTGTGTATCGCTTGGATTAAAAGACCGGGGTACGGGTGAATCTCATTCGTAGCATTCAATTTGAGAATCGAAGGCAATCACTATACATATAGTGAGCGATACCTGTACTCCATCCGTCGCATTGATCATGCAACTATGGGCCATTCGAAGCCAAAGTAAGCTCATCAGACTCCGAAAAAATCACACCCTTATCCTCCCCCAAATAATTCACGCCATATTTCACAAAAAACTTCTTCAGAAGCAAATTCTTCCGGTGAACGTCTTGGCAATAAATATAAAACATGGGCATCATGTTTTTTCAGTGGTTTGTAAATTAATGCAATAACTGAAGTCAAAAGGTGTGAATATAATGGGGATGGTGTAAGAGTCGGCTGGAAAAATGTTGAAGCTCTTCAAGCAAAGTATATTTGTCTTATAAATAGCATATTTTGTAACGTAATATTGTGCTCAGAAAGCTGAGGTAAGCAGTCACTGAAAGCAGTATTTTAAAAGA
Source organism: Ceriagrion tenellum (assembly GCA_963169105.1). Taxonomy (NCBI): domain Eukaryota; kingdom Metazoa; phylum Arthropoda; class Insecta; order Odonata; family Coenagrionidae; genus Ceriagrion; species Ceriagrion tenellum. The sequence goes on along the minus strand of OY720633.1, from coordinate 83,405,268 downwards.
CATTAATGAGAACAAGGATTCAGAATTTTTTTGACCATTGAGATTTATGGAGATGGCACTTGCTATGCTGGCCAATGTTAGAAGCTGAAGCCAGTCCGCCACCTTCGTTGGCCCTCATTTTCCTATAGCTCTTGTGGGCTAATGCACTAATTTTGCAATTTTACTGTTTTCCATCGATAACTTACTAGAAATCAGCATGCGCTCACTTCTTAAAGATGAATGCTCCTTACGTATTTTATTTATTTATCTAAATCAGGGGTGGCCAACCCGCGGCCCGCGGAGTTATGATGCATCTCCTAAGTGGCCCGCAAGATCATTTTGGTTGGCCACCCCTGATCTACATTAATCAAAATCTGCATTCCCGGAGAAAATGGTAAAATCGAGTGGAATTCATAACACTGAGCAGCCAATGCGTGGTTCAAGAGTTACTTGCCTTTAATTTCAAACAGATAGGTGCATATTCTTCATTTACATCCGCTAATTCGTCCATTCCATCGTGTTATCCGTGGGAAAGTAAGGAGAGATTAAATAATTTGGTTGTTATTTTGGTTGCCTGGCTTCAGTTTGATGACGAAGTGCCCTCTCCATACACCTTAATGATTTTGAAAAATACAGTTTCGCTTGAAAATGTGCCAAATACGGGAGTAAATGCTGTAATCTCGCGTTCGCTAGGTCTTCGTTCTCTCTATTACAACATGAGGTTACACGGTTTACCTGAATTGCAAGGTAAATAAGTAAAGATTGTTAGACTTAATTTACTTCACATCATCCTGAAAACGGCCTCAAGTGTCTTTTTCTTCAAGTATTTTAACAGGTAACAATGAACGATCACTCGTAACCATCCACCGGAAGGTGAAAATCCTACCTGAGTGAGTTTAGATCCCGTGAATCGATTACTTATAAATAGGAAATAAAATTAGCGATAAATTCAAATGCCGGGAATGGAATCCTGGTCTAAAAGGAAATAATCCGAATATTCTAACCACTGGCCTACACGCGATCTGAAATTTGAGTAAGATGCAAGGGTACACGTTTAATGATTATGCGCTTTAATGGGATATTAATTTTCTGCGGCCGTAAAATTAATCTTCCATTGGAGCACCGGGAAATTGCGGGTTAAGTTTACAATTTTTCATGCACTCCATAGTTAATTGGGCAATTACTTCCATGAAAATTCATTTGATAATACCACCAATGGCTTAGTATCCGAAAAAAGGCCTGAATATTGCACGTCTGCTACTAACCCTTCGTAAATAATGTGCCCAAAACCTTTTCAAACAAAAATTAAATCTCCCCTCCCGGCGTTAACAATGTTGGATTTCTGATTTTTTTTCTTTTTTATTGCTACTTCAACAGTGATGCAAACCAAGCCCGGTCAATGGAACGCAGTTAAGTATGAATATTCCTCGAGGGAATAAATTATGAACTCTGGATATGAATGAGTTAATTCCGAAACTCAAAAGTTAATAATGAAGGTAGAATTTTTTTCCGAATTATTAATCAGCAGCGATAAGATAGGCCCTTCAATTAAAGCCACGAAGTACAGCGTATTTCATTATTTCGCCGAGTTATTGCTCTGATTCAACGCTTTCCAATGCTCTTTATCAAATGATCAATGTATGAATCTGTGAAAAATTCCCACGAGTGGTCATACAATGATGCAACAATAAAAAATACACTCCTGCAAACAAAGTCAAGGAGTATATTTTTCAGCTACCAATAAGCAAGAGCAAATACGGTGAAATACATGAAAAAAAGCAGAACTGATTCATAAAACGTTACATTCAATACTAAGAAGGTGAGGGGCAGGGTGATAGTCTGGATCGCCCATTGAGGTAGAAGGAGAGGGCGCTTGCTATTGTGGCCAATGCTTGAAGCTATAACATGGGCGTGAACTATCCGCCATTTTTGTTAAACCCGATTTTCCTTTAGCGCTTACGGGCTGACGAATCAATTTCGCAATTTTACGATGTTTTTCCATCGATTGCTGGCAAGAAACAAGCATTCATTTACTTCTTCAACGTGCATTCTCCTTACATACATTTTTTAATTTATTAACTTAATAATAACCCGAATTGCCGGACGGAGTCAAAATAAAACTATGGTAAAATCGAAGAATCCGCATGACTACGTAGATATTGCATGTTTCCAGAGTTATCTGCCTTAAATTTCGAACACATGGTGGATATTCTGGCTGGACATCCGCGGATTCCACCTTGCTGTCAAAAGGAAAGTGAAGAAAGAGCATAGACAAGCAATATGGTTGTTATTTCGGTCTTCTGGCAACAGCTTGATGACGCGATGCCCTCTCCGTCAAACGGACATCAATCACCAGAAAATGATGCTAAAGCGTTGAAATCCGTGTCGTAATTCTTTTTTATAATTTGTGGTTTTGCATAAGTTTTCACAATAAAATACTTTAGATGAATAAAACCTCAAGCACGTGTTTACTGGCGTTCAATCGCCCATTTCTTTCTTTCAGTTGCCTTCATACCCGCCCGCATGGCATCTCTGCGTGGCTTTGGTACCATAAAAATTCATAGGTATGCATACACCACGCATTTAAGAAGAGAAACCAGAAAAAATAAGGCACTATGGTAAAACGGAATATAGAAGCCTTCAAGAATGCACAATTATTCATATTTAATGATTCTGTTACGTCTTCATTTCGTAAAAAAGGTGCTGTAACCATGGGAAGAGTCATAATAGTGAGATAATATACTTAAGCACACGTTCAACGAAAAATAGTCAAGAAAACAGAGTAACTGGACAAAGTGGATGCGGCAGCCACTTGAAGAGACGAGTGGCGAGTAAATGTAAAGGAAAAGTCAGAAAAACACGACATTTTTACATTAAAAAGCCCAACTAATAATTTACAGTAAGTATTTGGGAACTATCAAATAACGAGTTGATTAAATATATATAATTAAGATGTAAGAAGATGCGTCAGATTTCAAAATTGAAAAAATAATGAATAAAAGTGCCAGTGTAAATTAGTTACAGGACGAATAAAGTTCGAGGGACTAAAACGGCATTGGAAATGTCAACCAATTTGCAATATTTCTAACCATCTACATCTACGTAATACCCTGCGAGCCACCACGAGGGTGTGTGGCAGGGGGTGAAGATCACCAGACATGCACTATTGACATGCAACTAGGATATTTAATGAAGACATGCTAGATAATAGGGTCACATGGTTAGTATCTACATAATAAGAAAGGGATTAATGGTTGTTATTACATGCATCATGCACTACAGACTACTCTGACTATATTTCACCTACCTATCCCTTTGCTACGCTGCCTATTGTTCTCTCTTATAGTACGAGGGAAAAATGACATTTTAAATCTATCGGTACGACAATCTATCTCTCTAATCTTGTTAATATGATCAAACCTAGCATAAAACGCAGGGGTTCTCAATATATATATCTGACGTCATCTGTGAACAAATCGGTTTCGTATTTAGTTAAAAGGTTATACCTAAATTTTAACCTGCGTTCTGATAGTAATTCCCATCCTAGTTCGTCTATAAATTCGTAACACTTATACAATTATCATAACGGCCTTTCACAAACCTAGCGGATCCCCTTTACACACGCTCTAATTCTTTTATCATACCTTCTTCGTACGGATCCCATATACTAGCGGCATATTCTAAATGAGGCCTGACACGTGTAAAATAGCTTCTTTCTCGTACTCTCTCATCGCATTTGCCTAGAACCCTTTTTACGAATCCTAATCTACGGTTTGCTACACTAGTTATTTCCCTGATGTGTTTCCCCCATGATATGTCTTCAGTGATTGTGACGCCTAAGTATTTAATAGATTCTACGTTAGATATTTCCTTTTCATTGATGCAATAATTATTCCGGGGAAAGCCATTCTTTTTCCAAAAGTTCATTATTGCGCATTTCTTCAAATTTAATTCTAGTTGCCAACTATCACACCAATCATCAATCGCATCTAAATCCTTAGCTAAAGACTGACTGTCCTCTTCATTTCTAATTTCCTTATACACTAATGCATCATCGCCAAAAAGACGGAGCTTGCTATTTTTTACTACTGCATTCAAGTCATTTACGTAGAGAAGAAATAAAATTGGGCCTATCACGCTTCCCTGGGGAACACCCGATGTAACTTTTACTTCGCCTGAGCTGACACCTTCTAATACCACCCTTTGAACGCGTTCATGTAAGAAGTCTCCTATCCAGCCTACTACATTACTCTATCCCGTATGATGCTAACTTCGCGAGTAACTTACAGTGGGGAACCTTGTCAAAAGCTTTTCTAAAGTCAAGGAACGTTTACCTGTACGTTACCTTCTCCGGAAACTAAAATATCATGAACAAAAAGACCTAATTGAGTTTCGCAAGACCGTCCCTTTCTGAACCCATGCTGGTTTGTTATCAATAAATCCTGGCTGTCGAGGTGTCCCATTATTGATGTAACTATTATATGCCCTATAATTTTACATGATAGTGATGTTAATTATCTACTGCGCAATTATCTTGGGCCCACTCCAGTTGGACAGACAGCCCTGTTTTGCCGGATCAGAAACGGTCAGACTCGGGTTAGTGTCGTTAAGACCGGTGTTCTGAGGGATCTCCTTATGAATAGTGAGGGCTAGAGAGAGAGAGTGTGATAGCAAATAGACGGAAAGAGGGCAGACCAAAATCAGGCAGAATGAGGAGACGAAAAGAGAGAAAATGAACGAAGGCGGTAACTTGAAGAAGAGAAGGTAAGGGAGGTGCATGGTGCTCGCGCCGGCAGTAGAAAGAGGTGGTGGCGATCCATTAATATTTAATACGTTTCCCGCCTTTCCCGAAAGGGGTTGCCGAGGCGGAGCGCGGTTTTGATGGAAGAGGGTGCGGCAATGGGATGTGGGGAAGGGATTGAGGAGAAGCGTTGTAAGTGGGGGGAGGACAGGTGGTGCTGTGGGAAGGTGACCGCACCCGAGGGGCTCATGGGAAGAGGCGGAGGAGGAGGACGTAGAAACGGTGGGAGTGAAGTAAAAGGGGAGACGATGGAAAGCGTTCGGGAGGAGAGTTTCACTTCGCACACACCATCAGGCACTCTCTCCCACGAGATGGCGTTGAAAAAGTGGCTGCCAGAGAGTCGAATTTTGCCGGAGAGGTAGTGAGGACTAGCAGTCTAGCCCGAGTTGAAAGGATACACATCGAGCAGCACGGAAGGCAAACAAGAATAGAAGCGAACGCCGGCAGATGGCGTTGATTCCCTCCCGCGTCTAGGAGAGGGGATGTTTTTCTCTTCTTCCCGCCGAAACCGCGCAACAATCGTTCGCGGTCGTGATTTCCGCCGCGCTCGTGATCGCGTCGACGAAAGGAACCGCGCATAATTTAACGCCGCTTCATCAATACGTCACGGGGGAGAGTTGGCTCAGCCGAAGCGCGATGTTTGCACGTCTCCCTCCGCCGTGCGGGTCGGGTTTTGATTGGTACCGCAGTGCCGACCCCGAGCCTCCCTCTCACTACCGAACGGTTGCCGACGCGTTTTTAATGACGGTGATTACGTGAGCGCAGCAGCGGAATCCGCCCAAGTAGTTCATTAGTCGTGTTATACCATGACGTCACTGCGCGTAATGAATACGTCATCAAGACTTCCTGAATCCATTAGAATGCTGAACAGCTTTCCTGGAACGCAGGCCTAGTTGTCTGTGATAATGAAATTGAGCGTGGGAAAATCAAACCTTTACTCGCAGAATTATTACGCAGTGCGGTGTACCCAGCCATCTCGCTACGATACGAAGCAACTTAAGAAGAATTTAGTACCGAAATTAAATTATCAAGATGAAATAATGAGTTTCTTCATTGATTTTTGTTCGATGCTTACTTAGGGACATATCAGTACTTCATTGTGGACTTCATCAGTCAGGACTTCATTGTGGACTTAGCTCACCAGTCGGGTTGTGTTTGAACATTTGCAGGTTATTTCGATGACGTAACTTAGAAGTCACGAAGTATAACCATTGTTTAACGAGTCGATTATCCCAATTAGAAACGCCGTTATATCACATAGGACGCTTAAATCATTCATCCAAGTAGTTCAAACTTACCAAAATCTCGAATCGTTTGTTATTGTAACACGTGACTCCTAATTTACCTGATCGAAAGTATCTCGAACGCCCCAGAGATGTCCAGCGAACTTCAAAACACCTGGAACACAGTTGATGTCCACTTAAGGAGTAAAGAAGTTTGATGCCGTAAACCGGGGTGAAACTGGCACAGTTTTAGAGGTTTTGGAGGTCTCTTGTACTCAATTTTCTATTTTTTCAATGGCTTTTTTACTGAAGAAACGTAATCTATAACTTAATCGTTTCACGCTTGAATTTTTAAAAACCCAACCTCTACAAGCCCAGAAAAAAATTATCTTTATTCTACCTTCACCTCGTGAAGTGGAGTAAATATGGCACATCAAAGTTCGTTGAATACTCGTAAAAATATGCTTCTATTTCAACTTCACTCCATTTGTATCATGTTTGGGCTCCTACAGATTCCTAGCCCTTGGGATACGCCCTACCAACCCTTTGGGCTAATTAGATTTTCCATAGCAAAATATAAACCACTACTCAAAATCATTGTAACCTTGCATCTTTGGAGGCGATCGCCTTCTAAAGGTTTTCCGTTTCAAAATAATCTTCGGTAAAAATATCAGCACAAAATGAAGGAACTTGGTAAATTTCCACACATTTTTTACCCCAACCTAGGTTGCGACGAACTTAGGCCAATAACAGGGTAAACATTCATTTTTGCGATATTATACATGCTTACATATGTATAGCGAAATGCTCCATGTTTAAACATTTACAAGCTCGCAAAAATGAACCTGTTTACCCAGGTAATGGCATAGGTTTTTAGCAACTTAGGCCGGTGTTATAAAACTTTGTGGAAATTTACCAAGCATATTTCATTTTGTGATAATATTATCAAGATTTTATTTCCATAAGGTATCGCCTGATATGTTAAATTTATTTTATTTAGTAAGTCCGTGGTAAGTGTCCGTGTCCAGAAAAACAGTAACTAGAACGATGCAAACATGTAAAACATAAAAATTCGACGTACCACATTCACCCCGCTGCGTTTTTCAGACATTTAGGGGAATAAAAAATTAGGCCAACATATATTTACGTTTTCTCAAAGGGCTGTTACCCTCAAATATTTTTTTGAACAAGGAAAAATACTTATTTGGCAGTATTAATATTTACCAGAGCAACACAGCAACTAAGGATTGGCGATGCTGTAAAGATAACGTGATAACTCAGAAGACACAGATAGTGTAACTAATGGGAGTTGAAACTCGGAATCGTAGTTTAAGAACAGTCTGATAATGCCAATAAGTGTCCAGTACTTAGGCCAACCGCCGTCGTCTACCACCCCCTTCCGATAGTCCGCTAATCCTTTCGGATTCAAAATATTCGTGCTTGTACCATCTTCACCTCGCTCAGCGGCGTCACCCCGGTTTTCGGTAATCGCGTCAGTGATTGGAATGGGTGGAGCTCTACGAACTTGGAATACTAATAATAAAGAAACTCAAAATGGCCGAGATGTTTTTGCACCACAAGTGGGGAGAAACAAGCACTCACCGGGAGTTATTCAGCGTAAGGTGTCCACCTCCAGTCACTCTGTGGTTCTTTGCCGGAGCTGTTGGGGATCCGGAAGAGGTGCCCTGACGAGAACACACAATTACACGATACCCTCAAGGGAAGGGAAGAGAAACGTAAGGTGCAAGGAGTTTTTATGGGTTTCGGAAGAGATCCACTGACGGAAAAACACAATCACACGGTACACTCAAGTCAAGGGAATAGGGGAAACGTTAGGTTCAATAATTGTGTCTTCCCACGTGGGTGCTGTACATTACGTCTATTTAGAGCGTCCGTAATTGTTATTTTTGCATCCAATTTCAGAAAAGACTTCTAAATAGTGTAACGATTTTAATTACTGCGATGTCTCACTTTGAATTTCATCAAGCGATAGGTATTAAGGAGTGCCTTCAGTGTGCATATGATACCAGTCCGTTATTTGGATACGACAGCAGTGCAAAGAAATTTATTAGGAAATAGAATTTTCCATGATATTCCACTGATACATCTACACAGATGAAGCGGGTTAAGGTTTGCCGGAGACAGGAAAACTTACGTGTTGAAAATGATTAGTTTCAACTTTTACTTGTAAATAAATTTTTGCTTGGGTAATTGTCGCTCCAAACAAGTATGTATGCTCCAACTACACATTTAGAACTTATAGCTCATCAAATATGATTTACATCAATACAAAAGGATACAAATATTTACTTGAATCGGGTCACTCATAGCTAAAATATGAAATAATCGGAACTTTCAACCCGTGTTCACGAGCTAATTCTCGAGTCGTCCGCTGCGTTGTCATGCGGATGAGGTCATACACACAACGGACTCATTTTGTTCACGGAAACGTCCTTCCCTGTATTAGCTGTAGTATAACCCATTTATACACTGAAACACTCGCCTACAGTTTAGTAATACACAGTCGCGACACCCATTGTTAATTTTCTCTTGCAAAGCTGCAGCTGACGCTGGTAGTTCCTCTATCCGCCGGCAAGTAAAACTAATCCGCCCATATGGGGATGTACTGAGAATGCATTGGATTTAACGAGATGTATGTTAGAGATTATTCGTTGTAGTTGAGCGAAAACTACACTGCTTCAAAACAGCAGCATCAGGGTACCTACATTGAGAGTTATTCTAATGTAAATCATTTTATACCTCCAAGGTATTACTATTTTCCTTCAGACGTACTCAGTACAGGATAAGATTTTACACAGCACCGCAATATCCACCTCCACAAACTCTCATCTGTTGTCAAATGGCGGTAAAATGAAACATCTTAAGATTCTCGGAAAGACTGTTAAGTAGTGGTTTAATTAGAAATTATTTCAAATATATATTTACTTGCTCGCCACCGTACTGCGCCACTGAGCTCCGAGCTGCAAACTTACTGCAATTGTTGTTTTGATTGTATATTTGCAGACTGTGACTCGCCCATGCTACACACCACGGTATTCACCTACACAATGCTACCTTTCGGCAGGCTATCAAACGTGCCGTCGGCGCCTATTGGATTGTCCCAATCATCGTCTTCGGCTAAAACATCTAGGAATAAGTAGGTATTTTCAAGTTCACTAATGTGTTCCGATCGGAGCCAACTTCCACACCTTTCCGACTTTTCACTGATCAGGATCAGGAAATTAAGGCACCGCTCCTAAGCCACCGAACCTAAGGCAAGGTGTTCAACTCAGCGCAAATCGGCACGAATCAACGTACCAAAGAGCACATGGACGACGATTCATGTAACAGTACTTCCAGGAAAAATGGATGGAAATCAGCCGGTGTTTAGTATTCTGATGGCTCATAATAGACACGGCAAGAAGATTCGTGTGAAATTATCGAACTTAGATACGCATATAAATACAAAAGCTTTCGATTTCACCCACAGAGCAATCAACCATGAACGACGCCTTTGCTGAAAATTAACCAAAATCGAACAATCGCGGATGCGATTTTTGGACTCGTTTTGTTGCTTAGAGCAAATTAGAGACCCTCAAGTCAGAGACTGGAAACCTCGGTTCAGTTTTTGATTGGTGAGCCATGGAATATGGTGGAATGAAAGAGAATCACTCCTTTAGAATGAAAAGCGGTACAAATATTTGTAGACATTGCTAAGTAACAACATAAACTCTACTTTATGCGAGTTTTATTTATCATCAAATATTAAATTAAATTTTATGATTAAAAATAATAAATTAATGAAATTAACTATATATTTTGCAATGATTTAAGTGTTTAAGAAACTATATGATTAAATTAAGCACCCAGAGCCGGCCACCCATTGTGACCAGCTTTCAGATTCTAACTTGAGGGTCTCTAGCGCAACTAACCTCTGCTCCCAATAACTGTTTAAGAGCGACTCTCAGTGCACAGGATCTGAAACGAATGGAAAGAAATGGCGCCGTCGTGTTGCAAATTTAGCTGCGCACTTGAGCGAAAGAAAAGCCTCATAAATTAATTAACAGGCTTCATGATGAGGTACGAGTCGAATGAAGTTTTTCTAACAGTTGACTGTAGGTTAGTTTAGGTGATCTAAAGGGTATGCATGAAGGTGAGGGATCTTGAAAAATTTTAATATTAATTATTTCTCTAAGATAATTTAAGCAATTGACAAGAAGGTTTTTATTCCAGAAAAAATACCTAATGCTTTAGGTGTTATCTTATTAAATATGAAATAATTTCATGAATGTTAGGATATTATATTATACTTATACGCGACTCATCAATCAGTTTGGATACAACCTAATCATTCCATTTTAATCACAGTATCCCTCTTTCTTTCCTATTCACTCCTACTTCCGCTACTATTTCTCCAACTTTCACTGGCTTATTCACCAAGTGCAATTATTTCTTTTCTCTTCCTTAATACAAAAAAGTCGGATTAATTCTATCACCTGGGGTATATTTATCGCAGGGGGAGAATTAATTTTATGCCTCAAAGTTTTCCAATTACAAGATCTCCTCGTAAAATGATCGTATTTCACAAGGTAGTGAAGAGATTTTAAGCATTGCATTTTCTCCCCAGGAACCTAAAGCTTGAAACAAATTTCAGTCGAAATAAGATTAGAGAAACTCATTTATTGCCGCGGTCGGTTGAAAACAATGGCTGACGGCTTAAGTGAGTGATTTCACGCGGCAGAGGGTTTCCACAATTTTCTGAGGATAAATTTCGCGGGTGTTTCTTTTTCATTGGTACAGCAACAACTTAAGGGGCATCTGAAAATAAACACCCTTGCCCGGGTTTTTGATCTACCGGAGGTCTACCAAGAGCATTCTTTGGCCCACTATCTTCAATAAATTTAAGTTATTTTAAAGACGGATTCTAGGTAATGTCATTCTTCTCCACAGGGAATATTGCTCCACCTTGATAAATCCAGAGAGTACTTTTTTCAGACCTATAATTTTGAGTTATCGCGAATATCTTTACCAAATATCTGAACAGATTCGACTCTCAAATGGTGAAGAACGTAGGAATAATTACTTCCTCTTTGAGGGTTGAAATATGCTGGTGGCGAGAACTATGACCTGTCTTTGATAATATGTTAAGATATATTTTGATTACTTTAAAACAATATGACTTCATTTAAAATACTATCTGTAAATTAATTATTCATATTCCGGGTGAAGCGAGGTATCCGTGAAGAAATAGTAGACCTAATTATATCATTGTTAACATTTCGCAAACATTTTCGTTAACATTTTCCTTAATCAGGGCTGTAATGAATATGCAGTATTCATTTATATGCATTAATTCAGATTTTGTACAATATTGCATTAAAATTACCTGCTGAGGATATCTCATCTCAAATTATTTGTTCTAAGGGTGTTACAAAGAAATTTTCCGTAATTTGTTTTTTCATCTATATTTCGAACATATTATAGTGCATATTATTTAATAACTTGCATTTTTAGAATTGTAAGCCTTTTTTTTGGGTAAAAAGGAGACTTTGAATTGGTACTATAAATATAAATTGAAAGTAATTATTTTCTCAATTTTTCGACACCCGTTTTCTTGTTTCTTGTCGTGGCATGTTTAGGAAGGAGTTACATTTTTAAAATTAACTTTTGGATAGGCCAAATAATGAACATATTATTTTGGGTGTTTAAAGTAAAATTTATGGTTGTTTAAAATGTATTACCTGATAGTAGATGAGGTTATTAGACCAGAGCTATAATTTGTTAACCAAGACTCATCTCCTCCTGAAAATGATAATCCATAACAAGGAAACGAATAAGTAATGCAAGAGCGTGGTTACAGTGACCATGATATTCTTTTCTGCCGGAGTAAAATTACCTTTAGTAGCTATATAGAATTGTTAACTAAGGTAATTCCAAATATACGCTCATCATTACGGTCAAGTGATCAATCGTCCTCACCATCAAGTGGTCGTTTGATGATGAGGAGAGTGTGGTAAAATAGTCCCTAATTTTTGTTTGCAAGTATCGGTAAGTAAGGACTTTTAGAAATGATTTGAATAAGGACTAAACATGGAAAATGAGTATTTTAAGGAGAAAAACCTGCATCATTTTCTAAATATTCCTGGTAAATTTTTAACAACGCTTCAGTAATTAACCCAAAGGGTAAGGAAAAAAAATGCTCAACCCCAATCATTATTTTTCACTGTCGCTGATCAAGCCCTATAATTTTTTGGGGTTTAAGAAAAGTAATTTTTCATAATTTATCATAATAAAATCAGATCAAAACATGCTGAAAAAAAAGGTTAACCAATTCTGATTAATTTTAGTTAGTTTAGTCGAGACACACGCCGAACGAAAGGACACATAATAAAGAGTCATATTAAAATAAGACCTACATCTTTGTTCGATGCGGTAAATAATTTCTCATGAAAACGCGTTCTCCATTTGCATCCGCAAGTTCCTTCTTCACATCCATTATTTTTTACGCTAAATCACTTAGGCAAAGGTGACAATTTTTAAATATATCTTTTCATACATAAAAAAATCGCAGCAAGTTGAAACTCATATATGGTCCTATGAAAGAGAGTCCATAAGATATCGCGTACCAATTTTCATCCACCTGATTGTAGGTGGACATCGAAACTAGAAGAGATAAAATTTATTGCAAACAGAAAGCTATTTTTGTGCCTTAAAATTGTCTTTCACGCAGTATAAACTCCATTTTTCAGAGAAACATTTTTAAATTCATACTATTTTTATACGATAATATCTATTTAGCAACAATATTGGGTATTAATTTCATCAATGGAGCTGCATCGCAATGTCTTCTGAAGTCATATTTTAAACGTTTAATGATTCATGCCTAAATTTAAAAGAAAAAACAATTTTAAATAGAATTTACATCAAATTATTAAAAACATAATACCCACTCACGAGATTTCGCGGGCTGAATTATCACTTCACATTCTAAGGAACCGGTTTCGAAACTGATGTGTGACCGTACTCCTCTCTGGGAAATAGTAGTCCGTAGTTAAAATCTATGAGAAGAGCACTCCGGCCTGAATCCCACGGAGTTAAAAAAACCTTTAAATTGTAATAAATCTTAATACACGAAAAAAATAAATCTTAATATGCATCCATTACCTTAATAAAGCTTTCAAAAGCCCAAATCGTAAGTTCAGTACACTTCAATTAAATATTTACAAAATATTTTCAAACATTTAGTATTTTTTTAGGATTCCACCATGATGGAAGCATGTAGGTATCATATGAAATATAATGCTACCACAGGTGTGCAAAAGATCAATCCCACGTAAAAAACATGTTTACAATAAATGTATCCATTCATATTAAACGCTCTTAATTGCAATGAAGATTTGTTTTTCTGACTCAATAAAAAGATAAGAACGTTCCAAACGTAGCTATTTAAAAAAATTTCTAACCATCGAAATAAACGTAATTGTGCACGAAATAGGGATTTTTATATGATAAAACACCTTGTGGACAAGTAAAATATCTCAGATTACGAATTCCAAGAGTAGATAACATCGGTGTAGAGTTTGTGTGAGATGCGCCGAAAAACTAAAGACCCCAAAGCACCTTTCGCTAAGATTAGGCAGATACCGATGCAGTGTTTCTCTCTCCCTTCACAAATTCCTCGATTTATCGTGGAATGCATGGGAGAATGGAGACCAACCAACCCATCCTAAATGGCGCAAATGACCTTGGTTGTTTGTCGCTTCCCATAACAGCCACTGCTGCTGATGATGATGATATGAGATGAGTTTGTTATGTCTCCTGGCAATCTAAACAACTCACACCCACCGCATCATCTCCCGGTGCAATTCCACCATCGTGATCTAATCAAGAGACCGGAGATTCTCTCCTCGCCCCCCTCCCCGTCCTCAAGGGTCCCAATTCCGCCCGTAATAAAGTAATTTACTCGTCGCTCCTCCCTCCTAAAGTGTTAAACATTTAAAGCGTCGACGCGCCTCTCCGCGGAACGGCCAGACACCAATCTCCGTCTCCTCCTTAAGCCTCCCTTCGGACCCTCTACAGTCATTTATCCCTTATCTCCAACCCTACTACTCTTATCCCTTATCCCCACCTCCATTTCCCTTATCCCTCTCTTCTCCCCAGCCGAGGAGAAAAACCCTTCATTTCCCTAACTCCTCCTCTATCGTCCCCCTTTAAATCACTCCCGCAACTCAACCGGCGCTCAAATCGACGCAGAAAAATGTCCATGGGAAGTTATTGGGAAGGGAGAAAGTGTATGTGAAAAATTCTAGTACATATAGTTTACGAAGCTTATCTCTTCAAATTTAGTCTAGTGATCAAGATGAAATGAAATGCATCTGATAGAACTTTCATTCATGTGCGTTCACGTTTTTTCCGCGCCGGAGCATTGTACCTTTACTGTATTTTGTTGGAAATAGTCACCGTTTTTAGCGCTCAAAAATCGATTGCTCACTTAAACTGATCGTCACTCAGTTAACTTTGATTACTATATAACATACTAATTTGGAAGGCCGCTTTACACAGTACATTTTATTGCACAAACGAATGTATCATAGCTTGTACAATAAAACTAATGGGATTAGAGTAGGTTCTACTTATCGTTCAGTCATTCAGACAAACATGCAATATGCCGCTTAACACGGCACAATTTTCCTCATGAAAGAGTTCATACATTCGTTTGTACAATAAAATATACCATGTTAAGCGGCCTGGAGATATGCAATCCAAGTAGTATTAGTACGACTAAGGTCATTCGCACTATGCAATCCAAGAATGCGTCTCACATATAACCGTAAAATAATTGTTTACACCCTGAATTTGGGCTAACCATGGACAAAAATATAAACTTTTGTTAACTCCGGCAAATCGGCAAATACAACTCTATTGATATTCGAGTTTCACCTTTTTCATAGAGAGGATGGCAGTAATACGGATGTGCACAGGGTGATTATTAGAGCATGTCAATGAAATAACTATCGACTGTTATTAAGTTTCCATTCAGCAATTTCCAATATTATCTCAGTAGTTTGCCATTAGTATCCATGAGACGGGACGCCGGTTACCGCCAACTCCGCGTGAGAAATAACTCCAAGTGAATTGGTTTAGGGTGTATTCCGTATTTTTTTCAACCGCCCTCAATTTCTTTTCCTTCCGTCGAGAGCGGGTGGCGTAGCGATGAGGGGTGAGGGAAGACCGAGTGAAGCACCGGGATCTTCATTTTTGAGAAAAGTGGGATTTACTTAAGATAGGGTGGTGTGGGAAGGACTTAACCAGACAAATGGGCGGCATTGAGCTTCATTTCCTTCAAAAGAGATCCAGTGATTTAAAAAGCGGCGAGAAAGGGAATCGTTGATGACGTGACGTGAAGCCAGTTGTATCTAAACCTTAGTATCTAGTTGTCTCATGAATACTTCAGTTTTAAACCCCTGAATAAGCAATTTGCTACGTGTGACGACAACTGACCGAATCATTACAATCATCACATGTATTACTTCTCAATAGTGTTTTTTTGTCGCAACGCCATAACTCCCATAATTCTTCATCAAAATTAATGATTCAAACATCGCTTTAAAGCTTATGATCCCCGCTATTGACGAAATATAGAAAAATGGTTTAAAATTAAAGTTTTTGATAAAACATTTATAATTAAAGTTTTTGTAAAAAAATGGTACAGTGACATCTGTTGACAATATAATAAAATAATGTGTTGGCTATGGTTATGTGCTTAAAAGACTGTAGGAGGCGCCATCTTTTAACACATCGTTTAGTTAGATTGTTTATATTCTACATGCAATCAGTGTGCCCGTTTACCGTTTGTTTACGTTATGAATCTTTAACATAAACATAAATGACATATAATTGTCCATGGGAAGAAACAGGTAGAGGAACAGGAAGAAAGACGGAAGAAACAGGAAGAAGCTACATACTGTGCGAAATATTCGCACGGGTTAGCTAGTAAATATGAAAGTGGGATTCGACAGAGTCTGGCTCAACTTAATCAAACTTCTCATCAATGGAGTAGATATAAAATTCATGTAAGTTCACAAACATTTTTGATATGACCACCGGTTTAGTTCTACTGAAGCATCATCAGGTACTTCATACAGAACATTTTACTATTTTTCTCCTGAATATGTATGCATGAGAAGGAAATGTTTCGTGATAAATACCTGATATCATCCATTGGATGAAACCAGTCGTTTTATAAGAAAATTCGGTCAAATTCAACAATTTTTTTAAATTTTATAGTGATGAAAGTTGTTTGAATAATCCTGGAATATTTTCAGAACCAACCAGAAAATCAGCACATAAGTAATTAGTTTGCTGAGGCAAGATTCGGCGCAGCGGGCGAATCTATTTAATATCTCTCCTTAAAGTTCCGACTTGACTAAACTCATTCTTCAACATCATCTATCTTAATCTAAGGTCACCCCTAAGTACGCCAACATCTCCAGGAACATATCATCGGCGGCAAGTAAGCAGCAGAGTCATTCCATGTAAAATAATCCAATAAAAAATTAATTGGTTGCATGACCATTTTGGGAAACATTTTTTGCTCGCGCTTGCCCTAATGTACTGGCATGCAATGATGTTTTTTTTATTATTTCTCACCTCCCTTTTTTTTTATCACACCTCGTTATCATCCCACCTCGTTTTCTCGCGAAAGCCATTTTTCCGAGATGGCACATGCAAATTTTTGAAAATTTTGATGTTTACTCTATGTTCAATAACTTGAGAATTAATAATAACACATGAGAGAGACCGAACACCTAATATTTTGCACATAATGGAAAACATTTCATTTACTGCTCAATATTTCCTTTTACATTTCCTTCACTGTTGCCGTTGACCTTGACGTCAACATTTTTTATGCAAAAACTGGTTTTCGAATCAAAAAAACTGTACGAAAGAGGGAACTCTCATATTTTAGAGCTATTGTACTTTTAAAAAATAAGTAGAAGACTAATTTGAGAAGGCATAATACTCGTGGAACAAACACTTTTTCTTCTAGAAGCTAACATAAATGTCTTCGCGGTCAAAATCGACCGATTTCAGACTTTATTTTCTCAGATATGGGAGCGATTAAAAATATGAAGCTCGCAGAATATAAAAATACCTAATGGTACAACACATAATCAAAACTTGGGAGCTTGACCATGTTTCGTATTCCACGCTTCCATTCTCCAAATTGAAGCCGACTTCACATTAATATAGTACCATGTGCAAACGGCGGTAGACAACGAGTGCAGTGAATCTCCATTCCAAATATTACGACGCAAAAAATTTGACCAAAATATAGTAAAAAGGTAAACAAGCTTGCATGTGACTGAGAGTGACAAGTCAAAAACGTGGTTTATACTCACTTTCCATGAACACATATCCTACAATTACACAAAACACGTGAGGCTTAAAAACAAAGAACGGTGCAGAGAAGATCCGCATGATATGTGAAAGGCCGTAATGATTGTCTGTTAGTGTTAATGACCTCTTGCAACAATCGGGATTGGAATCAATGTCAGACCGTCGATTAACATTAGACTTAATCTTTCACGAATATTTAAAACCAATTTATTTTCTGACAACTTTGTCTTACGAACTCAAACATACGGCAGTTGATCAAATCATGAGAATAAAATTAGGGGAATAAGACAGACACAGGTAGATCAGGCAGGTTTAAAAGGTCGATTTTCCCTCGATCGATAAGAGTATTATGGCTGACGATGAGACTTTGAAGTAGATAAGTTGACAGGACGTGTATCTGATTAGTTGATTTGCTCCGTAATGCCTGTTTCTTAATCCGCCGCAGAGTACTAAAATCACATTTCACATTATTCCTGCATGAATCTTGCAATTTGTTCACGAAGAGCCATTATACATTCATTCAATAGTTTTTGTATCATTGGTAGCACACCTACATCTACATAATACCATGCGAGCCGCCGCATGGGCGTGTGGCATGGGTGTTAGGACACCAGCCATGAATAGATGTAAGGGATAAGGTTATTGGAGGTGGAATGGTGATTTGGAGGTGGAACGTGTATTATGAGTGTATTTAGTAGAGCTCAGTTTATATTGTGGTCACTTATTGTGCGCGGAAAGAACGAGTTTTTCTACCTGTCTGCTCGGAAATGTATCTCTCTAATTTTATCGCTTCTATTAGGCCAAGAGATGTAGTGAGGCGTCATTATAATAATCTATGTGTCGCTCTGAAAAATATCAGTTCTGAATTTCTCAAGCAAGCTAAGCCTAGCGTGTAGCCTCAGAGACTCTAAAGCTCCCACCTCAATCCCTGCTCAAAGTTGTGAAACATTATACGTTCGCTCGTAGCAGTTTTTAACGAAGCATGAGCTTTTCTTTGTATTTTATCAATTTATTTGGTCAAATCTTTATGACCAGGATTCCTAATGCTCGCGGCATATTCGAGGTGTGGCCCAACTAGAGCTTAGTAGAGTACATCGCATGTTGTTGGAAGTTACTCAAGCATTTTACTGAAGTTGGTAATAACTCACCCCCTGCCACAAACTCTGTAGGTAATATGTAGATGTAGATAAAATAGGTCCCACAAGACAAATACAATGTATGTCTTTACTCCCCAGTTTCATAATGAAAAGTGCTGTTCAACAAATTTGCAACAACCGGGATGAGATAAGTTTATCATGTCCCCTGGCAATCTAAACAACTCACGCCCACCACATCTTCTCCCAGCGCAATCCTACCATCGTGATCTAATCTAGAGACCGGAGATTCTCTCCTTGAGGACTTTGAAGATAAAAGTGGAATATATACGCTCAAATGTGGCAATTACAATGGAGTTTACGTGGGTCAAACAGGAAGATCATTCACAACTAAGATTAACGCGAGAAGTGTTCAATAAAGACTGAAAGTCATAGATATCCATACGCGTTATATGAGCTGGCCTAAAATGTGATTTTAAACTTTTTGAACCGTTTCGGACAAAAGTTACATATTATATTTTTGAAGTAATATTTGAAATGAAGTAACAATCACTGTCTGTCTGAACAATCAATAACTGCATTTAAATAATCGAAAATGATTTTAACGGTTTTGATCCATGGAATATTCCTAACCCTCTCCCCCCTAATCCTCCTCACTCTCGATGATCATTGGTTGCCACCGAGGTCACGAATTGACCTTCGCTAGTGTTCCTTATCTTCGCCAAACCCAACGTCCCAATTTCTACTCTCCCTCCACTCCATTTCCCTATTAACCTCAACCTCAATCGCTACATTATCGACGAAAGAAGGTGCTCTACTGCCAATTTACTTTAAGAATAAAGCAGTAGACGTCGAAATTAAGCGGTGAAATGAATATGCGGAACTATTCAGTGTGTTTGTCCATCATGCAAAATTTTGGGTGTCTTTTTTTTACGTTTTTTAGGTTTCATGGACAGGATGAAGAAAGGTAGATCGTATACTGAGGCGAAAAAGGATATACTAGAGCAAGATAGGCCTCTAAAAGAGAAAAAAAATTGGAGGAGATTCTCTGACATTCAACAAAACTTACCTTTACCGCTATAATACATTTTCAAATCTTTTATTTTGCAAAATAAAGTGGGTCTAACCTTCGGGTGGAAAGACACTCCCCTCTATCCTTCAATCAATGGTTGAGATAGGACGTTTTTTATATAACTTAAGAGAAAATCACCAATCTTCATTTATCTCGCTAGTTTAGGTGTGCCTGAGAATAAGAGAAATTAGCTCTACCTAGTGAACAAAAGACGTTTTTCATTTCGGTTGACTTAAACTTTGCATGACAAATTCGTTCCCAAACTCTTCAACATAGAGTACCTTATTTAAGGTGAATGATGACAAAATTCATTGAAAGCCAACTGGCTCACAGTCAAAAATTCTCATTTTCTGCACCAAAACGGAGCAATCGGAAAGACTCCGCCTCCAACTGGATCCTTCTCATCCCCCCAATAAGAGAAGACCTCTACCCCTTACAGAATACATATTCCTCGAGAGCGTACTTTACACGGACAATCCATCTCCATCAACGCCATGGGTTATTCAGCAGGGTGGAGTTAATTTCGGACGTCGGCGGAGGTAGGAGGAAACCATTTACGGCTCCGTCGGGGCTCGAACGCGACGCCTCCAGGTCGATTAAGCTTTGATAAACCGCGAGCCGCTCGGACGCAAGAGTAGGCGATGGAGAAGGAGACCCGAGCCGGGAGACGAATGAATATGAATGACACGGTTAAATGCCTCCTCCACGGGTGACAAGGGAGCGACTGTGTAAATAGCTCGCTTTACTCGGTCGCTCGTTAAAATGAAAGATGCCTATTTCCAGCTCGGTCATCTACGGACCCCTCGCGCGCGCGTGTGACGTTTCGCAATTTTTTTTTTCGTTTTTCGTTTATTTTTTTCTTCCTCCCGCTTCTTCCTCGATATTTTTGTTCCGACGTCGTCCTTCTTTTCCCCTTAGAAAGGAAAGAAAGAAAGGTGTGTTTTTTTACATAAGCGAGGACACCACGCGGCCTGGTTAATATGAATGCTCATTAATGCAAGATCTGTGAGGAGTGGCGAAGGTTCGTTCATTCACTCGCTCCGGCCGGAGGGGCAAAAGCCTCGGCGGTCGAAAGAACACGAGAGAGAGAGAGAAAGAGAGACGTGGAAAGAAAATGAAGGGAGAAGACTGTATAACATACACACATAGGACGGAGGTCAAAAAAGGAGATGGTATTCATCATCGTAGAACAGAAGTCGGAATTATAATAACTTTTTGTTCCGAGGAACCACGCCTCTGCAAACATGCGATTACGATCTCTCCAGCAGTGGAACTTTCAAATGAAAAAAATACGTGGGTATCTTTCGCTCGGAATGTTTGTGATGAATGAGAATTCCTCCAGTGGCTTCACGCAGAAGAGAATGAGTACGTCTCCGACGCTCTAATATATTAATTGCGATGAATATTAACGCGCCATTACATCAATGGAGTACGCTAACCATGTAATCATATTATTTGTTCGCCAAGTCGACGACTTACGGTTATTTCACCATTAAATATTTTAATGTCACTTGAATCAGATTCTGGAAACTCATAGAAAAAGTCGCCCTTAAGTATGAACGAGTAAAATCATATCATCCCGCCATATTTTTGTCACAAACTGTACTTGAAATTGTCAACTCGAGCATAATGGTGTAAAATGCGAAATTTGGAGACATTTATGGAAAGAGTATTTTTCTGCCCAACATCATTGCCAATAAATATGACGCCATCATGCGTCACTTCGTAGATGAACTTAACATTAGCGTCCATATTGAAAAGGATAATTGAGGAAAAGTACAACGCATTATTTTCAATATGGATCCTAATTAATGTCAATGACTTAAAAAAACTATTTAAATTAGCTAAGCTTTCCAAGAGAAAGGATGATAACGGAATTTCAACCACTGTCCATCATATTTTTGGAAATTTTGGGAATTTACTGCAATAGCTGAAGTGCAAATTAGTTAGTTTAGTGGGAATGGCGCTCAAGTCGGCTCATCTGGCTGGAAAAGTGTTAATGAAAAATGAACTCGTCGAATAATTAACATATTTTTCACATAAATTTAGTTTTCTGTTACCTTAGCAGGTCAACAGTGAAAGCAGTATTTTTTTAACTGAACAGAAGAAAATGTGGAATTCATTATTTTTTCGACTCACAGTCATGGTAGAACATCATTAATAATTTAGGCGTTCTGCAGAACGCCTAAATTATTGAAAGTGAAAGATGAGTGAATCATCGACGTGAAGGAGACATTTTTGGCAGACACATAAATTAAGGTATACATGAGATATAATGTATAGTGGGCAGATTCACTTAGTGGAATTACAACATTATAAATTAAAAGAATAATCTTCTTTCTCCGGTGACACTATCCTCCATGGATTTTGGCCTTTTTAACAGTTAACGACCATTATCTTCTACCTTTTGCTAGCTCTTTCCAGCTGGATATATCCATTATTTGTACATCCGCTGTGACATTGTCTCTCTCCGTCTTTTCTTGGGCTTCCCTCTGAGCCTGTTTTCATCATGTGTACATTAATGAATTATCTTTGTCGGTCTTATCTCGGCCAGAGTGTTACATGGTCTAACCATTGACTTCTTTGTGACTCTACGGTGCGAGCTACGTTTCTTCTTTTATCAGCTCATTTAATTCTGTATTCCTATTAATTCTCCTTTCGTTCCCTCCCTCCTTGGAAAAAATATGGACGCAATTTCCACGCAACTTCGGACAAGAGCTGACCCTTGACCGCACAGATTTTGACTAAAGTTTGAGGAATTGTTCGTCTAGTAAAATAATGAATTTCAAGCGTTTTGGGAAAATCTCAAAAACATCTGAATAACGGCTGTTTTTCAAAATGGCGATTTTCACTGTCATTAGATTTTCGTAATCACATATACGAGGACTCGTATCAGGAAAGAATCAACGCAAAAAGACGTTGAATGGCTTTTTTAAAAACTAAATATTTGGAATAACCTGAAATTGAATGAAAGATGGCAATAAAAATATTTTATGCATAAAAATTTAAATAATAAACAAATTAGAGCTTAACATTTTTTAGTGCTTCACGTTTATTCGAGCTCATTTTTCTACCTGAGTTACTTTGTTTAATATATATCATTCAAAATTTTGCAAGATTCATCTAAGAGAGGACAAAACTTTAAAATTTTCACCGTCAGCCCATTTCTCCTCCAAACATCCACGCCCATTTTCCTCCAATATTCTACCCACGTTCACTGAAATTTTGCAACTACTCCAGTTTGTTCCCTCATAATTTAATAAATAGCTCCTATTTATTTTTCCCAAATAATGCTATTACTTAAATTTTAATTCTAAACTTCGTTCCGAACTTCTCCAACTTCCTAAAATGACAGAAAATATAACTGTTGTCAGCCCATTTCTCACCATTTCTTTGGAATGAATGTAATGAAGAAATAACGAGGGGCGCTCATTTTCTACTACCGGCATATCATTTTCTGATCCCATTCCTACTAATTCACCTTCAGTCAACACTTACAAAAGTATCCAGCTAATTTTGTGTGTTAATTCAAATGTGTTCATTTTTGGCCAAACGCATCATGAGAGAGGACACGCATCATTTACTCTAGACTCACTGCTACTATACCACAGAACACTACAAAATCTATAACCAAACCATCAAAATCATTCCACAAAATAACTACTCGATTTTGGTATTTTCTTCAGTAGTTCCTCTTTAATTTCCATTACCCGCTGTATTACATCGATTTTCCTGGAGAATGTGAGTAAAACGTGAGTATGGGTATTGATTTCAGGCCCCAAAATGATTTCCTCCTCTTCGAACACCCATTAACCTGATTTCTCTAAGAGTTGTTCGAGGAGACTTCAATGGCATCTTTGAAGGTTATTTTACAAGTTACACGTACGAGAAAATTACATACATACATACCCATCACGCCGTTCCCTTTCGGGGTAGGCACAGTCAATATATTTCACTCATTAATACATAATTGTACACCTAACTCTGCTTCAATAATTTCCTCCATACTGCAATACTACCTCCATATCCTTGCAAACCGCTTTTGCCTCATTTACTCCCATACACTGTTTCATACACGCCCTCCTGTTTTTAAGATTCCTAATATTCCTCCTCCCAAGAATTTCCTCAACCACATTCAATCACAACTTTCTTGGCCTACCTCTACCTCTCACACCATTCATTCTACTTACGAGAAAATTAATGATCACTCTTCTTACTTAAAAAAATGATCATTCTACTTACGAGAAAATTAATGATAGAAAAATTAATGCTAATCCATTGATGAAGTTTTGTTTGTCAGGACATCTTATTCGTCATGTAATCAGGCAATTTCTTCTGGTATCTACTCACAAACATCATCATTATCAAAGGTATCTACCAAAAGCATGTTAGATCCTTGGTCAGTGCTGCCAATAACTTCTCCACGTCAGGAGGGCAACTTGAATGATATTTGACCCGGGAGGATATTTATCATAAGACTGTTCGGACTCTCCACCCAAGGTCCTTCAATATCGGTTGTATTTTTACTTCGATAAAGGTCTTCGCAACGGAAACAAGTCCGCCATTAATGTGCTTATTTTAGTGTCTTTTTTCACATAGCATAGCATAGGTTTTTCAACGTTTTGTTTATTTGTCACTGCATTTGTATTCGAAATGACGACACGCTGTATTTCGTTGATTTCCTTGGGTGCGCCATTGCAGTATATTTCAGTGAACACATTAATGTGCTGTGGAAATGCGCTGTCAGCATGTGCTGTGGAAATAGTAGCGAAGACCTGTATTGAAGGAAAAATACAATCGATATCGAGCGACCTTGCTCTCCACCGAGTCAAACGCTCCCTATGCCGACGATTCGATGCACCAGTCACCCATTGTCATGAGAACACCCGACCAAGACAATGCCCTCATGACGATGGACGACTCGTATTATAGAAACGTCGGCAAAGATGAAGAGCTTGTCCCCAATCGTAGTATTCATTAACATCATACAGGAAAGTACGGATCTTTCTATATTTAGTACCATGTGTCCTAAAGGTGAATCCAACACTCAATGACTCGACTACTACTTTATATAAATTCTGGCTCCTTACAGAAACGTCTCTCTTAGATGAGAACAAAACAATCATACCTTGTTAGACTATTTTCTCAAGAATTTAACATGAAATGACGTGAGTTTACATGTGAGAATGTTTAAATAAAGCGAAAAATAGTATTTTTCTACTTTTATATAGTCCAATGATGTTATAGAAGTATGCTTAAAATTAAGCGGACAGATAGAATATCAAACGAATAAATACTAAATGTAATGAATGAGAAAAGAAGTTTATGGCAAACGATCGTTGACAGAAGAGTCCAACTTCTAGAGCATACAATGAGACATGGGGGGATCCTATTGACAATCCTAGAGGGACATGTTAACGGAAAAAAGCCCAGAGGAAGACCACGGCTCCAGTTTATAGACCAGATAATGAAGGATGTCGGAGTAAGAGGAAAGGGATTTAATCAATGAAGTAGTATCTGTTAATCGTTACACACGATAAGGTGGAATTCCGTGCATATATTTCGCATTAAATACAGCAAGAACTTACATTCATACAATGTGCGCAATATTTTAATGGCGACCACAGTTTTAGCATTTCGTTATATTTATCTAGGATGACGGCAGTTAATTGCTGAAACGGCGAAGTATATTAACATTTGGCGAGGGTAATACTAAGCTACGGTTTTTATTATTGATTATGTCTTATTTTCACAACATTATGCCAGGAAAAGTGTCTAAAAATAATTGATTTAACTATCACAGACGCTTAGTAGCCTCGTTAAACCATTGAAAAACGAAGCCCGATTCAACAAAAATCTTCGGCCTCTTAAGAAGGAACCTGCGAAATGAAATACTGTTTTCTTAAGGTGTATAAAAAATTGCTGAGAGGATTAAATTTAGGCTTAGTACTGCCACTTGTATTTTTGTTTATTTCATGTAAATACTCCTTCGGGTAAAATATCTGGAAGGACAATACGTTACATCGAAGCTTTCACCACGTCACGAAAACCAGTAATTATATAGACTCCAACCTCCTTTGTATTTTGGCAGGATTTGATATCATGATTTTTTTAACGAACTGACAGAAGGTTATAATTATCTCCAGGTTAAAAACATCTATCAATTATATTAAATGCCAGATTAATATTAGCATTTAAATATAGATAAGGTAAACAAGGTAAACCGGAAGTTTCCCTTGGAAACATTGCCACATTCATCCAAATACGTCGGCTACGTGCTCCGAAGAAAACCGGAAGTCTGTTAGAAAAACCCAAATACTCGAGTGATTATGTCTATGACCAGAGCTGACAAAATACATATTATGTGTATCAATATCTAATGCATGTTTTACAAAATTTTGAACAATTTTATTCGGGCGGAAATTAAGATTAAAAAGTTATGTGAAGTGATGCCATCGGACTGCCATCAAGGCAGGGCATTTCAGCGTTAAAATCTATCATTTTGGAACCAATGCACATTAGTTTATCAATGACTAAGTAATATGTGTACACAATTCAATAGTATAAGTCATAGGTACTTTCTATGTTAAAATCAGAATAGGATGTCGGGCCTGCCTAAGATGAAGGTTTCTCGGAGAGGAATTGTATATTCAATTTCCACAACATAAACTCTCTCCATTATTTTATTTCGATGTATTTCCTCATGCAAAACTATTTTCAAAGTGAATTGGAAACTCTCAGTGGATAAACCGGACTAATTTCTTAGCGTGAAAACCTTCGTTCCTCTAACGTTCCCTCGGCATAAAAAAACCACCCACCGATTTTCCCAAAGATAAATTTCTTTCAAACTCCTCGTAACTTATGCATTCATCGACACGATCTAAAATTCCTATTCTTATCCTTCCTCTCCGAACCTCACCAAACATTCTCCCTTCTATCATCCTCTTCGGCATTACGTTAGCCGGTTACACGATCTCCGCCCACTTTTACTACCCCCTCCATGTATCTCTCATCGGCCTCTTTTCCTCTCCTGCCTTCGCTAACACTTCCTCATTTGTTTTTTCCTCCATCACGCCTTCTCGTTCCATTCTCCTTTATGCCCATATTTCAAAAGTGTTCAGTCGACGATCTTCCCCAAACTTCAGAGACTGTTTCCGGCCCACACGCTATATTTGCTATACATCCTTACGTTATGTCTATGCTCAATTTCCCTCTCATCCAGTACTCTCTTCTTCGTTAATTCTCTTTTCTAATGCTATTCTTCGCTTCATCTACCTAATGAAAATATTAACCTTAACCTTGATGATACTCAAGTATTTGAAATTACCCACCTCATCTAAATCATTCCCAACTACGTTGATATTTTTTCTAGCCGCCATACTTCGAGAACTTCTCGTTACACTTACGAATCGCATTTTCAACAAAAACTTTCATACTGCCTCTCTAACAAGCTCTCTAATGACTAAAATTTCTCCACTGATAGCTAATCAACTCTAGATCGTAAGGAGATGTGGTATGGCATGCTATAGAGGGGTTATGATAGGTATTTCAGCGTAAAAATTCTCTGAAAGCCATCATGAGACTTACTGATAGCTAACCAACCCTTGATCGTAAATAGATGTGGTATAGTATGATATAGAGGGTATATGATAGGTATTTCAGCGTAAAAATTCTCTCAAAGTCACCATGAGACTTGATTAGTCAAAACTGCGACTGGCTAATATCTCTCCTCGGTCAGATAAGTCACCCGTAGTGGAAGACGCAGTAAATAAATAGTGAGCTGAAGAACGCAAGCCAAGAAGACATGCTTCAAAATGAAGAGTATTTCAACACCAAGAACGCAAATTTAAAATAAGGAAGTACTTCACGAAAACATATACCTACTTATAGCATGCTCTAATACGATATGGAAGTTAGTCGGTAACTTTAGCAGAACTCAGAAGATTGAAAGCAATTCAATGTGCCATCACAGATTGATGAAAATCAAATGTTTGAGAGTTGAATGTGCCGAGTAAAAAAACGTTTTACTCAAATTTCTCTGAGGCAGAGGGAAATTCGTATTTATAGTACGTCGCAACAGCCTCTTGAGATACATAATGGAACGAGGAATGAATGAGAAAATCGACGAATAAGACCAAGAATGAAATACATGAAGCAAATATTGAAGGAGATCAAAGTGAAGAGCTATGACTTCACTTAGACATTCAATTTGATGGCGTTAAATGAAGACTTATGAAGAAGAGAGATAAGTACCAACTTTGTATATATCATTAAAATTAAGGTTTGTAACTATCTATATTTATATACCTCGCGTCATCCTTAGGTAAAGACTTCTTCAGGTACAACAAAATCCAAGATTTTTTTATCAAAAATAAAATAATTTTCATCATTCTTCACCGATGATGAAACAGGGTTTTGAAACCTACGCAGTAATAAACAGACATTTAGTGGAATATACATATAAGTTGCTTATTTCCCTCTTTGATGAACCCATTCCACATAGTTAACCGTGATACAGTCAACTTTGGAGGGGATTATAAGGCCAGATGAGAGCATACTGGAAGGATGAGCAGCAGCAGGCCAATCTCTTGATTGATGACGGCTCTGATGTCAGTGACTTTCCATTGTTAAGATTACACATTATTCACCCCTTGGAGACCTTTCACGTCTTTCGGAGCAAATGTAAGGTTCTTTTTTCATATTCTTCCTCAAATAGACAAGGTCACGTTAGATTAAAAGTGTAAGTGCACGACTCCGGAACATGGTATACAGGAGGAAAGAAAAAATCTCTAGGAAGATGGAATTGCATATTCTGCAGGGAATATCTTTGACCTTCTGCCCCAGTATGATATTCGGCACTGTTCAAATAATCCCCTTCTTCTCCCACAAATATTTCAATGAGATACCCTCGGCGTCGTCCATGAGATGCGGGGCCGTGAAACAATAGAATGCCCCTCTCCCCCACATCCTCCTCAACCTCCCGCACCGAAGACAGCGAAGGAGGCGGACGACTCCTCCGGGGGCCTCTGACCGTCATACCCGTGACGAGGCTCGATGAAGAGGAAGAACTCATTTAAAATTCACGACTTCGTCGCCGTCGCCGACCTGAAGCCAGTGAGCAGAGCGTCTACACCTCTACTCTGCTCTATCCCTGACTACTTGCCTCTTGTTTACCCCCCTGTTTTTCTTTTATTCGCCTTCTCACACCTCCTCCAAACCCTTAACCATTCATTAATGAGCCACCAAATAATGCTTCACCGAATGGTTAAGGAGATTCCATCGTAAGCCAAACAAAATACTAAATTCTATGTTTTTGTTAATTTTGCTTAAATAATTCCTCTTTCGCTGATTTCATGCCTTACCCATGAAAAAACTATCATTAATTACAAAAATCAGTAGATTATTCACCGAAAATATGTTTATGAATATTTTCTCTAGCCATATGAGCCAACTACAGTGCCGTTCCCATTGAATCGCCGCGCTTTGAATAATTTTATTTCATTCATTTTATGATAACTCGATTGAAAGTCTAATGATATGTATTCGGGTACACGTTATTTTCATCCAATTCCCACTGAGTTTTCGCTCTTTCTAAAAACAGTGTGCCGAAAAGGGCATTTATATCAAACAGACAAAATCAGAAATGATGAAGTGTTCAGAATAGAAGGGGAAAGGACCATATGGAATACCATAGAGAAAAGAGGCAAAAGATGAATTGGACACACCCAGAGACACAATGGGTTTGTGAAGAACATAATTGAAGGCAAAATAGAGGGAAAAGTCCCCAGAGGAAGACTCAGGAATAAGTTCATGAACCAAGTAAAGAGGAAGGTACTTAGGAAAAGATACCAGGAAGTAAGAGAACTAGCATCAGATAGGGAAAGGTGGAGGGCTGCAGACAACCAATCTTAGGATTGAACGACCCATGAGTGAATGAATCAATCAAACAGAGGACTTGCTTTCTCATTGGTAGATAGAATATGAATGAATGGCGTTTTAGTTATTTTACGGTTTAACCACCAGAAGCGATGACTGAGTGAATTCCCATCCCGATGGTAACATTAGATGCTCGAAGGAAGGGGAGACTAAAAATGTTTACACTGCGAAAACCAACAGGGGCCATGAGTGAATTCTGATTGTGCAGCAACTCATTTGAGGTGTTCGGAGCAGTTTTCGTTTAGGTACAGAATCGCGTGAAAATTTGTACATTTGTATTTATTGATAATATGTATTGATATACCTAAGCGAAAAAAAACCCATGTCACCGACTTGTTTTCTTGACAATTTAATGATATTTTAGCACGTAGCCTCATGGCACTTGATATTTATTTCGAAATAATTAAATTACAAATGTACAGATTTTCTCCCAAATGCGAAAAGATACGCTTCATATAACTAATGGTTTCTGATAAATAACAAGATATCTTGCCGAATAAATTTCACTCGATTTTTGCTTAAATTTCTAATTCCGCGCTGTAAACCTAAGTCGTAGCAACCCTTTAATTGAGATGAAAATTTCAAACTATAATTCTTACGTTGAATACAATATTACAACATGTATGGTTATTCCCAACGTATAAACGGGTATACTTTAGAGTGTGGTCGAATTAAGTTTTGGGGACATACTTGAAAACTTAATAAAATGCGAACTAAATGGCACGATTATCGCAAAACTTACAGCGCGACACTACTATAAAAATTAACTAAACACGGTTTAGTGCATTTACTGAGATTAAATTCATTTAAGATAGTTGGAACAAAATGTATTTCACCTGAAAATCAATGAATTTCGTCTCATTTTAAAGAAATATATCTCACCCTTCCAAAAATATCGAAATATTAGCCCCTTACTGAACTACTATCCGGGATTTTTGACTAAAAATACCACCCCTTTTACGTAGGAAATGTTACATGTATGCACTCCGGAGTGGCCTTATTAAAAAAAATGAGGCATATCTAAAACCTAGCTCTCGTCAAAAATTAACAATGTGTAGTCTCTACGTTTTCTACACTATTTTTGAAAATAGATCATATAGTCACCATAGTAACTTTTTCATAATCGCAAGATACATGCCGTTGTGAAGTAGTTGTCAACGTACTGCGTTAAAAAATGAGTCAAATTAAAGACTTATGCACAAATTTTTTACTTAGGGGCCGTTCAAGTATTACGTATGACGATTTATACCATTTTTGACCTCCCCCTCCCCCTAAGTACAACAATGTACGATTTTCCCAACCCCGCCTCCTCCCTCTCAGTCTTTGGTAAGACGTTAGGTATTCGTATTTACTCTTCATAAAATGCTCTCTTTCTGCTGCTTCACCTTTCTATTGAAGCCATCGTACAGCTTTGAGCACAGGATATCGTCTAATTATGCAGCGTTGGAGTACCACATTCATTAACATTAAGAGCGAAACAGTACCACAGCTGAAGTTGTGAATAATCACAGCATATTTGAAAAAACACAGGATATTTGGAAACGATGTAATGTTTCAAGACGGACAAAAATCTAACGTAAATTTGTTCCAGACCCCTAAATCCCCCCTCTTTATAAGACAAAGTAAGATGGTCCCAACCCCACTACCCCAAAAACGTCTTACATAATACTTGAATGGCCCCTAGCTACTCAGAATTTCAGTCATTTAAAATGATACTATTTATCACTAATAATTCGATATTAAATTCGTGCCTCCTGCAGCTCGTGAAATATAAACGTATAATTAGAATATTGTGTCTTTTATGACTAGGGAACATCTCGCTCTAAATAACTTAATATAGTCTTTATTCTGGCTAAAACTGCGGCAGGGCTAGATTTGGTGGGGTAAGGAGAGGCTAGGAATAGCTGTGTTACAATGTTGGGTAGCAAGAATTACTGAAGAAAGAAACCGTATCAGTGAGGACGAGGAAATGCTGACTTCTCCGGCGGGATTAGCGGTGGCTCGGTGGTTTGCATTACACAACGACAGGCGGTAGGCGCGTCGGGCACGGCGCGGGCGCGGCGGATGCTGGAGTAGACATGCCCTCCCGCCACGGGAGTGTAGACAGGAGAACGAGAATTGAATGCGGCCAACCGCCAGCCGCCTCGCCCATCTCAATAATGAATGTTTGCGCGCGTGCATTCGACGGGCGAGGTGAGGCCATTGTTGAAGACGTCGAGCCTCGGATGAGGCGGCAGAAGGGAGGCGCGTGCATACTTGAGCGTCTGGCTGTGCCGAGGAGAGGAATTCGCGCAACACCTATTTCGCACATTGGCACTAAAGCCTGTTTTACACGGGGCACGAAATTGCACAATCTGATGTACGAGCGAACGTTCATTTCAAACTGCATCGTGTAAAGCAGTGAATTGCAAGAACACATGCGTGCATGCAAGAACGAGAGATGAACAAATAGTCCCTGCTCTAATTCAATGATTATTGTACGCTATATTGAGAAAACCTTGCAGTTATAAATTGAGCAATTTCATGCCACTCGTAAAACGATCTTAAGAGTCACTTTATATCCTCCCTATTTTTAAGGATGAGCTTTGGAACAGGATGATGAGGTGAATAGAGTAGCTTTTTACTCGTAGAGACCGGGCCTGAGTCCCGACTGTGGCGAAAGTGCTTTTTCGGGCATAGCAATTCCTTCAGCGGGTGTAACGCCGGAGGTAGTCAAGAGACAAAATCCGAATTACATCCATCGAATAAGACTCTAAAATGGAACATCTTGGCATCATTATTTAAAGGCCGTTTTACACGAGGCACTTAATTGCAAAACTTGATGCATTGGAGGCGTTTTCTTTCGATTTATTTCAGGTAGGGGGGGGGAAGCGAACATTTGAAACAAAACATTTTCCAGATTATCATTTATAATATTTTACGCCTTGGTTACATATTGGCATTTAGGAACAAAATTTGGGATAATTTCTTCCCTGAAAGTAAATTACGTCTCTCGGTGATTATTTGGCCAGCTTTGGAAAAAATTCTTTCGCTGGGAACCGAGCTCCCATGCAAATTGCGTGGGATTGCTGGACTTTACTGTACACCAGTGGTCGTGACTAAGTCCATCGTGGAAAATACGGGATGGACGGGGACAAAGTTTGAAATTATAATAATTCAACGTTCTCCCAAAATGTTAATTAATCCAATGACATTAGTTCGGTTTTACCAAGAATAAGGTTTAAGGTTTCACCAACACAAAGTTTTAAGGTTATATCTAGGTTCAAATGACCAAACTGCTATGATTACCTGGGCCACGGATGATCAAGTAAGTGTATTCCCGAAGCAATCAACAGCACTAATTGCCCAAACACCAAAACTCGATGAAAGAATAGAGTGTTTTAGTGACAGATAGAATGTTTTCGATATGCTCTTTGGGTGCAATATATCGAAAATTTCATTAACACTGCGGAGAGCAAATATTTTACTTAAAAGTGGTTGTTGGGCGTTTGATGTTTTCTTCATTTAGGATCGGCCGATAATTCGCGTTAAATGAGATTTTGAGAGCTGGGAAAAGGGATCCTGCGTTCACATGAATCACACTTTTTTGTAAGCCACAAGGGTATCACGGAAGGAGGTATAGGGTTTCAGCACTTGCCTCACTCATCGAGGAAAGAAAACTATTTCAAATTAACTATGGCGTCACTTGGGCGAGACTAATCAATTTCTACAAAATAATAGAAACATATACACTTTATAGTTCCGCGAAAGAATTGATGTGGAACTCCCGAGTATCATTACAATAAATTTCTTCGCAGGAAAATGTTCATAACTCTTCAACCACTACAGCTTATAGCGTGGGAAAGTTCACACCGTAAAGGTTAGAACATTTTTATTACGAAATCTTGTAAATAATTACCACAAAGAACCGATTTGAAACTACCGAGTATCATTACTATTAATTATTCCGTAGGAAAATGCTCCGGACTCCACATC
Organism: Ceriagrion tenellum; assembly: GCA_963169105.1. Classification (NCBI taxonomy): domain Eukaryota; kingdom Metazoa; phylum Arthropoda; class Insecta; order Odonata; family Coenagrionidae; genus Ceriagrion; species Ceriagrion tenellum. Next base: position 83,371,788 of record OY720633.1, on the reverse strand, counting down.
CGCTACAAGTATTAGCGAGGAAAGTATCACATCGGCATGGTTAGAACGTAGATTTTGATGACGTATTGTAAATTAAGAATCTTTCAAACCAGAATACTACCCTTTTTGGATACGAATTTTTCGGGGGTGTGGTTTCAGGTTTCGCGTTTCACGCCTACCTCCGTGGCCGAGTCGCACATATCTATCTCTTTTTTATGCGGCATACGACTGTAAAAGGTCATTCTAAACAGCACTGCGAGCGTGTATTGGTTTGAAGGTCAAATGGCAAAATTACCTCGTCACTTATTACTACTACGCCTGTGTAACGGTACAAAAATGCTTCAACGATGAATCTACCCCCACGCGGCCATTTATCATTGGGTCTATGTGTATTCAAATGTCTGGGTTATTGATCATAGCTAGAGGTAAAATTCATCGCATGGTGGACTAAACATCAGGTGAGTCCACTTAGCAAAGATCATTCGAGTTTCCAAACATTACATGTAACAAATGATGTGGTACGAAGTCACTCGCACGGGTGCATATACACCAGGGTTGAAATTCGCTATGAAAAAATCATTTGACTTGTACAAAGCCATCCTCCTTCAAGGCGAATTTCGAGGGGGGTTTATGCGAACTAGAGGTGTAACTGGCTAACAAACCTGACCGGCAATTGGGAGATCGGGTTCGAATCCCGGTCAAGTCAAATTATTTTTTCATAGCGAATTTCAACCCTGGTGTATCATTCGAGTTCTTGGTGACGTATCCGTTAGCGACGTGAATCGGTGTGAAGTAGCGACGCAAGCCTGAGGTGCGCCCGTTTATTTTTTTTGGACTTGGGACAATAGGACTTTAGTGACAAGGAGTGAATCCCGTTAATAATTTTTTCTCCAGAAGATATAGAATTAAACTCCAGCTCCAACTCCAGAATAGAATTAAAATTGTTTTCCTACATGAGAATAGTGACTATGCTTGTACTTGAGGTGCCCCAAAAGGGTCAATAATATTACTTAAAATTTCGCCGCTAATTCATAAATGAACTCGTCCAGAAGCTCACAACGGCATTCATACGATTGAAATGCAGAATCTTTTTAAATATTCATTCATTAATTCACTAAGTAACCAATCTTTTGCCATTTACCACTCTTAAATGTTGTCTTTTCCTATGCTTCCCTCTATTTTTGTAGACTTCTTCTTTACATTACAGCGAAAATTACAGAAAAATGATCGTTTCAGCCTTTATTTTTTCTCTCTTTTTAATTAAATGATAAATAATAATATATTGATGGAACTTGAGATGGGTTGGTTCTAGTGATGGGCACTGTGCGAGTGAGTCAGCTCAAATGTGCGACTCGGCAAATTGAGCGGTGAGCGGTGCGAGTCTTTATTTGGTGAGTCGCGACTCCCTCCCCTCACGCGACTCCCCCTCCGCACAGCCGCACAGTGAGCGGAGTAGGGAGTCGCTTTACTCCACTCCAGCATAGTGCGGCGCACACTGTGCTGGGAGTCTTGTGGAGTCGTGAGCGTCGTGAGGCTCAGCGCACCTTTAGTGAGTCTAGTAGAGCGCATGGCACAGTGCGTTCCTAACTTGGAAGTTATTGCTAACTTTTTTCACGTTACCCGAAAGATTATTCTGGTTCTTTTTCTAAGCATTGCTCGAAAGAATCTCATATGACTCTAATCGTAATTCTTTTTCCTTGAATCTTGAGTGAAAAAGGGTTAAACCAAAATTATATTCGTCGTCGGCAACTTTATAAAAATTAGAGCCAAAACGTAAAACTCTTTCAGCCACATTAAACATCGGAAATTCTACATTTGAGCATTTCATTATGAATTGATAACATGATCGCTTATGATTATCTGAGAGAATGTTTTGGTAAAATGAAATTACTAAATTTTGCCTCATCTCTAAGCTAAGGAGATAAAATATAAGCCCGTCTTCCAGCATATGGACTTTTCCTCAGTAACTGCACTTGGTGAAAAAATGAACAGGCTCAGTATATACAGAGATTTATAGTAATAAAGTTATAATATATCGGTAGAAATGGATGCAATAATATCACCGATGATTAACCTGCTAAATATTATAATGGTAAAAGCGCTGAAAAATCGCAAATCTGTCATGACTAAATTAAAAATTGTAGTTATAAATAGTTATAGCTATATTATAGTATATTACAATGGCAAATATCGGTAAGTGTGGCAGATGAAGCTCAAAATTTTAGTCAGGTATAAAGTCTACGTTAACGTGATTGAAGCCCTGCATTGAAGGCACAATTGTGACTTTAATGCAACTTCAAAATAATCATAAAAGTGGCATACATATTTGGGAGTTCCATGCGCCTCATGACCTGCCTGCCTGCCAGCTGACCGCAACATAAACAGCTGTAATGGTGTCAGCAAAATTTGATTTGAAAGTTGATAATTGGGGACCGTTCCATATCAAGGTTGATAATTGGAGTCACTAAAAGATTTACTTAGCTATAGAAATGCCACCTCGATTAAAACAAAAAACCAGTAGAGTTTGGGAGTACTTCAAAGAAGCCGGGTCTGGGCAAGCAAAGTGCAATTTTTGTTCAAAGATGTTATCCCATAAAGGTGGTAGCAATTTCAAATTAACTAGACATTTGCGTATGCGATACCCTATAATTTTAGTGCGATTGGGTATGTATTTAATATTGTTTAATTGTCAATAAAATATGAATGCATTTCTCAGATGATATCACCTGATAAGTGGTATTACAGATTCAATGACTGTTGATGTTCATAAATGATGTTGAAACTCTAAAAAATATCCATATACAGGACTAATGCGGTACAACAAGATGGAGCAAGTAGGTAAATCTGCAGTAGTAGAGGAAAACATCCCAGCAAAATGCAAGACATAAATTTTACTTTGGTGGAAACATTGGTGAGAATTATTTGCCATTCCTGTTCGTTGAGAGTTTCCCCTTTCAAAAGTTCGTGGGAAAATTGACCAGCTCTTACTGCTTACGCAGCAGGAAAAAATTTCAAATAATCTCATTCCCCAGCTATTTAATATGACGAAAGAAAGGGTTAGAAACCAATTAAAAACTGGTAGATACTTTTGTATCACTACAGATGGCTGGTCTTCTGAGGCCAATCAAAGTTTCATTTCTGGGACTGTGCACTTTATTGATGAAGAGTGTGAAATGAAGAGCAATTTACTGGAGTGTTTCCCGTATTCTGATAGGCATACGGCTAAAAATTTGGCTGATGAATTAAAAAGAGTTGTCCATGAATAGGGTATTGAACAACATATTGTAGCAGTGGTTAGTGATAGTGCAGCAAATATTGTAGCTGCTATTAAATTAGCTAGGTGGAGAAGCTACCCCTGCTTTGCCCACAATATAAATCTCATTGTTCAGCAGGGACTTGCAGAAATTCAAGATTTGATAGCAAAGGTGAAGTCCATAGTGGAATTTTTAAAAAGAAGCCCACAAGCAGCAGAAAAATTGAAGGGTATGCAGATACAGCTGCAGCGTCCTACTTTAAAACTAAAACAAAGCGTGAAGACAAAATGGAATTCTACCCACGACATGTTAGAGAGAATGTTGGAAATAAAAGAATCAGTAATGTCACTCATTGCAATAGAACATCCAGATGTTGAAAACATCTCAAGCAGTGAAATGGCTTTGATTTCCGACTGCTGCCAGATTTAAAAGCCATTCAAGGACGTCACCGAAGAAATGAGTAGTGAGAAGCATGTCACCATTTCAAAAATTATTCGTTTCACCCACTCCTTGGAAAACGGGAGTAGTGACTGGGCCAAAAAAGAAGGCATTCCCAGCAAAGCCACATAACTTGCAACAAAATTAATAGAAGGACTGGACAAGAGAGTTAAAGCTGTGGAGGAAAATCCACTTTTAGCAGAAGCAACATTCCTAGATCCTAAATTCAACCAGTTCGGATTCACCAACCCAAATGCCTTCGACAGGTGCAAGGAAAGGGTAATATCCAAGGTTGGAAACAAAACGAAGGAGAAAGAGTTATACCCACCACCTGCCCGCAGGCAGCTCCTGATGTGGGAATAACAATGGGAGCGTCTGACATTTGGAAAGAATTTGACTCGTATGTAGCAAAAGTAGACAAAAAACCGGATTCGCGAACAAGTGTCATAATTGAAGTGAATAAATACCTTCATGAGCCCCTTCATAATAGGACTGATAACCCTCTGAAGTGGTGGGGTGAAAGGAAAACTCAATACCCAGAGCTCTATGATATGTCCAAAAAAGTGCTTTGTGTGGTTGGGAGCTCGGTTCCCAGCGAAAGAATTTTTTCCAAAGCTGGCCAAATAATCACCGAGAGACGTAATTTACTTTCACGGAAGAAATTATCCCAAATTTTGTTCCTAAATGCCAATATGTAACCAAGGCGTAAAATATTATAAATGATAATCTGGAAAATGTTTTGTTTCAAATGTTCGCTTCCCCCCCCCCCCCCTACCTGAAATAAATCGCAAGAAAACGCCTCCAAAGAGTCGCACAGTGCGAGCGGCTCTTTGAAGTGTGCTGTGTTTCCGTGAGCCGGCTCACCTAAAAGAGTCGTTTTTGCAATCACTAGTTGGTTAGCTGTTTGGGGAGGTGATCAAAACCTTCCTTCAATAGGGACCGGCGATGAGTTTCCCACTTGTGCAACGTAAATGATTACGTTTACTAAACGGTATTAAAAATTTTAAAACACGACCCGGGTTTCGATGCGTGAGCATCATCATCAAGGGAGTACAAACAACGGAAACACTCTTATATATTGGAGGGAAAGTGGGAAAGAAAAAAGTAGGGTGGAGCGGGAATGGTGGTTTCCAAGTGAAGTTGAAAAGGGGGATCATTGAATCAATGCTTTAAGGACGGGTGGAGAAGGGAACAAACACTCACTGACAACATATGAGTTAGAGTCACGAAATCTGAAATACTTTCAGGTATTCAGCTTACGTCGATTTGGAATCAAGTATTTACTTTAACTCACACAGTTGGAGAGAAGCCTCCTAAATAATGTTCAAAGTTTCTTGAAATACTGAGCGTAGGTTTCACGCTCATCTTTTTATGAGATGTAGCAGGGACATTTTCTCAAAATAAAATGCCCTCCTAATATCATTAACTTCTATATTCACACGCAAAATGAGGTCATCACTTTAAGCACATCCATATGGGATCCCAGTCGGCCCTTAAGGTTGGGCGGCGCGGTATATCTCCCTCCCCCCAACCCTCCTTCGCCCCCCCTCCAATCCACCGTTTGGATGACTGTGCGTGCCAATGGCCCATTATTAGCCGAGCTGGCTTCGCTATAATGGCATGACTTCACCGTAAGAAAGTCACGCGGGAAATCAGCCGTCATACCTTCCCTCTCCGTGTCCCCGCAATACGCATGGACCAATAAGTAACGTCACCCTTGAGATGAAAAAGTGTGGTCGAGTCATATGCAACCACCCTACGTACCTAATTACGAGACGATTATTTGGCACTATAAACTTGACGGCTCTATGCTTCGGAAGAGAATCGCGTCCTCTTTGTGTCCGTGTGGAATAGAGGGTATTCTATCGAATAACATAACCCCATACTCGAACCCGGATCCCTCGATTTCCGGCCGAGTGCTTCAGCCAGTTAAGCTACCGAGGCGTCCTATTTCCCTGTGGATTTTTGTGACCTTTACGGGACCAGATGTAACGACGACTTAACGACTGCCGGACATACAATGTAACAATCAGCCGCTACTGAGCGCTTAGCGCCACTGCCCACGAGGAAAGATCTTACTATGAACACAGAGAGGAGTTCACTCTATTTGACAGATTTTAAGCTATACGGGACTAGCCTCGGAGTTACACTTTTACGGAGTCACCCGCAATGCACAATTGTGCGAAATTCCACAGAGAAAAAAATCATCCTCCTTGACCGGGAATTGTACATTGCGGGTGACTCCGTAAAAGTGTAACTCCGGGGCTAGTCCCGGAGAGCTTAAAATAACCCCATACATTTATAAATATCTAAAATACAACCAATACTTGTGTCCGCCTTGTTACAAATTGGTACAAAGACATTTGGTCTTATTTAAAAAAATATCAATTCAATATAATAACAGAGAAAAAAAATGAGGAAGCAAATGCCATCAGTAATCGACTAGTTGGTACCGTCCAAATTAAGACTGACTAAAGATACACGAGTGCTTCGCAAACGCGGCACTTGCTTAGACGACATCGACAGTGTCTTTGTCGTAAATGCACCAATTCGTAAACTAAAATGTTAATGCAGGTAGTAATGTCGAACAAGACAAATATAAATATGAACCGATTGACATGTAAACGCTTATCAGAGCACTCTTCAAAATAAAAACTAGAGCGAGAGTAATAATTAACAATTCACATCTTTAGGTGCAATTACGATAAACGTGTGGTAATAGGGATCACAAATCTATAGCAGAATGTGTGCTATTCCATCACATAAAGGCAGCTAAAAAAAAGCAATGCACCTAAGTAAAACTGTTATTTGCAGACATTTTCAAAAATTTCCGACAGTTGAAAAGACGGGATAAGATATGACGTTATAATTAGTGGATGAGTTAGCAATGAAAACATAAAGTAAGATCCGCCCCTTAAATTCCAGGGAGAGACTTCAAATTATAATACTCTATTGTACGCTTACGGGAAACAACCAGCAGGTGAATACAAAATGCACAAGCTAATACATTTAAGTAAGCCAATGGGCTATTTATAGTGATAGATCAAGCCAAAGGACTGAAACTTTTCATTCCTCAACTTTTAACTTAATAAAGAAAACATACACTCGACATTTATATGTAATTATCAATCTCTCGGAATCAGAGAATGCTTGTAAAAAAAGTTCTGCTTTCTTCTAAGTACAATGTGATATCATAATAACGTAGGTAGAAGAAATGAGCGTGCCTAAGTAGTAGAAACATCGATTTGCAAAATCCCTTGCTGCACAATAATTCGGATTGACCGTGGCCACTTAGATCATGAGGGAAAATATCGTACATCTTCCACATCTCTCAGAAAAACTACCTTCCGCATTACACAGGACTTTCTCACGGATATTGGACGCACCCTTACATTAGAAAAAAAAATAAGTGTTTAACCGCATGACGATTCAACGATCGCACAATACACAGCGCATGCTTTCACCAGTATAGATTGTATACTTTTGCAATCTTCCGAATGTTTAAGGTAGTTTGAGCGAAATATCATTTTACTTAGAAATCAATGAATTTGGTCTTATTTAAAAAAATATCAATTCAATCCCTTACCATATTACTTTCGGAGATAATTGCAAAAAAACCAGCCCTTTTACATGGGAAATGGTACGTTCATGCACTCCAGAGAGACGTTATTTGCAAAACGAGGTATTTAACTTAGATGTCGTAAAAAAAACTAACAGCGTGTAGTTTGTATGTTTTCTCAGCTATATTTGAAAATAAATCATATTGTCACCGCAGTAGGTTCTTGGGTATCAAAAAAAACCTTCCGTTTTCAAGGACTTTCAAACGCACCGCGCGAAAAAAATGAGTCAAGTTAAAGACTTATTTAGATATTTTCATTTAATTACTTACAATTTCTGTCATATAAAATTATGTTATTGCACCATTAATAATGCAATATTTAATAGATGTGTCTTACAGCTGGTGAAATTAAAACTTATAAATCGAATATGGTCTCTATTATGACTAGGGAACTATCTCGCTCGGACTACCTTAAGGAGGTTCCTCTGCCGCTCGGTGCGTCAAAAGCCGGTGAAAAATCCATCTTCTTAAGTGTTTTAAGAAGTCGATTAAAAAAACATTACCTTACGTAGTCACCTATAGTATTTAAACAAGTACTTAAAAACTTTGTGAATAAGTTGTATCGAAGCACTTAAAAGTGGGAAACAATTTTTAAAACCCATCAGTAGCTTATTTTGATCTCGGTTTCTGGCTGGCAACTCGTTGCCACGTTTAATTGCTCTGACAATAAATTTGAGCTCATCACCGCTACATCGTGATCTGAAATGTGTTCCATAATTTACTAATAAGTTTCAAAATATGTACATGGAAATGTAACTCCTTATTTAAATATAATGGGTAAAAATCATGTGTTAGAACGACTTGGCAACGGTGGTAAGTGCAACATTGCTCAATTACTGCGTTCACTTGTTTTCCTGCTCTCGTGTTGGCGTGTGTTTGAGTTTGTTAGTGACTGCTTTCCAGGAAATCGTTAATATTATACATATACATTTGTATAATACATTACTGAATTTATGTATTCATTTATATAAATACCCGTGGGTATGATAACATATCTTCAGATAACTTTCGTTTCCTTGGAAGCTATCAATTTCCTGCCATGCCGAGGGAACCCGGACAACATTACCGGAACAACGACAATTTCTAATACTTTTTTGTCAATGTATTAAATTTAGCGTCCATGCACAAAAAATCCAGCTCCACAAAGTTCATTGTAAATTCCCATCTGCTCGAAAAATCACTCGTTTCATCACGGCACAGCCGCACAGCGTTGCCGATGTGGAATCAAACTGCAGCGCCACATGTTAGTAACTACGTGATTTCTGCTATTTTTGTTGCAAAAATATTTTAATATCATTTAAACCAACGTGGTAAGGGTATATTTTTTTAATATTATCATGATTCTTATACTGTGGCGCACCTTATATCATTTTTTTGTCAAAACGACATTTATATTCGAATAGTAATCTGCATTTCTTCTACTCATAGGCAAGCATTGCCATAAGATCCTATAGAAATTCTCTCATTTTTAAATGAGATTTCCGAGAAATATAGCGTGGAAAGCCTAATTTTTTTCAACGGCAATCGATAGAGTACAATAAGAAGGGCTTATTTTGAAACTTTCATGAAAATGACATTTACTTCGTTTCTCGGTGGAACCTCCTTAATTACAACAATTGGAAAACCATTGCTACTTGGGAGGTAGTCCCATCCCGAAAAGTTCCGTAATTTTTTTAACAGACCTCGTACACTATGAGTTGGGACAATGTATCAACATTATCACATACTCCGGAAGATATCATATTCCAGAGTAAATTCTCCAGCACTTAATGCTCTCTTGACGAAAAATTTACCCGACCGAAAAAGACGCTTCCGCCAGGTTTAAGATGAAAATGGATAAAGCGTCATAGGTATGCAATTACAGCATTGGGTGAGCATTTTTATACGTGGAAACTCCTTGATTCACATATAAATATACTACAACTTTGAATTAGCGGGATCTTTGGATGAATTGTGATCACCGAAGTTCATTGATAACGGCGAGAGTACAAGTCTTGTCATTCGCTCCGTCAGTCCATTCTCCTGACCTATTAACCCTAAAAGCCGGAGTCAATTTTATAAAAATGCTATGAATTTAATAATAAGTAGAGCCGTCCTTTCAATCACACTGATGGGAAACTTTTTCAATTTCAGAGAGGAGCGATATTTCATGAAAGTTAGGCAAAACAATGGTGCTCCAAAGATTCACATCACTTCGATGGATTACCAAAGTTTGAGCAGCCGTCCCCGAGAGACAGGTGCGGAACCCTTGAGTGAAAAAGTGGATGAAGGGAGAACTTTGCGAAATGATTCATCATTTGTCACTGAATACACTGAGGATATTAATTCACACCAGCAAATGTAAGGTGATCGTTGATACGAAAGGACAAAATTTCGTTTAGTCATCTCTTGATTGAATTGTAACGACAGTTGACATCAAGAAGTTTACGTTTTGATATTTACCCTTGTAAAACGGGTTGCGAATGGCGATTTCCATTTGAAGTCCCGTAAGCATTGATGGGTACAGGTAAATTACTCATGTAAACCATAAGCCATGGAGTCATTCAATTTAAAACGATTCAATAATAATTACATGACCATTTATGATAAAATCCATTTTTTCACGATTATACCCATATGTATTGACTGCTAAAGGCGATGATTTTAAAAATTTAATCCCTCCTCATTTTCCCACGGAAGCCATTTCTACAAGATGGCTCATGCGAATTTTTTATTTTGTTGGTGTTCATTCTATCCGTAATACCTCATGAACTAACCATGACAGAGGGAAAACATACTATTTAAAACGGATTGGAACACATTTTCTTTTGATTTCTCAATTTATATTTCTTTATTGTTAAAAAGGAACTTGAAATCACAATTGTTTCCTAAAAAATTGGTTTTCGACTCGAGAAAATTATACAAAGAAGGAAGCCTCAGATATTAGTGTTTTTTGCGCTAAAAGTAATAAAATATAAGAATATTCTTAGCTATTGACATACAAGTGGAACTCACCCTTTCTATTCTTTAAAGCTAAAAAAATCTTCGCACTCAAAATCAATCATACTGAGACTTTATTTTCTCCGTTGGGGGAGCTATTGATAATACGTGGCTTAGAGGTTAGAAAGATATCCACATATGTAATAGTATTTGGGCGTTGGCTGTGCGCAGACTTGAGATGTAGCGAATGAGTATATAGTAATTTTTTTGATATATTTGTTAGTTTTGAGCAGTAGGGTGGGCGATTTTTGGAATTTCACATACAAATTTTCAGTTGACCGAGATCTAGCAACACCGAATTGGCGAATATCCAACCGTAAACAAGTATACGTAATTTTGGCGTGACCTTCATCAGATAAAAACGGACAAGATCATATTAATTGTTCATTAATTTGGTTTAAGTTGTTTTTTTATATTTAAGTTAATATGGTTTATTTAAGTATGTTTATTAATTTGTGTTGAATTTGGTTCCATTGTTGTTTGTTGTCGAGAGGGATCTGACGTTATTAATAAAGCAGTGAACCAAAAGACAAGTCACTTAAGACTTAATATTATAACTTAACATGGTGGCAGCGGTAAAACGGTAATATACCCGTGAAAAAGAAAAATGGAAATGCAGTGTCCAATTTTAAAACCAATGGAACATTCTGGGGATGTTACCCACCATTGGATAAAGTTCAGAAGAAAATTTGAAATTTCTTCAGAAGCCTTCATGCCAACTAAGACGCTTGACCGAAGAAAGGTAGAGTATTTCTGCATTATATGGGGGAAGAAGGCCAGCATATTTTTAATTCGTCAACTTATCAAAAGAAGAATTTTCAAACGTAGAAATTGAATTAACGATACGGATACGACGCGTCGTCGCGCCAGCGCTTCTGCTGAGAACACCAAACCTTGATCTGAGTGGAGCTCTTGAAGTATGCCGAAGCAAGCAATTATCAACGTCAAGATCAAGAAAACTACTTGTGAAGTCAGGCGAAGAATATTCAGATGACCCGTAAAATGGCAGTAGAAGACCATATGAAGAAGAGTCGAGTCGAGAGACACCAGACGTCATTAATAAAACAGTGAACCAAGAGGCAAGTCACTTCAGACTTATTATTAAGAGATAACAGTAAGTTGGGTTGTTTATGCTCAACTTTTATGCTATAGCATTGCGTGCTATCATTCTCCAAATAAAGTGGCGGAATCTCTCAGTTCAAATTTAAGATTGGTGATAGTGAAGGAAGCAGCGCTAATTGCGTCGTCCACTACCGCGAAGATAGTTCTCACGAGAAAGAGAGCTCATCGACGAGTTGAAAAAGAATGAGGAAGTCACAATTGTCTTCACGAAGATGATCGTTGATGGAAATCTTAAGACTCAACTTTGGTATACTTTTTTTGTTTTTAGACAATTATCTTGGTCTTTCCGTGGACAGTCCTGAATACGTGTTTCGTCACGAGGTAATGACAATGAAACCAAAGAGGCGATACGTTCAAGTCCCTGCTCCAAAGATTGAAGAAACTACCGCAAAATGCAAGCGCCAGAGCTACCTGTAGACCAATGTAGATCGCCCCAATACTATTGTGTACTTGAAGAGCACTTATTAATCAAATCGCATATAAGCAGCTATTTTTGACACCCGTTCTAAGCTGTTGTTATTTAAACTGAAAGTAAACCAGTAGTTAACTAAGTTGTATATTTTTACATTTAACAGCCTGTTGTTGTTGTTACACGGGGTGAGAAGTTTGGAAAAGTGGAGACATTTGCATTCTGATGATTATTGGAAGATGTGGCATAAAAGCTATTAGGAAAAGAATGTTAGTGGTATACCTCAAATGGCAGAATATTTAAATTGGGCAACTGTTTCAATTTGGTAATTTTCAATAAGTTTATTCAAAAGCGAAGAAGTAATGAAAAGGAAAAAGAAAGCGAACCTTTATTTGAGAGTAAAATACAAACGTGGGCTTAACTGCCGCCGATGGCGGCAGCTTAGGCTAGTTTAAAAGTATTAAGAAGGGTAAAAAGTTAGTTTCTACTCGTCAAGATTCTACTCGTAAAAAAAAAAGAAATATGGTAATTATAACCTAGCTTGGCGCTCAAAATAACAATTTTTTTACTAGATTTTCACCGTTGCGGGAGCTATCAACATGTGTACAGACTAGAAAGATGTGTATAACTACAGCATATATTCAAAACATTAAGTTTGAGACTTAACTCATACGAGATTAATAGCAGAGGTAAAATGGTGGAGAAATGAAGTAAAATTGTATGGTTGGCACACCAATTTTTTAGTGTTACCAGGGAAACCGTACAGTTGAAAGAATAATCAGAACGGATATGACAACATATAATTGAACTTATTTATCAAATTTCTTTCGTCCACTAATATGTCACTTCAGGCAGGAAGCACGAGAACTCGTCGTTAAAATCTACACCCCGTTCCATGACCTCGTTCAGCAATCACAGTATTTATTCTAATGACTCTCAATATGGCGCAAAGGGCTTCACCGAAAGTTCGTTGAGCCACCTCAGTTGAGCACATCACTACAAGGTTTCAACAATTTCACCGTGGACATAGTGATATAATTCGATATCTTATTAGACGCCCTTTTCGAGTATATAAATCATAATTGGTCGTTCAACCCTAAGATTGGTTGACTTCAGTCCTCCACCTTCCCCTATCTAATGCTAGTTCCCTTACCTCCTGTTATCTCTTCCTATGTACTTTCCTCTTTAAATGTGGTTCATGAACTAATTCCTGGGCCTTCCTCTGGGGACTTTTCCCTCTATTTTGCCTTCAATTATGTTCTTCATAAAACCATTGTCTATCAGGGTATGTCCAATCCATCTTGTTCTTATTTCCTCTATGGTGTTCCATATTGTCCTTTCCTCTTCTACTCTTCTGTACACCTCATCATTTCTTATTTTGTCTGTACATTTCATATTTAGCATCCTCCTCCAGTACCAGGTTTCGAAGGCCTCTAGTCTATTCTGTTAAGCTTTCCCAATAGTATATAAATGTTTTCTAAAATTTACTGCAGAATTTTCGCAGGAAATTATCGAGTATGTACAGTCATCTGAAGTGTTTGCTTTCAAGTTTCTCCACTTATTTTGGATTAGTCAACAAAAATTACTCTACAATTTTTTGCATCGCTCGACAGATCTAGACAAGATCTATTTGAGAGGCTCCGAAGTCAGTGCGTACGCACATAGGAGCCTTAAGATATGCCGCGTGAAAATCTTTGAAATCACATTCATTTCAATCTTCCTCCTTGGCAAGACAAAAGTGTCTGGATGGATTACTCTGCAAACGTTACATCGCCGTCTCTGTCAAAGAAACCCTTACTGCCGGCCTAACTTTAAAGACGTATTCAAGTCAATAAAATTCAATTAATTGCACAGTACTCTTGAAAAAAATAAGTCAGTCAAGAGCTTATGATTAAGTTGATGGGCCTAATCTGGCATTAGATAAAGTAATTGACAAAAGGGCCTCCGGTTAGGCTTTCAAACTCAGAGTAGATAGCGTCTTTCACTCAGCGGGAGACCAAATTAATTATTCAAGATAAAGGGAATAAGCTCTCCTGCTTATTTCCTTTTCCCCTCGAGTGAATCCTGAGCTCAGAAATTCATTTCACTTAGTGATAAAGGAAAGGTAAGTGTCATTCGGTATTAATTTTCCGACTATTTCGTTCCATTAACATAATCATCATCATTGGTGATCATAAGATTGACACGAGGCGACCCATTCAATAATAGGTCACACTTTTTTTGTTCATAGTTTTTCTTAACAGTATTACTCAAGGGATATGACCACAAGCTAAGATTTTTCTCCATTCAGAAGAGATGGGATAAGCGCACCGACCACAGAATACTGGCTTCCTAACCTGAAGGCCACGGTTCGACTATCGAAAGTGGCGGAGGTTTTTCTGAGGAATGCCAATCTCCACTCGATTACTATAAGGAAAGAAATTCATGTACCTAAAGCATACTATTCTTCGGAAAGGATGTTAAACTGAGGCCTCCTTTGCACCATTCGTCAAGAAGGCCGATGCCTGGTATCTCTTCACTCATCCATCTAATCCATCGCTAATAAGTAATAGTGCTGGCACTAACTTGGTGGAAATTCAGAATCTGCATCTTCAGAATAGAAAAAAACACTTGTATTCACACAAAACGCAATAAAGGGTGGAAGAGTACAAATGTTTTCTCATGTGAAGATGCAAATCCATCGCTCGCCTCCCTAGATTACCAACTAATCAGTCACAGAGATAGATGTTTTATGGGTCGGGGTAGCATTATTTTACTAAAGGAAGACGGGTGGAGAGCGGGACCAGCGTTAACTAACCTCAGCGTTAGCAAACGAGAGACGTCAAGGAGACCACAGTTTGACGTCCCATCCGACGGACGATTTACAGCACTAGAGGTGGTCACTGTATTGCTCGCCAATTACGGATTGGGATCCAATTGAACTATCTTCACCAATGCCTGAAATCCAATCCGCGCCCTCGGCAAAAGGAACCTGTACCAACTCTAGTCACTGCACGAAAACCTTCATAGTTCATGGCATTAATAAACAGCGTTATGACGATGAACAAGTAAAATACTGGAATGGATACATAAAGAAGGTCCCGAGTTAATATCCTTGAGGCTAGTTCCATCCCTAGCATAAATCCAAGCTGCGAGATGCTCAGGGCACGCGTTGTTGGGTCTCTCAAAAACTGGGAAATGGATAAGCGCAACCAAATGATGTGAATGTATACCATAAAATAATTAACGAAGTCGACGAGGCTACGGCGTAACTCGGCGGAAAGTAGACACTACCACTACCAAACATGATTTTACGTCAACGCGGCGTTATTAACTCAAACGCGCGCGAAAGTTAATAATCTTAATGTTAAATAAATGTTAATAATCCACTAGATGTAATAGCAATGTATATTTTTCACACAATTTATCTTGAGTCATCCATAGAAATTCGGTCATTAGCTGTTTATTTCGGTCGGATAATTCAGGAGAGTAACAACGTCAATACATCAACTATGTGTATTTGGAAGCAGGTTAATTTAATTACACAGATCAAACTTGATGTTTCCTATGTGAAACTGGTCGTACATTAAACCATTCTGTGAACATATGTATCCAACTCACTTGAAGCTCTATTTAGATATTGAGTGGAAGAGCTCATTTATTCAGTGACATGAAATTTTCACAAATTTGAGCCAGAATCAAAATAGTTCACCAAGTTTCATTGAGTTTAATTTTACAGAGACAGTTCTTTCCTTCCACAAAATTTATAATTATATTTTGATAAATATTTGATGAACCGCGAAGGAGAGCAAGATTAGTATCAAAACGATGAACGGTGAATATAGAAGTCAGAGAAATAGTGGATTTGATGCAGATAAGGACGATTAAGTCCATAAGCGCGCAGGAAACGATAAGGGGAAAATTAAGCAAGAGAGGGGAAGGAAGGTTTAAGATTTTTCATAATGCGGGAGAAAGAAGAAGATATCGAGCAGACATAATCATGGATAAGGAACAAAAGGGGGAAGAAAGTCGTAAAAGGAGGGCGGGAGAAAATCACCAGGTTGTAGGATGATAGCGCAAGATATTGAGAGCGTATGGTTCACAGACGGGATGAGACGAAGAATTAAACCAGTTAGGCTTTGTTACAACATTCGTGTGGAGCGTAGCACTCTTTGGATCGGAAGTGTGGACCAATGGAAAAGCTGACCAGAAAAGACTACAAGCCTACGAAACCTGGTGCTGGAGGAGGATGCTGAAGATAAAATGGACGGACAAAATAAGAAATGATGAAGTGTACAGAAGAGTAGAAGAGGAAAGGACCACCATGTGGAATGTCATAGAGAAAACCATAGAGAAAAGAAGAACAAGATCGATTGGACATAACCTGAGACACAATGAGTTTGCGAAGAACTTAATTGAAGGTAAAAAAGAGGGAGAAGTCTCCAGAGGAAGACCCAGGAATAAGTTTATGACCCAAATAAAGAGGAAAGTACATAGGAAAAGGTACAGGAGGTAAGGGAACAAGCATTAGATAGGGAAGAATGGAGGGCTGCAATCAACTGATATTAGGACTGAACAACCAATGAATGAACACTTGGAGGATCTTTGATCGGGTACTAATGGTAAAATCTGGTAGTGAGGAATAGATATCAAATGGCATGCTGTGCCTTAATAGATATCTTGGAAGTTGGAGCAAAGGAAGAGGTTCACAGAGGTTTGGGCTTGGACGGAAGAAATTGAGGCAATGAAAAAATCGTATTGATCAATGGCCTTCTCCTCATCAACACGTTTTAAGAAGACAGGAGAGCACCCAGTTCGAGCAAAACATAGGAGACTACGCGTCGTCGCGACGGTGAAATTTAGCTATACGATGTTTCAAAGGATATATTAGAATTATTGGCATACATGACATATAAAAATAAATACAATGACATTATTTCAGGCATGCGAAAAATTCATTCTTGAATGGGATGTAGATTGAATTATCGCCCACATTGTTACGCATGCAATTCTCTTGATCGTCAGATGGACCAAGGCAGAACGGATGTGGCTCCTCCGGACCATGCGCTACCGCCACGGAAGTTTAAATGGTAAACAAAAGCAGCGGAATGAAAGCAACGGTGAAATATCTACCATGAGTTTTTCTCTAACGACAATTTGATTGAAAAACTCATAATTAAAACAATGTACAGTTTCACTATGTTTTTCATTCTGTCTACCGGTTTCGACGTCTATAGCGTCATTTTCAATACAAACTGTACATCGTTGTTATTATGAGTTATTCCTTCTCGTCGTTCCACAACGTAAGGCCACCACCAATTGACTTGATAATCTGATCAATAGAATAGCGTTTACCGAAAGGGTAAAATCAATACTAGACAAAACACTGATAGATCAAGATTAAAACCAATTTTATGTGGAAACGGGACTGTCATTCTATGGAGATTACGCGCAAAATCACTTTAAGCACTCACTGTCCCTTGAAAATTGGGGTGATGTCTATGATGCCACTAATACTGAGGGTAAATTTAAGGAATTCATAAATGTCTTTACCATGATATTCAATGCTGATTTTCCCCTTAAACATGTCAAATGTCAAGCAAAACGTACAAAAGGGAAGTTTTATTCCAAAGATCTAGTCATTGAAAGCCAGAATATTCGTGAACTTTATTAGCAATCTAAATTCATTGATCCTAGTCTAACAGACACCTATAAGCAATCCCTAAAAATCTTTAAACAGCATGTTAGGGAACATCGTAAAACAGTAAATGAAAACTTTATCAATTCGTCCCCCAGCTCTATAAAATCAGCATGGGAAGTAATTAAATGTAATACTAAAGCATCAAAAAATAATTTAACACACAATGAAATCAATTTCAATGGGAACTCCATTACTGATCCTTTTAAAATTGCCACAAGTTTCAACTCACAATTCTGTGAAACTGCTCCTCACCATATTACACATTTTAAAACAAGACTCCAGCCCTCATCACCCAAATCCTTCTTTCTCCATCCTACTGATCCATATGAAATCAAAAAAGTTATCAACTCATTTTCCAACAAATGGTCCTCAGGGTTTGATGACATAACTAAACGTATTATTAAGGCAGTAAATTGTTACATATGTTATCCCCTTTCAGATATAATTAATGCATCTTTTAATGAAGGGTATTTCCCCTCCTACCTTAAACTGGCTCATGTCAACCCTATATATAAAAAAGGTCATTTGACTGATTCAGTGAAATATCGTCCGATTTCTGTTCTCCCCAGCTTTTCAAAACTTTTTGAAAAAAATATTTTTCATACGCCTAATGCAGTTCCTTGAATCACAACAGCTGTAGCACCGAACACCACATGGGTTTAGGAAAAATAAATCAACAACCACTGCTATCTTTCAGTTACTACATCAAATCTATAAAGCCATTGACAGCGATAACACCACAATTGGAGTCTTTTACGATCTGAGCAAAGCCTTTGACAACATAAACTAGGAGCTACTCTTCCCGAAACTAGAAAGAATGGGTATAAATGGTAATGCCTTTAGCTAGATCAAATCATTCCTAGAAAACCGGGAGCAGAAAGTTAAATACTCATGTGCGAATTTCCACAGAGAAAAACTCATCCGCCTTCGGTTAAGGCGGATGATTTTTTCTGTGTAAATTCGCACATGTGTGCATTGCGGGTGACTCCGTAAAAGTGGAACTCCGTGGCTATCCCGGATAGCTTGAAGTTTGTCAAATACTCATACTATACAATGAATGGCCCAAAATCTATCCTGTCCAAACCACTCCCAGTTCATAGGGGAGTTCCACAGGGTTCAGTATTTGGTCCTCTACTTTTTATAATCTACGTAAATGATCTCCCTAACTAATTTCGTCTAGTAGGTTGCTCCTCTATGCAGATGATACATCCTGTCTTCTTGAATCAAAAGACATACCACTGCTAATTCACCTGAACAATACTTCCATATCTGACATGACGCAATGGTGACATTCAAATGACCTTAAAATTAACCAGCACAAATCATCATCTGCAATTTCACAATAAAAGGAATCCCCTCCTCCAGCCTCCTACTCAAGATCAACGAGTCAACCCTCATCCGTTCCCAATCGGTCAAGTTCCTTGGCCTAATTATAAATGAGGACCTGGATTGGTCCTCCCATATAAAGTCTATTATGAAAAATGTAACATCTGGTATCTACCTCCCTAGGAAGTTAGCCTCGATTGTCTCCCTTGAAACCCTGAAAATAGTATTCATGCAAAAATTAAATCTCACTTATCTTATGGCATTATGTTTTGGGGACACGACAGCCTTACCAAAAAGGCATTTTCCCTACAAAAGCAGGCCCTTAAGGTCATGCTCCACCTCCCCTCCTCTACTCGTGGCAGACCCTTATTCCAAAAGCATGCCATGCTCACACTTCCCTCACTATACATCCTTAACTGTGCTTTATTTATCAAACTTAACCCAAATCTTTTCCCCACAAATGACCAAATACACTCTTACACAACTCACAACTGTCATAATATTCATGTTAATCATCACTCCCTCTCATTAGCTCAGAAAGGCCCTCACTATGCTACATCAGTAATATACAATAAAAATCCCTCCTGATATCAAATCCATTACATCTTTTGCATCATATAAGTTCAACTTAAAGAAAGTCTTGAAAATGAAAGCTTAACTATAGCATTGCTGAATTTCTGGGAAGCAACTGCAAGTGCTGTCAATAATAAAATGTTTACATGTAATGTATGTGTTAATGTAATGTAATTTCCTTGACGATTTCCATGTTACTTTGTAGCCTACGGAACTAAAATGTATTATTATTATTATATTATAAGGAGCCCAAAGGATTTTACCTTCATTGCCATGGCACCGTTTAAATGCAAATTCGCAAAGAACATGCCCGGGATCTCTGTGATTTGCTCCCGAGACATTTGGCAGAGATGGAGATTAGAGACGGAGATGGTGAAATCTTCTCGGGTTTTCCACCGGGTCAGGTCGTTGTGGGCCGACGTTTCGATAGCTACCACCGCCATCGTCCCTGAGGACGATGGCGGTGGTAGCTATCGAAACGTCGGCCCACAACGACCTGACCCGGTGGAAAACCCGAGAAGATTTCACCAGCATAATACGCCGGGAAAGAACTAAATCATATATTAGAGACGGAGATTTTAGAGAGAGGTGGACATCATTGAACAAAAAAGATGTTTTCGAAACATCTGTACGAGATATGTAAACCGTACATAGAAGCTAATTGTAGTTAGATAAAATATGCTTTTTCAATATTGAGACTATAAAATGTGTTCATTTGATCATCGTGTATCTATTACATAAAACAGTGCCTCATTCGGATCTCCGGGTGGGGACTACTGCGGGGAACATAAGTCAGAGTGGAAAGAAAAATATATTTTTAGAATATTATGCCGATACAAAGAATTTACTCACTTTAAATATCACCCTTGATTCATCCAAATCAAATCCCCACCATAGTAGGCCGCATATTGACATGAAAAGAACTAAAAATAACCTTATTAGTTGGGGTACACCAAGGATTAGCTCTCAACCCGAATGTTTTTGACGTGGTATGATGTCTGATTGTACGGAATATGAACAGCGCAGAGCATTAACACACTTTTTAAGGGTAATTTCATTCCATAAGAATAGACATTGAAGAAAACCTGAAGTAATATCCGCAATTTGGGATGAAACTGTGTATCGCCAACGGCCAAAAGACCAACAGAGCGAAAAGCTGTTTCCCAAACAAAAAAATTAGGAGAAATAGAATTTTAGTAAAAACAAAAATTGAGAAGATCCTATACTTCAGATCGATGGCAAAGAAAGATGGAAGACTGAAGGCATAAATAAAGCCGAGATTAAGTGGATAGCTGTGCGACAGGTAAGGGAATTTAAGATGACTTGGAGTGTATACACGTCAGAGGTTAGACTAGAAGTGTTCCATGACGCAGAAGCGAGGCTAATTTTTCGAGCTGATAAGAGGAAGTTTGAATTGGCTCAGTAGACTGAGATGAATACGCGGGATAATGAAAGGAGACAGGTTACAAGGAGTTACAGCATCAGGGAAACACTAGTCAAGGAGGAACTTAATGGAAAGAAAATACAGGCATGAAGGCTCGGATAGTTTGGGACCGGAAGAATGAAAAATATTTTTGAAATAAATAGAAAAGCGGAAGTAATTATAAAAATGGAAAAGTTTAATGTGGAAGGACATGGAGGCAGAGGATAGTCTAAAGAGAGCAATGGTGCACTAAGAAGTCTTAGAAGAAGCAGTGAAAAATGGAGAATGACTAAATATATCAGCGTTTACCACGCAGGCATTGTCGAAGTCTGGATGCAGTAAGGGTATTAAAATTTCACGGTAAACAGCACAAATTATACGGATTTTAAACACTAGGCTCATCGGAGTATAATTCAAGGGGATGCCCCGTTTCTCTTGATAGATTGATTGGATATATCCGGAGGAGAATGCTTACTTTGGATATTATGAGCACGAAAACAGGTACACGGTATATTTATGGATTCGTTGCATCATTAATGTCCTCGGCTCGTGAGGAAGACGTGGAGGGAGCAGCAGAAAATTTGCACCTGTTCCTACCTCCTTTCAACATGTTTCAAACTCATTAGGAGGCCTCGAAGCGGGGCCAAACGTCATTAAGCTGAGCCCTCCGATTTCCACTCTCGAACTCGGAACATTGATATCACGGAGACGGGCGTGTTGCTAAGGAATTAGAGTGCCACTTTGCAGCATAATCATCTTTACGTTAACATAAATCATGTTATAAAAAAATCTCTTTAAATCGGACGACGTACATAGTAAAATATTGTTTCAACATAGCACTGCATTTTTTGCCATTAGTGCGTTCGCAAAGAGCGTGAGTCTTGAATTCTTCGTATTACAATTTACTAAGTACCGCTTTCGTTCATCATGTACGTTACGCAGTAAAACATAATTGAATAATATATAAATCTAGCTCTTTTTCAGGAGTGTCGGTTTTTCTTTATGCTAGGACCAGACAATATCAGCAGGGCAATCAGTAACAGAGATCAGGGCATAGAGAAGATATTTATCAAACAAACGAAATGAAAATGAGTCCACTCAATATTCTAAATCTGAAAAAGAAAATTTTTAAGAACGGTATGGCGATTCCAGCGCCAATAGCATAGTTTGCATGGCTAGATGATGGAGTCTTCGCACGAGAGATACCGAACTACCTCAAACAGAGCGGGTGATCGATTCCATGCCCCTAAAGTAATATATATGATATAAAATTACGATGGGGAAAAAGGAATTGTTTCACGCATGAATTAAACCAAAAATAACTAAAACGTATTCATGGTAGTGAGGTGAGCGGAGTGAATTTTGGAGCGCGACTGTTTTTTAACTTCGGAACATAAAATTAGACACTCCGGTAATTTAAGTTTGAAATAATAATAAACGTGGGAGAGGGCTTCAAGCTTAACTTGGTGGAAAAGCCTAATATCCATAATTGTAAAAGAAAACACAGTGGTAAGTTTCCAAACACTATTATGGAAAACTACCCATGTTTTCATTGAAAGGGGGCAGAAATTAACCACTTTTAATTGGTGTTTTCTCCTACAATTGTGGTTTTATAACTTTCAAGGCCAAGAGCCCGGTGCGGAGTTTTACGGCATTTGGTTTACTTCTGGGTAGAAATTGAATAGCCGGATAGAATTCAGACCGTAAGTAAAGGCAGTGAAATGTGAAAAAATACGAAAGAAAAGGAAATGGTGGAGAGAAAAAGTGGTCAGGAGGTATACGTGATGATAAATTGTCCCCGAAGTGTAGGCAGCGGTCGATTATAAAAGCGATGGAGTACTGAGCGATGGTTGGTAAAAAATGATGAAAACGATATTAAAAATTCACGAAGGCGAACGTGAAAACTGAAAGGCGGAAGTATGAGTCAATATCCCCAGGGGAACGAAGAAGCAAGTGTGAAGTGAAATGAAAGAAGCACATGATAGAACCCTTAGCTTAATTAAAGTGACGCGGAAGGTAGCACGTTGATTAGTTCAGAGTAGAAAAGAATTAATGCACAAGCACTTTGGAAGGAAGTATGAAAGGAATGCTTGAAGCATAGGCCAGTGAAATGCAGTACAAAAGACTACTTTTCTTCCACACCCTATTGCCATTGACTTTGGAGTCCTGATTAACTGCTTCTACTTCCAACGGTCCCTAGTCATCATCTTCTTCACCTACTCCGTCCTCCCTCATTCCTTTCCATACATGTTAAATATCCATGTCTCTCTTGGTCGACCTCTTCTTATTTTTTCATATTGTTTTGCTACCAGTCCTTTCCCGGGTATTCTACTAAGATTTCAACGAGTGCTTTCGATTTAATAGCGTACTATCTAGCGCAGCAGCCGGCGATCGCCAAATTGAGAAATGAAACCACGGAGTAGGATATGTCCTACTCGGTGAATGAAACAGCCGAAAGCGGATTTCGTATGGACCATGTATATTCATGGTATAGACGTAGGCGGTAAGCAGAAACGTAGCTACGGTAACAACGAAGACGAGCGTCAATTCAACATCAATTTAGCCAGATTTTACGCTGTTTTTACTCCAACAAATATATTTTGACTGATATTAACAGACATATTATTCGTGCTTTAATGACGTGTCGTCGTCAACTCAAACTGCACATATTGGTCTTCATTTGTTCAGCTCGACTCGAAGAGGACAGCCACCAACAGCCGACTGTTTCAGTAAATCGAAAGCACCACGGCGCGGCGATCGCCGTTGACCGTTTTCTTTTATTTCTGGTAATAGTAGGCCAGGTTTCAAAACTATATGTCAGAATAGGTACTACTGCGTACATTTCTACTTTTATTTTTGTTTCATTTCTTTCACCGATCACTGAGTAATGTATTTGATAGGATACGACGCTGCTAGGCCTAATGTCTCCAGGCGCGTTTCGGAGAGCTAAATTACAGTTTAAATTTTAAGCACCGCTAGCGAAGATAATAAGAGATATCTTCTCTGTGTAGTGATTCGATTGAATCGAGAAAGTAAGCGTTTTTCAAGGTGGTCGCTCAGATATCGGCTACGGCGATGCTTGAGTTGAAAATCCATACCGTTCCTACCATATACTCTTCACCCTAATCTTACCAAGAAAAGTGGCGTAATGGCAAAGAGGTAGAGTGACAACGACCTAACGTACTTGACACGCTTCCGATCCCAGCCAAGTCTTAGATTTCTCTTATTTTGCATAACTCACGCGCACAACACTTCCTCCACTCTTGCCAAAGGAATATCCCTCGCTGTCCGTCCATGCCACCAGCCAAATTATTCACGGAACCTAGTCAATGGCCATAAATATCATTTGTTTTCGACTGTCAAGGGTACCAACGTAAACTCGGTAGATAAAAATCACGATGTGCATTTCAAAGTTCGAGTTTTCGTAACTTTTAACCTATCGTGAAATATTTCTACCACTCGGTAACGTTTGTAAGCAAATCTTCAAGCATTTTCCCCAGCCATAATTGCTAAAATTTTGCTAAAAATTTAACTCGGGTGCCCCCTACATTTTTTGTGTCGCTGCAAATTGCCATTAATGCTTAATCTGTGAAAATTCCTAAATAAATAAACCACGGACCGTTCCTGTTTTGACTAAACCCTTATGAAATATTTCGACCACGCGGAATTGTTTGTACACCAATCTTCAAACGTTTTCCCCCGTAATAATTGCTCACATTTTCCTAAAAATCTTATTCCGACCAAAGACAATTCAATGAAATTAATTTAACGAATGAAGTTTCTAACCCATACCAATAGTAATCCATAAATCACCAATATTTATGTTTCCGGAGCACTGAGTTATACATCATGTGTATTTTTCAATGGCACATATTTACAAACTGTTGCCACTACAAAAGAACATATAATTCAGAAACAGAAAATGTTCACCAATAATTCGATGCTTCGAAAATTTTCCCAAGGAGAATCAACGAGCCCCTCGAAAAAATTAACAACAGTGAGAAAAGTCACCCAAAAGAGAGCTACGACTAGTATGGGATTTGAATTGAAGGAAGAGATGGTGCAAAATACATATAATAGGTGTCCTAATTAAGTTTCGATCAGTCACTAAGAATGAGCCTAATACCCATGTAAACAACAGTTGATGTATTGAAATATTAAGGATTTGAAAATAGGCCCGACACCAATACGAAAGCAGGGGCTACGAGTAGGTGCTATTTTTATGAAGAGATGAGTTAGTTATCATATGGCACACCATTAAGAAAAGAAGAACAAGATAGATTGGACATACCCTGAGACACAATAGGTTTGTGAAGAACATAATTGAAGATAAAACAGAGGGAAAAGTTCCCAGAGGAAGACCCCGGAATAAGTTCATGGACCACAGAAAGAGGAAAGTACACAGGAAGAGACAGAAGGAGGTAAGGGAACTAGCATTGGATAGGGAAGGGTGGAGGGCTGTAGTCAACCAATCTTAGGATTGAACAACCAATGATGAGTCCCCTCTTGCATCAACAATTACACACATGAGTTAGTGGTTTATATCAAGCACGGACTAAAACAAGCGTAACAGTTTAAGGATATAATTTTACTTCACCTGACAAAGTTATATCCACTTAAAATGATTTCTTCCTATGATACAATATAGAGCGCTTTCCATTTGTCCAAGTGCGATGCTCAATTCGCATTCATTACACTACTGTTCGCCAGCTTTCCAATCGTTTCAAACCCTGCGAACGAGGCAGCGTTCTTCTAAACTTATGGAGAGCGGACTTGATGTGCGCTAAATGGCATAAGAACTTCGATAATAATCGGATCCACGATTGATGCTTGTGATTTGATTTTCAGTAATGCGTAAGTAAGTATGCGTAAGTTAAGTAATGCAGCGAGCATGAAAAATATTTTTTTTCAGTTATTCAACAATAAAAAGTCTGCATTTTAATTGCGTACTCAGAACGAACTCGATAAATTATACACAATAAATGCAGCCCTAAAAAAACTAAAGAATGGGAAAGACTGTAACTAAAGTGGTCCTGTTCTCCATATGTACTGTAACTGGACTGGAAATGTGCCCAAGACTGTCCTTAAATTGAAACAAACAGTACCATTTTCCACATTAACCAGCATTTTTTCTGAACGGTTTTTGCATTAGTACACTTCCAGCACTGTAATACAGCACAGTTTTAGAACAGTTTCAACCACAGTACAGTTCCAGCACTCTGATACAGCACATTTTCAGTACAGCTCTCTCCAAAGTTTAGTTTCCACATTACACTTCCAGTGTAAATCATCCTCAATAATCCACAGCACAGTCCAGTATAGTTAGGAGGACTGGACTTGCACTAAATGCTGAGTTTAACACAGTTCAAGCTTACGTACAGTACACCCACAGTTAAGAATTTTTCTCTGGGTATTAACCGAAACAATGTCACCTACCGACTGGTTACCGAGCGTTTCGCCCGCGCACTTTGTTCCATTTATCGTCATTCGTGTTCACTGATGGGCGCTTAAGTGTTCCGATCTGCGCTGACTTTAACTCCTTAAATGGTAATCTCCCATCAGTATAAGTTAGGTTTCTGCGAGGAGCAAAAAGATCGCAATCGTCAGCTCACCACAAAAAAACTTAACACCTGCGACTAGGATACGAGCAAATATGTCAAGAGGTGGTAGACCGAAGACGTCGATACAATCGTTCGTGCACCAGGGAATCGGTACCCTTCAACTCCAGAAAGAAAGCAAAGCCGCCTTTTGAAGAATTATAGTCGACCTTGTGCCGAAGAAGCGTGGCATCTGAGATTTACAGGCCTTAACACCCCAATTTCTAAGACGATCTTATCTGATTTGACGACGATGTGAGCCGATCGTCCTCGGAGTGTGACTTGTAGCCTTAAATTTATCAATTCCCTTACGGATCTAGGGAAAAATCGAATAGGAGGTTATTATGGCATGTAAGACTAGGTTAGGCACGTAAATATTCTTTGAATAAAGAACGAATCGTCACTAATGGCAGCAGGACTTATTAAACCGCTGGAATGCGCTGTAACAGCGCTATAAGGATACGAGAACTGAGATCGCCCGTTCCAGTTGAAAATGATTTTTTTGCGACTTATCTGTTTGCATTTCATTTGTATGTATATGCATTTCAAATAACAGCACCATTTGCATGTATATGCATTTCAAATAACAGCACCATTTATGATGCACTTTGCGTATCACAAAAGCGGCAGTCAGTTATGTTGCAGTTATGAAATCGTTCTGTTGAGGGAATCGCTTAAACAGGTTTAAAACCTATTGGTATACAGTTAGTAAGGGGATCGTCGCGTTCTCATCCAAGGATTTACCTCTTCTTAATCTCGTAGTCCTTTGGACAGTGTGCAACCAGCGTTATCAGTTTTTTTATTTATGTGTCAAATTGTCTATGCATTACATCCAATCTGGTGTCGGAATTTATCGGTCAGGTAAGTGATTGACATATAGATACTGATTTAACAAAACATTTCCAAATAATTGCCTATAATGCCTCGCTAAATAGGGATAAAGCTTTCCCAAATGCATTTCACTGTAAATAAAGATAATGCAACCCTTCACATGGGGCAAAATGTTAAAAATAAATGCTTAACTCTTTGGAACCTCGCCATTTGAAGACCACAGCAAGCGCATGTCCAGCGCTTTTCGTAGGTAAACTGAAAATAATTTGGGGCGGTAATGTTACGGCCCGTGCATCTCGAAGGCTACGAAATGAGTTAAAAGGTGTCGGAGCGAGTCCCCAGGTGACGCCTTGGGCCGGCGAACGGGAGGTGGCGGCCCCTCACCCAGGGGGAAGAGGGGCGGAGCTCTCCCTTTAACGAAAGGGGCCCCCACGTCCCAATCGACGATGTCGGTCACGAAAGAGACAGGTGGACTGGATGGCTGGACGTGCTGCTCGTCTCTCGCATAATAATTCGCCGAAACCTCAAGGTGGGGGCTGGTGCTGGCCACGGAGGAAACGCTTCGCGGGAGTTGGATAATGTATGGGGGAGCTGACTCGTGTTACTCGTTCGTCGAGGGTGCTCGCGAGGAATGATTATCCTTCCCGATATCTCGTTTTCGTTCGGCCCTTCGGTCGCGGAGGTGTTCGCGTGGCATCAAAAAGTAAAGACATCAGATATCATCGTCTCGTGCATTATCGGAGAAAATGCACGAGACACGAGACAAAAAGACAACCACAGGGAAGAGGAATGTTAAACAAGACTCACATAAGTCAAGAATGTCGTCATGACAATAATGGAGGATGAACAACTCTGAAGGTCTAGTCAAGACCTATTGGCACTAACATGTTATGGACAGCAGACGCTCCAGAAACCGATAGTGGCCAGCTGCAGGAACGATACATATATCCTTGCTAATATATAAAAATGTCATGGTGTCTGTCTGTTGCTCCATCACGCAAAAACTACTGGACCGATTGAGCATAAATTTTGCATGTAGGTAGTAAATATATCTGGTTACAACGAAGGCTATATTAAAAATCCCTCAGGTCCCTCGAAGGCCACTCCAGATGGTCCATGCAAAGCATTGGGTTCGGTGCAGTGGTTTCATTTTTTGCTTTTTAAAAGTACTTGCAATCAACAGAGAGCTCTGGGATATTTTTTATCGGATGGCTGCATAAATGAAGTTTCTAATTCTTTCAATTTATTTTCTTTTACGCTTCGAATTTGTCTGAAAATCACGATTTTAGGTGAAAAATCTCACATTTTTCTCTGAAATCAAAAATAGAATATTTCCTTGACAACCAGAGATTTGATTTTCAAAAGATATTCACGCCTCTAGCATTTAAATATCACGTTTTCCTGCAGGCTTATGATAGCACGTAGAAAGAAAATCTTTATAAGAAGGGCCCTGAGTCCCAAGGGTCCCATAATAGATTGCTTCGGGGAGTAATCGATAAATTCAATGCATATTTACAACAAGTATACTCTTCAATGTCAACGGTCAGCGTGTCGACTACAAAGAACACAACTTACAAGATAGGTTACTGACTCCTCAAACGACCACGCTGGCAGTATTCTTCAGGCTTTGTGGTTTTCTTATAAAATAAGTTCCATGTTTTCCACACCCGATACCTTCCGCTAGTATTCTAGAAAGTTACGGGACCCATAAGCCATGGCAACCATTCAATAATTAATGCAGAAAAATTCGATAAATTTATTGGTTTCATAACTTGGCATAATGGCATGGAGTTATGAGTTCCATAATAGCCAAGGTGGCGGAAGCGCAATGAACCGCTTGGAGATTTTATTACGAGATAAAAGAGTTGTTTTGAGACAAATGACCAGTAAATTTACCCTTATTGATCAATAGGTACGTACATTAGCAATAATTTATAGGCTAAATTTTCAAAAGTTTTATCCAGCCAAGGAAGATTACATCAAATATTCTAAGCTATTAACTATTGATAGATAAGTTATGTAGCCAGTACGTGTGTTCCCGCAACCCGAATATTTTTAAGAGATTCATGAATCTCATAACTTCATGAATCTCACAACTATTGACTCCATAACTAAATGTTCTTGCAACCGGCCATTGGTCAAGGAGTCGCTATTCTTGCGTGGTCACAGACCGGCGCGGCATAGGGAAGGGTAGAACATTGTTCTTGCGTTGTCGCAGACCGGTAAGGATTAGGTCGAGGAAAGTACTTCTCGATGCCGATCGGACCCTCTGTATTTACACATTTATACTGATATTAGGTGTCCAAAAGCCGATTTGACTAATCGAGATGATAAAATGGGCAGGGATGAGAGTGCGGGTGGACGGGATGAGGTCGGATGGTATTTCGCTACTGCTCTCGATCCATCCCGTCTAAAATAGGAAGATAAAAATACATTAGTTGACATATAATGCATCAAACCAGTCTTTCACACGATTAAAATAATCATTTACCGCATTTTCAAGTATATAACGCGCACGTTATCTATACAAAAAAGGTTAAATTCGCGTAAAAATGAGCCTGCGCGGAATACATTAGAAATTTAGAAGAGTAAAAATAATTAGCAATAAAACTTCTTTATTATACATAACACTATTCGAACCCAATAAATTCACCATTTGATTATACACTGAAAGAATCAATCGCATTTAAGATTCTTTTGGTAATTCTTCCGATTCGATTTCTGAGAATGTATCGTCATTTACATCGTCATCGTCACCGGATATGGCTAATGGTTACTCTATGGCTAATAGTCACACGAAAAATTATTGTAAATATTTCTCTCACGTGCTTCTCCACGGTGTTAGGTATTTTCAGAGTAACCTGCAATGTGTAATTTTTTTTATTTGTCGAATTTATCAATTAAATACAAACTTGTATGGAAATTTGCAATGGGTTCCTTTATCTAGTTGCATAATTAACCGCTAGATGGAGCTCTGTCACGCAGTGACTCTCGCTGTGATATCTTTCACTCCTCGATTTTTTCCCAATCAGCTGTTGTCAACTTTTCGATGCGGTCACATCTGCAAACTGTCCTCCGCATAGTAAGCTTTAATTATGATACATGAAGGTATCGTCATTTTTTAATTCTATCGATCGGATCTTTTTTAGCAATCTCCGTTTGCTGCATTTTTATGATACCAAAAACGAGACTAAATACACAAAATAATATGGCAAGTGGATGAGTTGTAACTCATTTTATTTTTTACCGACGTTTCGATAATCCCCGACGTGTGAAAAATATATCACGAGAACAACATTTAGAATGTGTGCCACCCGAAGAGGGCCTTGACTTTTCCGGCCCTACTTCACATGGAACATAACACAGTCAACATTTTCAGGTTCCATATGAAACGTAATTAGACTTATGGCTTCCATAAAAAGAGAATACACTTTAATTGAAATACCCCCAGCCAAAGGTTGCCATTAGGGTGAGGCGAATATTCAATACATCATTACGTTGTTATTTCAAAACAATATAATTAATATGTCTAGAGATATGAATAATTTGTGTCCTCAAAAACAAAGTAAAAGACACCTGGCAAAGATATAATCCTTCTCAAGAAAAGAATTTGAGTCAATTTATGTTCTTGAAAATATGCGTTATTCTCTTTTACATGCGATGCAAATTTCCTAAACTCTCATCTCCAATCGCAATGTCTCTTATGATGTTACCCTGTTAAACAATACTTTTTCTCATAATACTTGCAGGCATGAAATTCTTTTCAAATCACACTGAATAATTAGGATTACAGTGTTACGGGCGTATGACATAAAAACCTTTTAAAGATTTCAGCCTTGCACCATCGGAAATAAGCGGATATGTAGAATAAATGTAGCAGAATTTTGGATTAGCTTACTTCAAAAATTCTACGCTTTCCTCAATTCAGCCAAGGCACTTTTTTATTCGTAAAAATTCAGCGTAATCCCACTTTTTCTGGACATAATGCAACCATACTCTAGTCCGATGCAAAAAAACAAGGAAGGTAGAGGAGCTTTTTCACTGGGTATCACAGTGACGACTAACAGGGTAAAGGTTGAGACACAAAGGACGTTAACGTAAGACGGGAGACACGAATGGGGAAAACGTGAGATTAAGGCCCTCGCTCAGCGTACACAATGTATGTTATGTGCCCCGGGTAAAAACTGACTGACGGAGGCGCAGCTCGGAATTTCGGAAAGAATGTAAGTGAAATAGTGTGTGGAGTTTGTAGACGTCCCATCTTGTGGCACGAAAGACATTCTCTGGTTCCGCCGACTTAAAAAATATTTGGGACTAGAAAAAATATTTGACTAAATGGACAAAAATACGAAAATATAATTCCTAAACTTTAATAATCATTTTAATAAATCCAACTTTATACCGTAGATTTGATTCAGGGCATAAAATGAGGGAAATCGATTGCAGAACGGATAAGTTTAAACGACAAATTGTCCGTGAATGACATGAAGTCAAAATAGCTGCCGTTGATACTTTATAATTAGGCTTACTGATGGGTAGAGTAGCTAAATATTTGACTAGCTCTCGAACGCTTTTGTCGTAACTCGCTTAAAAGTACTGATAGCCTCACATGCTACCTGTGCCGTTAGTCTTGCATATCAGTGCATTTTTGCAGTTGCGCATACACTGATACTCACTTCCCTAATATAATCACAAAATAGTGCAGAGCATGTTGGTGAAAACCCATATCCTCGCATTTATTTGCAGGTTTCATTACATGGCATAAATATTCGCAGATTCAATAACATTTTGGGATGTAGCATAGTGAATGATGGTGAAAACTCACCCCCTGCCATGTACTCTTGATGCAGTTTTCATGGTACCATGTAGATGCATACCAATTTCGGCCTTAGTCAGCGTAGTAGACGGAAAAATGTACGGAGGAAGCGCCAGTTCCAACACATTAGAGGACATGAGGATAATGAGCCTTAATAAATTGTGATATAACCGTAGATTTCCTCGATTTCACGTTTTGAAGGCAAACTTCCCTTTTTATCCCGATGATGAAAGAAATATAACTCAAAAATATCTCTTTTTATATTCCCCATCATGAAAGAAATATAACTCAACAATATCTCTTATTATATTCCCCGTCTCTTTCTTCCTGGCCGTCGAATAAGTGCATTCAAATTTTTTATTTGGTTAGATAGCATCATTAGATCATCCGTAAGCTTACATGCTCAGATAGCATGTAAGCTTACGGATGGCTTCAAAGTCGGTTTTTTTGCCTTGTCATGATTATTTTTCGATGAAAAGTTTGATTCAAATTTATACCACCCTTCACGCGACAACCTTGTCCGTGACTTTGGTCGAATCCGTGACTTTGGCCTGAATCAAGCCCAAACCCAATTTCAATCAACAGACAATCAACAAAAACAAGCTTCACATAGGCTTGCTACCAACTTGTAATTGGGATTGTAATCGCGATATCCCGGAATTTCTAATCACGGGATTGATTTTTTATTGTTTCGGCAATAGATGGCGTTATCAATTAAATTGTTTTTCAGGTAAAATAAGGAATAGAATCACTCGTAATAAATTAAATAATAAGTTATATTTCATTGAGTTTCCATTAGTAATAGGAAGGATAAACAACACTGTAAATAATTCAAAGGTATCCTATAAAATCTCAAAGTTATGCAATCTATTAAGAAATTTACAGCCAAAGCGAAGCTGAACTTAAACTCTTTAGAATTTCAATAGTAAAATAAAATTCAGAAAAATTATTGCTTTCAAATTCTAAGTTTAACTTCATTGAAGGGAACATTTTCTTTCTAACTTAAACGAGTAATTTAGCAACTTAGCCAAAGATATTCAACTTTAAACATTTACTCCATTGAGGACTACCAACAACCAGACAATTTAGGATAATTGCCATAAATGAAAAAAATGTGGTTTAAGTTTAATGGGAAAAGTTATCAAGTCTAGTAAAGACCCAATGATGCTTTCGAATCATTAACTTTGTATGGCTCATGTTTCCAACTGGCCTTTTTACAAATTTGAACTACTAGAAAATGAGTGGAATGAATACGATGCCAAAAAAGAAATGGAATCGACGGATTTTGAAGATGAAGCCTTACCCACAAGAGATGAAGCAAACAAAGATAATACGTTTGAAGGTTTAGATGGGCAGTCAGGGACGAACACAATTTTGTTGTTTTAAAAATAAAGGAGGCGTGTTCTTACATTAAGACAATCACGCTCAAGAAGGGAACTCCTACAAAAAACAAACGATTTGGTGAGAAAAATAAACTTTTTAACGATTCGAAGACTCGGAACAATTAACAGGAAATGATTGGACGATATATATTGCTTGAAAATTCAAAATGAAGACGTTAAATGATATGGATTTCGATATTTCAATCAGTGAGAGGGCATTTGAACCTGCTTGT
This sequence comes from Ceriagrion tenellum, assembly GCA_963169105.1. NCBI lineage: Eukaryota > Metazoa > Arthropoda > Insecta > Odonata > Coenagrionidae > Ceriagrion > Ceriagrion tenellum. The sequence continues at coordinate 83,338,127 of OY720633.1, read as the reverse complement.
CCCATTTTTTCAGCTCTGCATCCAGTAAAATTTACCGTGGAAGGGACTCTTTGACGTAAGCAACACTTGATACAAAACTTAAAGTGAGAGGCAGCGATGGATTATAAAGCTTGATGATGCATAGTATGAAATCTTTCTTGGAGAATTAAATAAGATATAAAAGAGATATCAGTGGCATTGAGATATTTGGACTACTGTTCAGAATGTATTTTCTGTGTACGGAGTAAAAATACATTGGTTAAATTCATTCTAATGCCAATTCAAGATATGAACCAGTGAAAATAGTAGGAGAAAAATCTTTTTCATTGTCCAGAAGCCATCTAGTGATTTTGACAAACTGAGCTAACAGCAGCATCTGGCTCTGAATGTTCCGAGAATGGCTATATTCTGATAATTTAAAAGAAAAGAACCGGATTTCATCATTACCCAATTCTGAGATCCACCATTTACGTTCCTCCTCTAGTAATTCCAATCATCTAGAATTATCATATGCACGCGAACTGGAGGATGCCCATAAGAGCGGTCAGAGAAGAGGAAATCTTCAGTTTCTTTGCGAGTGGGTAATAGCCAATCCTTCCAAGTGTGTAGAATCAGTAAAGGCTTCTCATTCGCAGCATGCGCAGAAGTAGGGATGCTTCGAAATGAATAAAGGTCGAGAATGAATGACAAACTTTGCTTTTTAAAGGAATACTTCAAGATTTAGTGACAGTTTTTGTTGAGGAGAACCTTTGAGGGCATTGTTTTTTAGTTATAGTTAGTCTGAGTTTAGTTTGAGGGCATTGTTTCTTTTCGTAAATTCAAAAAATTCCTCCAGTTGGAGATGTAACGAAAATTGTTAACTATTAATCGAAACTTCATTTATCTTTTCCATCATCGTGATCTATTTGGCTTGCATATTACTCAAAAATTATTTCCATGTACATCACTTGGTTATTGTGTATACTGAGTACTAATCTACTACTGCATATGACGAGTCGTACGAAGTTACTTTCCTCAAATAATTTATACTATTTGGCTATCCATAAAAGCAGAACCGACCAGGGGCTGGAAACTCTGGTAGATTATGATGATGCTGATGATTAGACCACTTCTCGTCACATCTAGGATCCTGGAATTGAAGAAATCACAAATCCGCAATCCAGAAATCAAATAATCCAATGTGGGTCGCTGTACTTCTAATATCTTTAACTGATATCTTTAATCCTAATATTTTTAACTGATGAGCCGGCTACTGCCTTACAACAACAACGAGGAATGTTCTATATCTTGTTTCAAGTTAAGGCTTGATACGTGTAGCCTGACTCACGCTTGTTGACTTAGCGCAACCAGTTTGTTTGAAGCTCAACATACATACATGCCCATCACGCCGTTCCCTTACGGGGTAGGCACAGTCAAAATGTTTCACTCATTAATACATAATTGTACACCTAACTCTGCTTCAATAATTTCCTCCATACTGACCTAACCTTGCAAACCTCTTTTGCCTCATTTACCCCCATGCACTGTTTCATACACGCCCTCCTGTTTTAAGACTCCTAATATTCCTCCTCCTAAGAATTTCCTCAGCCACATTCAACCACAACTTTCTCTTCTGGAGGAGGAGCTTCTGTACTCCCTGTTGACTGTCTGAGATCAAAACAGCATCATCCGCATATAGAAGAACTCGCACGTTTACATTTACAATCAAAACACCGTCGTTTTCACTACATGCGTCTCTAACACATTTATCCATAAATACATTAAACAGCCATGGAGACATTACGCATCCTTGCTTTACACCCCGATTTATTACAAACCAATCACTCAGAACCCCGTTAACTCTTACACTAGCCTTACTATTGTCATACATCGCCATCATAACATTCAATAACTGCCCATTCACTCCATAGTCTCTCAAAACCTTCCACAACTTCTTTCTATTTACTCTGTCATATGCCTTTTCTAAATCGAAAAACGCACAATACACTTTCTTTCGGACACTCATACATTTTTCTATCACTTGTCGAAGTGCAAAAAGCTGGTCACTACATCCTCTCCCAGGCATAAACCCACACTGCACACCCCATATTCTGTCGGAAGTAATATTCCTCACTCTTTCGATTAATATTTTACTGAACACTTTTCCCGGGATACTCAATAGACTAATGGCCCGATAATTATTATATTCGGTCTTTCCTCCCTTCCCTTTGTACAACGGAACGATGATAGCATTCTTCCAATCCGCAACCGAAACCTGTAAGCATAAATTGTATAGTTCACGCAGCCTACAAATTAGTAATTTACACCCACACTTCAACATTTCACTGGATATCCCATCTATGTCTGCAGCATTCCCATTTTTCAATATTCTCACAGCCGTTGTGACCTCCTTCTCACTGATATCCTTTTCCATCATCACATTCTCACATACCACTTCACAAGGCTCATCCTCAACGCCTGCAATATTATTGTGCAGTTCTTCGAAATACTCCCTCCAGCAGTCCCTGATATTACTCTCGTCCCACATAATCTCTCCACTTTTGTTCTTTACCGCATTCATTCCCCTACCTTCACCAATCTTAGCCCTTTTTACCCACTTCCAAAACAGCTTTTTATTACCTTCAAAATCACTCAGCATTTCGTTAGCTTCATCCGCACGCATTATTTCTTCGCTCTCTTTCACAACGATTTTGCATTCATTCTTTTTCTTTCTGTAAATCTCACATGCCTTAGTACGCTCTTCCTCAGATTTGGCGGCAATCATATTCTTGTACGCCTCTTACTTTTCTCTTACTGCAATTTTCACTTCTTCATTCCACCAAGCATCACCTTTTGTTCTTCCTACCACTCCTTTTCCACATACACTTTCAGCACATTCCACAATCACTCCTTTTAAACACTCCCACGCATCATTTACGTTCTCGTTTCTGATATGCTCGTCCCACTCTTTCTGCTTCAACAATAGAGCATCCTCAAGCATGCAACCATACCGCATGTTGTCTCGGACAGCCGAAGCCACGATGGGCGGCGGAAGCTGAATAAGGTTGGCCCATCAAGATACGGACAGGAAACGTACTGGACTCTCGGTACTTGGAATGTGAGAGGAGTGTATGGAAAGGAGCATGAGTTGCTGAATGAAATGAAAGTGAGACGAATGGATGTTTTGTGCCTCGCTTACCTCGCTGTCTAGCAATCTTTCCACTTTTACTCTCAACTGCTTATGCGCAACATTCTTACTTGGTACCCACTTTCTGCCCAGATTCACTTTGGAGAGTACCAAATAGTGGTCTGTTCCACATTCAGCACCCCTCATCACTCGCGTGTCCCACTCTAACTCTCTCAATCTCTCATCATACACAATAAAATCAATCATGCTTTTACAATCGCCCCTTTGCCAAGTATACATATGTATTCTCTTATGTTTAAACTATGTATTCGACACAAACAATCCTTTTTCCAAGCGCACACTCACTAAGTTTTCACCATTATCATTCACTCGGGGGTCACCAAAAGGCCCAACCACTCTCTCAGATGCATCCCGCCTCACACCAACCCACCCATTCATGTCACCTAGTAAAATTATTCTCTCACCAGGATCACAATCATTCAAAACCTCTCTCAGTTTTTCCCAAAACTCATCTTTCACACAGTCACTCTCTCCATCCACTGGTGCATAGCACGCCACAATCACAACTCTCCTAATACCTACTTTCATGCGACCCCAGAGCAATCTAGGGGATACTAACTCGTACTTCCTTACTAGCAACTTAGCTCTCTCATTAAGGATGAGTTCTACACCTTGACTACCGTGTACATTATCTTCAACTCCTGACCATAATGCCAGACTACCGCCATCTAATGTAACAGCATCCCGTCCCTTACGCTTAGTTTCACATACACACAAAACATCCATTCGTCTCACTTTCATTTCATTCAGCAACTCATGCTTCTTTCCATACACTCCTCTCACATTCCAAGTACCGAGAGTTCAGTTCGTTTCCAGTCCGTATCTTGATGGGCCAACCTTATTCAGCTTCCGCCGCCCATCGTGGCTTCGGCTGTCCGAGGCAACATAATGACGTTTAGCAGTAAGTTGTAATAGAGTATGCAAGGTTACCAGCCTTCGTAGTCACCGCACCACGTGCAGCTTTCCCTGCTAACGGTTACGGCGCTCTACCGGTCAGTTTTGGCACATTTTCGCCAGTATCCCACAAGAGAAACCAAAGCATAGTAATACCCTAGGCCCGCTTTCCCTATTCTGATCAAGCTAGGATCTCTTCTGAAAGGACTACCTTAAGAGCCAGCATACTGTTGCCCGCGACCCACCACTAGGAGGTATATGCCGTGTACTGACACACCGGGTCACCTTTGAAGCTCAAAAAAAGTTTTATTTGCTATTCGGATAAAAAAACAAAGCATAGGTTAGTATATAACCTCAACAGCGAAAGATCTGACACTTTCCGGCGAATTTTCATCGTCAACTCTTCTTGGGCTTCTCAGCAGGATATGCAGATGCTAAGGAGTGCTACAGGACTGTTGGTGCAACCAAATTTCTAACCAACTTTTTGTAACCGATTGTAACCGACTTCCTCCAAAAGCCCAAAAAATATTAATATTCTTAACAGAATTTCTGATGTCGAATATTATGTTCATATTTCCGTCTTTAAACCCTTCAATGTTATTATTTCAAAATAAAACTTTCATCAAAAACTTATTGTACCAAGCGTTTGCAAAATAGTATACGTTTTAAATGCAACCTACTTGCGCCACTTGCGGCTAACTAAGATTGCGGACGGCCTTTAACAGTCCGGTATCCAATATACAACAAAGCTGCCCAATAATGTCTGAGAAATCACGATTTTTGGCGTAAGAACCGTATGAGCGCTTTGGACAGCTAGGAATACGCTTCGAGAGGATGTAATTATTTCTACCTTCTACAACACGATAAATATTTGCTTCCCCCCGCTGAATTTCAACGGATGCCCTCCGCTAGTTTTGAAAGTAAGGGTGAACCGAGGAAATAGCACAAAAAAATTTGTATAATTTATGATAAATTTGACTTCGGATGTCCCTACTCGAACGGAAAAATGAGCCGTTAGGGTCATCACAAGAGTAACGTCCCATTCGATTCTCTGTGCTCTGCATTCGAAAAAAATTCCCTCAGATCATCAGGTTGTATTCTGAATATTCTCCACCTAGGGTAATGTTTGCTCACCGTTTTCCTCATTGCTAATTGAGGAGCTGACAGCAGCCGTCCATTTTTTCCTCTTTCTATCCATAAAATCTACTCACTTGGCTCAAGTGTTTTCTAAAAATTTTCCCTTATATTTTCCTTTTTTATTATACCTTTTTGATCGATGACCTGTTGTTTTTTAACAATGTGCACCCGCAATCCGTGTACCAGTTTCTTTGCAGTAGAATACCCTCCCAAAACGAACATCCTCTAGTTACGCATGCGATTTTCAATATTCCTCGTCTCTTTCTTTACTTGATCTTCGGCGTTCACACATAACTCATAAATTTTCAATATTCCCGCTCTTTCCTGGTCAGTGTTTTTTGATGGCTGATGTCAATAACTAATTAAGGATTACATTCCTGACGAATTTTCTGCGCGGTGGTAGTCGCAGTCCGTGCGCGTGATTTGCCTATGTGATTTTTATTTTTAGGCTTGTAATTTTGTCCTATGATCAATAAAATGATACTAAGTAGCGTCAGTTTTATTGGTAGCTTTCTTTTTCACTAAATGCTGTTTGAATAAAAATGTGGCTAAAAATATATTCACCACGTAAATGCATCATTATGGCTTAAAAATATGGTATTCGATCATTCATCAAATTAACCCTGAGAGTATGGGGCCTTTTTTATTTCTATAGCCCGAGACCCCCAAACAACGTAATCAATCTCTGAATTAAAGGTTTAAAAAAATTATTTCCAACCATTTCATTTTATAGGACGTACATTGGGAAACGTTTTTCCAGCCAATTTTCATTGCATTGTACTTCGAGGTTAAAAGGACACACGACGGGGAGCATGGTCAAAACTTGGCGGGATACCAATCTTTTCCATCGTAGTAAAATTGATCAATTATGGATTCAAGAAACTAACCGACGTTAGTAGAATAATTATTGATTAGGACATACCAAATATCCAAAAATTTGTAAATTATTTCTCCGGCATACAAATGCTGGATTAAGATGCAGAAACGCACAACCATACTACCTATCGTTATCTATCTTGGAGTACACAGTTACCAAATATATGCGAAACAGCCTAAAAGGAACTTCGACTCATCATGTGTATAGTAGGGAAGTTTCTCGGATGAAAAATTGAAAGAATGAAAAAGTGCCACTTCGCTCTGGTTCGGCCATCTCCCGCATATGTGGCAAGCATTAAGGACCCTACAACAAAGATTTAATCCAAAAAATAAATAGAATGCAAAGGAAAGCCGCGCGCTTCGTTAAAATCTGCAATGAGCGAGCATGAAGCGTTTCGCCGCTTTGAGGCGAATTAGATTGGAAGCCGCTAGGAACTCGGGAGGTTGCATGCGAGGCTTACATTCCTTGAAAATTTCACAATACATGTAAATTTCATAATACAAGAATAATTCAGAATTGTTCTGCGTGACACAGAGACTATCATTTAGACGCCGCACTGCAACTCAAGGTCCAATGGAAGCGACAAAATCAGAGAGATACATAAGCGAACAGATTTGGTACAAAAATTCGCTCTTCCAACACGCGATGCGAGACCATATTAAAAATTAGCACCACTCCTTGCACTCAACACTCCCAAAATACACTTCATCATTTCACCTCCCAATAACTCTACTCCTTCACACAACTGGTTTCCTAACACCCCCTGCCGCACACCACTGCGGCAGTACACACAGGCTAGTACATAGATGGTGACCTCTTACGCGCACGACCTCGGAAAGCTCGGAAGGGAGGAAGAAACCCTATCGCTCACTCTCCGCTCTGTCTGAGCAGCATGTCCCTCGTTTCGGCGGAGCTGCAACGCAGGTATGAAGACAACGAAAGGTAACTAATTTCAGGGAGTCAATAGCAAATTTATTAGATCAAATTCGATTGACATACCACCTCCAAGACCCATGTAGTACTGATCGCGTTTCATTTGTGTCTGAAGACAAGTAATTAGAAAATATCGTAATTGTGGAAAGAGAAAAATCCAGACCGATATTATACATCACGATTTTGGAACACTCTCGGTGAAAGCCAAGACAAGCCACACTTATATCCAGCCACTCATGCAGAACGGTAGCATGTAACTAATTCCGACCATGAACTACCAACTACGAGAGTTGGTTACGAGAATTACCCAACGACTAGATTGATACCGACTGAAGACAATCTTGATAATTGCAATTGGCATGGTTCATAAAAAAAGGGAGCACGGCCATTAATCTGTGATCCACGCAAGCGAACATTCTCTTCGTGTCGCTAATTACGAGTCACGTCAATCATACTGCATTGCACCTACTTAAGTACAAACTCATCAGCAAGGGGTAATTATATATAGCAGATGACGACCTTCAGCATGCAATGAGTACTATCAGAGTAGTCCACAAAAACTTTTCTTTTCAGCTCTTGAAATGGTTTACCACAACCCATTGTTCAACATTTATGAAATTGTACATGGGGCAATTAAACTATCAATGATTCCCAAAGCACGCGATCACTCGTACCTGTACTAAAAGTGATCATAATAAAGAATATAAATGGGTACTTACCAATTCAATGCTTGGCGACGACAGATTGAAGATAGAAAAGTTCTTACGATTCTTCCCCTGAAATCTCGCAGGCTTGTAAAATTATCAAAGCACACTGAAGATGGCGTCGGAGGAATGGACTGATATCAGTTCACCAACGCGGTATCTTGATATTTAAACCGTATAATCTTTCGCTCAGCTAAGAAAAACTGAGGTTATAATCTCCTATAACACCAGTAATTATCAAAATAAACAGACCAAAAGATATTACGCCCTCCAAGCTATTAAGACCGTGTAACCTAGCGTCTCACTTTTGACCAAACTTAACACAATTCACTTCGCGCGCGATGCTTAACTGTCTTATAATTTACCCAGAATGCCCCTAGTCCTACGCGAGCACAGTCCCTAGCCTCGCTACCTCTTCGTCGGCGGACGTTATCCTGCTTCCAGCGCTTGCCTTGCGCCCCTTTCCCCTATCCGATCCTTTTTGGTACCTCTGAGTCGAGGCTTACAGAAACTCCTCGTTGCAGATCTGCCCGCCGTTGAGACAAGGCGAAAGTTCGGAGCGCATACCATGAGTAAGGGGCAGTAATTTCTTTCCCCAATGCCTTCGCTTTCTCTCGAATTCGCTTACATGGGATAGAAGAAAATGTTCTCCTTGGGAAGTAATTAAAGAGGCGACCTAAAACTTGGTCATTTGCTCCCACGTACCCCGATGGCTGCGTAAATTGGTGAAAGCAGAATTGAATATGAATGGAGTTGAAAGAAACCGCTCATTAGCGTTCGCTTTGCCCAAGGGCCAGGGTGGAACCCAGTAATATGTTCCGGACGACGGCGTGAGTATATTTAATAGCACTTTGTGTGTTCTTCACTAGGAATCGAAGTAAAGGTTTGAACTCCGCTGTACGTTTCTGCCACAGCTGGGAATCGAACAGCGGCCTCCAGAATAATTATCCAATTATCACACTGGGAATGCAATAATGATTATTAATTGTTTAAGGTACCTTGAATTTTCAAATGGAGTAGCCTTCATCATATTTTGTAATTAATGAATTGACTCCCCACAATTACTCGAGTAGAGGAGACGAATTGCCTCCTCAAACTATTATCAGTAGCTCTCCTCATGGAATTATGTAGGCATATGCATCGTACTTGGAGCGATGGCTTTCGAAGTGGCTTGGAATGTTGAATCCCATGCCTCCCGGCTCAACTCATATGACAGCGTTTAGGGTATAGTCAATTGGTCGGGTCACTTGGGTCCGTATAAGACGCCTCCTGTAACGGACGAGATACTGTCGTCGCCAAAACGCTGACACACCTGTGGCGGATTTAGGAGGGCGGGAGTGGCACAACCCATCCCCCTCTCACCCCGTAATACTTCGCGCAGTAGGAAATGCGGAGGTCATTCGGTACTCCATACCCGCAGACCTCTGGAGAAAGTTCTTCCCGCACAAAAAACGACCTTAAATCACCCCTGTGACCATGGGCGTAGCCAGGGAATTTGGCTGGGGGGGGCCATGGGACCACCTACCTTCCGGGGGGTACCCCCACTTCAAGAGAGGGTGCTTCTCCCCCAGAAATGTTTGAAATTGAACCTTCTCAGAACTGAAATTAAGCCTAATTGCTGATGACATTTTTGTAAAATACTGAAAGGGATTGTTGTAGGCTAGAAAATGATCACACCGAGTTGGAAAATAAAATAGCTTTTATTTTCAACGAGGATTTATACATTTTCAGAGGGATCATAGTAAATTTTGGGATGGTTATCTGCTAATAAATTAAATACAACTTCAATATTAATTTAAAGTGAAAACAAAGAAAAGAAACAAAATATTTGGTTTAAAGGAATTTTCTGTTTTTTTGACAAAAATGTTCAATGATGGTAGTGCTGGGAACCCTTTCTTTAACAAGTTTTTTTTCGATGTGAAGAATGGATAGATTTGAAAATCTTGATTGACCGGTTGTAGACCGAATCCATGACTTGATTCTTCGCATGACTGAAAAACTTCTTTCACATCCACCCGAGCTGACAGGCAGGCCGATTGCTACTTGGAGAAGTCTGTAAACATTCGGCATGATATCTTCATTTATTTCTGCTCTGACATTTTTAAGTTTGACCTCTAGTTCCTTGTTTTTTAATATATTTCTCAATACTGTAGCCTCGGCATTTAAGGAATGGGCATCAATATTCAAAATTTCTTTGTAATTATTAATGAAATCTTCAGCTTCAGTCAAGTTCAACTGAGTAAAGTCATCCGCTGCCTTTGCCAGGGGAACGGACTCAAACCTGTGCTGAAAATGTGAAATAACGTTATCCAAAACCCTGTTGTACACATTGATTTTCCAGTAATCTCGAGTGTTGGGGTTGGTGTCAGATGGTAGATCGGTCAGCTGGCTTTTTCCTACGGTAGTTTCAACATAGTAATCGCTCATTTTTGCGGGCGGCTGCTGCCTTCTTTTCTTTGAGACAGACACAGGCTCTAGCAAAATGTCGTTATTGTTCGCAAATTCTACTATCTCGGCCCATAAACCATCAAAATTATTTCTGCTCTCTGCCAAAGTAGTTTGAATGCTGGAAATAACTGAACTTGCTCTCCCGAGCGTCGCATCTGGGCCTTGCAAATACTTACTCAGCACGTTGGTCACCGATAAAACTGAATGGATTACGAAAAGATTAACAACGAATTCAGGTTGTACGATAGATCTCAACAAACCGATGGCCTCCACCATACCCCCATCTCGTGCAGCGTTGATTTCCTCCTCAAGGGCTTCCTTGATTGCGTTGAAGTTATTTTTTACAACGTTACAATTTGTGTAACGGCAGCACCATCTTGTACTACTTAAGCTCCCCATTTCTTTCCCACCCTTAATGCCTAGCTTCTTTTGGATCTCTGCTAAGATGGCATGATTACCAGGTTGTGAATAGTGCATATGGAGGGCTTCAAGAGTATTGAAGAAAATGTAAGCTGACTGGATATCGTTGCAGGAATAGACAACGGCCAAATTTACTTTGTGAGCTAAGCAGTGGATATAAATTGCCTGTGGGTGTAACTCTTTCATTTTCACCTGGAGACCTGCGTTCTTTCCTGACATTACGCTGGCACCATCGTATGATTGTCCAATCATTGGTATATCGTCCAAGCTGTATTTAGTTAAAAAATCTTGAATCATTTGGCTTAGCGACTCGGAATCTCTTGCTGTGGAACAATTTAAGAAACCGAGAAACCTTTCGATGGGCTCCAATCCTCTTACGTACCTCAAAACTACTGACAACTGTTCTTCTTTGTAACATTTGGCTTCATCAACCATCAATGAATAAAACCCACACTCCCGCACTTCCTTTACAATTTCTTGAAGAGTTAGACCGCCTGCAACTTCTATTATTTCGTTCTGAACCGTTGGGCTGCAGTAGTTAAGGCACTGCTCAAAATGTTTGGCAAAAAAGTCATCATACTTCGCAAAAAGCTTACACAATTCAACAAAGTTTCCTCTATTCTGAGATTCATAGCTCTCATCATGTCCTCTCAGTGGCATGCCTTGACAACTGAGATAGGAAATAATATCAGCTACTTCTGTCAAGTAACGTTTTTTCTCTTCAATCTCTTCTTTACTCTGATTTACGACTCTCGCGTGTACAGTACCAGATGCGTTAGCCATTTGGTACCCCAGATACTTTTGATGACAATCCAAATGAGATCCTGATTTTTCGTGTTTTTCGATCGCATCTTTTAATTTTTTCCATTTGCAAAACCCCGTTTTAATAAACTTTTCGTTTTGGTCTCGCACGACCCCGGTAAAGAAAAGTCTACACACAAAGCAGTATGCTCGATCTTTTTCCACACTGTACTCCAACCACTGGTGTTTTTCATAGTAAGCGTCGGAAAATGATCGGTTTCTGTCACCAAATAGTGTTTTCGGGAAATTAATTTTCAGTTGTTTCGGTCCAGTTTCCAAAGTACCAAGATCTGTCGGTTCAGATGCTCTTTCCTCGATTACTTCCATTTTTTCATCTGCGGCTTTCGTTGAAGTTTCAAACGTTGACGGTGCAGAGGAGGGGAATGTGCGGTCGTCTCTGGGAGGATCATCATCTTGACGTTGATCATTTTTTGGCGGGGGAGAGAGAGTTTTCTTGAAAAATGATCGAATATCTGAAACTTTCTTCATCTTGCACCTAAATAAAAACAAAATAGAAGGGAAAAATCACAAGATTGCGCGAAACATAATCAACTGCACAACACTATAGTGCTTTCCACATTTAGTTGACAGTATGGACTCTTATGGAGATTCGTTTCCCATGTTAATCTCCATAAGGGCGGGCGTGCGCTGTTATCAAATGCAGCATAAAAATTAATATTGCACTATGCACTGAATAAAAATGTGCCACAATGCATAAAGAGACGTTTCATTTAATGGTGTCAATAGTTTTTCGATAAAGTTTATAAAAAATATTTCCATAAACTTCCCCTACAAACGCGGTTCTTTTCACTTTTTTTCACTCGATTGTCGGCAAACCGTTCCTCGTGCTGGATTAAAACTTTTACATAAAGGTTCCTCATACCATTTTCTTCGTAACAGTGCTCATGTTTTTTGTGGTTAATTGAGCTAAAATGTTGTTATACTGATGTAAATATCTTAAGGACAAAAAATTGAATTTTTGCAAGGTAAAAAGTAGCCGCCTGCTAACTTACGTATTTTACATTGTAGGTCCATTAATGCTGCATATGAAATGTGAATAAAAGTATAAAGTTGTTTTTAGTGCTTAAATCATATCTTTATCTCAATCGTGAAGGGAGTTACAACGTTTTTATCTTAAGAAAAATGATTACGGCGCCGTCGAGGCGCGATGTTTACTCAGTCTGCAAGTGAAGACAGGAGGCAATTAGCAACGGCAGCATCATATATCATAGTTGGTGTTTTGTGACTTGACTAAATTGCTTCGAGAGAAATAAAGAACCTTATCTGCAGGATGAAACCCTCACGTCATCCCGATTCCCTGTCACAAGACACCGGCGTCATTTCATTTGGAAACTTACCTTTTCACTCCGCGCGTTATCACGTAATCCGCAAGATGCACCGGTTTGCTGTCACTGGGAGCGCCGCGGGAACCACACTTTTAACACCACACTCACCACAGTGGTTGAAGAAAAACTGGCCAACTGGCGCCAGCACTCCAGCACAGCGCGACGTACGACGCGCGGCTTGTCTGACAATGTAAACCAACAACAATCCTGTCGATGCTTGTTGAGGCGGGCGAGCCGGCGCGGCGGGTGGAATGGTGCGGTGAGGTGGCAAGGGAGGGGGGAAGAAACAGCCAGGCAAGCGCGCTGCCGGGCAGAGACTAGAGGTCCTACGTAGAGTAATATAGTAACTCTTCTGAAACGAGTGCCGAGCACCTCAGCTACACCGCTGGAGCCAGACGAAGCAGACGAACAAAGCAGCAGTGCCTGTCCGCGGCGCACATTTTCAAACTTCGCAGTGCTGCCCCGGCTGCTTCAGTGTAAATTGTAGCTTACCTTCGGCCAAAATATAGAACCAAAGGGACCGCACCGCCGTGCTGTGGCTCGGCCGCAGGCGCGTGGTTGCCAGCGCTGTGTGAAGCGTGGCCACCACAATTTAGATTTGTCAAATTTTTCTGGGGGGGGCCACGAGCCTTCTGGGGGGGGCCGGGCCCCCCCAGGGACCCCCCTAGCTACGCCCATGCCTGTGACACACGGAGTAGCACCTGAAGAAATGGGACCCCACATACATCCTATATGAAGGATAATATTTCGCGGATCGTGAAAATGAAAAAACGTCAGTGGAAAATACTGCGAAAGAACACCCACCCGTCCGAATAATAAGAAAACGACATCTGTGATGCAGAATATAGGTAAATATGCAGTCTTTCCAGCGGAAAATTTTCCTACAGAAAAATTATCACATGGTTGAAAGCCAGGCGCTTGCATTAAATGAGGGATTATCAGGTAGGAGAGTTTCTCAAGCCAAATGTTTACACCAATCTAAACACAAGCAAAAATCGCCGAAACCATCTTAATGCAAATGTTTCCCGGAGATTTAGTTTTGGAGAAAAATCCCTTTATGGGCAACTTAAGAAATAGCCAATTGTGAAGGATGTAATGTGCAGAAATATTTAATCGAAAAACGTTCATAACTCCCTTTTTGGCCTGGACTCCGCTGTATGAACACAACAACCAGTTGTTGGTATCAGGCCTAGAACTCTTCTTCCAACAAATTTATCTCCAATGACTTTGCCACAACTTAGATATTTTGTTAATTTTGTAATGTGAATGCATAAATTAGCCTGAAGAATCAATCGATCTTGGAAGTGGATATTATACGCATTTCTCAGAGATCAGCTGTGATCTTTCGCGCAAAACGAGGATTCGAGATATGCGATTTAATCTCCAAGATAAAAACCAATTCTCGTCAGTGGGGAACATTTCCGTCACCGCATCATAAGTCCGTTCCCGCCGCTAATGGTCAAAACATGGCTGCGACCGCGACGCCTCGACTTTTAATTGAGAACCCGCAATGTTTTTCTATCATTTTTTTCACTCCAGTACCTAATGACGTTTCTCACCCCAGATATCCGGCAGGCTTTGCCAATGTTTACCAATCGAGGCGAGCGACGGAAAAAAAAGTAATTTGGTTGGCTGACAAAAAACGTCCAAATCTTTTGAAACGGGTGGTCAACCCCGTGCAATCCTCACTAAAAAAACTCTCTTGCATCGCCATTAGCGTGGAGGTGAATCGCTCCATGCACCCGGTGCTGCTCTCATTTACGACCCGCGTGATAAACCGCGCCGGTGTGACCGCGGTGACGTGGCCGGCAAATGAATCCCCCCTCCCCCGTCGAGATGGAAGAAAAATGAACCGCACTCGGCCACTGGAGGAGAGAATAGATGCTCCCCCGACCTCTGACGACCACCGGGGCGGATTTGGAGGCGGGGGCTACACTGAGGGAGGGGTAAATTGGGAAAATAACGTAGAAAACCAACTTGTACCGCCTTGTGTGGAAGGTTTAAGGTGGCTGGAGCTGCAATCGCGGGCCAATGACTGCATATCTTTCAAGAAAAAAATACTAGAACCACATTTCACTGAAATACATCTGTTTGCGAGGTGGAACTCACCTTACATAACAGCAATGAAAATTTTACAAAAACTATATTTTGAAATTTACCTTTACATGAAAAGGGTAGTACATGTTAGGACTTGAGCAGGTTCTTTTGGGCAGGGACACTTGGTGAAAACAAAAATTTCAATCATGCAGAATCATTCAGAAAAATTAGGAGTTAAAAGTATGACATAACAGGAGTTAATGAAATCTACCGAAGTCCACTTCTGCCATAAATTTGGAACACCACATAAATACATGATTGACCAAGGTTTTGATTTTATGGGACTATTGTTTATAATTCTGACTCACCCCAAATTCCACCAAACTTGAGGTTTCCGTAATATTTTGCTACACAATAGGACATATATAACGTCCAAGGAAAAAAAAACACCTGACAGTTTATTTGTAAAAAGGGTGGACTTTAAACTGAATGCACCTGATTTTTTCCTCATGATGCCAGGCTATTGCAACTGCAAACATTCAAAACATAATTATACTTGAAAGCTAAGTCAGAATGCTGTCTCTGCAAATGCACCTATTTTCCATGATATATAATTTTATCTATTACTGAAATTAACATTGAAATAGAAATTGAGAACGGGTGAAAAGACATTTATTCCCCAAGGTTTTTCTGGAAAATTTTCAAAAACAAAAACAGGACTCTCCCGGGAGAAAGGGAACAGATAGGAACCCTTTGAATATATAGATGGAGGAGTAGTCAATCATCCAGGCTCAATCAATTAATCATCAGGCATTGATACTAATACTGGTTTGCTGCAGCTCTCCACCACATTTAGCTAGCTAATATTGTCTGGTACATATTTAAATAGTCCCTCCTCTTACTTCCCTCATCTCGTCCAAAATAGTATGACATCCAAAATCATGAATTAAGGAAGTGGGCTGGATGTAGAGCAAGACAAAATAAGAGTTAAATATAATAAGGGAGGAAAGGACGAAGTTAAAATCTTCTACAACTCCGGCAATTATCAAAATAAACAGACCAAATAATACTATTACCTCAAACACTATTATGACTGTGTAACCTAGCAACTTACTTTCAACCATGTTCATGGCAATACACTGGATGAAGACATAAAAGGGGAAGAAAAATTGGATGAAGGTTATGCAAAAAGTGACCAGATGTTGACCCATTTGACGGTATCTTCAGGGTATTGCCTACCACCTCACATTCAATGGTGGGTTTTTAAACTGAGATAACTTAAGACACTAAATGGAGGACACAAAATTCCATGAAGGTTATGGTTTGGGCATGATAGAAAACCCCAGAATATTTCTAAGCATACCACTGAAAAGTCTAACATGGCCCAATCTTAAATGGAGAGGAGAAATTTGGGTTAAATGAAAACAGGAAGGGTAAGAATGGGGACTCTAGATGGTAGAAGATGAGAGGAGTTGGGCCCTTTCACAGTATTAATTGATTTCAGGTCTCCTATGCAATTAATGTCGAATCTCCACAAAGAGATGTTCAATATTAAAAAAAATTCCACAATATGTGTGAATCTCACAAGCCTCAGTGCTTAACCCTTCAGCTGCGGAGAACGTACTTGTATGTGTATACGGGCAACTGTGGGAAAAACGTACTTGTACATTCGACCTTCTCTTCTTACCAGCTCCCCGAGCCCCTTCTTATCTTTATGGCCCAAACTCTTTCTTCCTTGAGGGGGACAATTGCCAATCCTCATTTCCTACCCGAACGAGTCCCTCCCTCGTCAGTGGTCTCATTCCATTGCCATGAGCTACTTAACTTTTTCCTCTAAATCCGCTCTGGTAGTCTTACCAGAGCACAATGTGGGTAAAAATCAACGGATTCCCTTGGTGTTTGGTATCAAATTGAACAGTAAATTACGAACAAACTTCATGTAAAACTTATTTTGCAGATTTTCGCCGATTAAAAACTTTGGCCATATTAGCTGATGCTCCACTAATCCGTCCCTTATTGGGTGGGGCCCTTTCCGCAGAACCTCGGGAAAAGGGTCGGGAGAGTATTGCAAGGGTCTCTTACCTGCTCCGCCCCTTGCGGTGGAAAAGAGGGACTGGCCTCCTTCGACTATTTCCTGCACACAGCGGAAGACTTGCGATCTAGCTGCCGCAGCTGAAGGGTTAACAATAGGCAAGCTTTTACCTATTTTGTTTTGTTGGGCTTTGGCAATCCAACCATGCAGTTCTTGAAAGGTTCAATTGTCTGCAGAGTTGTTAGAAAAATGATTGAAAAATATAGCAATTTTGAAGCACCTTCAGGGAAAACCGGAATACGAGTTAAATGTTCACAGTTATTTTTACAATGGCAGGATTAGTTATGTATTTCAATACTTTCATTTTTATTTAACTATTGGCATGAAAATCAATTCATGTTGTTCACTATATATCTTCAGTAAAATTATCAATGGAACAACTATATTCAATACATTATAAAAATAATAACATACCATAGAGTTACATATGTTCACAACTTCGCTTTCCATTTTGAAACAACATAGTAATATGAAGGTTAAAAAATTGAAATCTAATAATCATACAATTATTCTCTCGGAAATTTTTAAACAGACAGGTAATTATGCCTGTATATTTTTGGAACAAAAGTTATTCATTAAGGTTATATTTTATTAGGGGTATGTGCGTGTATGAGGCCAATATTTCCCATGGTCTTCCCCTGTCTAACTCTCGAGGTGGCTGGCAGGGTATTATGTAGATGTAAATTATAGTCAATAACTATTCCAAAGAAGTCATAAGTAACTTCATCATGAAACATCATCAAAATTAAACCTTTCAGCTGCTGCTACCACCTAATCTGCATATATTGTTTTCTTCCCTTGTAGTACAGATTGAAGTCCCTTTTAATCACAGTCAACCTTTTTCCTCAAGCCAAGAGATCCCATCATAGTAAATTAATAATTAATTAATGTTCACCAGTGAATATTATAAAGCTAAGAAGTGATTTATTTCACAAGGGGCTTTCATTGTATATGAACTCCACAATTACTTCTTTTTCTGTTTCATAATTACCAAACTTGATACAACATAGTAACAGCCACTGCAAAATTCACACCAAATTTGCGGTCTCAACAATGTTTTCTAAAGCAGTCTAAAGTTTTGAGTCAATTTTATAAATGTACGCTGAACTGTTTCAACAATTTCCTGAAGACTATGAGTACAAAATCTTTGATATTTTAAAACTCTTTCAAGATGTATGAAGGTACGTATAATTATAAACCACCAGAAAACAATATTTTCACAATCAATAGTTAAGAAAGTGACAGAAAATAATAGGACACCTTCATAGTCCTATTTGACAAATTCTTCAGGTGAAAACATAAAGTCTCAAGGCTTGCTTATAGAAACCAATTATAATATGCAATTTGAATGGTAAAATTATAAAATGAATCCTAATGATTGATGTATTGATATATTAAAATAATAACTCTGGTTCAACTTTTCCACCTTCAAACACCAGTGTTTGATATAAGTTGTTACTTATGACAATGAATATAAGTATATGCACTACTAAGATGAAGTACCTAAAATATTTTGATGATGCTTTGACTATGACATTTTTTCCCCTTTATGTATTGGCAACTCTAACAAATAGTCCAAATCTTGATGAGTGAGGCCAGGACCAAATATAATGCACCAGCTGTGAGCCATTCAATGCTATTCTCACATCCAAATATGCAGCTCCATTTAAAATGATCAGTAATCACCGGCAGGACATGAGGCACAGAGCACAGAATAAGGGGGGCCAACAAGGACAACAGCAGTCTCGGAATTGGTCCCGCGCACCAGAGGCCCTAAGTTCTAACCACTGTTCTTGATTAGGAACATACATTTCTGCTGGCATCATAGGACCTAATGCAGCAGATGTTGAAACAGGCGATCCATCTCCACTATTAGCAAGACCTTCAAACAGATTTGAAGACAGAGAAGATGACACATGGGTATTTGAAAACACATTTTATACAATAATGTGCATATTAATGTCAATGGTTACCAGAAAGAAATCCTGAATTGTACAAATCAAGACATGAATTAATAGGGAAGGATTCATTCTCAGTCCTGTTTTATCCAGTGGTTCTCAACCTCTTTTTTCTCATTCCTCCTCTTTTGACAAACTTTAGACTTTCTTTTTACTTCCCAATATATATTATTAAATAATAATTGAATTCCACAAATTTAAAATAATCCACATGTTAAATATTTATCTTCATGTTTGGAATTCAATACAATTTATTGAATTCCACAGAGCAATTCATAATATACTAAACTTTTACTGATTTTACATAGTCTACAGAATAGCACATTTTATTGAATAGAGTCCCAATTCCCCCCAAAACATCCATTAATTCCCCACACGTGGATAATTCCCTGCTGTTTGAGAACCCATGGTCTTGACCATACATATTCTGAATACAATAGAAGAGTATAGCAAACCTGAATAGTGGTGAGATGTTCTTCTTGATGGAGGAACCATTGAAATAGCTTCACCAGGGTGACGTAATAACAATCGACCCACACCCTCACATCTACGGAGGACTTCTATCTGAGCAAGATGTCGATACAATTCTGGCGACAATGCAATGCGTTCTTCCAGCCAGGAATGCACAGAACCAAAGTCAGTGAGTAATTGCAGAGCACCCCATTCACTACATGATGTTTAACAATGAAAGTTCATAAAAATAGTTAATTAGAAAAGAGTAAATAATACAAAAGTTTCATTTCTAGAACATTCAAAATAGATAATTATGATTACAGTAAAATAGAAAAAAGTTATGAGACATGTCTAATTTTATATCCATGCTGCCTTACATGATTTACTCTGATTGATAAATCTACAATCTCAATTTCAATTTACATATGCATTGCATAAATTATTACCATAGCTGACTACAACAGCTGGATTAATATTATAACATGAATTAAAGATAATTCCCCACAAATAAGTACATTGCATGTCATAAAGTTTAACAATTACTTCTTAAAAAATATCACATTAACACTAGAATTATTATCATTCATTACATTTGTACTGTGGCAGCACATCATTTTGTAGTTTTGTAATTCGATAATTAATTATCTATGTATTTGGAACACAAATTGTTTTGGTAGGTATATCTTTCTGTCAATGCAAATTGACGATTAATTGTTTTGTAATTTATTTAAAATGTATAAGGACGAAAAGCATGGGAATAAGTAGCGAGAAGCCTCGTGACAACCAACGGGGATTGTTGGTTGTTACGAAGAAAAATTAATGGACCACCGTGTTAAAAGCAACATGTGTTTTCTTTTGCGTGTGCAATTCCTGACACCACAGTACAAACCAATATTAGTAGTTTGTTGGAGTGACTACTCGAATCTCAGATAAATTATACGTTAGGTACTTCATTTAAGAGGCAAAATCTCTCTTCTCTATTTTACTTCAAGTTTGGTAACAGCTGGGATGTAGGGAAGTTATCAAATGGGGAAAAGATATAATCTAAGGTCACTTAAAAACATATTGATCCCATAAATATCCAGCCCTGGTGGTGACGGGATGAAGTCCTTGCCTGCTAAACTGAGGGTCGCAGGTTTGAACCCCACCAGAATGGAATTATCACCGCCCAGGGCAGGTTTGTGCTCATATGTTGTTGTTTTTATTCACTTGATATATATTGGCTAAATGCACTATATTTGGGGTAGTGAAGATAAAATAAAAAATAATAAAAAATAAAAGTATTCAAAAGTATACCACTTGTTATTCGGTGTCAGCTCATTATGTTTCACAGTATGTTTCATGACCACTGCTCCTCACTTATTTAAAAGGGAAGTGAGTTTCAATTGAAAATTGGCATTACAAAACATTGAGCAGGCAGCATATATGTAACTGAGCACTTTTATAGCTTACAGCCACAAAAGCTTCAATGAAAAAATATTAATCCCATTTATCAGCTCAAATTTTTATGAGACATTGAAGTAAAAGTTCCTCATCTTGGGAAAAACAGGAGGCGTTCATAGTGAGGAACAGGAATAATATGAAAATTCAGAGGATATATATATATATACCTGAACTTAATTCTATGCTGGTAGATGTGATCAAGCCAAGACTCTCCAAGAATCCTTAAAACCATCCCAGCAGCAGACTGCTGTATTGGTAAATCCAAGTGCTGGACAGCTTTTATGATTGGCTTCAGAACTTTATCTGTAATTTAAGTGCAATTATAAGACAAGATTTATTCAAGATGAAAGCCATTACCAATCACAGCTCAAAATTAAGAAATAAACAGACTTAAGCATCAATCAGACCAATAAGAGAACAGTGAGGAAAGTAGATTTGAAATGTGCATTCTATGAAAGTTCCATATGTGTAAAAAAATTAATTCTTGAAAAACACAAATGCTGCATAAGTATAAATCCATGCACCCTTGTGTTAGACGTACACCATTCTTTTATCTTAGAAAATACCACAAAATATTTTTCAAGGCATTGTGTCTGTACATTATACAGAAGAGTAAAATAAGACATCGATGTGATTATGAAACTATAATAGCCTTTTTTTTAGTACATTGTATGCAGTTCTGCCACAAGTGCCTGTTTGAGAGCCATACAACTGGCATAGACAGGTGGTTGGCACCAGCCATAAGACAACTTTAATGTCTTAATGCTTTGTTAACTTTCTGGGCTGTAAGCAGCTCAGCCACCTAATACTAAACTTTTGCCTCCTCCCCTTACAATGGGAGAGGTTGAATCCCATTCAAACTGACATGGTCTTTTACACATATCCTCATACATGGGACACTGCTGATTTTTATAAGGTAATCCATATATGATCCATTTATAGTCCATCATTTCATAAATAGCAAATTCTACCAAGTTACTACCAATACCATTAATTCCTGTTTTTCACATTGATTTTCAGAAAAAATGTATATGTACCACACAGGTAGATAAGTTACTCCAGTACTTAAAAATTATCATCACTGCCAGCAGAAGTAGGACTACCTAGATTGATAAACAAAGCAGTTAACACCAATGTCCTTATGATTTCACCTCACACATAACCAACAGGGTACACTTCACTAATTGGCAGTAGCTGAGCATTGCATCAATGTAATCATGCAATTCACAATGGGGGGACAGAACCTCCATAACACTCTAATGGATATTGGAATGGTCACAAAAATATACAGATCCATCTTCATGAGAAGACCTTCAACATGGATCTCTACAATAATTAACCACGATGGGAAGGAAGTCTAGACGTCAACCAATAAGTTGCCACGTAATCCTGTCAAAAATGGTCTTATTAACACATAGTTATGAGACGGAATGGTAACGTGGATTCCAGGATTACTGGAGATGATGTACAAGTCAACATTACTCATCAAAACATTGGAGGAAATGAAGAACCCAACCTAGATGAAAATCTTATAGATTATACACAACAGAGAATCATATCTCGAGCCCCCTCAACATCTCCACCAGTGTTCCACAAGGTTCCATTTTAGGCCCTATCTCATTTCTTTTATTTATAAATGATCTACCATTAATTACAGGCAGTAACAATGTTCATTCTGTGGTATTTGCGGATGACACCAATTTTATTGTCTAGGAGTGATGTAAAATCTCTTCTAGCAGCAACTCAGATGGTGTTATCCCAGGTTTGGGATCGGTGTAATAATAATTCACTTCAGTTAAATTGTGAAAAGACTCAAGTTCTTCCATTTAGTCATAGTCTTTTACATAATGAAGGAAGTTTGACAATGAATAACCAGCCTATTATGTTTACAAAAGATGCCAAATTCTTGGGACTACATGTACAGCATACTGGCAGCAGGACTATTCATGTATTCAAGCTGTGTGCCAACCTATGTTCTATGTTATATAGTATCGGGTTTCTTTGCAGTAGTGTCTCCATAGACATTCTGAAAACCATTTATTTTTCTAATTTCCAGACCTGTGTGAAATATGGTATTTTTTTGGGGCTCCTCAGAGTGCATGTTTCGTAAGGTGTTTCTGTGGCAGAAAAAAATTGTTAGATATATGCTTGGGGAGACTTATCTGACTCCTTGTAGCCCATTATTTAACAAACTAAATGTGTTAACTGTTCCAGGTTTGTACATTTATTTTATAGCTGTCCTGGTTGTAAATAACCTGAACAAATATTGCTTCAACAAAGACATTCATTCGTATCCCACTAGAATTAGTCACCATATCCATTTACATTACCACCAAAGGAAAATATCCTGTACATGCCCCTTAGCAATGGGTGCCAAAATATACAATGCGTTACCCAGCCATGTGAAAGCTTCCAACTGCTTATCTATTTTTAAGATGAAGTTAAAAAATTATCTATTAATGAATTGTTACTATTCAGAACATGATCTATTTACATAAAACATGCAATAATGTTAATGTACAACAATTAAAATTGCATATACTATATTTTTTAAATGATTTATTATATGCCTAACATGTATTTGTCAAGGAATGTAGATAACCTGACGTGCTTTACATCTTGTACAAGTAATTATTACTCGATCCTTAGGCAAATAAATACATTATTATTATCTATTAGGCAATGTTTTATATCAATATATTGGCCTACCTAAGTACTCTTCAACATATGGACTTGGAAATTCAGGCAATGCATTATTTCTCCTCCTCCAATACCTGGCTTCTGGCATTATTAAGCAAAGTGTAGCCAGAGACACAGTCCTCCCCATCATGGCCAACACTGTGAGACATTCTGCTGGTAAGGCCTTGGAGAGAAAAAGAAACCAAGTTATTTTAAGCTATTCAACCAAGTAGTCTCTGTAATGAGTGCACATGCATATATTTATGGGTGTAACCATAACTTTTGTAGGGGGAGGACACCCTGAAGCTACAGATTAATGCTAGAGGGAGCAGGACATCATCATCCTGTCTGGCTCCATAGACCAGATTTAGAATGAAATGTCCCATTCAGGGGGGGAGGGGAACCAACTTCCCTTGGCTATTACTATGGATACATTCATTCAACTGCACACTGTGCATTTTAAAAACTTCTTACACTAGTAACAGCCACATCTATGCAGGAAAATGTTTCTATGAGTCAAACTATAAATTACATGAAAAATCTTTCCCCTCCCCTGATCAGTTTTGCCTTCCTTAATGCAGAGCCCATGACATGAAATCACGAGACAGTGATAACAAGTGCTGCCTTGTATGGCTTCCAGACTCAAATATTGTGAGTTTAGAAATGTAGTCAAGTGCTTTCAAATATGGAACTTAGGAAAAGAAAAAATTCAGGATATATCCACAAGCTTGGCATTATCCTAATTATTCTATCCTATTACACTATGTCCAAAGCATTTGACTATTTCAATATTTGTTGAAGTTGAAATATGGAATTTAAATTGTTATCAGGTATTCAAAGAAATCACAGTGTCACTGTGTATTACTTACCTGAAGTTTTGCAATGTTGTCTTTAACTTCTGAAACCAGCTTGGCCCTCATCTTAACACACACAGTCAGGTTCACACTTTTTACCTCACTAACATCTTTGGAGTCAGGCAGCTGGAGCATAAGTGAAATAGCCAATTATTACATGGTCACATGAAATATGCATTTTGCACAACATTATGAACAATAATCATGTTCATCATTTTTCAACAACAAACTCTTCTATTATTTTGAGCTAATTCCCCAAACATATTGATCTGAATGAATTTTTATGATATACACTATTCAATTAGCAAAGGTCACAAATACAGACGACCTGTAGTTATTTCATTATTAGGTTACAATCTTATTTCCAATTTCAATAGTATCTGAAAGTTCACTGAATGTTAAATCACCAAGCAACAGACTAGACCAGCAAAAGACTATATTAATTATGACCGAGAATTACCAAAATTGTAATATGAATAACTATTATTCGATATTTAAGTTATTATGGATATTTTTCAGAAACCTGTGCTACTTGGAGGACCAGTATTAGAAAGGTTCCACACCAGTTAGCCAGTTAGCATACATATCACAGATATTACATAACATCATCACAGTTAGCAACACCCAATTATTATAGTATAACATAAATGAGAGAAGTTAGTTGTTCTAAAGCAAAAATGGCAGGTTAATCCTCTGTAGCAATAGCATATCAAGCAACACATCTCCTGTACCACATTGCAGCACTGATGTAATATTGTGGCACAGCACCAATGAAGACTGGAAACAATAAGAACACCTTGTTTGTATAGACCCCCAGTGATAGTCAGAATTAAGAAAGTGCAAATGGCTAACACACCTGACAGGCAACTGGGAGATCCAGGATTGAATCCCAAACAAATCAAATGATTCTTTCATGACAAATTTCACCCACTTTGGAGTATAGAGACACCTACACATGTACAACATGCACTTTTCTTTTCAGAAAATTTCCATGAAAAAATTAAGCGTGCATCATACATACAAGGGAGAAAGGCAATTCTTATTTTCCCGGGAATCCAGCTTCATAATGTGCCCTGCCTATGCAACCTTCCCCACATTAAGGAAGGAAGGTATAGTCCTAGTAAAAGTTCCTGGTGCTGCTCAGCAAAAGAGTTAGAGACATGGGCTACTGAACTTTCAAAAATACTGCAAACAGCAAGGTAGGTAAGTGTGAGTAAAGGCCTGGCTACACAATACATTAACCCGTATGTATTCATGTACAAGTTCATGTACAAATGCATGAACCTCATAGAGCAGGTTCTATTTTCCTGTTCACGCAATCATGCATTCATAAAAGTTGGTGTGGTTACACGGTGAATTTTTGCCTTCATTCACACATTCACACAAACTTCTACTGGTTAATGTATCGTGTAACCAGGCCTTAAAGAGTAAGTGTGTGCATCAAACAAGGTTGTTAAGTCTGGAGGGGCAGTCAGAAAACCTTCCAAATTCCTGCCAACACAAGCACATCAAGCTGTTAGATTCCTAACCACTACCATTCATTCCCTTTTGACTTGTCTCACTCTAAGAATTAAAATATGATCCCAGGAAAAGTCATCGCAATGGGTGATTTTTAACCACCTGCGTGTGGATGCCCCGTGTCTTTTTTCGCAACGTGATTTGATTCCCCACCTCACTCTCTTCTCTCTCTCTTGTTACCTCTCTCTCTCTTCCCCTCTGTCCTTACACATAACCCCCTAATCATTTACCTCCCCGGCAAAAGTTTCTGCTCCTGCAAAAGCTTCCGGTACAGGTCTGCACTTTATGAAGGATCTGTTTGAAGTTTCTGAGGCAGGTCTGAAACTTTTGTAGGAGCTTTAACATTATGGGAAAGAGGACTGAGCTGATTGTGGCTGATTCACATCTTACACATATTGCCTGGTACAATGGTACATGCATAAATATGGTACCACACATCCTCATATAGAATCTCACAACATGTAAGACAAAAGGCCTAGACAAAAAAATAACTTACCCTGAGTTGCTTGAGTACATCCAATGCACACATCACATCTGAGTGAGCAGCTCGAAAAAAACACAAAGCATTCCAGGACGAAGCTGCTTTTCTGGTGTAAGCCTGGACCCACATTCGTAATGAGTGAAGAGAGTGATCAAGGCGATGAAGAACAGGAATCTGATCAGCTGAGAATGAATATACACCTTCTTTACAATACCTATCTGCATCTTTCTGGGTCGAGGAAGCTGTTTTAATATCTGTTGCTTCCAAGGCACCCCTAGTCTCCCAATCATTTGTTAAGGAAACAAGGCGGCGTAGAACCTGGAACAACACATGAAAAATAACTCCTTAGAAACATGAAAAAAAATTATTCTAGTTTCTATACATATCCTTATCATTTCTGTCAATACATAATCAATCATTAACAGATGATATTTCAAAGAAATTTACACCCATTAATATGTGTGACCTTACTGATGATTTATTTATGGCAATATATGGCGATAGCCATGCAGTGGTGCTTTCCATTTATTGCAAATGCGAGCTCTGGCTGGGTATCTTTTCAGAGGCAAACCGAATAGATGTTCATCAACAGCCTACAATCACCGGCTGCTATCATCAATAGTCTGTTGCGACCATACATAAATGGAAAGCACCTACAGCATATGCAACCCAAACAACTAGAATTCTAAGATTTCTTGAAACAATTACATAGAATCTCATACCCACGGATTCAATGGGATCCCATCAAATACCTACCTCATAACTCCATTTATAGAAAATCTGGTGATTTACTCAACTTACAAAAGATCGACAAAAAGGTTTTTAATATAACATTTTTTTATAGAGATCTACAGAATTGAAAATATTAAGAGGAAAAGAAATACTAAACCAATGGGAATCCTTATTTCTTTGTGTGGCTTGTCATGGCTTTCTGATGTAGATAGCAAATAGCTTAAAAAGTAGTGGTGATCAAAGTATCATTGTCTCTTAAGGTTAGCTACCAAAATAAATGAAACATTACCTCAACAAATAGCCTTCCAGTATACGTGCCCCTCTCGGCTCCAGATGGTCCATCATCTTGTAAGGTAATGGGCTGTACCAGTGCCATTCGAAAGCTATGGTCCCATGCAACTGCCATTATGTGGGATGATAGACCATCACAAAGGCTTTGGATTGAAGAAGCCATAACTCCAGGAAGAGAGTCTGAAAAGGATAGCATGTAAAGGAATCCAGTAAAAATTATACCAAGGCTTTGTAAGGGCAAAATACCTTTCTATGTAGGTAGTAATTTATTTGATGATCCATCCCCATAAAAAAAAAGTTTTCCCCAAAATATATCTTTATCTTAATAATGTCTACATGTATTCAAGTGCAGATAGCACAAAGTTTTTATTTTCAAAGTGTTTCATATATAGAACATCATCATCTACAGTAAAACCCTGCCCCGCCTGTAGTCACTTCAACTATTTACTGAAACCTTGAGGCTCATATTCTCACTACATTAACCCATCCATTGTGGCCTACAACCACTGAGTGTGTGAGAGAACCAAAGGAGCCTTCTTCCCTTCCAGCGCAGACAAGTCAGCTGCAGTTAGTGAGCTCTTATAATGCAATTAATCTTGGCAAGGCTTCTTCAGCAGACTTAAAGGAAAAGATCATTGTTTAGCACTACCAGAAATATTATAACTAAGGACTTATATTAGATGGAAATTTGCCTGAATTCACTCTCCATATGAGCTTTTTTGCTGTCTGTTAATTGATTTTACACAAAAAATGTTATTTTCATTTTTTTTAATGACATGGTTACAGTCAGTACCTAGGCAATGTGATAATATTCCCAGTTCAAGGAACATATGTCCTTCTCAAACTACCCTACAATGGAGAACCCTACTGAAATAACAAACGTATACATAATCAAATCTCTCCATGGAATGTCAGGGCATAAATTTGAAGAGGTACTAGAAAAGGGGTGAAGGTGACATGTGACCATGTATTATCATTTTCCCCATGGTTGCCCGAACAAACAAAGAAATACATTTCCTAGAGCTCAAGGGTTGATGACACCTAAGAAAAGACCAACGAGATAGACTGAAATGAAGAATCAAGGATAAAAATACAGTCTTATCTCTGACCAAATAATTGCACCACCATCAAAAACTAAAAAGTTCATACAAATTGGTAGGAAATCAGCAATAAGCCAATTAATATCATTTATTTGAGCATTATCAATTCATACTTGAGAGCAAAGTTAAATTAACTTCCTAGCTTCCATATAAGATTTATGGTAACAGTCCCACACCGGTTTCAACACTTTCATGTATTTATTAGGAAGCTAATCTATCAACCCTTTAGTTACACAATGCACTGAAACTGGTTACAAAATGACACAAAAGCACAAACTGGTCAGACTTGTTACCAAATAGTTTGGAAGTTGAATCTGGCTCTTTTGCTGAGTAACAACTTTTCAAAGTTTGGGTTTCCCACCAGGTAAGAGGGTCTATGATGGCCACGTTTCAATACTCGAGTTGAGCATCATCCACAGGGCAGAGGTGAAGGAGGAATCACTCACCCCTACTCCAAGGACAATAATCTAGTCCAGGATTGAAACATTGGCCATTATTGGATCCTCTCACCCAATTGAAAACCCAAGAGAACTTAAGTTCAGTAACCTATCCATAGGTGGGGATGTCAGGCACTAGTGCCTTGCGTTAAGAGTAAGCCAATGGCAGCCCTTAGTTTACCTCCACCCTCCTTCCATCCTCCTAATAATACTCTCCCAAACCATTCTATCTACTAATCCTTAACAAGCCCTTGGTTTTTGTTTGGCTCTTCAAATAACTAACCATGAATGAGTCACTAGGCATAACCCCAAATTTAAAAAAATAAAGTAGTGAAATGATTGATCCAGTCATATTAAAACACAATCCACTACACAGGGATAAGACGTTATACAGTCTCTTTCTTGAGTGTTATCATATCATGCACCTCACAATATTTGGGCAGATTTCCGTAAGCCAAGTGCCACATGGATTAAGACGTCAAGTCAAAATTACATGTACAGTGTGAGCAATGGAATCATTAGAAAGAAAAACCATGCAAAAGTCTCAGTTATCCAAGGCTAGGAGAACTGAGGCAACCTCTTTTTTTTAACAAATATAAACTTGGATATCAGGAATATTCATAGGCAAAACTTACTAAGAATTTTAATATTTCTACCCTTGTCAAACAGTTATGAATATTGGGTATATATTTACAATAACTATTCTTCCATAAATTAGTTACTTCTCATTACAGCTACAACATGTAAGCATATTGAAACAGAAACACAAATAAAGCCAAACCTTTGAATCTGAGAAAAAGAACATCAAACCAGTGGTTTATCGAAAATCATTATCAATATGACTAAGACTCCACAGAAAATTATTTCCTGCATGTTTTAAACTGAAATTATTGTTAAAACTTACCATTTCTTGTTGTTAATTCCTGAAGCCAATCACGAAGTCTGAGGCACGTCTCAGGGGAATGAAATGCCAGAGGCAAATCCTCACTACCCTGTGACAAAACTTGATCGACTTCCAAGAGCAGGTCTACTTCTTTTCTTCCATCCATCCACCACAACATAGCACTGTCTATTATAGAACCAACCTCTCCCCACAAGTTTTGTCTAAAATACTCAACAGCTTTAGAAACTTTATCACCACTCATTGCACCTTTCATTTCTTCGTAAGAATAATCATGGCTGTCACTGTTCATGCTAGACATGACATCATTGTTTTCAATTTTCAAAGATCGTTTTAAAATATTTTCTACCAATGAATTTTCCATCAGCTGTTGTTCCATTACATAGCTAGGATTTAAGGTAGGGGCTGGGCTTTGGTAGTTTGGGAAGAGCCGCGGATAGGGTTTTCCATAGTTCACATCAGTCACTATGGGAGGCAAGGGAGGAGTAACATTCCTCGTCAGATCTCGGCATATTTCAATGCTAGTGGCATGGGATCCATCAGAACAGGTTCCCTCTTCTGTGGACACATCACTTCTGAGTTTAAATTCCTTTGAGTATGCCCGTAACAAAGCAGCAACAAGTTTATGACTACTAACTTCCCCTCGACCCCTGGCTACAACACTCAAAGTCCTTGCCATCGATATTCGCTTTAAAGGCCTAAGTAAAATAGGACAAGTGTTTGAGCACAAATCACTTGCTTTGGATACATTACCGCACAGTGTTTGGTGTAGGACACTATCGTGAAGTTGAGCAAGGAGAAGAATTGGTTCAGAGACTTGATTTGCAGATAAGGCACCAACAATGAATCTATGCAGCAGAAAGCAAAGACAGGTCCTGGCCTTAGATATGGACAAGTATGCTTCCTGGGCCCGGAAGGTAGTCACACAATCAAAGGATGGTAAAATATTGGCTATTTTAGCATCATACATATCTTGAGCACTTTGAAAACCTTTCAGAACAATTTTAATATCCCTCACAACTCCATCAATCTCTAAGCAAAAATCAAGGGTTTTACTTGTTGACTCAATAGTGCAAAAATGTTTCAAAAGCTTGCTTACAGATCTCCTCTCTAAATCATAGGCTTTTGATCTGTACTTACGATACTCCTTGAAAAATTCATTGAGAATGTCGTACTCATCCGGGCCAGGTGAAAAATCATGATGATTTCGGCTCATTACCCTTCTCCCCCTATGTTGTTTCCCTTGAGTCTATAGAAAATATTCCATGGGATACCTAGTATTCTGACATCTCTTTGAGGATAACTTATCAGATGTAAACAAGTCTGATTTCCTTCAGTTGTTACTTTAGGGCACTCTGAAAACTTCCTTGAGTCACACAAGTCCAACTCCACCAATTTCCAATCTTCCCCATCAGTCAGAAAATTGTAGTTACCATCCAAAAATATTTTTACCACACCTCTCAAAAAAGTTAGTTCTAGATGTTGGCTCATGTCTGGATACAGCACAGAATGCTCAACACACTTTCATATAACGCTGATGCATTTCATTTATAAACGATAAGTGAAGTTAGCAACAAAAACGATAGACTGACATCATGATTATTTCATGACAGGTGTCAGATACCTATCCGAAATGCATTTCACGAGTACAAGCAAATATTCAGGGAAGCCAAAAGATGACAACATGATAAGACTTAAATAACGCACTTATAAGTCGAACATGAATCGAAACGGCACCCTTGAAACAAGGTATTTCGCCGCGCTGCCGAATATTCACTTAAACGTAGCATTTTGTAACTTCATTTTGCAAAAGACGCACCACCTTCCCGATTCGTAATAGAATATAAAGTTACAGATGAACCGATAAAGAAGGAAAATGATAAAGAATAAAACGAACCGACATATTGGTAGGCTCTTAAAGACATTTCACAAAATTATAATATCTTTCTCTCCACAACCCCGTTCGTGTTCGAAAAGACTGCAGAGGTGTGACCGGTGTGGCGGCGGGTCGATAGGCAGTGCCTGGCACGCGGTGAACCACGCAACGAAGCCACCGGCTTCCTACTGTACAAGGGCCCTCAGACAGGGGAAATGCGCCTTGACCAGGTGGAAGAATGAAATAGCCCCTTCAGCATTCAGAACGCCTACCTCATCCTCCTTCCGCCTCTCGTGACCCATTTGAGACAATCAATTCCACTCTAACCTCAACAACAGCTGCGCTTGAGAGCGCCTGTTAGGAAAATTCAATACGGAAATCTGACATTTATATATCGGGATTTAAGTACGATTGCAGCGTTGGATCTTCACGATAAGCCGTAATTCTGGCAAGAATAACTTAATGGAACTGGTTTTACTCATCGATGTACGGTACGTAAACATCGTTGCCATGGGCGCAATGGCACTCAGTTCAAGACATGCTAGTGCTGAAATTACTTCGTGATGTATACTCTGGCGTAGGCACGTTCATCAATTCAATATATCATTGGTTAAGAGGTGACACAGAATCAAATCCTGAAAACGACGATGTGAATGCCAACGCTGACGCAAGTAAGTTAAGGCAGTGTTGCTGCGGCTCGTGAAAATATGTTCATATTTTAAATATCACTTCGTCAGTGAGTGTTAAAAAATAGTATTGAAAAGCAATCGATTTGCAACGATTCATTTATGAGACCAAATTAACTGCGCTAGTCCTCCAGTTCCGAACTTCTTGTTGAGCCGCTGCATATCCCGTATTTCGCATACCCATCCAGCTGAATTCCTCGGCCTCATTCTCAACGTCAATGAGTCTCACTATCAGTCAATGTTGGGACAGAAATAGTAATTATTTTAATGTCTTTTTATGAGCGGCATTAGGTCTGTACTGTTTTCTCTTACAGTTGACTCACTCAGGGGCGATCCCAGGGGGGATAAAGGGGATACATCTCCCCCCCCCCGAAAATTTTGGGTTTTGCAAAACAATTTTAACAACTAGACGTAGTTATCAAATATTACATTAAACACTCTGATCACTGATTAGAAAAGTATAATAGTTTTTATTATGCTCATTATAATATAGATATAATGATGTAACAGTTTTATAGTTTTATTAGAATGACTGAAAATTGCCATAATGTAATGGTAGTCTCCCCCCCCCCCTCTCCTGAAATAAATTCCTGGGATCGCCCCTGGACTCACTTGACAAACAAAAACACTATAATCCAGTGAGGCGAAAATTTCACCCAGGTGGGATTCAAACCCGCGACCTTAGGATTAGTAGGCAAGGACTTACTAACTCTCTCGCCACTGGAGCCAACAAATCAGCTTGGCAAAGGTGGTTTTTAATGTCAGCAATCAATGAATACTAAACTGCCCGTGGTTTATAATTAGTTCAAAACTCATGAAATATCTTGAATAGTAGAGTATAAGATGGTTGACTAGGTTGGCGTAAGTCGCAATGGGGTAATGTCCTTGTCCGTAAAGGAGGCAATTTCAAATGTCTCCTGGGTCATGTGGGCCTTTCACCAAGGGTGGCATTGACACCTCCTCCCATGTTTTTTGGTATGCTCCCACTGTAATAGCCCTCATGCCATGCTAATTGAAATATTTAATTGACATTTCCCAAGCTACAATTTTATATTGACTATATTTTGGGCTAATGCAGGCAAACAGTGGTTATTGCTGACCCAGCACAGCCAATGTTGGTTGAATGTCCAAAAGATAATTTGGCTAGCATAATACCGGAGTTACCTGGTAATATTGCCAGAATTCTGCAATAGTATTCTAAGTAAAATGCCTCCCTGGTGAGTACACACATATTCTCTCTACACTTTGCAAATGTATCCATGTAATAAGTAGGAGCAGAATCAATTTTATCCAAAGTAGAATTCCAAACCTACGATTACTTACTGCTGATTATGTGTAGGTTTGCCAGTCTCCTGCATCACAGAGTAAATTAAATTTGCAACATAAGCCTTGTGCAAAGGGGAAAGCTTAATACACTTCAGTTAAAAAACAGGATGAATTAAACCACAGCCAAACAAATCACCATTTACTGAATTGCATTACACAAGAGCAAAGGTGAATATACCCTTTCAGCAGTTCAGTTTAGAAATTACATTTCATTGCAACTACATTCAATTCATTCTTCCTATAAAGAACTGAGGACCAAACTAACAGCAGCAACAAGCACATCCATGACACAATGATGCTCTAAGAGGAAGGGAATGATGCTACCCTCTTTACTTTCCCACATGACAGTGTTCCTTGTTCTCTATGCCATCCATTAGAAATTTATGTAGTAGTTATAAGCAGTAATTTGGCTTTTAAGCAATATTTTGCATTTCTACTATCTTCTTTCAGATCCAGATCCACAACCTATTGCTCCTCCAGTTCCCCCACCATTATTAGGGCTGCAACTATTTGCAGCCATGCAATTTCCATTCCTTCAGCGTAACAGGCCTAGTTTCCGAGACCTCCTGCTGCCCTTGGCTGAAGCTTTCTCTGAACACCCTGCAACACCTCAGCCTCAACTTCGTCTTGGTAAAAGGTGGCGACTGGAGACTCAAGCAGAAAATGTACAAGCAATTGAGAAGGCACTCGAGCAATTTGAAGTGGAGGAAACTGTGACCAAAAAAGACAGTCAAGAGTCTCTGACAAAGCCTGAGCTGAAAGAGAGTGATACTGGTTTCTCCTCCCAAAGAGATAGTAACAGTTCGCATATCCATGGGTAATGGAGTTATCTAGCTTGACTGATGGTTTCCACAGCACAAAGAGATACTGGTAATGCTTACAGAGCATGTTTTAGATTACTTGCAAACTATTTTATTCCTATGCCAGGAAAAAATTGTGCTTCACTAACATTCTGTGACGAGGTTCAATAAAAGGTTTATTTCAAATGCATAAAATGTAAAAAAATAAGCTGGAACTTGAGTCTTTGCCAATAAAAATATCTTGAGGACAAAATTTGGATACTACTGAAACAACATATTAAAAGCAACTACATAAAAATTCAATGACAGTTCTCAAGTGAGGATTGAGTTTCTACAAATTTGCCTTCATTTCACTAGCTTAGCTGACTAAGTATACACTTATGATGTGAATTTTCAGTTTGTTGCGGCTCAAAGAAATCTTCAGAGAACCTTTGCTCAGTAGCCATGGCCAAATCTCCAAGCCTGCTTGATGCAAGCATGCTTGAGCGTGATGCAGTGGTGATGTAGATGAAGCACTCAGGCTTGCCCAGTAAGTCTGTATTGAGTATCTTGCCATGTGCTCACGCTGAGGTTAGATGCTTCGGGCTACCGGCTTCAATATTCGGACATGCTTCAGTCCAATTTGGAAAAGAGAAAGCTCACTCAAAGTCAACCGCACGCTGCTTAAGTATGCTTTGTCTTCACCAAGCGCCCAGGCTAGTGTCTTAGGTTGGGCGAAATTGTTTCCAAAGGACCATTATAAAGTGGCATTTAATACACCATATAGTGTGAAAAGCCTGTTAGTGAACTGCAAGGACCCCATTGAACCCCAGAAATTAAGTGGAATTAAGTAAGTATACCAAATGGAATGTAATGAATGTGGTGGACAGTATGTTGGACAGACGTGCAGAAATTTTCAAATTAGACAAATGGAGCATAAAACGGATTTTAGAAATTTTAATTATAAAGGAAGCAACTTTGCCAAACATCTTTTAAACCACGGACATAGTTTTTTTACCATGACACCACTCCATTTGACTAATGACACATGCAAGCTGAATGCTTTACAACAGCTAGAGTATTTTAAAAACCAAGTTGACTGATAAATTCCTTGTTAATGAATGTTTGCTCCCTGCCTATTCCCCTATCCTCAAAGCTTTAATTCCCTCCTCTTCGTCCTCCTAGCCCGCCCCCCTCCTGTGACCACCCTCCTCCCCTTCCCTCACCTTGTAATGTCTACTATATAAGGACTGCACTTCGGCTTTCATTTACCTGAAGGTGATGTGAATGCACATCGAAACCTGGGTTGTTTTTTAATAAATTTAGTGGTTATAGTAAAAGTTGTCCTCTTTCTTATTTAATGTTGGAATACCACCAAGTGATGCTGACAAAAGTGAGTGATAGTAAATATCCCACAGTGAAAAGCCAAAACTTTGTAGCTGGGTAACAGTAGAACATGATTTCTATTAATATCAAATTAGCTATGCATGCTCAAGTTCTGGGGCCAAAGAGGCAGCTTCTTCAATTTTCACTATCCACAGCATTTAAAGTGGATTTCCACCTCCAGTGGACGTTATGTTTTGTGGCTAATTTTAAAATAAGGAAAAATTACTTTACAGGATTTAAATAGGCAAAACTACAGTTACATACTTCAGAGTTCACACTAAACAGTACAAGCAAACAGGCTTTTTCACATTTCTTTTTGATTTCTGTAAAAATATGATAAGGGAATAGATATGAAGCAAATTTTTTGGTGATATCCAGCTTATTTAATCTGAAAACAAGTCTATTGCTTGAGTTGAAGAATCTGTTAGACATGACTAAAAAAGAGAACTCTTAGTATTTTTCACACTTAAAACTTTAATTCCCGACCCAGGTTTCGACTGCCTTGCAATCATTTTCAAAGGTCAAAATGGGCAAAAAAAAAGGTCAAATGGATTGCAAGGCAGTCAGAACCTGGGTCGGGAATTAAAGTTTTAAGTGTGGAAAATACTAAGAGTTCTCTCTTTTTAGTCATGTCAGTAGTGTCATTCCACAAAGTTACGCCTTCAACCATTAAGTTTAATCTGTTAGACTTTCCAAATAATTGCACATCTCCACCCACAGAGAGAAAGCATTTTTAAACTTCCACATTTCTAGTTATACAGCATAATTATAAGAAATGATGACGCTAAAGAGGTACTAAATAGTTAATGCTAAGAACTTAAAATATGTCCAAATTACTGGTGACCAGATGAATGAGCTCATAATTTCAGAGATGTAATCAGCACTGGAACAGAAGCAATGTTTTTTCTGTGTTCCATCTCATCACAAAAGCTAAGTTTCCTACAGAAGTATGCTAAAATGACAAATGACATAGTTTTTTTAATTCATTAAACCATTTATATTTACACAAGCATATAATGTAAATGCGAACACTACACTTCACATTAAATGCCTTCATAAATCAAAAGTTCTCCTTGTCTAAAAAAAAAACAGGTTGCAGTTATAATTCATGTTTTATTAAATGTTTTCATTTAATTAATTCCATCTATGATTAGGCTTTACAGACCACATCTTTCATACCCAAGAAATTTAATGTCAAATACACAGCATAGAACTTTCTCTGACAAGAAATGCAACATTTTCCCCAGTAGGAAGGTCACTCTCAATAGCCCTCATTACATATTCTTAACATTAAAAATACCTTTCAGTATGTGCCCAATATTTCTCCATAGCCACAACTGATGATTTATACCAGTCCAAAAACTTACCACATACTTAACAAAATATTCCTGCTGCAATATTTCAGAAAAACCATACATTTGGAATGAATTTGCACATAGGTATTTCAGGCAGCAAGATTCAACTCATTTTCCAGTTCAATAATCATTATTCAGCTCACATTTGAGGAATATTAGAGCCTTTGAAAACAAAACCGATCAGAAATTAAATCCAAGACAGCCACAAAACTGTTAGGAAGAAAAAATGAAACCAACTTGGGTAATATGATAACAAATTAAAAGGCCTCTAGAAACTGCCAAGACACCATAATCCAAATAAGACTACAATGGTGAATCTTATAGCATACATTTAAAACCACATAGCACATATTTTCAGATGAAAGTTAAGTTCAAAAATGGCAATTTTCCATTCCTAACATTCCATCTCTTTGGTAGGCTGTGTGTACATACTCTCAAGGCAGTGCCATGAATAAGAACAGGGTTAGAAGCTTCACAATAAAATGACTTGTGTTATACCTATGCCTCCTTAAAAATGATAACAAGAAAAAAATATGTATTTAAGATACAAATCCTTGTCGCAGGATATTAACTAGGTACTTTCAACACTGACCTAGCAAGGAGGCCACTCGGGTATCTCCCACATAGCCAAGCAGTGAACACGAGCTATCACAGATTTTTAATTAAGATAAGGGTTTCCCAAACAAGCATAAAAACACTCGAGTAATTTCCCCCATTACCTAAGAAGTGGCACCTAACTGTATTTGACGTTTTTACATATTTAGAGAGGAAACAATGTGTCCTTTACCTTTGTTATGACTAATGTAGTAAGAATATTGCCACCCACCATTCATTTTAAGGTTTTACCTCTTTATTGATGCCTCCATATCACACAAAACTGAGAGGTAAAGAAACACACTAGAGTGCAAATTACCCCATATTTAATTAACCCACTGTCAGATTATCCGATGATCAGTCCCATAACTCTTTCCCCCCTACCCTTCCCTAACTCTTCTTTTCTGTCCCCCTCTCTTCCTCCCTACCAACTATTGCTTTCATTCATACTTGCAACCAGTGGCCACATAAACTAGATCAGGGATGGCCAACCCACGGCCCGCATGCGGCCCACCTTGAACATTTTTCCGGCCCATGAGATTCATCACTCTTTAATACAATAACTTTAACACAATAATAATAACTTCTTATGTTTCAATTTTTCACTTCAAAATAATGTCTATAGTGGGTCTTAATCTAATATGGGGATATATAATTTTATATGCGGCCCGCAGAGTTATAATGCATTTCCAAAGTGGCCCGCAAGATCATTTTGGTTGGCCACCCCTGGTCTAGATAGTCTACAAAGTTGCTAAATTTTGCCCACTTACAGGGTTTTTCCAGGGATATTTATCTGTGGTTACCATTCAGTTATATGTAAAGAGTAGGCTAAAGCCAACATTAAGTTTCTCTCCACCCTCTTCCTCCTCACCCCATTTCATCCCTCCCAATTACCCAATGATCCTCAAAGGTGCAAATGCCTTTGGTAGTTGCTAACCTCCTCAAATAATCTACCAACTAGGGTATGGGAGTGAACCCTCAGTTGTGGAGTATAATTTAAAGAAACAAAATACAATCTGAAGAAAGTCTTGCCAGGATTCCATCCGGGTTGGAAGGTCCATGACCAACGTTTTGGCTGCTTACACTGCAGCCGTCCTCCGGGTGATTAAGTGTCAATGAGCTGAACAGTCGCAAATATATAGTTGTCCCAGGAGGGCAGGTGCAAAGCCATTTTCCTCTCCTTTCTTCTGATTGTCTCAGCGTTCTTGCATTGCCTCTATAGACTTCAGTATCAGATTCATACGAGGCACGCGAGAACACTTCAGAGAGCCAATCAGAAGAAAGTGTGGGAAAATGGCTTGGTACCTGCCCTCCTGAGACAACAATATATTTGCGGCATATCTGCTCATCGGCATTACATGACTCTGAGGATGGTTGCAGTGTAAGCTGCCAAAATTTGGTCATGGACATCCCAACCTGATGAAATCCCGAGAAAACTTACTTCACTCTCTTCGCCACGTAAATCTGAAACCTTCTAAAATAATATCTTACTACGCATCTTTAAAGATCCTAAAGAAATGAAAAATGCAGAATAAAGATGAGTCTGTAACATGCAATAAATGGAATGCATTGAAAGGTTCAACGAATACTTGGCAGTATTCTCTGCATACACAGTGCAACATTCATAGTAAAAGTAATTTTGCAATATACACCTAATTGAAAAGCAAAGGTTAATGACTCAGATACAGAGAGAAAGATCTTATTTTACACCTGACAGTATAATTGATCTGAGCAAGCAGTAACGTATAAAATAAGAGACTTCCTAGTCAAATAAGATAGCCACACACAAGATAGAATAAATCGCTTGATCAGAACTATAATACTAGATAAAGAATGATATACAAAGGTCAAGAATTATACCATTTACCCGATAGCACACACAAGATGCATTGTAATTTTATGATTTACATTTAAGAAAACACATAATAATAATCAACATTTGTGAATGTTAAAAATGTGTAAGAAGAAAACTGGATAGGTGATTTCTAAATTTATCAACTACATTGAAGTTATCTGTGGCAGAATTCCATAAACAAATGAATAATGGAAAGCACAGTTTTAGCTCACAGCTGCAATGTGAAACTAGATAGATGGATGAATATTTATGCAACACAAAATCATATTTATGAAAAAATGGCTTTAGGATGCAGGCTGATTTGAGAATACATTATCAAGCACGAAAATAAAATATTGTGCACCAGGAGTTATGGCACTCACCCAAATGTTAATAAACATTTTAAATTGATCAGCTTTCAGAGTAATCTAAGGTGTTCAAAGAGTGCCCTGTACCTAAAATAGCAATGTTTGATAAATATAAATGTACTTTTAAAAAATTTACCGTCCGGTCTGAATAGAAATGACAACTGTGGGAGGCTATCCCATGTTCTTTTATCACTATAAAAACAAAAATAAGGCATAGGAATAACTCAATCAACCCAATTAATTGTGAGGACTTCATCACAGAGTTCTTACCCACTAAACAGTTTTCATAATTAATAAATCATCACACAAAAATTATATTACGAAAATGAATTTAAAGAACAAATACCCCAAGAAATTGAATGTTAATTTGAAGCTGAATTGAAGATGGCAATTTTTTGAACTGTATACTCTTGACTAGTATTGCAAAAGGAGACTATGGTTACAAAGAGAAGAAATAAGAATGTCAATATAAGACATTCATATATAATAAAAACGTCTAAAAGTAGACATGACTCTACCAAATTTCAACAACTTTCCACTACCTTATAGAGTGGATTGCTACTAACTAATTCATAAGGTACAAAAAAAAACCTCTTCCATGAATGGCAGTTTTCATAAACATTCCTCATAAAACAAGACAGATAATTTTCCATTAATAGTACATGAAATTAGCTCCAGATTTTACAGTCAAATTTGAACATGTTTACCACAATAACAAAAAACTATGAAGGATAGTGCCCATTAAATTTTAAATGACTAGATTGGCTATATGGGATAGAGATGACTGATTGGAAAGCATTTAAATGTTTCACATGGAGGCTTTCGCAGCACTGCTCAGATGAAAAAGCACAGCAATCTTTGGACTTCCACCACGCTAAGTCAGGGTAATCAGTGACAATATTTTGGATGCACTGTGGCGCTTATTTCTTTTGCCTTAAGACCAGATGACAAATGTTGTAACATACCTAAAACATCATTTGGGACACCCAGACTTAATGCAGTGAAAATGCCAGGAACATACTTTATTCACAATGAATTTTTTTATAAAAATCAACAAAACAGCAACGCTTGAGAATAACCAATCAAGCAACTACCTATAATCCCTTAAATTAGATGGAGAGCCATGAAAATGAAGACCCATTAAAAGACACCAGAATACAGCTGGACACCCTGCTTCAAAGACCACTCACCCACAATAAAATATCAGAGATCACAAAATAACAGACCTTTATCAGCAACCACAAAATTTTAACAAAACAATTACCACCTTCACATTTTTGACACTGTCATAGAAGAATAACCATCCAATAATTCATGTGTAATGAATTGGATAAAATTAACATGAGATGGTTGAAAACAAAGGTTAATCAAATTTTCAAATAAAATTAAAATTTTTCCTCTTAATTTCTAGAACTGCAACACATGCTTCATACTTCAAACTGTATTCCAAAGCAAATATTTACACATAAGTTAAAGATTCCATACACAAATCAGCATAAGTATAGGTTTAAAACAAATTACCCAGGGCTAATTACCAAGAATAAAATAATTTATTTATCCTCACAACCACAATGGACTCACTGTAAGGTAGAGTAATTTGCAAAATATTAATCATAAAGCCAGCACTTTAAGACACCAAATTGCATGCATTGCAGTAATTAACTCTGCAATGCATTATTTCACGAGCCAGGGTTGCTACAGTACAAGAGTCTCCAGGCCTCTTAGGCTCCTACAGAATCAATTAGCACATACATACTACATTTACTATGACATGTTTCAGGATATTACACAGAAAGATTTTGGTTCCAAAATCATTATGCAACAACAAAATCATATATAGAAATGTGTTTTTACTACTTCACGCGTCACTGAAAGTCAAATGTTCACCCTTTTTTACTTCAAAAATACTCCTGTTCTTGGAGATATTTGTTGAATATGTATTAGGTTTTAACCTAAGGATAACTCTCAAACAAGGATATGTTAATATCTGAACTGGAATTTGAAGAAGGCATTTAACATACATGAGCAAGTAAAAAAGTTTTTTTCTTTTCTGCGACAAGCTTTAGGTTCCTTGTAAAAATGAGGGGCTGAAACCATATTAAGAATTATTAATGGAATATTTTGTACAATTCCATATTTTTCACTAACCTAGTCGGTTTCAATATCTTTAGCATCAATGGGGAGAGCACTGAGGAAGCATGGAAGGAAGAGGATATGAAGTCTGGATGAAATAAGAAGAGGAAGACAATATAAGATTATAAGAGAGATCTACTGGCAGATCACGTATAGGAGGGAAAGCAGAATGATATGCCAGAAATTAGGAGGTAAGAATAAGTACTGTTCATAATAATGATGACTTTTACCTTACTTTTCCACAAAATGTGGAATTACAAAGTTACAATTTATTATAATTATGTTAACAAATTCCATAAAATTAAGCCTGAAACCATCAATTAATGATCATAAACCTACCAATCAGCTGGTAGATTATTGAAATGAATGAAGCATTATCAAGGTACATGGACTGTTACTAATAAAAATTTCATTCTTCAATGAATGAGATAGGGGCAACCCCCAATCCCATGCTTGGTTCTCTGAAATGGGGGACTATAATATTGTGCCACAATGGACCCCTGAACTGTCAGCACATAAGAAAAAATACAAATAATTGAGTGAAATTATGAAGTCATAAAATATAAAATTCTAAAGAGATAACCAGAGTAAGTGGCATATTGCAGTCAATGTCAGCCAGTGGTACCATTTCTAATGACCATTTTCCAATACAATGACATTTCCATTTGGCTTTTCAGGCCAATTCACAGGCCACCCAGACTTCCTAATCCTCATCGCAATTTTGAAGGATACATATGAACTAGGAGTTATAACAGCTTTTCAGGCCAATGCACAGACCACAACGCCATCCAGACTTCCTAATCCTTATCGCAATTTAGAAGGATATGTATGAACTAGGAGTTACAACAGCTTTGAACAACCATTTTCCAGTGCTTAAGAGTAAACTTCAGCTGAAATATTTTTAGTTTTTAAATACTGAAAACCAGGGCAGGGCCTACTTTGTGGCACATTTGCCCCACAACACTTTTTAGATTTTCTGCAGTATAAGTCACTGTCACAAAGTGCCCAATGGTATCTAGAAAAACTATCCAGCACAATAAGGGCCAAAAAGAACTCTCATCGGAAGATTCAAACATCTGATTCTTCATGTGAAAGTAATGTTGAGTCTGCCATGCATGAAAAATTAGACAACGGTTGGAATGAAACAGACTAAACAGAAGCCAATGTGATTCTTACAATCATGGAGGAAAACAAAAAAATAGGGACTTATGCTTTTGAAGATTTTGAGGGTAAATATTATCCTGGAATGATCACCAAAATAGAAATAACAAGGTATTTCAGTGAATGCGACACAGTGACCAGGCAAAAATTAGGGATGATCTAACATGAAGGACAAAATCTGGGGTCAAGACAAAGAAATGGAGGGCAGGATTACAAGGAAACAGCGAGCAGTGTGTTTCTAAGCAAAGAGGAAAACAAAACCCAAATTAGACCTACATTATTCAAAATTTGTCTTCTTTGGTATATCAGTGTCCTAAATTAACCATAAGTAACTTGAATATTGTGAGACATGTCAAAGTAGAGAATATTATAGAGAAACATCTGACAGCAGCAATGTTGAATTATGAGAATGGGTGTCTTTGTGACAGTTATTCAATGAAATACTGAGTGTCAAATGATGATCAGTAATTTTACTCATTGGTAATTAACTGTTAAGTGATGATTATATCCAACAACATATTTTTTTATAAATATTCATATACTCACCAAGAAACTATTTACAAAATTAAAAACTGACACAAAGATGGTTTACAGTATATATATCATGTTCGTGGCACTGAAAAACTACTGAATTCTTGTAGCAACCCTGGTGTAAAAATTAAAAATTATTACTCCTAAAATCGATTACAGTAAGCCAAATGAGTCATGGGTCAACATTTCCACAATGAATCATCAATTTAGTAACATATGAGTCAACATATGTGAATGTTTGGCCTACACAACAAGTTTTATGGATACTATACGAAAGCCATTGTATTACTTTCACTAAATCACCTGCAAGCACACAGAAGTGTGTTATGTTCCATATGGGGAAAATAAACCACTTTGACTGCGACTCAAACACAAATATCTAGATAGCAGACATGAGTGATTTAACCCAGCTAAAGCCTGAATCACATGATCATTTTTTCCATCCCTTTTAAGGGATAGCTCCAATGATAGCTTTTCAGGGACCGTGACAATGATAGCTCGAGCAATCATTTTCTGAATCACACAGTCATTTTGGCCGTCCCTTTTTCCATCATTTTTTCCGTCCCATTTCGCATCATTTCTATGTTAACTACTCTCATTCCATTGAAAGCCGAACGTGGCGTTAGAGTCGCTCTTTTTGGCCGAGCACTCTGATTGGCTAAATGGTGGAGTCAGCGATGCCTCCAGGGATGGAAAAAGGGACGTGACCAGGGATGGAAAAAGCTATAGGGATACCTATTGCTGGAGCCATCCCTGACTTTGTTCGAGTCACACCATCATTTTCGAGAGATCATTTGAGCTATCATAGGAGCTATCCCTTAAAAGGGACAGAAAAAATGATCAAGTGATTCAGGCATAAGCTACCAATGCACCCTTCTCCCCTTTGAACTGTCATGACCTTTAAACCTGTCATTCATATGGAAATTTCATCCTTCAATGTTACAAAACTTGTAGTTAATTTAAACAAAATGTAATATTGATTTATATGCTCGGTGTCAGTCTGCTT
This sequence comes from Ceriagrion tenellum, assembly GCA_963169105.1. Taxonomy (NCBI): domain Eukaryota; kingdom Metazoa; phylum Arthropoda; class Insecta; order Odonata; family Coenagrionidae; genus Ceriagrion; species Ceriagrion tenellum. The sequence goes on along the minus strand of OY720633.1, from coordinate 83,293,390 downwards.
CGTTAACTATTACCTAAGTCAACTCGTTTTTACATTCACAAAATAAAATGCTGTAAAAATAAAAAATAACACATAGTAATAGTAGTCGCTAAAGTGGCTTTAGAGTTTTGCAGCTTAGGGAGCATATAAGACTCAACGCTTCTCTAGTGTCATTGCGAGCATATTCAAGAATGAGGTAAAAAAAGATGTATGAGACAATACATCAAATCCTTGAGTGTTTTAAGGTAACCTGAGGAAACCCATATAATGACAACTTGAGCATGTAAGGGTTAAAGGAGTTGGATGTTCATGACTCCCAGACATACAATGACACTCAATACAGTATCAATGCATCCAGGTACAGCCCCATTCAAAGTAGATTGTATTTCTTCCCTGGAAATTGAACACTTCAAAACACAATGCCTATAATTTCATAAGAAACCACATTTGAGCATGAGCTCTAACCAAATTCCACAATTAAAGTTCACCAATAAACAACCAAATTTACCCCACTTAAGTGAATTCATTGCTGTCTTTTAACAGAGACAATGTCACATATTCAAAATATAAGACTGGGCAGGGAATACCTACAACGTTTAACGGATTACACTGACATAAAAACAAACAGGAAGAAATTTCAACAAATGGCCTACAAATATTATACTCTTCGCTCTGATGCAAAGGATTTACATTAAGTCAACCACAAAATTAGTCACACAATAAAATAATAGCTTGTCCGAGAGAACTTCCTGAATGTTGAATTGAAAACTTTAGCGAAAATATTAAGCTGCAGGGGGATTCTTAGCATATTATAATTAAGAAGATACTTTTTAGTAAAAAGCTTATCACTTTACTAATCAGAGTAAATAAAACGATTTCTTAGCAATTTGGGCTTTACATGGAGATTAGTTTAATTTTAAGCCCATTACTATCTCAATGCCGAACATCCTCCATCCCTCCAGAAAGTTCCACTAACATTAAAATGGACAATACATATTTACAATAGACGTTAACTGACTACTTATATCACAAATGCTTAATTATAAGCAAAATAATATTTATATTACATCTCTTTCGTGCAACATATGGAAAATAAAATCATTCAGCAGCAAGGTTTTTCTTAAAAAAATACTTCCTATTCCCTTGAAACATACATAAAAGGCATTTTAATATAAACAGAGAGGTAATTCTTTGGAAAATATATATATATTGCTACTTTAATGAGCAGTCTTTCATTGTAAAATATTTGGACAACATGAAAAAACCCTCAAATATGTAAAATAAATATTACAGATAACTCACAGGAAGACAAAATTTGAGCCAAATATTAAACAAGTATAACTAGCATTTTATAATATGAATCGGGCTTATATTAGGCCAGCATCACTGGCCAATAATTGATGATTATTAACATCTAATTACATGCAGCTGCTCCACTCACTGCATCCCTAGACACAGGATTTGCTATCTGAAATCTTGAGTGTCCGGCAGACCTTGGCACCTCTGAAAGCCCAATTTGTGACATGTGTAGCGGAGTTAGCATCAACTCTAATGCTGCATCCTTCAGGTTTGCTCCTCTTAGATTGGCCTCCTGCAGATCGCTGCCCGAAAGGTCACAGTTCTGTAAACATGTATGATAGAAAAGGCTTCTACAGTGAAAATATAGAAGTCTCAGGGATATTGTTCAGTGATGAAGAAATAGGATATGGCTTTCCACTACATGAGATACAACTCATTAATAAGTTTTTGTAGCTTTTCTAACAAGTTTCAATGTATTAAACTATTTTCAAGTCATGCATCAATATTTCCCACTCACCTCACAGTGCACAAATCAATCAAGGCAAAGAATGCAATTTTTGAGAAATACTTACACCAAAATCATTAAGCTGTTACCCAAAGAAAAGTGTAACTGCCCTGTTATAACAAGAAAATTTAAAAAAAACTTAATTAGCCTCACAAGTGATAAGGTAGTCCAATTATAAAGGAGTGGAGTATATAATCTAACTAGTAATTCTTGTAACAAGATATGCATAATGCAGACACACAGAAAATTCAAAGTAAGAATGAAAGAGCATGAAGAAAGTTTAAGAAACAATACATGATCCTTTGTCTTAGTTCACCAAGTACTACTAAACAAAGCCACCATAGAAGTTTCAAACCAAAATCCTCCATGAGGAAAAGAAGCCTCCCGTAAGTTGTATGCTCTAAAGAGAAAATTTTAAGGTATGTAAAAACTGAAAAAGATAACATTATTTATGTCTTTGTCAATCCCATTCCACACTTTCCCCACTCCCTCAGAGACCTGGGCCTTACAGTGAGGTTGTAACCCCCACCTAAAGATGGGCCATTCTGAATATTAGGTAACATGATAATGGTAATTTTCAGAAATTACCTATGTATTTTTCAAAATTTACCACCACCCCTGAAAATTATTGTAATTTTCAGTAATATTCACTGGAGTTTCAGATTTTTTCATACAAATATATTCCACACATATTCTTTAAATCGAAGTCTATATATGTATACATCATTCAGGCTTAATTATGAAAAAAAAGGCATGAGCAACTCATTTGTTAAATACTTTTATGATTTTTACTTATGGAATATTTTTGCAGCTATCGCTATAATGGTTAGACGGAAGATTACTCATAGCATGACAAAAGAAAGCCAAAGTACATGCGGCCTCCAAAATTTCTTCATACATTTTTGTTAATTGTAATGCATTAATGTAGCAACAGTAATCGTTTAAATGTCATTACTCCTACAGTATTGCTATTGGCTTTTCTATTGAATCCTCCATTAGCTATTATATGCAGGAAATTAAAAATTACTAGAAATTTATGGTTATTACCATACAATTACCATAATTTACCGTGGTAATTTACCTCAAATGAAAATTGCTGTAATTTACTCTTCTCTACCCCCACTCCCTTCCAACTAGAGATTAGCCATTCTGGAAAAACCCTCCACAATTTTCGAAAAGTACAGGGGTATTTTACGTAATTTACCTCAGCTCCTTATAAGTACCGCAATCTTTGGTAACATTCACTTCCGTCTCAGATATTTCTCATGCCGATATATTACAAATACCTACATATAATATTTTGAGTGTACATACATTTAATACAGTCTTAACCTTTAAACGCCGAAAGTGCCAATATTGGCCCGCCGTTTGGCGCTTCTCACTGCCGAAAGGGCCAATTTTGGCCCGCTCATTTTGAAGTCGTCCTAACATTTTATTATGCTTCCTATTGAAATAAAACTTGGTGACAATCATCTTGTTCTTCTTGTCCATCGAAATATGAAGTATGAAGCATATTACTGCAGAGGGGACGGAATAGCAACAATATGAATTCTGGGAAACCCCGAGGGCCGGGAAAAGGGTCTGCCCGCCACCGCGCCCCAACCGCGCTCTATCCTAATCCCAAACTCTCTTCCGAGCAGGAGGTGCCATAAAATTTGCACGTGCAGAGGAAGACGCTTTCTTATACCGTTATTTTTTTTCGCACCCAGTCTTGAGTGTATGATTTGTCATGAGTAGTCACTTTCTTCCGAGCCTTTGGTCCGTGAACTCTGACAGTGCGTTTCCAGCCCTTTTGAGAGTGCGTTTCCAGCTCTTTTGACAGTGCGTTTCCAGCTCTTTTGACAGTGCGTTTCCAGCTCTTTTGGTAGTGCGTTTCCAGCTCTTTTGGTAGTGCGTTTCCAGCTCTTTTTTCATCTTTCTGATACTTGGCAACATTTCGCTAGGTAAGTACTTCCATATCTTCCTTATCTTCTTGAACGTATACATTGCAATAAGGAATTTTTACTGTATTCCCTGGTGTACTCATTTTTTCAGGAATGGCACCTAAGCGGAAAATGACTGACGTCGATATCGAGAATGAACTTTTCGTCGACTCAGACTCGGAGGCTTACGAGCCTGAAAGTCCATCTGAGGAAGGAGGGTCAGAGTCAGAAGACGAAGGTCCTCAGAGATCTAGCTCTTCTTCGGGAGCCCAATGGAAATCTCCGGATAGAAAACCCAGGACTCTTCGTCACGTCAAACAGTTTTCCGGCAGCACTCTGGGATTCAATCTAAGCGAGAATCCCGGAATACATGCGGAATCGTCACCAGTGAGTGTTTTTCTTATTTATTTTGCGCAAGTCATTCATCTCTTGGTGGACGAAACCAACAGATACTACCACCAGTATGTAGATAGAATGGACGAGGGACCATCTCCCCAGCCTGATGTGACAGAGAGTGAAATGTACCTTTTTTTAGCCATAGTTTTGCAAATGGGACATGATGTAAGGGATTCTATTAGAGACTATTGGTCACTTTTGGATCAGTTTCACACTCCATTCTACAGCAATACGATGAGGCGAGACAGATTTCTTCATATCCTCCGCTTTCTTCATTTCACAGACAACAATAACGAACCTAATAGAAACGACGAAGAGTACGACAGACTTTGGAAAATAAGGACTGTATTTGACATGCTCAATGAAAATTACGCTAAGTTTTACTTCCCTACGGAGCACTTGGCAGTGGACGAAGTTATAGTTTTATTCAAAGGGAGGGTAGTTTTTTGGCAATATATTCCAAAAAAACACAAACACTTTGGAATGAAAATTTATAAATTGCGTGACGAAACTGGATACACGTATGATATGAAGGTATATACAGGAAAAGATCGCCTCGGTGCGGCTACAGAAATGACAGCAACGCATGCCACTGTTCGAGAGCTGACAAGGAGAGTAGAAGGAGTTGGACATAAATTGTTCATGGACAATTTTTTCTCTTCCCCTTCTCTCTTCGACGATCTTGAGAGGAGGAATATATACTCATGCGGCACAGTCCGGGCAAATCGAAAGGGCATGCCACCAGGGTTTGACCGCAAGACGCTAAAAATGAAGCGCGGTGACTTGCGTGTTTCAGTGAGAAATCACTTGACTGCGTTAGTTTGGAAAGATAAACGAGAAGTGTTCATGCTGACGAATATGCATAGTCCACCAAAGGAAGGGAACTTCTGTGATGAACTTGGGAAAGCAAGCAAGCCAGCCATTATCGAAGACTACAATCGACACATGGGATATGTGGATAAGGGAGATCGTATGGCCACGAGCTATGATATAAGCCGTCGAACGTGGAAGTGGACGAAGAAGCTCTTCTTTCATCTCCTGAACATGACAGTGTTGAACAGCTGTGTGGCCTTGGCCTCATGCGGAGGACAGATGACTCAGAGGCAGTATTGCCTCGCTCTCGTGAGGCAACTGATAGAGAAAGGCACGTCAGCACTTCCCTCGGTAACTACGCAGAGGGGAAGACCAAGCATGAGGGGAACTGAGCTGCGCCGTTTAGAGGCAAGAGAGAGTAAGCATTGGCCAGTGAAGGGAAGTCGTGTTCGATGCCGTGTGTGCGCTCAAAAAGGGAAATACATGAGAACGCAAATAAAGTGTAAAATTTGTGATGTTGGACTATGCATTCTTCAGTGTTTTGAGGAATATCACACGAAATAATAATTTTCTACTCAGATATTTTTAGTTCTATGTAAAAGGATACCTATATACAATACATTTTTATTCTCTAAGTTCTTTTATGGTTTATTTTTTCAATCGATTTGTCCCTCAATATCCCTATTGCAATCAGATATTCATTTTTCATTATTTATTAACTCTAAAACGGTTTTTATTTGAACAAATTCTGACAAGTAGTTCTAAAGATAGAAGTTTTTTCCTGAGACACCACAGGAAAAATTTAAAGGGCCAATTTAAATCCGGCAGGGAGGAACTTCAAGGGACATTTAAATCCGGCGTTTAAAGGTTAATTATTAATAAAGGCACACCCAAATTATTTGTGGAATATACTTTTACTAATGGAAAATTTGTATAATAGGCATTATTTTCAATGGTTTAAACGAAAATTTCTCAAGCAAATAAAATAATGCTGACTTGTGTTCGGGCTGCCTTGTTTGTTTTTTAATTTTCTTGATTTCTAATGCATTAACATAGCAATAACAATGGTTTAAATACCTTTAACCCCTAGCTATTGCTACTGGCGTACCTACTAAATCCTCTATTAGCTATTAATAAAAGAGAATTAAAAATTACATGAAAATTATGGTAATTTTCATGTTTTACCATACCATAATTTTCAAAAATTAATGATAATTACCACAGTAATTTATCTAATATAAAAATGATGATAATTTACCCACATCTACTCCCAACCATAAAAGAGCAATCTACAGCACCCATTCTCCTTGCTTTCCTCTAATGCCTTTCCTTACTCTTCCTTAGCTTGCCCTCTCCTTCCTTTCATCCCTTTCCAGCCCCAATGTCTCAGAGGGTAAGGACACATTTGTTAATAATCATTACACTTAAGATGATGATGTCACTCAGTGATGAAACCTAGGTTGGCGGTAAATCATGTTAAATGGAATTCACAAAGGTTTACATATCACGTATCTTTGAATGTCTTACCTCAAGATTGGCTCCAGCCAGAACAGCAGCCCTCAGCACACAGTTCTGTAAATTGGCATTCTTCAGAGTAGCAACCCGCAAATTCACCCCAGCCATATTGCTACCTTCAAGATTGGCTCCTTTTAAGTTGACACCTAAAATATTTTTGGGCATATTTTACAAAACATTTTATATTCATTTGTGAAGGCTTTAGGAACATGCAGTCTGTCACCTTAACATTTTAAATGCATGTCACTTATGTTTAAGCATCTACATCCAAATACAGTAGTGACAGAAAACACAGCTTGATTGGATATACTCCCCATATTTTTCCTAATTAATACATAATACAGCTCCAGAAACTACTAAATTTACCATTTACATATATGACACTCAAAAAATTATGAGAAAAACTATGGATAATAAACTCTCACACTAAAAGACACTGATAACTTATAACTCCCCTGAGCCACATTTTCTTGTACTAGTTCATTCTTCCCCCAAAGTAAGCAAGCCCCTTATTCCTCAACTAGTAAACATAATAATACACAATGATCAAAATTACAATACAATATACTTACTTTCCATGTTGGCACGGCTACCAGCAGGATCCTCAAAATTACAGCTACGTAAACTAGCTCCTTCTAAGTTAGCACACAACATTTTCACTCCCAAAAGCTGAGCCCCCTCCAGCTTAGCATGTGAGAGGTCAGCACGTTCCAGACAGCACCAACTTAAGTTGGCCCCAACCATTCGACAACCATGTAGGCACGCATACTACCCATGAGGAAAAGAATAAAATACCCATCAAAATATGTATTACTCAGAAATATATCCACTGAGGAAATTATTCCCATCAAACAGACCTTGAAATTGATATTTCTCAAGTCGAGTCGAGATAGATCAGCACCTGCCAAGTTCACACCTTGGAATCGCAGTTCAGTTGTGTATGGTGTAGTTATTAAGGCATTGACAACATCTCTTCGGGTCAAGGGAACTTTATCAAGTGGGCACTGACTGCTAACAATGGCTGCTTCAAGCTGTGGAATAAGGGACTCTATCCCAAAAAACCGTGCTTCTTCCAAGATGCCTAAAAAAATATACCAATGAGCTTATTATTAAATTTTATACCGACTAGTACAAATGATGATTATTATGATTACTCTGGAATCTACCATGGCAATCAGTTACTGTCTACATTTCAGAGTTAAATACTTGACTTGGTCAACAAATATTCAGTTACTTCTCTTCCTTCCTATCAGATAAGCACCCATTACAATACAATTATACTCCATTCAAATTCAAAAGAATGTTTTAAAAATTGTTCCACTTACCTTCAGGATTAATGTTTTTATCGAATATTAACTGCCCATTGCGGAGATAATTGAGAATTGGCTCAAAGTATGCTGGGCTCCTATCGATTAAATAAGCACCATTTGCATCCATATTGCTAGGGATCATGTTATAACCATTTTCTCCTTCAGCGAACATCCTAAGAGAGATAATAGTTAATGATCCTAACTCATAGGAACTCAACTGACATCCCAGAAACGAAATAAATTAGTTATGTTCCATGCATACCTTGCCAACATACTCATTGGCTCTTTATTAGTGAGCGTGGCTCTAGAGGTTGTAAATAATTTTCCACCAACATTAAGAGTAACCCAATCCTCATTATGTCGAGACCTTGGCAGTGAATGAGTCGCGTAAGAATATAGAGACTTGCCACTGCATGAATTCAGACTCTGGGAATTAGTTGAAGAGTTATACTTCTGATTCAGAAATTCTTCCCCTTCCGAAGCATATAAAATGTCATCATCCCTGAAGAAAAACGATTAGGTTCATTGAACACGATTTTAGACAGGCTGATTCATCATATCATCAATCCGAAGGATCTCATATGTCACCTGATCAGTTTGATGTCATCTATTTCGCCTCCTTGAGAAGTAAACAGACGCTTGGCTTCAATTCCAAACTTGAAACTGGCTGCGGTCAATAACTCCTCCAAGGAATGCGTGACGAGTACAACCTAAGAAGGGTAACATGTAACATGCATTATCAAGAAAACTGACATTGAGCGAGACAAATTTTGAAACTAACCTTCCCATCGACTTCGGTACCATTCTTAAATAAAATCACACGCTTCATAATCCAATGAAAGGTCGCAAGTTGAGGATTCGGTACGCGAAGATCAAAAACTTAACAAATTTTTATCCTAAATTACACGGAAATTGTCATGGTTCTTCAGTCTTCGTATTCAAAATATTGACAGCCTCTACAATTGCGCATCAACTATAATTATTTAATTTAAAAGATAAAGATGCTTGTGTTTCCATTCAGATATAATGTATTCCCTCCTTCGACAAACATACTATGATGTTTCCAGTCAAAATTTACGACCATCACAAGAAAACAGGGAAACAAACAAGCAATGAAATATTGTATTTTTTTCATTTTTTTTACATAAATAGTCAGTGTAGCAACTCTTAATGAATGAGATTAACGGCACTTGTAAGATTGGTAAAGTCATATACGTCATAATTTAGAAAAATATTTAAAAACATTTCTTCATTGGTGAAAACGGTATTGCATTCCAATGATTTATCTGCGCGGACGCCAGTATCTACCACCGGATGTCAGTCAAATTCAGTCAATGTCGATCATGTCTTGAAGTTTGTTGATGGTGTTCACGTGGTGCTATTTGATTACGTTCTGCTTATACAATGGTAGGATATGTACATGAGTGATACGGTACGAATTATTGTATTCCATTTATTATTATAATTCTTATTTAATGAATTCTATCATTGCAGTCTCACCTCTATGTGCTGTTTGAGCATGCGGCCGGCTATGCCTTGTTTAAAGTCAAGGAGTTCGAAGAAGCTGGCGTGCTGCTTCCTCAAGTGGAGGAGTCAGTCACAGACGTGAGCAGATTTAATTCAGTGGTCAAGTTGGTTGGATTCACTCCCTTTAAAACTGCTGCTGTTGCTTTGGAAAATGCCAATTCCATTTCTGAAGGTGAGATATGTTCTGATGGTTTTGTGATTTCGTTCTTACGTCAATGCCAGTGAATTAACGATTTTGATATTTTATTAGGCATCTTACCCAACGAGTTGTCACTCTTTCTGGAGACGTATCTGCCACAGACAACGAAAAAGGTGAAAATTATTTTGGGTGTAATCGAACCTAAACTTGGTAGTGCCATCCAAGAAGTCCTCCCTGTTACATGTCAAAATGGGGGTGCGGTGCCTGAAATTATTAGAGGTAAGTATCTATTAAAGTTACGTGTATTTCTTACCTATGTAATGAAACATTATGTGGAACTCGAAACGTGACGGCCTGGTTTTGAAAAATATTTCATGGTCCGCTGTTAATATCTAGCAGTGATTCATATGTTATCGTTATTGCCCGCCTTTCTTTTCAGGAATACGTATGCATTTCCATCATCTTGTGAAGGGTTTTACTGCTAAAACTTCAGATACCGCTCAACTCGGTTTGGGGCACAGCTATTCCCGTTGTAAAGTGAAGTTCAATGTAAATAGGGCAGATAATATGATTATTCAAAGTATTGCACTCCTCGACCAATTGGACAAGGATATAAATACATTTGCCATGCGAATAAGGTAAGGGTGACTCAATGTAGTTCATTGTCGTATCCTTAGAATCCTTGGTAATATTTTTGTATCTCTTGTAATAGCCTTTGTTCAAGTTTCCACCTTCAAAGTGTCTAATGGCCGTCTTCATAAGTCTTTCGCCTCTTTTCTCCGTTCTTTTTATCTAACGCCTCAGACGGATTGAAAGGGCACTGTTACATTTATTTGAGGATTCCATCAACAGTTAACCCATCTTTGTGACTCGTAGTTCTTGATTAACTTGCATTAATGAAAAACTGTTTCAATGGATTGATAAATTATCGTTTCAATTTGAAATGTCAATGTCAATTTTTTTATGTGCCTTTTAGTTGGTTCATTTATAATTGTCATCATGATTTTAATGTCTTATTTTGGCCTGCATTCTCATTTCCTCTCTTCTTTGGAACTCCTCTTTCTCCTTAGTCTATTGTTCTCTTTCCTCTTTGTTATCTCCATCTTTCCTTAAATGACTTGTCCTACCTATAGCAGTTGTTTATTTGTGATATTTTTGCTATCCATTCCAATCCAAAATTCTTATGACTCCACTTTCTGACCACCCATAGCCGTTTTCTACTTCATTTTCAACTTGTGATAGCACATATTTTTTTGCTATCCAATAGCACATGGGGCAGGGAAAACACTGAGAGGTATGCAGCTAGACAAGCAGTAAGAAGTATTTCAAAGTCTTAATTTGACACTTCTGGCATAAAAAAAGTTTTACTTACAAACTATGCTGAATTTGAAGTAACAGAGTTACAAAATATATTATGGTGATAATACAATATTCAATTTTTTCTGATTTTTAGTGCAATGCATTTTTGTAAACTCATCATCTCTATTGTCTTTATCGCCACATGATATACAAGTGCTCACAGCAGATTAGTGTATTGCATACAGTCTTTGTTTTCCTATTTTTTTAGATGGGCAGTAAGCATATCCACCATCAACAGAAAGATTGGCTTTTTCGCAATTCTCGGGAAGGCTTAATATTTCCTATTGCTGATGTCGCACAGACAGCCGAATATTTTGTTGTTTCACCCTTCTTAGCATATAGTCCATAGTCAATAGTTAAGCAGTATCAGTCAGGTACTCCCTGCAACAGGGTTTTCCTGAGTTTGCTTTGTAAATAACGATTCTGTTGATTGCACTAATATTCATTAGGGTGAAAAAATAGTTAGGGGCCATCAACAGGAAATGTGAGGGAAAGTTGAAAGTGGATTGCAAATGATCTGAAACAGCTACCCCCCCTTTTGTGGAGTTATAAAACATTACAATTTCTGGTTTATTTGTCTGAGGAGCCAAATTATCATCTCAATGAATTGTTGATAAAAGTAAGACAACCTTATTTTGTTTTGCTTATTATGTTTGGGTTTATACGACACAAGCATAATTTCCTTTTGGAAACCAAAAATGCTGTTTCCTACTACACTGTCTTTCAAATGTGCGATAAACATAGGTGGTATCTCACCCTTATTCTTCCTTATTGTTCCCAGTACTGTTAGACTGTTTTTTAGAAGTTCAAGTGCTTACAGATAGGGCATAAACCAGTTATCAAGGGTGACATTTCTTCCAGTTTTTTAAATATGATGAACCAATCTTTTCACTGTGGAATCTGGCCTGTAATCAACTTCATATAAACTGTGATTTTTGCTTGCAACATTTTTTCGCATCACTGCAGGCAAATGTTTTTATCCCATATCTTGCAGGCTTGTTAGGCATGTAAACACGAAAACTGCATTTTCCATGGAATTGTGGGAGCATCTCATTTACTGTTCCTAGCTGGCCGTCACTCAAGCTGTAATTTTTTCGGCAGTTACTTACAAATTCATTGAAAATAGCCCTAATTGGGAAAATTTGGATATTCTCCTGATTTTGCTCCCAAAATCAAATCTCAACATTCATAGCCAAAATTTTAACCTGTTTATGCCCATGACAAGTCGAAAATTATCTGCTCCCATACCTTCTGCTTTCCTGAGATCAAAAACATTTTTTGACCTGATTTTTGCACCTCAGCTGAGTAAAGTAATCCCTATAATGCCTTCAATTCCATTAGGTCTGTTTCTTCAGCGTCTCTTTGACACTGAAAACTACTCTGCACTATTCATATTTTTATATATGTGAAAGATACAATATCTAGCACAAGAGAATCAGGGAAAAAAGTTGCCAAGAACCCAAAACATCAGTAACACTGCAAGCCTCACCAACTGGCCCAGGAGAATGTTTCAGTATATAGCATATTTTCATCCAAGATCTTTTTGATGTTCTTACATCAAACTCCATCTCTCTGTTTTCCCCAACAAATGATCTGATTGTTTCCAAATGTATCCTCAGTTTCTTCAGATGGGAGTCATGATTAGAGCTATATGTTATGGTGTTACTTCTTGTCACCCTCACTCAAATTCACATTATCCGCTTTGCTCTAACTTACTAGAATTTTTAGTATTTGTTGTCTTTCAGGCTCACCAATGGTTGAAAAGAGCCTTTTTGGGTTTTCAATTCCAAACTGAAAAAAGGAAGAGGTAAATTACAGCTAATCCATGAACTTTCTTGAAGAAAATAACTACTGTGATTATTAGAATCACCAATTACACCAATATAAATTATTTATAGGCACTCGTAGAGATAATTACTGGTGAATGTGCATGGTAGAGAACACTGCAAAGCAGTTACCGAAGTGCACAAATGTATTCTTCCCTCAACAGCTTTTTCCAACCAAGTCTGAAAGGAAACTCTCCAAGAGCAAAGCAAAAAAAATATATTGTGGACAACACAAAGTAGTGAAGTAATGATGTAAACTGTGTAACGCCAGTGAGTCAAGTGTCCAAAAACTCTGTAAGCTGAAACTGAAACACGATCGAACATATGGGTGGAGATTCGACCGAAGTGAAATGAAATGGAATACGTGAAATCTTTTTCCATGCTTAAGCAACAATTAAAGTAGAGTTTAGAAATGGTAGACTAGAAGGAGTTTCAAGTTTAGGAGTTGCAGAGTGAAGAGAAATTATATTTTTTTGGTCGAGTGGGGAATCCCCGCCTGCATGTGCTATAATGGGTTAAGGACTCATTTATATTTTTATCCTACTTTACCAAGTGTCATCTCCTAATGGCAAACTGAAGACGGCACTACTCGAAAGATGAGTCGGACTAATTTGATGAAATAATAATATTTATTTGCCTCTTTGATCCTTAACAATAAAATTGCATGATATAAGGCACGTCAAAATATAGTCCACCATATAGTACACCAGAGTTACAAGGCAAGAATTCAAAGAATGACACAAGTCAAGTAGTATTAAAAAATTCATTCACAGATTATTTCGTCTGTAGTCCATGGTTTTCTTATCTGATTATGCCTCACCTTCTTTGTGGTGATAGGATATGCTATGCTAAAATAATACATAAATTTCTCATCAAAGGCTCCAAAACTAATAGTAACATCTACTGATACATACACCACCTCCCAATTTTCATCTGCAAGCAGATTTAGAAAAGTGTTAATATTTCCATCGGAAAATGTACGTGACAAATAGACCCGGACTGGAAGAGGGTGATTGAGGTGGAATTTATAAATAACAGGGTAATGATCTGATATGTGTGAATGTATTACGCCAGTTTCCACCCCCTTAAGATCAACACTTGTAATTATATTGTCCAGAAGACTTTTAGTTGAGGATGTAACTCTATCGGGTTCAGAATTGGTTATATGCAAATTGAAAGATATTAAGATATTTAAGAAATCTTCTTTCTCTTTTGAGTCGCCCAGTAGATTGCAATTAAAATCTCCTGTTAGTATTATATTGGCATTTTGATAGGCACCATGAATTAGTTCCATTAGTGTCATTAATTTCTCTAAAAAATGCTCAGGTTACCCAATGGTGATCTGTATAGTGATACAATAATGAATACCGTTTGCATTTACACTCGCAACACACGATTCAAACACTTTATCTTCGTTTACTGAGAGGAATGCGCAATTTTCATTGCCCAGAGTTAAGGTATCAGATACGAAGATTAGCACACCTCAGTTTTTATAATTAGAATGATGGAGTCGTCCTCTCTTTTCTCTTCACAGGTCCTCCATTCTCTTCCCAAAGTTATGTACTCAGATATTTTTTACTCCATGGCCTGTCAGTATTGACCTATCCTTTCTATACCCTGCTTTAAGCAGTGTTGGTGATCTCTTGGAAATATTCTGCCCATCACTCTCTTGCAATTCTCTGCTTGACATTATTTTTCAGTGGTTCCCAAGCACTTGTTGCCTGAGCCTGTGTGATTGCTGTTCTTTCAGTGTGTGATGAGGATGAAACATGATCATTTTACTTCATTCAATTTCTGCGCAGTTCTAATAGGGCCAGTATTACCTCCCACTGCTCTAAAGCCTTAAATAATTGTTGACTTTGTTACCCCATGATGTATGTTCTAAATGTACTTCTTTCATATCATTTTTCGATCTTATGACGTGGAACTTTAACTTTACCTTTGCTGCTAAGTTTTTAATATGGCTCCTGCAATTAAGTTTATCTACCCAAGGTTTTAAAACTATGGACTCATGACCTATGCTTTTTGTACATCTTTACTCCTTAATCATGGCTGTCTTGTTCCAAATATTCAGGTTCAGGTTAGTAGTGAAGAGATTCAATGTATTGATTTCTTTCCAACTCTCCATAAACCTCTAGGATTCTTCCTTTCTTGTTGCTATCTCTGTTTTATTGCTACCTACAGTCAGAGTTGTGAGTCTCAGAAGTTAAAAAAACTGTGATTAAAATTTTGCTGTTTGGGATACTCTGATTCCTCACAAAGAGTGCAACTTGGTGGTCATGAATCAACATTCTTATGGCAAATATCACAAATAGATTTCCAAAAAAAAAACAAATTTCACATCTTAAAATAAGATTCTCCACCAAATGATCCATGAGTTGATGGGATGTATTTTTTTAATGTAGCCCACAGAAATCAATTTCAGTTGGCAAAACGTTTCAGAGTGGTGAATCGAATGAGTGATTGCCCAATTAATGAAATTTACATTATATGAATACAAGCAATTCATCACAATATGTGTGGAAGACAGATAAAATGGAGCGGAAACCAAAGCCACAACTACCACAAAGTGAAACATGGGCAGATACACTATCGCTTTCAGTCATCTACTTTGCTTTCCTCCTCCATTAGCATAGATGCCCTATTGTACACACCAAAGGGGTTCAATTAGGACTGATACAAAAAATATTAACCAAGCTGAGTGGATGACAAACAGGAACTTAACTCTTTATTATTCAGTAATCAATACTTACTGCAACAACAAATGCTGTAGGTGTGCTATCACCTGGCAAACATACAAATACACTCCAATAGCTCGAATAAATGGAATAAACGAGGGTTACTACCGGAGATGGGCCATTATAAAAACTTGATACTCAACACTTAAATGCTCAATATTCCATTATTTCTCGATACTCACTTCTTTAATAAAATTCATCTATTAACTCATGTATTGAGTCAACCACATATTAATAGGAATTAGTGCACTAGCTATCATATTTAATGCAATTTATTCCATTAATTTTGTAATTATAATCAAGGTTCTCCTTCATTCATCAATCATTTAGGTTCTCCGTGGGTGGAGTAAACATAAAATCTTCAAATACAGTAAAATATCTTGGAATTACCTTAACATCTGATATATCACGGGGAACACGCATACAAAACGTGTGGCACAGCATTAAAGAAACTAGGTTTTGTTAAGCGTATAATAGGAAGGTCCTCGGATGGTAAAGTCAAAGAGAGATGCTACTTCGCTCTGGTTAGGCCACACCTCGAATATGCCGTGAGCATTTGGGACCCTGGTCATAAAGATTTAACCAAAAAAGTTAACAAAAATACAAAGAAAAGCAGCACGCTTCATTAAAAACTGCTACAAACGAACATATAATGTTGCACAACTGTTAAAGGGATTAAGGTGGGAGCCCCTAGAGACTCGGAGGCTGCATGCTAGGCTTAGGGAATGCTGCTTGAGATATTTAGAACTGGCGTGTTTCAGAATGACAGAGATCAGATCAGAGGTCAGATCATGACGCCTCACTACATTTCTAGGTCTGACAGATGCGATAAAATGAGAGATAGTCTGCCGAACAGAAGGGTACAAAAACTGTATTTTCCGCACTCAATAAGCGACCACTATAAAAACTGATCTTCTCTAAATGTACTCCCATAGTATATACATGTCACCATTTCACCTCCAAAAATTTTACATTTTTACACGGCTGGTGACCTACCACCCCCTGCCACACACCCATGCAGCGGCTCGTGGGGTAGTATGTAGATGTAGGTTAATTCTATCAACCTCCGATGAATATTGGGTGAAACTTCTTTTTTATTGGAAGGGGCTATCTCTGTGTAAATATAAATTTAAAATTACCAAAGATTAAAAATAGTCAATGAAGAATGCTTGTAAATCAGTGCAGTTTTATCTTTCATGCCTTTCTTTTGTCAGACTATATGGGGGGTCAACTATGTAAAAGTCAATCTTTTGATGGCTTCAAGCCTAGCATGAAAAGAGTTCCAGCCCTGATTTAAGCTCCTGCATAGTTAGGAAAAACTATTAATGTCTGTAGGCCCCTGAAATGGCTACATGAAATGGAAATGGCCTTATTGGTTTTGTACACTGGTATTAATCTAGGAGTAAGATAGGTTTATTTAATGCAGAGGTAGACAATGTGCATCATGCTCCAGTTGCAGAGTTTTCTCCTCTGGAATTTTACACAGAAGCATGTGTTTTTCTCTCTCATAGGGTAGTGGTTAGGTATTGAAACCCTCGCTTACTTTCTTTCTACTGTCTCATGCATACTTATGGTTACCTTGTAATTATGAAATATATTTCAAGTTAATAATTACATAAATTTCTATTGCTTCATTGGTGTCACTGTGTGGCAAATAGTTGTGTGTCATTACTTTTGATGACATTTAGTCTTAAGTTGATGATATGCCAATACATTCCTCAAAACCAGGTAATGTTTTATTTGATCTCCTGCAAAACATTCAGAGATTATCTTGAACCATGAGGAATAAATTGATTCTTCATGGACCCTTAAACTAGTTGAAAAATCTGTTATGACCTAACTGGACTGTTGTGAATTGAACTCTCAGGAGCAAAAGAAACTGAAGGTTTAGTGTAATGTCAGCCAAAATGTGCAATCATAATTTCAAAATGTCTGTTTGGATTTCTATATATGAGTAATCCTGAAAAATAAAAGCTTTTTCTTGTTAATGTATTTACATAAACTGAAACACTTTGGTTTACAATATATTTATTGTCATTATCTTCCTCTTATTCTTCAGGGAGTGGTATTCTTACCATTTTCCAGAGCTTGTGAAGATTGTCCCAGAAAATTATCAGTTTGCAAATGCTGCCAAATTGATTGGCAATCGTAAGGAACTTACCGAGGAGCATTTAGAAGCTTTGGAAGAGGTTGTGCAAGATGAAAGTAAGGCAAGAGCTATACTTTCTGCAGCTAAGTCTTCAATGGGAATGGACATATCCCCAATGGATCTTATAAATGTGAAGGTAGTTTTTCGTACATTTAAGTCATAGCAGAAACAATGCAACTTGTAGACAATTTAATACTGTATTTTTCTTGTAGCTATTGATGTGTCTTGACCGAAACATTTTATATATGTGATTCTCTTTTGTACTCCAGGTATTCGCTGGCAGAGTTGTAGCTCTCGCTGATTACAGGCGGAAATTAGCAGAATATTTGCGAGAGAAAATGGTCAATGTTGCACCTTCTTTGGCAACATTGGTTGGGGAACAAGTTGGTGCCAGGTTAATTGCTCATGCAGGATCTTTAACAAATCTGGCTAAGTACCCTGCTTCCACGGTGCAGATACTTGGTGCAGAAAAGGCTCTCTTTAGGTAAAAGAACAAGCATAATTTTTCTCACTACATGGTCTCTTACAAGGGGAGTGTCAGGTAGCCAGGTCTCAGATTTTATTCTAACTCTGTAGCTGTACAGACTGCAGGTTCATGAATAGCCCCACATATAGGGTTATATAACCAATAGTTTAAACAAAAAAGGCCTTTAAACATTTTACACTCATACAATTACCCTTCCGACGCATCAGGCTCTCAACTGTTGAAGTGGCCGGGTGGCTACCATGCTTGACTGCAGTCCAGAGAGCATGGGTTCAATCCCTGTGCAGGATGTTTTTTCTGCTGTTTTTTCAGTTTTTCTTTTACGGCATCCTACAATGTGCTCAAGATTTTTTTATTTCTACTCAAAATATTATTTTTGTTCAAGGCACATTTATCATTTGCATACACAGCATCAGGCTTATTCTCTTTTTTTCGGTTGAAGGCAGCCTTCTAATTATGTCACTTCCTTATCTTTTCATGATGTATTTTCATTATTCTTTCATACACATGATTTCCATTTCCTATCATTATTTTATAATATTGTCTCCATATGTTTACAATTCAAGCATAATTCTTAAGAATTAAATATTCAAATTTCTCATGGCTAGGGTAAAACAGCCTTTACACATGTCTTAAGCGACCTCTCGCCTAAAAGATCCATGAGCGCTTTTACACGATGCATCTACCTGCGCGAGTAGATGCGTGAACACATTCACCCTTAAATTGCATCGTGTAATGACCCAAAATTGCGCAAATGCATGAACACGTCGCCTTAACATAGCCCTTGTTCTAATTCGGTGAATGTGTTCCTGCAAGTGTCCAAGCGTCAACCCACGCGGGTACAGGCATCTACAAAATTCATTATCACGAGTTTCCCGAGAAGCTCCTTGTTTGCAAATATTGCTTTTGTCTACTTCTAGCGAGAGAAATACCCATTTGAGCGGAGAAAATTCATCATATCTCAACCACGACTTTATTCTCAAGTGCACAATGATAAAATTACAATAACTCAAGATAACCAGATCGATCACTGTGCGACTGAAGAATTATTATTATTATTAATCATCAATACTGTTGGCATTCAATGTAATTTGATCTATTGTAACAGCCCTGATAATGGAAAGATTACATTCCGAAACTTTGGTATAGAATTAATACTATTCGTTTATGACCTAGTCACGAGAAATTTGAAGATTTTATTCGTAAGAATTATTTTTGAATGGTAAAAATATGGAGACAATATTATTAAGCAATGATAGGAAATGGAAATCATGTGTGTGAAAGTAAAATGAAAATATGTCGTGAAATGATAAGGAAGTGACGTAATTAGAAAGCTGCCCTCGACCGAAAAAAAGAGAATGAGCCTGACGTCGTGTATGCAAATGATATATTTACCTCGCACAAAGATAATATTTCAAGTAGAAACTAAAAAATCTTGAGCACAATGTAGGATGATGTAAAAGACAAAACTAAAAAAAAAAAAAACAAAAAAAAACTTCCTGCACAGGGATCAAACCCATGCTCTCTGGACCGCAGTAAAGCACGGTAGCCACCTGGCCACTTCAACAGTTAGGTACCTGATGCATCGGAAGGGTATTTATAGGAGTGTAAAATGTTTAAAGGCCTTTTTATATTTAAACTATTGGTTACATAGCCCTATATGTGGGGTGATTCATGAACCACATACAGCGGTCTGTACAACTACTGATTGTGAGTTAGAATGAAATCTGAGACCCGGCTACCTGACACTCTCCTTGTCCAGGTATGTTAAACGAAACTAAAGTCATGGTTCTGGAACGGTTCAGAGTAGGTTCAGTTCGCGGAACCAAACCGAAAGTAGGAACGAAAATCTCAGGACAAAAGTGGAACGAAAATATTCTAAACGAAAACCCATTGGAACGAAAGAGGATTCGTTCTGATTTTGGTTTGAGCTAGGAAAAGTTTCGTTCCCACCTTCCCCCCTGTTCCTCCCTATGGTTCTGGCTTTCGTTCCGAGGAATGTTAAAAGCTCATAACTCTTATGTCAATTCTGTGATCTCAGCCAATGGAATTAATTGAGATCTTTATTCTCTTGGCCTGCGAGTTGACCACTTCATGTCCTATAAAATTCCTTCCCCTTCAAGAAGACTCATACCAATACTTGATAAATTTGCCTAAGAATTTAGGAATTCAGTGGGGTGTTAATTGATTCAGATCATACTAGGTTGTGAATTTATTCTTGTTTGAGGTTAACATCTTGGGGTTATATTTTCATACACGTATATTTTTTTTCTTTAAATTTTACATGTAATAATTTGGATATACCGTTTACGTAACTATATTTGTGACTGTCATATTAAGCTATCCTTATTAATTAGGACTATCATTAATTTCCCCATTTAGTGATTCAATATGTGTAGAAAGTAACTATTAATAGGGCAGAAAAAAGACAATGAATTAAGTATTTTTCGCTTGTAAAGTGATCGAATTTCTTGTTACAATAAGCACTGTGACTTTATTTTTTCCAGAGCTCTGAAAACTCGAGGAAATACTCCCAAATATGGATTACTTTTCCATTCCACATTTATCGGCAGGGCTGGTTCTAAAAACAAAGGCCGAATATCTCGTTATTTAGCCAACAAGTGTTCCATCGCTTCAAGGATAGATTGCTTTGCTGGTGAGTGATGTTTTTTAGTGTACTTTGCTTTTATCCTGATGATTCTTATGCTACTTATATATAATATAACTCTCTTCAGAGACTCCAAGTGCTGTGTTTGGAGAGAAATTGAAGCAGCAGGTTGAAGACAGGCTGAAATTCTATGAGTCTGGTGAAATTCCTAAGAAAAATATTGATGTGATGGTTGAAGCAGTGGAAGAAGCTCTTCAATTGGTGAGTTAATTTTAAATCCACTGCATGATATAGTTAATACTTGCTTCAAGAAATTAATCCACTCCGAAGGACAGTTCTCAAATGTTGTGATGTTAATTTGTGAAGTACCAGGAATAACTATGCTTTTTCTGTCCTAAGTAAAACTTAAGCTTTGTTTCTGTGCAGAAACAATAGCATTTTATTTCTTGTAATATCTGCCCAAAATTATAATAGTTTTTGGATGTGTTAAGAATAAATTTTACTGCCAGAAGTATTGAAATATTATTTGGTGCAAAATCATCCATTTCAAGTTTTCCTGATGGAAAATTACCTGCTGAAATGAAAATTCTAAAGAACAATCATTTTTTGTGCTTAGGGTTTTATGTTTAAGTTCATCCTGTTTTATGTACTGCGGGATATAGCCAAAAGTCTTTGCTTATTAAGGAATTATTTATTTTCAGACTAAGTCTGCAAAGAAAAAGAAGAAGAAGGACAAGAAGAGGAAAAGAGATGAAAGTGAAGTGAATAATGGTGTGAATGGAGATGTAAATGAATCTGTCACAGCAAATGGTATGTAAATTAATTAACATTTTGGTTGCTATTTAATGCCATTGCAGTTTCTATTGAGCTTATCACTTTGAGGTTAAAATTACAGGATATTATCCTACAGGGAGCCAAAATCATTTCTAATACACAGCGTAATATTGGTTTTTGAAACAGGCAATTAGCAAGTCTTCACTATGATCGTAGTAGTAATTGTTCAGGTGACATTGACATTTTCATGTAGCAGTGGCCACAACTTGTGATAATATCATTCTATGAATAGTAATAAATAATTGATCATGCCATATTTCATACGAAACACAGACTAAGGAAGTTGAAACAAATTGGTGAATCAGTGTCATACAAGGGACTCCTGTATGGGGTTAGAGTGTACTGCAGCATCAACCTAAAATCTTGCTCTATACAATTCTTATTACACTCTACATTTGCTATGATTATGGTTCCTGAATATTTCAATGGAGAGCTTGAAAGTGAGCCCTAGTTTCTTCCTGTACCACTATCATGTGCTAAGACAAATTTCTCAAATTAATGTGTTTAATTTATAAAATTTTCACCACCGTTGAACAAATGATTGTCCTGTTATTAATTTTTTACGTAAGCAGTTACCAGAGAATAAACCAAAAAACCAGGACATTTTTCTCTACAACCTCAATGAAAAATATTTAATGGGAATTTTATAAGAATCTTGCTTAGCTTATAGTTAATCTAGAAAATATAGGTGTGACTCAATCTACGATAAAAATGTAGTAGTGACTTACTGAATTAGTCAACAACAGTACTTCTGGAAAACTGTATTCGACTTCTGAAATAACAGGATTAGAATCCTGTTTTGAGACTTCAGACCCAGGTTGTTCAGGTGTGTGCAGCTATTTTTACTGTAGATTGATAAAAATGAAAGTAGGCAGTCATTGGAAACGACTGCAGTCATTATGTGCAAGGGCTATAAAGAAATCCCAAATCAGTCACATAACCAGTTTCTCCGGAGAAAGTAAATTTTTTCGCCAAGAAAATATGAAAGGGGAAACTTGTCTCATTTTTGTAGAGGACTGCAACGCTCATATGGGTTATGTTGTTATGGTAATAGAATCAGTTAAAGGCACTTGTCATTGCTGCTGTATGTGAATGGGAGAAGAAAAAAAATGTGTATGATAAAAGACTGCCCATTGAGTCAGATTACTGCAATGAAAGTAGTTGATGGAATGGGTCTAATAGAGAATGCTGTTGCCGCATTTATCCTTCATGTACTCACCTATAGGCCTCATAGGCAACTATTACAAACACCATGCAAAATTTGAGTAAGCTTCAATTTTATATGATATTTGCATTTTGGTAGACTTAGAGGTTTGCTTACTGATTTGCACTGCTTTTATTTCCCTGCAACAATTAACTACATTGCATCTAGCTTTATGGTGATTTACCCAGGAAATCTCCTTAATAGCCCGTACCATCAACAGAATGTGTAATACCCTCTATCTCCTTAGGGTGGCCAAATGAGTCATTGGCTGGTGATGTCTGCTAAGCATGGTGGCACTCTTTCAAGTGGAGACATGGGCACTTTTGCATCTGACCTCTCAGATGGGAAGTCCCAATCATTATTCTAAACTCCTATTATTGAGATGAAGCATCTTAAGTGACAAGAGTACTAGGAAATTGGATAGTAAATTTTTACTAATTGAAAATTATGTGACATTAGTTCTGATTCTGATTTGTAGAATATCTTGACCTGTTTTAAGCCGTCAAATTTTGTGTCATGTACAATTGAAGAATCATTAATCTAGGTTTCTCAAATGGATATCATGCTATTGGAATATCATGACAGCAGACATTTCTTGAAAGCTCTGGAAAGCCTTCATAGGCACAAAATTCTTCTTGTCTTGAATGGTTCCAATTTCTTTTGAAGCTTGAAAGGTCTTGATGTAGTGCAACCAGTGGTCTTGAGCATGAGGAGTACTCTCCTGTAGCACTTAATATTTCATGTAATTTGAAAATAATACGTTAATGATTCCATTTAATAAATGTACTCCTCAAAGTGCGAGTGCCATCTTGCTTTGGATTTAGATATGTGCACGCATATATAATGTGCACGAAGAAGACATATTATTGATGAAATTAATGGCAGTACTGTGTATGAAAGGAAAGCAAGGGCATCATCCCTCAGGCCACGTTCACTTATTAATTTTGGTCAAATATTTGGCAAACTTGCCGGAGTTCTACACTAACCTCAATCATTCAAGTGCTAGATTTTTAGTTTTACAAACATTCCAGGTGATAAGAGAGAAACGTCTCACTATAATTTTGGATTATAGCTGCTATCAGGTTTTTTATATTGATTCAGAGTTTATGCTTTAATTACAAAGGACCCTAGTGGCCCCTAGTTGAACCTAGTCAGAAATTGAGTTCCAGCAATATTTTTCTTGTTTAATTCTGTGTTATATGGTGTAAGGCAATTTTTTTCTAAGTCCTATTATTATTTTTTTGTGTGGTCATAGTAAGTCATGTTTTTTGGCTTTATATCCAGGAACTGCTTGCTTAAACATTAATAACTGGACAATGATTTCTTTGATGATGATGTAACATTCATAAATCACAGGGCCATATGTTTTTAGTTCATAGCACCCCATACATGTGTAAGTCTAGCTTACCAGTCCTCCTCTGTTAGCTTGACTTGAAAGTCTTGCTCTGATATTTTTCACCACATGGGGACTTCAAACTTGACTGGTGCATTTCAGTAACAAGCAAGCATGCTGCAACCTGTTTTGTTAGGTTAATGAGTTCATCAAAGAAGGTTGCTGTGGTGGTGATAATACTGGATGAATGTACTTAGCAATATCAGGCATCAGTTCGTAGAAGATGAAGTTTTCAAGCATCTGCTTGAAATGAATCATGTTAGTGATTTTAATCCCAAATTTGATGTATTCTCCCATAAGGTTGAAAGATGCTTGCTTTGGAACAGATTGAAATTATTAGAGTTAAGTAATCTTTGTAATGAGCTACTTTTTCCACACCCCTGCCAATTCCTTTCTACTAAATTTATTTGTTGAATTGTGAACCCTTCCCACCTCACAAGCCCTTAATTTATGTTTCCCTGCCTTCCCTCCCAAAAGTTAGTTTTTCTCCACACCAAACCCCACATAATGTTGCTATCACAACAATTATTAAATGAATATTCAACAAATAATTATAGTAAAGTACAAAGTATTCTTTTCAATATGGATACTGGATGAATATAGTGTATTCTGTAGAATGGAGGAGGGAGAAGTGGGCTAAAAACTGGTTGCAAATCCACGCTCGGGGGACCCCATATGCACAGGAGTTTGGCTCTCTGGAACTCATGCCAAGTTGAACTCACAAGCCAGACTCTTACATGTATTGGGCCTGTTTTACTTGAGCTGCAAAATTTTTTGATGATCCAAATACAAGTTCTTGGCATATGTATTTCTTAAGGAAGGCATTCTCCACCCAGGATAGTGGCACAGGAAACTTGATCTTATTTTGAAACTTATTCAGAAACCATAACCACTGTTATCCCATAGAACAACATGCCATAGCTACTGTGTGTGTTGTGAAAGCGTACTAATCACATGCTACAGTGCGCACACAACCCTGCATCAATATCAGTGCTGCACTCTATGTTTGCTGTGATTAAGTATTCTGAGTACCACTTGAGAGTTATATAATAAGCACAAGTTTCTTGTTCATACTGATTGTTAATTTCTTTTTCAGATGAGACTGCTGCTGAGACTCCTCCGAAAAAGAAAAAGAAGAAAAACAAATCTGTGGAGGAAGATTAATTTGATGAATCCCATTTCATAAGAGTTTTATTTGAATGATATCATTTGGTATCATTTAGTTTCTCTGGGAAATTTTATTTAGAGATGTTATGCAAGATGATACAATTATGTATTAAATTTTTTAAAATTACACCATCAGATATTTTCTCTGTGACTTGGTTACCCTGACTATATTATTGTTATTTTTCCAAATTTTTATACATCTAGACAAGTGAGCCAATAAGTCGTCGATTGGAAAGTAAAATCATGATGAGTTGGCTTTTCTATTCTGAGAGATATATGTGTAGAATAATGTGAGTTCTGAATTGAGAATTGTCGGGGAATAAGCTGGCTATACGGTACGTCGTTGTTCAAATTTTTGGGATATTTTGTTTTTGCTCCCATTGGACCAATATTTTCTGCATAACCATGTACATACAGATGTATATTGTGATCTCTTATTTTTAGACTATACAATTGCCAGAGTAGTGACGGAAGCCTTATAAGCCATGCAGCCAAATGACATACATTTGCCTTTTGACTAATTCACGTATAAGTGAATGAAATTACTCAAAACATGGTTATAAATTTATCTGAGAATGTGAAGTTTCACTGAAAATTGCATCTGGGCATTAAATTATTCATGCTTTTGTACTTGGTTTAATGTGAGTGATCGAGATACTTTTACAATCTGGAA
This sequence comes from Ceriagrion tenellum, assembly GCA_963169105.1. Classification (NCBI taxonomy): domain Eukaryota; kingdom Metazoa; phylum Arthropoda; class Insecta; order Odonata; family Coenagrionidae; genus Ceriagrion; species Ceriagrion tenellum. Next base: position 83,267,550 of record OY720633.1, on the reverse strand, counting down.
AACTCAGTGTATTTTCAATATATTCTTTTATTTCTGAGTGCATTTCTTGATGCAGAATCTCAAAATATACTGTGACACAACTCTCTAACTGTAGGTCAACATTACTATGTAGGCTCATCAGGTCCTGAATGTGCACTAGTGCAATTAGTAAGGTAAAAATGGTAGGGTAAGGTAAACAATAGCAGTGGAAAAGTAAATGAATAAGTATTAAAGAACTTGACTTAAGCAAAAAATATTAACACGTTTTCTGCGGCATGGCCCACCAGTGGGTCACGCAAATCCAACAAGTGACACTGCTGTAAAATTCATTGAATTATCCTAAATTGCGTGGAGTACTGTGAGAGTAGGAATCGAGGACTGTGGGCCACGCCGCCCATGCAGAAGGCTGAGTGTGACTCACCAGTGGGCCACGCCACACTGTGAGGAGTTGGGCTTTAATCAGCCCCGCAGTGAACGTGTTAATGGAGATGATAACTATCTAGTTGAGGTATTTAGACCTACAGACTTGCAGACCATACTCTCATTTTAGTCAATTAAATTAAAACTAAAGTTGGCAAGAAAGCCACGAAATTGCCACTTTGGGTCTGTTTAGGTCAAGCATGTAGAAAAGCTTGCTGTTTTCAACAAGGTAGTGCATTCAGCAGGGTTTGATCCATTGGGTGGGGGGAAATGAAATCTGCAAGAGATCCGGTGTATAAAAAAAAGCAAAGGATTTCTTAGTAGACTTAATTGTGCCAACAGGGTAGCATTGGTGAGAGTGAATAAATAATTTGTATTGAAACAAGACAGCAGCCTCCACATCCCCTTAAGAGTAAGGTCTCTGGTGACCAATCAGCCTCACCTGAACCCTTTGACAGAGCTCACTTCTCTTGTAGCTGGTACAGGTTAAATGGCACTTCTAGCTGCAACCTGAGTGTTCGGGCCTCACTTGCTCTCAATTGTTTTCCTCAAATGTGTCGATTTGTTATATTCCACTGACGTCACTTTTGGCTCAGTGCCTTGAGTGCCAGCAATTAGATTTTTGTTTTGCAGGAGATCACCGGAGTAACTCTCGTTTAACTATACAATATGAACTAGTACATAGTAATGTATGTACTCCATTTTTGCTGGATGTGATTCATTACGCGGCTGTAGCTGCCAACTGCATTCACTGATCTCATCATTACAAAGCCTTATTCCATGATATTGTAGTGCCTGTATGAAATCTGGTAAGTTTAAATCCTATTTCTTAATATAACCATGTGCATAATAATGATAAATTTTGTCTCCCTTCTGACATTTTACTCACAATAATATCCCTGAACTACTACTGCAGTACTAAAATGCATGAATTAATCACATGTAATCCTCAAATGATTTTTTATGCTACATACTATAATTGAATTTTTAAAATCTACAGCTAATGAGTATCTTTTTCTTTCGTTGTCATCATCATAGTGGCTTTATGAAAACAATTCTTGAACTAATTCAGGTTCATGTAGTCTAATTAGAAAAATTCCCATTTTGGCGTACACTCTCCTCTAGCAATAAGACTCAATCCATTATTTTGGCAGAAATATACCAATTAACTAATTCTTGCATGCTCTCAATAAATGTCGTAAACCAACTCATACACTAAAATTATTTTAGTATTTTTTTTAGTAGGGTATTTTTTTAGGGTAGGGAAGGGCCCCATTTTACCCAGGGAAATTCAGTTCTTGACTCCGGTGGGAAATCAAAATATTCTAGTAATGGTCCACTAAATGTTTAGTAGTCCACTAGTATTTAGTGGACCATTACTAGAATATTTTTATTTCTGATGTGGAGAGGTTCCACAAAGTCAAGCCTGAATATATTAGTTATGTCTTGACTCCGGCTTGACTTAAACTATTGAACAACTTGTGGAGTGTTTATGTTGTCAAATTATCTAACAGAGCCGGTTGAATAATTTAAATGATTGTCAAAGAGATTTTTTTTGCAAGCCATCCGAAAACTGCTTGTTAATATTCTTATGGTCCCTATTTTTATCATTGTTCACCCCTTTAATTAACCGAGAAATAATAAAAAGTTGCATTAAACTTCATTCATGTGTTTCATGTATTCCTGAACTTCATTAATTCGATAATTTTTTGTCCTGTTAATAGCAAGTACATCAGTTCAGTCATGTTCAAAGAAGTTTTTTCTCTGTGGTTGAAACTAGAGATGGGCAAAGTCGTTCTTTTCAAGGATTCGATCTTTATGATTCAAGTCACTTGGATGAGTCCACCATCTGAGTAGATCATGTTCACATTGAGTCAATTGACTCAATGTAAAGGAGATCGAAATGATTGACACGAAAACTGGTAAAATGAAAATGGATTTGTCAGCATGTGAATTATAGTGGTTTTCCAGAGCAGAATTACAAATGTCTATCTTTGAGGAATAATCACTCAAAGAGAGAGACCATTATCCTAATGCCTTTAAAAATTTTGTCTGTACTTCATTCCCCTCATAAGTAACGTCATTTATTTAAATAAGGAACATATTATTCCCTAGGTGCCGTTGATTCATGTTGATATACAATACAGTTAGGAATTCTTATTTATGGATAGAACATGAATTATTCCCAAGCTATCTTTTTCTTTACTATTGCTTGAGGTTAAAACTGCCATTGTTCACTGTTAACCCACTCCTGTTGAAGTATAACCTTGAGTATTTTTTTCTTTCACTTCTTAAGTGATATATAAAGTTTTGAATTCCTTTCTGTTTAATAAGTGACAGGGCATTATACTTTCATTCGACCAGAAAAAATAAAATCAGGGTCAAACAGAGCCATGTACATATATTCACAACCCCAGAGGAACAACGAGTATTATGAATAAGTACCTAATATTTTTCATTTTAATACCGTCATGTAATACACAAAAGCCATCTCATAATATTCGTAAACTGGACTTGATGAATCAGTTCTAGGATACATTATATCAACTATTGTTTTTAATTTCTAAATCAATATCAGAGTACCTTCGAATGGTATGCAAATCATTCTTTTAAGCTGAACTTCCCTGCCTGAATGACATCTGTGACGACTGGGCGTTGAAAGATGCAATTGTAATCCGGTTTTATGCAATCTCACCAAGTAGTTCTAATATTCTCGCTAGTAAGTACACATAGCCACCAGCGGAAGTAGGAATGATTGATGATGGACTTGCTTTAACGTATCCACCAGACTAAAGCGGAAATGGGATTGATTGATGATCGAGATCAACTTGTTTTCTTGTAATCAATCTTGAGTCACTTAGTGATTCGATCATTTTGAACGAATCAATCATGAACGACCCATCAATAGTTGAAACCACAAAGAACCCTCTTTTTTCCTTTTGGGTGGTTCCATGTCAAAACACATGAAAAAAGATCAGCATTGCCCTTGACCTCTACAATTTTGAATAAATTTGCATATTGTATTTTGCTTTAGTACATTGTTGGCCTAACCCATAGTTGTTTTGCAAAAAATGCATCCATTGCCTTAGTCATAGGGATATGAAGAACTGAGCTTCTCACAATTTCGTTTGATTAATCTTCGATACCTCTGGACATGTGATACTTATATCAGAGCACAATTTGGAAGACATGAGAATTTTGCATTTTTAAGTCTTAAATGAAAAATATAGCAATTCGGTGCTTAAAATTTTATTTTGATAACTTATAAAGCACATTTCTCAGAACAATACCTATCCCTGAGATGTCTCACTTTTATTATATTTCATTGCTGAACATGTAAGTTATTCATCCATGAAATTTTGTAACAGCTATTATTATGATTTAGAGCTATCAGCAAAGAATTAGAAGGTACAAAAAACCAAACCCACACAGCGCTGGGACTTCCCAACAGGACATGGCCCAGCCCCAGGGAGCTCTGTGGGACATTCCATAACATGCTAAGGATCTCCCATGCACTTCCCAGGAACTTCCTGTGAGGTCCAATTGACATACATGGGAGCTCCAATGGACATCCCTGGGACTTCCTTTATCCACTCCCATGGGCCATAATGTGGATGCTCCCTGTGAGGTCCTGTGGAACATCATACAGGACCTATGAGGAGATCTTTTTTGGCATTAAGTATAGTGTCTGTTAATAACATTTGAAGAACCTTATTTGTTTGTACTTTTCACACATTAATAAAGCTAAGTATTTTCATTTTTTATATTTATTGGCAAGACTATTTGGTACATAATTTCAAAACATAGTAGCTTTTTTAAAAAGTTAAGTGACAAAATAACATGAGGCAACTCAATGGATTACTTAAATGATAGACAATACGTTGCATAGGTATCTTTATTCTAGCGAAAATATTCAATCACATACATCATATTTCAATTGTTCAAAATAATAATATGAAAATATAACGATCTTCATTTCCAGGGGTAAGTTGACCCTTCACCAGCAAAGGTGGAGAGGAGAGCATATTTAAACAAAGATATTTTAGAATAATAATGTACACCACTCATCCCATGCCAGTAGAAGATAGACCTAGGAAAGGAGTACCATTCCAATGATTTAAATTAGCAAAATTGTCCCATTATATTCCTCAATTGATTACAAGCATGATCAGGCTATTGAGTGAAAATGTTGTTAACCTATAAGAAATAACTATGAAACTGGAAATTCTTTCTTTTTGTCATATACTGCTGACTTTTGGAGTCAAAGAACTAAATCTTTAAATACAAAATTCAGGGTAATAACTATGCTATTCTAGCAAATTAAAAATACCAGGAAGTAAGGGAACTAGCACTAGATATTGAGGGATGCAGCCCCCTCTGCTGAATTCTAGACCTGTATAATCTGTATTTATCTTATTTATCCCACTATACCAATTCATAAAATGTTTCAACACTCCAAATTATCAGCTGTTTGATCCTGAGTTTCATGAGAAAAAGTGCCTGGTTTACCCATGACAAAATTCCAAGGATGTAACTACACTTAATTTTCTCTTGTTTTTGTAATGTTCATTATTTAAAGGCTGTACTTATGACTCAATATTTCAAATAATTGGCAGTTTAGATTAACAGAAAAAGATTGTATTCGTTGATTTTGCTATTGGTTATGACTGCAATGAATTTGAATATCTAGTTGCTAATGTTTTGTTGAATACCTATATTATTGCCATAAACCTATGAGCATGGTTGTCAAATATTGAACTTATGATTTTCGTACTTTCATTGGATTTTTCTTGAAGTCACTGTCAGATCATATGTCATTCATATTTTTGTGTGATATATAAATGATTTTTAAAAATCAATATGACTGGTAAATAAATTGCATCTGATAATCCAGAATGTATTATTTCATACATAAATCGACTTACATTTTCATTTTAATAAGATTTTTTTTCTTTTGGAATTTCTTAGGTGCCGACTGAATATTTTATTGTATCATCAAAATTTTAATGCTTTTTCTCTCTTTCTTTTTTGCAAAACATTGAGAGCGGGTTTGAAAAAAGGAAGTGATTTGCCTCCAGGGAGTGGATCACATTATCTTTTAGGTTTGCCATGGCTGGATCCTAAGTTATGGCCTAACTTGCATGTAACTCTCAATGATACATTTACTTTCTCACATAACTTCCTTGATGTTGAATCGAGCAGTCTTGTTTATCTCCAGTAATTTGGTAATTTAAAGAAACTTAAAATATTTAATATTTCTACCCAAAAGATATTTGTAATAAATATATTCAAGTGACTCTGTAAGGTTAGTGATAATTCTTTATGTCAACAGATACTTATGCATTGTTTTTATGATAGTTTGCTTTGCAATGTAGCCAGGTGTGTGGCTTAAGAACAATGAAACCAAGTACATACTCCTATGAAATTCAATTTTTGGTATACCATGTTATGAATGAAATGTATTGGATTAGATGTTTAATAAAATGTATTATGCCTAATTTTTATTTTCTTTGTGCACTAAAAACCCCTTAACCTAGCTGCTATTGAGCCAATAATCTCAAAAGGTGATAAATGAATTAGGAATCTTGGAAACCATGGGTAATCAATATTTGATAACTTCAGATTACAATTAAGTGTTCAGATGAAATGACATGAGTTTTGTAACAGCTCTACCTTCCATAAGTATCCAAATGATAAATATTCACCATGACGGAAATACACATAACGTAATAATAGGTTAAATGGTATATACTTTGATATTACGGCTCTTTTGGATCTCATCAGAGTATACATATGGCAGGAAAAATAAAAAACCATAGATTTTACAATCACAAACGCAATTCATAAAACCTGCAAAGCAAATAAGATAAAATGCATTCTCAAAATAGGAATTCCACAATTTACCTCAAATCAATTTAGAGTGGCCGGAAGGGTACAGTTTCCAGGTGCTTAATATCTAACCGGAATCAAAGTTGGTAGACATTGTAGATCCAGAAAAACTACGTCACATAGGACTGTAATAAGAATACAAATAGTTATTAATATTTTCGCTTGGATAATATTATACTGATTAAAAAAATGCATTCCTACTTCAAACACCCAATTATGTGTCCCGGGATGTGAAGAAGTCAAAGAACAAAAATATGATGAATAGACTTCACTCAAGGTGTAAATGGTATTAGTTACTATTTCTTATAGTTCTCAAAAGGTAAATCATACTAGATTTGGATATAATATGGGCCAAAGAACGCATAGCATATTTGTATAATCCCTCTCGATGAGAGAACGCCATACCGATGACTTCCCGTTTCAAAGCTAGCGCCTAATACACCCGTTACCTCAGCGCCACATAACAGCCAATGGTGTAGTCAGTGCTGCGGTGTAAATCGTCCCTAATTTCCCCGCGAAACCTTAATCCTTCGGGCACTTTTAACCCTTTTTAACTCTTCCCCCGAAAATTACGATAGAGCGAACTTTTTCTGAGAAGGAAATTTTCCGATTTCCACGCGGAAATCGGCCGTTCAAGGTCAAAAGTGGGAAGGGTGTGGGGAATCTGCCGAGCGAAGAGTCGGTCAAGGACGCTACAAGGGCATGGCGATGACGCTGGGGAAAGTCAAGTGGGCCACCGGGATAGTTCTATACGACAGGAGAGAGTAAAACAAGTGACATAAGAGAATACTTAATAATAACTTTCTCAGCGAAAGAACTCAGCAACTAGGAAACGTAGATGTGAAGCATATACCTCGCTTGAAAGACAAAAAAAATTGCTCTCGTCTGAAATAGTATAGGATTTGTCTAGCGCACCCTTTCGAAAGTAATACATTTTCTCTTCTTTTATACTTGCGCATGGATTTATATTATGACTTCCAACCTCTTGCTTCCAGCCCCAACGCGCCGGCTGCAATACGGACGAAAGAGAAAGTTGGGATCGGTCAATCAACACCTTCGCCCATACCAAGGTTCCTAGAATCCACAATTAATTATTGTAATAACCGAAGATTACAATAAATAAAGAATTAATTGTTGCAATAAAGCTTTCTGAAATGAAAATGAATCTCTATTTGTGAAAAGTGAGTGGACATTAGTACTGTGTGTGAACATTATGAAAGCTGTTCATCTTCATATTACCCTGCAAGCTACCTCAAGGAGGTGGCAGGGTGAGAGTTATCACTAGCAAGCATATATTTAGTACCATAATAGACCTGTAATATAGGGAGCCAGAAAGTTTCGAAACAAGATTTTCCCGGATTATTTTGATTAAGTACATACATTTTCTTTTACCCACGGAATCCTTATACTCCCAAATAAGGCCAAACTAATTTTTCTAAATACACAGAAAATTAATGTTTTGGAGTACATAACACCGAGGTTCTAGTTTATTTTAATTTCTCCAAGTGACTTTGGACTGAACGCGCAAAAAACTGACCAGTGAATGCAACCAGTATTTAGGCTTGGTGTTGGATGTGCTATTGAATACTTTGCTGGCTTTGCTTAATGCAGGAAGATCTATCTTGATTGAGTTAGAGGACCGTGTCGATGAGACTTCTTCCTTGAAACTGAACGTAGAATTATAGTTCAAAGATAACAGTTTACCTCCAATAAAGCACTACATAACAACGAGAGAAGGAGAAACTGAATGAGCAAATTAGATTTTATGACAAATTCTCAGCGCGCAGTCAGGTAAATCAGCTGTTCGAACTGCAGATAAGAAGGTTCGAGACTACGAGAGGAGCTTCGACAAGCGTCAACTCCGTGTAGCGTGCTTCCTCTTTCTAAATTGTTTGAATGGTAATTTACTCTTTTATTCTGCGGATATCATCGGAAAACACCTTACCCCAATTGAGATCGATACTACCATACGATAAATAAGAGAATATCTTAGATAACTAATAACGAAGAATATATTTACCATACTTAACTATGCTAATACTGACCGCATAATTTCAGTTCGAAGACGCCTGTTAATCTCATATCAAGTACTCCAGAATTATAAGGTAGGAGGACAGTGAAGCGTCGTAGGAAAATTAATGAATCATTATCAGCGCGCTGAGTAGGCGTGAATCAGCTCCGAACGCTGTCGTAGAGTGCCAACACGAGGGTCGCCTAGCCCAAAAGTAATCGTTTAAAGAAAATGAACTATAGAATAATGTCACTTTGGAGAGGCATAAGGGGAAGGGGACCTGAGTTCATTAATAAATAAGAAACCGAAGTGATTAGTTTGCCCTTTGCCCAGAGGAACAAGCGCAACTTTCAGCAAGGACGAGGGCGAAAATACGTAACTTCCTTAATACTAACCGCAGAGTTTCAGTTCAAAGACGAACGTACACGTGACGTCAAGCTCATCACTTTTGTGAAGAGTGATGTCAGAAATGCGAAATAGTTAATAGGATGAAGTATTCTCTGCGCGCACGCGAGCGTGACTCACAGCGATGGCCACAATCGATGCCGCAGGCATTAGACACTGTCTGATAGACAGCCCTCCTATCTTGATGCCTGCATTCTTCGCGATAGCCGGCAGCTGTGTCACGCCTCCCTGAGCGTGCTGACTATAAATTATTACTTTTGCAACGCTCATTCACTTACCTCTATTTTCACAATCGGAATCTTCTTAATGAGACTTTGGTACGTTCAGTTTCAAAGGAGTCTCATCGACACGGTCAACTCACCCAATCCGGACAAATCCTCTTGCTGTTCCTTTTACGTATTTAATAGCACATCCAACGCTGACCCTAAATGCTGGGTGTGTTCCTTGGTGAGCTTTATGCGCGTTCATACTAAATAAAAAAAAATCGAACCTCTAAATACCCGAAAATGAATTTTCCGGATATTTAGAATAATTAAGAGGGTTTTCTTCAGGAGTAAAGTGATGCTCCGAGAAAAAATGCTTTTACGGGGCGTAGTGCATTCCAGCTGCAAAATATTTACCACGACCAGGGCTTTAAGTTGTGGGTTAAGAGAATTATGGAGACAGATAAAGATAACAGCAATACAGATATAGTATTAGAAAATCTTACAGCAAGATGGTAGAGGTTCTGGAGCAGGATGTGCGAGCGGAAGTGATCATGAAAGGATCTCGAAGTCAGTGGTAGAAGATTAGTGGCAGTAGTAGAGAGGACGCTTTTGGCTAGTGAAAACCTTGACTGTTCCTTTTTTCGGGATTTATTCCGCGATGTATGTTTTAAGAAAACAACAATATTTCGCTGGTCCTCCTGCAAGCTTCATCAGGTTAACTGAACACTTCACTTAAAACACATCACGGAATGAATCCCGAAAAAAGGAACAGTCAACACTGCATCCGCGGAAGCCTACGAGCTAGTGAAAACCTTCTTCAACCCCTCACCCACTGGGTCTTTCAGGAGGAGTCAGCGTTACTGTTGACGGTGATGGGGGACCTAATTACAAGCAATTTGAGTCAAATGAACATGGGCTGCATCTCCTCAATTACGGCGCCATGGCAACGCAAACATTTAATCCAGCTTGTTAAGCAGTTGACATAAAAACTCGGATTTTGGCGAATATTTGGATTACGTCTTGAAAATAAAATACCTTAAGCATGATCGACAACAATGAATGAAAAAAATACTTCATGTATCAGAAATTTTAAATTCAGGTTTTAGATCTCTTCAATCGGTGATGGATAGCTATACCATTACCATGGTAACCATTATTCGACCTCAACATAGCAACTGCAAAATGTACAGTGTAAAGCATTTCCGTTGTCATAGATCCACAAGTAAGGAGTAGCGAACCCACGGCGGGAAAAATCCAACGCCAACACATCCCGAAAATCTCGCAGCAGCGCGCAAATGTTGTGTGGGTTGCCTGATCTTAAGGATGTTGTGGAATCTTAATTGATTTAAAAATCATTGAAATATTGCATTGTATTATCATTTGTCATACATTTAAGAGGATGAAAAATTAGAAGAACCGATGAGAATGTACCAGCTAACCATACCAGGAGTCTCTTGAGTGAGCAGAATCCCAGCCAGGGTTGATTGACAATACCTTTTAAGAACCTGTCTGTCAATGATAGGTGACATCAAGTGAATGTGACTTTATAAGGTACCGTCTGGCTGTTACTTTTCATGCTTGCTGGTCTTTTCTGAAATCTTATCCATTAATTGGCGGAACAGCAATAGAAAATTCTAATGGAATAAATAAAAGACTAAATCAGGCTGTGTGGAAAATGTGATTGGAATAGGAATTAAAGCTACACACCACATGACTGATATTAAATCTGGAACTTAACAGCCAAAATTGAGATGAGTTTAACATGAAATATTCATCTCAATTTTGGCTGTTAAGTTCCAGATTTAATATCAGTCATGTGGTGTGTAGCTTTAATTCCTATTCCAATCACATTTTCCACACAGACTGATTTAGTCTTTTACTTATTCCATTTGAATTTTCTATTGCTGTTCCGTCAATTAATGGATAAGATTTCAGAAAAAACCAGCCAGCATGAAAAGTAACAGCCAGACGGTACCTTATAAAGCCACATTCACTTGATGTCACCTATCAGGGGCACACACTTTATGTAGCCATAGTCCATGGAAACTTTACCACGTGCTGGTGTATTTTTATACACAGAAGTTGCAGATGGTTCAATAAAAGTTTTACCTACATTAAAATAAGAGGGAACCCATTCTCAAATATGTAGGTTGACAGTAGACTGAGAAACCAAATTGGACACCATTCCTTGACATCAAGGAATCTGCCATCCATTGAAGAGAACTATACCTTTTATTCAAGGCGTTTTCAATGAGGGAGTTCATGAAGCATAATTGAGAAATATCACTGAGAAATACATTGCCCTTAACATTTAGCAAAAAAAATTGGGGTATAAATCCAAAACAACACACATTGAAGTCAATGAATAGATTTCTTTTATTGTTAAAAACCAGTTTCAAAAATTAACAATATCACACTAGTCTTTTGTCAGATGCCACCACAGTAATGATGTGCTTACATGTGCACCAATCACACAAATAGTGTCAGCAATCACTGAGAAGACAAGGGAGTAGCAGATTAACCGATTTCCAACTATGTACTCGATAATATCCATCAAACATTTACCTTTTACATTTCTTGGTCCAGCAACTGCTAACCCCTTTTCAAATTTCACAAAATTTTGGAATATCACAAAGCACACATAACTGTACAACACCTTTTTTTTTAATCAACTTCCCCGAAGCTCGATGATTCCCCGCTTAAAACTTACACCTTTTCATTGGAGAATAGGAAACTCAGTCTTATGCGGGGAGAAAAATAGTTATGTACAGGCTTACATACAAGAAATAGCAAACGCACCACACCCCAAATCTTGCCATAGGGAAAAATTAAAACTGCATACATCGGGTGAAATGAATGATCCATGATCTATACTGATAAGTGCATGTTGCGGGCAAATCATGATTAGGTCATCTACTTCCTCACTCAACTGGTTTTACAACCTGAGATATTCCTTTAGTGAACAGCATACTAATAAATTTGTTTCCTCAGTTATGCACAACAAGAAAAATACAACACAATTTCCACCATCCATAATTCCTTAAAAACCACTTCCTATAAAAATTATTCTATTAAAGACTAACTGGGAAGCATTAAACATAGCTTAGCTGCAAAAAGGAGAGGGCCACACTGTGATGGCTTCAGGCTTAAGTAACTTCTTGATTAAGTCACTTTACACCATCATATTATAGGAAGTGGTCTAAACAAACATTTTTAAGTGTTAAGGCACTAAGTCAGGTATGAGGTTGACATCACTCCCCCTCATCAAATTACTTACATTACCATTTCATCACATACACTATAATATCTGCAAACTACACATAGACACGATTAAACACCCATCCCCAATGGAAGAAGTAGTAGCAGACTGGCAGTTGGTGAAATCGCATAATTCTCAGTTCCAAATTCTTCCCAAGGAAGTTTGTTATGACTTCATGCAAACAAAAGGGGGAAATGTATTTATACTCTGGAATACTATGTAATACAAAATTAAAAAGGAATTGGACCCACAAAAATTGATATAACATTATTTTTCTCCACTTCCACATTAAAAAGTATCATTTAATGGGCGGGCTACTCTTACAGATATTTATGAACACAACCAGAGTATAATTTAAAATACTGACACCTTATAAACTGATTCTGACAAGTGGATTAATACAAGCTTATAAAGTCATAGGGAATAAATTCAGATGCTTGAGAGACATTACTATATCAACAATCATGCAATAAACAAATTATTTATATATTTACAACTAACAGAAATAAATTATATGCAAAGCAAAAATTATCACCACCATAAACCAGGCGAAAATGAATATATAAAATAAAGCTCATTAAAATTTGTGCATCAACGACTCAGTTTGGTATATGTACAACAGATAATTAATAACAGCACTATGGACTACATAATGGATAATTCAAGTAAAGGGGACATGATGGATAAATTGTATGAAAATAAATGGTACATATAAGAAAACCAGAATCCATGACTATTCACAAATAATTACAAGAGGAATAACATTGAGCCTAGCTACAGCTTTTGCAGTTTGAGTTGGATTCAAGAGCTTCTCTATTGCTGTAAGAGCTTAACCTCCCAAGTAAAAAATAATAAACTTTATCAAAGAACTCCCAAGCCAGAGCTCATCTCATGATTAATTGATCTTTTCAAACATTTCAATGAAAAACTCCCCTGCCTAATTGTCTTTCAATTAAGTTATCAAAGACTTCACTTAAAAGTTGGGAAGAAAGCTGGAGCAACACCAAGCACTTGCTGCTGCTGAGGAAGGGGTTGCTGAACGCCAATAGGAATGCCTTGCATATAACCCATACTGGGAGCACCTGCACAGAAAAGGAACACACATTAATGCTAAGTATGTGCCAGACAAACGCTATCCTTCATGTATATTCCCATTTTCTACAATCTCAAAAATCAGTGACAAGACAAAATAAAAGTTGACCATCATAACATCAGGTAAGTAGATATGGCGATCCTTAGAATGGTACATTTCATCTTATACAGCATTTATGCTTTATAGAGGAAGCACTATGCATCCAATGAGGGGAGAGGGAACATTTTAGAACATTAACAACAATGTTCTAGACAATGTGAAATAAAAGTCTAACAATAGAGTTAATTATTTTCCTATGCCACAGCAACCAAATGTTAGGAACATCCGCAATGCAAGTTCCATTTTTATTTTTTGCTGCCCTGCAAGCACCTCATGGGCGTGTCGTAGGGGGTGCTAGGACACCAACTGTGTAAAGGTGTAAGGGATAAGGTTTTGGGAGGTGAAATGGTGACACGTGTTATGGGAGTGCAATGAGTGGAGCTCAATTTCTATTTCTATCGCTTATTGTGTGCAGAAAGATGAGTTTTCATACCTATCAGTTCGGCAATGTATCTCTCTTACTTTATCGCTTCAGTCCGACCTAGAGATGAAGTGTGGCATCATGATTATATTCTCTGTGTCACTCTGAAATACCAGTTCTGACTTTCTCAAGCAACATACGTCTAATGTACAGCCTCTTTGAGCCCTGGGCACTCGTGCCAATCACCACCAATTTCCAACTCAACCGAGTCCGGGCCGCAAGTCCCCTTATATACCAACAGCCGGCCAATATGGCCGACCTAGGCAGACTCGAACGGCTCCCTACCTAATACCTTTAAAGCTGAGAAACATTATATGTTCCCTTGTAGCAGTTTATAACAAAGTACACAGGTTTCCTTTGTATTAAATTAGATTTTTTATGTTAAAGCTTTCTGTCCAGGGTCCCAAATGCTTGAGGCATACTCTAGGTGTGGCCTAACCAGAGTGAAGTAAAACCTCTCTTTTGCTTTCTCATTCAAGAACCTTCCTAATACATGCATGATAAATCCTAGTTTCTTTAATGCTAGGCTGCATATGTTTTTTATGTGTTCCTCACGATATATCTGAAGTTAATGTAATTCTTAAGTATTTGACATTGTCTGAGGACTTAGTTTACTCCACCCACAGTGTAAATATGGCATTGGTGTGATGATTTCCACAAGTGTATTGTGGTGCATTTACAAAGATTTAGTTCTAGCACCCACTCCTGGCACCACGAATGGTCCAATGATAGTACTTCTGAGTCTGCGTCTTTGCTAATTTCCCGGTAATGGCCACATCACCTGCAAATTCTCTTAGTTTCCTGCTAACATGAAAACTAAGGTCATTTATATAAATAATGAATAAATAAGGGCTGATCACGCTTCCTTGTCCTTGCACAACAGAACTGCTATATACACATCAAAATAAAACTGACAGCAAATTTGAGAGCTAATGTGAGAACTTTCATACAAAAATTGGGGTTACCACCAGTTCGGGCCAGCATGTCAGAGTCACCTTTCCAGCACTTTTCTCACAACAATGATGATTGGGACAATTTTACTCCCCTGCTTCCATACGGGAAGACTGGGCTAACATTACCAGAGAGGTCAAGGCTGTAGAAGGGCTATAGCGCCCAGGAGAGCAGAGAGAGCCTACATTAGGGAGTTGTATGTGCACGGCTTAATGATTTGACCACAACTACATTGAGTTTGATGTGTCACAGGTGCATAATATAGCACAAGGATTTGGGTGCAGTATGTAGGCAATTATGACAGATGAGTGAAGTGAAGAAAACATGACGAGAAGAGTCTACGTGCATTGTTATGATGTATGTTAAGGGTACAAGTGCAGGACATAAAAGTGGAAAGAGTTTGTGGAACGTGGGTTAGGGACCTGGGAGCATAATGCTAAATAAGGTTGCTGATGATAAACAAAAGTACAGGACTTGCTCTTCGGTCATGGATGCCGTATGATGAAAGCATGAGCTGAATCCTACACATGGAACTTGAATGCAAAACTACAGTGCAAAGATCAGGTGTTTCCGCATTCAATTAACTATGACCAAAAGAAAATAAAAATGACTCCTTCAACTTTGCCACAGAACTCCACTAATGTAATTGCATGCTCTTAGGAAAAAATTATAGATTATTTCATCTCTTTAGCCTGACACTTAATACGAAAGGAAAATTGTGTACTTGGCAAGCTGAGACTAAACACACATAATATTAATATGGAAGCATCCCTGATGTAGTTGTAAGTAAATTTGCCAAATTATAGGCACTTTAAACGAAACATTAAGGTGGGATATCAGAAGCTATATGTATTTTTTTTAATAATGGAGCAGTTCAACCAAGTATATGCCAGAACTTAATTTGAGTGACCCCCAGGTTGATGCACTCAGAGTCCTCTTCAGACATCACAATAAAGAACAATTCCAATATTCACTGAAAAATAAATAAGATTACAGAAAGAGAGTAAGAGGGAGTATTACCATCATCAAACCTGAAAAACAACTATTTATTAATGTTCTAAAATCAAATGAAAAATGACAAGTTAAAATAATAGCATAAAACTAACTGAATTAAATGGGAACATAACATAACTATACTGAACTAAAAATTAAACTACCATTGTGCCACATTAAGTCCATTCCACTTTCTAATTTTACTATTAGCTCTTGTGGCTTTATGTTTCTCATTTTTAAGTATAGGGCAATTCAAGTGCAAGGAAGCCTGATGTACGATATTTTTAAATTGTGACATGTATGAGAAATAGCCATCTTATGGAGATGATGTACCTCCAGTTGTAAGGTAACTTCAAAATATCAAGAAAATTATCTGCGTAAAAATTAATTAATTTTCATAATTTTTCTCAGCACCACAATGCTCCTAAATATTTTTGTTTAAACTGCTGAAAGTGATAATTGCTTAAACGCATACAGAAGCAACTCGATAATATGAAGTTGGCGGGACCGAAAAGTAAGCACTTCGTATTTTTGAACCTTCATAATAAATCGCGAAAAATATTTCCCCTTCCCCTCCTGACTTCTGTGGTCTTAGGAAACGTTTTAAAACAATTTATAGTTGTTATTCATGAAAGCATTCGAAATAATGCCTTTATATCATGAGCTAAATGTCACAAATGATTGTGAAATAACTATCACCTCTTAGTTCCCTACGCAAATGATTTTTAGTTGGCGATCTTTTTCTTCGCAAAATTTTCACCCAGTTGAGAAGACGTATGTAAAGCAAGTTCTGCATTATTATGACACACTAGCTTTCTTAATCTGCTGCTAATCAGGATGTGCATCTGGTATGGGTGTTTAAAAGAGACATTTGTTTCTAACACCTACACAGTTAAGACGCTGGCCCGACTGCGCTTCCAATCACCCTTTCTTCATCGCTCAATAATAGATAAAAAGAGCAAAGGACTCAGTCCATTTAAAAAATCCTTCTCAGGTCATTATTTCTTCCACATTGCCAGCAGGATAGATGAAATTGGGAAGAAATACTATTTATTTCCAAGCCAAACGGTTTCACTGCTCTTTGAAGTTTGAGTAAGAAACATTAACTCACGACAAAGTCCCTTTTCACTTTGATGATTCATGCTTATAGTTCTATTCTGAAAAGCATTATCCCAGTTAATAAATTAAGCGATTATTTTTTTCCTTCAATGAATAATCTCTTTATGTTGTGGGTGTTATATTGAGCGCCATTTTATCTAATGGCATCATTATATGCCGACTTGAGAAACTTCATCCTAAATGGGCATCGTGGAGATATTCCAGATCCAGCGTTCTCCATTTCACTATTTGTTTTTTTTTCCTCTGCAACTTACGCCTTCTATACTTGACTGCACTGTGGAGCATGAAGCACAAAAACGAAATAATATTAACAGATTGAAGTGTAACTTTGTAAAGTTAACTCAAGGGGACCCCGTGCCACACACCCTAATAGTGGCTTGCACAGTATTACATAATTGTAGATGTACACTTAAGCTGAATATGTCAAGACGTGACAAAACTTGGATTGCAGCGAATATAATCACAGTGGATAACCAAGTTCCTCTTTCTTTAAATTCCCATGAAAACAAAAGAAACTTCTCCAGAGTTTCTCCGGCGGGAAACTTGTTTCTGTTGCACAGATTATTAAGCTGCAGATTTCTGGGACTTAAGATCAACTCGCCATGAAATCTCAATCAAGGGGAGATTCCAGGCCATTCGTATGTTGTTTGGAAACTACTAGCAAGGTACCGACTGAGGGCTTCCACATCATGAGTCATGTTTGCGGTTCATGCCCATTCCGCTCGATTCAACGCTTCCAGGTCATGGCAAAAGACAGCTAATGGACTCCTCGGAGACCTGAGCAAGGAGCGCTCTCTTCAAAGAACCATAGGAAGAGGTAGGGGTCATGGAAAAAATCTGCCGCAGCTGAGGCTGAAACCTAATTCCTGTCTGTAGTAAATCCTGACAACGACAATACGTTTCTCGCAGAGTAGTATTCCTGCACTTAGGTCCTGCTAACCATCAGGTGATTTTGAAATAGAGCACATCAGGATTCAATTCATGCCTACGTTATGTCATATCCATGAATAAAAATGCCTAGGACTCAAACTTACTCATACCATCACAATGAAATCTGATTAAATGGGTTATTACCTTGTGGAAATCAGGGATAGCAGTGATGATAGATCAAAGGTAATGCATCAAGGCCTAGTTACTCAATGCATTCACTGTAGTAATTCATGGATGAAAGTTTGTTCCAGTAAAATTTCATGGAATTACCCCAAGAAAATCTTGGAATTAAGTCAAAGAGAAGGCTTCCATGGTTATTTTATTTAAAAGATTTCAGTTTTTATGTTTTACTCATGCGAAGAACTATATTTCATAGGACGACATTTCGTGGACAACAGCTTCTTCAGCTTGAAGAGTGGTTTATCAGAGGTCTTATACATTATAATATTACATTGTTGAGCCACTCACCTGATTGGGTTACCTGTTTCAAAATTTGAAATTATCCATTTTAAATGCAAAACTATATCAATTGCAGGGACAGCTATACTCTTGCATATTCTTGGAAACTTTTTTTTCTATTAACTCATGAAATATGGGCAATGGAGGGAGTAAATGCAGGTTTATTCATAGTGATGTCATGGATTTTAGGGATTGAGACTGTGACAGGTATCCCAGTCCTATATCCCATCATTTTATTGCATCATTTTTCCGTTCGAGCGCTCAATAAATTAAAATTGCCGCTACAGCACATGGCAGTGAGTTGGTACATGGCGCCACACATGAGTTATAACCATTAGAGAATTGTTTACGTTATGGAAATGCAACAAACAGTAAAAACAAACATAATATAAGGGAAAAATTGCCTCAAGCTACCATTTTCCCAGTCACTCTGGATAAAAATTATCCACGATTAAAATTTGGTAAATAACTGTGTGATTCAGGCACTAGTGACAGACAAATGCACAAAAATTCATGCATTTTACACAATTGATAGATTATATTAGGCAATGCTGATTTGTTAGGAGTCTATGTCGGCAAATATAGGGCTTCTCTTGTGCGATTTACCCCAAAGGTTCCTAAAAATGAACTGTTTCTCTGGGGGGACTGAGTCCGAGTTTCGTAATTTCGAAAACTTTGTTTTCTCAAAACTCTGTATTCACAATAATTCATATTTTCGAAATCACAATCATGTATTTAACATAGGCTTTTCGTCGGTAGCGACAGTTTTGCTTCGTAAAATTGAAACTTTGTATTTACATGCTTCGTATTATTAAGTTTCTACTGTATTTTTAAAAACTGTTTAATAGCGTAACCTCTTTACCTTCCAACAGTAATATGTAAAGGTCACTTGGATGGTGGTAGTAGGAGAATATCACATAAACTTCATAAATGAGCACGTACTTAACCTTTGAGCAAGGAAAAAGTCAGCTAGCAAGAAGATATTTATGGTGAGCATTGAACTTATTTTTAGTGAAAAAACTACTGCATTGGGATAAGAAGTCTGACAGAGGGCTTTCCAAACTTCACTAACAGGGGAGATTACTGACCTGCACTGCAGTGGTCATCAGAGGGGTCACTCACAGGATAAAGCCTTTAGTTTTATTGCACTGGCAGACCGTGAGACAGCAACTTGAATATTGAGATAGGTCAGTAATAAGGAAGAAATTTGGAGTCATCTCACCAGCGAGGGAAGAAAATTTAAAATTTTGTGTCTTCTTAACTAAAATTTATCCTCTAATTTGACCATAACTCTTTCGAAATGTTTTAATTTTGCAAGCACACTTGTAAGGCGACTCTCTCTCTCACTATCCAGAGGTGATTCCCAATCATCTCAGAAAGAAACAGCCTTCCCCTGTTTATTTGTCCCTTTGCCTCTGAGAGGTCAAAAATGGTCCAAGAGATCTCTCAACCAGAAACCTTCGTACCTGCCTATGAGCCACCTGATGGATCAGAGATGGGGACATCATTTGGGGATGAATCTAATTGTAAGATGGATATTTTTAATCATAATTTCTCACTTAAGCTCAACAACTCAGAGAACTTAACAATAATGCATATTTTAAAACACTACAGAAAAGGAAATACACATGGCACAGACGTTGGATAGAATTATAATCTGATATTATATCCACACAAAACATTTTTGAAGAGGATGTAACGGCCATTTGAAGGATCACATCTAGTATTACGGCACATTCATGCACAGGCATGCTATTTAAGGGACTGAGAGAGGTCAAGGTTTCTAAGTTTTCCTTCTAAAAACTTTTTTTATGCCTCAGATAATTTCTTGCCTTCAACAGATCGATCTTATATTAGCATCAGGGGGGACAATCAAAGATCTGCATTGCTGTGGTGAGTTGGATGACTGAAGAGTTCACTGACTAGATGTAAATAATGCACTTTCACAGCAGGAATAATAAATAAACTGGGAAGATATAGTTGAAATACCTTTTCCTTGGATTGAAACCCTACTAGCAGTGGGAATTGGACCAGAAATTTTATTGCCTCGAAAGGGATACACAAATACCCTAGTGCCATAATTTATCATATTCAAGCCTATGAAGTGAAATTATAGATACATAAATCAATATTAAGAACGTTACCTAAACCCTTCATTACTTGACGGGCAAAATTTTACCAGTTTCAGGCGGTATAACTTTGCATATCTGCATAGTCACACCAGGCACCAAACTGAGTTTTTTTGCTTGTCCATGTGGGAATGATAGGCATTAAAAAGCTGCAAGACTTCACTTCAAAATTCTAAGTGATTCATCTTTACATTAACACTCCTGTATTAAGTAATAGCTAATATTTCTACTTGGATAATGAGTCAACATCTAGATGAAGGATGCTGAGGGGAGTACAATAGTCATCACAGCCTCTCTTGTGCTGCTGCTAGCAATCTTCAGTCACCACATCAACTGAAGGAGAGGGAGAGTGAAGTAGAACTGTCAACACTGTTAACAATAAGTGCCATAGTAAACTGAAAATGTGGAATACACACGAGGCAGATTCTTCACTTCCAATGTGCAATATAATGCCAATAGATGAAAATTTCCATTATACTTAGTGCTTGAACATTATAAATGAATGACATATCAAAATATCTAACGTAATAAAAATTTGCAGTCTCTATGATGCAGCGTAAGTAAAATCTACAAACCCACAGCAGCCTCTTCCTCGCAACCTTAAATACCATATTAAAGATGCTTAACAAATGAACTTCCATAATTAACGTAATAAGTATGCCAAAATGAATTGCCCCAACTCACATTATATTATAGGACAAAATTTGTGAAGCACCATATTTACCATATTTACCAAGCACTCCATTTTTGGCCACAGGATTCAAAAACATAAATAACTATTCCACTGCCGTTTGATATGGTTTATAATGAAACAGAGAAGCAATATTTAACTAAATACAGAAACAAATATGGTGTCATGGCACGTCAAAAAACATCTTTGAGGTTATTTTACCAACAACTTGATGAAATATTTGCAAGACATAGCATATTTCAACTAATATTCTGGAAAACCTTAGTTCTGACCAATTGAGATGCATGGTGGTTTTTTCAGGATTTTAAGGGAAACAAGCTTGTTTAATAAGCCGGAAAATATAGTACACATTATTTTTAGGGCAGCACTCACCTGGATAAGGCCCAGACCCCACAGCAGCAACTGGAAAAGCAGCTGTAGCTGGTAATGGATTGGCACGAGGACCGTTAACACCCCCTCCCACCATTTGATTCATTGGGGTACTATTAGCATTATTGGCACCTCCTCGACCACTAATGGACAGATTATCTATATTTATATCCAATCCTCCAGAGTTTGTCCACGTGCTACCAATCTGTCAAAACACAATTACATTGCATAGATCATTTATCATGTAGCAACAATATGCAAATCAATGAAATTATGAGCAATGCAATTACATTGATTTCCAAAACAAGAAAGATGTTGCATACTTGGCTAAAGACATTTTTCCTCTCACCCACACTGCCAAATATAATTTTAACAATGTTTCCACTACTGCCTGGAGTTATTTGACAGACCTGATTCTTAAATCCCAGGAAAATAACTCTATATTCTTAGTAAAAGACAAGAGGATAATATTTTCAGCATGAATTTGATAGCAAAAAAGATGATGATGAGAAATATATAATAGTCCAAAACATTTTTAAAAATAAGACCAAAGTGAATGAAAATTCTCAATCTCTATTTCAATATGACCTAAACTCATGATTTCAATCTCAGCAGACAAACTTCAAAGTCAGTTCATCTGAGATGCAAATGTTAAAAATTGTTCAGGCTTTCACTCAATAACTAGACAAAACTTATTATGAGAAACTGATGGTGTACTGGCATTTAAAAATAACAAGAAAATGGACATAATCCAGGCCAAATTACTAACGCTGATTAGACACCAGTTTACTTTGATACTTCATGGGTGCCAGCAGAGACAGGGTACAAATAAATGATACAAAGAGGTGACAATGCTAGTAGCCCCTGCTGAAAAGCTAAGCCTGACAGTGATGCTGTGCTATAATGCCAATAGATGAAAATTTCCACTATACTTAGTGCTTGAACATTATAAATGCTCAAGAGTGAGAGCTTTCCATTAGGAATGATCATGAGGGCCAATGAGAAAGGATGAATGACAAGTAAAAAGGTACCTAAATGGTACAAATTGTCTTGATCTAGGAACTCTTGTCAAATTAACATCAAACTGATTCTGGCTTCCTATCAATAACAAATCAATGCAGACCTAAGGATAGTAATGAAAGAAGAAGATAGTTACTTGACTGTGAATCAAGAAGGTATATCATCTAAGCTGATGCCTTTGGATCGGTGCCTTACAAAGATCTGTCCAAAAGGTATTATACTAAATGGCTGACTAATAAAAAGTGGAAACTGGCACCTTCTGGCAATGTGAAAAGGGCTGAAGTGGTTTACTTACAAAATAGGACATATTTGATCATTCAAATTTCAAACAAAAAAGTAATAGCAAATTCACCTTAGTATCTTATTTTTAACTTGAGTGTAGGAAAAGATTTTTTATTTCAAATGATGTTTTATAGCTTTTTCCATTGTTTTAACTCACTACCAGTGTCATTCAAAATAAATACATTTGCCAAGTGGAATTATGATATAAGGGAGGTAATGTTACGATTAGACTCATCTCCTCACCCAACTGGAACTTCTATAGACATTGATACATATTTAAATAGTCAATCCTCACTCAATCCCCTAGAAAAGAATGACGGGGACAACGCCATGGGCTTTAATTACATTACTGCACATAGTCAGCATATAAGGAAGTAATGAGGCTAACTAGTTCATTGAAATTTTAAAAGATAAAAAGGTTAGAGATGAAATAAATACCACAGTATTAAGATAGCATAGCAGAACTTACCAATTTATTTCCAGAGAGTGATGGGGCCTGCTGATTTGCAGCATTAGGAAATAAACTTTGGCTGGGCTGAAGAATAGGAGCACCCTTTCCTAATGGATTATGGCCATTCTGCATTCCTGCAAAAAATTAAACCATGACAGCACATGTGCCTGAAAGGTAGTCTCAAAATAGTGGTGGCTATTCATGTATCACATATGCTAGGTCTCTCAGTGTGAGCTTGATCACACTCTTGCACCTCCCCCAAGTTACATCCCTCACTATAAGAGCAGCCATGGTTAAAATATTGACAAAGTTCCAAACATTGCATTTAACAAATGATGTGGTATGAAGTCACTCGCACAGGTGCATATACACCAGGGTTGAAATTTGCTATGAAAAATCATTTGACTTGACAGGGATCCCGGTCAAGTCAAATGATTGAACCATTGGCTTGGACAAGAAACATGTTGGAGGTTTGGGAGCATTTCACTATCTGTGAAAAAAACAGTAAATTCGCCAGATGTAGTTATTGTGGTGCACAGATTTCCAGAGGCGGGAAAAGTATGACCACGTCGGCAATGAAGAAGCATTTAAAACAGCATTCCAGTTTAATTTCTGTGCAGCAAACGAGGGGGAATATTCATCCCACATTAATGGACGAATTTGAAAGTGAGGATGGTGAAGGTGCCTTTTCGTCTACCTCAAGTGCGTCCACTTCAAGTTCCCTGACTCGTGAAAATTGTTTTTTCAAGCAACCCAAAAAATTCAGGACTGATACAAAGCAGCAGACCTTGAAGGAAGCTTTCTATCGCTCCCAGAAGTTTAAACCTGGGAATCCGAGAGCGGAGCACATAACAAAATTAGTGGGGCAAATGATATGAGTGGACAATCAGCCATTCAGTGTTGTCGAGGATAGAGGTTTCCGTGCTCTCATTTCCTATTTGGAGCCCCGTTATACCATTCCTACGAGAAAACAATTGTCTTCCGTGGTGATTCCTACTTTTTACAATGGAGAGTGCACCCGATTATTAGGAATGAAGAATGATCTTTTGTCTTCCTTGAAGCTGAGATTCAGTGACTTGGAAACAAATGAAATTTACACCTCATCAACCCTTCTCGATCCCAGGCTCAAGGGTAGCTGTTTCACAAGTGGTGATAAGTTAACTCAGGCAAAGTCGAAACTGCTGGAGAGAATGAGAAAAATTGCCTCACAAGATGAAAGATTAATTTTTGGTTTTGGACCATATGCATCAGTTTTTCATTTTAAAGCTTTTTGTTAAGTTTTCTACCAATTTTCCACATTATCTGTACATAAATTTTAATGATTGCATTTTTCTTTTATTATTTCTTTAGGAAAAAAGTGATGAGCCTGTGAGTAATTCTTCCACGAAGCATGCCATGTGGGCTCATTACTCTAAAATAATGAATTCACAGCCGTAAGTGATGAAGGTTAGGGATGAGGTGCAGGAGTTAAATTAATACTTGAGGGAGGAACTCCTTCCTCCTGAAACAGAGCCCCTGAAGTACTGGAGAGGCAACACCTTGTACCCGACATTAAAGACCATCAGTCGTGAATTTCTTTGCATCCCTGCTGCTACTGTTTCGTCTGAGAGACTGTTTAGTGTGTGACCAAAAACGCAGCTGGTTGGACCCAGAGCGAGTCAGAATGTTGCTATTTTTAAATAAGAATTGGGAAGTACTTTAAGAAGAAGGCAAACGTATGATGTTGTAAAGAAATGTAAGAATGTGTATTTATTCAATGAATTTCTTTTTTTTTCAATTTTTTTCTTTTGAGATCATATATTTTTTAAAATTTCTTTGCCGATTATGTCTAAATAAAATGGTTGATTATCAGCTCTAGCTTTTTCCTATTTTTCAAGTAAATATCTTACTACTTCAATTGCTCATGACATATTTCTTCCTGAAACATGCATGCTGTGAGTAAATTTTCAGTGTTTTAGCTGGTATTTGCCTGGTGGATTTGTGATGGATTGATCAACACCAAAGGAGGTAGGTAAGTGAATATTTTATTAGAATCTTTTGAAGATGGATTCGAGATTCGATTCAAATCCCTGTAAGATTCGATTTTGGATTCAGATTCGATAAAATTGTGGATTTGACCCACCCCTAAATATAATCAATACTGGTGCTTTTCTGCAAAATACAATGAATTTAACATGACATAATTAACCATCACAGCAAAATTATTAGAGCACACTGGTGGAATAATTTCCAAGTAGTTTCAGATAGATCAATATAATGTTCTATTGCAAGAAAAAACTAAAATTTTCAAAGCATACAAAGAAGAATATTTACTCTATTTCACAGCAAAAAGAGTTGTTTCCTGATACCTTTGTTTTATTGTATTTATTCAAACTATAAATGAAAAAAATAAACCAGTACCCCAGCATTACCAAGTACTTGAGTCCTAGTACTAATCTAAAATCATTTTTGTGCAACAGTCTCAAACAATAGATTGCTGACAGCAAAATAAGCTGTCTCTAATACCTATAATACCAGCATTCCATATGCATAAGCACTTAGAATCACCCACGATATACCTTCAAACCATTACCTCAGTGTTCAATTGAATCAAAAGAGTGAAAGAGCTATGAGGCAAAGAATCTGAAAAATCTATTCCTTTTTCCCGCTTTTCACCACAATTTCAAGCTAAATCATTCTGATAATAAACATCCAGCAAGAGATTTGGAGGATGTGGGGATATTATTACTTAAAATTATGAGATTACATAGGTACCAGATCATTACTAATAGAAAAAGTGGGTGTAGAAATATAAAGCCCTTGCTTGCCTGAGTGAATACCATGAGTCTTGGATTGAGATACTACAGTACAGTTTCCACATAAAGCGATCTCATGATGCACCCTATTCCCAAAAGCTTTCCTCGATTGAAAAAAATACAATTTATAACCTTTTCTTGATGCATACAACTATGTAGTCTTCAAACTGGAGGTCAGTTTAATGACAGAGGAATAAGCCCTCTATGAAGCTTTCCCAGAAATATCAGATTTGCTGAAAAATTACAGGCAGAGTTTGACAGGATGTACCTCCTCAACTGGATAGGATTCTAGGACCTTCAGCCAGTGGCTGATGGACACTCCAACTGCCCTACAACTTGCTGATCCCCTGATTGATAGATTTGTTTGCAATGTAAAGTAATCCAAAGATTAGCAAACTTATTAAGGGCCGGTTGCACCACATCAGGTTACACTTTCGGTTAGGGTTAGGGTCAAAGCTAAACAATGAAATCTGTTGCACCACTTCTGGCTACTCTGTAGCTTCCGGCTGACGAATTTGAAACCGTAACCTCTAGATTCACCTAGGGCTATCACAGTGGCCGGTGGTCACGCGCAATGCATTTTGGGAAACAATGCATTGTGGGAATGTAAACATTAGTGAATAAACAACATGAACGTTGGTGATATGTACTTAGATCCCGAATTAAATGATTCTGATGAGGATATGTATATATATTACTTGGGAATCATGCGGAATCCAAAAAAAATGCGACCAAGAGCCAAGCATTTTGAAATGTGGAGTGAAGAGGAGTTCTATGTGAGATTTCGTCTCCGTAAAGAGTCGGTTTTGATTTTGTTAGCCATGATGGAGCAGAAATTGGAGCACTTAACCAATCGGTAAGTGCTATATTTTAGAAAAAATCGTAATGTTTCACAATTTTTGGCAAATCTATTAATTAATGCAAATAATTTTGCTTGTCCTCAGAAATATATCTTTGTCTGCGTTAGACCAGTTACTCCTGGCTCTCCGATTATACGCAACTGGATGTATGCTGATAACTGCAGGAGATTATGCTGGAGTGCATAAATCCACAGCATCTAGGGTGGTAAAGAGAGTTAGTGAGGCAATAGCCTCGCTTAGATGCCAATTCATTAACCTTCCGGATGGCATAGAAGCAATAGGGAAATCGCGGGAGGACTTTTATGCAATTGCGAGATTTCCCAAAGTGATAGGAGCTATTGATTGCACGCATGTAAAAATAGCGTGTAAAATTCGGAGCCTTCTTCGACATCCTATTCTTTTAAATAGAGAGAAACAAAATCCAAATTTTATATGCAGCCGCTGGTATAGTTTAATGGCTTCTTTCTAAACACATTCACAACATACTAAATTATATATCAATCAATCAATTATCAATCGCCCAAGTTTAGCCAGCTGAAAGTAAGTAGTGACTAGTTTCAAATTCGATCACTTTCGCGAAGGAGCACGACGTGGTTTCAATCCAAGATCATCCTCAGAGTTCTGAAGTAATATAAACGACGATATGTAACTAAGTAAACATCAATAATAAACAATTTTATGCCACGCTATTCAGTAGTGAACAGAAATAATGCCATATCATACAAACCTTGTTAATACCAAAAGCAAAGTAAAACGATAAGTTTTCTGTAATCCAAATCAGTCCAGCCGTGAGAACCAACGGAATACACTTCCGGCGGAAGATTTTTAAGAAAGAATGTGGTATGAAAATATTGGCAGGCAAATCATCGTTCTTCGACTGAACGTAGCCTCTAGTTCCGTGACTACCGGTCATTGCTCACTTGTGCAACGGATGGCGCAAGTGACTGCCGGCTAAGACGTAGCCAGTGGCCAGGCAACCAGAATCTTTAACCGGAGATGGTGCAACCGGCCCTAAGTAAATTAAGTTTTATCTCAAATAAGTTAGGTATACTGTCCATTAAAAAAGTTGAGTCCGTTGAGTTTTGGACGCTGTATCTTCAAGTAGGGTCAACCCATTTTAATGAAATAAATGCATATGGTAGAATGATCATTTCTCCATTTACTAACGTGTATAAACGATTTTTCCTATCCTTATCTTCACTTTTACGACATTTGTTTTGAAAAAAGGCCCTGTTTTCGGTGCTCAAAACCCGATGGCCTGACTTTGTTATCTCAATTCTCTTAATATTCTTTGTAGAGATAAGAGATTTTGGTATAAGTTAGCCAAACATGTTCCAAACATACCAAAGGAAAAAAATTGTTTCTATTTTGAGTTTTACATGGGCTGTTGTAAAAGTTGCAAACCTCAGCTAATTCCAAAACTAATGATGCGATAGAGGTTTGAGTTGTACCGTTGTAACCACAATGACGCCAGCTTTATAAATATGTACAAAACCATTAGTCAAATATCCTGGGATTTCCAATAAACGATTTTTATTTATTTTCCTTTTCTGCCCGCCCAAACAGCTAAGTTGAGCAGTAGAAGACGACTTGGAGGGGAGAGCTGAGAGAGGAGAAGGTGCACGACGTTGCCAATAGCTACCCATAGAATTTACATGCCGGCTATGAGGTTGAAATCATTACAGATGTTTACCCGGGACTGTATTTCCTCTCCAAGTCTAATCAGTATAAAATATTTAATAACCAATGTCCCTAAGATTTTCTTTCTGCAGAGAAAATTATGAAGAGTGGCAGCCATGCTCACAGATTCCATCATCACTGGCTTCTTACATAATTTATGGTAACTAAACCCCACATTTTGCAGCACAGACAGCATTTTAGGCAATGAGACAATATCCGGGCAATCAGGCAGAGACTCCAATAATTTGTCCATTACGCTTTTTAGAATTGGAAACATATTCCTTAAATAGAAGTCATGTACCATTCATCTTGACCCCGAGCGTGAAATCATCAATAAAAATTTTTGGACAACCTAGTACCAATTGCCCTTTCCTTGGAGAATGGTTGTCATCACAAGAATTTTCTTTTCACTAACATTAGCAATAGCAGGCATTCTTTGCACACTAACTCAAAGGCACTAGGACACAGTTTGTTGTACAGGGAAACGCTTGCACCATTGAGATGCACAGGTATTACAGCAGAAACTCAAAATTATAAAATTTGATTTTACGAAGCAAAATCTTCAATCCCGACCAAGGGAAATCTAAATGCATGTAACATAACGAAATAACGAATTTTTGAAATAATAAACCTCGGTTCTTGGTCCCGACATGAAAAAGTTACTTGTTTTTACAAATGATGACAGGTCACAGCAGCATTTTTAGGCGCTCCTTGTCAGAGTGAATACATTCATCATTTTTGCCGAATACATTATGCACCAAATGTGACTTAAATGAATGATAATAATTTTTCAATGCTGCAGTTTTAAGGATGACTTTTAGTCAAAGGCATATTAGTTCATAAAATATGACATCAATCGGAGGAAATTATTCGTTATCAAGAGTTCAGAGTTAAGGATAATGAGTAAAATAATGTGAAATAATCGAACACGAACACTCGCCCGTGGGAGACTAATTGCTACCACCAGCATTTTACTCTCGAGTTACTCTTATTGCGAGTCCAGAGTTACTGACAAGTAGAAAAACGTGAATTAATCAAATACGAACATACTCGCCTGCGAGAGACTAATTGCTACGACAAGCATTTTACTCTCATGAAACCTGACTTTTTTTCGTACCTGTTTTTCACAAACATGAATCCATGGTGAGTATTCCTATTATAGAAATCGTTTGCTGCACACGTGTGCTCAAAAAACTGTTTGGAGTTCGGAGAAGATGCCATGGCGTTCAAGCAGTAAATTCAGACGTGCATATCGCTCGAGGAAGCTATTTTTCTCACAATTTGGTCCATGATATAATTATTCCGGCTGGAAATAGTTTTCATCAAAGACTCAAGTTTAATTAACTGTCCTACTTGGAAGTTTTGATGTAGTCATCAAGCAAGGCTCTTAGTAAGCATTGCCTTCCCTTCTTCTGTCGCCAACAGCCAAGAAAACCAGAGAAAATACAAGTTTGCTTGATTGATACGACCACTGAGTTTGACGCACATTAATTATAATGAATTTCTAGTTCTGGGTGCAAGTGGAATCAATGGGATAAAATGCTCTTGCATCCATATATATTTATACCGGAAAATGGTGTACCCTCCTCTTTCGTTCCAACCAAGCAATTGAAAAAATATCCTGAAAGAGAGCTCAGCTGCGTTCCTGCACATTGATGAAGAATCTGATGTGTGCTTTGCAGCTTAATCCTTATTAGAGATATTTATAAGAGGAGGATAAGCGGAACCATCCTATGAGACACCAAAAGTCACGCTGTCGGAGAGGGGACAGAAAGCCTCTTCAGCATCGTAGCCTAATTGGAGGCACTTTCATTTTTTCCTTTAGTTATCAGACGATACCCTCTGAAGGACATCAAGTGTGCGGGCTAGTTGATTACCAGCCAAAGCGGAAGCAAGATTGAATTGGCTGACATCTTTAGGTAGGGACGTTGAGGAAAGGAGTTAAAACCATTATAACGATCATGGGCATGGAACTATCAAAACTAATAAGAAAGAGAAGGGGAATATCATTGGAGGAGAAGATGGAAATGATTCAAGTAGTTGAATCAAATAAGTAAAAGTGCTGTGGTGGAAAAGATTGGGATGTCATTGTCAACAGTTTCAACAATCGTCGCCAACTGTGCTAAAATTCTAGTGAAAGTAGAGGAGGGGGTATCACCGAAAAGGAAAAATTAACACGGCACTAAGTTCACTGAAATTGAAAATGAACTTTACACCTTCTTCTGCAAGTGTCTTGACTCTGCAGAAGACGGCATGCTGCTCCCAGCTGACTCTGTAGACCCCCCATACCACTCTTGGGACCTTTAAGAAGCCCCTCCCCCCCCCACTCTAAAGGAATCTTAGCATGCCAATGGGTCTAACACAGCCAAAATATTGTTATGTGGGCATATCTTGATTCATCATAAATGCCCCCACTCTCCTGAGTCATGTCCTCCCTCTCCACCGATGTAGCCAGTTGAGGTGAGAGAGGAGGAAGACAGGATGTGACTATCCGGAATGAAGCCGATGATTCATAAGATGTTTATTCTTCGCTCGCATCCCTTAGCCTTGACATCCAGCTAGATCAACCTCACTAGTGACGTAAGATACTCCTGAGGCCATGGGTCTCGAAGCTGTTTTTATGAGGGTGAATGGAGTAACCCCCACAGCAACAACCCCAAAGGAGAAAGGAGGGCAAGACAGCTGATTCCGACTTGACGTGTGGACTGACCTGGAGCTGAAATGCTAAGACGAAAATATCCTTGCTTGATTGTAAGCAGAAGAAAAACGATAATCAAAAATATCCCACATGTTCATTCAATATTGAATCTTTATATGAAGTCTGAGATTTAATGAATGAAGATCAGGCGACCAAATCTGAACAGTACCACAACTGAAGCTTTCGCATAGTAGAGTGAAAAACAAAAATTATTGATATGTAATGCTAGTGTTGTTAGTAGCCAATTAAGTGTAAAAGGAACTATCTCGCCTTCACCATTGAAGTGCGTAGCTTGTACAATATACTTTTGAAAGGAGGTACACATTTAGCTGGAATCCTCTATAGGATCTTCTTTCAGCTCTATAATCTCGGAAATAACCATGCACTAATAAGCTGAATCCAAGGGAGAATAATGATTGTTATTTCGCAAAATTGATGGGCATGTCATTTTTTGTACAAAATATGTAACATAAATACATGACATAGAATCAACGAGAGAATCTTTTCACTGTCTTAGCTTAATATAGGTACATATATCATGCCTGACACAGATCATATGATCTTCTTATATCAAAAATATATTCCTCTAATTTCTATATCCAGTGCAAATGATCACGCAAGTCACTCACTACTTTAGTGTATGCATAAATCAATATTACTAGTATCGCTCACACCAGAGTTACGAGTTCTCTAGACAAGAAATGACATACAAAAATGTGCAATGAAACGTATTCCAAACTGCGAGAAAATTTTGCAAAGACGCTTGATTGCCTAATCTCTTACTCATTGAAAAGTATGAAAAGTTAGTTGCTTATATGTAAATTTCCACACGGAATGGATGGAGGTTGATTCTTCCGCTTTTCGGGAAAAGATAGAATGACATGGCAGAAATCCCAAAAATCGGAAGTGTCAACCTCCGACAAGTTAGTTGTGTTCAACTTTATGCTCCCTGTTGGCATGAATACAAATTTAAATTAACTTTCATACATAATTATAACTTCGTAAGTCATGCAAGTATGTCGTCAGAGTACATTGTAATTTAAGGAAACAAGAAAATAGCACCATTGCGATTCTCTTGAAATATACTTGTTCATACGAAATTCGATATTACGAAATGCCGATTTTTCTGGTCCCGTCGACTTCATACTTCTGAGTTTCTACTGTATGACTTACAGGAAGATTGTACACGAAGAACGGGTTGCTCACAAAAGTGAAAGGTACTTTGCTCGGAGGAGCACGAATGACTTATGATGTACGGAGTGGCAACAGCTGACAGTTTTGGGCAATTTCCCCTGGCTTCCCCTAGCGATGCGTTGACGTTCCTTCCACAGAGAGCCTTTCTTTCTGAACACGTAAAATACATTTAAATAAAATTCGTTATTGGAAATCCTGGGATATTTGACTAAGAGTTATATACATATTTATAAAGCTGGTGTCATTGCGGTTACAACCGTATAACTCAAACCCCTATCGCAGTGTTAGTTTTGGAATTAGCTGAGGTTTACAACTTTTACAACAGCCCGTATAAAACTCAACATAGAAGAATTTTTTTCCTTTGGTATGTTAGAAACATGTTTGGCTAACTTATATCAAAATCTCTTAAAAAGATAATGATGGGAAAAATTGGTTACACACATCAGTAAACGTAGAAATGGTCATTCTACCATGTGCATTATATTTCGTTAAAATCAGTTGACTCTACTTGAAGATACAGCATCCAAAACTAAAGGGACTCAACTTTTTTATTGGACAGTAAGTCCCATTGTTATAAACATACATAGAACAATAACAAGCTAATGTGCAACTAAATGAAGAATAGGGGTTGACTTCGTTTTTTTTTTTAATTTTTATAAAAATAATTTAGAAGTCCTCATAATATCACAAAATTGATGCAGAACTACATTAGAGCATCAACTAATATCTAGAGAGTTTTTTCTTGAAAATACATTCTGGAACCAGCCTGTGTCTTGCAGGCTAAGGGTAAAGCTACATATCCCCGCATTCAATTATGCATTATCCTTGATGGTGCCCATCTCTCTACTCCCACCTTAAACTGCATTCCTGCGCTAGCTATATTTACTATCATCATTATTCACATGTGTCTACGATTCTCAATAATTGACTAATAAAAATGGCTATTTCTGGAAATTGACGATCTCATAATATTATATAAATTGCTAACAGGAACAATGTTAATTATTACATTTTCCTTCTTGACTCTAACCAGAAAAGTCATTGATTCGTGGGCCAGAAAGACTACAGAAA
Source organism: Ceriagrion tenellum (assembly GCA_963169105.1). Classification (NCBI taxonomy): domain Eukaryota; kingdom Metazoa; phylum Arthropoda; class Insecta; order Odonata; family Coenagrionidae; genus Ceriagrion; species Ceriagrion tenellum. Next base: position 83,234,076 of record OY720633.1, on the reverse strand, counting down.
TCACAAACACTTGACAGAAGCTTATGAAAATGTTTTAGTGATGAAAGTAAGTGTACATCAGACAAAGCATGCTACATAAGCAGGTTATTAAACATCAATTAGCTGAACAGCATTCAATGTAGCAGCTGTTAGAAATATAAGGTAAAACGAGAGGGGCAAAAATATCAGAAAGTTGATGGTAATTTCATTTTCCAAAAGAAGAATGGGTGGAATTAAAGAAAGGAGACTAGAGAACATCTCACATGTCTTGCAAGGTTTTTTTGGAATGTATCGAGTGTATAAGTACAAATACAAGGCATTAAGCTCCTAGGGAAGCATTTCCAAGGAGAAAGGAATTGATAATGACAACCAGGAGCAAATTCACAAAATAGTAGGTAAATATTTTAATTGAATTACTCAACATGATTCATAAAGATTTTCAATGTGGAGGGATTGCTGGGAGCTTTTGAGGTGTAAGAGAGGAATTTTAAAAATAAGCTCCATAACAAGTAAAACAAAAGAAGAACATACATAATAGAACCAAAAAAATGCACCCGAGTATGCTTCACAAAGAAGATGCTTCACTTCACACAATTTGAATCTTAGAAAACTTTTCAAATAAAAAAAGAAAATTCTTAGAAAGCATTCACACACAGTCCATTAGTCATTGCATCAGGACACATTATGATTATCATATTACTGAACAAAATCAGATTCTTGATTTGAGAATTAATTTCATCAAAATACTGATAATGAATGCATGATTTGAGAGACAGCAAATAATTACTCAGCTTACAAGTACTATGACTTCATTTTCTGTACAAAAAACACCAATATGGATACTGTGTTGAAATATAATGAAGGATTGCTACAGACCAGATATAATGAAATTTCATGACCATTCCAGGTTTCAGGGGCCAAAGTTTTTAATTAACCAGGAGGAAATATCCAGTCTTAGGTGTGTATTTTAATGAATACTGGATATTACAAGAACAACACATGAATGAAAAGAGAATAATGTTTCCCAGCAAGTGAAGCAAAGCCACTATAGCTCAAGGGAAAATTTTGCTTCCTCTCTGACAATCTTATTATATTCTAAGGTCTAATTCAAGATCATTTGTGATTAGACCTCCACATTTAACATTTGCTTGCTTGTTCAGAAGATCATACGCGCTGATCACCAAACAGAAACACATTGAATAACCTTGTAATCATTTGAAACATTTATTTACCTTCCTTCTTCTGGCCAAACTTTGGGGCACACATTAACAGTAGGTACCTAAAATGATACTTCCAACTTATAGAAAACAATCAGATTTCCACACTAATTTTTCTTTTGCCATTTTCCAGGCCTGCAGTAATTCCTACATCAACCAATGATTTCTTAATTAATGCTGTCCATAAAAGTTATTACTTGTATGTGAATACAGTAAACAATAATGATTTCACATAGCAACCATCCAAACCAAAGTTCATAATTGACCATAGGAAGGATTTCCATAGCAACAAATAATCAAAAGGGAAAAATAATTTATAAGGAAATAAAATCAGCTTCTAAAACTGCAGTCATTTGGATTGTGGGAAGCTAGAATTGGGTAAAGCATTGATAAATTCTGTAAATGTGGACTACAGCCTCCTTCCCAAACAGTGAGTACAACACATCTAGAATCCCTCCATCACTAATCTAAGCACACACAATTCAAACCATTTATTCCATACAGGATGACATAGGAATGGGTGACGCTGAGAAGGGAAAGAAAATCTTTGTGCAAAAGTGTGCAGTGTGTCACACCATAACTAAGGGTGGAAAGCATGGGAATGGGCCAAATTTATATGGTGTGTTTGGAAGACAAACTGGACAAGCACAAGGGTTTGCGTACACAGATGCAAACAAAAGCAAAGGGATCACCTGGAATAAAGACACACTTGATGTTTACCTACAAGATCCCAAGAAGTTCATTCCTGGGACAAAAATGGTATTTCCAGGCCTGAAGAAGCCAGAAGACCGGGCTAACCTGATTGCATACATCGAAAAAGCTAGTAAAAGCTAAAGACTAAAAAACAATGAATAGCATGACTGATTCATTAACAAAATGATGCATTCATGCATTGAATTTTAACCTCTGATTTATAATTAATTTTCCCATGCTGCACACCCACAAAGAAAGTGAAAAAAAAGGATGAAATTATTTGTTAATGAATAAAATGGAGAACACAATAGGGAAACTATTTCGCATTAAGATGTGATCCCAGTTTTTAGAAAATGAGAGAAAATTTATTAAAACAAAAATGTTTATTGTGATGATGCAAGATGATGTCTTCACTTCCAATACATGGCTTTCAACATAAACGAATAATTGATTTAAAAAAATGAGTGAGTACAAATTTGCATTAAGAGTAACTAAGATGCTACCAATCATAACATTAAGAAAATTCCTAAATACATATATTCACTCATTAGCAAGCTTCTTTTTGCAAATAAGGTCAACATTTTGTCCAAAATGAGTTGATAGTATTCAAAACCTTGTACTAACTTCACAATAAAGTTATTATCCTCGCATTTATCATATCACTGACTCAAAAAACTCAAAATATCCTGAAACTTGATTTAAATGTAGAGGATGTAAGAATAAAATGTTTCTGCTACCAATGAAAAACTTAGGATTGTTCAAATATATCCACTATGTATTATTAATTTACATTACAATACGTAAAAGCAAAAATAAGGCACTTGCTAAACATCCACACTAAATGTTTAAATTGAGGTTTCTTATCAGCAAAGGTTAGATAATATTGCTGGTTGGCTCTCACTCTAGTTTTTACACACCAACATTCATGCAAGAATTCACATACGATGTGATATTTACAGCAATGTACCGACACTCATCGTCATTATCATTTGTACACATTAGCATGAGCACTTTCATGCATTCAGAGAGTTTCCTTAAGCCTTCGGTAGAAGGAATGCTATCATCACTGCCAGCAGCATCGTACATAAGGGCAAGACGAGGGTTGGGAGCACCACTGGCAATAGCAGCACCTACTGCCCTGGCTGCCTCACGTCTGACACTAGCTTCTGGATTATGTAAAGCATGGCTGGCAGCCTCCAGCACTATTCCTGCAATACGACCACTTATCGCTGGAGGTGAGCCTGTTGACATGATGGCCAATGAGCCCACAGCAGTCATTAGTTGAGCAACAAATATGTCATCAACCCCTTCATAATTATTTCTCAATAGTTTCTTCAAATTAATCTGAGCAGACTTTTCTTCTGGAAGCAAAAGAGGTAATAAAAAATGTCCAGCCACAGGTAGAAATTTATTTATTTCTCCAAGACTCCTTTTATTTCTGCCAGGAACACATGATCCCCATCGGCGAGTTTGTGATTCAATACGCTCACTCACAATCAGGTCCCACTTATTCTTCACCAGTTCCTGAGAACCATCAGACACCACAGAACTATTCAATCTCTCGGGTGGTTTTGAAAATCCACTTAATTCCTTAGCCGCTTCTACCAAGGATAATAATGCATCAAGTCGACTTCTGACTGAAGCATTTTCTGCGTAAACTCTTCTACAAAGAATCCTAGATCCAGTAACTGGGTGTGCAACAACAATTTCTGACATAGCCTTGATAACAAGGGATGATACTTGACTTTCAGAGAAGAATGATTTTTCCACACTAGTTGTATGGAAAAGAGATAGGAGAAGCCCTTCAGCAAGAGAAGCATCATTAAAAGCAAGCTGCTGTCTGATAATATTGGGACACATTTCCAAATATGCAAAATACCTATTCCTAACCTCAAGATCATCCTTTCCATCTTTGCTTGAGGGACCCTCAGACAACACTTCAAGTAGATCATGCAAAGTCATTAGATGGTAATCTTTAGATACAGGAACATCCATAGACATGTCATATGGCTCAAATTCATCATCACTATCCATATCACTTAAGTCAGCCTGGTCTTTGAATAATGTTCTAGTAGGGGCTTTCTCCATAGTTTCAGCAGTGCTTTCTGCAACACTATGACTTACTGTCCCCTTTAAGTCATTTTCAGAGAACCACATATCATTACCTGAATCTCCATAATTCACTTCCTGGTCATCAAAATTCATTTCATACACACGTTTCAAGCTGATAACAAGTTCATCATTGTTATCATACTCAAAATGTGGAAGGTCTTTGCCCCCATCCTTGGCACTCTTCATCTTATCACTAAATGTTTCAACAAGTACTTCTGCTGCAATCATGCCCATCGTTCGAATATGAAGATTCAAAGATTCTAAATGAAACATGACTCCTCGGAACAACTTGGATAGCACTTCACTGTAATTCTCATCAATAGCCACTTCATAATCCCTCAAGTCCTCACCTTCCCACCCAATTAACTTCATAACCTTCCCATCTTTGTCATTGTCAATATTCTTCTCTCCCTTCCATAACAAATGAGCTTTGAGGCGTGAACAGCAGGCCACCATACATGTGGTTACCCAGCGCTGCTGTTGAATGTTGGCGTGTTTACAACAGCTGGAGTCACTCCAGACATCAACAAGGTCTTTCAACAACCCCATAATCCTCCTGCCTCCACCTGGGCCACTACCGAGGTATCCCACCAAGTTATGAAGCACTTTCTCATCACTTAAAGACCACCCCATTTTCCCCCTATATGACATAAGAGGTATCCTAGAGCATAAAACATTATGCCAGTTCTGACTATGCCGACATTCATCTCCTAAAACCATAATCACTTCTTTAGGGGAAGCAGAGAGGCACAAAATTACTTCAGCCAGAGGTTTGATGTAATGTGGCTCAATCTCTTTCATGAGAGAAGGTATCAAAGACTGGGCTCTCTGGTCTCCGTAACACAAGCTTATGAAATGTTTGATTAATTTTTCTATGCCTAATGACCCTCGATAGTGCATTGAGATCTTGCCCACCAGTTTTGCTAACCGAGAGAAACATAGGGTCACCCTCACTTCAAGCAGTCCATCAAAAAGGTGAGCAATAGTGCGGCAAAGCATAGAACAATAAGAGCTGGGAGTGAACTCTATGGAAAGATCTTTCTGCATGTGATTGGCAATCAATGAGGGCAATGACACAAGTAAATACACCACTTTGGCCCACTCTTGATTTTGCTCCATCAATTCAGCACTTTGAGTCTCATCTGGGCACGTACTATTACAGACAGTGTGATTAAGGAGCATATCAAAAACTGCAGGACCATGGAACACTTTCTGAATTAGTTCAATCAAGCGAGATGCCTTTTCAGAACATTTGCCGTCTTTCTCTACTGGACATTCCTTCAGCCCTTCTGCAAGTGATGGCAGGCTCTCCTCCGCATATCCCTGAACTAAAATAAACTCCTGGATGTGCCTGGGACGCCCAATCAACAAGTGGGCCTCCCCAGCACAAATGCCCTCCACCAGTGCTTCAGCCACCCTGCGATAGTGAAGTCGCTTTATCAGCCAGTCATCTTCAGTCTCCGCAGAATGTGGCAGCAGAAGACAATGGAGTTCAAGGAGGTGGTTCCATGCATCTCTGCTTCCTCCTCGCCTCAGAACAGGTAACAAATCCATCACATCATCTTCACTGATCCTGCCCACCACAATGTCACCAGATCCCAAAGGTGTCATCTCCACACCACCAGCTGCAAGTTGACAGTGAAAAAACTACTCACGTAACTGAGTGAGCAGCAAGGAGAAGCCATTCCATCTAACAAACAATGTTCTCCTAGGTGGTTGTTCATTTAGATGTGCACATTAAAAAGCCCAACTACTGCAATGTGTCAAGCCTGGCACTGTCTACACAAACATCTAAACATAACAAAATTCTACACAAAATTATGCTGGCAAAGGAAAGGAATTATAATTAGCATTTACTAGTTTCTACAATTGTGGTAGCTTACCAGTGAGAGGGGGAAGACTACTATCCAGCGGGGAAACAGGGTTAGACTGTGGAAGGACAAGTGATTCTTGGGGTAAGGAGCTCAGTCCCATCAGGAGATCCGTGTTAGACTGACTTCCTCCTAAAAACCATCCACACATTAACAACATAGGCAGAGATCACACGAATTCTACCAAAAAGCAACTAATATTCAAAGTTTCTCCACAGTAGAGGAGGTGCATGGAAGCTACTGAATATGGTGGATGCATTAAAAATCAAAGCTATGGGTTGATAAGAACTAGCTACATGGATATATAACTATGTATTAGATTTATTTAAAAAAAAAATTAGGTTTCTCAGTGTATTGAATTAATATTCAATGTTTCTCTTCGAGACACAGGAATATGCACTGGAGGGTTTGAAAGGTGTGTACATATTAATTCAAAATACTCACACAAAAAGAAGCTAAAAACTCATTTAAGTTAAATACATGTATTTGCAACAAGTAGTAAAACAAGGTAGACAATTTGCCATAGGAAATGACATCATGCTTAGTAACCAACGTTACGACTGATCTGGCAACTGAGCCAATGTCATTAGATGATGAACTTAAAAATTAATGTTAAAAGGCATCAGAAATTATTCAATTCTACCATGGGCATGGGTAAATTAAATTTAAAGCCCACTTTGATACAAACATAAGGAGCAGCTTAGCTTTCTCACACCTTGAGATGAATGGAATTGGTGCACTAAAAGAAAATCAGCACCTTATTTTTTCCATAGAATTCCATAGGTAGATGTCTCGAGAATAAAAACAAATGGATTGAAAATTATCTAATTAAATGGCCAAGCTTATTTTCATTCAAAACACTCTCTATACTACATTCATGCTTGCAAATTTGAAAATTCACACAAAAACATTTGTGAGAAAGTCTCTTATTGCAGTACAGAACAGCATAGAAACAGGCCTTCCTTGAGCACTATCTGCCCAAGAATTAATCTCACACAGGAAATATATGTAAAAGTCACACAGTTCCAAAAATATCAACATTATTTAAATATCTTAGAATTAATTACGATAATTACCCATTATGATGCTATTATTCTGCTTATTTTGGGGTTGCTGCAAGTTCAGCTTGTTGTTTCCCTCTAGTGATGCAACATTATTATTCCCTTCATTGAATGCACTGGTAAAATCTGCAAAGTCATCATCTCCAGGCCTGTAAAAATTATAATAGTTAGCTCAAAAGCAGTCACAGCACATTCCATAAGACTCACTACACAGTGGCCATTATGAATTCCTTTTGAGTTCAACCAAGATGAAATTCACATTAAAAAGATACACTGAACAAAACTTTCTCAACCATAAGGATGGAAGGATTATATTTCTGAAAATCGAGAGGTTTACCTCTCCAACTATATTTTAATGTAAAAACAGCAGGGTATCATTCCGGAAGGAAATTCACCCACTGGTATTAGGCTCATGGGAGATTGAGCATTCCACACTAATGGGTTGTCATTTAATTACATCACAACAATTAGCACAGAATCAATTATTGAAAGCATAACTTTGTATTCCATTAGCTACACCACCATTACGACCACCAGTGAAAATGCTTAGCAGTACCCTCTACAAATATAATAGTCAGTGCATATTGTCTGGCAAATGGCCACACCCCAAAAACCCAACACTGATCCACCTCTGCACAACTCCTCTGAAATATTTCAATCATCAAGACATGGTTAAACATTAATAGCTATTCGCTAAGTGGGCAGAAATGACCAATTCAACAAACATAATTGGATGGAAAAATCATGAAATTCAAGAGCAGGTCAATACTTTACACCTTATTGAGAGGGGGTCAAAGAATTGGAACACCTTGACCAAAAACAATAAGGTATACGTATAGGGTCAATTGAGGGAATACAATCTAATACATTAACATTTGGAATCACTAATGAAAACACTGATCTACACATGTTTGATAACATAGACCAAATCTATCTTATTTTTCTTTGCTTTGCATATTATCAACAACTTTGTTGTCATAAAAGCTGAAACAATTTTCATTTTTACGATACCTAATGTTAATTATTTGCTCATAAATGGGCAGAATTACAGTAATTTAACTTTACCAGGTTGGAAGTGTGGCAGAAGAAGGGAGGGGGAACATTTTTGAGATTATCTCTCCCTCCCATTCTTCCTAACCTCTCAGTTACACAGTCTGACCACGCATAGAATATATTTACACAGTTTAAAGTTGTGATTATCTGTGTAATTTAGCACGCGAAAGTTTTAAAAATCAACCCAATCTATATTTTTGTGTTTGTGGACATTATACATTAAAATCACAGTTCGTAAGAGAGCAAAACCAATAAAAATCCAACTACTTGTGTTTAGGCTTTAGAGGAAACTGAAAGAGGGGCCCCACATTCAAGCTAAGTATCTCAAATTAAACTCTCCTCATAAATTACATGAACTAAATGACATATATGACATGGTGCCGATGAAACAGCTTCATCTGGTAACCGTAAAACACACAAGGTTCCAATATATCCGCTTCAATTTGAAACCTTAATATATCTCAAGTTTTCTGGGAAGAAAAATGAAATTTACATGAGGGCAAAAGGGTTAATAAAAATGTGCCTTCATACCCAGTTGCAGTTGGCTTTCCAGAGGCACTCGCGAACTCCTGAAATTCATCTTGGGTTGGGGTGTCATTAGCCCGTGGATCAAAGTCCTCATCTTCTACTGCTACTGCTTTACTGGGGGAAGAAAGGGGACTAGGACCTGCAGAAACTCCACCCAAGAGATCATCCTCTTTCACTGCTTGCGTGCTCACGGAGCCCTGCTTCGCTGGGCTGGTCTTCTGTTCAAGAGAGAAAAAATTCCACCCATCGAAATTAACTCAGAATGCTACTGGCTTATCAAGCATATTACTGGGTTTCTTTTAACAGGACGAGGGCAGAAATCGTATTAGGGCACTAGCAGAGATGAAACACCATTGAGAATAAATGAAATGATGGGGAGTACCTGTGACGGGGAAGACGATTCTTTGCCAAACGACGCCGCAGCCCCGAGGTCAATCTTACGAGACGGAGTACTGGTTTTCGTGCGGCCACCTCTGGGAGGAACTTTGTCCGATCGCGCACCTCCAGGCACCTCTACACTGCTATCATTATCCCTATACACTGAGCGTCCAATACCTCCACTTCCCTCTTTACGTTCACTCGGAAATCCACCATCGGACTCTTCCCCACTGTGATTGTGGTACGGCTCCTCCTCAACACCCGCGTTGTTTCCGGGGTTCTTATAGCTATCAGCCCATGTATCCTCTTTGTTCCAACGCGGCACGTCATCCCACCGATCGCCACCTATGTGGAACAGTAGCAGAGTAAGTTCAACATGAATGAACCCGACAGGATATCATATCAACGAAAAACAATCAAGTAATCATTCAGTCATTAAAAACTAAATTATGACACGTCTCCGAGCTACTGAGGGCGTAATGGCACAACGAATATTACCGTATCTCAAACCCACACTGTCACTTGACATTCCAACGTATTTATCTCTATTTTTCTTGGCTTTTTTCCTCTCCTCTCTCAGCCGGTCATCGTCTTGAATGAATTCAATCAACTCGCGTACTTTGAACCTGATATAAGGGGCCAAATAATATTAATTCTATTGCTCACGGAAGGCATAAAATTGAAGGAATAGGGTGATTCCATTTTCATCAGATATAAAGAAACAGACGTACCTGACATTGATGCCTTGATCTTTCCCTAATTCATCCACACAAGTATAATTCTCCATTCCTCGCAAATCATATATGTGTTCTCTGGCAGACGTCACCACCCTTTCGGAACCATTCCTCACCAAATACGCCAATAGTAATAGAGACTAGAGGAAAATTCAGAAAATATTATTAATACAAGCCTCTATGCTGTCACAAGGCCAGTTACACAAGAACATCAAGTAACCACAGCCCCAACACTAGTAGTGACCTTGTAAGTTCTTCTCCAATTTCTCTTGTTATCTTGGAGCATTCTCTTCCATAACATACTCATTACTTCTGGAAAATGCTCAAAAGTAAGGGTAGCTTGAGCAATGTCTTGCATTAATACTCCTGAAACGAGAAAGGACTAGTAGTATTGCAACATTATCATGTAAACATCAGGTGGATTACGCAACAAACATCATATAAGACACATACCAGTAGGTCCCCACGCATCATCATTTGTCGCTTCTCTAACTTTAGCTTCTACCTCTGTATAATTCATAACAACATTCGTTCTATAAAGAGAGAGAGTAATGAAAATACCATAATGCAAAATTCCGTGTCCTGAGCCGAAACACTTCAGATGGAATAGAAATACTACTTTCGAAAACACCACTTGATGTTGTTTATAATGCATACAGTTAATTAGGAATGACAGCTAAAAGGTAAACAAATCCACTTAGATCTAGAATAACCCAATTATTATTTCGCTTACACTTTATCGGCCAACTCCCGGACCTTCCACATGATTGAAACTAATTTAAATTAACAACAAGGTATAATTAAAAAGAAAAGGCAACGAATGCGAAGCCGGATGACAACGGATTATGCATTTAGTCTCAGCTTAAGTTTCCTTCTACAGCTGACGTATTTTCCATGAACATGGCTGTCGGAGACGTCATCTACAAGGTGCTCTCAGAATCCTCGAATCGTCGAAATATGTGACAAAAGAGTAACGAAATGGCGGTGTTATTCGTTCAAATCACTAAAATGGTTAAAATGTGAAAAGTTTTGACAACTTCATCAATTTTCTGGTATGTTTTAGTTTGGATAGAGTAATGCTGTTTCTTAATGTATTTGGTAATTCGAAAAGAGCTATTGAAGAGGGTAAATATTTTTAGTGTGGAATTGATCCAGCGGAGAGGTCTTCATGAAGTAGCTGGACCAAGGAATCGGCAATTTTAATCCATGGCTTGTCTTCCGCTTAACATCATATAACTGAATAAAATTTCTGACTTCCCAGTCAGGTCTTCAGACCTGGGGACGTTTGCTGCCACGCCGGAAAAACTGGAGTCACGAACGTGTTACAGTGCGGAAGACAACCCGGAAGCCCAGCTACTTGATGGAGAATTAATAATGTCATTAAATGTGCGCTTCCTTTACGTAGCGTTCGAACCGTGTTCTTGGATGTAGCAAATCCAAACTACGTATTTACCGCAAATCCTTGTGTGCTGAGGAAATAATACATGCTGTTCAAAGAATGTTATCCTTACTCAAAGTTAATATTGATTAAATTTCACAATTTGGTTGGTCCTCTATTTCGATTGAAAAGGCAAGGGGGTTTAGAAAAGACAGAGATAAATTACATAAATTTTAGTTTATTCATTAAAGTTTTACAAAAAATGTACATTTTATTTGAAATAATGCTTGTTTAGCATTGCACATATTTTAGAAATCAGTTACCAATACAAGTTCGTATAAGAGCCACTGTATTTGCAACATCAGTTAAAAATCAGATCCTTATAGTTGGAAAGCAGATAGTAGTTGGATATTCTACAGCATGTGATGGTCCTGACCACGGTGTTTCGGTCTGCTCTCTCAAAGTTGGCCTTCACAATCTCGTAGTAGCGTCCATCACTGTAATATAAGTTACCTCAATAAATAAGCAAATGAGAAGAATTATCTTCCTTAGATAAAAGGTAAGGTATAGGCCGAGGAAAATGAGATGGTGCTACTGTGCCTTTCCATTTTTCTAATCTAATTTTGGCAAAAATATCCAAATTTATGAAAGTGAAGGCAATCTTATATAATCTTTAATATATATGACCATTGGTTGAGATAAAACCAAATTTTCTCCAGCTAATTATCTCCTAGTTTTCAAACTCAAAGGCCCAGTATGTGGTGACAGCCTGTGCTAATTCAGAGCTTAATTTCCTTTCTCAGATGAGGCAGATTTTTCAGTTGGATCCATACGATTTTAAAATGTAGCCCTAAAGCATTTGTCAAAGGTAGCTGATGCCAGTGGTTGGTATTCTTCAGCCCCTTAAATTTTGTCCACTTCAACTAATCTACCTCTTGATAAGAAAAACCTAGACTTATGTTCCATAATATGTCGAAACTGTTGCATTAAGGTGTTAACATATAGCATGTGCCACTCATTAAAAGAGGATGGTGAAGAGGATTCTGAATTCCCTAGAAATGAAGTCATGAGTTGAATGAAGTCATGAGTTGAATTTTCCAACAACATTGAAAGGAGCAATTTCATAAAATGTTACAATAAAATGAATCATTTGAGATTATTTCTTTCTTACAAAGTATGACATATGACCTGCCATTAGTAATTATGTATTGCTCTTACTCTTTATACTAATATCTGATGATGCACATGCAGGTACACTGCATTAGATATGGAGTAATTACAGCCACCAAATTTGAGAACATCAAGGTTCATTAGTACTTGGATCTGAAGCCAGTTTCCAATGAAAGTCCTTATGTGGTTCCATTACTTAAGTTAATGTCCATTGAAAATTCTGATATTTAGTTTACAGTAGAGAAGTAAGTTTGTAAGATTTAACCCTCTCATGCATTGCATTGGGTATAGCAGACGTGAGTATTCCTACGCAAACGAACGAATATCAGCTCTGGCCGAAGGAGAAAAACCAATGCAAAAGACCTAATGTGGGGTATAGCCGACATGAGGGAAGGGAAGTGACCGATACGGGAGCAATAATCCTAGGTATGCAGTAAACCCTTGTGACCCAGCTTAGGGACAGCCGAGACCCTTTCCTCGGCAAGTGAGCTCGACCCTTGGCATCATTAGCAGTCCTCCTTGCTGCATGAATCCGCGGTTAATTTATTATATTTGCAATGGTTTTTCGAGGCAATTATTTTTTCACTCTATCAAATTTTTAACTTTATGAAGTGAATTATATGTTTTTTGTTGAGTCTTAGCAAATTTAAAACAAAATTCTAGCGTTGATAGTAATGGAGCTCTTGTGTGGAACTCTCAATAGTTTGAGCTCTAAATAGAACTCTAAATTTGTTAATATTAATGCTAGAATTATGTTTAAAATTGTAATATGCTCAGAATAACATTAGAAATTCATTTTAAGGTGTAAGTTTTTGAAGAATACAGCAAAGAATTATTTTAAAAAACAACTTTAATGCAACAAACTTACCACGGCCTCCTGCTGAGAGAGGGGCTGCTAAGGGTTGGGGGGTTGAGCCGAGTGCCTGGGAGAAGGGCACGGTTTCCCACTGAGTGGGGTTCCAAAATGGGAAAAAGGCATACCTGAGCGATTCGTAGCCACGAGAGAGCGTCGTAGAGAGGAGTATAGAGAATTATCATGCCACTCGTAGCAGGGAAAGCATTTCCCTTCGAGAGACTTTGGCACAAAAGGGTTAAGGTCTATTGCTCATCCAGCATACAGTCATTAAAAATGGTAGTGCAATGTTATTTGGTTGGTGGACATGGCTTAACGATTTGTTCTCTTATCCCAATGGTACTCGTGTTTATTTTCGGACTACACTGTTCAAACAGGTTTTTTTCTTGCACCTCAATGGTAATTTTGGTATTGTAGCAAATAAAATTCAATAAACATATCATTTGAAATGGTAATTACTGGCATTGAAGCAATTGAGTAGCCAAATGGGGAACATTCTTTGGGTGGGATTATTGGGGGAGAGGGTAAAAGGGGGATTTGGATAGTTAGGTATTCCTACATATTAAGGAGTCAGGCTTATATGAACATTTGATTTGAGTGTTTGGAAAATAGAGAATTTCAATTAATCTCTCACCAACTCACGCTGGCATCAATCTCATCAAATGACAGCTTCCAACGTGTAGTGAGCAAAAAGGGGAAGCCTCTATCAAAACGTGAGGTTTTGCGATCAGAAACTTAACACTTCAGTTGTCTTAACTGCATGTGATCTCAGTAAAGCATTTGATTGTGTCTCTCATCCAATCCTAATCCAGAAGTTGCATCACTATGGTATCAGGAACATAGAAGTAAAGCTCTTTGAATCTTATCTGTCGGATCGTTTTCAATGTGTGTGCATTAACAAGAATCGATCCTCACCTCTTGAACTTGAACATGGTGTCCCTCAAGGTTCTGTCCTCGGTCCCTTGCTGTTTTTAATCATGATAAATGACCTCCCTTAGAATGTCCCATGCATGTCTTTACTATATGCTGATGACACTACTTTTGTTCAAAATGTAAAAGACTTGTCGAGTACAAACAGTATTTCAAATTCTGTATTGTCAGTAGCTCAAAATTGGTTTTCTGCGAATGGGCTTGCTTTAAACAATGATAAAACTCAAATAGCATTATTTTCACTTAGCCCACAAATAAAACGTAATCAAAGTCTCAGATTACTTGGCTTTGAACTTGACTGCAAACTAAAATGGGATTCTCATGTATTGTCTACCATTGCCAAGCTATCCTAAGTAACTTATATGCTGCAGAAACTGAAACTCCTACTACCAATAGACTACCAGCGGCAAATTTGTTTTGCCCTTTTCCATTGTCATCTGACATATGGCATAGAATTATGGGGTCATGCTTCCAACTCAAAGGGTGTTTTCAAGATGCAAAAAAGGGCAATTAGAATTATTTCAGGTTCGCACTCAATGGACAATTTTAAACCTCTTTTTATAAAACTGGGTATTATGACCCTCTATGGTCATTATATTTATAAAGGTGTATGTGAAGTGAAAGAAAACCTGAGCTCATTAGAGACAGGAGCCAGCTATCATCACCACTTCACAAGAAAAAGGGACAATTTAGTGGTGCCTCACTTTAGACTATCCAAACGTGCCCATTGTTTTAATGTACTTAAACGCTTAAACTTCGATTTTTTAATATACTGCCCCGAGAGGCTAGGTTTGTCAGCCTGCCTACGTTCAAATTGACCTTAAAGCGTTGGCTTTTGTGTAAATCATTCTATTAATTGCAGGAATTTGAGGAGTGTGATACTTCAGACCTCACATTTTAATTCCTGATTTCCTTTTATATATTTTTTCATTTGTGTTCTTACTTTTTATACCTCTTGATGGTGACTATTGCATTGTATTGCTTAATGTCAAATAAAAATTATTATTATTATCAACATCTGCCTTCCTACTTGGCAAATTGTACAAATTCCGGCTTGCTTGTTGTCGCATTTTTTGTGCATTTCCCCCCCAAATTTTTGCCACAATTTCCCCTCTTTGAACACGTTTTTCCTCAGTGGACTTGTTTATCCTTCAGACTTAGCCAAAGGACTCAGAAATGGAGCAACTACACCTTGCTATTGACTACTTCTTCCCAGCAATTTCTAAAAGTGACTTTGGCCATGACCTTTGGCTGTTGACTGTTTGTTTGACTGTTGACTGTTTGACTGTTCCCTCGCCTGCTGCCTCACTTATGTAGCAGCTGGCACAGGATAAATTCAAGGAACCACATTACATTTAGCCATGGCAACTAGACATAGTCCTGCATTCCACAGACAGAGACACAGACCAGTTCCTGAAGCCCCAATTGAAGCCTTCCTCCAAATTTATGTAGCCATCCCAGTATTTTCTCCCCTCCAACGCTACCGATTGCCTCTATTCCATACCTTAACCATTCCACCTGCTCTTATTCAAAAGCCTCGACAGATGTAATGAGAGAGTGAGTTATCCTGGGATGTATGTACTATTTAAAATTCAACTAATAGCAATTGCAATGGTGTTTGAGCATTTAGGTACTCATACGCCTTATCACTCAGTGCCTGTGGAACAATAAGTACAGTGTTCAAATAGACAATAACTAGACAATTATTAGGTTTAATAGACAAGTCCAATTCTGTAGAAATGCAATATCCCTTTCCTCATCTGCAT
This sequence comes from Ceriagrion tenellum, assembly GCA_963169105.1. Classification (NCBI taxonomy): domain Eukaryota; kingdom Metazoa; phylum Arthropoda; class Insecta; order Odonata; family Coenagrionidae; genus Ceriagrion; species Ceriagrion tenellum. Next base: position 83,218,353 of record OY720633.1, on the reverse strand, counting down.
AATACAAACTATGATGGTAATCCATGTGAAGAAGGGAACATACATAGAGTTAATCGTCTTTGAAGAGTTTATTATGTATTATTTAGCTTTAATATGTAGGAATTATATTCTTAGGGGTTTTTTTTGGTAGCATGAAAGCAAAATGGGATTTTAAGGAGTTTATTTTTTAGGGGAGTAAGGTCATTAGTACCATCAAGGGTTGGTGGCTTAGGCAGTATGTAAGAGATGATTTGGGGTAGGAAAGAGGGGTGGAAATATACCCAGCATAGCCTCCTCTTGAAGATAGCTGCCATCAGACAGATAGAGTACTACATTTTAGTTGCTTTACTCATAGCTCTGAAATAGGATTCAGGATTCTACTGAAAAGTCTGAACCACTCTCAGGATTCAAACTCTGTACCTTGAGATGGGAAGCCAGTTCCTTAGTTAGCACACCAACTCAATCCCAAAATCAAATTGTTTTAATATTAAAAATGCATACCACAGTAATTCTAAGTTTTCAAACATTGTTTGTGCATTGAGAAATAAGCATCATACCTGAGGACAAGTGCTTTCAGCTTGAGACATTTGACTCGTAATATATCAATAGCTTTCTGACTTTTGTCAGAAAACCTCAGGTTCTCTGGATCCCAACGGAGCTCAAGTCTTTCCAAATTGGGGCAATTATTAGCTATTCCATCCATTAGCTGGTCAACATGAATATTTACACCCAGCCTTTCCTGTGTGCCCATAATAACAATCCTGGAAAAGAGTAAATCCTTCTCATTAAAATTGAGTTGTTCAGTGAGTACAGTAAAAAATAGCCCATCTCACACAAATGTTTGGCTGAATGCAGACATTAGCATTAACATTGACTTAATTGGTTATTTTTTTATGCATTGGCACTCAAGCATGAACTCATTTATGGAGAAAAATTATTCAAAGGCAAAAGTAATAAATAATATACAGAATTAATTTCTAGACATAAATTTTGGTGACATTGATGCTGGGTTCATTCTTACTATTTGACTGATCAAAATATAAAGATAATTTTCTAGAGAATACTTCATTACTCTTAAAAATTGGGACTTGTTGTGCAATTATGTATGTCAAGTTTTAGTTTCAAAATAGTTTTAAAAAGCTCTATGAAGATAGTTCATCATAACCTAAAACTATATTTCAGATCCTTACTCTCAATCTTCATTGTGTTTCATATATTTTACAACTGCATATATGGCACTTTCTATTCCTCCTATGCTGGAGGTAAAGCAGGTAAAGAAGAAAAGAAGTACCTCATTCATCAGGTTGTGGATTTTCAAAAGTTACCCATTTCAAATAGTGGCCCCATGGTTATAGGCTACACTCCTCACAAAATATAAACACACCTCGTTTACCAATCAAACTCACATCGATATGATCTCGGACCAATCTGAACATTCTAAGCCAGCCGACTTGGATCGCCTGGTTTACGAATGCTAAATCCAGTGAAATATCAATTTGAATCGGTCCATAGCGATTTGAAATCTCAGACTGGCAGGTAAAGCGGGCCCGAGTTAGTCCACTTCTCATAACGATCTCGCTAGCCTGTTGCGTTTACCATACCGAGCTAAACCACCCAAATTGATCTGAATTCGATTGGTAAACGTAGTGGATGAGTTAATTTTGCAAGTTTATTGTCAGCATAGAGTAATAATAATTATTACTCTCATGTCCCTGGATAGGTGAGCCATAACCAAGCTAATATAAGTTGAATGTCAAGGTGAATCTTGGTGAGAACAATTTATCCAAGGATATTCGTATCACTGTATTTTTTCCTTGGGATTCTTGAGAGTAAATGATAGATATTGCTGTTTAATTGTATCTTACATCATTTTGTTTATTCTTACTTTGCATTGTTGAGAATGGGCAGAACTGATTGCCAAAGTTGATCAGTGATGTGTGGCATTCCTGAAAGTGCTAAGCCATGAAGCTGGTGACCATGGCGTGACAAAAATCGGTGCAGGGCATCGTCACTGAGGTTGTCTGAAGAATCCAAATCCAATGCTACCAAATTTCTTGGATTTCCCAATTCCATAAAAGCTTTGATGACCTATAACAGAAAGTCAGTCACATTGTTCAGTAATGCTGCATTGGTTTCCTCCGTAGGTTGCTATATGATGTTCCAAATAACGGGAATAGTGCGAAACCAATTACATTTATTTCATGTAACAGAATGAGCAAGAAAGTTTTCTTGCAGACATCCAGGGCAAAATATTTGATTGGTATGAAATTTTCGTGGCCATTTATTGTTGTTTGCTCTTAAATAATTTTATGGTATGGAATATAGAGTTTTTACTTGTTAAGTCATGGATATAGATGTTTTTGTAAAGTGAGCATTTAGCACTGCTGCCGCTATGAAAATATTACTTTTCTAACTAATGGCTCATAAAAGATGGAATATATTTTTCTTGATTAACTACAAATCATTACTTTTAAAGGTTACCTAAATTAGGGAACATAGTGGACCACTTTTATCTGCACTTATTGATATTTATCTCATTTCTCTTTAAATAAAATAATAATTTGAGGTACAAATGACAAATGTCTTAAAAAGTTCACAGGAAAATTTCTCATCCCATATAAGTAACCCAATGGTCTCTTATTCAGTGAATAACTTATAGTTATTTTATAATTAGTGATATATATATAATAACAATGATCTATACTTAATCATTTCAAACTTTGAAATAGTGAAGGTGTTATTGGTATAATCTCACTTTTTCTGCTTACCGAGTCATTTAATCCATTAAGTTGCCCAGCTGACAGGAATCTTAAAGCTGGAATCCTTGTTAGCATATCAATCAGACATTCTGTTGAAAGGTCGGTGGCTGTGATGTCCAGTTCTTGAATAGCAGTTTTCTCCCACTCTACCTGCATCACATGCTCACTGACAAGGGCTGTGGAGCCATATTAACATTAGTAGGTGCATACAGAATGGTAAACATTCAAGAAAATGAGCTCACAGTGAGACAAAATAGTCAGAGGAGAAATATCATATTCTTGCCATTATACAGTGATTCCTGGCTTGTGTAGAATATCTTTGGATCATGATAATATTGTGGTTAAGGAGGTCTTCCACACAATTCAGGGTTTGAAATAAAAAAGCATTTGAAGTCTATCTGTGTTAGATGTCATTTTTACACTTTTTAATTGAAAGACTGTATATGAATGTAATTAATAAGATAGAATTAAAGAGCTATGCCACATATTATACTTAAAGTCATTAATTTCAACATAATAAAATGATTTTTTCAAGAATTGCACCCTTATTCTGACTTTTAAGTCTGCCATCTTTTACTCCTCCATATTATGCTAGCTTCTTGCTTTAAGAAAACAAATTTTGGACACTATCGAAGGTAAAAGGTGGGAGACATTGAAATAGAGCAGATGGAACAGTTCACATGGCTAGGGAGTAATTTAGAGGAGATTGAGTTTTGTAATGATAATTATAAGGAATCAGAAATAACTATCCTTCCTGGACTTTAGAATGCTCCTGAGACATACTGTTTTTTGTCAGTTTTGGAAGATAACTATATCAATCAGAATCCATTGATGTTTAGCCAGCAATAATTGGAATTGGTTTTTGGAATAAATGGGATCATTGATTTACTTAGATATCATCTTTATTTGATTTTATTGTCATAGATTTCCAGAAATAAATTTATCATAGAGCATCTTAAGCTGCCTGCTGCAATGCAGTATTAGGTGAAAGTTGGGCACAGATGGCATATGGGCACCCCCATTGGCAATTCAAAATCAGATTCATGAAAACGTATCTTAAACCTTGGTCTATTAGACTGGGGCCACTTTTAGAATTCATATTAAAATGATGCATCTTATGGAACATGAAATTTAATGAGTGACTTCTAGGCAAAGACATCGCGAGAAGGGTCAGAGGTTGAGGTTCAAGAGAGTGATATCACAAACTACTGAAAATGGCCCTCTTTTACGAAGGGAGTGAAGTCATTCTTCTAAATCAATTGAAAAGGATTTCTTAAGTCAGCATTACCTGATACTTGTTAATTTTATGGCATAATAATTCAAATAAATAATTAAGGATAAAACATGTACCAATGAATACATATACATATGTTAAGACTTACATGTTTGATTCATTAATAAGCATCTGAGCCTTCTGCTTCTTTGAAACAGAGATTTAAGGCTGGAGCCCGTCACTTTGGGACAAAAGTTTACTGCAAGGCACTCCAACTGCAAATAAAAGGAAATTTTCAAATGTAGTAAATTTCTCAGGATAGAATCAACCAATTCTTTTCTTTCAAACTTCAGTGCTTAGATTGATATAGAGCCTCCCCACAACTATTTTCCTTAATTTGTTTTTTCAAAGACAATTAACAGAGTGTTATTTGCAACCAGCTGCTCTTGTTTATTGAGAAGGAAGGCATTCAAGAACTATACTGGCCTGAATGCAGTTTGAGCTGAATGCTTCAATGTGGCTGTCATCTACGAAGTTGATGCCATAAAGATTGATAACTCGCAGGTTTGGTGTTGCTGACTTAAGCTTGTGAACATTGATTACTTCGTATATTTCTTCCTCCTCTTCTTCTACCTTTTCATATGTTCCTGCAAATGAATGAAATTTCATAAAAAGTGAGGAGAAATAGATTTAATGATTATTAAAAATGAAACATATTCCTTTAGTATATAAAATAAATAGGGATGAGCTGATAAATGACTTTGGTACTAGCCGATATTCATTTATTGATGTATAAGAGCAGTGAAATCCAAGAAATTTTCAAGTTCAAGGCTCTCTCAGCATTATACTCTACATTTCTAGATTACATATTTTGTATCCTCCTATTTATTGGAAAGTTTTAAACAATATGTGAGCTCCTTTCGGAAGAAGCCAAAAGATTTTCAGCTACATCCTCAGGACAGTGTATTGCATCAGGAAGGATTTTTTTAGCCCAGTACATTTAATATCTTCTAAGACATAGGGAGCATTGAAACCAAACAAGCTTACACAATTTGTCTTTTGTCTATAATTTTGCCCTGACTGGAATATTTGGAAAGTTATTAATACCAGGTGTATTTTGATGAACTACTTAGATTAGTAAAAACTTTTGAAGAGATATCAGTTTAAATACCAACGTACAACGTCTCATTGCGTGTGTAATATTTTTTGAAGTATGGGGACCGTATGTATAGGGTATCGGAAAATAAGATTATGTATTTGCTCACCCATAAAAATAAATTAGTTGATATTTGAATGAAAAACATCTGATTGGTCTTAGAAACAGAGAATGGAAAGATATACTCTACTATATGACGGAGGAAATATTTTAATCATGAAATAAATTCATGAGCAGTTACTTATCGGATAAAGAAATAAATGATTCATGAGTGTACAAAACTATAATTACCTTGTTTCAAACATTTTGATGAGTAATGAAGAGAACTCTATATATTTAAAGGTTTTTCTATTCTTTAGATGACTCCTCCACCTACTCAACATAATGTCAGGCCTTATAATATTAAAAGTATCATTAATTTAACCTCATTAATCCATAGCAGTTTGTGCAAGCTCACTTCTTCTATGAGGCTGCAGCCACTTTTCTGACTTTTCATTCAGGTTAGTACACCATTCTAAAATTAGTAAAGGTAACATTCAACTGTTATTTTCAAGGAGAGGTAATTGTGAACAAAGACAATTAACATAGCATAATAATATTACATACCATTTGGGAAGAGTGATTTACAATTCCAAGGAGTGTCTAGGTTAGTTGGAGAGTAAATGCATGAGCTGTTTAAAGAAAACAACAAAATAAGTAAGAAATCTCCAGAAAATAAAGATGTTAGGTTACAAAAGGGAAAATCAGGCAGACAAATTCATGAGTAAAAATGCATAACTGTGCAAAAACACATAGCTTAAGTAAGGCTATTGTAGTGAGAAACTTACCAATTAGATGTAGAATTTCTAGGCCATTGATGAAATTATAAATTTTTCGCATAAAGCCCTCCATAAAGATAACTTCTGAGAGACAGATGCACATATACCTCAGTTTGGTTGGAAAAGCCTGAAAAAATTTTAAAGAGTAGGTATCTCCCATTCACATGTGGTGGTCATGTTGATCGCCATTTTCAGACGTGAAGAAGGTTTATGTATTTGAGAGAGTAAATACCTAGCATATTATAAGTTTGTACTTCCTGTGTTTGTGGTGGAGTGTCATGAAACTTCACCTATTTAGGTTTGTATGATCTATATGCTAAATTAGGGTATTTTTCATGTTCAAATTGTCACCGGTTAAGGTTGCTAGTACTAGTGTTGCACTGAGAACTTGAAACTCAGACAAATTTGCAAGATACTGGATCAGCCTTGGTATTGCCCATTGAGGTAGATAGAGAGGGCATTATGTCATCAAATTATAGTCTGGCGACTGAAATAACAACCATATTTGGTTATCCCTACTCTTTCCTTACTTTCTTTTGGATAGCACATTGGAATTGATGAATTAGCAGATGTAAAGCAAGGATATCCTCGTCTGGGGGGAGGGTGAGGGAGGGAGGGGGGAGAGGGCAGCTGTACCCCCTATGGGGCAGAGGGGGGCAGTGGAATTATTATTAATTTAACCCTTTGAGTGTGGCATGACGTGATAACACGTCATGGTTGTCTTTATGCTGATGTCGTGATATTAAGTCATTGGCACTGTGAGTGTTCCAGCTTTCATTGGGGGTCTATTGAAAGTTTCATAGTGAAAGCTGGAACACTCACAGTATCCTAGACGTGATATTACGTCATCAGCACCAGCGTAAAGACAACCATGACGTGATATCACGTCATGCCGCCCTCAAAGGGTTAAACAAATAAAACATATATGTTAGGAGTATGTATTTTAAAGAATTAAATGCATGCTGATTTATAGTCAGTTATCGAAGGAAAACATCAGCAAATTGCCAAATGAGTGCGTCTGCCCATAAGCACTCGAGAAAAATCGGGGTTAACAAAGATGGTGGACAGGTTACAGATTCTAACATTGAGAACCATAGCAAGCACCCTCCCCATCTACCTCAATGGTATTACCTTTATTAAGTCATCTACAAGTGCAAAGTGCAAAATTCCTCTTAGGAAAAATCAATCGCCTTGACCGAGACTCAATCACATATCCTCACTATTGTGCTGAGTCCATAAGTCAGTTAAGCCACAGAGATGTCCTCCTCTCCTGTGAATTTAAGTTGGCTTTAAAGAAACAAGACTTTTATCTGGCAGTCTTGATCATCTTTTCCCTTTAAAGCCCACTAAATTCCACAATGAAGGATGCCTCAGTAACTGGCTAAATCACCCAGTATCATGTCAAAGGATCTGGGTTATAGGGCTTGTCAAGTTGAATGGTTTTTCCTCTATGGAATTTTGAGCCGATATGCTTTTTCTGTACTGGTATTATTGACCCCGAGAACCTTCTCACAATACATATAGCCTTCGGAAGTTGCTAATGAAACAAGTGGTTTTTTGTCATTGAAAGACTATTCATATTCCTATTTTGTTTCTTAGAAAATGTTCTTGTATTAGAGGCATGATAACTTGGAAGAATATCAGAGTGCCAGGGGGAGACAACTAACCCAAAGTAATTCCCTGTTTTCTGCTAAGTGTTTGGAGGCTTTCCCTCTGGCTCGATCACCTTTATCACTCCAAGTCAGTAGTTCTCATAAGCAGGTCATTATGTGGACATGAAGAAACCATGTTGAGCAGAGCTGAAGGGAGAGGAATGACCTTTAGAGCAAACAACCTGATATCCTATGTAATATATGTATCTAATTCAATTGCCATAAAGTCCATTTTTCTATTTCCTTCAGTCGCACAATTGTGTATCTGTATAAAGTAAGCAGTAATCTGTTAGTATGCAATGGCTTCCACTTAAGTGCCCTTTGTGCGAGGAAAAAGTAAAATGTATGCAAACCATGTATGTATTTTACTAAATGTATTTTCAAACTACGTAATGAAGTGGATAATGAGGATAATGGTTTATAAAAACTTACTAATACTCAGCATATGGATCATGATGTCATTTTATTTTTCATGGAATTATCAATCCACTATTGAATTTTTATTTGCATCCATGCATTGTATATTGTGGTGTCACTAATGTGATGTCATAATCAGGAGGGTAGTAAAAAAATCATAGAAAGAGGGTGACTTGCTGATGTACAGAAGTTTGTTGGTTTTAGTGCTTAATAATGAGTACTAATAAACATTTGAACCAGAAAGAATTGAAAATTGATAAGGAAATCATTTTCATTAATGCCCAAGGTTGTGCTCAAGAACACTACTTAGTATTCTTGGTTGTGCTTTTGAAGAAGGATGTTGTTTTGGGTCTGGGAATCAAATGGAGGAGGAGGAAATTCTGATGAAGAAAATCAGAGAGCCATCTTGCCGTTAACTTATCCCTTCCTTATTTAAACAATGACTATCAATGAACTTGAGCCACAATACATTTTTGAATGGGTAATTCACCCACAAGTTTTGGAGCCAATGGTGTGAATTGACTCTAGTCATTCCTGATAACACACCCATCAACTTTTTATTTTTAGAACTCTAACTTAGAAGACTCAAGTGGCTATTGGGCAAGGTTGGTGGTGGGGCAAGATTGGAAAAAAATGTGCATTCAAGGAAATCAGCTCCCTGGCAATCATCTTTAAGCACATATGGAGAGAAACTGGCTGTAGAATGTAAATATTTTAATTGAAAATGTGTAAATTGTTTCTAGAAAATGAAAAAAGCATCTGTATAAAGTAAGCAGTAATCTGTTAGCATGCAAGGGCTTCCATTTGAGTGCCCTTTGTGCGAGGAAAAAGTAAAATGTATGCAAACCATGTATGTATTTTACTAAATGTATTTTCAAACTACGTGATGAAGTGGATAATGAGGATAATGATTTATAAAAATAAGTGCTCATACCTGCATTTCACTGAAGTCATGGAGCTGCATAGCAGTGGAGAAGTCGAGCAGCATATGAGTTAAATTTGGGCATTTACTGGCAAGCTCATGTAGCACTGTGTGTGTGATCAGTTCTATTGGCAGCTCTATGTAACGCAGAGATGGACCAAATCGTATGCTGTCAATGGAAAATAAAAAGTAGACTTCAATAGTGATGTACATAATTGCACTATTTAAGTAGAATAGCATAAAAGTAGCCCCCTGTTAGGCTGAGGAGATACATAAATGTTAAAACAGTAAATTCTTGCTGTGTTCCTTTTTTTCTTAGCAATATTTGAAGGTATCTGCTAAATCCTTTAAGTTTGGTATATACACCAAATACCAAGATGTCAAGACGAGAAATGACACATGACAAGAAATGATCTACTTTTTAACTTAATTTTTTCCTAAGAAAACCCATTAAAACATTTGCTGAAAAGCTCAAGTTATTATCCAATATCAGAAACTGATCTAATGTCCGACATTCCATCATTAGGTTTTGGAACCACTGATTGGTGGTTCCTACTCCTGCTTTTTTCTATTTTGATGGGAATCACTGTAATTGGGCATTTTCTGTGTGTAAGGGGATATATATTTAAATTTAAGAAAATAAATAAATGCACACAGATAGCATGACTATGGGCAGGCATACCACTGAATGTGATAAAAAGATAGTTCATTGCGTTTTATGACATGTTGAACTATTTCATGCTAGGAGGGGTGAAGGAATTAAGTAGAAATCTTTGAGAGATTTCAAAATCCACTCAAGTGGATTTTTCATTGTGTGTATGTATTCTGAAATATACATTATATGATACCATACCATGATTGCCTCCAAGGATTCTGCCCAATCCCAGTCTTTAATTCACTCTTCTTCTACATTTTTTATTCAAGTACAATCCTCTTTTTCCTTTTATTTTTTTTATTTTTCTTCACATCCTCATTAGAAATGCTTCTGATCCTTCAATATTGCCTTCATTTCTCATCCTCCCCAAGGAGCCTATTTTCAAATCCATAAAATATCTTCCTCTATGACAGTCTTCACATATCTATCCATGCGAGCTGTCTACTCCCCTCCCATGATGATCCTTCCATGATGAATGCCATGGATGTACATACTTACACTTTCAGTCAAATGCTCATATTCCTTGCAACACTGTCCAAAGATCCCTATAAAGATATCCATCCACCTGTTCTAATTTCATTCCTTTTCTAGTATAACTAATTCAGGCTTCATATATTGGTGATAATCCATTTCATTTTGTCCCAAGATATTTTAATCCAATAGCTGACTCTTTTATTGCAAGGTGCCAACTCAGGTATGAATATGAGTTCTCTCTTGACTGGCTAACTTGATTTTGGCCTTCCGCAATGTACCTTGCTTTTATGCTCTGCCTTTATCATTCATGCCTCCCTATACCTCTCCGAACTTTTCTTTGCTATCCATGGTGTGAAATATGATAGGCGATTGACAAACTTGGATTCCTGCTTTTCCAAGAACTTTTCCTCCAGTTCCCTGACAAAATGTATTTGTATTGAGTATTTCATGTGAAGGTTTCAAATGTGGGATCTTTCCCTCCAATGAAGTCCTAAATTCTGCCATCGTGTAATTGGATTTATTTGCTCTTTTGTATCCATGAATAAAACCCATGAATTTATCACTATTTCCTAAGTAAACTGTTAATTCTCTGCTTCCATAGCCTTCATGCATCTGAAGAACATAAATAGTGCATTAACTGTACATTAGAATGCATATTAAAAGCATCCTTTTGTTCCTGCAATTGAGAGCCCATAAATACTCATTGGAAATTAAACAATACCCACTGCCCACTAATTAATGCCCATTGGAAATTTAAGTTGAAAACATTTAACATATACACATACATACTAATCACGCCGTTCCCTTCCGGGGTATTTCTATTATTCAAAGCAGTGTGAATGTAGTATCTTTGTAATAATTCTTACCTACATTCCAAGCCAAATGTCCACAAAATATTGATTAACCTACGGCTTGGTGTGAGAATTCTTTCCTTTGGTAGGGAGTAGAGACTGGAAAGTGGCAGTCCATTTTTTTGAACCATCTTAGTTATTACATCTTCTTTTAAGAGGTGAATAGTATGATCATGATTAGCGGGCATATATTCCCATTGTAATGCAAGTTCTTCTTTAATTTCATTACTTTCTACCTTTGTTTGTGGATCCAAAGTTTTTTGTAGGTTTTATTTCTTCTTAGTCACAAGATCTTTCTACATCAACTAGCTCTCAGTTTACCCGAATCATTCAGGGTTTTTCCTTTTTACATTACCTGTGGTAGGTTGCAAATCAATACAAATGTATCAAATAGATTTATGAGGTCTGCATGTCAAGGTACTTGTTGAACTTGCATTGCAGGAATATTCAATATATTCATTGGTGTCATAACTTTTAGGACCTGATAGGTAGTGCTAACTTATTCACTCTTTACAGCAGTATAAATATCTCTGTACAGCTCCTTGCTAAGTACAGGGGTTCCATTATCTTGGGGGTCCCATTGTGAGTTCTTCTTTATTCCAAGAGTTTTAACAACCAAATACTTTAATCAAATTCATAATTGACATATAAAGCAATCATTCATTCACTCTCTGAACTAATGAATAAACATGAAAATAAAGTTTTACAGGTTATTGTTAAATTTACAGCTTCCAAAATGGATGTGAAGTGGACCAGTGTGATGGACAAAATTTGCCACTCCATGAGATGGGCCTTCAAATCTGCATTCAAAATTCAATCCCTATTCACTATAGAGCATTTTGAAGTGACATCTTTGTCTTAAAGTGTTTACATTGATCCCTTCAACCTCTGCTGAATTTTTTGCCCTTTAACATCACAGTTCTATGTGCATTATGAATAAGAATTTGGCAATTTCGTGGGAAAATAAATAGGAACTCCATTGCTGGAGCTTTTGTTAAAACTATCCAAGCTGAAGAGGATTTAAACCTGTAACTACCAGGCCTTGCCAAATGGATGTGTGACTAAAGAGAAGAGATAAGACTGGAGTTTACTGATAGTAAAAGTTATGTATGATGAGAGCTGGGTATTGATGGTTTTTACTGTGTGTTTTGTCGTAGGATAGTGGAGCCCCCTGGGGAGAATAACAGGCTGCGAGGTTCACAGTAAAAGTAAATTTGCAATGCTTTTGTAAGGCACAGGTGGTAAATAAACCCTGATTTACAATTACGAAAACCGTGGTAAATAGTTATTTCGAGATGGTTTGTTCCTGAGGACACAACAGTAAGAATACTGACCTCTGTTATTTAAATACCTAATCCTAAATTTCATTTCTGATAGTCAATATATGTTTTTAATATATAATAGTTCATGTTAATTTCAATCTCTACACAAACCTAATTAAATATCTAAATAATCATTTACAACATAAGATATAACAATTCATTGGTTAAAAAAGCATATTTTACCTGATTAGAGCCAGCAAAGATTCAAGTGAGCCAACGTGAAGTCCAGATATTTCTGGCCTCAAAGAAACAGACTTCCAAAGGCGGGTGTCATAGGCAATCATTCTCCACTTCCGACAAACTCTTGCCATTCGACATATCTCTCGGTGAGTCAAATATGAAAATATGCTCAAGAGTATCTTATCAGGCAGCTTGTCAATCGTCTGAAAAATGACAAATGAAATAAGCTCTCAGTAATGCATGAATTCTTGATTAGTACATTTTAATCAATCAGAGTGAGAAATTCTTTACTCAAAGGTTACCTCACAAAGGAAAAGAAACTTAAGAAAAACCTCAAGCATGATCATTATAAAATTTTGCATTTCATGTCGAAATATTTTGCACCAAAGTGATGCAGCAGGAAATTTAATTGCACCCAAGCTAAATTTTAATGCACAACATTGATGCAAAAAGCTATAATTGAAGCTTGTGTGATTGAAGATTACATTATAAATGTTTTTTCTGATTTTTTGTGGAATTATTTTTATAAGATTTTATTATTTTAGCTACTCAAGCTGTGGCTTTAATTCACCCATTTAAATTTACCTTCATTGCTGTTATTTATGAAAAAAGTGAATAAATATATAGCTGGGGTTCAAAGAAGTAAAAATAAAATCATCATGTGAGGAAAAAGTAGAGATGATACGTAAGCATTAGATACTTCAGCCTATGCCTGTTGATTTTTTATATGATCATAAAACCATTGTTAAGCTTTCATACTTATACTAATTGTTAGTAAGATAGTAATTCCAGTTCACTGCTGCATTTATGGTTACCCACGGTAAACCTGCAATACAATATTGCACAATTTTCTACTGTTGATCTTTCCTTCTGTATGTTATCACTTAGGGCTGTTTTTACGGCCTGTCAGTATAGTGGACAACAAACTAATAACCAAACATAAAGCCTTAATGCTTAGCTTGTTGGAATTTATGAGAACCCAGGTAAAAATATTTGGTCTGTTATGGTCTGGATTTCAAACGTCTTGACACCACTTTAAAATCCAGACCAATACAGCCCTGTGACAGACCACTTCTAGATGATAATAATAACAATGTTTATTAATGGGTAGAAAAATCCATTTCAAGAATACATTAACAAGATATGAACCATTACAATAGTGCAAAATTATGATACATTCTCTTTACAATAAGGTGATACATTGATAAGATTTAAAGTGTAACAACGAAGTAATCTATTATAATTCAATAGGACTTGCTTTTAGGAAATAAAATAAAATCAAAATAAAGTAAATATTTGCCCAGCCTTACTGAAAGGAAATTATAGAAAACAACAATAAATCTTACATTTCTATATATTTATGTCACTGCTCTTTTCACACAATTAAAAAAAATGCTTTTTGATAAGGTAAAAAAGCCCAAGTCGCTATGTGTGTTGCTGTCTCTCATTGCATTAAAAATTGGAGAGAAAAAAGAATAGTTATTTCGGATATATCAGATATCAGTCTTTCATAGCAGTTCCAGACGAAATATTTTTACTTGGGAATGCCAGGATTTTTCACCTTACAGGCCCAAGAATAAGTCATGGGGATATTCAGGTTTCATTGAAGAATGTGCCCAATGTATTATTTAATGGGGTCATGTAATTTTACCAACTTAAAAATTTTGATGGTTAACAATTTCATGTTCTGATTTTGAGAGGTTATTGGCAATTTTGGATTGGTGAAGAAAATAGATGCATAAATGGACTATCAAAAATATCTTCGTTAAGAAAAGGTAACTACAGCCATTTGTAATTTCATCTCAGCATGATTGACTGGTAACAGAGCTTTAGTAGAGGAGGAATTGCCTAGGCCAATAAATAGCATGCAATGCCTGAGTGTCATGGTTCAGGCTCTTTAGGTGCTTACATCAGTTTTCAACACTGAGTTTATATTGTATCTCAATCAAAAAAAGAATTGTTTGGAGTGTCTTACAGGTTAACTATTAACTAGATTTTGTTATCAAGAAATGAAGACATTTCATAGGTAAGGACTGCATATTTCATAATAATGGGAAGCTGTGAATATGCTGTGAAAATCCTCGGGCTAGCCATCTTTCATCAAAGAGATTAGCCACATGTAGGTGTATTTAACAGGGTCATATATTTATACTCCAACAATAAAATTTGGTAACTATTAGAAAGCATAAGTATTCAGTTTATGTGAAATTTTTCATGCTATGAAATGAAAAGCTCAGTACTCAATCTTCAGGAAAGGAGTAAAAATTCCATTTTTTCTATGGAGAATGCTGCATATTCCAGGAATTTCCTCTGCCTTGAGTCAGTGTTTCCGTGGCGACATGCTTCTGAAATGAACCTCTTTTATTTCTAAATTTTTCTAAAGCCCTGACTCAATGCTGTGAAAATCCCCTAAAAAAAGCCAATTGCAAGATCTTTGGAGGGAAAATTTTTGGGCAATCCAAAATTCCTATATTGACTTGCTTTGTTTATGTATGATTAAAGAGATTTCTATATTCAATCCTCTGATGAACACTCCCTACTCAGAACTCACTCACTTAAGAGTTATTTCATTGGTACAATTGAGCGGTGGGTATTTGTAATTTCTGAAGATATTATTCACAAAAGGATAAAGAATTAGAATGAAAAACATGTTACACACAGAAGTATCCATTTACAAGTTAGTGTGCAAAGTTTGATGTGATGACTATGAATGAAATTTTACCCCTTTTTATGAGAAATGATACATGACCAAGATACATAGGAACCTAGCCAATAATTGCAAGCAAGTGACTCTGATGCACAACAGACTTAAGTTAACGTTCACCAAAAAATTATTACACTCCCAACCTTTCCAAATGACAAGAAGTGGAGTTTAATGAGCACCGATTTTCTGTAATTCCTATGTGCTTATTTCTCTTCATTCACTCAACACAAGGGTGAAAACTAGAGTATTTTCCCATGTGTAGTGCTGGATACCATGTTGAGGTACTCAAATATAACAACACAGGAGAATAAAAAGACACTCGCTAATCATAGAGATATACTCATTGAGCTGATAGACCAATACTGTATTTGTTAGCAAGGTAAAGGTGAGTAAGGACTGGACCAAAGTTGTTACTCGCAAAGTGAAATTACAATATGTTAGCATTATCTCTCTAAATAAGGTGGAGCTTTTAAAAGTAGGAGTAGATTTTGAAGTAGACATATTGGGGGAGTGTGTGACAATCTAGGTTATAAATCAGAGGTTTTTTCATATTGATGCTAGTTGCTAAGTACAGGATTTTTAGTTTAAGGATTACTGTGTCAATAGTAGGTGATTTCTCCTGATATAAGGCTTTTGAGTTTAGGGAAATGTGACTATAGTTATGTAGTAAATATAAATAAATAAGTATAGTAAATAAGCTCAGTAGGGTTTTGATTGGAGGTACCATCGCATGGGATGGAAGAAGTACAACAGGCATCTTGTAGAGAATACCCCAAGCTAAGAAGGCATTCATGGGCAAAAGACAACTTCTGTGCTCAATGAGGATAGGACTGCAAACCAGGAAACAGTGTGTGAAAATATCCACGTGAAGCATGGCACTCTATGGATCAGAAGCATGGACAATTGGAAAAGCTGACCAGAAAAGACTAAAAGCCTTCAAAACCTGGAGCTGGAGGAGGATGCTGAAGATAAAATGGATGTTCAAAATAAGAAATGATGAAGTGTAGAGAAGAGTAGAAGAGGAAATGGCCAAATGGAACACCATAGAGAAAAGAAGAAAATGATGGATTGGACACCCTGAGACACAATGGGTTTGTGAAGAACATAAGCGAAGGAAAAATAGAGGGAAAAGTTCCCAGAAGAAGACCTAGGAATAAGTTCATGAACTAAATAAAGAGGAAAGTACATAGGGAGAGATACCAGGAGGTGAGGGCACTAGCATTAGATAGGGAAGGGTTGTAGTCAACCAATCTTAGGATTGAGCAACCAATGATGATGAGTATTTTGAATTTGGTAGGTTTGGATTTTAATGGGTTTACGTGGTCCAGCTCAAGAGGCTGTTATGTAGTGGCGGGGTTTTGTATACGTTCTTTTGATAAGTATGGGATGTGATATAGTCGAGATGCAAGGGTGGTTTGTCAGAGAGTGCTAGGCGGATTACCGCGAGGGCCCAGTTCATCGTACCGTGTTGGCGAATGGACTCCTCTTAAGCGTTCCACCGTCGTCGTAGGCCTGGCCAACGTGGGTGGCTTCGTAAGCCAGTTGACCCCACTGGACGGGTCCGATAAACCCGTCGGTGTCGTCGACGAGCGTCATTGGACAAAGAGGAAGCAGATGAGATCATTATGGCAAGGAACGTTATGTATGAGACTCCCGTGGGAATGGACGAAGGTGCCACGTCGTGACACCTTCCGGCCACCCATCGTGCGAGTCTCACACCCCCCTCGTGGATTTGATGGATTGGAATGTCGGAAGTAAGGCTCGTTATCGTCAGGGAAACTCGGATAGTTATGCATTTAAGGAGAATTATCCGAACGAGACCCTTTGCTGACAAATGCCCGAGACATTGACCCGTGGGCTATTCTCGGCTGAAAACAAAAGGCGCACGGATGATTAAAACATCAACCGGGCTGATTACGACGGATAGGATTCCTTGGAAAGAAAATATTTCGCGACTGATGTGAGTTAATTGATTTGAAAGTATTTACTGAGCCGAGCCAAAAATATTTTTCAGCTATATTTAAATTCTAACCACCCAAGTGTTCAGGGGAAACAGTACAAATAAATTGTTAGTTAAAACAATTAAACAAATAGTCCGAAAGTAAATTTCCTGCTATATTCAATTGATTAAACCTTAATTTTGGCTAGCTCCAGATTGAAAAAAATGTGTTTACAAAACGAGCACCGTTTTTAAATTGCAACGCGATCCAAAAGTTATTTTTACCGAGTGACAACCGTTGCTACATTACGAATATTTTGTACAAATTAAAGGCAAAGAACATTCGCAAAAAACTAAGATTTTTTCGTATTCGATGAGCATATGAGACGCCTGTGGATCAAGTGTTTCGGGGCTTTCGGCCGTCCATCGATTATATTAATAGCACCACCTCACCCAGTGACTCGGGGGATATTCATGAGCCGAACATGTTCACACACATTCGTATCCCATCGAATCCACGGGAGATCGTAATGGCATTCACTATCAATGGAGAACCGATGGTTCAATACTGACATTTTCCATGACGACCGTCGTGGACGGGTTACTTCCTCCGTACAGACGCAACTTGGAAATTTGTGTGGACCACTTAGATAAAGAGCTCTCCTCCTTCCTCCGCCTCCTCCACAGGTCTTCAGGGACACAACTACGGTCACGCACAGATCAGAGAATACTACACTGTCGTATCATTAGTACAGAAGAGGGACTACTTGCTGATCTTCTCCCAGTTTCCACGTCTCAGCCGAAGAGAGTTCTCCGACCTTTAAATCTCACTTTTCTCGTAAAGCACCGGAGTACAGGACTCGTGTTTTCTCCCTTCGACGGTTTTCGGTGCGGCGGCCGGGACTCGATCGAGACGAGGGAAGTTGCGAAACGTTCGAGGAGAAAAATAAAATTAAAACAAAAATACGGGAGGGACACTATGCTTGCTTCGCGTCACCAGGGGCCGAGAGGGCGCAACCGAAGGAAGGAGGGCTGTCGTGAGCAGGTTGGAGCGATGCCCCTAGGAAGAGGGCGGGAGGAGTAATGGGGAGGGACAGCTGGGAGGAATTGACACCAGAAAGGCAAATCCCCGACACCTATCCCCCAACCCTCCCTTGAAAACTTTCCTCCGTTCCCCCTTCCGCCGGTTTAAAAAGTCAGACCGCCCCCTGGAATTATGAAGGAATTTAGCGAGGGTGGTGATACAAAATGCACAATATATGCCCTAAATCCTCCTCATGCGATCCCCCCTTATTAACTTCCCCAACCCCTAGGCGTCACGTCTTTGGGATGTTCCCACGGATTCCCAGCCCCCCGGCCTCCCCAAAAATATCTCAGGAAAACACTCAAGCTTCCACAACCCTGCCTCCTCAGATCTACTTTTCCCCACTCCCCGTCTTCCACATCCTCTCACCCCCCTTCCTTCGTCCCCGTATTTCCCCTACAACACTGTTTGACCCACGTGTCATGCCCAATAGTGCCTCTTCATTCCAATAAAAAATTATCTCCCTTCATTTTTTTATGCGATCGTAGAGCCGAGCCCGATTTTCTAACCTCATAGAATTCGGGTGTGCATGTGATGTAAGCTGTGTACAGCCATCTGTCGTCTCGTTTCCTTCGGAGCTAAATAAAATCGTTGCGCCCGCCCTCCATGTTGTGAGGGTTCTAGTGAACGGGAAATCTTTCGTCGCCGCTCCACTTCCACTAAAAATAAAAAAAGTTTTCGCTTAGGTTGTTGGAGCTTCGGGACTTCTCCGATAGAGGGTGTACGGAGGATCATCTCTGAGGAAGGTTAATTGGGAGAGCTATTTGCCTCTTTTTCTAAAATAGAGGAGAAACAGTGAAAGTTTTGGGTGCAGAAATATTTGTTCTCCAAATAAAATCTAATCACTATACGGAGTTGTCCTAATTATCAAATTTTGAGCGATTTCTTATCATGGCATCAAGATATAATAGGTAAATAACTTTTTCTTATAATAGTATAGTGCTGCAATAACAAAAAAGGATTCCCTAGGAGTCTGACAGCGCTGGAGGGGAGAAGAACGGAATCATCTCGGCTCTTTTAGCACACGGTATGATCAAAACGGATGAACTTTGGTTGGCGAATTAAATTTGTGGAATGGTGACATAGTTGTAGAATAATGAATTTGTAGTTCTCCGCCACACTTTTATTTGAATAGGGCTGACCGGTTTCGAAGTTCTTACGTCATCATCAAAGTAGTAAATACTAAGTACTTCTCTTCTTGACCTCTGTTCTCTTCATAAGCCAGATACTACTGTAATTGACTTATAATTTAGGACTTTGATTATGATGAAAAAACATAAAAATTCTAAAAGTGCGGAAAATTACTAAGTTATCACTCTTAAACTAAGGACAAACTTACGTAAGTAATAATGAAATACAAGTCTCAGTATATGCATGCCATGGCATAATACCAGCTCTGATGTTGTTTTTTGTTTTAATTTGACTCTGCCTGTTTATTAAAACTTTATAACGGAAAATAAATTGAATTTCCTCTTGCTCGGTGTTATGAGAAGGCTTCTTCATGTAACCTTCATTTTTCTTCGTTGAAAGTAATTACAATGAGTGAGAAAATGTTTTTAAATATTTTATTGCTTGCAACGTTTAGCGAAGCGCTGAGGAGATAGTGTGTAAACTGTGTTAAATTTGAGGTAGGGATCAGTAATTGATGTTATATATCTCCCAATAAACTTGCTTGGCGTTTTTATCGTCAGGATGCCAGAACTTACCCTTGCAATAAATTCCTTGCATCTATTCATATATTGGTCCATCTTACAACAATGAATCCGTGTATTTCTCAGTTGTCTCATCAAGAGTGTAAAGTGGCGGGCTGTAGGCGCTGCTGTGATCACTGATAGTCTAACCAGGGCGAAAGGGATATAAAGCTTTCTCCCGCAAATTAATGCTGAGAGTCACCAGTTCTGGAAAGATATCTTTGAGGTTGGCACTTGGAAACTTGGGAAGGTAGAACAGCTGTCTACCCTCGTCCCCATCTCTCCTTCAAGCCTACGCCGCAGGGCATTATTATCATGGACAAGCATCAAGCTTATAATCTCTAATTTCGTAACAAAATTATACACTAAATCTCCAATGACGAAATAAACTTGCAACTCCTTCGGCACCAAACCATTTGATAGCAGAACAAAGAACAAATTTAGAGAAGTTATATTGTCAGCCCAAAAAATAATTTTCTCTCGACCGCTTTAATTTTACTTAAGATTAATAAAATACGCCATGGTAAGAATTCCTTCTAAGGAACTGCTGGCTTTGATAATTCTGTGTTGGCTCAAATAGATCGGGAATTTCCAGTTTAGTTGTTTGTAGTTACCCATATTACGGAAGAAATTCTTCCGAATTTTCAGTGGGAGGGATGGTGTCGAATGAAACCGCTTCCTTGAAAGAGCTCCTTAATTCTTTACATTCGCGAAATGTGGGTTGCGTTCGGCAGGCGAGTTGGATAGGGACCACGATAAATCTTCGCATATCACTCCTTTGGGGAGGTCAGTTCGCAATGAAATCGCATATATCTCAACACTAATTTCGGTACGATTTTTTAAAGTTTAGTATTGTCCAGCGAAATAACAACTGATAACATAAGTAGTTTTTCCCAGCATCAGGATACATGTCATTGCGTTAATTTGGGTGGAGAACATATATGTACGAAGAATTTGACATTCTCCTGGCGAACAACTGACTCAGTTGTTCGCCAGGAGAATGCCAAAGAAACAGAAAACTGTTCTCAGATTTTACACTGGGTCAGGTCTTCCATGGTGGCATGGTAGATCTAAGCCGGTGAGAATTCTGAGAACAGTTTACGTAAACATTGTTGTCCATTTGAAACGTTCTGAAGGTCACTTCAGGATAGAAAAACGCGCGTTTAAGTGACCAGCGAAGAAGCACACATTTTCTATGAACTTAACGCAGTACATAACTGCTACTTCCCCAGAAGAATACGCTGGCAAACACAGTTATTGTGACTTGCTAACTAGCATGAAAACGACGAGGTGAAATACAAATGTGATCTGATCTTGAAATGTCTGGCGCTTTCCCAGTGAATGACAAATGGGAAGTGTTCTCAGGATTCACCCCGGGTTACGTAACTGGCGATAGCCAATTTGCCTAACCGTGTGGTTGTGATCATGATTCCACTGATAAAAATCTTAGGGAAATTAGACAAAAAGTCTAAAGTCCGTGTCATAGGAATGTGATGGTTACCATGGTAACGAAAAACGTAATTTGTTTTTGATTCCTCAAAATCTTTAAATGCTGACTTGGATATCGAGAGCAAGGAAAGAGTTTGGTCGAGAGAATGGGAAATCTGGGAGCTGGTTACTGTCACTGATGGTGGAAAAGTAAGTAAAATAATTCTACCATGTCACGAAATTTTAAAATGTAGTTGGGCGATAAACAGCTTGTAAATCTGTTGAACGGTCTCAAGAAATGTACCATAATTTCCATAGCAAAATGCTGATGTAAAACACGGAAATAATATGAAATCTACTGTCTGATCGTTTAGATTTGTAAAGAAACATCCAGTGAGTTCTTCAAATTCATTTCTATCTTGAGTTACAACAATATTTACTATCAATTCCACATACACATTTAAATAGTTGGACGCGTACCAACTTGTCCAAGCTCTCAAAATTAATCGAAAGTTCGTCAAGCACACAGACTGATACAGAGTTTGTACACGAATCTTGTTAAAGCCAGAAGCTTTAGTCTTTCTAATACACAAAAGGCTGTTCAAGTAAAAGTAGCGCCGGAGCTCCAAATCCGAAGATAGCCGGGTAATCATCCAGCTTGCGAATCAGTAATTGAGCGCATGAAGTCATTCTTATCAAACTGAGTTTCGCATGTACTTTACAGCGCTTTCCAGCGAGGATTTCCAAAATATAACAATTTTGTTCGGTGACCTAAAATAGTAAATCGACGAATCGAAGATTTACTGTTCTAAACCGCACTTATTTCGTTAAATTAAGGGTTGCGCAGAGTGTGCTCCGAGCTTTTTTCTCCAAAAGACGTGAAGTTTCCTTTTTCAGTAAAAAAAAGAGAAGTGGAGTGGAGCTCGAGCTGGTGTGGTGGTTAAGATACTGGCTTCCCATCTCAATGGTCCGAGTTCAAACCCTGGTGATGCTTGATATTTTCAGTGGCATCCCGACCCCTACTTTGATATCATTCGGAAAGCATTTCAAGTACGCTACTCGTGTCGTAAAGGTAAACTAACGTCGGAACCAGGTTTCTCTGAAGCATGCACCCTTTCCTTAGTCTATTTTCCTTTTCTAACCTTCTCACCAGTCCTAAACGGTGCAAATGACCTCAGATGTTGGGCGTCTCCCAAAATCTCCAGCCAGCAGGGAAGTAAAGTAAATAAACGGAAGCCCAAAAAATAAAATCAAGGTTAATTAAAAAATTCCTATTTTTGGAATTTCAGAGGGACTTATATACCAACATAATAATGATTTAAAGGAACAGCTGGGGCCCTGTTAAAGAAGAATTTTACCATCAACGCGTGTCCAATTGAGATTTTTAAAAATAGCCGATGAGCAGAATAAAATAATGAAGTATAATAATTATATGTATACTTGGCTGTTGAGCTGCATATACTATTCATAGCAGCGTTCATTAATAGTAGTTTAGAAAGAGAAGATGATATATATGTCTTTAACTTTCCACCGAGGAAAAAGACAGGATCTTACAGTGAGGCCTACTGTTGTCGCATAAATAGTACAGTAATTACCAAGACCAAGTCCATCAAGGAGAGAGACGAAATTTTCGCTAATGTTCAGAAACTCCTGGCTGCCCTTGGGATGTATTTTCAGTCCTAATGATCCTGTATCGGAAAACTTAAAGATATATCCTTGCCACGTCAATGATACTCCTAATAAAATTAATGACTACATTCTCCCTCTTTGTGAGCTAACTTTTACGCCCCCTCTCATCCCTTCGCCGATAGTATATTAAGTACGTAGTTGCGTCAAAACCAAATGCCTTCTCTTCATTCGTTTTTAGATCAATTATCTCCATCCCCGCCCCCCGTTATACGTAACGATATTGGAAAAATGTTGGCCATAAGGTATTCCATACCCCCAAGATCTCCGGAAAGTAGCGATTTGCCTCCTCTTAGAACAATTACCTAAATCTGCCCCTAATTCATGGACGAGTTACTCTTATAGGAAGGTAACCACGTATATTTTGGCTTTGAAAGGACCCTGAAAACAAGTATACATGCCCAAGAATTTCCCAGGCTTTTAGGAGCAGTAAGTGAAACATGTATTCCTTGACTTTGATTAGTTTTTTTCTATTCGGATTTTATTTCCTCCTATCATACCGTCCGAAATGTCTTTAATATTCAACCAAATCCCACTTCTCCGATAAGTATCCTCTCTTCCCTTAATCCACTCCTTAGTCTCTATCTCTATTTCATTTTTCCATTTTTCTTCATGCTTAGTTTTTGAAAATATCGACTCTGACTACATACCTTCTCCTAACTGGACGTGTTTTGGAGGTATGTATCGCACCGATCCTTGTTAAGGTCTCACTCATCTTAAGTTTACCGTCCTATGAGAGTCTCGATCGTTGTACCTCTCTCTCTTTGTTAACAAGTAATATTACCGATGCCATTTCCTCCTGCACGTGCTTACTGCCTCGCCTGGTGAAACCAAGAGATTGAAAAGGAAGTAGTAAACATTCCAAGTTTCAAAAACGGCGGGTCTAGTTTTGCTGATTTTATTTTGTTTGCCGTTTGCCGAAAATCATAATCTCCGTTTTCAACTCTTCTCATTATTTCTTTTTCACTTTTTCCAATGCTCAAATTTGATCATCAAAAAAGGAGACTGACAATAAAATTGAAATTAATGTTGTGGGCGGGTCAAGAAATACTCAAGTTTGATAGTATCAGGCATAACTTGGTGAAAATATATTTTGATGAAATCAAAATAACTGTGTAATTTTTTCACAGTATTATTCTCAGACTGCCGATTTCACCTGAAGATGTTGCCTAGATGATGAAATCTGCTGTCTTTGAATAAAAAAAGAGTGAACAATTTACCTAGTTGTTATGATTAAACCAAGGACTCAAGTTTCAATTGAGCCATTTGCTTTCAAGTTTGCAGTCTTACAAATTGTTTTCACCATGCAACTTTTATTTCCAGACTATTAAAACTATTACAACAAGCAAACGCGCTCAAATGTGGGCGGGGATCGGTTTGGTGTGGTGGCTAGAGTGACCATATAGGCGGCTAGGATTCAAATCTCTGCAAAAGAGGATAATTTTCAGAGGAAACTTGATCCCTACTTGAGTGTCTTGTGGAGGGCACTTCGAGTATAATACTCCGTCTGTTAGATAGGACGTTAAACCGTGGTCCCCTTGGCGCTTTTTGTCAAGAGCAGGCTAATTCCGACGCCTATTGAACGAAAGTCAATTCAAAGTAACTGAAGAAACGAAAATCAATAAACACGTAAATAAAAAATGTTTCGATTGCAGGTTACCGCATTGAACTCCTCGCCTCCTTTAGATGAGAGAGAATCTCAAAATAAGGTATCTCGATTTTATTTGAAGGGAGCAGTATCGAGGACTGCGGCGCCGGAGGGGTGATCGGAAGAGGTGACGGAGAGGAAGTCAACAGGTGGTAATACGTGGTTGGAGGAATACAGGGATAGGTCAGGGCGAATACTTGACCACTCGCAGAGGTTCTCCGGAAAAAAACTTTGGAAGGGTCAAGCGTGACTCTACCACCAAGAATTCTCTCAATCATGAACCTTTATTTTGAAGCTCACTGAGAATAAAAATTCGATGGCCTATGACGAGTTCATTTTGTTCGAATATCATATCCTTTTACTTTATGTAGTAAGAAATGAGAAGGTTTACAGAAGGGTAGAAGAGGAAAGCGCCATAGAAAAAAGAAGAACCAGATGGCTTTGACACACCCTGAGACTCGATGGGTTTATGAAGAACATAATTGAAGGTAAAATATAGGGGAAAGTCCCCAGAGGAAGACCCAGGAATAAGTTCATGGACCAAATAAAGAGAAAAGTACATAGGGCAAGATACCAGGAGGTAAGGGAACCAGCATTAGATCGGGAATGGTGGAGGGCTGTAGTCAACCAGTCTTAGGGTTGTACAACCAATGAATCCATATTCTTTTATACCCTGCGTGTGATTAAAGATTCAAGAAGAGGTTACAATCTCCCGGTGAATTTTTCATTTATCCGCTTACGGACTCGTGATATTTAAAATGCAGACAAAGGATTATATACGAGGGGAGGTTATCACATAAGTAATGGGGTGACGCAAATCATCCAAGATACAATCCTGAAAAAACATGATGATCACGCAATAAACAAAAAGCTCAACCAAAATTTTTGCTATCAACTTTCCGAAAAGTTTCTTTGGTTGATTTTTGCGCGGGAAGTACACAATTCATCGGATGAAGAAGACTTAAATTATTGGGTTTTATTTCAATACCGAGGAAACTTGATACAAGCCTATTGAATAAAAAATATGCCCCGAGTCCCTTAAAAATGTGGTGCTAGAAAATTTCACTCAACAAGAGTGTCCGAGAATCCACATTCTCGCTGAAAAATACATGTAGCAAGAAATGAACTCTTAGAAGCCATTTTGAACAATAATTTTATCAACCAGTCAAGGGTGCACAATTCTATATTTTTTTACGCGGCACTGCATGTGATTGGGAAAATTCTGATGCAGGGTGGTTTCAGTTTTATCTACCGCGAATACATAAGTATTCTACATTTATCATAACTAATAATCTCAATGAGGAAGTGCTGTCATCGTAGAATGGTTCTTGTCAAATGAACGGAGAGATCACCAACGAAGAGCTGAACAGAAAAGTAGCGTAATGAAAACTCAGAAAAGAAGAGATAATCTTATTTTGCAACACGATAGTCTGTTGAAAACAATAATGAAAAAGGAATGAATATTATAGATGAAGGCCGAGAATGGAATATATTAGACCAATCATGAAAGACATCAAAGTAAAGAATTATCCTGGAATGAAACGGTTTGCGGAAAAAGGGTGGAATGGAGAGCTACAGAAAAACGGATTGAGGACTGCTGATGGTGATGATGATTCTTGCAGTTTCTAAACGGGAGAGTTTTTTAATACTCGTAATTATATGATTTAGAGTAATTCTAAATTTGATTATACAATGAGGCTAATTTATTTTATAAATATTCGAAGATATTCATGCTGATATTTCATCCAAAACCATGATTCACTCTTCCTTAAAGATATTTCCCTGGCGCTTATTCTTTTGAGTTTGATGCAGGCAGTTAACTGAAATTTTGTGTCATAATTTTTTAGCTCGATCAGAAAGATAATAAATAACAGAAGTGACGAAACAAGATTAGGGCAAGGAAAATTGAGATAGCTTCTTGTTGGATAAATAATCTAAAATGGTGGGTCCTTAATGTTTAATACTTAATAAGATTACATATAAAGATCAAGGAAGATTACAGTTCTCCAGGACTTTACAGTTTTTTCTGGGAAACGGTAGTCATAGCTAAATCAAGCTGGCGGCGCAGTGTAAAGACATTTTGTGCCAATTTCATTTTTCGCCTAAGGATTGTAGCTTATAATTCGTCATTCTAATCGTGAAAATTTCCTAGAAAGTCATCAAATTTTTGGCAAGTTTATGAACTATGATGTTGCATCATTCCAGATAGGTTTCAACCGAAGAAAGGTGATTAAGGAATTGAAAGCAATGAGAACATTTAACAGGGAATGAACATTTAAGTATTG
This sequence comes from Ceriagrion tenellum, assembly GCA_963169105.1. Lineage (NCBI taxonomy): Eukaryota > Metazoa > Arthropoda > Insecta > Odonata > Coenagrionidae > Ceriagrion > Ceriagrion tenellum. The sequence goes on along the minus strand of OY720633.1, from coordinate 83,191,490 downwards.
TTTTAAATGTTAATTTGTTCTTTCTCTGCGAAAGATGAGTAATACAACAATTTCAATGCCCGTGGTGTTGAGGTAATTCTTAGTCATTTCGATTTATTCAAGGAATTAATTAATTGTTGGTAAAAATGTTTTATACAACAATAGTTCACTGAATCGAATTTGGGATCGATTTACTGCGTGGTTGGCGAGGTATTGCTTTTAAAATTGACCGTTTTACCCAACTTATTATGGCAAACAAGGTAATGGACGAAATGCGAGGGCTACATTTTGAATATGAATAAAGATTCAAGATACTCCCAAAAAACTACTAAGAAAGAGATTTGACATATTTAAAGCGAACCTCGGAAGTTATGGGTGATTGACCGCAAATTTATCTTGAACGAGTGATCACAAAGTTAAAAGTAAGCGTAAAAGTGCGTAGCCAAGTTCAACATGTGTCTATACTGAATGAATCGATATATTATTTTTATAAGTTTGTATAAATCGATGATTTATTTCCAAAACTTTTCCCTCTAATAATGAATAAAGTTATTTATCATTGATAAATTCGATTGATTTTTTTGGTGTCTGATATTTGCAGTTTAGTACGATTTTCGGAGTTGGCTAAGAACAATCTCAATTGGCAGGTACGCGAGGCCAAACGATGCAAAGAATGCCGCCATATTCAACAACGGGATGAAACTCAGGGGGGAGGGTAGAGTGAATAGGTTTTTGAATAACGTTGAGGCAGGCCCCAAGAGGCTGCGTGTGATATGGGAACAGACGCACACTTGGCAACTATTTCGTTATTTTCCGAAATGTTTAGACAATTGCCATCCGAGTAAATTTGCACGCCATCATTTTAATTTCCCTTTAATGACTCTTTAACACTTTAACAACCCTTTCGCATCTCGTTACATACGTTACCGTCGGTAATAATTGGAATAAAACTCAACCAATACGCTTTAGCTAAAATTAAAGGAACAGAAGATCGTAAACATAAAATTCACCTCTGTCCTCTCCCCCTCCTTTTCCCTATCACCTACCCTTTCTAGGCAGGTGTCCTAACACCCCTTGCCACACGCCTCTGCAGTGACTCGCGGAGTAGTATGTAGATGTAGGCCACAGAGACAAAGTTGCGAGCTTGAACCTCGGCGTATGGGGTGGGGATATGTGTACTTACATGTAGAAAATTTTAATTTAATTAGGAAGACTTGTGACGGTAACATTAGCGGAGTCACCAGGTGAGATTCATACAAATATGAACAATTCACAGAGAAAAAAATCATCTACATGGAGGGCACAATATTAAATCCCTTGCTATAAAGTAAAGTACTAGGCTAATTTCACTAATGAAGGTCTCCATGTCAGTTATGTATACAACTTCGAAGGAAATATGGTTCCGTGAAAATGAAAAGAAATGTATTTGAATATTCTAATATCAAACCGATTTATTAAATTTTTCCCCAAGTTCAAAAAATTTAAATCTCTGACACTAGCGAATATTCTCATGCACTACCGGGACTTAATTGGTCACCGAAATCGTGAGTAGATTACTGTTCAAGACGCGATAGGATTAATATCTATTTTAGCAGCGTCAGAAGTTGACAACATTTCTATCCTTCCTCTTCATTCGTGAATCGCTTCCACATTTCCCCATGACCTTATGGAAATATCTCCAATAATCGGTACGCACCACCGAGATTAATTTTTTCAATATTCACGAGCCCATTTTGAAACACCGTCTTTGGGGAGAAAACTTGATATATATGAATGTTACATCAAAATCGATCGTATTATGGGGCAGAAAGAAAAGAAGTCTTTAGCAGCTCTCATATTCAGAACTTAAGACTAAATATATTCCCTACATGGTAATTAGGAGAGACCCGTTACAATGTTTTTATTCAAAAGTAGCTCTGTTTCGCAAATGTCTCTAACATGCTTTTTATTCCCTATGTGTAAAATTCGGTTTTCGTTAACCAGGAAACAAGTATAATGTTATCACTATTTAGCATTAATGAAAAGTTGCACTCGTTCTATTCATGATCCTTTCCACTGGCTCCTGATATCGAGCTGAACTAAAGTTTTCGTACTATGCACTTTCAAATAACCTGGTATTATTCGTGACTGCAAAAGGGAAGAATTCCAATTCTTTCGAAGAAGTTATGACAAATTCGTGCCATGAAGATTCCTTTGAATATATAGATCTGAATTCATCTTGGACTAATGAGTTGATGGTGACATCTTGTAATAAATTATTCCAATGATAATGCCCTCTTGTTAATCTTATACTTGTTACTTTTAATACACTTACATCTGCAGTTAGCACAATATATTATATCTTCTCCATATTTTACCCGCTAACGGAACAGTTAACTATTAACAATAAGCGAAATATATAGGAGAAAAGAAAATTGAATGGCACGAACATAGTTCCAGAATGGGAGAATAGCGAGCAAAAAGAATATTTAAAAAACAAAAACATTGAGGAGAGAGAAAAATTAGTAAGCTAAACTATTTAATGTCAGAAAACTCCAGCAGCAATAAGAGAGATGCATCAGAAAACTCAGGCAAAAATGCCTTAGAAGAATATGGATACGCACAATAGGTATTGAAATCACTCGTGAGAAAAACTTTCACACAGGAAATTATAAATCTGTCATAAGTTGCTGAGACAATAAATGATCAGCAAGCATGTAAATCAGAAAAACGGTTAAAATCTCGTAAAAATGTTAGTATTTATGGACATTTGAAAATATCTTTCACTATTTTGATGACCGTATTTGGCCAGGCTACATAATATTTCTTTTAAGTAAAAATCGTTTTTCGGGAAACTACACAAGTAAAGATGAGGTATTTTTTTATTCCTCTCAGAGTGACGCTAGATTTAAGCGTCGCATCAAGATCAAGTTGTATCTAAGGTATCTTGACAATTTGTACTATAACTTGTAAACTTCTCTCAAAGTGCCAAAAAATAAATCCACATTACAAGGAAACGTAATAATTGAATATATTTGCAATTTTTCAATACATGTTTACCTATAATCACCTCCAATTTTGAAATTAAAGTGGTCTTGTGTAAAAAATAAGTAAATGGCGATACCAGAACGATAAAGAAATATATATTCCAGTTTTTGATAAATTTCGAAGAAATAAAAAAAAGTTAATACACGCTCGACACCAGAAAAAGAACACCTATTTTGGATTTGAAATTTATAAATATGCATACTTCAGGTAACGTGAGGGAAGCTGTACGTCAGTTATAACACATAAAAACAATTTTCGCTGAGGCGGTCAAGATATCTGTGAATAATGGTGCAAGCAAGCACGATTTATCATCCACGCCAGGTATAGACAGCATAAATTCCTACGTACGAAATTTCGACGTTCTTCAAAAAAGTGTCCTTCAGTAATTTATTAATTATATGTACATCCTCCATTGATTATATGGAATATGTATATCACAAATCAACATATTAGACCTTTCAAGGAGGCAAAAATAGTTTACTTTGATACAAATATACCAAAATATGCGCTTTTTGTCAGATAATACAAAATTTTACTGAGCTAAAAATATTAAAAATATATCCAATTGTTGAATCGGTGTTTTTAAAATACACTATCAAAATTATCAGTCTTTCGAGGATTATGACTAACAACTAGTTAGGGATAAGCTTCCCAAGTGCTTGCATTAAGGTTTTAAGGTTATAGATTGAAACACTTTGTGAGAATTGTATTTTATTGACCTAGGTTTCGTCGCTGTGCGATATCATCCTGATCCTGATGATGCCGCACAGCGACGAAACCTAGGTCGTTAAAATTCTCATGTGTAAATCACAAAGTGTTTCTATCTATAACCATGAAGTCATTCCACAAATTTATGCCTGAAACCATCACATTGCTTGCTTTAATATTAGCTTTCATCCAGTTGTTCATTTTTAAATATCCGGTTGTTTTAAAAAAAGAATGTATGATTTTCATTGTGAGACTTAGTGGTGGAGAAAAATATTATAGTTTTTAAGACAACGAATACAAATTAACATTTCTTGGTAGACCTATTATGAGATACACAGGAGAGACGAGGCTGGATAGATTCTTATTGATGAAAAGAAACTCAACATTTGTTGTGATGGTGCCAGGTGAGACGGAGCGATTGAAGGTAAAACCGATTTCAGTGAGCAGACACAATAGTTCGCGACATCACCCGTCGCCTCGCGATCTAAGGAAAGCGTGAAGGCGGGCCAAAAATAACGTTCTCGACAGGGGCTTGTTCCGCTCGGGGCTCCATTGAACCACCAGGCTAATTCGCCCAAGGAGGGTGATTGCTGCATCGCGGTGCTCGGATTTCACGCGCCCCTAAAGTAATACAATATCCCTGATGTTAACCCGCGGGACAAAACAGAGGCTCGCAGCATGGCATGCGAATGAAACGCTCGTTAATGACGAGATGATCGAAGCTATGTCGGTAGACATTGAATGCTTGAATGCTAAAAGTAGAAGAAAGACATATTCAAAGGAATATTAAGTTTCCAAACCCTCATATGAGTGCATTCCTGTTATTTAGATATTCACAAACAATTAAAAAAAGTATAAATGTGAAAGACCGTGGCTCCATTTGGCTTTATTTATGTGGAAGAAATAGATTTTTAGTCATTTTGTATATTATAAACCATTTAGAAACTACAAACTTGTTAGACCCTGGTTCAATCTGGCCGTTATCAATATGAATAAATTGTTTTCAGGAATTCTAAGATTGTCGCAGCAATGTAACTTAAGAGTGGCTTTATGCCTATATATAATTTTTGAAAGATATATTACAGTCACAATCATCTTCACAATAATCCGTCGCATACATGCAACATAATCGCAGTATGCCTATCCCTTTTTAAATGGAAAGTTTTGATAAGTTTGCGCATGAGAAACTTTTGTTAAACTTTAACATATGCATTCTTAAATATCACGAGATAGGGTGAGACTTCAAATATTCCTGTCACACTTCTTATCTTCGGCTAGAAATATAATTAGTGGATAAGCGGTACAAGCACCGCTTATATGTGACGCACGGTGACATAAGGGGGTGAAGCATCACCTCCTTTCACATTCCCGTCTCCCTTCCGTAAATATTTCTTTAGGAGCGAACCTATTCCCTTCCCCACTCTACAGCCTCTCTCTTTCTCTCTGTCCACACCGAAATAACTACCGTTTTGCCGTGGTGCTGCTGGGCCTCATCACGAGCGGCGGTGGTCGCGAAGTCAATGGACAGAGCACCCCAGGCCGTCATCTTTGTCTCTCTTCTCTTGCACTCGAACCGGCGGAAACTACGTCGACTGTCTCCCTTCTCCGGGTAACTGGACGGACGCCGGCCAACTCCCGCCTCCGGGACACGACGGCTCCGGACTCAAAAAAAACTCACTCAGCCCTCCCACTACAACACTTCTCTCCAAGCTTGATTCACTCGCACTTTTTCACCGCTCCGGAAAACACAGAGATTTTAGACCCCCGCTTATCCACTCTGGGGGGGAACACGAACACACAAAACAAGCACAAATCAAAAACTTTGACTGTTATCCTTTCTTCGGACTCGGAAACGAAGGGCAAAAGGTCGAAGCGAAACGATCCACTGCTCAGGAATGGGAGAAGAGAATTAAGAGGTGAAGTCACTGCGATGGCGACTAGGTTGTGGAATGTTTTTTTTTGGTATTTAACGACGCATGATGGGCGAAGAGAGATCGTATAAGTATTCCTTCGTCCTATTGCTCAGGTGAGAAGGAAATTTTCCACGAACGAGTTTATGTTTACTGGCTTCTTTTTTCTTCTTTATAGACGTGTGATGGACGTTGTGGGATACTTAAGTATTCCTTTTCTCTTCCTCAGGTGAGTAGAATTTCGCCACAAATAAGTATATCCCTACCCCTTTTGCAATCCTCTCCCCCAGCTAGGGGCGTATCCTCAAGGAGGTGGTTGCGCTCCCAGCGCTGTTATATCCCTGGTCCGCGGGAGCGTTCCGATGTGTTGCGACCCTCCCCGGTAAACCAATACCCGCGAACTGAGGAGTCGAGGTCCCCATAGGTGGGGGGGTGGAGGAGGGAGAACCCGGGAGACTCCTCACAGGGAGGGATAATGGGATGGCGGGGGGGACGACGGGCCAAAGTTTCCTTTGTCGCGGGCCAATTCTTCAAGGGGGTTTGGTGGGGGTTACTGATGCAGCCCAGCCGCGGACCCATTCCCATCCCTCCCATCTCACCCTCTCGTATCCTCTCCCCCCTCTCCCGCCCGACCGAGTTCTCAGGCACGGAAAGCGATCCCCCACCACCCTGGTCCCCCCGGCTCTCCCACCCCCCACCCATCCAACCCAACGCCTCCTAAATACGCCCCTCACGCTCCCACACCCCCACACCCCATCGATCAAAGGGTGTGGGATAATGGACCACACTGTACCGTACCCCCGACTCCTGACTCCTTAAAAATGAGGGGGGGAGGAAAGATTCCCTCGACAGCCCCCGTCCCAATCCTATCTCTCATCCTCCTACTTCTCTTCGTGTTTGTACGGTTAAAAAGATGATCCTGACGTCTCCCCAATCAACTTTCACTGCATAGCTACTCTAAATTCGCATATAAATATGCTAGCAAGTCCACTCCTAGCCAGCACTCCTTACAAAGGACCACTCAATGCCCTGTCATTACAGTTAAAAACTATATAATTAATCACGTCGTTGTACAAAAAGCTATTTTAGCTTCGAGAAAGTTTCAAAAATAATTCAAAAGCGAACACGCAATACCCTGCCATTACAATTGAAAACTTTATTATTAATCATCTTGTTGAACAAGAAGCTATTTCAGCCTTCGGAAAGTACCAAAAAGCAGGTGAAAAACTATCCTATTGACAAATGTTTACACATATTATGGAGTATAATGAGCATTGTATACACTGTTACTTTTTTGTGTATATTTTCTAGTCAGTAGATTAGATTGTATTCTGTTCCCCTATTTATTTATTCACCTCTCCGAGATTCCACGCATTATACTACTCCATCTCAAAGTCTTCTCTCTCTTTCAACCCCTCCCTTATCCCCCAGGCACACCAACCACAACGCTATTGCTTATTCTCTTCTTTTTCTCTTCAGCTCCAAACACACACCCTTCTACACTCCGCGGACACAATTTTGTTCACTCTACTCCACCCAAAGGCACCTCTAGAAATCCCTCCCCTCCTCCGAGGCACCTACCCGAGGAATAAACCGTTATAATCCGTCCCCTCTCCCCACCCTGGCCTCTCTAGTCTATTCTCCACCTCCGTAAATCCTTCTCCTTCCATCTCCCTAGGTCGCCGTCCTCCCGTCCCCCTTGGTCCCCCTGGTCGTTCACCAATTGCCACACACTCATCTTCTTCCCCTCTCTCAACCGCTCTCTCCCTGAAGACGCTTTCCCCAGGTGGCACTGCCTTTCCTTGCACCCCTGCTCTCATCTCGTGTGCATAAATCTTTTCCCTCTCTTTCCCTTTCCATTTTCCCCTTCCGCAGATACCCTTCTTCCCTCCTTCTCCCCACTCTCTCCCGCTCCGTTCCAAGTCTTGATGCTCGGACCTACTCGAGTAAAACTGAACACGGGCACACTCGAGTGAACCTGAGCTCGTGCCTGACGGATTACCGCTGCATTTCGCTCGACGAATGTCGAGGGGCATAAATTAACAAGAGTGGATCACGTAGTTTAGGAGTTTTTCAGTGGTAAGTGCAGAATAAAGAGTTACGATAAGAAATTTAAAGTGATTGCGTTTTCAGCGCCTTCTTGCAAAGTTAGGATCGTGCCTAAGGAAGTGCAATAAAAAATACACTTCAGTTAGTGATGATCAACGATTTAAAATCATAATTTAGGGTACTTAGTACAAGAATAATAATATAACATGATTATTACCATATTATCGGTAAAATTGATAAAAGCGTAGGATGTCGCACTAAAATCTGCATCCTCGGCATCGAAAAGGTTTCGAACGAATAATAAATGGTTTTCTCCTCGTGTGTATAACGAGTTTAGTTCTCCATGAACTTAATATCTGGGAGTAACGCCATTTCGTCTACGAGGAGGTAGCACGCCCGTAGAACCTCGTGAAAACAGTTCTGGTTCTTAAACCGAAGAATTATAAAGGGCAAGGTTTTGGTAGATGCATTAGCAATCATTGCTTGAAATAATGGTAGAAGATTTATCATAAAAATATGAGAAATATTATTGTCTCAGATTAAGGATGCGAGGCAGGTCTTTAAAATAGGAGGGCAGAAACTGGAGTTTTAATTTCTCGGACAGTACGATGTGGGAAATTGGACATCGTAGTAGAGTCAAGCGAAAGGAAAATTGACCTAGCGAAAGAATCGTTCAGCAATAGGAGAGAACTGATGACTGAGAATCATGGTAAGATTATAAAAAATAGTTGACGAAGAGTTTATAAAAGATGTGAAGAGTGGCATTATAGGGTAGAGAGACGTAGCATCTGAGAAAAGAAGATAACAATATTGTACAGGCACCTAAAATGTGGATATGAAGGGTAATGAGGAAGTACAATGGGCGGAAAAGTGTACGAACGAGAAAGTGCTTGGCGTACTGCATGAGGAAATATCTGTTCTTGAGGAAATTAAGTCAGCGTTGGTGGCCGGAGTAGGAAATGACAGTAAATGGGATGCTGACGGCTTAAAAGGGAGAGTATTTGATAAGCGGAGATGGGAAGAAGGAGAATAGGTTTTTATAGATGGGATGAACAGAGATAGGACGTCTGCAGAGTTGAATAACGAGTTAGTGCATGCTTGCAATGACCTCCAGGAGTGGAAGATAAATATGTTTACTTCCATTAACGCCTACCTCAATTTTATTCACAATAATAACATCGAATCAATCAACTTAGAGGACCTCGCCCGAAATAACTATTCTTTTACTCTGCCAGTTAACCGTTTGCACTTGATAACAACCGTATGGCAGAAGAATCTGAGAGAATGTTCAAAAATTTGTGTAGAGGACCTCGGGGAATAAATCTTGAAAAAATCTTCTTGCCCAGATCTTGATTCCTGGAATACATTCATTTTTGTCTTCTTCTTCTCGGTCTCATTCCTTCATCCTCTTCTCTTCCCTCGGCCAATTCTCCTCATCCCCTTCCGTCTCATCCTCATCATCTCTCTTGCCATCCCTTCGAGACCCTACCCGGCATGCCCCCTCCCCTGCCCTCCCCGTCCCCTTGTTACTCACCCGCTGTCCTGCTCAAACTAAAGGGACACCCACTGGGTGTTCTCTACTGCCACCTTCTCTTTCCTCCCCATCCCTAACCCCGGTGGCCATCTTGACGTCGCATCTCTTTTTGGTTGTGGGCCAGCCTTTCCCAAAATTATCCCCAAATGAACAAAGGCTGAAGCGAAAGGGAGGAGGGCGGAGAAGGAGTTAAAGCTCTTCCAACTTTTTATTCCCTTTTTTATTTTTTCATTATATTTTTTTATGTTTTAACTGCCTCGAGGGCAAATCTGGTCCAAGGATGCGATAAAGTCGAACAAATGAGAGGGCCGGCAGGTATCCGTCCCCAACGGCGGTCGAAACACACTGTTTACCCGGTCGGTGCGCTTTCAAGCGATTCTTGGGTCCAATTAGCGCGCCCCGATCGCGTTGTTTTGATGCTGTAGCTCAAGAAGATATCTTCTTTGCGATGAATCTTTTATACTGAGAAGTTAAAACTCGGTGGTAAGGCAGAAAACATTTTGGCTCGATTAAATATTTGGTTTTTTAGTCACGATATTAGTACTAAATAGATGGTAAATCGTGGCTACTAAAAGTAAATAAAGTTTTTTTTATTCCCCCTCAAAATAAATCTTAAAGACGGCTTTTAAGCAACTCTACCAAAGAAATGGGCTAAAAAGCTAAGAGAAATTGAAACTCCAACGGTGGAAAATAATCCTCTGTAATGACTTAAACGTAAAACCCTTCGAAAAAAATCACGGCCTTTCCTAAAGGTGGGAGTCCAGCAAAACCTTTGGTGATTGGCTGACACCACGGAGTTATTTATCAAGTAAAGCTTAGGAATAATATATTTTTAGAAAAAACAGGCTTTATGAATTTCATTTCCTTTTTAGTTGTCAGTAGTGGAAATAAATCAAGCTATTAAATTAGGTTAGAAAAAATTCATTTACATCACTATGTTATAATAATGATTGAAAATAGAAAGAGGATCATTTTTCTATTCTTCTACCTCTTTTCATACATATTTTTGAGGAAAATCGAATGCTTGCTTAAAAAAGACACTTTAAAATATATTTTTGCCTGATGCTAATTATCACCACTCTTAAATCAGAACGTACTCACCTATTGAACGTTATAAATTATTGTTATAAGGTAGTAATGGATATGAGATTTCCGATTAAACTCCAGAACGTTTTTAAATGGATATATTGAAGTTAAATAGCTATCATAGGTAATTAGATCCACACAAATGATGTTATTTTCAGGTAACTGAATATCACGGAGGGATTGATAAAGCATTTTTCTTAGAATATCACTTGGGTTATAACAACTCATACTCATCGATTGGCAATATGGCACACAACTCCAAAAATATACTCGTATCACTATAGTGAAATCAAATAAAATTAGATCGTATCATTGTGCAAGGTACCCCCATTTCGAAGGGACAATCTTGGTAACTTTTTCCGCCATTCGACAAGGGCCAAAATTGACAAAGGACGATTTTGTCTCTCTTGGGGCATTAATCGACGTTCTTTAGCCTATAAATCTCATTTTCAACATCGTGACGGCCACCTTTGAGTTCACAGCACAGTAATACAATCCTTTTCTGCACTTAAAATCAATATATTTTACATTTTGTCCTCTTTTATATATGCCCCTACAGAGAGTGAAAGACAGTGACCATGAAAAAAGTCGCGAACATTAAGTGAAAACCAACGCCGCAAGAGTAAAGAGCATACACAAACTGCACACTTTTCCTCTGGTTTTTACCACCAAACGATAATTATAATATCAGAATAGGCGAATTGTACGGAAAATCTGCGTCCTTCGGGCTCTTACGATTTGCGGCGATAGACTGCGTTCTTCACGCCGTGATGATTTTCGTTTATCGTAATAGCCAGCTATCTCTGGCTGTCGGAGACTCGTATCTCCGAGGTTAGACGAAGAATTGAAGAACTGTGGTATTATTCCGTTACAGCTATCCACTTCTGCTACTCTGAAGGTGAAACGGACAGCTATTGTATTAATGGCTACTTTTGAGCAGTTTTATTGTCTTTGGTGGCCTTGACGACCGCCAATCACCGCCGTCAATAGCCGACTATCGCTGTACTACATCAAAAGCAACCTTTCTGTAATTTGGTTGACTATGCGAGCGACAGTAACTGGTGGAAATTGCCGGCTATCGCCCTACTAAATCGAAGTTTTTCTTCATTGTCGCTTATTTTATATACGACATCGCCAAAAATTTTGATTTTTGAGAAAAATGAGAATGATTACCTCGTCAGCTATGAAAAATTCTTCTGGGGGAGACAATTAAGGTTAATCGACGTTGGGAAAAAATTACAGAGCTACCCCCAACGAAAGTTTCAGAATGTGAAATTTCCCTCGATACAAGTGATATACCTTTTAGGTTTCACGTCAAGAGACTTCATGAAATTTTATCAATAATTGAAACACAAAATATGTACCGGAGATAATAACTAGAATTGACGCATTTTGAATTATCCCTCATGTCAAATTGGGCGACTCATGAAGCTAATTGTCAAGCCGGATCAGGAAAACAATCATCAGGGAGTAAAATCAAATAACACCATAGGAGAGAAAGAATTTTTCAATTTTCTTTAAATGTATGGCTTAATTTAAAGTGTTGACTCAAAAAATTTATCAAGATAAGAATACTCGTACATCCCCTAGATCTATGCAACGACACAATATGTTAGGTAAGCGGGTTGCATAAAAGTAGGGATCTCATTGGATACTAAATTAAATTGATGATAATATTCAAGGTCTTTACCATTGCTTACTCCGTGATATCTCTATAAATTTCACTGAAAGAAAAAGATAGCGAGACTTCCAATAACTCTTAAAATATAATGTAGTGGTGATGTAGGATTGATAAAAGAGCTCTATATTCCGCATGACTCGCCTAACGTAAACATTTGGCATTTCACTCGTAGAATAATATAGTTATTAGCACTGCTTCGGCCCTAACAAATTTTTTAAAGCGTTTTTATAACTAAATTGGTTTCAAACATACTTACAGACACTATGTTTACCAATCGATCTCAGATCGATCTGAACTCAGACCAATCTGAAAATTCCAACACGGACTGAAAATTTCGATATTGATCAATCGAATCTATTCGTTGAAGTACGATCGACCCGGTGTATTAACAAGTGGAGAGTTGGAAATTTTTAGTCACATTACTCGCCATTACTGCACTCTTGTCATAACAGGTTACAATATCTCTTAAATAATTACGATCATATTTTGTTTCCCAATGGCAACCAAAAGAATAGCGAGGAGCGCCACAGAGACACGCTGGTTCAGATCGATCTAAAATCTCAGATTGGCTGAGCAATTGGGCCGAGTCGGGCCTCTTCTCAGGTCGATCCTACTAGCCCGTTGCGTTTACCAAACCGAGTTTACCCGGTCAGATCGATCTGTGATCGATTGTTAAAAGCAGTGATAGAGTACCAAAGTAGCGTGGTTCATCAACAATGCATGAACGAGAGAAAAATGAGGAGTAAGATAGTTTAGACGATTGGAACGAACTTTGGAAAACAAACCGTCATTCCAGAGGAGTTCTAAGAAATTATGTTCTAACTTAGCGCATATATATTTTTAGTCACAAAGAAATTATATACGTATAGCATTAGCATTTGAATTAGACTACCTAAAGGAGATCGACTGAATAGTAAATGAATTACCTATAGTGCGTCTTTAATCTAATTTCAACATTTCAGTAATGGAAAATCACACTCAAAAATGAGTCAAACATGAGAACTAAAGGCAAAAATATTAATACAATTGTGTCCAGAAAGGCTTTGAAAAAGCAAATTTGTTTTTATATCGGAGGATTGACATCTTTTTACTCATTGCAATGGCATGTGATATTTTTCACCGATACACCTTTTGGTCGGATGGATTACCCGCCTCCGGGGACGAGGCCACCCAAAAAATGATAGAAACATCCTCAGCCGAATTTAATCTAGATGCATATTTCACAGGACGGTGTGCTACCTTTGGTCAGCAGTTGGCCCATGTCTGAACTGACACACAGTATTCCTTTGTGATAAGACTAATAGAAAGCTCTACTTAAGCCCTTTTCACGCCTAAATTTTTTCTTTTTTAACTTTTTCTCTTTAGAAAACATCAGAGGAAACCTCAGAAATTAAACTAGAAAACAATAAAATAGTATTCCCCAGTTGATTGAATGCAGATTTTCAGCAGCTAAAGAGTATATTTTTCACCATTAATCATTCATTATAACTCCGATCATTATTATTATTCCTAGTGACTCCTAATGACAAATATTTCACCGCGTTTAAAAAGTGATTATTTCAAAAAGCCATCTCTATGACTTTCCCGCATATTTTTTGCAAAACAGGTACAATATGTCAAAGGCAGCGTTACTTAAAAACGTAGCCTCCCACCAGATACACAAAGACAAATCGCGAGCTGTATCTCGACAATGATCCCTAATGGAACAGCATGATTTATTCACAGTGATTCGAGTACGCTCCACACTCTTACGATTAATGGCGCTAGATTGTATTAGAATGAGGAAAAAATTTAAATATTTTATTCTTTTATGTTCAATTTAAAAATAGTTGTGCCATAGATAACAAGCCAAATCTTTTAAAAAATGAACGCAAGTTTATGTTACCCAAAATCATCTCATATGAGTATATACCGACAATTTATAACTATCATTAAGATTTTTGTATCATAAATTTTACCATAAAAATTCATCTAAGAATCTAAAGACTAAAACTAGCTTTGGCGTCCGTTAAGATCATTCCTCCTTTCAACCCATGAGTTTTTATCGTGTAGATGATGTACGGTCTACTCTTTGCGTAATTTGGTTTACATTATTGGTACTTCTGCACAGATTGATAATGTAATAAAATACCATGACCATTTATAATGACATAACCTCTTTAAATCGAATCTATTTGGTTCTCTCTTAACCCTTCATTTAAAAATGGAAATGATTTCGCTTGTGGTAGAATTAACACCTCTCTAACTTGGAGCTTGATGTGAGGATAAAAAAAGACACGTTATAACTGTCAAGCATGGCATTAGTCAACATTAGTCTTGAAAGCACATTTATATATGTCAAATGTCTAATAGCACCAATTTTAAACTGGCCTCTAAGAGTTTCCCATTGGCGAAAAAGAAGGGACGGCGTAAAGTCACTACTGGACATTTTCCAAGGCAAAAAAATTATATGTAAAAAGGTGTTCCACAGGCGGGGCCAAAATTTGTTTCCTGCAGGAAGAAAGACAAATAGAAAAGCGCTGCATTGAGGACGTAAAAGTATTTCCAAAGTGAAGCTACTAATAATGTATTAGACGTAACCATTGACCAATATTAAGAGAATAACATGCCAGTAAGAAGCGAAAAAAATAATTTTTCTTCGATAAAATGATAAATAATATCATTATTGAGTTTTCGTTGATAATAACATTATGTTTCGAGACAATGATACGATATAAAATCATAGTGTGAGAAATTTACAGGGGTGTAAATCTTTTCAATCTGATTGCCAATGGCTGCAGGGCACCGAAAAATAAATTTCTCCTCAGTTACCAGGTCAGTTTCAATTTGAGGACTGCATCAAGGTTTAGATAAAAATATGAAGACAAAGAAAGTTCATCAAAATGGAAAAAATGGAAGGGTGAAGTAAATATTTTTATAATAAAGTATATATAAACGAAGATATAATAAACTCAATGATATAATTCTCGGATAAGATTTCGACAGAAATTTGGGTGATACTGACACAAACCATTCCATACAAAGTTATGGGAAAACCCCATTTCTCGATAGCCCGGTATAAGTATTCATCTAAATGATGCTAAATAATTTTTATGTCACATAAAAATAAAAGCTTACGATAGCAAATTCTAGGAAGTACTTCCGCTGACAATCATAACATTATCGGAAAGATGCGGATAATAATAGAATTATCCAAACTCATACCTATTGCTATGACAAGCCTCATTTTACTTTAGAATAACTCTCGAGTGAGTTCAAATACACTAGGTATATGCATTAAAGAAAGGTTTTCCTATTTTGTTCGTCAATCATTCATATATAAGCAAAACGTTGGAAGTCCTGAGAACATTCATTACATGTGACAACGAACTCTAGCGGTATGAACTAAATGCAACGTCTGAAATCCTGAAAAGTTGAGTTGAACTCTTGTTCATAATGTTTTTACTTCTAGGTCTGACCTCGATCAGAACTCGACCCCCCATATAGTGATCAAACCACAGTCTAACTACAGTCACGACAACAACTGTAGTCAACTTTCAGCAACTGAGGTGGCGAGCTAGTAAAAGCCAATTTAAAATAGTTACAAAAAAACTTAAAATAAACTGTCTTTCCGAGAAAATTAACAGTAGTCATTTTTCCTCCAATTTGCAAGAGATAAGTGTTTCTGGAGGTGAATATGGCGGTGCTGATTAAAATCATATATTGTTCTGAGTACGTTTGAAGGAAAATACTGATATCTTGGAGAAATAAAACCATTTACAGCAGAACTACTCAAAATATATGTATCTTAATATGGTGTTTTGAGGCAGTGTAGTTGTTGGTTAATTAAAATAAATAATCTCTAAGATATATGTTATTAAATCCAAAGTATTTTCTTATCTCACTCCAATGGACGAGTTAGTTTCACTTGCTGGCGGAGGGAGGCACTGCCAGCGTCAACTGCAGCCAAGCATATGGAAATTAACAATCACTACGTTTACAAATCGATCTCAAATCGATCTGAACTCGGGATGATCTGAAAATTGCAAGCGAGCCGACTCAGGTCGCCTGGTTTACCAACATGGACTGAAAACTTCGATAGTGAACAATCGAATCTATCCGTTGAAGCACAATTAACCCGGTATGTAAACAAGTGCAGAGTTATAAATTTCCAGTCGCATTCTGAGAGAACAAAACTGTCCAATTAAAGATAAAATCGCGATGCGCCACGACATCATCGTCTCTTCACTCGCCATGACTGCAGTCTTGTTATAACTGGTTACAACACACACCTTGAATAATAATGGTTATATTTTGTTTCCCTATGACAACCAAAACACGCTGTTTCAGATCGATCTGTAATCTCAGACTGGCTGAGAAAGCGGGCTGAATCAGCACGCTTCTCAGATCGATCCCACAAGCCCGTTGCGTTCATCTTACCGAGCTGATCCTGTTAGATCGATTGGTAAACGTAGTGAGTGAGAGTCGCGATTGTGTATTACTATACTGTAATTCTGATCCCTCCATCGCCAACAACAGTCATGAATCCGAATATTGGTGTGAGGCAGTTCTCCATTCCGTTCTTTTTTCAGTGAAGCGTTCAATTTATTATTTACTTTTATTATATTTTTCACAATGCAGTTGTGTCTAATGATGCATCCCAAAAGGTTGTTGCTTCAAATCCTTAGAGTTTCGTTATATTTATTTCCTCTCGAACGCTGCATAGTATTCCTTCACTGGCGATTATCTCAGTCTGTTTGATATCCATCATTCTCCAATGTCAAAGATTCCTTCCAATTACTTTCGTTTGGCTGCCGCAATCGATCAAGCTTAACAGCCATATAATATGAAGCTACGTTTCAAGGTGGTTGAAGAGATTTGTCTATGCAAATATTTGCCATAACCTTTGCATGCGTGGTCTTATATCTATAGATAAATAAAACAAGATCACTGGTAACTTGATGGTAGGACATTTTATCAATAAAAATGTATCACTTTTACATTACCACAATATCAATAAAATCCGGGTTTCAGTGCATGAGCACCACCTGAAGATGGTGCTCATGCACTGAAACCCGGATCGTGCCAGTTTTCTTAATATTGTGGTATTGTAAAAGTTAAACATTTTTATTGAACTATAGATAAAATTGCATTTACCCGATTTCGATTTTTGGCGAGTCAAAGCTATTTTATCACGTCACCATAGGGCACGTGAGATTCTTGAAATTGAGTGTAATTCTTCATAATTCTATCACATACGCACCGATTTTAAGACGCGATATAATACATTTCATTCTATTATAATCGTTGCTTAAAATATGAAGGTGTCACGCCGAGCTAAAGATTTGTAAAAATATTCAATTATAATACTTGTCACAATTTTGTGTACCGCGCCGAAATCTATCGATCTCTCAAGCCATAACATTGTTTTTTAGGAGAAAAATTTACCAAATAATACTTAATCATTACCATTGCTGAATATTATCAATGAACTGTAGAAACGAAGCATTCAAGTGTCAATATTTTCAAAATATTACTCCTGTATGGAATAAAGTGAATGCATTACAATTCAACCTTTCATTGAAGCCAGTATTTACTTCATTGCCACATCTGAATTGATCCACGCTTCAACCGAAACATTCATCTGCAAGATAAGGATACACTTTTTTTACATAATTTTTTTAAGAAAATGACAAATATCGTGGATAAATAAATAATTTACAGAAGAATAACTCAAAATATACGTATTCCAATATTGATGTTTTGAAGCTATTTAAATTTTTGTTCAGGAATTCTTTTCCAAAAGAATGTAATCCGCTGAAGTTGAACGATTGTAAAACATTTAAGGGTGGAATTTTTTCCTTTATGCCTCTAAATAACTTTTTATACCCTTTTGTGTACTATTATTTCGAATAAAAAACTATTTAAGGACTTTTCACTCATTGTTTTGCTTATAAATATATTTTTCAGTCCATCATGCCTGGAAATGGCAGTTCATTCCTATATAAAAGCTTCCACATTTGACTCTTGCACATTAATGGAAAGCAATGATAAGCTAGAATACGTGCTTATCTGGTATTGGAAATTCGTCTAATACTTTTTACTTAATAGACACTAGTAAATGTTAACAGTGCAAAGAAATGTACGTCATCTGTAAAAAAATGATTCTGTGACGACCGATGCAAGAAAGGTAATATCTTCAAAAGTAAATTTTATAGTTCTTTCTACAAACGAAATTTTAAATTGTAACGAGTCTCAGTGCGTAAAATTAATAATATTATGAAAGGTTTCATATTAGAGCAGAGATTCCTGTCATATACGTACCAGATTGAATTATAAATTTGTGAGTGTTAACTTACTTACATTAGCTTACATTAACTGTCGAAAAAATGAAATGAACATTTTGTTAAGAATGTAAGTTACATATTTTTCCGATGATAATATCTCGCTCTCAATGCTTTGAAGGTGAACCCAAGTAGAGGTAAAACGAATTTGGGAAATATATTAATCCAGAATACACTCGAGGAAACATTCTGTGAGCCTTTCATCAGAGATTCAGTATTTTTTCCCTTGTGTAAACCAGTTTATGCGTAAGTAACCCGAAAGGTAGCAGGTAATTTTTATTTTTGAGCCTGAGATTTTTCTTACGGAAGAAAATGTATTCCATCAAATGGCGAACGCGTGTTTACAAACGATTAGAGGGAGAGATGGTTTCTTCGTAATTACATGACCCTAAAATATTATAATTAGGCATTCAAATACATTCAATCACACTTATGCACTAACGCTAACTCAACTACGTTTAACTGAAACGGCAAGTTTTTTTTAATAGCAAGATGCTGAAGATGTGCATGTCCAGCCAATTAGGGGCGTTAAAAAAAAGTCAGCCAAGCTGCAATTCTATGTCTATATCTCAAAAGCGAGCGTTTTCAATTAGCGTCAATTTTTCCAACATAGGCTGTAACTAGGGTTGCCATATGCCCAGAAAAAGCGGAATCATCGTGAATTTTGGCACAAAAAACTAAAATACTAATGAATATCATTACATTCAACTAATTTTGTTATAAATATGTAAAGTATTGATACTTTAAAAAATATATCTTTGTCACTTTCATGAAATTACGATTTGAATTCCCATGCCCAGAATTTTCTTATCTTATCCATATGGCAACACTAGCTGTGATCAGAATATTTCAACTACATATTTCACCCTTTGGAAAACTGAAGCAATGAGATTAAAAAAAAACATAAACGATCCGCCATGCGTCCGTTCTCAGTTACCGTCCTAGGGCGCCTCCGTCGCGAGGAAGAGGCACTGCCGTCTCCGTGTAAAGCCGAGCACTTGAGCAGCGACGAGTCCAGCGTGAGGGTGTTCCACTGGGACATTCGGCGGTCCATCGCGAGTCCTTGGGACCCCCCCGGAGGCCCGGATAGGGGAACGAGGAGGGAGCCGGCGGGGGCAGAGCGGGCCGGGGGCGGGGTGAGGTGGGTGGTGGGGTGGGAGGTGCTCTCCTGCGGATTTCCAGGGCTGCGTGCTCCAATCGCCTTCCCCACTCAACGGCCAGCCTCTCGGGCCAAGTCGCGCCGGGACTGGCGTGACCCCCCTTGAGATGGTTGAAAGGAAACGGCGAGAAATGGTAATAAAATCAGGATGATTCAATCCAAGCTTTTCCAATATTCAGGGGCGGCACAAGGAAGTCTTTCGCATGGGAAAATAGTATTATTGGCGACCCAGACACAGCTTTATTAACGCCTCCTTCAAAACGAAACAATGGGCATCAATCAATAGATATAAACTTTCTTTGCGAAAGAAAGATTGAATTAGTAATTATTTACACTCCGTTAAGACTACGACCGAAGTTCTCCGGGGTCATCTGTTTGGTAGAGAAAATTACAATGCCCTCGTATAAAAATGCCCCTGTCAAAGGAAGGAGCCGGGAAAATACCTGGGAATAGTGATTTTTTTACCTAGAAATTGAAGGTAACCATTAGAAACTAGGTCGGTGTGGTAAAAAAATTGCATAAATACAAATTCAATTTTTCCTTTTCGACGAACTTGAAAAACATCCTCAAATTATGAGTTCAGTTTTTCCTTTGCAACGAAACTGAAAGACTTCCTCAAAGTTAGGCCAAAGACAATTGGTTTCATAAATATAAAGTCAAAAATCGGTTATTTTTAACGCAATACACGTGCACATACCGAGATAGTTTCCAAAGTTATTTGACATATCGTATCAAGAAGTATTTATGAGCTTCACTTTGCGGACATTTTCAAGGCCAAATACTTTTTTTATTATTTTAACCTATAATTTCGGCTCGATATTTTTAGTACCGGATGTCTGAATACAGTTTTTAATTTTTACGAGCGATATTCATATTCGCCTTGTTATCTCAAAAATTTGACACTTTCGCTGCAACATCGTCATCTTAAAAAACAACTAAGGTAAAAATTAAATTTTCAATTATTGCGTGTGTTATTCATATTTGCTTTATTTTTCCAAACATTTGAGTTTTTGGCTGCAAAGTCATCATTTCAAAAAATATTTCCACGGAGGAATTTTTAATTTTTATGGCAACCGAATTAAAGTCTTAAAAGGGAAACTTATTTACACTTATTTCCGAGGCATTTGTAGTTCAGGTAAAATAATCCTCGGTCAAAGATCAATGTGACAGAATTTCAGGGAGATTCAGCATTTTTCGTCCCAACCTCTCCATTTGTGGTTTACGACTGCTACACAGTCAACGAATACATTTTTCTAGTCATTTTGGGAGGATTCATTATATCCTATGCAATAATTTCATTTTTTTCTCTCAATTGTTGAAATTCAACGGGAACCATCATCTAGTTCCTCATAAATCAGTTTATTACCATTTATACAATATAAATCGGTTATTAATGTATTGGAAAATAAGTTTTTTATCAGGATAGACCTGGTATAGGTGTTTATATGTCGTTCGTACCACCCCTGTCAGGATATACCAATTACAATGCAAGCATACGCCAAGCCAATACTTGCTAAGATGAACCGGTATGAAATTCTAGAACAATGAAGTGAATGATGGGCGTCGGGCATCACTTAATATGCTCCGCCGGAAATGCGAAGAGCAGCATATTAGTCAGTCGAAAAGAGGTTGTTTTGGAAGCGTAACAATATTTCAACATTTTTTAAACGTTCACTTGCGAATACAATTAACAAGCACGTAAGGTTTAGGACTGGGCTCGATGCAATTTTAGCACCGTGAATAACGTAATCTTGGTATTTTCATGCGATTTTTCATAAGGTCGATCGAGGTTTTGACGCTTAAGCTTCTTGAAAAAGGTCCTGTAAAAGATGCTTTGACGTTAAAATCGCTGTTATTGAAAAAAAATCACGCGAAAACATCTAGTGCCATTTACTTTATTTATTTATATGACACTATTTATTTATATGACACTATTCATTTCTTGTCACTTACGTACATTTTTACCAACACGAGGACTCACGACTCACACCATTAACAAGCCTACGGAGGTAACCTTGATTACAAAAAGCCTTCGCTTAGAACTATAAAAGTCATCCGGAGCAGCCACGTCGAAAACCTAGTACAAATCTAGCAGATTTTGACACAAATGGCTGACTTAAAGGAAACCTGAGCACACTTTCAACAACTTAGCTCAGATTGGAGCAGGATCTCAATGAGAAATATCGGAATTTATGGTGTAATAAAGGACTGAGAACAAAGGGCAATTATTGTACCCTCTCCGCCTACGAGAAGCATACAGAATACGGCCATGAGTTATTAAAAATCGGTGGCCCTTTTAGCTGATGTTGGTCGTGAAAACATTGGAAATATCATCTTTTCAATGATACCGCAGCAAACTGTTGATTTAGCCATAACTTCTAAAGGGTGTGTGGGTGAGGAGTATAAGGTATGATAAGTGTGGTACTATATTTGTTACTACTTCCATTAGTTTATGGGGTCGATTAACTTGCCATTTATACCCAGCTATCGAATTTTTCCCGTAATTATTGCCACAGCTCGCTATTAGCATAAAGCATGAGAACGGTTGTTTAGTTCTTTTTACGTTAGTTCTTTTACTTAGAACGATCACCTTCTCTCGGAAAATTAAGCCTTAGCTTACAATGAGTCCATTCTGCTTACTCTAAATGCAATCCGAAGAATGTGTGGTACCTTATTTTGACCCACTTAGTGGTTACCATTAGCTGCAGAAAATAAAAATATGCGTAAAATGAACCGACTCTATTTTATAATATCTAATGTTCTGGTGAATAATTTTAGGAAGCTGCATCAGCTAAGCTATCTCAGGCCATCCTCAGAGCCGCTTAAATAATAAAATTTATTCAAATATGATTCAAATTTGCCGATTACGTCGACAGCTTTACCTGTTGAACTCCAAATTACACTTGTTTTCTCTACATTTCCTGTTATCAAATGAGTTTTATTATTCTCAATGGCAATGGGTCCTTGATTTGAAGGTATTTTGTTACAAACATTGTTTCGTCCACTCACAGATGATATTAATATTCTTTTTTGAACTACGGGGAGGCATGCGATAGAGTTTTCCATAAGTTACAAAAAGTAGTTGGTATTTACCCAGTGAAAATGGATCGATAACTGTATGAGTAAAGAAAAAGTTTTTTTTGTATATCTTCTAAGTGAGATTCATATATACGTACATAATACGAGTATATCGTATATCAACTAATTAATGGTTGATTATATAAATTATATCACTGATAACTCTATTGTTATTGGCATGTTCTACATTTACTGGAGTTGATGAAATACGTCCTAACGTATATCCACCAAGCAATTAAAATTGGTCGAAACATTCGTGCTACCATTTATAATTTTTCAGCAGAAACGCACGGAATGAAATATTATTGCTCTCTGGTCGGAATTTGTTTACTGGCTCATAATTAGCCGTGTTAACAAACGTACACGTCACTCTGGTAAACTATGAATTGGTCAAACAATTGTATGTTGGTGCCAGAAGCAAATTTAATCGATAGCCTGGTAGTGGTGACGGCAATAAATGCATCTGAGAAGCATCTACCTTCTCGCTCAAGGAACAAATTAGTTTTGCCGTAGAACATTAGTATGAGTTCAAGAAAATTGTTACCTCAATGGATTTAATGAGTAAAAAGACTTAAAAGGTGAATAATTGAAAGCTATAAAAAAATATATTCCTTGAGGGAATTAGCGTGACAATAATATACGAGGCTTAGCACGTGAGCGTAAAAATAAAACTCCGCAAAATGAATAAGCTGTAAACATTGTGCCATTTTCACGACATATTTTACTAGGCATACATGATTTTACCAATGCATTGGAATCACGGCAGCCATTGTAATATTTTGCGCGACCTATTAGGCGAAAATGTATGTTAAATGACAGTCTTAGTGAACGGATCGCGGAACGATAAAATTGTAAGAGGTGCAGGATTTAAAGCTGAAGTATCTTACGAGCAAAATCCACATAAATTCGACTTGGAATTGACCTAGCATAAATATCAACCAACACTACATCGGTGCGATGGAACGCCGTACAAAACACGCCATCCTCAGGTTTTCATCGTTTTTAAAGGGGAAAGAACTCTTGGGAAACAGGGAGGGGCATCGAGATACTTCTTCACGAATGTATCGTTAACATGGAAGTCCATTGGTTTCACGACTCGTCGGCTGAGTCCGGACTCACAAGACTCTCCGTTCTATAAATAGCCCGAACACACTCCTCTTCCGGTTCCATATCTCATAACAGCGGCATGAGGGGGCCGCTTCAAGTATGACGCCTTGGCCGAGAGAGAATCCTTCGTCTTGGAAACACTCCACGCATTGTCGGATTAGTCCAAGCCTCGGAGGAGATAGGCCTGCAAACTAATGCACGCGTATGTAGGAAAATCTACGTCTCAATTTGCATATACTTTCCAGTATTTTATATCGACCTCGTTTAATAAATATTTATCTCTTCAAGACAAGAAAGAAGATGACTTCATTTTAATAATGAATGCTAAATACTCCATTTCCCGACGGTTCACGAATTTATTTTGTATTCTAAGTGCTCTAGAAGCATGTGTTGCCAGTTTTATTTGCGAAGGTACTTCTTCTTATGCTTAGTATAGACAATTTGGCTTTTATTTGACTGCCAAAAGATCTATTAGGTAGACCAATATCCATTTCCGAATTATCTATCGCAAATATAAAGAGTACCTACACAAAAAGAACTTGCAGCTCATATTCCTTGAGGCCTAAGGAAATAAAAATAAATTTATAACGTCTAAAAATAGAGTAAATAGCATCCTTTATTTAATTAAAAAAATAAGACCCATCTGCTCCTGAAAAGATAATTAATAATTATATTGACTCATAGCAAAATGTAGACCGACGAAATGAACCCTTTGGATTTAATTGTGAAAAAAATTATCACAAAACATTATTTATATTGAAGATCCAGGATACATCAGGATATATATTTTACAGCTCTTTATCTCCTCTTTTTTAAAAAAAAGTTGAAGAACTGCCCACAATAGATATGACCTTGTAAGTTGAAAAATTTTAAAAAGTGACATAGTGATAGAGTACTGATGCAAGGGTACTTATTAACCAAGAATGAAGAATTTAACAAACTGCTTTCCTCCTTAAGAAAGTCTGGAAAAATTACCATTTGTCGATTTCAACTCCTAATTTTGGTAATATTGATTTTGATGCATAAATGAATCCAGGTTATAAGACACGAAACTGAAGTAGTAAATATAAATGACATAGCATGTTATACTTCGTTGACCTAAAACCGACCACAGCTGAGAAAAAGAAGTCACTCTCACTGCTTGCAAACACAGAATTTGCACCGAGATTGAGAAATGATCGCCAAATGGTAGCCAGTAAAGGTTAAAATTAAATAAGAGCTGTCGAAGCGTAAGGACATCGACTGTAAAAATATAATAACTTTCTAAAATGGTCGAGCTGCCTACTTGGACCTGTTGGCTTGGATTAACCTCTATGTGATGATTAATCATTAATTATTAAATATGATCATTAATTTAATTACAACACTGTGGAGTTGAAATCGACACAATGGCTTATTTCCAGAAACCTTTTAGAAGGAAGACAGTCCAATTCTTCACTTTTCAATTAGTACTCTTGCCTCCATCCTCCACGTAAAATAATTTGAAGTTGGGAGCTTGCATACATTTATTTTTACCGCGCCGTAAACATTTAATCTTTGAATTATTCTGCTGGACACAGGAAGTCACATTGCAGCAGAAATTTACGGTGTGCCAATGAAGTTTCCAATGAAAATTTATATTAAACCTTCAACAGTGTTCAAGCAATTCATCTCTCCAAGCCCTAATGACATTACTGAAAGCTTTGAAATCGCGTTCAAAATTTTACGATTCAAACACCTACGCCTTCATTCGATAAGATTGGGAAGAAGTGAGATATCCGTGAAATTTCCTGATGCTTATCGAAAACTGGAAGTTATATAGAGGAAATGTTGAGAAGGAGTATGTAGTTATTCATTGAATATGCCACTTAAATCATTTTCTGAATATCTATAGTTCAACATTGAATGATATTTTCAGAATCAAATTATCTCATGTATAACTCGAGTTTAAATTATCTGGGACCTAACAACTGGCAGTCCTGGAAATTAAATCCATCAATTCTTGTAAAATAGATAAAGTTCAATAAATGATATCGCCTAAAAACTTCTGATGCTTATTCTTTCACTCTCAATAACTCCCTTAATAATATGAAATTTGATGATGCGTCGTTTTCAAAGTTCGACACGTAGTTCATAAGCTCTCTCCCAAGCTATCGATGTACATATTACTCGATGAGTTTCACATAGATATGGTTAAATAACCGTAACAAGAAGGAAAATTATAGATTCGGATCTTTATCCTATTGATACTACGGCAGCCACCGTAAGAGTGAGCGGAATAGTGTTTTAGGTATTAAGCACAAAAGAGGGTGAAGTGAAGAAGAAGAAATATAAAAATCAGTAATTGGTTGAAAATTTATTACATATCTGGGCATTTCTTAGTTTCGCCATTACCTATGACTTCGATAGGAGCATAAGAGAAACAAGTATTCCTCGTTTTGCCACTCATACATGACCTGCTAGCGTTGAGTAGGATCAGGATTACTTCTCGAATTCCATGAGAGAAACATAATTCAAAGAAAACCTGCAAGCTTCGTTATGAACTAACACGAATGAACTCAGAGTTAGTCATCGAAGATGGATGGATAGATTTCACATTAAATGGGGATTTCAACCTTGAAATCCAAATAAATATGAGAAAATTTGAGCTTTTGGGAGATTTTCATGAATTTTTTCGAATTCATACGCTATGCCGGAGAAAATCTGATCTATAATATTTATTATTATTTTGACAAATAGTAGTTTCGTCGGCCGATTTAAGTTGAATTAGGTCGTAAATAAATGACAACCGTGAAGAAAGAATTCCATAGGATTTATCAGATATCGTTCCTTTCACAGCAGGCGGAGGGAAATGCAAATATTCCGTGAAAATTTGGCAGCGTTTCCCTCAACCATCCATCCCTTTACTTCTCGCAAGAATCCCATCCCGATTTTCTCGGCATACCCACGCATTCATCTTGGATTACATCGACCTCGTGCAGCATTATCCTCTTTCTTCTGACCTGCATACGGGTGGACATGGATGGATCGGAGGATGGGATGGATCAAAGGAGAGAATGAGCCAAAAGTGCCTGGGTGGAGATTTGAGAGGAAATTCCCCGATGCTCCCACCCCCCGAATCCACTTCACGTCGACAGGTCCGCCAAAGAAGCCGAAAACCCCTTCAATCATCGGATTGCGTGCGAAACCTCTCGCCTCTCCGCTCCCAAACCTCCTCTACCTTTCTGATCAACCCGAAGACGAAACAACGCGCGCATCACCCAGGTCTCTCCTTTTTAAAAAGGAAAAAGTGGAAACAATTGCCACTGTTCCTCACTCTGAATTGAATATTCTATTCTATTCTATTGAATGCTATCAGCTCCAAGTACCGCTGTCAATGAGAAATTCCACATGGAACAATTTCGACGATTTTAAATGAATTCCATTTGTAATATTCCACAATGGTATTTATTACTCCGACCTAGGTTTAGACTTAAGTTAAGTCATTATCAAGGTGACAATTATACAACACGAGCCCACTTACATACATTTTCAGGGTGTAGGGGAGGCGAAGTAGGGGAGGAGAAGTACAGGATGGGAAAGCAGCTAATTAGTGGAGAGTGGATGGCTGGTCCGAATAAAGTGGGGAGGGGGAAGAAAGGATTCCACTAAGTGAAGCCAGAAAATTTTTTATGTATGGAACAATTTCATTCGCCTTTACCGTGACTCGAAATGTAATACCTCGATATCGCGCCGAGTACTTACTTCAGCCAGTTCAAAGGCCGAGGTATCCTAAAAAATTCACATGAGAGGAGGTGGCTAAACTGGCTAAAGCACTCGATGTGGTATCGAGGGATCCGGGTTCAAGTTCGTGTCAATGCGAATGATTTTTACCCTGAAGTGTCACTCTGTCGAAGTATGCACTAGTGGATGACTCCACAAAGGTAATATCATCGTTAGTCGTGTTACTCACAAAATACACCATGATCAAGGTCTTATTTTCATTATTGGCTTGTTATTTGGTGATGAAACTGACTACCGAGGTCAGATACGCTATCAGGGAAGCATGCTTAGAAATACAGCGGTATCCAGTTTAACTTCCAGGAATTTCATGATGTCGAATGGAAACTGATCGCCAGGAAAAATTGTATAGTAGATTAAAGTTAAGTATACTATCATGACGAACATCCACCAAGTTAATCCTTCAACTTTTGAATTCAAGCTATGTTAACTACCGTAGAATTTTTATTTTATTGAGACACGGTTTCGTCGCATTTTTGACATCACATGATGAATATCACAGAACGGTTTTGGCTCAAATAATCTCGGTGTCATTAGAATTCGCACTGATTTTTACTCCCTCCTGCTCTTCTATCTTCTCTCCCTCCCAATAACACTCGTGGCTATTTTATCAAAAAAAATTCCGTAATAATCACCTTATGATGTCGAAAATTCGGCTAAATCTGGTCATAATAAAATAAAAACTCCATCGAGGTGTTGAAGTTTTTCTTGGGGTTAGTTTTCCATACAAAATGGGTGGTTATGTTTTAAATAGAAGGGATGGAGGATGAGTGGAGAAAATCCAGCAATGGGACCAGCCCACAATTTATTGAAGGCCCTGAGTGGTTTACTGTTTAACGTCCCATCTGACGGACGGAGTAGTACACTTCGAATAATCTTTACATTGCACCCTAGTGTAGATGGGGGTACCACTGAAAAACTTCGGCCACTTTCGGGATTCGAGCCAAGGCTCTCAAGATTGGAAGCCAGTATCACAGCCACTTCACGAATCCGATTCGCATTGAAGTCTTACACCAGGTGCCGGAATTCTTTTCGCATTATAGTGTGGACTAGTACCAAGTAATTTCACTCTTCCTCCCCATAATATAATAGCATTAGAACGGCAATGGATGAAGAAAATTAGAGGTTCCACTAAATAAAATTCAAGTTATCAACACTTTTAGACGGGTTTCAAACCCCTGCCCTTCAAGTATCCAAACCAGCAAGTTACCAATCAAATACTTTGGATGGGATGTGACTGAAATTTTACTCGCCAGATCAAAAGGAACTAAAAATTCCTTCAAATTGAGTTGTTCGAGACTGGCCGCGATTGCAAAACTATAGTCGAAAAGTATACACCTGCAGGCAAGATGAAAGTGGCAATATGATAAAGACATTGACCCTGAAAGAAATGGGCTCAAGGATTTTTTCCCTCGTTCAATGCGACAAATACACAAATTGATCGAACTACTAAAACACTCAAAAACAAAAATACACTTAAATACGTTTTCTTTCCAAAACATTTTTCTATTATTCTCCATTATTCATGGTTGGTGATCCACACTCTCTTACAGAAGATGGCAGGGTAAATATAAGTAGATGCATGATCTAGGACAACCTATGGGACTCATGCCAGAAAAGGAATGTGCGATTATTTAGCTGGCTTCCGACCGATTTTAAAGTAAATTCATCTGAGAAGCGTATAGTTTTTGTGAATATTTCCCAGTCGTACAACGCTAAAGCAAAGCGTTCCTCACGCTGACGAGAAATGCCACTGCAGACGGCACTATCTCTTTTCCTGCGAGTTGCAGAAACTAAGCGAATATCCGGCGATGATTTTTCTCTCATAAGTACTGTCACCCTAGAGCTTCCATTGTATTTTGATTCGTGAAGGTTTTAGAGCATCTGGAGAAAAATCAACGGCGATTCATATAATGTATTTGAGTCTATGAAGGTATATCAACATGAACCGATTTTTATAAAAAAAAGAACTCCAATAACACTGTTATTTCTACGTGTATCAGTGTAGGCACAAATAGTTTCTCGTGATAGTTCGAAGTTGGATTAAATTACTTTACGTACCGAAAGCGAATAATAAATTATGGTAAAATTATGGCGACAGTAAGAAAAACAAATTTTTGCACATTGATCAACGATATATTGAGGATTCTATGTGGTTCTATTTATTCTTTTATATAGTTTGGTTGACTCCTATGGAATACATAACTTACTTAGGGTACTCTACTTTTTTCGTAGACAAAAAATGAAGAATGGCAAGAACGAACCAGTGGGTACACTACAACTAATATTTGCCGATGGTTTCTAGTGATATGATAGGAGATTTTCAGTTACACCAAAAATTTCACTTACTCTTAAAAAACATTACAACCCCGAGAAAAAATTCAACTCGTACCTTGGGGTTTTTTTCTAACTCAGGCGTTGGTATTCACGGGATCCCCAATAGTTTTTTATGCACAATTCAGAAAAACGAGTGATTCACTTTTTCTAGCCTTGCTAATAATTTATTATTAAAAAAATAAAATGGGATGGAAAATTGAAATGAAATGAAAAATAAAATGGGATGAATTACCTGATGCAAAAAATAACACATTAAGACAATTCAGTGCCCGCAGATCAGTAACATCAACTTGTGCAAAGAGATGTGATGGTAAGATAACGGATAAGTGGTAGGTTGAGGAGAAATCGGGGTAATTTTCCTCTGATACAATTTTCGGCTCCTCCACTCGAGATGCAGAGAGGAATAATCAAATGACTAAGGAAATACAACATAAAATAAATACACAAGATGGACGCGAGAGAAGAATGATTGATACATGACGAGAGTGATGTCTTCTTAGCGATTGAGGTAGGTCATGGACGCCCAACCCAAGCCCTTCGGAAAGTATTCATGCCAAGAATAATTCGTACGGCATAGTGGAGGTGCAATGAGCCAAATGAAAGAAATGTTACCCTTCCAAAATAAATTTGATATGCCAATCTGATCGCTGAAGAAATGCTTCGTCAGCGGATTGCGTTTCTTCAGGAATCAAGTTGTTGAAGTCGAAAATATTTATTTTGAAATGTTTAATGGGCTCAGAGTTTACCCGCCGATAAAAATGGGAATGCTATATACATATTTTGTTAATTTTTATTGCATAATACGTTAATTATTTTTAAAAAGTAATTTCCGCTGGGTCTTTTGGTGAGAATAGATGAATTTTGAATTTAATTTAAGCAACGTAAATAATATATCATGGAGAGGATATTGACCAACATCACTCTAAAAGCCATTGTTTCAAAATATTGCTATTATTGGCATGTAAAATCATAGGGAAAGTTAAAATTTACATCGCAGATGTATTGTATCATTATAATTCCATAAATAGTTTTTTTTAAGTCATTGGTGTCATCTAAATGTAAAACCATATTGCATTGAAAAAATTCAAAATTTGATATTTTCAACTTTATCTCCGTTTTCCTCTGCAAACGACGTAATTTGTTGTTGAAATATGATACTTTAGTTATCGAGATTTCGAAATTATTCAGCTTTATCGAGCTTTTTCTTTGATTTCGTTCTTAGCCCCAAAATTGTTAACGTAGACATTTCAAAACAGATGTTATACGCAAACTGATACGCCAACTGAAAAACAGATCTGATACGCAAACATGCGCATTCCGCCTCCAGTCGTTAGACGACAATGTAAAACATTCATGAAATGTATTCCTCATATTTGACTTGTGTACACGGACAAATATTTCTACGAACAAAATATATAATCCTTACGTCGGTAGAGGCAGTAAGACTTTTCTCAAAAATTGTATGAATGTTATTAAAAGTAACTGGACCTAACTCCTCACATAGGTGGTTTTATTTCACGGAATTGTTTAGTTTCTCTACTGTACGTGAATTTAAACGGAAAGGATTTGATTATAATAGCTCATTATCTTCCAAAAAGGCAAGAAAAATTATGATTATCATCAAAATAGGATAATCCAGCCCAAATGCAGATGGAAATGCGTCGCATCACGGCAGCATTACCATAATTTTACTCACCAAGTTCCGATGACGTATTTTTTTGACGCAGCGAAGCACGCGTATTTTTTTATGAGAAATTTTTCATAAAATAGCCGGTAATTTCTACACATTTATGTCATGGATATTAAAAAATCCGTAATTCAATTAAACACAGCTTTAATAAATATTACTACAAAACCCGTAATGCACTTAAAGATAGCGTTCATAAATAAGACAAGTTTCTCATTGTCTCGTGTGCTGAAAAGACTCGGATCCATTTATAGAGGCATGACCTCCGTTGGTCGGAATGAATCTGCTTTCAGTGAATGCAAAATCTCTATAACCGACTATTTTTTTAAGCGATCAGAATATCCAGGAGGCACTAACTCGTATAACGTAATCCCATTCTCCTGAGGTCCCGTTTATACTGTGGTCTTACGCTGGTTAGAGAATGCCGGGTAGACTGACCGAATAACTGGAGAGGTAATGGTCCGCGTAAAGAGCGACCTCTCGCTACAGGATCGTTGCATACACTAGTATCGCTCACGTGCTTGACGTGCCCTCGTATGAAGCGTGTGAAATAAGTTCATCAACTATTGATACACGCGGAACGTGCGAAACGATTACGATTTTTGAGCCGAGTTGCTGCTCAACTGTGGTCAGCCAACCTTGGATAGAAATTTAACCACGGTCGGCGCTAACTGTCATTTCTACAACGAATTTTTACCATCGATTGAGATAACGAAGGTTAGAAGAGTGTAGTGGAAATGGAGCATTCAGCACTATACCCATGCTCGAGGCGGGATGCGATCCCATGACCTTCGGGATTCCAGTCCGTCACGTTGATGACAGAGATCGGTGAGCACAGTTCCTCGGGGCACAGAAGAGAAACCAAACGCTTTGGCGGGAGGTGGAGAAAATTTCGTTCTTATTAGCTAGCGCACTTTTTTTGAGATCGCTTGACAGAGACTCAGTGATGACGAGAAGGAAACGCGCTTCAAAGTAGCCACTTCCGCTCTTTAGATGTTTACGCTTAAATCTCCACACTTAGGCCAAAAGCTTAAGCAGCACTGAACGCTTTCTTGAGAGTGACATGTCTCCCACGCGCCAATGTAGCACTCATTACGGACTCAGTTCCCTCGTGACGAATCCACGGAGGACTCCTACACATCGATCCCGTCCCGACGGAATCGTAGGAAGTTCACTACGACTATCGGGCGAGATGACAGGGGAGAGTGTCCCTGATATCCTTCAGGGGAGAGCCGACAGAAGATGGGATCGTTGAACTTTATGGAGAATAGCGCGGGCCACTCGGAGATGGAATCTGTGACCGAATATTCTGGCCTGCTTGTCTTAACCATGCGTGATTTTGACGCGTGGGACCACCGGCTTCAACATTCGGACTGGTTTTGGCCATCATCGGAAAAGATAATTCACTCTAGGTCACCCGCGTGCCACTGAACGATACTTTTTCACCGCTTAGCACCCATTGTCGGCCACGTCTATAGGTTTCGTTGACACTCTGGCGATAAAAACAATCTTCCTACACGGTTCACCGGCATCACCTTGTCCTCCCCCACCGTCAAGAAGTTAAGGGGGGCAGGGTTCGGGGAAGGTAGCGAGACGAGGGGATTTCCCGACGCAAAGGGGACGCCGATCCAGAAGAATGACGGGAGAGAAATGGTGGGCGTGGCGGGAGTCTCCTGGCGGGGCGGAGACGCACCTCACTCCCACCCACGGGAGATGAAAAGAAGACAGAGAGACGAAAAAGAAAGAAAGTTGGAAGAAGATGAAGACGGCTTTTTACTCTTTTCTCTCTCTCTCTCACCTCCCCTTTCTGGACGTCCGAGGCGAGGAAGGCGCCAAAGGGACTGCTGGCAAAGGCGATGGCGGCTCACTCCCGTGGCTCGTCCGCCCGGATATTTGGCAAGCGCCCGACTCAACAACGAGGAGCGAGTGGTACACCCTTCACGAGTGGGAGGAAGCGACGATCCTCTCCGCCCCTTCTCATAGCCTCCTCGCCCCCCCTCTCCAGCCACGCCCCCCTCCACTCGTCCCCCCTCAAGGAACCCTCTCCGCACGGGCGGCGTCCCGATTCCTCCACCCATCCCATTCCGCCTTTACCCCTTTCGGACACACGTGTCCGTGTTCTCCCTCTCTGGAATACCCTTCCCCTTCTCCCTAAAGGAAAGCATGTTTTCAAAGCCTTATGGCCTTCCAAAGGGACAGGAGAGCGGGTATAGTGGCTCAGAATCAACGCTCAGTTATTACTAAGTTTCTTTGAGCGTGGTTCACTCCTCATAAAATTAAATAAATTTTCCCTCATAAAATGAAAGATCTCTTCAGTCTGTTGATACCAAAACATCAAACTACTTTCCGATATTTTTGATGAAAGTCTTAGCGTGGACTATGACGCAGATTTGCGCTCCAGAGCAGGGATTCCCAAACTGTGCTCCGCAGGAAGGTAGCGAGTGCTCCGCGAAAAAATATTTATAACGTATTAATATCAATTTTGTGTCCTTAACTACCCTTCAAATTACATAAGGTGCTCCGTCAAAATTCAAAGACCCTCAAAGTGCTCCATCAGAGAAAAAGTTAGGGAAATCCTGTTCTAGAGAGACATCGGTATGAGAAAGAGGAAGACATGACGAAAAACTTTCTAAGAAAATTCCACTCCTAAAAGTTTATTTCCGACATAGGTTTCGACTGCACAGCAATGATTTTCGAGGTGGATTTTTCTGTACAGTCGAAACGTAGGTTGGAAATAAACTTTTAAATTTGGAATATACTAAGAAATTTGTTCGTCATGTCTGCGAAAACCGTCCACAAAGTTACGCCTTCAACCATTAATTTTAGAAAGAGGAAGTTCTGATCCGCAGATCACGTCAGACATAAAACTTTGCGCGGTAAGTATTTTATCTCGATATTGAAAATAAATTCATTACTTACCGCAGTACTTCTGGTAAAATCACTAAGTCCTGTGGCTTAGGTATTTTCAGCGTACCATGTAAATCAACAGAAAGCCTCAAATATAGCTATTTAAATAATTACTTAATAAAAGAAAAGTGGAACCGTATTAAAGATGGACTTGAATCTGTTAATGCTCCGCACTACTGCAATATTACAAGGTCAACTATTCGGAACGCCAAAAATGGGATTTTTGAGGCCGCGACGACAGCATTTCTTATTCAGGAATCACAAAGTTTTTTCTTAGGGAGATGAGAGTTTTTCACAGTAAGGTCACAAGAAAGTATCTTCAGGTGAATTTTGATTGCATGGATACCCTTTCGCTTCTTTTCTATCCCCAATAATTTTATGGCAACAACAACAAAACTCAATACATCTCTTTTCAGTGTAACTCATTCATATTAATGTTTTCAACAAAATATTATATTTTACCCCGAAATATTTTAGGGTTGTAGTGGGCCAAGGTTACACGCCTCCAATCACTAACTTTTCCCCAATCACCAGCCCGGCACACCTCCTCCAACTGCCTCCATTTCAGGAGACTACGCCGCTTTGTTCTTGGATAATATCCACATTTTTACTGCTGCATCCACCTGTGAACTTCATTGCTCGGCTGAAAAATTGCACCCGCCAAATTCGGGTATTATGAGTGTCAAATACCCGCCCAAGGTATACGTTTGGACTGATGAGTTTTATTCCAAGTTTATTTCCTCTAATGGTATAGCCCGCTTCCTATCATTTTCATTCTCAGTGGGCATAAATGATTTCATTATTATTCTTTTTCTTAAATTAATTCTCATTCTCAAACTCCTGGTTTTGACAAATTTACCCTCTTTTTTTTAAAGCCTAATCTTCTAATATCCATTAATGGTTTTAGTTTTATCTTATCTATCATCCCCAATTTACATCTCCAAAAGTGACATTTGGCTAAAGTGGACGAAAATATTTCGGTGAAATGTGATGACAACTTTCCATTATCTTCCGAAAATGTTTTGGCACCTGATTTCTAGTTCATACTCACATTAAATTATATTGATAATTTATTTCATTTAGTTATGACTAATTTCAAAGCAAATTGTGTCATAGTGCAAATGTGCTTTTTACGATTCCCACTGGCTTGATTCATTCCATATAATTATATGAACCTATAGATACATGAGCTCCTCTTGCTCAAACGTCAACTATTATAACAGTAAACTGGCTGCTTCATCATATGGACTACGGTTTGATCGAAATCGATTTTTCGGAGGTAAACCGGTTTCGGAAGTAGTGAACAGGAGGTAATGTACGTTTTCAAACCAAGCGATGCATATTTATGGATATTTACCTGTTTCAACTGCAACATAATCGTCATTTTGATCAAATTTCTTCCAAGGTTTTCTCTGCGATTGTAGGTCAGGGTTTGGGGTTATAGGTCATACATCACCTTTAGTAGTCGTCATCAATTTTTCGCATATTCCGAGGTAATGTTAAAGAACTACCTCATTGAAAGTCTCCTTCAGGTACATGTGATGCAAGATGAAGGCAAAAAACAAAAAGACAACAACAAGTAAACAATTATATTGAACCAAAAATAAAAGGCTAGTTGATGAAACGACTGATTCTTACATGTACGCATAGGTATACTACCAAAATACCATTCTCTTTCGTATGAGAAAAATCAGATGAAAGATGATGACAACAGTGGTAACCAAGTTGGTATTGCGCCGGCCAGGTAAACTCAAAGGTCTTTGGTTCGCATCCCATTGCAAGAGTGCATTAGGCGTTTTAGTATTAAAACTTATGCTAAGTAGTGAGATGCTACAAAGTTGAAGCCCACAAAATCCAAGTCTATCAGCACTACAGCTAAAGCAAAAACTCCTATGATAAACATAAATCCGGCCTCCTCGACAATTCCTGCCTTTATATTTGCCGATCTCGAGTGGCGTTGGTGTGAAGTCCTTGTATACCAACCAAAGGGGCGCTTATTCGACTCCCGTCTGGGCAGTATTTTTACTTTCGAAGGAATGGTACGTTGTCATCCCTTAAAATACCTGATTTTAAAAGGCCTCAGAGGTTGTCTCCGAAATGATATAAAAATATAAATGAAGAATTCAATGTGATTGTTGATTTCAAGAAACACTGCTGTTTAAGAGCGCGTATTGATCTGAGAAGCCCGAAAATACGATCCACCACCAATCATTCCGAAGTCAAATCCGTGTTTACTGGAGTGTGTTGCACTCCGGTATTCGGCCAAGCGATGAGTGAAAGATGCACGTGCGGTTGGTAGGCAGGCAGAGAGAAGGGGTGGTAGGAGCCACTCAGATCCACCCCCTCATCTCGTCCCACTCAGTCGCATATATATCCTCCCTCCCTCTGGTCGCCTACTTCAGCCATTCCTTTTAATCACACCTCAGCTTTCCTTACCTTGCTCATGCATATTTTATATTGAACCAAAAATAAAAGACTAGTTGATGATACGACTAATTCTTTCATGTACGCATAAGTATATTACCAAACCATCATTCTCTTTCGGGTAAGAAAAATCAGAACGTATAATTACCAAGAAACTAGCTCAAGAAATAAGATGCAATGGCATAAAATGTTAACATGCAAACGAGATCCCCCGATAAAAATGAGTCCATTATGTTAAAAGCTAAGGATAGTTAAATATATAAGTCATTCGATGGACTAGGACGTGCCTCGATACATTACCAAGGCAAGTAATATAAAAAAATACCGGAAATGCGCGGGGAGTATGAGTGTTATGTTGGCATATGAGATGTCCTAAATGAGTAAAGGTTGACATACTAAAAAATTATACCGTGAATCAATTTCCTTGGCTACCGGTCGAACATCCGATTTCTATCGAGACAGCAACTTCTCGCGTCTTATTACAATTGCTACAGCGCCGGAGGCACTTCCTCTCTCAACATGGCTCTGCTATTTTCCTTTTATAAGTCTGACGAGGTCTCCATAGTTTTTAGTTCATTAGTTTCTAAACCTCTTCATGATGTACAAAATGCCCTTTTCCATCTTAGCTTGTTCGCTCTTTCTCCAAATTCTAAATTGCATTGCAACCTTCAACATCCCATTACTTCTTAATGCGCTCTCTATCAATATATTTTCTAACATTTCATAATCTTCCCAAATAACGATAGATACCCGTTGACAACATGATAACTTTACAACTCTCTACTATTCCTTTTGGTACGCACAATGCCAACGACGGGATCGCCGGCTTGTTTCATTCACGTGAGTAATCAAAAAGGTCACTAAGTTTGTTCCGAATAGGAGGCGTTCGCTCATTCCCTCCACCTCCCTTCTGTCTGATCTCCGACTCACCCTCTTACACCACCAGCCTCCCTCAATCACTCCTCCACATCGCTTCCAGCGCTCCCTCCCCCCAAGATTTCTCGAAAACCTTTGCCGGCGTCGACGGAGATGCTCAGTCGACAAGAAGCGGCTGGAGCGTCCGGGATCGCACGGGCGCATTTATTTCGTGTCTGAGGGGAAGAGGGGGAAGGGAGTGGACAGGTGCCACAAATCTGCCGACGAGTGGAAAAACATTCTGGGAGCGAGGGCGATCTGGACGATCTGGTCGCGTGATTTCGGGAAATGGGATATAGAGGAAAGAGGGGGAGGAGCTCCACTTCTGGCTACCCTTATGGGGTGCTCATGATATCGGAAACAAAACTCGACATCCTGTTGCTTGGAGCATGTGACTTTAAGGAAGTAAAGGATCAACGGAAATTGAAAATGTCCGCGCAATGATAAAGAAAAGCCTTAAAAATTCTCATAACAGCATTTTCCTCTGCGCAAAACAAAAGTATGATCTATATGATAATCCAAGGATTTTAAAACTCGTTGACTCATTCATGTTCAAATCTATTTGTAAGTTTAAAAAATAGTCTCAAGCGAGCTGTGACGTGAACGAACCCGGTAAGTAGAGAATCTTACAGCACATTTCCCGTGCAACATGCCGGAAGGGGATATCGAGGTAAAGATCATGGGGTTTGTTAATGAATTCGAAAAGAAACGTTTCAGCATTTCCTCACCTGGACCAGGTGACTCTAGGAATGATTCAAGGAACTAACAAGGTGAGACAGGAAAAACCCTCGTAACAGTAAGGGAAAATCTTTCAAATAAATTCAATCGCAATATCCTTTTTGTTAATCAAAAAGTCTGAAGTGACACGACTCAACCCAATGGATAAATAATTTCACAGTACTTTATCCGTGCAATTTTGTACTTATTTTCCTGTAGTAAAAAATGTCTTCGGCAGCTAATCTAAATCTCTTCAAACCCACTCTTGTTGGTATGTGCCACTCATTTTTGTTAGGGAATATGGCAGGGAAAAATGAGCGACGTCGAAAACGATGATGAACGATATAAAAACTGGTGTTATTATTCAGCAAGAAAAACTTCGTACAAACACGCATGGAGAACAAGTACAACAACAGAACATCGTAATAGAAAACAAGTTTACAAAACAGCCACCTGTGGCACTGCACTCTGAGGCACACTATTCAAATTGGAAGGCAGCTATTGGATTAATACCAAAATACTGATGTATTTTAACAATTTTGACGTCAGACGTTTACACTGGGTGCAGAAGCATAATTTGCTGTTTTGAATTTGGCGCTAGAAAGCAAGGTTCAAATACGATCCTGTGATGAAACAAGTTGGTCCAACATATTCACCTTGATATGCACAACATTATAATGCTTGAAATTCACGTTGTAGAATATGGAGACAAAATATTTACAGCGATATCTATAACATCTTTTGTTTATTGACTCTTCAAATCAGAAAATGAAGCTGCCGCACCCTCTATGACTAGAGTCTTTATGTAAAGCACTGGAACGACTCGAGAAAAAAATTTCGGGAAGTCCCCGTTAGCATAATTATGACTAAACATTGCTTTAGTCCTTCACTTTACTTTCTGTCAAAAATGGGTGGGCTATTACCCTCAGCCTCATGTATCATATGCATCAAAGCACAAGATTTTTCTATAAAAATGCTCATTATATAAAGTGCATAGGGTGCACTACGTAAATTAAAATTGAATGCAGGCATCACGTATTTAGAAATTAGCGAATGGTGTAAAATGCTAAAAGACTACTAGTTATATTTCAACGGGAAAAATCGTGGCAGAGGGGAAGAGTGGGAAAAATGGGCTCCGCTTGGAAGGCAACTAACATTTCTGCTTGTGCTTTTGGTGACCTCACATAATGATATACCGAAAGAAGTAATCACTTGAAATCACATCGAGAGTATGTGGAAAAGTTCAAACTTAACAGATTAAAAGAACTTTTGTCAACCCATAAATTAGATCAAAAGTCTCTTCTCGGATAATACAGTGAATTTTTAAAATTAGTTATCACATGGAGAATAATCAGTGAGAATTATCTCTCAGCCTAAGGGAAATACGTTTATTCAATCGCATAAAAAAACTTGAGTGAATTCAAACCTTTAATTCTCATGTTGTCTGAGGAGCATAAAGAATCTAACAGCCCCACACAGGCCATAATCCTTAAAGGCATTTCAGACTCTTTCATGTTTAAAAGTGCTGACGGAAATATCACGCCAAAAAGAAGAGTGAACAGTGGGCAAAATCTTTCTTTCATTTTAAAATTGCCGAGCCGAAACGAGGGCTACGAAAGTCCGCGGGGCAGTGGCGATCTGCGCAGCCAATCGTCTTTATTTTTAGGAGCGACAGAGTTATCGCAGCCATTGGCAATAAATACGAGCCGTACTCCTTATCTTTTGCCCAGTTGCAGCTCTCGAATTCCCGTCCAGGAGGCAGGAATAAATTCACTCTCGGCAGATCTCGGCCGAATCTCAGTCCCTTTAAGCTCTGGGAAAGAGTGGCTCGCCATTCCTCGCCGTTTCCGAAATAACTTGCGCTGGGCGCGAAGAATACTGTTTCCATTCACCAAACTCTGCTGGAAAATGCCCACGATCACATTAAAACGTTGAGGAAAAAATTGCTACCAATTCGATCGGCAGAAATGAATATGAAGCGACGAGATGGGATGCCACAATGAGGCTGACTGACCGAACTGATGATGGGATGCCACAATGAGATTAACTGACCGAAATCACTTGCGCTGGGCGAGAAGAAGGCAGTTTCCATTCACCCAACTCTGCTGGAAAATGCCCACGATCACATTAAAATGTTGAGGAAAAAAATGGCTACCAATTCCAGAGGCAGGAATATAAAGCGATGAGATGGGATGCCACAATGAGGATGACTGGGGCAAGGGAACATTTTCTCCCCATATGGTGGTTTTAGCGAATTATCATTTCAACTATTAGATAGATATCAATGAATTTTGTCTCATTTTATAGAAATATACCTCACTCTTCCAAATTATCGGCCTCTCACTGAACTACTGTCAGAGATTTTTGACGAAAAATACCAGCCATATAACATGGGAAATGGTACGACTCTGCACTCCAAAGAGACATTGTTTTAAAACTGAGGAACTTCTAGCCCTTAGATTTTGTCAAAAACTTAAGTGTGTATTAGGTATGTTTTTCGACTATATTTGAAAATAAATTATATTGTTACTACAGTAATTTTTTCAGGATCACAACAAACCTTCCGTTACGAATGAATTTTAAACGTAACGCGCGAAAAAGATGAGTCAAGCTAAAGACTTATATGAATATTTTAATTTAATTACTTAGAATTTATGTCTTATAAAAGTATATTATTGCACGATTAATAAGGGAATATTGAATTCATGCTCCCTAGAGCTGCTGAAATTAAAACGTATAACTCGAATATGGTCTCCAGTATGACTAGGGAATTATCTCGCTCAAACTGCCTTAAAATGCTGCGTAGGACTTAAAATTGAAATATACATATGTATATTAAACGCTATTAACATTCCTCCTAGACTGGAGTCAGATTAGTGGTAAACTGACACGAATTACACTGATGAATTTTACACATTTAATTCAGCTGCTGACCTAACGCCTTATATGAGGATTTATATTCTTTCTTTGACAATCCTGTGATTGTTGCTTCGACTAACAGCGAAGTCCTCCAACATGATAGGACTGCGCAAGCACTTGGAACCCGGAAGCTAAAATCAGTTCAAACGCTACTATTCTCTTATCACAGCATGCTTTCCACTCTATGGTCGAGTTGCCCGGAGTATTTTTATTTCTTTCAGAATAATCGGTACAAAGTCGAAAGATAAAATTGACTGAGCAATGTATGAGTGCAGAGAATAAACTTAACATGGCGGATAAAATATTATTTAACCAATGGAAATCGAATAAGAAGTTAAAGCAGAGCTGAGAGGCGATATGGATGAAGGAATCGAATACATTTTTCAGTCATGGGTTGATTAAACACTAAGTAAATAGGCTTTCAAATGACTGGGGTGATTTTTGCCGCCGCAAAAGACGCTCCTGAAACGTATTATAACAGTCAAAGACTGCTGGGGGATGCTAATTTGTAAAATTTACAACTCCAATTTGGAGAATTCCGTGATCATCTAGTTGAAAAAACCAATTGGTTCAACATTCAATGGAATCTTCATTATTAAAATGCCGCACAAACAATGGCAGGTTTTAAAAATTAAGTTCATCTTATACAAAAAACGGACGACGGAAATTTTTTTACGATAATACAGCGTGGGGAGGAAAGAGAACCACGGAATATTTATTGGCAAACGACTTAAGTTACCGACTATCTGAATAATAGGGCTATTAATCCGAAACGAGGAGGTTACTCATTATTAATTACTGCGCGTACGAGATGGAAAATGCTCGTCTCTTAAGTCAACCCTCTTTACTGTGGGTCTTTACTTGGAGAATCGTATTTCCAAGA
The DNA here is from genome assembly GCA_963169105.1 of Ceriagrion tenellum. Classification (NCBI taxonomy): domain Eukaryota; kingdom Metazoa; phylum Arthropoda; class Insecta; order Odonata; family Coenagrionidae; genus Ceriagrion; species Ceriagrion tenellum. Next base: position 83,149,301 of record OY720633.1, on the reverse strand, counting down.
ATTAATTTTGATTGCGACTTTGTTCTGTCTACAAGGTGTGATCAAAAAAAGACCGGACTGATTTTATTCCGCGCAAACGGTTCAACGGATCAAAACGAGACACAGTGCGTCATTTAGCGACATATCTGACGACTAAAACGAGAGGTGTTGTGTTTGTTGACGTCGAGTCGTTACGTAGCAACAGCGGTACGTGTCTTAACCTGTTCGTCGCCCCGTGCAACGGCAGCAATGAAGGAGCTAGAAGAACAGCGTGTGTGCGTGAAATTTTGTTTCAAACTTGGCAAAAGTGCTACGGAGACATTTGAAATGATTCAACAAGCCTTTGGTAATGAAGCTTTGAGTCGAAGCCAGTGTTTTGAGTGGTACAGTCGTTTTAAATCGGGCAGAACCTCGACAGATGAAGATTCGCGAACGGGGCGGCCTTCCACATCGACAGACCCCAACTATGTCAAATTGGTGAACGATTTGGTGCGGGCAAATCGCCCTTTAACTGTTAGGGAGATAGCCGAGGAAGTGAACATTAGTTTTGGATCCTGTCAGAAAATTTTGACAGACATTTTGGGCATGACGCGCGTCGCATCAAAATTCGTCCCGCGGGTGCTGACTGATGAACAGAGACAAAAACGTGTGGACATTTGTCAGGAACTCCTGATTCAAACCAATGCCGACTCAGAGTTTCTTAAAACCATCGTAACCGGTGACGAAACCTGGGTTTATGGTTATGATGTTGAGACAAAGGCCCAGTCTTCTCAGTGGAAGGGTCCTCATTCTCCGCGACCAAAGAAAGCTCGCATGTCCCGGTCCAATGTGAAGGTCATGCTGGTGTGTTTCTTCGATTGGCAAGGGCTGATTCATTACGAATACGTCCCTCAAGGTCAAACCGTCAACAAAGATTTCTACTTAGAGGTTATGAAGAGGCTGAGGGTCACAGTGAGCCGAAAGAGGCCGGACATGTGGAGAAACAATGCATGGCGTTTCCACCACGATAACGCGCTGGCTCACACGGCGCTGATCGTGACAGAGTTTTCGCCCAAACCAGAACTTCCGTGATCCCGTAGCTACCCTACTCTCCAGACGTGGCTCCATCAGACTTTTTTTTGCTTCCAAAGTTAAAATTAACCTTGAAAGGGAGCCGATTCGACTCTATTGCGGACATAAAAACTAATTGTACGGCGGACCTGAAGAGGATCCCTAAGGAGGCTTACCAGGCAGGGTTCGAAAGCTGGAAGAAACGTTGGAAAAGGTGTGTCGTCAGCCAATGCATGTAATTTGAGGGTGACAAGTTCGATTAAGCTGTATCCGTCGAAATAAACAAGTTATAAAATCAGTCCGGTCTTTTTTTGATCACACCTTGTACTTCAGAAATCTACTCTAATTCGAAAATGAAACTGTTCTCCTAATGAGTCAAAGTCCACCTATTAGTTGTTCAGTATCAGAAGACCGACACTTTACCCGATGAGAAACTGAAATAGATGGCTGCGGAGCAAGAGTATTCTAGAACAAAGAAACTACGCACGGGAGAAACACTGAACAGCGCTGTTTTTCCGATTCCCTGAAATAAAGCCACCTTAATTTCCAGTCTTTATCCTTTCACGCCAAAGACACGGTTAGTTTACGATAAATCCAAGGTGGTAACTAAGTAATGGAGGAACTGCAAGCGTGTCTGGAAAATGCCATTACTATAGCACGGGGTTCACATCTCGAGGATCTGGGTATGAATCCCAATAGTAATGAACATTTTTTCCTTAGGTTCTCGATTCTTAAATGGGTGTCACGAGGAGCACACTGTTAGTGACTGTCAAGTTTACTCTGGATGGCACATCATCCGTCAGGATATTATAAGCCTCTTGTAGTCTCACTATTGACTCTGCGAAGATTTAAAATAAATGGAAATTAAGAAAATAAAATAAAAAAAATAAAATAAAAAAGAAAAAAAATAAATGGAAAACTACTTCATAATCATAAATTAAATATGAAGATCATGAACCTTATCGTTTTTCATCTGCAAATTGAATTTTTCTGTATTTCTGAGATAAATGTGACTGATGTTGAGAAAATCAACTTATTTCAGTATGTGCATGTTATGATTACATGCGCAGATGGCAGTAAGAGCTTAGAGGAAAAATATTGGCAGAATATTCTTTGACAACGTTATGTTACTGTTAGCTGCATGATTTTAAATATGGTATAAATTTAGGTACTTTGAAATGTAACGGATTTCGGAAATGTAACGGAAATAACGGATTTTCTCAGTTTCCAATCATTGCATTAACAAATAATTTGGTACGAAGTCACTCGCACGGGTGCATGTACACCAAGGTTGAAATTCGCCATGAAAAACTGACTGGAAGTCAAATGATTTTTTCATGGCGGATTTCAACCCTGGTGATTTTTTAAGACTCAACCACGGTTATCTCATAAATAACACTATACTCATGTAAACGACTCACACAAATGTTTAATTTGGCATCAGCTTTTGACATTTATTAATATATGCTTATCTTTCGTTTGGTGCTCCTAGCCAGAATAGTGTTATTTGTAGTCTAACTTTAAAAGTAACTAAATTGTACGGCCTATATTATTGAACTAAGAGGAAATATCTAGGATTGTATTAATATCATTCCCTTTCTGCTTACAAATACCATATTTTCTCGCCAAGTTGCATCATAATAAGCACCTCAGTTTTGCATGTGCTTCGAGTCGTAACAGAGGTACATGTTATCGGGTCAGCGTGATGGCAAGTGTTTTGCCTCCCATTCGGAGGCCACTGGTTTGAATCCCGGCCGGGGCGTTACAGGAACGTCCTACCTTGTATTAGTAGTACCATACCTCAACCCTAGGTAGCAAAAATGACCTTAGTAGCCGGAAGCGATATTTAATTCAACAAAAAATTAAAAATAGCATAGCGTGTGTGAAAGTGTGAGTTCGATGTGAAGTGACTTCAGGTTGACTTGAGGAAAGTATGAGTTCAATGTTGAGTGACTTGAGGTTCGATGTTGAGTGAGTGAGAATGGGAGGATCTCAGTATCCGCAGAAGGAGGGTGAGGTTGACAGCCTTTTACAAAGTGTTTTATGGTGTTGAAGTATACTATTGTCTAAGTGTCTAGTTAGACAAGCCGAATTATTACGGTCGTCATGGCCATCAGTACAAGGAGAGAGCAGTCTTCTCTGCCCCCAACAGAACAAGAAACTCCTTAATGGTGATTGCTATTGGTGACTGGAACAATTTTTCTTGTGAAATAGTCAATGAATTTCCTGTAAATCTTAATGTTTCAAGAGTGCATCTGCGCCATATAAAGACATGAACCTAGTTATATGTAATAATTTATTTCAATTACCGATTACGTGATTTATTTTTCCTGTTGTCTTGTTTGTTTGTTTACGATTTTTATGTACCTTGATCAACTCCCTTTGCCACCGGAAATGTAAAATTTCAATTGCAAATGTACAACAAAATTCTAAATTCTAAAAAATAGTTTTAAGTATGCCATTCACAGACGAGGATTCTTTCGTGCAGCGTTTTTTTCTACCGGAGATTAGTATATACGAAGTGCCATGCTAGCCACCACCCTTAAAAACACTTGTACTTGAAAGACTGCCCAGCCCTGACTCAGATGTACGCTCGGCGGTCATGGTGTGGCACGGGGTGATTCCATGCCACTCAGGCTAGCAATACTCATCCCGAACTTAAGTCGAACCTTGCCTGCTTCCCTGGTCGCTGGGCGAGGAGCAAAAAGCGGTCAGGAGAACAATGGCCGGCTAATTCAGCAATTAGGAGAGAGCCACTTTAGCGAACTTGCTTATGTGCAAGCACTGGTTATGGTACATGTTAAACATCTTGGAATGTAGACTGGTTATGATTCTGGTTAAATATCTTGATAACTTGCCCTAACTTCTGATATATTGTGGGGAACACACATAAAAAACCTGCGGCGCAGCATAAAAGAAACTAGATTTTGTTAAGCGTATTATAGGAAGGTTCTCGGATGAAAATGTCAAAGAGATGCTAAGTCGCCCTCGTTAGGCCTCACCTCGAATACGCCACGAGCATATGGGACCCTGATCATAAAGATTTTACCAACAACATTAATACAATGCAAAGAAAACTGTGCGCTTCGTTTAAAACTTTAAGAGCGAATATATAGTGTTTCTCAACTTTTTGAGAGATAAATCAGGGAGCCCCTAAAGACTCGGAGGCTACACGCTAGACTGAGCTTGCTTGAGAAATTCAGAACTGGTGTGTTTCAGAGCGACACAGAGAATATTATCATGACGCCTCACTACATCTCTGAGTCTTACAGAAGTGATAAAATAAGAGAGTTACACTGCCGAACAGATAGGTACAAAAACTCGTTCTTTCCGCGCACAATGAATGACCACAATAAAAACTGAGCTACACTAAATACACTCCCATAATACACGTCACCATTTCACCTCCAAAAACCTTATCCCTTACATCTTTACACGGCTGGTGTCCTAACACCCCCTGCCACACGTCCACTGGGTGGCTCGCAGATTAGTATGTAGGTGTAGATGTAGATACTATTACTTGCTAGTTTGTACTATTATTACAAATAATTCATTCATGCTACGAAAATCTGATGAGGGATGAGTGTAACCAATATCACTGAATAATGCCCATGTCCAACGTGGAGCTGTGAAATATTCTCCGACTGTCAGAGAACATTTCATCAGCATTGTTCGTCGGAATTACACAAAATTCCACGAAATCTTTCATGCCCTGTAAATCCGAAAACATAACCAGAACCAGCCGCACACTAGTCCTCTCTACCTCGTTTCCGACCCATGTTCCACGCGTAAAATAGAGAGTATATATTTAACACTTAATATTCGGAGCGGGTGCTACCCGAGAGTGCTCTAAAAAAGCAAGTCAGGAGGGTTTAAAAAAAAGAGGACGGCGGCCTGTATATGAGGGCTTTGGACATGGAGGAGGGATACATTCGCAAGGGAAAGACTCGATCTGCGTGTATAATTTTCATGAAATCGTCATATTTCGGTCTCTTCCTCTCTCTCAATCTCGGTTGCGTCAGCTCCCGAGTAAGCAAACAATCCGGTCGAGAAAAGAGAGAAAGAGAAGGCGGCAGAGGGCGCGTAAAAATAAAGGCGCGAAGGGATTCGGACGAGGAATGCGATGAAGGGACGCGCGCGGTCGAGGTGGGATTGGGTTGGGGACGGATAGAGGGAGGGAGGAAGGGAGGGGACGGGATGAGGGCTGGAGGAAGTGCTGACTGAGAGGGTGGATGGGGAGACTGGAGTGGAGGGGATGACGGGGTTGAGGTGGTGAGGGATTTGCTATTCAGGGCGAATCGAGGGGAATGGAGAACGGATGCAATGCGTTTACGCCGCACCCTCCAAGCAATGGTGGCTGTGCATTATAGTCTTGTCAAATGAATAATCCTAACCACCTTGGAGCGGAATATTGTTTCCCTAGTCCTGAGTCAAAAAAGCAGAATCATCACGATTTATTTGAATTGGGTTGTTTCCATCAAAGATCGAAATGAAATACAATAGAAAATCGATAGTAATTATTGGTCGTCCAATCCTAAGATTGGTTGACTGCAGCCCTCCACCCTTCCCTATCCAATGCTGGTTCCCTTACCTCCTGGAATATTTCCTTGTTTACTGTCTTCTTTATTTGGTCCGTGAACTTATTCCTGGGCCTTCCTCTGGGGCCTATTTCCTCCATTTTACCTTCATTTATGCTCATCACAAACCCATTGTGTCTCAAGGTGTGTCCGGATCGAAATGCAATGCAATGGAAAATCGATAGTACGGAATTGTAGTCAACGGGAGTAACTTACATCGGAGGTTGTTAGGGTTTCCCACCGGGTCAAACTCTCCATCTCCGCCGACGTGGGGATCGGGTTGGTGTGGTGGATAGAGTACTGGCTAACCATACGGACGGCCAGGGTTCAAATCCCTGCAGAGAAGGATGTTTTTCAGAGAAAACCCGATCTCTACTTGAGTGGAGGGCACTTCAAGTACAGTACTCCGTCCGTCGGATGAGACATTAAACCGCGGTCCTCTTGGCGCCTTTCGTTAAGAGTAGGGTAATACCGACGCCGGGTTTATATCCACTCTTCTTCCCTTACCCATCCCTTATGGTGCAAATGACCTAAGCAGTCGGTCGCCTCCCCAAAAAAATCCAAAAATCCGCCGACGTTTCGATGTACCATCCATCCGGTTTCGATGTACCGGTCCATCATCATCAGGGCATATCGTGCAATGCAACTGCCCAGCGTATATATTTCGGAGCAGTTGCATAGCACTACTTGCCCTGATAACGATGGACGACTCGTACATCGAAACGTCGGAAGAGATAGAGAGTTTGAACCGGTGGGAAACCCGAACAACCTCCAATATCAACTCGAGGGTTTCCACAGAGTTTTTGAGATGGTAGATAAGGCTTTTCGGGCTCTCTTCCGCGTATTTCCACTGTCGTAGACTAGGTCTAATCTACATCTACATACTAACCTGCGAGCCGCCGTATGGGCGTGTGACAGGGGGTGTCAGTACACTAGCCGTGTAAATATGTAAAGTAATGGGAGGTAAATGGTGACATGTAATATGGGAGTCTATTTAGTGGAGCTCAGTTTTTAATTCAGTCGCTTATTATGCGCGGAAAGAACGAGTTTTTGTACCTATCTGTTCGGCAATGTATTTCCCTTATTTATCGCTTCCGTGAGACCTAGAGATGTAATGAGGCGTCATGATTATATTCTGTGTAGCTCTGTAACACAAGAGTTCTGAATTTCTCAAGCAAGCTAAGCCCAGCGTGAAGCCTCCGAGTCTCTAGGGGCTCCTACCTTAATCCCTGTAAAATTTGTGAAACACTATTTGTTCGATAGTAGCAGTTTTTAACGAAGCATTCAGCTTTTCTTTGCATTTTATGTCCAAGACGATGAGCAGATGGCTGCAGTCCTTTAGAAACTGCCGTCTACGACAATGGAAATATGCGGAAGAGAGCCCTACAAGCCTTCATTACCACCCTTAAATATCAACTACTACTACGCCGGGAAAGCCTTAGATCTTTCTTAACGGAAGGTTATCAAAAATGTTACAAGCCTCATTTTTCCATGTTACACCGTGGCAATGGAGGCTATTTAGCCGTTGAAACGGCCACCTTAAACCACTGTTTGGCTTTATGCCAACCAAAGAAATCGTGCTTTCCATACAAAAAAGAGTATCTTATTTCTTTCTGTAAATACGTTCGCTGGTAATAACTTTATTGGTGGTGGTTTGAATATATTTATGTTAAAAATTATGGTAGTATTAATGTTTGATATCGACGTTACTTACCACCCCATAGATCTCAACGTCTTAAATGACGAATGAATACATCTTTTTCAGTCATACTGCCCGCTAGAACAAAAGTTATCTAAACACCGGAAATATCGTGATTCCGGAATGAATCTCGTCTTGTACATTATGGATTATCAATATTCTGCTGTATAAAGAGCTACGTATTTGATTCGACTCGATTCACTTTCTTTAATTGATGATAATTCGCGTTAATTGTCTTTTCCGGTAAAAAAATGTGACGAAGTTCAGATGAAATGTTCCAATGACTCAATTAACTTCCCGTGTACTATCTTAGCTTTTAATATGTGGAACGTGCCTATTCTGGAGTGTGGTGGTAGATTTTTACGGCCATTGTAATTTTTTTCTTTAATTAATTACATTAAGAGGCGTAGAGCACAAACTTCGCATATTTTCAGTAATCACTTCCTGCAGGGGTTTCGTGTGTTGTGATTTGCAATGGATTTTTGTCCCTTGCCTTTTAGTAATATTCTAAAATTAAAGGTTTCGATGACTTGACCGACCGACCGATCGCCCCTTATTCCTCGCATATAAGAAGACGGATGCCCTAACCCACCCCACAGCCCAAGAAATAAATTCCTCTGCAGATCCAAGTTTTTCTTGGAGGGGAGATCCTTCTTACCTTTCTTTGAGGTTCCCTCCCAATCTGGTAATATACAGTCGCGACAACAATTGCAGAAAGCTTGCAGCTCGGAGCTCAGTAGAGCCGTGCGGTGGCGAGCTAGTTAAAGCTTATTTTAAATTGTTACTAAAGGAAACTATTACTTAACATCCTTTCCTAAAATCTTAGTAGGAATCATTTTACCACCATTTTGCTAGAGATGAGAGTTTCTGAAGGCAGATATTACGGTGCTATATACAATCTTATCCGGTACTGATTACGTCTAAAGAAAAATACTAATAGATTGGAGAAATAAAATCATTTACAGCAGAATAACTCCAATTATATCTATTATTATCTTAAAGTTGCTGTTTAAAATCAGAGTAGTTTTCACTCAACTCAAATGAATAATTTCTGTCGTTTATCTTATTAAACTCAATGCATTTTCTAAGCATACGTCTATGGGTGGGTTATTTTAACTTGCTGGCGGATAGAGGCACTAACAGCGTCATTTGCAGCTCATTTACATAGGGAAACTAACAATTGAATCCGTGACTGTACATTACTAGACCGTACTAGACAGTGGTTCCTCTCGCTAAGTGAGTTCGGATGGAAGGTCTTTGTTCCGGTCCGAGTGTTCATGGCTTTCCCGCGAGGGAGCGAGGTTCGTCCGAATTGCCACATCGTCAACTTCTGAGTAGGAAACTTGACGGTTCCGAGGTGGTAACATTTTTCCAAACAGGACTGTACATACGAGATACATACGTCGTTCAAATTTCTTTACAAGTGGTTCGAGAATGTCACTAGACACGGACGCAAAGCTATCACATCCTGTTCCATTCGGTGTTTCACGTCCATGACTGGCAATTTTTCGGACAGGGGGAATGAACGGAAATCAGCATTAAAAATTTTAGACCCTATTTAGATTAATCAACTGAAACAAAATCAACTTTCATAGACAAGAGATAGGAGAGCCTTAAAAAATTCTCGCTCTGAAGTGTGAATAAAATAGAAGAATCAAAACGTTGCGTTCATTTTTCTCGACAAGACTTCATGAAAATGGCGAAAACGACTATTTTTCTCATGGAGGAGGAATATTTTGGGTATATTTTTGTTTTTGAATATATTGGGTATTTGGGTAGATTCAATAATTCACACATCCAATCACAATAAGATATTTCAGTGCTCCTAAATATGCTTTCTCGACTTAAAAGTTTTCTTTTTGAGAAAATCGTCGAGATCGCATGTACCGTGAGCCAGCGGAGGAAATCAACAAAAGATAAAGGTACTTATTGCGACAAATGCTACCTCAAGATACTAGTTGTATCATACAACCACAGTAGCCGACCCAACGACCTGATACGCTCTGATAAATGATCATGCTTTTGACAGAGAGAGCAAAGGTCTAGGCGATTCACACAGACGAGAATCCCACTATCACAGTTAGGCTAGTACTCTTACCTATCTAGCTTATTCTCAGTTTTTCCAAGAACAATATTTGAATCTTGGCAAGATAAAAACATCATGTTGCACAATAACATGACTAGTGTAGCACTAGGCTGTTATAAGGCCTGAACTAACATAAAAAGTTGATGGAAAAATAACTTGCGTGAATAAGTCCCCCAAATTTATCTGGTCGCTCAAAGCATTTTCCTGGAGTACATTTTATTATGCCAACTTATTAATGAAAACAGTGCTCCTCGATTCCCACTCCCCCTCTCTTCGATACTTTATGTTTTTTTATGTATCACTGGCAAAAATCTGCCATTCACCACCAACCATCACTGTGTAATGTGGTGATTGAAATATACAAAAGAATAACTAAGTTTTCTCAAAATTTTTGCATGCGATGAATATTGTAGATACCTCCAATACTTTCATCACAATATATAGTTCCGAATTACGTTGGATTGAGTGCCAAACCACACAGCTATCGAGAAATATTTGACGCGGCGGAATAAACTTGATCTTTTTTTGGCAATGACTATAAATGAAAAAAGGCTTCGATATAGATTTTCTTTTGCCTTTTCACGAATTGGATTCATTACCATCATTTATTAGCACTTTCTTTTTTTACTGTCTTTTAACGTTACTTTCGTTGTATGATCGAATTTTTTTCCATCATTTGTTATCGCAACAAAAATAAGCTGTTCTTCAGTTGTCTTAACAGAGTAACAGAGCGAAATACGGCATGGAAACGTAAGTATAACATTGTTTTTTGAATATATTCTTGATGGATACTCAGATATGCAATACAAATATTTTTATCAACATGTTGGAGTATTTATTCCACAGATGATTAAGATTCAAAAATACTTCGCGGAGTTGCTATTACACTTAAATTCCATTTCAACCAATGATTAGCAAATATTAATAGCTAGCAAGGAATCAGGGTTAGCCCCTCTAGAAACAAGTTGTATTCTACCTTTAATCATCTACAAGACTTGTATCTGCTATTGTATTCATTTGCAGGTAAAAAAAACTCATTAAGTAAAAAAAAACAAGACTATTGAGAATCCTCGGGCAAGCAACTTGTAAAAATTTGGAAAAAACCGTGGTGTTTTATGTGCTCAGTTAACTGAGTCGTTACAATAATTGTCAGTTACTTTTCCAAACCTGAATAAATGACAGAACGGAAAGTTGATGACTCACTTTTTTACAAATGCACATTCGTAACAGAGTTATGATGAGAAAACGTTCTAATTAGCAGAACTCTATTATGAATTATAACAACTTTCTCGTCTCCGAATCAATCTTCCAGTCCCCACTATTGAAGAATACAGCGCAGAATGCCGACACGCTGATCTTCAGTTAAAACCACAATGATGGAGTAGCTTTATGCTTTAAACATTCTCTTTGATTTTGCTGAAATACGATCGTATATATTGTAATGATGTGTTGGCGTATAGCTTGCTTTAAACGTGTTACACTAAAGGCATTACTATAAAAGCAAAAAATTACGCACCGCTTGAAAAACTCGAGTTCTTGTTTGTAGAACTTCCCGGCTGGCAGATCTAAGCATCGCCAAGAAAAATGACTTTGTTGCTTTCTTGGCAACAAGAGACTCACGGTCAAGTATGCGGGATTTCTGCCAAGGCTTCCTTATCACACTAAAAATATACCTGCCAGATCAGGTAGAGAAGCTGATAGTCCCTTATAAAAGTGCGATGCAGAAGAGACATACAATATACATTACTGCGAAAACTTTAACAACAATAGTTTTAAAAGGAACCAAAAGTTGAAATAATGCATTATTTCAAAAACCCGCTTTTTCGTCGATAGCTGTAAGTAACGAAATGACTGCTCACTCATTGATGGTGCCTAAATTTTTGCATTCTTATAAACTGTTAATCCCGTTGAAGTAGCCAAATGCCGGCTGGAACTCGAATGATGTTCTGTTGGCCATTCAGCTGCTCATATCCATTGCTCATTCTTTAAAATATTCGGCAGAAATGTATTTTGAGTTTTAGAATATAGTATACCAATAATTACAAATATGAAGAACATATTATGCTGGCGTAATGACGGATAATCTATTTTTTCAATACATACCCATATTTTTTATCTGAAGAGATAAATGCTAGCTGGAAATTTAGAAAAAGGAAGAAAAGTGCCGATTCTCCGGAGGATGCCCTCCGATGATAGCAAATATTACGGTGTGCTCTAATGCGTATCCTTATATATTCGGGTAAACACAAAATTCCTTCACCGTGATAGTGATCTATAGTGGAAAGTATTTTAGGTGCGAGCTATTTTCTACATGAAGCTCTGAACTTGCCACCGAAACTATTTGGTGGAGCTGAATGCTTGGCTGGCCTCAGTCGCTTTTAGTAGGAATACCGTTCCAAACCCGAGATAAATGTTCTTATTACGAATTCATAAACGCTCAGATGAAGATTTGTGTCTTCCGACCACCCTTATTTAATTAAATCACCCGTGGAATCGTCATCACTTTAACCTATTCCGTACGTTTAAGAAGATTTCAGGCGTCACTTGGTGAAAATTACTCGCTTCAAACATGGTTAAGTGTGAAAGGAAAAAGTTAACTAAGTATTTCACTTCTTAACCATGTTTGATTGACCTATTCATTAACGATGACATTTTTTGTTCGGTCCTTAATCGTCTATAGACGAGCGAGTCAGATTTATTAAGTTTCAAAATCATTGAAATATCTGCTTTCAGAGAGGCTTTTCCATTTAGTTGCTGCGCTAGACAGAATTGTAATGCTTTGGATTAAGTGTGTGGAAAGTTGCGTGTCTTTCGGCGGTTTGTAAAACAATTTGAAAAGATGAATGTGTGATGGTATTCACTGACGATGGCGTGCCTGGTGGAGCTCTGACATTAATAGTTTCAGCTGACATATGAAATAAAAATAGAGAAAGTTTAAAAAAGGCACGTTATGAAGGAAATGTTGAAGTACCTTGTGTAAGTATTATTATCTAAAGTATTACTTTAAATTAAATATATAAATACAAATATATCACATTTCAAAATAAACCTTATCATCAAATCAATTGCAATTTTTTTTAATGCTTAAATACCACTTTTGACAAACAAATATAGTAGCAGTATTTTTTCGAATTTCATAATTCTGTCCATAGAGGTTAAAATGCCAATAATTCCAATAAATCTCCATGGGATGAACCATTATTATCGATTAAAATACTAGTATCTCAAGCGAATAAATAATCAAGTACACTATCTTAACGTTAAAAGAATTTGCAACATTGTTGAGGGCCTATTTACGAGCAAGGAGCATGGGGTTGGAGCCAGCCAGATTAGCCGCGTGAGTCATCAGGAAGGTACCTGCGCTCACGAGGATGGGATCAAGCAAGTGGAATGGCCCGGGCGCCACCTGCGCTCATAAAACGCTTAAATAAATAAATGTGTGCCCGAGCCAACGAGCTATTTAATGCCTAACCATGTACACTGTAAAATATTTTTCCCAAATTTGCTGAAATTCAGCAAGGTTTCCTTAACTGAAGTTGTATCGACTTTTATGCAAATCTGGAGAGCTTAAAATTGCAAGCAAAGAAAAGTTGCTGAAATTCAGAAAATTTTTCCTGAAAATATTAGACTGGCAATATTGACTGAAGATTATAAACCTAAATTTCAGATAGGGTTTTGCTCACAATAAATAGGCTACAACATAACTCCTGACAATATTTTTCAAAAGTTAAAAATATATGCTATTCAGCTGTAATTATAAACCAAAAAGCAAATGTAAAAGAGCACTGGTTTATAAAAATCACTCTCTCGTACTTAGGTGTAAGAGTGGTTAAAATAACAATGACCAAATACACGTTTACCCAAACACTTAATAATTTTTAAGTATGGAGGAGTGAATAAATTGACAAAAGTGGTTATGAAATTGAGGTTTTCCCATCCAGCGAGACGTAGTGGAAGGGTATCATGATAACATTTCATCGAAATTTTTAGAGACCAATACTGATAATAGGTTTGCTGATGTCTAAGACTAACTTCAATTCAGGCATTTTGCTGAATTTCAGCAAATTTTTTTACCGAAAACGCCTGAAAATATAATTCCGAGAACTTGCTGAATTTAAGATATTTTGTTGAATTTTAGCACGATTTGTATGAAGTGAAAATTTCTGGGTTTTGTAGTGTAGTTTCGATTTGTGCATTTAATGGAAAAATAAATTTCCATTTTTCCTGGTATTTTGTACATTTTCGACAACTCAAAGTAATTTGTACGAAAGATAAAATTAGAAAAGTCTTGAAAAAGAATGTGATAGGATGCTTAATGAATTAACATAGATAAAAATAGAGTATTCCATTGGTTTAACCATGTCGAGAGCATGAATGAAGGTCGAATAACGAACCAGACGTATGATAGTGGAGTGAATGGTGTGAGAGGAAGGGGTGGGAGAAGAAATTCGGAAGTGAATTTGGCGGAAGAGACTCTCAAGAGGAGGAATTCGTGAAGTGTTAACAATGAGAGAGAATGCATTTAGCAATTCATGAATGTAGCAGGTTCGAAAGAGATGTACAAAAATAGGGCATTACGGTAGAAATTATTGTACAAAATCCCTTCTTTTCTCGACCACCTGTGTATAAAGGAGGAGATTTTTTCTTGATTACTGGTCAATTGGTTGAAATAAACTAAAAAAATATTATTATTAAAACAGCCATTTTCATGGGTCAATACCAATGCACTAATAACCAAATTCTTCGGCTTTACCCACTCCGAAAGAGAATGGAATGGTGGGTAAGTAACATTATATATTGATACATTTTTAGGATTGTAACAAAAGTGAACAAGTGAAAAGTAACAAAGAAGATAGGACTACAAACCACAATACAGTATGTGAAAACACTCTGTATCGTGTGTGTGAAACAAGTGTGGCACTCTATGGATCAGAAGCATGGACCAGGATGTACTAGAAACATTCAAAACCTGGTGCTGGAGGAAGATGCTGAAGTTAAAATGGACGGACAAAATAAGAAATGATGAAGTATACAGAAGTGTAGAAGAGGAAAGGACCTTATGGAACACAACAGAGAAAAGAAGAATCAGATGGTATGGACACACCCTGAGAGACAATGGGTTTGTGAACAACATAATTGAAGGTTAAATGAGGGAAATTTTCTCAGAAGAAGACCCAGGAATAAGTTCATGGACCAAATGCATAGGAAGAGATACCAGTAGGTAAGGGAACTAGCATTCGATAGGGAAGGATGTAGGACTGCAGTCAACCAATCTTAGGATTGAACGACCAATGAAATGAAAAAACAAAAGGGAAAAGTAATTGCACTGCCGATACTTACCGATTCCACAGATTTCTACCACAAGCTCTCAGTTTCACATCTCGAATTAAAAGCCATTGGAAGAAATGAACTGATTTTTTTTCCATGAAGAAATAAATCGAAGTCGCACCGTTAAAAGTACTCGTCGAGTGCAGATCGTGGGAAGAAAAGGAATCGGCTCCATTATTAGCACCTCAATGTTCGTTCCACTTTTTTGGTGCTATTACCTCAGGGAGAGATGGCTGCTAAAGAGAACACTCTATCTACACCTTTTGGAAGAATGTACCATGCCAGGGCAGCTGTTCAAAGAACAAGCCGAACGGCAGCAGGTGGATAAAAAAATCACAACAGCAAAAGCGTGATCAACAGTACCGAACTATAGTACCCCTTATTTTTCGATGTGTATCTTTAATTATTTTGATTGAGCTCCGGCCATGCTCGATTAAAATGAAAATGTTCGGAGATATGTTTGGTTGCAATGTATTTTTTAAAAAATAAATCCCTAAAGAAAGTACGCGCGCCATGCAATTTAATTTCAATGGCGTTGGTGAAAATCACGCTGTCGCAAATCCGCTAATCGCTTAATACACTGGCCCCTCGCACTGTCTTAGGCGTCCTGTTTCTACTCAAGAATGCTTGGTGGAAAATTTCTAGAAATTACATCCATGCATGTAGCCATTTCCTTATAATTACAATGGGATTGTTTTTTTCTATACTACATTGCTTAACATTTACATCTCTTATGGCCTATTTTTGGTGCCATACTTATCTAATTAGTCTTTTAGTAGTTATTTTCCCCGAGTGATTCAGTTACTGTTTATACATCAGTATGAATGGCAAATATCCATTTTGGCCGCTACAAAGTTATCCGCTACATCCCTCGTAATTGAATTGAGTATTCATTTAGACACGATTTGCGTGATAACTTTCAAATTGCACAATAACAATAACTTTATATAGCCCTTACACAATGACTACTTACGAAGCATCCATTGAAAATACTCTGAATCTGTGTCATCCGGTAGCTTTCCATATCCGAATCAACAATGGCGATTAGTATACTCAGTAAGAATCTCACTTTGTGTGTGACATAATCCTTAGTTTTCTGTCCATCATCTTATTTATATTATCCCTTTCAGTTTTCATTTATTTACTCTTCATTGAAACTTATCCAATCCATAATATTGATTTATATGTTTTGTTCCCATATTTAAGTATCGGGTCCTTCGCCTGACTTGACCGCTTGAGCCACAGTTGTATAGACATACCGAAACTTGGTGACACTCGACGGCTTAGAGCATGAGGTGTGTGGAAGTCAGTTAAGATAGCTTGAGCGACATATCATTTAACCCAGAA
Source organism: Ceriagrion tenellum (assembly GCA_963169105.1). Lineage (NCBI taxonomy): Eukaryota > Metazoa > Arthropoda > Insecta > Odonata > Coenagrionidae > Ceriagrion > Ceriagrion tenellum. The sequence goes on along the minus strand of OY720633.1, from coordinate 83,133,235 downwards.
ATAATCGAATTTGGTCTCATTTTATAGAAGATAATATCACCCTTACAAATATACCAAAATATCAGCCCCTTACCGAACCTTTTTCCGAGGTTTTTGACAAAAAATACCATTTTACATAGGAAATGTATGCTCTTCAGACTTTGTTTATAAATTAAGGAATAACTAACACCAATATCTCGTCAAAAAATTGACAGTGTGTAGTTATTAAAAAATAACAGTATGATTTCTAAATATTTTTTCAAAAGTAAATATTATAGTTACCGCAGTAATTTTTTCAGGGTAGTAAAAAAACCTTCCGATGTGAAGAGGTTTTAAACGTAACGCGTGATGGAAATAGGTTAATTTAATGACTTATTTAGATATTTTTATTTAATTACTTAGAATTTCAATCATATAATATATATTATTGCACCATAAATAATGCAATATTTAATTCATGCTTCCTACAGCGGCTGAAATCAAAACGTATATGATCTCCATCATGTCCAGGGAACTATTTCCCTCATACTACCTTAAGCGTCGATGAGCAGGCAGAGGTACTGTGGGTCACTATTGCAAAAATCTTGAGGGATCCTCGGCCTCTTTACCCCACCTCTCTCACGCGTATTCATCTCCCTTACATTTGTTTCCAAATAATTTTTGCTACACTTAATAGTTTTTAGCTTTTGCTTAAACTTTGCTTACTTTAGTTTTAACTTAAAAGTTTTGCTACACTTAATAAGAAATAGAACCTTAGAGTCTTGCGAGGCGTTCATGAGAGAGGTGAAGCCGACGGTAGTCCGAATTTCGTCCGAGCATTGGAGCTTTAAGCGAGGTTAACTCCGTCTCCTGTCCGCGTCCCAGAGAATTCGAGGAGTAAATGGAAACAAAAGGAGAGGATCGTGGACAGAAATAGAGAGAGGAGGAGAGTGTCGGTCGGGAGCACGGACTTAGATATTAAGTCGGGAGTGAAGGCTCCTTCGCAGCAGCGGAATGCGACGCGGCCGATGGCTCCGCGACAATTGCAGCGGACGGAAGGCGAAACAGCTGGGCCGGGGAGAATAGAGAGGGGCCGACGGAGTTGGACGGCTTAACGCATGCGTTCAAACCGGGCGAATTGGAGATCGACATATTCTGGGGCATTTGGTGCACACAAATAATCATTTAAACGTCTAAGTACATCACGACTCCTGTTCTGTACTTTCACAACATAATATTACTGACCCGGTGGACATAAAATATTGGGAGCATTCATTTCGCTCTTGTGCGCTGCACAATTTACAACACAACAACGCGCTCGCTTTCCATTCGTTTCTGTCACTCCGCACTGAACAATGGACTTGAAAACAGATTGGGAGCAGAGTTTGTGCGAGTAGATTTTGAACGAACGTCAATAACTGCATCCGCCGTTGTCATTTTTGGGTTGATTTTCAAGTTTAGGCGGTAAGCATGGATTATGTGAATTATCTGCGGTTAAAATCCTACGTTCTAAAAGTGGATCCTTAACGGATTGCGTTACAATGACAAATAAATGGGGCATACCTATTACGAAACAATGCAGCGCCACCTTATGTCAGGTTACCGAAGATTTTGCCTGTGCTTATTCCAATTCTTTGTCGTTCCTGTGCGCAAAATTTCGCTGATGTGTTCCGATCTCTGCCGCCTTCAACACTTTGAGTGAAAAGCTCCAAATATTTCCATTCTAAAACTACACTACCTACATAAAAATTAAAATTGTATTCACGAATTGCAACATTGTGAAAGTTTACCGAAAAATACCGATGATAAAACCTATGAGATCACCTCAGCTCTTAAAGATAAAGTTTTCTCATTAATTGTGTTGTTATTCACGTGAGAAGGATTCATAAACTGTAAAACTTCTGCAAGATATCATCTTATTATGTGCAAAAGTGCAATTTTTACCTCTTAGGTCGTTCAATGCTGAAGCTCTTGCAGACACCAGAAAAGGCCAAATAAAGTGTTTTCTATTAATGCCTACAATTGAAGCAAATCTGGTCGACGTGCGTGATTGGATGAGGGAGAAATGGAAAACGATAACCATTCAGGTATATTCATTAATGTTGAGGCTAGTCAAATTAAGCCACTCACCCTCGAAGAGTTGGGAATAATGTATATTAAATTAATGGCTGATAGAGATTTCATGATTGAGTATCATCATAGTCACGCTCTCCTTTAGAGGGTAAGTGTTTACAGGCAAAGGAGTTTTACATTAAAAACATCTTTGTAATTGTAAGTTAGATCATATACCCTGTGCTATGATAAGCAATGTTATGACGAAACCTTACGAAAAAGTAACTGTCGATGGTTAAATCGTTTCTCCAAAATTAAATGTAAGGTATATGAGAACATGGACTAATAATCACTCAGAACCCCGTTAACTCTCACATTTACCTTACTATTATCATACATCGCCATCAAAAATTCAATAACTGCCCATTCACTTCATAGTTCTTCAAAACCTTCCATAACTTCTTTCTATTTACCCTGTCATATGCCTTCTCTACATCAACAAACACACAATAAACCTTCTTTCGGATGCCCATACATTTTTCTATCACTTGCTGAAGCGCGAAAAGCTGGTCACTACATCCTCTCCCTGATATAATCCCACACTGGACATAGGGTGCTTTATTAATGAATATTAGTACAAGTGAATGAAGTACATGTCACCAGTCGAAAAACCGGCATTTCGTTTCTCGCGGTGAAGATCAAAATATACTGCAAGAGGGACTGATGGAAGGACGGTTGCATGCACATCTTGTGCATACAACAGCGTGATTGTGGGAGATTGACGGCTCGTATCCGCGGGCCTCCACTTCCATCATTGTCTCTCATTAGAATTCAAGCCACGTCGTCGCGCCAAGGACGTGAGCCACCGTTACCATCTTCGCGATTCAAAAGGAGATGCAGATGACGAGGGAGTGGGAAAAATCTCTGTCGCGGTGGGCGCGTTGGATGTCACCGTTGCATGCTGCCGGACCAACAGTGTCGGGTCAATCACACTGGATCGAAGAAATAAAAGACAGGGACTATAACTAAGCGGGGACTTCACTCAGACGGCCGAAGCGCTCCCTCTAGTCGCGGTTTGTTATTTGGAGATGCGACGAACAACCGAGATTATTTTCGCCACCGGAGAAACGCAGTATGGGTAAAAACTATGGGGAATGGAGAAAGAATGGAGAGAAACCATACTTACCGGAATGCATACTGGCACTCGTCTATGAAGAACCGCGCCACCCTCTCACGGGAGTATCGCACGGGGTGATTCCATGCTAGGAATGCAACCCAGTAAGTGGAATGACCTGACTGACTGATTCAATCACTCAAAAACGCAAAGCTCTCCAACGTCCAATGAAAAAAAGATCATATTTTGAGAATACATTCCTATATTGGTGTGGGGAAATGCAGTGGTGTCTTGCACTCAGAAAGGTTTTTGGAAAAATAAATTTTTGTGGTTCCTATTACCCCTTAATTTTAAACGTTTATTGCCACAAGAAAAGGACTGAAATCGGAAATTTCTGTTTTCAATATTCCAAGACATTTGATGAAAATTTTTATCATTGAACAATTAAAAGTTTGTATTATATTATTCTTTTGTTTAAATTTCATAGAAATTTCTATTGCTTTCCTGATAATTGGATTTTCGTGGGCCATGAAAGAAAGAGGGCTGGGTGTGTAAGTAATGGACTAATCTATAGTAATGGAGTGAGATTCATGCCCCTGATATTAAACAAACTAAATACCAGCTTAATCAGTTCAATGGAAGTACAATTTCCTCTGTGGTTTTCAGTGGATTGAGGTGGGTTAGTGCCGAAAAATGTATCACTTAGAGCACAAATATGGATATTGAAAAGAATAGTTCACATTACATTATGACAGAGAACTTCAAATTCTTTCCGTTTTCTATATTGTGGTAAATAAATCATCGTACCGAGTCTTTTGATTAACTTGATTTTTGCTGAAACGCTTTGAACTATATTTAAAAGGATTTTATTTGTAGGCAACGTCTCAGGGGAAAGATGAAGTGACTGAATGGAAGCCAAATGAAGAATGATGTGGGGAAGAAATTCCTCGGCTAAAAATTAATTATTGAAAAAACTGAAGTTTGAGGACCGTATAAAACCAACATGGACGCTAAAACTGTTGCCGACAATCTCGTTGTGATGATTAGAAACAAATTAACACTTTCAACTTGGATTGTCATTGCCTGCCGATGGATTCCTATGATTTCGCAACACAAAATATACTTTGCAATATCCACATAACAGTTATTCACATTTCCGGTTTCGTAACATTTCGTACATTCTCAGGTTAAGATGTTACTGACGCTGATGATGTAACTCTGAAGATGCAACTCTATAACGAAATCTGGTGTGAGAATAAATTTGATGTGGACTTTGCAAGGTTAGATTTTTTTCTTTGTGTCGAATTGGAAAAATTACATAACGCAGAACCGGAGACGAGGTCTTACATCTAGGACGTCGGATGCTCCACATTCATGCCTGAGCGATGCTTTGAGACAGACCTAGTAAAATCCGAGCTTTACGCTTTCGTATGTAGATAAGTTTATACAGTCAAAGGCAGTGTAGGTATAGGGATGTCTCGAGTGCCCTGAATATGCGATTTCGCATGCCTCTGCTTTCGAGTGAGCACACGGTGGGAAGAGAATCACTCGACTTCAGATGAGAATGATAACTATGCATGACGGGTCCGATTTTCCATGAAAAAAACTCCATTGGGAATGAGGGAATGCCGAGTGGATTTTTCCTGTATGTGAATGTGTGTGCATAGCCTTTTTAATCTCCTGGAGACGTTGTGACCATTCGCTGCCAAAAGCCATCTTGGAGCAGGTTTATTCAACCGTATGGAGTGAGCCACCAATAGCAACACTTCAACGAAACAAGGCGGAAAATTGAACAAAAAACGATTACTATCAAAATACAGTACAAATTCAGGCTTACTGAAAATATATGAGTTATACTTAACTCAGTGATGCATGCCTTCCAATTTGAGGACCACTTTCACGGTTTAAATATCAGCATTTGCAAATTCACGTAAAACGGTTAAAACATCGGCATCTGGCATAGTATTTCTAATATTTTCGGAGCTTTAGATCAAAGAAGAGAGTTAATGGCGTCTTGGCTTACGAAAGCAAACATGGTGTTTTTTGTGAAAAATTACATGGCTACCGCGCAAAATTTGTCCATAAATTTTAAGAATACTGAATTCCTTATTTAAATTAACTTCTTAATATTTTAATTAAAAATAATGGTCGCACCTAGTCCCAACGAAGTCCATTTGAAATAATTGAATATATATTTTTATTCCTGCAATGAATTTTTGCTTTCCCGCTGATGTACTGTAAATTTTGACACCATTCATAAAATTGCTGAAAAGTCAGCTTCTTTGGCTCTCTGTCTCCTCGACGACCGCTAGCAATGTTGAGGTCGACCCTCATATGTACATACGGTGAAAAAGGCCCATAACGTATCATTAGAAATGTAGAGAAGTTTTAATACCATTGAACAAGCTGGAGCTTCTTCCGGTGTAGCTGTCAGACTCACGCAGCTACACCGGAAGAAGCTCCAGCATGTTCAATAGCCACTGCGGAGCCTTCGCTCCAACTTTAATGCCATTGGTTGGACTGGATTGGATATTTGGGGAGGTAACCAACAACTAAGATCAATTACGCCATAGGGGACAGGGAGGAAGGAAGGGTGTAGAGAAACACAGTGTCGGCATTAGCTTGCTCTTAGCAAGAGGTGCCAAGGGGACCGCAGTTAAACGTCTCATCTGGCACACTGAGTTCTGCACACTAAATGCCCTCCACAAGACACTGAAGCAGGGATCGGGAGTCTGAAAAATGTCCTCCTTTGCAGGAACTGAAACCCTGAAGTATTGGAAAGAGCAAACACCCGAAAAAAGAAAGGACAGTACCAAAACCTCTCCACCATAATGACCGAACTTTACTGGTTTGGAAAAAAATCCAGTGAAATGGCTTAATTATATGCATCATTTACTGACTAAACAGGCAATTTTCACTTCGTAATAAACTCTAAATTCAGACATGGTGAGTAGATATATTCATTTTATGAGTAAAACTATGAAAATGTCGTAATTTCTTTAATATAAGACATCATTTTCTGGACCAAATTGCCGTTTTCATTTGAATTTTGTGAATTTCATTGATTGCCATTTGGTTTTTAGTAATTTACCTTATATGTGTCAACTCAACGGGCTGGTCTTTTTATTTTATTTTCATTTGAAAAAGAAGTCGATCGAAAGTAAAGTTAGTTAGATCTCATAGGATCATTTTAATCTAATTGAAATTAGCTTCTCAGCCGCTGCCTTAAAATGAATGACTGATTAATTAATAGCGCAGTGTAACATTGTAACTGTGCTAATAGCATTATTCTCGTCACCATTTGCGTTGACTTATTACTAAAGTGATGAGGCGAAGTATCAATGAACGGGCAGCGATGTCGCAGCGGTATTGATGCTTCCATAAGTTATCCATTTACGTTGAATGTCGAAGCAGACACCGATAAAATTATAAATTTGAAGTAAAATACTTTTCTGTATACATCAAACTACCATGTCTATTATTTCTTACTCTCTCATCCCTCCCACTAGGAATCAATGGGCATTATGGTTAGTTAATTATAAAATATTTTTTTTGGTCTTGAATAATTTGTTAATTGCTGTGAGGGACTAGTTCGGAGTTTGTTACGCTTCAAAAGCTTGCCAAAGGTTACAGATGCGATAAAATAAGAGAGATACATTGCCGAACAGATAGATACAAAAATTCGTACTTTCCTCTCACACTAAATGACCATAATAATACCGGAGCTCCACTTACAACACTCCTATAATACACTCCACCATTTCACCTCCAAAAACATCTTTTTTCACACATTTACACGGGTGTTGTCTTAACTCCCCCTGCCATATGCCCATGCGGCATCTCGGAGGGTAGTTTGTAGATAACGATTCCTGATGTCGATTCCTGAGTCGGACTTCGAAACACTGGCTAACACGGAGCTCTTAACTCGGTGGGAAATCAGAGAAAAAGTTCTTACAAACTGTATTTTGATTTTCGTTTTCAATATTGTTTGCATGGCTCTAGCATGTTCAACATGCAAGAGCCACATGAGACTTTCCGACCCCACTTAACCGACCCCTTGGCTTAACGGTAATGATTTTAAGAAAATCATCCGACGGGAATAGAGGGAATGCACTTACGGCTAAATAACACTAAGGAAAAAAATATCCACATATCTGAATGCACTACAGTTCACTTCCTGCGAAAGTCATCACAAAAATGCCATACCTATACTGAAGGTGGAGTAAACATAAAATCTTCAGATACAGTAAAATATCTTGGAATTACTTTAACTTCTGATATATTGTGGGATTACACACCCTAAACATATGTGGCACAGCATAAAAAAACTAGGTTCTGTTAAACGTATAATAGGAAGGACCTCGGAAGAAAAAGAAAAAAAGAGATGCTACTTCGCTTTGGTTAGGCCACACGTCGAATACGCCGCGAGCATTTGGGACCCTGGTCAAAAAGATTTAACAAAAAAATTTAATAAAATACAAAGGAAAGGAGCACGCTTCGTTAAAACTTCTACGAGCGTACATATAGTGTCTTACAACTTTTTTAGGGATTAAGGTGGGAGTTCCTAGAAACTCGGAGGCTACACGCTAGGCTTGAAAAATTCAGAACTAGTGGGTTTCAGAGCGACACATAAAATATTATCATGACTCCTCACTACATCTCTACGTCTCACAGAAGCGATAAAATAAGCGAGATACATTGCCGAACAGACAGGTACAAAAACTCGTTCTTTCCGCGAACAATAAGCGACCACAATAAAAATTGAGCTCCACTAAATACACTCCTATAATACATGTCACCATTTCATATCCCAAAAACTTGCATCTATACACGGCTGGTGACCTAACACCCCCTGCCACACGCCCATGCGGCGGTTCGCAGGTTATTATGTAGATGTAAGTATCAAAAAGAACAATCACCAGAGCAGTGAAGTCAATGGGAAGTCTTAAGGTGGTTGGAGCGCGAATCGTGAGTCGTTGAGACCACATCTTAATAACTTTTCAAGTCAGTCGAACAAAAATTCTTGGGCCACAATTCACTAAGGTGCATTTATTTAAACGTTGGAAATAACCGTACGTGTTGTATTATAAGTGATGTCAGAATAATCTTTTAAAATGTTATGCTCAATTAAAACATTGTTTTGGCTTTGGTTTACGGCGCGAAAATCGTATGCAAATGAGTGTCATTTATTCGGCATGTTACCTTGATGATTACTAGGAAGTATTATAATAATATGAAACGTATGTCTTCGTATTTAAGAGAAAATCTGTACATATGTCAGCGAACTTTTACGAAATATATGTCAAGTGTCAAAAGGCTTCGTTTTATAAAAGCATAAATGTGCAAAGAGCCCAAATCGGTAACTTGTGCTTTTTTTCTTTTGTCTTTACCTATAGAATACTAAAACGCCCTATTCATCCATTCATTGTTTGTTCAATCCTAAGATTGGTTGACTGCAGCCCTCCACTCTTCCCTATCTAATGCTAGTTCCCTTACCTCCTGATATCTCTTCCTATATACTTTCTTCTTTATTTGATCCTTGAAATTATTCCTGGGTCTTCCTCTAGGGGGACTTTTCCCTCTTTTTGCCATATGCTTTTCTTTTGCTCGCTTCTCCCTGGATCCATGGGTTAATCTTACCCTACATACTTCATTCAACCCGACACATGAATCGAGTTAGACTTGTAGTGAAGTGTCCAACTTACGTCTCATAGGTCATGTAGAAGCGTCGCATCGAGTCTACTCCCAAGCGAATTTTATTTCTAGTAAACAGTAGTAGTTTTTTGGTTCTGGTTAATAATATGTTTATAAAACAACTTGTTATTTTTTTAAATTTTATTAACTTGGACTAAAAAGTAAAAAATAAAAAAATAATTTTTAAGCATGCTTTTATAAAAAGAAATTTAAAAAAATCTGAAACAGCAATATCTTAACATCGAACTAAAAAATAAAAAATATTATTTTCTCGAGTGAATAAAAATTTAGCCTAGAACTGGAAATAATTGAATTCAATTCAAGGAAATTAGCCACACAATGACAAGACCACAACGAAAAGGGGCGCTCCTTATCAACGTAATTTCATCAAATATGATGATTTTGGTATTCAATGGAATAGAGAGCTTCAATATACAATTTCTAGGTAATCTTTAGATGAATTTAAGTTAAGTTGCAAAATATAAATGAGGTCGCGCCCCATACTTTTCGTTATAGTGGCAAAAAGTGTACGTGCCGCATCCACGAAAACAAATTAACAAGCCGTGACGAATGCACGGCGCAGATCAGAATGGTAATGTAGGCATTCATGTCAGTTTCGTTCGCTTCAGCAGATTAGCTTGGAGGCCCTCATGCGACCACTCTTCATGGCCCGTTCTTGAAAGCGGAGAAGTGAGATTTACACTGCTAGAGTTCGTGCACATGCAAGCGCTTATCTTGAAAGAATACGGTCAAGTCAGAAGAGCTTGAAAAAGTATGTACAAGCAAGAGCAAGTTACGTCTTGGAGTCCTATTTCGTCAGCACTCACGCGCGCTTCAAGGAAGTCAATACTCTGAAGGAAGTACGGTGGCTTTTTAATGTTAAGTTTTGCTGGTGATATCATTTCTCTGGTCATAAATTGCGATTACGTAGGATCTTTCCGGAGGTAGAGATGGATGTTAAAGATTTCAGCGTCAGTATGTCACGCATCAACTAGTCACAGCGATGTGAGAGCATCCACGGTACGTCATTCACATCCAGGGAACAATTTTATACATTCTTCAACGATGGCTCCGAAAGTTTTTCAGATATTGTAGTGATAAACAAATTATTTATACCTTATTTTCACTCATGAATCAAAGACAAAACATGTAATATTCTCTAATTATATAAATGTAAATACTTGCCAATATGCAAAAGTTCATTTTTTCAGTCTTTTTCGTTTTCACGGGATTGCTCAAGCTGATATAACATATATTTGTTGAAAAATATACGTAAATATAGTTTTCAAAAGCATGAATTTTCAGAAGTAATCCGTGACGTCTGAATAAAATATAACTTTCGAAATAGTGTGTTTGACTATCATCAAATACTTCAAATGTACTCGGTCACTTCTTTTAGAGAAATTTAAATACTCAACAGGTAAGAACGCTTTGTAATTTCTTAGTAATGAACGCGTTTCACACGGATGACGAATATTCTCGATTTGAGACCTTGTCATTTATGTAATTCAATTCCCCCATTTATGCTCCCGATAGGAAAACAAAAGCAGCGAAATTTTCTGGGACAAAGGAAGCAAGGTTGGTCGTACAAGTAGGAGGCACTATTTGGAGCAAGTAGAGCAATTTTATCACTTGGGAAGCAAACTGGAAGGAAATAGGCTTACTAGTGAAGACATTAGACGGAGAGTACACTAGGGTGTGTGGCGGGGGTGATTCCACACCAGGCAGCAGCAGCAGTTCAAAGTAGAACCGCGCACGTTCCCCGAATGCCAGGCGCAGGCCAAATGCAGTTAGGACAACATTACGCAGTCAGACCAGAAACCAGGAGAGTGATACGTAGAAGAACATGCTCCCATGCAGTACACTACTCAAGATCCAACTACTGGTTAGTATTATTAATACGACAAATAAATATCGCCACAAAGTACTAAAACATGCAAGAGTATGTCGTGCTGGAGATTGCACGCGAGGTTAGTATTTAAAATTCACGTTAAAATATTTAGCACTTCTGAAAAACCTATTTAACCTAGTCAGTATCCTAGAACTGATCTATCGCAACTATTATGGTCCCTTATTGTGCATGGAAAAAGTGACATTTTGAATCTATCGGTTCTGTAGTCTCTTTCCTTAATCGTATTCCTGTGATCGTTCCTACCATAATAGCTTGGCTCTAGTAAAATATTTTGAACGTCCGGAAAAAATACTCTACATCAAACTTTCGTACAAGATTCAACCCATGCTTCTCCCTTCGATCGGATAGAGAGTAGGCCTGGTATAAGAAGCGTTTAGCATTAGGAGGGAGCTGATGACGGGGACCTTATTAAAGGATGTAAAGAGGAGGCTGTCGAAGAGTTTAATATGGCGTGTAGTGCACTATGGTGTGGAAACGTGGACTCTGCGGAAGAAAGGCGAGAATAGGCGGCAGGCGATCGAGATGTGGGTTTAGAGGGGAAAGGAGAAAGTGGAAAGTGAAAAAGACGGAAAGGAAGACAAATGAGGAAATGCTTGGAATGGCGGATGAGGAGAGGAATCTTCTGGAAGAGATTGGGCGGAGTCCGAGTATGTGGCTGTATTCAAAGGGCGAAGGTTTGCTTAATCCCGTAATGGAGGGAAGAATGTGGGGTGGCGGGGAAAATAGTAAGGAGGAGAATATATTGCATGAACGGGATGAACCGAGAATGGATGTACGCTGAAGTGAACAGAAAAATTATCTGTAATGGCCGGATCCCCTTATTATCAATAAATATGGCAGGTTGCAAGAACATTTAGTTTCGGAATCAATAGTTATGAAATCCATGAAGTTATAGATCTCATAAAAATATTCGGGTTGCAGGAACACATCTACTGGCTATAGAACTTGTTTACCAATAGTTAATAGCTTCGAATATTTGATCTAATCTTCTTTATGAATGTTTTGCCTATGAATAATTGTTAATGCACATGATAATTAGTCAGTAAGAGTAAACAAAATGGTCATTTGTCTCGAAACAACTCTTTTATCTAGTAATTAAGTCTCCAAGCGGTTCATTGCGCATCCGCCATCTTGCCTATTTGGAACTCATAACCCCATACCACGCGTGCCCCATACCATAAGAAATTGCCATGAGAAAAAAATCGGCCCTTGGGGTCCATCAAAGATGGCAACGCAAGAGAGAAGAGGACTTCAAAGAAGATCTAGTTACCTTGTATCCACCAAAAATTGCTATGGGAATTAGGAAGCCTGGATAGCGTAATGGTCTGCGCATTGGTTCGGCAAACCAAAGGTCCGTGGTTCGATTCCCGGTCCAGGCCGATTTTTTTCTCATGGCAATTTCTTCAGAAAAATTCACCCGCCATGTTTGAATCCCATACCATAAGTTCTGAAAGCAATAAGCTTATCGAATGTCTCTGCAACATTTTTCGAATGGTTTCCATGGCTAATGGGTCCCTTAACTTTATAGAATATATATATGTGTCGTTCCTGCAACTGGCCATAATACTATTAAATTGTCAAATACGGACTAATATTGTTAATGGATTGTGAAAATAATTCTGGTGAAATTTAGAAATTAAGGGATCGGAGGGGAAAAAATTGCAAACTATTCTTTCCCTCTTGAAGCCTAGTGTATTTTATGGCTTCATTTGTACCAAGATAACTATTACAGCACTATGAACATTATGATATTACTCCGAAAAATAAAGCAAGAGGTTGTGGAACCATCGGGAATTCTGACAACACTGAAGAATGAGGCGATAATTTAAAAAGAGGATAGTATATATTTACTCATAATGGTGAAGTCTTACTACCGGTTTGGAATGATAAATGGAAAGTCAGAATGATCAATACATTACACAAATGGGTAACAGCAAGCGGAGTGGAAGCGGCAGTCAACAAACCACCATTTATTTTGAAAGAAAATTAATTAATGAAAGCGGTAGCCAGAGGAGATGTGTACATTAGGGTGTTGCTTATTTTTTATTTTTTCTCGGATTTTTGATTTCTACCTCTTAAAATATGCTATGGGGTGTAGAATGGATATCCTAAAAATTTCAGCCCGATTGCTTAACATTTAGAGGTCGCTCAAAGAGCATAAATGCAATAACATTCAATTGTCCCGATTTGAGGAAGTAACATCAAATTAAGGGGTAACGCACAATTTTACAGCCCTTTTGGGTCGAAATTCGCTCCATTTTTACGACCGCTCAACAGTTTTCCAGGAATAAAATACTTTTCTACGATCTACAGCCGCGCGTCACACCCCTAACGGCGAGCTGGTTGCTCGCAGGCCGCATTCGCGGTCAGTTGATAGGTCCTGCGCCCCTCATTGCCTTACGCCCCCCTACGCCTCCCCTTACGAGAGCCGGCGGAAGGAGTCGAATACCTTGGTGAAATTTTCACAAAACTATGCGAGAAATAAGAGACAATGTCATTTTAAATAACATCTTATTTGACAAACCCTCCCCACTGCTTGAAACATCCCTGTGATTAACAAATAAGAAATTTTAACTCGGTTGTGAAAAGCTTTGGAGGATGGACTCTCACTCAGTGACTCACTCCAATGGTTACACTTTCCTGCTCATTAGGGATAAGAATTTTTTTAATCCCGCTGGGTGGTTTACTCTATTGTGGAAGTTTTGAAAGATGGACACGTACCCTGTGACAAAACCCCACTTCCTACGATTCCCTAGTCATTAGGGATAAGAATTTGGACCCCTCTGTTTGCCTTTCCATTGACCAATCACCCTCACATTTCTCTTCCCATAATACACCATACTCCTCCCCCGTCATACCACCACTCTCCCGTAATCCCTTTCTCCTCTCTCCACCCTCTTTTTGAGTGTATATACCACTGGCTATGATTTTAATGCTTTTACATCTACATCTACTCATTACCCTGCTAGCCACACCACAGGGGTATTTGGCAGGGGGTGACTTATCACCAACATGAACTACAGAGAAGAAATTTACTCTCACCAACATGCACCATATAATAGGTATGCTACAAATGCTACAGAAACCACAAAATTATTATATAATGTAACTAGAGAAACGTGAAACAAGAGTCATACAGGGAACATGCAAAACATGGTGTTAGCACTACTCGGAGATTTAGAAACATGTATTAGGGGATATACGAATTGATCAGCGACACTACCTGTCAACTAACCTGCTTCTAAGTGTCAAAGCAGCTATTATGGTCTCTTATCGATCTAGGGAAAAACGACATATTAAACCTAAATCTGTTCTACAATTATTTCCCTTATTTTATTTTCATGATATTTTTATGATCTAGGTAAGTACCTCAGTATGTTGGAGTTCGTAAGATATTGAAAACTTCTTCTGCAAATAAATCGGTTTTGAATTTAATTACAAGATTGAGTCTAATTTTCAATCGACGGTCTGATTACGATTCCCATCCTAGTTTTTGCACACGTTCTAACTCAGTTTTGAAGCCTATTTCATGAGGATCCCAAACACTGGCAGGCTTGTACCTAACTAACAAACTCTTTTATCTAAAAACAAACTATCTAACAAACACTAACACACTTGTATATGAAGATGATGCAGTAGCGTTGAAACTAGTTGTACCAATAAAAAACACTGGATTTAAACGTAGTTGGTATTGTTATAATTTATTCAATAAGAGTCTAATTTATGAGGCACATTTTGTACCAAAAAAGCACATTGAAACAATGATCGAATAAGAAATAAATGGGCAGAATTATTCAGGAAGACCCATAATGGAATACGCACATCAGCTAAATAATAAATGATTACAAAGTGAAGAATTATGTGGGAATGAATTGGTCGGCTGGTTGGACAGCTGCGGCCATTACAACTGCTTGAATGCCACGCCGCTAGTTTAAACCAATCTTTGGCTCGACGCAGGTTGGTTGTGATCAGCCGAATCCATCGCCTTATTCTGACTTTCGTACGCGGTGGTCGCCTTTGATTTTCGCGAAATCCCGGGAGACATCTTCGGGCGAAGGAATTTTTTTCTGCTTGGTAGGCCTCACCCTCTACGCACAAAATACAAAACACACCATTCTTACTTCACTTTCAACGATGGCTATGCATGACCACGACTCCTCCATTTACATTTAACCTCCGCGATGCACGCTTTGAAGTTGAGAAAACAAAACTATGAGAAGATTTATTTATTTCTTTCAAAATATTGTTTGCCTCGATTGGAAGACATGATAAGGAGATTTACTTACGCACACATTTTAATCCTCTAAGCCACCGCAAGGGTAGGTGGCAGAGTGTACGGAATGTATCGCACTTTATCCTACGAAAGCGTCTTAAGGTGCAAGTATTGATACTTGAACAACAACGTACAAACACCTGCTAGGATTTTCTCGGCATGCACCTCACTATTTTCTGCCAAAGTTATAGAAGCTGTGAGTATTAATGTATTTTGAAATTACACAAATGCTTAGAGATGCGAGATTGATATACAAGAAGCATGCAAGACGAGCAGTTAGTTCGGGGTAGTAATGAAGCGTCGTACACAGCATCATCGTAGGCAATAGTGAAAATCGTATGTAACTAGAAAAAAAAATACTGAAGTAACCGTTGTGTGTTATGCTTGGAGCTATGAGCGTAGCCAGTATTGTTAGGAGCCGTATGTGAGAGGCAGGGGAGGCAGAACGCCTACTTGCAATACTCACGTCTGGCTCCATATTGATAATATGGAGTACAATATCTCGTGAAAGGAAGGGGGGGTATTTTTCCAACTCTTCATTTTTCAAAAATGATCTTCATCGACATAGTACATACTTATCCGCGAGCATGGGCGTGTAGCTGGAGGGTTTAGCACACCAACCGTGTAAAGATGTAATGGATAAGGTTTTGGGAGGTGAAATGGTGACGTGCATTATAGGAGTGTATTTAGGGCTCGGTATTTACTGTGGTCGCTTATTTTGCGCGGAAGGAACGAGTTTTTGTCCCTGTCTGTTCGGCAATGTATTTCTATTATTTTATCGCTTCTGTCAGACCTAGAGATGTAGTGAGGTGTTATGATAATATTCTCTGTGTCGCTCTGAAAAACACCTGTTCTAAATTTCTCAAGCAAACTAAGTCTAGCGTGTAGCCTCCGAGTCTCTAGGGGCTCCAATCTCAATCCCCGTAAAAGTTGTGAAACACTATATGTTCGCTCGTAGCATTTTTGAACGAAGCGTGCAGTTTTTCTTTGTATTTTATAATTTTTTTGTAAAAATCTCTATGACTAGAGTCCACAATGCTCGCGGCTTACTCGAGGTGTGACCTAACCAAAGCAAAGTGGCATATCTCTTTTACTTTTTCAACCGAGGACTTTCCTATTGTATGCTTAACAGAACCTAGTTTCCTTAATGCTGTGCCCCATATTTTGTACGGTTTTTCACCAGCGCAGAATGCGTAGAGCAAACGTCAGTCCACTCCCTCTGGTTCCGGCACGTGATTTGTATTCCTTGCGTGCTTTGTCAGAATAAGGTGATATAAGGGAGCTTTAAAATAAAAAACGAGACATCGAATCCCGACATCAAGGCATTGAAAATGACCGCCTAGCTACCGACTGCACTTCGACAAATATAAAGAAATTAGATTATGTTCACGTTTCCTAACGATCCCTGCCACTCTGAATTCTCGAGTTTGAGACGCTCCAATCACAGCAGGGCAGTTGGATAAAGGCACAATCAACATATGTACATTTTTCTGAGGCATGTTCTGCGGCATAGCCTGGTGGTTATATAAAAACGAGCTCCCGTTATCTACGCTCGCCTCCATATTACTTCTTGATTTCGCCATACCTCCACATTCCCCCGGTCCGCTACGGTTGCGGGCGCATCTGTCGTGGAAACTGTTCCTCAGTGATTGCCTTATCTACACGCATGAATAATATCACTGGGAATGTTTGGCATATTATGACTTGCGGAATACTTTCACCGAGAGCATTCTCCTCTTCGGAGTAAATTGCTCGGAAGGTGAATCACCGATTATGAGCATGCTCGATAATGAATGCTCGTGCTTCACAATGTGCAGAAATTACTAATCCACGTCAAATAATGCTCGTTGCTACCCAATGTACTATGCTTAGATACGGTTATCATAGGAGGATGTCTTGGAAGCGGGGATTGTGGATCACTCCAATGTCACTCGTGGAGAATATATGCGGATTCATTTAAATAGTAATTCAAGCAACAAAACGGGAGAAAAACTACTATAAATAATGTTTATATTGACATTGCCTGATTAATTTACCAAAAAATATAACAGGTACGAAAATTAAGATCGATCAGATGGCTGTTGCGGAGCGCTGAAACGGAGCTATAAGAATTTTATATTAACTGAGGCCTGTTTCGAATAACCAGAACGCGGTTACCATACAAAGCAATGATTTTAAAATAAGGATGTAACGAATGTATCCAAGAGGTATAATAAATAAGAGGATTTTTTCCACCATGGAAAGCCCCAACCTTTTCACTCAATGGTCTCAATGGCTTATCATTCATCTTAAAATTTGGAATAAAATGTTAATGTATTAGTCATGAAATACTTGTTATGGCTTGAAATTACGTGAATTCCTTACGTAATTTTGACGTTTTTCGAGAAGGAAAAAGTAGTCTTCATGTCAACTTGTTTAATGATTTTAAGAGTTTTTGTCAGCACTTAATCGCCATTTATATAAATATTTACGGGAAAATTCTAAGGATAATGTGCTTCTTGCTTATCATTCGACCCAAAATTAATGGTTTCAGGATAGATGATTCTGCAAACAAGCCGGTTGCTTTCCCAACTACTTCAATTGAAGAGTGAATGTATTCTATTTTGTTTCGTTACCATTGTATTAAGTTTTCCTTGGGTAATTTTTTTTTGGTTTTTTGGTCATATAATAAAACTATGTATCAATGTTTACAGCCGTCTCAGATTACTTTTAATCCTGCTTCAGGACATTCAATGCTGTTCATGGAATCATGAAAATTTCATCAGCTAACTCTCGTATAAATGTGAAAATAACCAAGACCAAAATTTTCAAACTCAAATAATCTGAAAAGCTGGAAAACATTAAGTATAGTTTCAATATTTGACCAAAAAACTCAATAAATTAATAAATTTCAGGAAAAAGTTTAAAAAGATCATGAGGGTTATGAAGATCTCTTTATGTTGAGTTCTAAAATTCATTCAAGAAGTAGAAGCAGGTCACAACTCGGAGAGAACACGTTTTTCTATCTAGCGAGCAACTACGCGTATTTCATAAAATCTGTTGGACTGCTAAACCCCCGATAATAGTCGCAGAGTGCAGAAAAATTAGCGGTATCACTAAATTTTAACAATAAAATCCCGTCGTCTCTCTACGACACGAGTTCGTAAACCGAATTGGGCCGTAAAATCGAAATCGTAACATGAAATCATAAATAGAATACCTTACTAAAACGAGGATTCTCCAAGAAAGCTATACATAACACACTTTTACTAATATTTATTCTATATTAACGGAAAAACTGCTCGCTCAGTCTCCTACTTGACCTATTCATAGCCATTTTAGTTTAATGTTTAACATTCAGTACTCGCAAGTAATTCTTAAGTCACCAATCCATTTAACTTCCAGCTTGTTCTATGTTCTGTTTGTAATTTCTTAAGCTATGCATAACTTATCAAATGCATTTTTTCCAAAACCAACGGTTAATTTATCGTCGATTTGAAAGGGCGAATCCAAGTACCCCGGAGGAATTTCATCCAACACGAATTCGAATTTCCCTCCGCTCGAAGAACGCAGCTCGATACGCATGGCGGCCCGTACTAGCCTGCCCTCTGCCGCCCCAACGTCACACCTCCGGTTGTAAACACTCGCCAGCCATTACCGAAGCCGTCAGTGCGCTGGAAATCTCGTCGGAGAAGGAGCCCGCGATAAAGCAGGAGCAAGTGGTTCTCGGGACGGAAACTATCCATGGTCTCTTGAACGACGAACCGCATCCATCGCATGCGCCGGTTCTCTGAATCCTCGCGTTTACATCCGACGGTTAATGTCAAGTGTAACTGAGCTGTCGTAGCCGCGTTGTAGTAGCATTAAAGGAGCCCGCGAAGGGGCTGGTTAATCCCTAGGGAAGGACTCCTGTCGAGGAGTTGCTGAAGACTGCCGTTCTGTTCCACTCGGACGGTGGTGTCCAGGGAGCAGTCAGCAGTCTTGACATCTCCTCTGAAAGCGATGGCTACGAAGAGTGTCGCATTCAAGGGACGTGATATCTTCGGCATGGTTAGCTCGCACTTCCTGCCGGTGTCGGTGATTCTGCTGGCACAGTGCCTGAACTGCCCGGCGTCCGACGTCTTGATCTCATCTGCCGGACGGGAGCCCACGATCACGGCGGCCGTCCCGATCGATGTCCTGGGCAATGGTTCCATCGTCGTGCAATCCGACACTGACTGGTTCTCGTGGAGGTACAGACCCTGGGTGTTCTCCGCAATGGGATCAGCGTTGGTCAGCCTCAGCGGAGTACTGCCGCTGTTCCTCATCCCCTTAGGTTACTACGGAGAGGACGCTAAAGGTGGACCAGGTGGGTTTTTGATCCCAGAACATGCATGTTTTAGGAATTTTGGTGACAACGATCCCTCTCCACTCGAGTATCCACCTTTACGAGTACTAACCTCGAGTATCATTCTTCACGTGTACGTTTTCCAAGAACGTCATGGCCAAAGGAATTATTCGAGTTGACCCCCGTCGCTTGATACTCGACGATGTTGGTTTTTTCCGTCCGAATGTTCGCATTTCAGGAATTCTTGTGACTACCCCATTCTGAGTGGCGTCTTTTGTGTGTTATTCCCGAGAACGTCGTGACCCAAGAAATTCCGAGAGTTGTTGACCCCCCGTTCGTAATTTTTCAGTGCGGTATACTCGAGGTGTCCTATCTTCATTATCCCTTTTAAACAATGGGCCCTGAACCAACAGCATCCCTTATCGTAGACTGTCATTACAGTTCCTTCCCTCGTGCTTCCTTACCGCTGCTATCAGCTGTTTTCTGTTCCCCTCCCGTCCCCCCATCCCCCCCCGAGCGCGCCCCCCTTGTGTCGTTTCCCGAGTGGAGAGTGAAAGGGGGGGGGCGAAGTTCTCCGTCGTTCCCAAATCCGCAGACGCAGTGTGTGTCATGGCTCGTTGACGGGACGGAGTGCCACGACTGCGACCTCTATGCACGTGGTCCTTTTTTTTGGTGGTTCTAACGTATCCTCGCTCCGAAATACCACAGCCTAGTGTCGTGAATGTTTTCATGCCGAGATGAGAGTCTATCCCCTGAAGGAATTCTTCCGACGTGGCTGCTCCTTCTCTCTCCCTCTTGCCCTCCGATGTTATCCTAGCCGCGGATCAATAACTCTTTGGCCGCGTTTAACCATTGCCACAGCTCAGCACACGTGGGGAATCCGGAGAGGCCGAGGGTACGACAGATCGAAACAGCTCACAGGGTTGTTACTGTGGGTCACTCGTTCTCTTGGTTTTTGAATGTTTAATTATCCTTCGTAGCTTGGGAACGTTAATTTTGGTTCGATTTTTCGCGTAATCGAGCCGGTAAAAGAATTGCCATGTGTGAGATCAACTTTGGTCCTTTCTTATTTCGTATTAAAAAAAGATAAAGTTTCGTTCCGTTCGCTCTATCTGTAGGATTCTACCTCTTTGGAAGGTAATTAAAATTGTGGAGAAATTATTTCCTGTTGAAATTTTCGATATTAGTTGAGACGACAACGTCCGACTCTTGATTTCGTGCACACTGCAAAAGTCTTTTGTCAATGCATTGTTATTTTCTTGGATAAATTTCGACCATTTCGTAAGGATGACTAATGTATCTCCGCAATATTAGTTAGTCCATTCCAAGATTTCGTAAAGTGAAGGATAGGGATCTGTTTACCACCGAGACGCATGAGAGGAAGATAAGTAATCGATTTAGAACCTATGCCAAACGGAGGTGTATGCCCACATGTATGTAGAATATTATCTTATACTCCATAGTTCCCCGTTATTCCAATGGAGACAGATGAAAACAGTTCTTGGGAGATGGCGAATATAATGTTGCCCTATGATGATAACTGTATGACCTCCCGCGGCATAGTTCTGTAATCCCTTATATAATGACATTGCTGGCATATGTTAACGAAATATTTACTTGCGGTCGTATTCCACATGATGCTGTGATAAATTTGTTCCAAGGCAAATTTATCGCTAAACACATTTCTCCCCCTCTATTTAAAGGGGTCTGATAATTTACTCACAGATTACCTGCACCTCTGGCGTAGTTTTCCCTTAGAAGTTTCTAAATTACCTCCTCATCGTACTTAGATCTTTGGACATAGAACTGTGAATACAATTTACCCGAAGCTTTCAACTATTGCCGCTCCACTGGTTATTGAGAAAAATCTGATTAGACGTGAGTTATGGTTTAAGTTTCATAAATAAGAATTTTTCTGGCTGTTTTTGAGCAATGTTCAAATCAATGACAAAAATTTATTTTACTTAACTCGAATATTACATATCCAGCTACATTGTTTAATGATCTTTACATGCGCCTACCTTTTTGTTCTAAAGACGGCTGAAATAGAGCAGGTGTAGAGGTACCCGTGGCACGTGTAAACAGAACTTCCCAAGAGGACTTTGGCCGTTCATTGTATTAAAATACCTCCCGCCAGTTGATAAATGTAGGTTATCAAAGCTTCCTCGCCTTCCACAAGCTATTATCAAGTTATCTTTCAGTTATTCGAGAGAGATTCCGTTGACTTCACTTCAGTTTGGCGGAGAATGCCCGAAGGCCTAGCGCTTGAAGACGAATTCATTAAGTTTTCGAAGGATAGACGCGTAAAAGAGTTCAGCCAGTATATTTTATCTGGTGTACATGATTTCTTTTGAGAGCGGACCGTAGTTTTTCGCATTTATCTAGATTCCCTTCTTAGTTCTGAGTTATCCTGTTTTGAGTTCCAATCATTTAGCGTTGGAAGACTGCTTCTGATTCTACGATGCGTGTATGCTCTACCACTAAAAATATCAGTATCTCAGAGTGTCGTCTCATTTTATTTTCATGATGGTATTGTGGTATTAATGGAGAAGTATGGGGTCACAAATTGGCCGCATGTGCATCTCTATTTTCGACTATTTTTTTGCTATCCCAGTCAGCGCTTGATGTTCTGATTTCAGGAACATAATGTCTGTTGCAATTCCTTTAATTCATTATTTTGTTGAAGACTGATGCCATCGTCATTGTGACAAGAATGAAAATTGCGTTCTCGAGGTACGATGTAATGATCGTTGTGGTATGTTATTTGAAGTGATGGAATACGAAATAATCTCAGTTGTCGTAATTACCAAAACATCCAGTAATTGCTCTGGCTAAACTCTTATGGGAAGAATAGAAATTAGGGATCATTAGTCATTCATATAATCCTTGTGTGCTAAACACTGTTTTACGTGACGTGTTTAGACGCTGCCTTAAAGAGGACTGATATCGAAATTTTAAAGGAGAAACGTGCAACTTTTCAACTGTTGCCCGGAGCAGGTGGAGGTGGATAATCATCCCTGGGCCGTGGTATATACGTTCCCCTTCGGGTTTCTTGCTTCCGGCCGAAATAAGGTGGCGCGAAATGGTTTACTAGTGAAAAAAAAACACTTCTTTTGGCCGAAAAAATGGTCGAAGCAGATACACACTTTGCAACTACCCCAGTTGATTGAGAAATTCCTCCCTCTTTTGGTCCCAATGTCACTGAGTTTCACTCTACCCCTTCTCGAATAGTAGGATTAAATTTAAGAAGGATATTGATTTCAAGACACTATATCTAAGACGCGAAGGTGGACGTTACATAAGAATCCACAAGATTTATTTACACGCCAATGGCAATGTGCGTTTGAGAGATTAAATATTTTCTGTTTGTTGGAGCCATAGTAAACGGCATACATGACACTGACGAGACTCAGAATCCTCGACTACGCGCTTACGTAGGAACTTGACTCGCCTGGACACTCGTAGCTGTAGGATTGACTACTAACTCAGCTATGCACTCAGCATTTCGTAGTTCTAGTAACCGGTAACGGATAAAGAGTCCAACCTGTGAGCTAGCTAACCTTGCTTCAAGCAGCTGAGTGATACTTATTTAAGAAACGTAAACCATAACTTACGTCTAATTTGAGATATTTCTCGAAACCCAGTAGAGAGGCATTAATTTAAAGACTCGGGTGAATGGTATTCACAGTTTTAAGTCCCACTCTCTCTAGGTATCGCAAATTTGGCCAAAATATTTAAGAATCCTATTCGGTGGTCTCGTTTCCGTTACCTTCCCATAGTCCTCTTCCACCCGTCGCCCTTCTCCGAAAGCGTCACCTGCTTTCGGAGCACATCCAATTTTCATTTACCATTTCTTCCACTAATATATTTTTATAGACTCTCTTTTCCCTTATCTCAAGATCCTCCTAATACTCTCTTAATCTCTTTCCCCGGAGATCAGGTTTCGGTGCAATAAAACACGTACCTCATAGTCGCACAATTTAATTATCAATTTGATGCTAAGGTCTTTTCATCATTTCCTTACTCATCGTGAATGTTTCTTTCGTACTCTTCTGAACACATACCCATGAGATTGCTCCTCGGGTATCAGCATCTACGTAATACCGTGCAAGCCACCACTGGGGTGCGTGGCTCGGAGTGAGTCCACATCAGGCATGAAGCCCTCATCCCAGCTGAAATCTCTCTCGAACCGCGCACGTTCCCCGGATGCGAGGCGCAGGACAAAAGCAGTCAGGACAACAGTGCGCGGTCAGATCAGAAACTAGGAGAGTTCTACGTGGACGAACATGCTGCCACGAAGTACATTACTTAAGGTACAACTACCGGTATAAATTACTGCGACAGATAAATAATACTACAAGGTATTAAGTGATGCAATAGTTATATCATGCCGGAAATTGCGTGCAAGGTTAGTAGCTAATAAAGATGTTAAGATATTTAGCTCTAGTGCAAAACCCATTTTACCTAGTCAGGGTCAAAGCATCTAAAGCAGCGAAACTATTATGGTCCCTTATTGTACGTGGAAAAATGACATTCTAAATCTATCGGTTCTGCAGTATATTTCCTTAATCTTATGCTTGTGATCGTTTCTACCATAATAGTTTGGCTCTAGCAAAATATGATGAAAATCTGGCAAAAAATAGTCTACATCAAACTTTCGTAAAAGATTTAATCTATATTTTTCCCTTCGAGCGGATAGTAGCTCTATCGGATCGGGTATCAAGTAGCTCTAGAGAGATTTAGATTTGTTTTTTCTCCGTCTCCCTGTCAAGTCTAGAATTTTCACTTTTGCCCCGGATACAACCGAGTTAAATAAATTTTGCTTCTCTCTCGTTTTATTTTTAAAATGATTAACGGCCTCTTTTTTTTCGAAAAATCATTTACTTCGTTTGTATGACTTACTTTATACCCTATTCCTAGACTATTTCATGCCTACAGTTCTTTTTTTTCCCGGCTCCTGAGTCATCTGGCGTGGACAATTGGACACATCCCTCTCCCCTCCCTATCCCTGCTCATTCAGATCCCTCATCCTTTTCCCTCTACTGTGCCTGTCGTGTGCTAACTCAAATAAAGCCAACAAAGCAGTGCTATAGTTGGTGTTTTCGGCCGTTACTTGGTGGAAACGATTCATGTTAACACAATGAATAAACTTGGAAGGAAACTAAAATTGTGTAAAAATCAAGTTTATTCATTGTTTTAAAGCAGTGCTAGCTGTATTCCACGACGCTATCTTCAACCCGCAGTCCTCATAGTGTGATTGATGGCTGTAGGAGCCACGTGGCGAGTTTACTCTCATTCGTCGAGAGACTTTAATGATAATAATTTTTATGAAGAATGCAACAAACGTTTAAGAAGGTCTCAGGCGTCACTTAGTGAAAATTACGTGCTTCAAACATGGTTGAGAATTTAAATAATGAGTAAATTCCACACATTTAAAAAAAAACCGACCATGGTTTCGGCGCATATGCACCATTTCAGGTGTGTCAAGTGTGTTTTTCTACCTAATGATTAGCATTAGCGTTTGTTGTTATCAAACATTTTTTTAGCGTTTGTTGTTATCAAACAATTTTCAAGGTGCATATGCGCCGAAAGCATGGTTAATAAATG
Source organism: Ceriagrion tenellum (assembly GCA_963169105.1). Taxonomy (NCBI): domain Eukaryota; kingdom Metazoa; phylum Arthropoda; class Insecta; order Odonata; family Coenagrionidae; genus Ceriagrion; species Ceriagrion tenellum. The sequence goes on along the minus strand of OY720633.1, from coordinate 83,108,319 downwards.
TGTGGAATTAACTATATATTTTACTTCTTAATCATGTTTGATAACAACAAATCCTAATTATTGTGCTAATCCAATGCTAATCCTAATTATTAGGTATTAAATAACACTCAAACATGCCCTGGATGGTAGAAAATCATCCGTTCAGGATTCGAAGTCTCGACTTTCGGATTGGTAGATGAGGGTGCTACCTTGCCACCACCGAATCCGGCGATACATGCATGTCTGGAGACGTGTAATGCTTCATATTTGAATTATAGTATGTTTAACTAGTTCAATAAGATAATGAAATTATATAAAGGTACGCCACTTCCCTTCTGTATTGGAGGTGACATAACATTGGTTCCGTAAATCCTCTCCTAGGCAGAGAGGCATCTACGCTGACAGCACAATAAGGCCTCTCCTTTAGAGGTCCCGTTGGGGAAGGGCGAATTATCGCCAGCTATAGCCTCATCTCTTCATCCAATTGGTGCGCCGACGCCTACTCGCGAATGGCATCGCCTCTCCCATCAATGATGATGACATCACCTAGAGTCTAAGCGTAGGGAATGGGCGTTGATACATCGATGCACTGGAGGAGTATTCTCAGAGGTGGCCTTGGGTTTAAAAGTACCCCAACTGCTGAGATTATGTCTTACCTTATAACCTATGAAATACTATAGTAGAGTAGACGTCCTACTGTACATTGCGCGACGCAGTAGCCCTCCCGGAATTGGCCCCGGCTATAATAGTAAATTAGATCATGAGAAATAGATAAAATAGAAAATTAGGAATATCGCGTTCATATGTGAAAGTTATCTGTTATGTTACTATTGCAAAAAATTCCCGCATTTTTGTGTGACTATAACCATTACCCAGGTGGTTCTGAATAAGCAACGAAAATACTTTGTTTGGGAAATTATATTTCTGATTTTTTATCTAATGAAGATAAACTACTTATAATCCTTATGTATCCAGGTGTTTTTTCTATAATTTTCTGAACCCTTAGACAAGGAGCTTTTAAAGCCTCTGATATGACGCTACGGACATTGCGAGATAAATGGAAACTCACCCAAACTATAAGCAATCCATTCAATAGCAACCTATTTGCGAACTGAATTCTCAAATAAGAATGTTACTTAACGCAAGCTATAAAGCCCGTTTTACACGGGGCACGGACTTGCACAATTGTGAACCGCATTTTTTCTTCAATATGGCGTCCAATAACAATTGAAGATAGAGCCGGGGATATCTTGCCATCTCGTGTTCATGCATTCGCACACGCATTCTTGCAATTCACCGCGTCACACGATGCAGTTTGAAATGCACGTTCCCGCATACATCTACATCTACGTCATCCCCTGCAAGCCACCCAAAGAGTGTATGGCAGGGGGTGCTTCCACACCAGGCATCCATGAATTATACGGCAGAACACCGAAACTACATTGAAACCAACGTACCACACATGCAACGCGCCAATTAAAAATCTAATAACCAAGAAACATTCTATCGTCAATCGTTCCAACATGCAGGAGATACAACGGCTACTACTACATATTCAAAATATCATGCATAAATAAGAACATCAATATTTACATCATGCATAAATTAGAACGTAGAGAATGTAAAGAGAAAGATCTACTGTCTACCTATTGTCACTATTAGAACTATTCATGGCGACGATCACAGCTGTTATGGTCCCGAATGGTACGCGTACATACATCAGTTTGTGCACTTACGCGCCCAGTATAACTCGAGCTTAGTATGCAAGAAATTTCATCGGCAGTGGAGACTAATACAGTGAAATATCAATATCGAAATGCCGATTTTTTAATAACCGCGAAAAAATCTGAGTTTTCCGTGACGGCCCTATTTCAAAATGCGATAAATGTTCAATGGGGCTCCAACTTGGTGCCTACTAGCGTTGCACCTTCCGACCCCAGCATGCCTATCCTCACATCTGCACTGGCAATTCCTTTCGAGCAGTCTCCCCCTGAGGTTTGTGGACCGCATTAGCCTTGTATGAGGAGGGACAGGAAGGAAGAAAGAGCCGCCCGCCCGCCTGTTTGTCGTGTAGTGGCTGCCTTCGGTTCGAGTGGGCGGAAGGGGGAGGGAGGGGGGGCGTGCGGGCAGACTGCTGCGTCTGCTAGCGGGCCCTTGTTTGGGGGGACAGGAAAGGGGAGAGATGAGTGAGGGGGGGAGGGCAGGATAGGACGGAGCGGAACCGAGAATGAAGGAACGGCTGTTCTCGGACTGGAGGGGGAAGGCTAACCCACGCGGTCCTCATGGACACGAAGCACCGTATGGGTGTAAGTCTGAGACACGAATATAAAATAGTATTCTACAGTCTTTGACTATGCGTAGAAATACTTACTTCGCGGGTAGTGAATGAGAATTTCTGGCGTAGAAAGACTAAAGTGTGGTTTATTGAAGAATTTTCTTCTTATTGGAGAATGTGAGCACCGTAGCGTGTTAGCCTGTGGGTTCTAGGTCTAGCTGTGATTGGTGAGTTTCGGGCACAAACCATGCTGGTGCTCTCGGAGACCGTCGGCTAAATTCATTTGATTTCTGTGATCACCAGAGCCATGAGGGAAAAGCAGTAGGTTGCTCTGGGTGAGGACGTGACCCTACGTAAACCTCGATGTGTGTTTCCTTTGCCGAAAGGATTGACCTCAGGTGATATCTACCCTCACCTATCGCACCGGCCTTGGCCTATTAGTGTGTTTATTCGATGGACGCACAATGTATCTTAAAGCTTTTCAGGGATTTTGGATTAGATATATTTTCTACCACTTAACTTTCGCTGTAGTAAATTATACTTGTAAGTTCTGTGCTTTATATGTGCCTATTTATTGAAATATTGGCATATATTTTTGGTATGAAAATAAGCGTTTGATTTGTTAAGGCTGATCTTAGGCGCTCTACCCGACCGGGCCTAGCATAGGTATTTAAATAAAAAATACTACGCTTAATTGTATCCAATGATCGTGAAGTATTATGGCTAGGAATTGATTCAATGGTTAATGGAAAGATTTTTCCTTGGGTGAAGGTCGCATGTGAGTGACAATTATAAAGAGGTTTTCGTTAGTGCCGGCGGAAACGGACAAGGGTTGAGGAAATATTTTACGCGACTCTCTTATTTTCAAAATGATTATACTCACCGGAGATGATGCTGTTTTATTATCGCGAATAATTGGAATTATACTGCCATCTCTTAAGTTGTAAGATTTGATGGCTCTCATCGCAGACTCCTTCAAATGGTACCTTAAAAGTGTTGTGCAGGAAGCCCTGCTGAATTAGAAAAAGACGGACAGCTAAATCGTGTTCAGTGCTTAGAAAAATGCCAGCACTCCTAATTTACATCAACATTTTACTCTGCAACAATGCATTAGCAAAAAACTGAAAATACTTTGCAGAAGGTGAAACTTCACCTACATTATCAACATCACCACCAATATGCCACCAATGCTTCGGAAACTCTATGCTTGAATGTGTTGTGCAGCCACATAAATGCTTAGAGATACCAGGGTTAGGCAGGAAGCATGCGAGACTTGCTAGTTCTTCGTAGCAAATAAAGAGTAAAGAAAAAGAGACCAAGTCTTACAATTAGCAACAGTACCTAGCGAAAAACATAGCTATAAATTATAAAGTATCAAATTACCGTAAATGTTTTCTGCGATCCTTTTCGCCGTGTGATAGCAGTGAAAGCATGTCATTTTGCATAACTCTCGGTCTACTGTCTCTCCTATTCGAACAAGCGCTCTCTATGGGAGAGGTAAGAAAACGGGGTCGCTCACCTAATTGCTTCTTTGCAGTGTCCATGTGCGCGTGACTAACTCGCGGCTATAATCAAAGCGTTCCGGTCTTGAGAACAGGAGGCGGTTTCGCTAAATGAATGAATGTTTTACCAATGTGACGCCGCTCGGGATGCTCGGTGCTCGATGCTCGGTGATGCTCGGGAGAGGAGGAAAGTGCTTCGCCATGCCGGTTCTTCTAAGCCCTCGAAAACGGATTTATGTTAACCCAATAGAAAGACTTATGTCATCGAGAGACGTAATCGCACAATTTTCTTGCGGTTACAGATATTGCCTGCTTACGGCCTGCGCCCAGTGGATATCTTACCTACATCCTTGCCAAATCAGTTTCACCACCATATATTTGGCAGTGAGGACAACTCTCGAGGGAAAGAGTTGTCAATACATTCTGTAAATTACCTTGCTGAGGAACATTTGATAATTACACATTGGAGGCCTATTCAAGTCCAACTCGGTGGAACCTATTCATTTTTGTAGTTATAAAATTTGCGGCGAAATTTACGAAGGAAATTCCTTGGAAATGGGTATTAGTCGCTGAAACCATGGTAATTTTGTTCTAACCATGCCATCTTTGTTGTTAAAACCTTTCAAATAATTCACAGACTTTAGAGCATGAAAAGAATATTAATACCACAATAATTTCAAGCGGTTGAATTCAGACGATTTAAAACTTAGTCTGTCTAGCATATGTTCTTCGATATTGTGGAAATATAAATCCGTTATTGAAGTTATTTTGATAAAAACCTGAATCGCGCTGATGGGATCATAATATAAGTCGATGCTGCTGCCGATATTTGCCTTCTTTTGGAAAGGTGGACGTTTTTGTCGAATCCTCGGGCTAGGCATGCTGAGGTTGAATATATAGTTTCTCTGCAGCTTGTGGAGAGAATGCTTGCAACTTGATAACTAAAACAGTATCGAGGCTGCTTTACTTTTGCAACACTTACAACGCTTTTGTAACACTTTGAAACTGTTTTGTAACTTAGATGGAGTATTTAGACTTTTTCCTCACGAATAAATTTCACTAAATTTTATTGGGAAACATCTTAGGATTCATCACACTAAATGTTGCATATCCACCGAAAATCGTGTCATAACTTATGATTGGTTATTTTATCCAAGAGTATTTTCCTCACTTAATACACTGGCGACAAGTTTTATTTGTATTGGACCACACCTAACATTCCTGAGCCTAATTATCACTCTCTTTGCTCTGTATTCTTGCCTTTTGGTTGTTTTTTTTCAGAAGCCTTCCATCGTGAGTCGTTTCGGCGACTGCTTGATTTTCAAATGTTTTTAATGGAAGATATATTAGGCATGTCAAGAATGGGGTAATGCTTTTGAAATTGAATAGTTTTACTTCAGGCTTAATTTTGACATTTATTAAAAAAATTTGATTTTCAGTCTTGCAATTAGCAGGCTGGCTGTTCGTAGCCTGCCACAGTATATATTAACTCAATGGAAGAAGAAGAAGAATATTTGAAATAAATAAATACTTTAAATTTATTTCTGAAGATGACACTCGAATTTAAGTGGCATTTCAATCCGAATAATGTGGTAGAATTTCTTCGTTGGCTTGTCAATCGGTATATTGGCAGAGCCAATTATTTTTTCTAAGATATTTAATATATTTATGATATTTTATTGAATAATTCAACAATGCAGATGTTTCTATAAACAGAGCAACAGTACAACAGCGTAATTATATCTTAGCGTTAAAATACTGTTAGTTCCAATGGTGAGAAAGGAATTTCCTAATGAACTAATTCGAGGTCTTGATTTTGGCTGTAGGCCGCACACGATATGATCGCCTAAAATTGTTTCGATATCCCGTTTCTCTACGACGGATTAAGTGTTCGCTTGCAATATTTTTCACCCTTTGAACGTAAATGAAGAGAAAATCCCAGTTTCCACCCACGGGACCATGGAGACATTCTGAACAGACAGCATCCGGGGATTCAGTGCAGCTCGCTTTAACAACCGGGGAACGCCTGTCCGCCGGAGTGACCATAGTAATTAACTCTTGCCCACTCGACCCCATGGCCCACAACGCCCTTGTCATCCGCATTCGCGGCCATTCCCCGCTAACCCTATTCCATCGCGGCGCTCGTCCGCGCGATTCGAAATTTCCGCCCCTCAGAGAGAGAGAGCCAGCCACCTCCTTCACCATACCCCACTCGCTCCCCGGACGATGGTGCACAACCACAACAACAGCAAAGACGACGTCTGTGAGACTCACACGAGATTCCGATAGTCTCGAGCGAACAGTTCCATCAAAAGCAGGGCTTGTGTGGGGCTGCCGTTGAAACCTCGGTGAATATCCTGCATTGTTTCGGAGTCCCTGACGAATTTTCGAGATTTGGATAATGGCCATTCGCGGGATGCAAAAAGCTCCGTTTGTGAGCGTCAATAAATTTTTGTTTTGACGCTCGGCCAAAACGGAAGCATGAAAGGTGAGCGGATTCAGGAATTTGCTAAAGGTGGATGGAGATTTACGTTTGTGTACAGATGTGCGTGAAACTTTTCATACGCGTACTCGTTAGTGTAGATAAAAGTGAAAAAATTGCATTTTATCGATTTGGTTTCTTGGAAAAAATAACTTTATATAAACACGTTGCCATATGTCACTTTAAATGTGTTTCGAAATCATTCGATGACATCGAAATGTTCTCCTAAACGTGGAAACATATTCATATTATTAGAGTGGCTCCAATTAAATATCAACGTAGCATGCCGAATAAAACCACTTAGTTAAGAACGATTTTCGCTTACATTTCGAATACCGCGGCGTGAACCCAAGTCGAGTGGAGTTGAAAAAATGAGTCAAGTTGAAGACTTACGTACTTAGATAATTTCATTTAATTACTGAGAATTTCAGTCGTGTAAAAGTATGTTATTGTATGATTAATTCCGCAATATTGAATTCATGATTCCCACGGCTGCTGAGAGTAAACCGTAAAATCCGAAAATGGTCTACATTATGACGAAGGAAATAATTCGATCAAACTGCCTTAATAACTAATTTCCTTCACTAGGTAATGACGAAAGTAGAGAAAGTTTTGTCATTTACACGTCTAATCGAAAGTGGCAAGAATACTGACGATGACTTTGGAGAAGGAGTTAAGTCACGGCAGATTAACTCCTGGCTCGCCGTGGGAGGCGACGACGCGAAGATCTCATGGGACCGCATTGATTTACACCAATTTGCGTCACGCTACGAAGGACCGCTCAGAGCGCGAAGAAAAAAAAGTGTCCTCAATCCACTCCTGCTTGCATTACGTGACGAGTAGATTGAGAAGTGACGAAGAGGAGGAGAACATGAAGAGCCCAAGAAACGCGCGCGACATCTTCAGGAGACCCTTCCGCTAAACAGCATCTCGCCGATCCTGGACAAATATTTGAGGCTACGCCCGCTCACAATTGGGCTCAATTGATTTATTCGGGAGGCCAAATTCCGGGTGATATTTGTTCAGTATTATCCAGCCACCTCAAAACGTGACACAACACATTCTCCGGACACCCTGAGGGTCGTGAGTTGCTCAGTTTGTTCAGAGATGGTATCACAAGTCTGGCCCTGAAACGAGGCTGTGAAAACAATTGGCACGGGAATCGCTATCACAGCGTAGATTTAAGTATTGGCTTTACCACAAGTTAAAAGATGTACTCGATAAAAGGAGTAGGTACAGCGTCATTCTTGATCTACACATTGATATCCATTGGGATGACGAGTGTAAAATATTATATTCCCAAAGAAATGCACTAAAAAGTGAATGGGGGGAACTGTAAGAAGCTAATAGCGAGATTTGCGAACTATGAAACTACAATACCTACAACGGGATGTCAAGATATTTTTCTTCGATCCCGCTAAATACCAATCATCGATGACAAACCGCGTTATGCAGATGAACTTCAAATAGTGAGAGCAAGATTTTTTCAAATCATTAAAGCCACCACATTCAGAATTTATTTATAAATTAAGCTGTTGCAAAAACCATTTGGCAAATATGAAAAATTGTTAATGCATAAAATAAATTTTATTTGACTGAATTTCCCATTAATGAGGCAATTTTTGAGGCTCTCAACTTGTCCAAATTTTTTGCACTATGCGATAAAAATGCCATTGAATCCGAAATTATTTTTTATGCCATTAAAAAAACGGAGCGTTTAAAACTCCATAACTACGGAAGGTTTTTTGTACTCTGAAAAAATTACTGCGGCGACTCCATGATTTAATTTTGTAAATAGAGAAAACGTACAAACTTTACACTTAATTTTTGACGAGAGAGAGGTGCTATAAACTCCTTACCTTTGAAATTGTCTCTCTGGAGTGCAGCGACGTACCATTTCCCATGTAAAATGGATGGTATTTTTTGGCGAATATCTCGGTAAGTAGTGCTGTAAGGGTCTGGTATTTTTGGTATCTTTGGAAGGGTGAGGTAATATGAAATATTACCATTGCTTGGTTGATGTTCTTGCCTTTAATTTCGTGGTTTAGTGTTGTAAAGTGTATGGGGTCCTATCGAGCTATCATCATTGCTTCGTTATCCTTAAGGAATGCTCCTTAAGGAAAGTGACGCCCTTTCGTATTAGGATTGTCATTCTCTTCTTAAACCTATAGGCTAAATGTGAAGCACTTTGATCGTGTCAATCTATTAAATCCATGAATGAAATTTAAGGCACTCAAAGGTGGAACCACCGAGAGGTATCTAAATCAGAATCAGCAAAAACAGCTGTATGCAAGCCTAAATTTTACTAATTATTTTTTCATTCTCGGGTGTTCACAGCCTTGGTTTTTTTCAAGACGTGTTTGAAATACGGGAAAAACTTAGTCTTTAAAAACAACCAACGATGAGAACACCCGAGAATAAAGGAGAATGAGTTCAAACGCCCCGGAAATCGAGAACGGTAAATGTTTCCAAGGGAAATGGTTGCAGGCTTTACTTAGTGGAAGTTATCCATTATGAACCAAATAAAAATGACTTTGTTAACTCCACTTGAGGTTTTGTTAGCACGACCCAGGTTTCGACACTTCGTGTCATCTGCAGGTGGCCTGAAGATGACTTGTAGGTCCTTTTCAAAAACAAAAAACGTAATTTTTATTTGGCCCATTGGTAAATGTTAATGTCTCTAGCATCAAGTCCTCCGGCGGGAAGTTAACTCGGAATATGCTTATATTCGCCTAACTATTCCTAGCTCACAGCCTTGGCGCCTTTTAGAAAGTGGCTGCTGTGTTACCTCGCGTATGCCTTGTCGAGTGATTATTTATGAGAAAACGGGTCGCATTCGAGCGTGGGTGGAAAAGGGATCGATCCGGTTCATTCTCTCAGGGTCCATGGAAGGCATTTCTTGGCGCGACAGTGCATGAAATTTCACGCAGCCTCCCCTGCCAGCGAGTTCCCGCCTGTGAACAAGGCGAGTGGAGTTAGGAACCGGTGGCGCACTGATAAGAAAGGGAAATGCTTTCCTCGTCCCACGCAACTCGGCTTCGATTTCGCACGGCCCAACGAAACGTCTTCGCTCTCTCGTCTCTGTACGTCTCGGATATAGGGAGCCATCCGGTGCCAACCGGTGTGGATTCGGGCGCGTGATTGCTCCGATAATTGATTTTTTTCACGGTGGCGAGCTCGCATCTCGTGAATAAATGGACGCGCAAAATGGGAGTAATCTTTCTCCGGACTCGACCTTCGGAGCATTCTAAATATGATCACCATGTGTCTTACTCATTAGATGAAGTCTTGTTTACGACGCATTTATGACTGGGAGGCGAGAAAGACATCAACAAGGCTCCATTGTTAAGGTTTTCCTCTCTTCTGCGATGGACCATGGAGAATGCGTTGAAATTACCCGAAAAACAGCAGGTAAAAGGAGGCCTTTTTCCTTCCTGCAGTTTTGAACCGATCCATTTAGTTTCTAGTAGTTTAGAAAATCTTTCATGGGTCGCCTCGTCACGCGTCGTGACAGCTCAAAGGATCTCTCATCTGGTGCTGAGTTTGCTTCACTAGCTTCTTGCTTGGCTGCTTGCCATTGTAGAAGACGTTGGTAATTTCTACCCACATTTGCACCTGTCTTTGTCATCGTTGGTTTTGTTTTTGTTAATTTGTCACGTCGGCTGTCTTTGTCACTTTGGCACCGTTGATAATGTCTACCCGCATTGCCCCCGCGGTGTAACTGGTATTTACTACCTCGAGCGTACACCATTTTTGTTACTCGCCCACTACTGGTCACTAGAAGATGATGACGATAGATTACTCGACGAACGTAACTGACGCGAGTTCCGATGATAGAAAAAAACTCTTGTGAATGAATAACTATGGCCGGGTAAATCTTCGCTTTCGTCACACACTTAAAAAAAAGTTTTTCGACCCTTTACAATTCACGTATAGCCACGAAATTTGCGACACATACACTGCCAACCTTCTAGCATTTTGTGATATTTTTACCGCGTCGAAAAAGTGGGAAAAAATGACGAAAATTGGTAATTTTCAAAGGTAAATATCTCAAAAACCACTGGTTTTACAGCTTTCATCCTACATTTCAATGACACTGTGTTTATCATAAAAATACAATGTGACAAATTTATTTCCCTAAAATTGACAGTTTTCTCGGAAAAAGTTTTTAAAGTGTGTGTGGCGAAAGCGGAGATATGCCGTAAGTTATACTAGATAGAAAGGTTAATACGGTCGAAGCCCATCGGTATTCGCTCTACTAATTCTCACCCTTGTATTTGATCACCATGGTAAGAAGCTAGTTAAGCTAGCATGCTAATGGGTGCCTTTCTTGTGGCGAAGAACCGAACGAAGGGTAAGGCTCTTCACCTTAATAAGCTCGATATAATGATCACGCCCAGTGTCATAGGTGACTAAGCGCCATCGCGGCTCATTTTGGGATGTTCAGTGTAATGATAAGAAAGAATCGTATTCTGTTATTTAACTAACGTGACTAACTTCCTTCATTTGTCTGCAGATTGCTGTCTTCCGATGGTTTTTGATAGCTGATGTGAATTTTAATTTGTTGGTGACTTAATCCTTCATACTGTGAAAACTTGGTAAACAGGGCTCGGTCACTTGTGACCCTGAGCTTTCCTTATATTCCTCTGGATTGCCTTCGGAATAGGTAATCTAGAACAGTGTAGTGGCCTGAAATCAGACAAGGAGGTCCTTAGTTCGATTTTCCAGTCCATTGATAGCAATGTCCTATCTATAGTAGTGTCTAGTCCTGGCACTGCATAATTGCAAGTTTGCCAACGTAACACTCCAAGTTTCTTTTTTGACCGTGCATTTTTCAACTGACTTTTAGTTTGCTCCCAGCGGCTAGGGGGCATGCGGGGTTCGACATTGAACTAGGATTACTGCTACATGTCTCGTGTTGTAATCACCCCGTGCCACTCGCCCGGAAGGTAGCTTTCACCTTATTTTGTGGATTTTCAGGAAACTCTTTCTCCTCGAGTAATTTTCAAGACTTCCATTGCCTTCGAATAACAGCCGGGATTATAAATCAACGAAACAACTTCTTCCAGCCCTTCACGGGGAGAGTTTGTAGGTTGTGGTACCCCGATAAGGGAGGACATAGCCACAGCATGTCCTTTCAGTTTTGCAGATCTGGAAAATATTTTTCACCACCTGAGAGCCTCAGAAATGACGCACGTCAATTATCAGTCGATACCAAATGGAGTGGATTCAGGTGATAAATTGTCCACCCACGTAATCGTATGTTTTAAAATAAGATTCTGGTTAACCCCTGGGATTTCATCGTCAAGTCATAAATGGAGTTTGGTGTGCATGAAGATTTATTCATTACATCAGTGGCGTAATGAATAAATCTGGTAATTTTATTAAAGGATTTTAACTCCTTGATGTATATATTCCCGCAGTTATAGTGGTTCTTTTTGCTTTGGGAGCAGCGAAGGATTACTCGGTCGAGAATTGGTTTTGGAAAGAGAATTTTGAGAAATATTTTGATGCAGCGTAATTCCCTCGTAATTAGCCCACTTTTTGGGTTTTCATCTCACATCCCTTATTGATCAAGGTTATTTGATCTTTCATTTTTTCGTGGTTATAATTAGAAACTGGCAAATAAAACCGAAGCTTTAAAGGACATTTAAGAAAGCTTACTTCGTTCCAGTTAGTTTTACGCATAAGATTGAATGGACGCGGAAATTTTGAGCAATTTTTAACTCCATCCAATCTTGAATTTTTTTGCGCATTCTATGTCGCACTGTATGTGTATTGTGTCGCCATTGACGCATTCAAAGGAGAATTAATGGTTCATCCTACTGTCAGAGCGATAATGAAGATTTATTTCTTGGCCTCGTTGACGATAATAAACGTATTGAGCATCGTCTTATTAATGGCGTTCACTTACATATTTCATCGCTTGGTCCCGTATCGCCTTTTGTGATGTCGCGCTAAATTTATAAGGATTCCCTGAGGAAAGCAGATGATTCATTGAATATGCCTTTAATTCTTTAAGCACAAACAACCCTTCCGTGTTGGTCGTCTGATCTCCATTGTGTCGTTTTCTTGAGATAATTTCTAACTATTGGTTAATTGCGAGAGAGTATTCCGAAATAATAAAATTCGTAATTTCCTCTACATTCCCGTAGACTGTGCCGAATTCAGTGGAACGAATTCATAATTAGTAAAAAGGATTTCTTAGTTAGCTGAAAGCTATTCTTCCTACGAAAGTGAGGTGGAGACTGGCATTTGCTGATAAGGTCATTACCTAACATGTATTTTTATCCATATATCATCCATCACACCTCATTTTTTGCCTATATACATGTGAAGGTTCAGCACCTTAATGTTCGACGTAAACTGTAGGTGTAAAAGGTTCTGCATGTGCGCTTTCAGATCTCGTAAAAGTTTCGACAAGTAGCTGGCACAGGCCTATTATTTATTGGAAAATTTTCGGGTTCTCCCCGGGTTATAGTATTTTTGTGGACGACCGTTTCGCCGCCATTCCAGTCTGCATCATCAGGTCCTAATTATCATCCCTAGGACCTGATGATGACTGGTATTCCGGCAAAACGGTCGTCCACAATAATACTACAACGCAGAGAGAACCGTTAAAATTCCAATACACAAGAAAACCGCGGAAGCCTTCTTAACAGACTATTGTTGCCAGTGTAAACCATATTACTTCTGGTTGTGCGATAACAATATAGGCTGGGACACAATCAACGTGTACGTGTAACGTGAGCCGTTAACGGGAATACGCGAAAAGATGGCTGACGGGAAAGTATAGCGAACGGACACAATCAACGTGTACGGGGAGTACGTGTACGCGAGAGATGGGCAACATTCATCTCTTCCCGTGTCCCGTACACGGAAAACCAATCAGAATAGTCCTGAGAATCCGGGAATGGGAGCCATCTGTCGGCAGATTCATCCAACTGCTGAAGATAGCTCTTGGCGAAGACAACTTATTTACTTCCACACTTGTTTACTCCTGATCTCTTAGCTGCGCCTGCGTTATTCAATTGTTACTCCGGGCCGCGTTAACGTCGATTGTGTCCGCTGACTTGCGTTCCCCGTCTCCCGTTGTCCCGTTAACGTCTCACGTCGCACGTACACGTTGATTGTGTCCCTGCCGTAAGTTGTGAAAATATGTCGTTTGTGTAAACTCCCGCAAGCCCTGGCAGAAATAACTTGCCTATATAAAAACACCCTAAAATATGAATAAGGAACAAGTAACGTTTATAAAATTGGAAAAGTATGCTCTTCAATTCTGGTATTTTGCTTTTATGGATGGAATGAGTGTAGTAACGTACGTGTATGTCTACCAGATCCGAGGGGCACTTTGGTGCTCACCAATTTTATCAGAAACGACTCACTAGGTCACGAAACGGACGTCTGTGATGAAAGATTCTTCCGCAGCAGCTTGTGTGGCTGAAAGGCAAACGAATTCAAAAAATAAATCATGGACATGAAAATAACTGGCTGAACACCCTTGCAAACGTTTTCAAGGCCTGGTTTTTAAGGATCATGACTCCGGGCGCCAAGACCTTTGAAGAAATAAGCGGGGTTCCGTGTTGATCCAGTGGCACAGCGGACTGTTCTCTTCTGCCCTTCGAAAGATCTCCCCTTCACCCTTACCCCACTTGAAAAGAAGATCGATTTTCTCCTCGACGCGCCGTATAATTACCCGTCCGTGCTGCCTGGCATGGCTCATGTCACATTTCCTCTCGTCGTCCGTGCCCCGACCGCGTTTTCTGGAGGAGTAAAAAAAAAAAAAAAAACACATTCCTCTCCAAGCGTCGAGTATGGCCGACTGAGGGAAAGCTTTGGGTGTCGTGTAAAAGTCGCTGTTATTTGGAAAAACGAGTCTAAAATATTCGATGATCTTAAAAAAATGGTTTAGTTACACGCTTGGAGCAATGGGGAAATGTTGGAGTGAAGGAGATGATAATGGTTGCTGTTTTGCATCCGTTATTTTATACTCTCATCTATTTTCTTGGGTGCTATGATATATCCCCCAGGGCGTATTTTGGATTTTTTTTTAAACTTCATTTTCCACATCTTAATGATTTCAACAGATTCAGGCGAGATATCGTGGAAGTTCGTCATATTATATAAGAAACAACAATCGAATTTTTCCAGAGGATATTTAAATAAGTATGACAAGTTTCAGCTCACAGAGCCATCATCAGGTACAAGACACTTTAAACAGAGGGCACATCTCATTACATCACATATACATGTAACATTTTTTAGGGGGGCTAGGGGGTTGACAGTCGTACTTATTAAAATATCCTGTGGAAAAGTGCGTTTTTTCTGTTATAATTCCATATCTTAGACTGATATAGTGGGTATTTTTTACCCATGGTGATTGAAACTAATTTTTGGTTTCCCTTAACCCTTAGAGCTCAAGGTGCCGATATATCGACTTGATCTGGTCGCGCTAAAACGCTCAAGATGCCCATATATTGGCTCCAACTCCAACATGTTAAATATATCGCAAGTTTTCTGGGAATGTAAAATGAAATTTCCATGGGCACGAAAGGGTTAAGACCTTTTTAGAGTTCTTATATATCTGTACTTCGGGTAACACGGGAATGGGGAATTTAGACTTTTCTGTACAGATAAGTATTTTTTTAATGTCCTGATTGATCGTGAAGATTGATCGCCCTGATGCTGTGCAGGGGCGACTGCTATGCAACAGCGTTAACAGGTTGAGATGGTTATTCTGAGCGGCATTTCTAAATTGAGTCCTCAATCTATTACATTACACCGCGTGCTCCGGACAGTTAAGCGAGACAGATTTATCTTCTCTCCAAGGGAAGCAGTTTTTCGAGGCTCACGCATCGGGAGACGGGCAAATTAAATGATGATTCTCGTCCCGAATAGGAGACGAGTTAAACGGACGGGTCGGGAAGAAAGTTTTTTTTTCGTCTCCATTTTTTTTTGCGTTCCCTTCGCCTTGTCGCCCAAGCATCCGAACTTGCAAATGAGAATCGTGTCAAGGCCGAGATCACCAAACCCCAAGTTTGTTTCAGTCCTCCCCCCCTCCCCAAGGGGGGGAGGTTGGACGGGGGAAGCGCCGGATGGGCCGGTCGACGGGCGAAACAATGCGATGCATTGTTGACCGCGTCTCTGGTGAATAGGCTGGAGGATCTCGCCCGTCCCCACGCTGCCCGCTCTCAACCCCCCCCCCATCTCCCGTTCCCCCCGTTGGAATCCGAATCGCCCCTTCCCGTGGCCGCATATCAAACGAATCCCATTCAGACAGAGGTCGCCTTCGGACTCGACGAGTCTCTCGAGAGACGGTTCCATATTCATTTCTTCTCCCGAGTCTCTTGGTCGTTCGCGCGACCGGTCCATGCTTTCTGCTTCCTTTGCTATCTCCCCCACGTTACCATGAGAAAGGCTTGTGCTCGAACTCGTTAGAGATTACCCTTCTCCGTCTAACACTCGACCTAACGATCAGAAGTTGATTGAACTGATGGAAATGAAAAAGGGATTGATTCCAAGGCACCAATTGGACTAGTCTTTCCCCCATCATTCAAATTGAAAATGAATACGTTAGTTTTTCCAAAATGGCATGACGTGCGCTTCTTTACACTGACCACATAGGGTTGTCACAAGAAATGAATATTCGAATTTTGTCCGGGAACTGGGTTTCTATGCATTGTGGTAAGTGCCCTCGTGAATAATTTTACTTCTTGTTGGGAAAATATAGTAGTAATGACTCTTTTAGTATCATGAAAGTAGACGCTTGGTCTGTAATTGGCGTACATGGCCTTGGGCTCTAAACCCGTTCATCCGCAGTAATCCTTTGTTAAAAATCATCGGCTGCATTACTCAAACGAATTTGATGACTTTAGATGGCTCATAATATTATATACATTAATTATTACAATAGAATGATCGCGTCCCAAATATTCATCATCTTAACAAATTTCGATATTAAAACGGTTACTGGTATTTCTAATGCCAGTGAGTGGCAACCGTGCTCCTTGAACTCGAATTACTAAATTAGTTACTATCTAAAAGAACCGATTATGACTGTAGTCAATTTTTACCGTTATTATTTGACTCTTGTCCGTCGTTAGTCAGGGTTTGTGGCATGTGAGATTATGACTCTATCGTAAGGAATATCCGATTCACCAAGCATTGTGAAGTTCATGAATAGCGATGACTGATTCGACGTAACTCCAAACTCTACATTTTTCTTGACTTATGGAAGGAGATCAGACACTCCTCACTCTTTTGGCATGACTTTATTTCGCAAGTGACTTGCATTTCTTCTCTCCAAATATACTTTACCTGTAGGTGTAAGAACACCATCATGACAAATATTTTCAGGAAAATACTTTTCGCCCAACGGTCCGACGCACAATAACAAATGCGATCATTCGTCGCCCGGTACGGACCGTCGTACTGAAGAAATTTAATGATTCTTATCCGAATCGCTTTGTCAGATAGGATTAATTTTGGGAGGTCCGGAAAAGAAACTTGGATCGACCGAGGAATTCACTTGCTTTCTTCATCTCGGTCAACCAGTCAAGAAGCAGCGCGGACATTTTCGCTGCCATCGTTCTTGGCCGTGGGCAGCAAGCGACTTCAATCCGTCAATTTCCCTGTCTTGTGCTGGTGTGTGCGAACAGATGGTTGTGGATAGAAGCGGAAATCGGATCGCAATGCGGGGATCTATCAACGTCCGTTCGATTCCCCACCTTGCCCCACACCTTCCCCCAATCATCCTATGCTCTCTCCTTCCTGCTCAGGTCTGCCCAACATCGTTCTTTTTTTCGCCGATGAAGGAGTAGTAGCAGTTATGGAGGATATCCACGCTTTCTAGATCGCGATGCGTGAAAATTAACGATTGCGTAGTCGAGGCTCGACCAAGCGTGGAATTACATCGGAACAATCGTTCTCCCCCGGGCTAGTCCTTTGACGTGAAACTTCCGATCTGTATTCCCTTTTCGCGCGATTTTTGCTTCGCCAGTTTTCAATTGCGTATATGCGTCCGTTTCCTCTTAACCCAAATCTCTCCATTTTTATTTGTACCTGCTGTAGTTGATTTGGATCTTCAATAAAACATAGTGATGAAAGTTAAAGTCGAAATGTTGTCAAAGAAACGATTTTAAATTCTGATGACAATTTTAGAGACTGCATTTATGAGTACTACATGATGAACCTTATGAAGTAGCCTTAGTGCATGAACACTATAAATAAGATTTATCGTAGTGCTTATTCTTAAAATGATACGCAAGATAGTGATATATAAGTGGGAGGCAAGTAATAATCGGAGAAAGGTGAAGAACACGTTATAAAATAGGTTGAGCGAATAACTAGTTCCCGACTAACTAATCTTGCTGATTATCTACGAATAGCTTGGGCTAAATGGCTTTTAAAAATGTTTTTATAATGAATTTACGTGTAATTATTTTTCACAGTTGATTTTGAGTGTTTTTCCGCTTCTTAAAATGTAGAGAAATAAAGTTTACTACATTAGGCTTCACTTCGTAGAAGTATTTACGCTCTATAGTTGGTATTAAAGCATTTTCTAAAATTGGTTGAAAACTGATGGAGTTTTTTAAATTTCAGTAATGGTTCCAGGCAAAATGGTTGAGCGTGTCACCGAGCGCATTTATTCCCGTCAAAATTTTGAAAATATAATTTTCTCTACTGTAGTCACCTAAACTTTCCTGCGTTGCTAAATTTTTCAACCATTCTTTCAAGAAATATCAAAGGTAGTTCATTGCAGATCATGTAGGTTCATTTTCAATCATGGAAATTATCAAATTTTGCGTACGTTAATATTTACTTTTTTGTGAGTTATCGATAGAAATATGCTATCTATTCCATGTACTGCTTTCTTGGCTATAGCGCAACGAATAAGAAAATGTTATGCACTGTAATTCATTAATGATGCAGAAATACTTCCGTCCAAATGTGTTTCCGTACATCGTTTTTAAAGTGAGTGGTTAACCGTTCCATTTATATTCTCAACTGCCAAGTATTCAATTAAATGTATCATTCACTAAAAGAACGAGGGAAGCCACTAGTGGCTCAGGATTGGTAGCTCCTCTTAGCTATTGTATAAATGTCACAACCCTCAAGGCTTTGCAGAAGTTGATCTCATCATTTACCAATCCATAAACACTCTTCGGATTCATTGGTATGTGAATAGCGAGAACCATTGTTCTCCAAGCTAGACTATGTACTCATAACGAGGACGAATGTTGCTGTAGATTCGTTCAGTGGGTAATTTAAGACCCATGTGATTTCCCGAGGGTTAATTAATCCCCACATCCTCCTTTAACCATCCAGCGCATGGGAATACTGATGTCGCAGTACCGATATGCATTGCGTCACGATCTACCGCAAAAAATACGTCAGTGAAATCCAGACAGTACTTTTTTTATGGTGACTTACTCGTTCTAGTCTTCCCATGCGGGGGATAGAAATTTCCGGAATAGAATCCAACAAATGGACTTCGGAATTCGATTCTCCCTTTTAAACCGCTCCGAATGCGTGTTTCAGTACCCGAGGGTGTCCTATCCGGCTTCAATCGAATCATCCGCTTTGTGGCTCACAATTCCCATCATGGGAATGGTCTCCGACCGTAGTCACCGAAGTTTCGGACGGTTGGTTAGGTTTCGGGAGCAGATGCGGATGCGGTGCGTCCCACACACGCACCATCGCCGGGCGATGGAAAAGGATCCTCACTCTGAAAAAATATACCCCTTCCCCATTGATCATCCCGAATATAGTTTCGCTGCTCTCGCGCTCGAAGAATCAATCCGCTAGAAAAACACTCCGTTCTGGTTATGATGTTGACAGTCTCCTGCGTAACTTCTTTTTCAAATCTCTTACTTTAGTTTATTTAACCCTTAATGTTACTCGAGCATAAGAAGTATTTTAATATTGATTTTTACATACGTAAACTATTATAATATAAATGGTTTAATCTATATATCCAGATGCCGCTGAGTCTGAGGCTTGTCAACAGGTACCAGTTTTAGACAAACCAAGAATATTTTAATTCCCTTCGAGTGGATGTTATTTCCCTCATTTTGATGAATGACTTCACATGGAAATTTTACCTCTCGTATGACATAAATTTTTAGTCTAATCGGATACGCATTATAATTGTAGGTTCTGTTACTTCTTTTTTAATAAATCTATAAGAATACTGACAATGAGAAAATGAATAATCGTGCAAATTAAAAGTGAATCTATAGTCATGTAATTTCATTCCACTTTTTGTGGTAGAAGACCATGGTATCGCTGGAATACAATAACATTTACCACACACATAATCTTTCTTACGGCCGAATTCGCAAGTTAATGTTGCAACGATACCACGGTCGTGAGCAATAAAATACATTGTAGAAATCGTAGAGTCATTAATTCACCTTTTGTTTTGGCGAAACGCAGATCTATTCAATTAAACCCTGTTAGCGATGTACTTAGCATACTCATACAAAACAATACCTCTAGTATGGTGTCGGTGCGACTCACTTGGTTGTCCATGTAAGAGTTGTTCACAGACGGGCGAATTTATCAAATTATCTCTCTTTTATTGCGTTTTAATACCAAGATGCGTGTCGGAGACGTATGTTTTCTATCTCCCACTTAGCGTGGTCATAGTGCCCGACTGCCGCACGGGCAATCTATGCGATGACCTTTCACACGTGACGTTTAGTGTCACTTTACAGATAATCTCGCCACCGCTTCAGTGTTCTCATCACGATTCAAAGACGATTCCCCGCAGTGTTCACTGCTGCGCTATTGCTCAAGATCTCACTTTGATAATTTTATGTTTTGTCTTATGTTTATTCTCATACATATCCTGGTTAAATTATGAGATCCGTGGTGATTTTCTTATTACTCTTAAGATAGCTAAAGGAGACCTGCAATAAAAGTTTTGTATTTGTATAAAAGTTTTCGAGTTTCATTACTTAAACTAATAAGGTGTCGAGCTCAACTTACAATATTTCGAGTTATATTATTGTGGATATATGACTTAGTCAGCCGTCCTCCACGCCCGCGTAAACTACTAGTACTCGCCTCATCTCTAACCGTGCTGCAGTATCTGCACTGCCTGCACTTTGCTCAGTAATTGTCCACCCGTGCTTCTCTTTGTATTATTATTAGGAGGGAAAAGTCCTTGTTTTGTGACCTCTTCATTCTTTTGATATGACTCACGAGGAAGCTGTTTCATGGCTGCTCCATCTTAGAATCAGAGGCGTCTCGATCTGAATACATCATGGTGGTTACTGTTGTCGCCGGCGTCGAGGACACTCCACAGTTTAGAGTTACGTGTTAGAAAAAAATTAATATAAATAGCTCGTACTTTTTAGTGTTGATAACATTCCTCGAGTATTAGCATATAAGTTATATCAAGAGGCATAATTAACGCCGTTGTTTCAGTCGTGACTTCGTGGAATTTACTTAACATTGTACGTTGCTCATCATCAGGTGGTCGCCTGATGTTGACTTGTCACATTAAAACCTAGGTCGACCTTTAACAAATTTATTTGCAATTACAAAGTCGCAATTATTATTTACATTGTTACGCAAATTCCACCAATTCTCTCCTGAAATAACGGAGTTCCCACTCAAAAAGTGTGTCGTTTATCGGTTGAGCCTGAGCTTTGGAAGTGCCTTGAGAGGCTCTGGATATCTGAAGTACCAGAATGACCCCACATCTTGACACCTTTACTAGCAGACGATCTACAGTCTACCATTTAGACATCACCTCATTGGGCAACTGTGGCTGATAAAATTGACTAAGCACTCTTAAAATGCTGGACTTGCCTGTGCGTTATTAGAACGTTATTTTCTCTTTTCCTCCATTAACTGAGGGACGATTCTTGTCACCAATGGTACGGACGCAGGAAACGAAAGATCTTGTTCGTGTGGCCTAACATAGAGGGACGGCCATGCCGAATGTAAAAATTACACGGGGTACGGCCGCCTGTTAAAATTTTGATCCACAATTTTGCTCAGGGTGTTTTTGAGTCATTTGGCATCGAAATGGGGGGCGGCATGAAAAAT
Source organism: Ceriagrion tenellum (assembly GCA_963169105.1). Classification (NCBI taxonomy): domain Eukaryota; kingdom Metazoa; phylum Arthropoda; class Insecta; order Odonata; family Coenagrionidae; genus Ceriagrion; species Ceriagrion tenellum. Next base: position 83,087,021 of record OY720633.1, on the reverse strand, counting down.
TTGAAGAATTTAGATATTTTTGGATCACCCTAATATATACTGGTAGGATTTTTTCTTCCTGGTCTCTGTACTTTCATTTCATGATGTGTATGGTACTAAAATGCGAAGGAAATGTTGGAGCTTCCTCCGCACGTACGGACATGTATCGCAGATAATCTGTCCAATAAAATGGCGGGGAGGTTTGTTTTTCCAACAGGCAGCGCTTCATCCTATTACTCATATGTGGTCAGGTGGTTGTTGGTGGATCTAGCCAATTCAAAGTTTCAAAATTATTTCGATCACTTCGGCTTAGTCCTATTAAATACGCTTGCTATGTTGATTACCGTGAATCAAGTGCCTACGATCTCTTGATCCCTTACTTTCAACTCTTAGCGTTAAAGGTTCGTTAACTTGAAAGAAAGACTATACCCACTGGCCAACTATGTGATAGTTTTTTTTCCACTCCCTCAGATTACTCAGTTCGTCTGCTCTGCGGTCGCTCTCAGCCATTTGATAACCCTTTTTTCCTTGCGTGACTACAGATGTAGTTGAAAGCTTATCATTTCCGCGTGAGTCACGGTGACTTTGTATTTTTTGCCGTTGCAGCACAGTTTGGACTGGGCATGTGACACTGCGTTAGACATTTTCCAAGAAAGGTTTATAAACTATTCCAATCAGAATTATTATATACCCCTGAGATTTGTCTCTCAACCTTGATTCAATCGCCTACACCCAACACTTCTCTTTTTGTTCACTTTACGCTGCTGATAGTGGGAAGATCTTGTTTTAGCGTTTGCCATCAGAAGTAGGTATAAGTAAAGGGTTCTTTTTTTCTGAATGTGGAATTTCACGTTGCGAATGATGTAGTTTTTGCTTCGGTAAGATAATGGAGCAAATGCATTCAGATTATTTTTCTTAGCTGGAGCTCTTATTTTTGCAGCAAGCGAAAGCCTGGGAATTGGATACTTAGGTCTAGATAACGCATCCACACGCATGTCATACCCTGCGAGCTGACTCAGTGGTACTTTGCTGGGGGAGTGACATGTATTTATGAATAGATGTCGCCTTGAAGAACAATAGTAAAGCCTGTTTTTTGCGAAAAAATTATCCATCTAAGATGGTCGTCGCCCGCAATTTTTCCATAAATTTATGAATAATCCAGTGCTGTCCGGAAATCATTACCATTTTGAATTTTTATTGATAAATCACAACAGTGCGGTGAAAATGCCGTTACTAATACCTGATGTATTATCTGAGAAACTGATCCATTCATAGTGGGTACTTGCACAGGGGAGCGCATCAGTGTTCACTGGCGAAAACGCCATAATTTTACCCCAATGCGGCTCGATCTCTCTGAATAGAGGAGTGCTTTTAATAGCTTCCATATTCACTTGTGCTATTGTACCACATCTCTCCATCTGTCCTTTTCTTTAATTCTACGGGAATTAAAGCTCATTAATTCCTCTGTTTAAGTAAATGACTTTTTTTTTCGAGGTGGTGATTGTCTTTATGTTGTTTCACTGTTTGAGTTGTTAGTCTCAGGAATACTATGGTTTTATGGTTTAATATGGTTTATGGTTTTATGGTTTACTAAAAAGAAGTATTTAAATCTGTCAGTCCTCATATTGATATCACTAATTTAATGCGAGTGATCGAATTTACCTTCTCTGCAAAGGTACTTCAAATAAGCGTTTTTCTAGCAGAATTCTCATTCCCTGTTTCAGTTTTATATTTAACTACTGATTATGCTTTTCGATGCCAGGCAAGCAGATGTCTACATAAACTTATTCCCCTGCAAACCACCACGAGGGTGCTTGGAAGGGGGTGACTTATCGCTAACATGAAGAAATTTACTTTCACCAACAAGCAGCATACTATCGGTATACTACAAAAGCTACCGACTCCACTAAAGTAATAAATAATGTAACTATGAAAATGTGACACAAGAGTACTGCAGGGAACATGCAAAACATGGTGTTAGCACTACTCGGCTGATTTAGAAACGTGCATTAGGGTGCACATGAATTAATCAGCTACACTACCTGTCAACTAACCTACTTCAAAGTCTTTAATGCAGCCAGCTAACGTCGTAGCTTGGCATATTGAAGTTGACGGAAATCCTGTGCGTGGGAATTGTTCAGCACAAATGCGAATCGGCGAAAAACTGCGGAAAACAGACCGTTTACAAAATTAATACTAGGATGCGTGACCCTCAACATTCAGGGGTACGTAAATACTAGACGTTCTTACAGGGAACGGCTCACTATGGAGCATGGGTGAAAATACTTCACAGCCACGAAAGATGAAATTGAATCATCTTGATGGAAACGGAAGACGCCCAAAGGAATGTCGCTGGGTTACTGCTACGCTTTCCTGTTGTTTCATCATCCAAATGGAGTGAAACGATTCCGTTGAGAACGTGTTTGTAAACGTGAGGAGGATCGTGCCGCGGAAAACAAGCCGATGCCCTTGGGACCTCATTGGAAATTGCAGTCGTGAGCCAAGAGAATAGATTAATTCAGTTGAGATGACTTCCATGGCTAGCTTATTCATGGAAAGCGGTGTGCATAAAACCTTGGGAGGTCATAATCATCATTATCATCACGCATTCTTCGTCGTCTTCGCAAGTGTCTCGGGTAATGAAGAATTGGCAAAGCATTCGATACAGTATTCTTTCCTCTGATTTATATGTATGTATGTCTGGTTCAGCCGATCCCGCAAAATTCAATTAGAATGAAACGTTTCTTTCAAGGTTCTTGGGAATTGGTCGACTTAAAAAATATTTCCGCGGAGCAGTTACGGAAAATGATCTCGGGGGTAATCCCTTAGCATGTTTTTGGAAATGATAGAAATGTGTGCTCACTGGGTAAACGTTTTCATAAGAAATTGCCACGCGAATGATATTTACGTTGGTGATGGAATTGTGCAGGCAAAAAAACCTGCGGGAAATCTTAAGCAATGAAGGAAAACCAATACTCTTAAACTAAGACACGGATGAAGAGGATAACTCATTCCCTGCCGTTATATTGCCATCCTATCCAGGATATTTTGAAATATCCTCTGATATGTCTCTTAATGCCCGTGATTCTGATGATAATACCCCAGTGTTAGTGCATAGTATAAGATCAGATGAGAAAATCTGCATTTTAAGTCCTTTCCACGGTTGCAATTTTGTTGAGTCACATAATTACATGAGAAATTTTATAGTAATTAAGTCTTACTAAATTAATTAGGCGGGAAATAGGTGGCTATAGTGCAAATTGAGTGTCGCTATTAAAAATCTCTCAAAATAAGTTCTTAGTTTGGCAACCCACCTGATGGACAACGTACTGCTTTTTCATTTCTCTTCAGTCAGCAACAAAGAGCATGAAGTACCTTGAAAAAGTTATACTTGAGAGCCATAATTTGAAGCCTTCAGCAAAAGGAACATTTGACGCACAAAAAAGATGTGTTCGTGTCAAGCGTTTTACACCGCCATCTTGATGAAATCAAGCGTAGCTTAGCTGTTCTCCAATACTTGAATAAATGGACCTCAGTTTCTTGTAGGTAAATTAAACGAGGGTTGGGCGAGGCGTTGATAATAATTGCAATGCTGCATAGTACGATTGGCTACAAAGAGCATCTACAGATAGTTTAATTCAAATTTGCATTGATTGACTTTGGCATTAGGGAGCAATCGTGAATGCCTGATTAATAGAATGATAGGAAGATGGCGCGAATCCGACGGTTAAATTTACAAGCCTCTTACTCCAGATCTTAGTTCACTTGAATGATAGGAAGATGGTACGAATCCGACGGTAAACTTTACAAGCCTCTTCCTCCAGATTTTAGTTCATTTATATCGTCCACTTCGTCCAATTCTTAGTTTGGTTTTCGTTATTACTGAAGCTTTAACAAGAAGAAATGTTTCACTGCGTGCCTTACTATCCCTGTACGCGAAAGTTTGTTACATGTGGTTCACCTCTCCACTTCATCTAATTGCCCTTAGCTTGAAGCTCTTAGCAAGTTTTCTTCCCTCATGTCCAAAATAAAGTAACCGATTTTTACTTGCCTACTTATTATACCAGACTTGCTTTTATAGGTTATTAAAACCATAATCTCTCATCACATCTCCGATGAACTACATTTTACGAAACGATGCTAACTGTTTTACCTATTGATTGGAGAAAAGTGAACGTGAACCCTGTCCTTTGGTTAAAGAATTCACATTAAGGTTACTTCATTAATGTTTTCCCATGTTTTCATGCGTCTGTATTACCTCTACAACGGGTAGATACTAGGTAATGATTTAATACCAATCGAAGACCATGGGATTCCGATGAGCTCCTCTATAGCGATAAAAGAGGGCTCATTGGAATCGTTCTCGTGAGAGTGCTGTGAATCACGGGCAGTCTCCGTCAAAACAACGACGGTCGGTATGAAGGAAAAAACCCACCTTCATTCTACGGGATTTCCTTGTTTGTGTACAATTAGGAATAACGTCCTTGAAGTAAAAGGGTTGGGCCGCCGCCAGAAAGCGCGGCAAATCGTTGAGAGCGGTACCTGAACGCTCGGTTATTCTCGTTAACATCCAGGTAAGATATCCCTTGGCGAGTACGTTAGAGCTATCCTCGGACATCGAAAAATGTCGGTGAAAATCCATCTGCGGACTTATCACGCGCTTCCCACTTCGCGAATAGTTGAGGGCTACTATTTTTACCGTTTACATTAACCAAAACCTTGTTCTTATTCATTAGGTATTCCAATGATTTGAATATTTAAACATTTAATACCTCCTCAGCCACTGGAAGTTGCGAAGCTGATGGCGATTTTCCGATTTTGGCGATTAGTTTTGAGGGATACTTTTACGCTTATTCTGCCAAGCTCTAGAGCATTTTTCCCACAGTTCTGTTATTAGTTACGCACAGAATAACTTCTGATCAGTAAGTTTGATGGCAAGCCTAATAGGATAAAGGTAATGAATTCAGAAATATTTTTCTATATCTACATTTGAGACGTCCATTAACTTTGTTTATGGTAAAAAAAGAAGTTTTTTGGAAGACTTGTTGGTCGATAGATATCCCGAACATTACTTCGTAGTTTTTACTGCTACCAGTTACGAAGCAGTAATTTAAATTATTATACATGGTAATACCGGATGGCCAAAACAAATTTCTGTCGAAAATTGTGCGATCCTTACCATTATAATGATACAAACTTTTTAATTACTTTCTGCAGTTTTATCAGAAATAGCGAATAGTAAAACTTAAGAATTGAAGTGGGTATATTACGTCATTATTATTACACATTTCACCAACACAATTTTTTTGAGTCGTGGCATGAATTATTCTTATTTACATGATTCATATGACGGCTTGTCCTTGGATGACAAATCTCCGCACTATGCTCTCTCATTCTTTCTCATTTGTACACATCAATACGTCCGAAGAAATGCAATGGCTGGTGGATTAAATTCTTCCTCTGCCATTGAAAGAGAAGTGACTCGATCGGAAAATTCACTCATTTCAGGTTGAACGAAAGAAATTTGTTTTTTTCCCCTTTATAGTTGGAATTTAGCGAGGAGTTCTCGGTTGTTTGTAGAGTGCTGTTCAGTGGGCACGAGGCGGAAAAGAAGATTGAGAATATGTATCTCGTTCAAGATGCGTCCCGGCGGACGCCGCTCTGTCGGCGGATACGGCGCAGCTTCGACTGGTCTCGCAAGGCGAGAAAAAAAAGAATGAAGCGAAGCGGGCGGGACGACCTTGAGGGAGTTTTTTAAAAATATTTTTTACGCATTCTCTCACTCGCTTCGCGCGGTTTTATTTCGGAAGCTGCATGGCCGGCGCGCTGAGTCCAGTCACATTCTCAACTTCCTCCGATAAAGATTCTTCAGCGAGGACAAAAAGGAATATTTCAGGCACTTCGGGCGTGGATCCGCCGGCTCCATTGTCTTGTGAGAGTCTCATTCACCATCTGCGTCTGATCTTCAGACCAGGCTTATCTGAGCATAAAACGGTGCTGCATCCAAATTTTTTTAAATCCATCCATCCGTTCCTTGGAATGAACTTGTTTTTTGCTTACTGCATAGCAGATAGATCATAGATTATGCGGATAAACATAATATTATAGGACTACCATGAGCTTGTTTGGTAACCAGTGAAAAGATCTTTCGTTTTGGAAAAAGATAGATCGGGATTCTAATTGTATTTTTGTAGAATGTGGATGATAGAATCTGGTCTCAATACTCAGCGAAAGCTCTGGGTCTAGTACATAATTTAGTTATAATCTCTGGGAGCACATAAGGTCTTACGTATTAAGTTCCTTTCTTGCAACCGGCTCTTAATCCGTAAGTTAGTTTGGACTTATGCTTATGCAGTTATAAGACTTGTTTCCAAGATTCAATTGGTCTCTTGAGCTTCGATTTAAAAAAAATGTCATATCGCTATTAATATTTTTTTATGACGTCACGACTGGCTGATTTAACGAGAGTATTGCTCACGTTTAAACATTGACAGGAGTGCATGTAGTATAGTTTGGTTTTGAATTCGACAGACATGTAATGTTACAGGTATTCAGGGCTAATTTTTATTTTGCTAAATCTTATTTCTTGCGCCTTATTATGTTCAAACATCAGCTTATCATTTTATTTGAAATATTAATCTCTTAGCCAAGGTGACGCATGGTAGATGCACTCAGTTTTATTCTCATCCCGCCCCATTAATATTAGACCTGACAAAATAAGAGAAATGCACTGAAAAACCGATAAGGATGGGCATATTTATCGGGGGAATCGAACTGGACTGGAGCCAGCTCCCACCACCTCCAAAAGCGACTTCGTTGAGTGTACCATCATTAATTTTAAAAATTCGCTGTCTAAATATATTTAAATGCTTCAAAAAGGTCTCTGAAGTGTAATTTTGCCGTTCATCGTCATCAGTTGTATTCAATCCGAAGATTGCTCTGCAGCAGTTATCCACTTTACGCCCCTCTCTGTCCACCGCTTCATTTCTGCATGACTGTTTAATTTTGCATCTTTCGTGATTTTCATGGTGCATTCCATTCTTTGTCTTTATCTTTGAAAATGCCCATTTATTTTTCCTTTCAATATAGCGTCCATCATACTATTGTGCCGCAAACTGTTTCCAACAAGTTTGTCTAACCTTTTTCTCATAAATTTTATAATAATTCTGTTAGCTTAAACTCTTCTTAGGACTTCGTGAGTGATTCTATCCGTCCATTTAACCTTTATCATCCTCCAGTAACACCACATCTCCATTGCTTCCAATCTCTTTTGCTCTGCTGCCGCTTTTGTCCAGGCTCCACTTCCATGTAAGAGCGTGCTCCGAATACATGCTTTAATAAAGTGTTTCCTTACTTCTGAGTTACCAGATGTACGCAGACTCCTCATCTGGGAGGCGAATTCTAGATACGCCACTGCCGATAGGTTCTAAGATTTCTTCATCCTACGCGCCAAGCATGACTGCGACAGAAACTGAACTAGATACAAGAACAATAGCCCGTTAACATGCAATGCCCACCCGTCTTTCCCCTTTTCAACTTCCTTTTCCCTATTCTTGGCTACTTGTAGTGGCCCTACTCGCTGGAATAACTTACCCCCAGTGCGCAATTTTTACTCTTTTCAAGAAATCACCACTCGAGTTGAATATAATGTTGATTTGTAACGTCTCGTTTACGAAACCTTAGAGGTTACGGGGGGCGGGGGGAGAGGTGCTTTCAAGTGAAATCACGAGGGCACACCGGAAAACATCACTCGACGCGAGAAATAACGAAAGCCACATATGCAAGCATTCGGTGGCAAGCCACTCGCAGTGTAAAAAAAAAAATAATTCCTTATCTTGAGTTTCGCGAACCCGTGATGCGCTTCTTGCTTCTTCAATGCGCCTGTGCGGTTTCCACTTCTGAGAATAACTGTCGGGAGAGCCTCATTTTTCCGCGTGGCCGGCGGGGATTCTTGACCCCTTTTTCATTATCACTCCAGCGGGGATGCTAAATAAAACCGCGACAATGACCACTGGGTTTCCACGAGCGTAAACAATCAGAAATACGTCAAGGAGTGACGAACCAAGGAAGTGTCTTGAGAAGTGAGAAGGTTGTGGAAATCCCGCGGTCTCCGCGAGGATGCCCAGTTGAAATGCGATCACGAGTCGATGATACCATAGCCCACCGACGTATTTCATGGAGGAAAACGGAAACTTTTAACTCTCCTGATATTATTCTTTCTCGACCCCTTTTTAATTAATAAGCCGTGTTTCTTTTTTTCGGGAGAAGATACGTCTCGGTTGAGAGGTTGCTGGCGTTAACTGAGTGGATTTCTCAGCAGAAAAATCATTAGCCGGGACTTGGATTTTTACACTGTGAATTTCACATAAAATTTGACCACTGCAGGTGACCTCGTCTTACTTACTGCGCGCCCAGTTACGCAGTTCTTTGAAAATGCTGTTGTCAATACCTCATCGCCAACTTTTCGCTAATACATTTTTGTTTCATTATATACTCATGACTTGTTCTTATCTTTTGAAATATATCCCTTTGTTAATTATAAAAACATGAACAATTCGTATGTACAATAATAAAATCCAAAATATCCACCAATGATGAAGCAGGTAATCGCAAAAAATGACACTCACACATGTTATTGTTTAACCGAGTTACGCATTCCACGAAGAAAAATGGTATATTAACTTTAATCCTCTTCTGATGGACTGTTCATTTGTGTGCAATATGTCTCGATTCTAACTCAAAAATCTATCGAGTGGGACATTGCATAATATTGCAGATATAATGATATTCGCAGAAATTTTAATTTGGAATTTTCAATGTCTCACATGATAACGGAGTTGGATTAAAATTTTTCTTACCATCCGAGCTACATTTTATTAAATTTATAACAGCTGAGGTGAAAATGGTGGCTGAAATTAATCAGATTTTCTACATTGTTTGTTATACATGTACTTGGTTGTTGACCTTGTGCACACATCTAATCTCCCTCAACAATTTTCATTCCTTCAATCATAAATTTATGATCGCGACGCATTTCAGTGGCATGGAGCCCGAAGGCCGAAGATGTTTTGCATGGGAAATTAACTTCACTACACTTATGCGCAAATGAACGAACGTGATAGAAAGTGTTTATATGCAAATTCAGGTTTCCAAGTCGACTAAGGGCTCGTGAAATATCTCTTTGGGTTTAACTAACTCTGCCTCTCTCTAAGCTTTAACCTTGGGAAATATTTTTTTATGGAGAGTACACTGGATCTTCGAACCCCCATATCATTCCATTGAAACTATGATTGGCTATGTTTAGCGATGATTGAACGTCACGGAGAGTTACTCACAAACACCTAGATGGAGTGCATCGTTTTTTCAGTGCATGTGAATATTGGTTTCTCTCCATGCTTTGGATTGTTTGAAGAGCAGCAATTATTGTGCATTTGGTTGAAATGTATTTTAAGTATCAGATTTTAATAATTAGAATATTTTCGAATTGGTCATCGTCTCAACTCTTATAGTTCATTTCTAAGGGCCTGGTATTTCATCGAAACTCATTGGGCGATCTTGTCAATAGAGAGAATTTGAAAATGAAAAGTGTGGAAACCTACATATTTGAGATTTTTTCACATTTAATTTTCATCAACTAAAAACGGGCGGAAGTACCTAATACAGTTATTACCTAGCGCTTGATTGTATTTCTAATGAATATCACTCATTATCTTTCATTTAACTGGTAACTTTTCACTGGTAACTTTTCACTGGTAATCTTTCTGACCACCAGCTTATTGCTTAATATCGTGCATGTTATCATCACATAACTTAGTGTATATCTACGCGTTTTATACTTGAATAATCACTTGGTTGGCTTATCCTGAACTCTTTTCTCATTTTTTAGCTGATTGAAATCCTACTGGTTAAGGTAATCCTGCAGAAATTGGTAATTTTTTCTTCTACCATGTCTGGTCTCAGAGATGTGAAGTGGTGAGCTTTATATTGTTTTGAAATTTTAGTCGTACATTAACCATTAAAATATTTATATTTGTTATCTTATTGAAATTTTTTGACTTAAATGCAATCCTTTAAGTCTTAATTCAAAGCAAAAATCAAGCGATGCGAACGAACTCTCCTTTTCCTTTCTCAACTGAGGGAACAATGCCTCATCTTATCGAGGAAAAGTAAAAGTTGTTTTCATCCCTTTGTTAGCCATCGATTCTGCCGACTTGATGGTTGGTCTTCCTCTCAGTTAGCTCAGTTTATCTCAGCCAGATACTCATGTTTGCATACCTCGTCATATTGTTTTGAGGCGATAAGACCCAAAAATGTTATGTATATCCTATTGTTGTCGATGATTCCCGCCCGCTCTGCGCGTGGTTCTGTTCAGTTCATTGGCGCGTGGATCTGTTCCGCTATTCACTCCCATCCAGACTGGAAATCAAACAAAATTCCTCCGCGAGTGAAAGAGGGTCTATGTGTATTGTGTGCTCTGATGGGGCGGCTCTTCGTGGCCTCTCGAGGTCGGAGGTGACCGATTGACCGATTGTCAGGCAATCATCTCGGTTGCCCAACTATTCCTTGGATTCCGTGGAGACAGTAGCTTGAGTAACGGTCTTTGGATCGTTGGCGTAATCGTGAATCTTCAAGTAATTCTTCAGGTCCAAAATGGAGTCATATTTGCAAGAGGAAGGGTGCAATTGTAAGGTGTGAGAAGTGGATCCATTAAATGAACGAAATTAAATAACCCTAATTGTGATATTTTCGAGAAGCGAGGGCTTTCGATTCGAGGTGTTGAAGTTTCCGTAAATTGGAAGACGTCAGCGCACTTCGGTGTGTACGAACCACGATCAATGGAACGATGTGCGCAGGCGCAGCATTTGAGGACCTTCCATACAGTCAGTGATGAAGTTTTTGTGTATAGCTGTCGAGTTTATTTGATAAATACGCCTTTTCTCTTCGATTGATTAAAAATAAGAAAAACAACCGACCATTCATGACGGCAATATCAACTCAAAAACATATATCGTAAGTACAATTATCAAAGTTTTGTCATTGTTTAGCACTCATCAACTCTGCTTTCGATCGGCTTTAAAGTTCGCTGCCCAGTGCAGTGGGTCTGAAATGAATCAAGAGGAAGTTGTGTTGCCATGTTGTGAAATGCACTGTGCACTAAAGAGAATGGAAAGCTGCCATTATTGGTTGGTTTTCATTTTTTGCATAAAATTGGACTTATCAGCCATGTCAAAAGGAACATAAATAGAGTAACAGTTCTCTGTAACAGTAACTCTTCCTCTTAAAGAAGATTCTCTTTTTAGAAGAAGAATACCGTTTTCCATTAGAAGCATAAAATCCACGCTTAATCCTCTAAAAGTCCTTAGTTTGACTGAAGCTGAGAAGGATTATATTTATTTTACATTTGGTATAATCTGCGTTTTTCTACGCCAACGAATACTGCTGTCAATCGAATAGTCCGGTTATTTTCTTCTTGTATGAATTGTTTCCTGATCTGTTTTGCATCAACTATAGGTGACTCATCGTAGCAATAAAATGCCGTTCTATAGACGTGATCGCTAAAATAGCCTACGTATTGGCTCGGGCATGTGAGAAAAAGCTCGTGTGTGCAAAACCCACTGACTGAAGATCTAATCTAACACTAAAATGTATAAAATTAGCTCAAAATCTTTCCGAAAAGCTGCATTGTTATTTTATTCACCGGGTATTAAATTTTCATGGGACATACAGATTTCCTAATTCCGTCTTCTGGCTCAGAAAGGTCATATCTTCAACCTCCACTTACCTCCGTTAACATTTTTTTAAAACTTAATTTTTGACTCTATGGTATCCATTCCAGGTGTCAGCGTGATGAGTGGCGGCATGTGGCATTTGTTACAGCACTACATATCATAGCCATAAGAGTAACTTCCGAACGACCTATAACTTATTTATTTTATCCCAGAAAAAGCCTGGTTGCCCAATATTTGTAATCTTTTGGAACGGTATTGAGCCATCAGATGAAAACCATGGACATTTTGTTCACATCGATTTCCATGTAACCTGTAAACAAGCCCCGATACAGAGACGGTTTGGTGATGCTTATTGTAAACTCTTTCTTGGCCTTAAGGGTTGAAATCCTTTCTGCCAGGATTAAGTGGCTGCGTACTGAATGGTTACCCCAAGCAAATATATTCTGAGTCCCCTCTCGTTAAACTCAACAACCTCACGCAATCTCGTCGCCGTTCTTATCTTTTACCCTTGGTCTTGGTGAGGCTACTTAGTTTTGGCTTGAAGGTACAGTGTTTGTTGAGCCTAATCTCATCTAGGATTGGAATGTAAAGCTCTCCGGTTTCCAACCGGGTGATAGAAGTTTGTGGTACCGACCTTTCGATGACGTAGTCTGCCACCGACCTCAGGGTGAATGTTTTGGCTCGGAGAGTGTCACTTATTATATATTCTATGGATGGATTCAACTTGCTTCAGATTGGCCCTCTTTTTCTATTCTGTTTTTTATTTGTGAGTCTCATGATTGGTTTCTACGTATTGCTTATCTGAAAACCTCTGTCTGTGTTGATTTTGCTTCTGTGGTTGTTGATTGAAGGAGAGGAATGTAGATGCAACGGAAGAGAAGGAACGGACGAGTAGAGCCGGCCTTCCTTTCATCCCTAGGATCTCCAACCAGATCGCCAAAATACTGGCCAAACACGACATTGCCACGATACACAAGCCAATAAGTGACACCCTACACCAGGGTTGAAATGCGCTATGAAAAAATCGTTTGACTTCACCGGGATTCGAACCCGGATCTCCCAATTGCCGGTCGGCTCCCTATTACACCACCAAGCCATCTTCCTTCAAGGCGAATTTCGAGGGGGGTTTATGCGAACTAGATGTTCAATTGGGAGATCCGGGTTCGAATCCCGGTCAAGTCAAATGATTTTTTCATGGCGAATTTCAACCCCGGTGTATATGCACCCGTGCGAGTGACTTCGTACCACATCATTTGTTTTATGCAATGTTTGAAAAATATGACACCCTGTTGGCCAAAACATTCACCCTGAGGACGATGGCAGACTACGCCTTCGAAACGTCGGTACCACAAACTACCATCACCCGGTTGGAAACCCGAGAGCTTTACATTCTAAGCATTCGCCGGTAAAGCCTGAAATCTTACATCATCTAGGATTGTATATCTCAAGAGATCGTTCGCCGGTTCTTATTCTTCTTCTTCGATGGCGCTACAGCCCAAATTGGGCCTTGGTCTTCTCATTTTTCTTCCTCAATTCCTCTCTATCCTCTGCCACTCTTCTCAGATTCCTCACCCCGAGCAGTTCATGTGCATCCTTGCTGACGTTATATTCCCACCGAGCTCTGGGTTTTCCCACCGGTCTCTTCCCTCCAATCTGTCCAGTGAACACTCTCTTAGCTGCCCTATCCTCTGGCATCATCAGGACATGTACTGCCCATTGGAGTCCCATTAGTTTGCAGTAAGTGGGAATGCTGGCTTCTGTATACAGGTTATATATTTCGTTGTTATGCCGTATTCTCCAAACCCCTTCTATGTTCACAGGCCCGTTTATTCTCTGCAGCACTTTTCTCTCAAATCTGTCCAACAACTCCACTGATTCTTATACCGTATGTAATTTTACCTACATATTTCAAGGGCGTTAAGAGTGGTTATTTCACTAAGAGGATCTAGAGTTTTATTTATAATCCGACTTGAGTCAGTATACCTACATCTCGTTATTATGTCCGTTAAATAGTTGCCCAACAAAAATCGGAAACAATGTGCGGAATCGCTCCATAAATCAACTTAGAGTTGAAATGTGCAATAAAGTGTTTTAATCAACTAATTTCTCACTTCTGGGAATGAATAAAACATGAGGCAATATCGAAGTTATTAAAAAAAATCATAGACAAAAACATTCTTCACTGCGTTATGACCCTTACTAAGAAATGGAGGTGAAGTCACAGCAGTGCCTCGGCACATGTCCTCGGTCTGTTTGTGTAAAAAGACTGAAATTATGATTTTGAATCACTTGTTATTCGAATAAGAGTTGGGTATATTTAACCGTATATTTTTGGATTTATGTATATTTTACGTACCAACGTCACACCTGCCATTATTTATCGAATTATTCCAAACACTCTTCATCACTATATCGCCACCTCTAATGCGTATGAAATCAGATCCTCGTTTGAATGCTTGGAAGTGATTCGTGTAAGCCACGTGCTGCTCTGTTCTGCCCATACTCTATAGTCACGTCGTGTATTGCGCCGCTTCGCTATTATCGCCTTAGGGTTGCATTTCGAGGAAATCGCGGAAGGGGAAATGACTCACGACTTGCACCAAATGATTAAGGTCACTGCGGCAGATAGTGCCTTCCAATGTGAGGCATACTCCGGTCGCAATAGCGGCGATTGCCGACATCACGACCCGCCGTCGTTGCAGGAACGACATATCATCATTACTCGTGTCTCATCCGAGTTTACGTCAAGCGATGCCGAACCATACATTGAATTGAAGAACAGATTGTGCACGATCAAAAGGGAAATGAAATGCCTGTGGAACTTGGCAAGTGCATTTCCTTTTTGATCAATCAATTAGGAGTTTCGTCCTGTTTCACTTCCTAACATTGGACAGATTATGCGATAAAGAGCGGTAGCCCCTGTAGTGGAGGGAAGCCGTCGAAAAAACGGCTTCGACTTCGAAAGTGTTGGAGAAGATTTGTGTGAAATTCACATTGGAAAAATCATTCTCATCGACTGGGAATCGAACTCAGATCCCACGATTTACCGCCGAGTGACCCAACCAATTTAGCTACCCAGGCGTCCTTTTCCACTGTGAATGTCATAGGGTCTTTAGGGAGCGGGGCTTTGGCGGGTGACTCCATTACAGTTACTGCTCGGCTTGTTCTGTCGTTCCTTGAAAATGCTGGAGAAGACTCAAATCATTGAGAACACTCAGTCGGTAATATTAAGTTGAGCAGGTATCCACAGCTTTAAAGAATACTTAGCTGAATCAAGAATGAGGAAATCACGCATTGGCCACGAGCGATTGTTACGGTCTTTATCTGCATACTACCCTGAAAGCCGCCGCATGGGAGTGTGACAGGTGGTGTTGGGACACCAGTCCTGGAAAGATAAAAGGGATAAGGTTTTGGGAGGTGAAATGGTGACGTGTATTATGGGAGTGTATTTAGTGGAGCTCAGTTTTTATTGTGGACGCTTATTGTGTACGGAAAGAACGAGTTTTTGTACCTATCTGTTCGGCAATGTATCTCTATCATTTTATCGCTTCTGTCAGACCGAGAGATGTAGAGATGGTTCCCGCCAAAGAAAAAAGTTAAGGTTACTCTGCCAAGTTTCAGATTTTGCAGTTTTTGTTCGGTTGAGTTGATCAGTCAAACGTAAAAATCACAAATGCAGTAGTAATTTTATCCTTTCTATATATTGGTCATGACATGGTGACTATTGAAATGGAAAATCTTACCGATATAAATTTCAAAGTGATGAAAGCTCTCTACTCAGATGCTGTCAATATAGGTGCAACTAACAAATGATTAGATGACGCGCGAAAGACCGTAAAATTGAAAAGGATATCTTTGCCGCTCTCGTTCAGGGCCCGAATCCTAGGGCTTTTGAGTCGGATCGTCAACTTAAATAGACAACGTCATCGGGGAGAACTTTGTTTTTTCACCTTTGAGAGTGATGGAGGAAGAATTGTGTTACTTCCCCAGTTACCTATCAAGTAGGTAAGTGGAGCGTAAACGCTCCCGTTTTTTCTATCGACTTAAGTAAGTAGTCGTAGTGAAAGCGAATGACGGGTACTTTCGCTCTTCATTGTGTCAGTGCTGGTGGATTACTGGTGGGAATGCTGCCACTCGATCAATTGAATCATCGGCTCTCGTTTTCCTGCATTGAAATTCTTTCCAGAGACAGCAAGACTTAACATCTCCGTTGAAGTGAAACGAATGGAAGCGCTGGCTGACAAAACCACTTGAGATTAGATTTTACCATTGAGGAGGATGAATAAGGCGCTTGCTACGGATGCCAATACTAGAAGTTGTGACGTGGGCGTGGCAAGTCCGCCATCTTCGTTAGCACCGTTTTCCTTTAGTGCCTACGGGCGAACGCACTCATATGGCCATTTTACGATTTGTTGATTGATGACGTCCTAGAAATCGGCATACATTTACTTCTTTAATATGCATTTTTCTTGCAAATATTTTTCAAAAATTATTTGAATCAAAAATAATTCACATTCCCCGTTAAAACTACGAAGAAATCGAGTAGAATCCGCAGCACTAAGTAGCCAATATGTTTCAAGAGTTACTTGCCTTAAACTTCAAAGAGATGGTTGTTATTCTTGCTTTATACCCGCTGATTGGTCCAATACGTCGTGCTATCCAAAGGATGGTAAGGAACAACGAGAAATAACCAATATGGTTGCTATTTTGGTTGCCAGGCAACAGTTTGATGTCGTAAAGCAGTTTGATGATAGTTAGGGACAGTTTCAAGGTCGTTCGATATCGATTGTATTCTTCCTTCGATACAGGTCTCTGCCGCTATCGAATGAAATATTGTCTCTAAGAAGTTTCCTTAATGGCAACTGACTTATTTTTACATTTAATAGCCGATATTTAAGCATCAACTCGAATTTTGTTAGATATTTATGTAATCAACACCAGCGGTTTGTAAATATTTGATAGATCCGAACAGCATGTATGGATTTCTCTGCTTAAGTAATTTTAATCTTATTCCCATAAAGTTAGTTAAAATGATTAAGTAATTCATTCGTCCATTCTTTTGATGGAAAATATTAAAACTTGAACCACAATTAATGCGATCTCGTTTTATCGATACATAATCCTGATATCGGTGTGATGATGTAGAGAAACAGTCCATAATTCCATCTGTTCAATAGATGGAACACGAAATGATGATGTAAAAGAAAGCGTAATTGCTAGGTACAGCTGAGTCTTTTGTTACCTCGTAAACGGTTTCACCAGAATGCTTTTGAGAATGAAATCCAAGCTGACAAGTGATAGCCACCAGTTGGTACGTATTTTGCCATAAGCTTTGCGTATTAATCAAAGGTTTGCTAACCACGGCAGAGTCATGGTCACCAACTTAACTTAATGGTGACTTAATGGTCACAAAATGATACAAACGCAATTACGATTCCACCTTTGGTGTGGTGATGGTGTACGATAGTATGGTGCTCATGTGAAACCTCTGTATAAGTGGCGCTGATGTCACCTAGATATGCGGCCACATTAAAGGGAGTCATTTGGAAACATAAACGACATCGTTTCAGTCCCAGAAGATTTAATAGACACTAGAAATCGTGAAGGATTATGAAATTGTGTTTCCCCGTTGTCATACATTTACTTCGACTAGTTCCCAAAGTACACGTCTAGAGTACAAGTGCGCCGAGGTTCGAATTATCTGCCTGGATATTAATCTTCAGGGCATAAGTTAGTGAGAGTGATTTGATACTTGGGTCATTTTTAATTGCATTAATCAACCCCCAGTTTGCCGTTATTAATGGGCAAAAACATACATATTTTTGTAGTAAATTTCAGGTCCTAAATGTCAAGCGAATCTTCATTGATGAGGAATCGAAAAAGTTGTGTACTGAAACGAAAAATTGAAAACTCGATCAATATATTGGGATTCAATGTTTAATGGCAATGAGGCGAGGGATAAAAGAATCCCGCGTTGACCCAGGCCGCCTCGAGAATTGAAAAGCTTATGGGTTACGATAATTGTTCCTTCCATCGTATTCTATTAGCGCAGTTAAGTAATCATTTGCCATGGGTTTTGCTCGGAGTGAGTTCCCAAAACCCCGTTTATTAGCCATGATCGCCTCGTTAGCATATTACAACTCGGGTTTGTTCCTGATCCGGCTCCATTGTATGCCTCTCGAATCAATTTTTTTTCCTCATCGGATCTCAAGCGACATGACCGCGCGTGACTGACCCCAAATTAGACGAACGATTCCCCGCGGGGGTGAGATAGCGACGAAGGAACCAAAACCGCGGGCCTCTCTGGATACTTCAGTAGGTTATTTGGAGAGGCGACCAACAATTGAGGTCAATTGTGCCATTGAAGGCTGATGATTGCGTTGGTAGGGATTGGAAACGAATGTTTGTGGATGTAGAATAGGTAGGAGAGAAACCCTCTGTCTACGTTCGCCTGCGATTGATTAAAGAAACCTTGGGGCCCAGAGTTAAACATCCCATCCGGCAGATGGTGTTCCATCTTTAAAGTGCGTATGGTACCCATCTAGAGATCGGGATTCCACCGGTCTATCTCGTCCGCCGCCGGGATTCGAACCCGGGCTCTCGAGAATGGAAGCCAGTACCTACCCCGCGGGGGGTTGTGTTTGAATTGTTCGAGACAATGTCGATCACGGAACTATGGTGTCATGTGATACAACAACGAACGGTTGAAGATTTTTATGAGTATTACCTGCTCAGATGGAAATATGAAGCATCTTACATGTTGTTGTTGTTAATTACGTCTGTAATCACGATACTCAACTAAATCAACTGGTTACCCGCGAGAAAAACTCGATCGGGAAGGCTGCGCGATATTTTTACAAATGGTTCAAATACCATTCAATGCAAATGGCTCAAATACCAAAATTTCGAATCCTTCGTGATTTTACACCACGTGACTCCTTAGTTACGAGATCGGAATTATCTCGAGTAGTTCAAACAAAACAACCCCGCAGCCACCGCGCCAACCCGAAAGCCGTGGGCTTCGCTCTCCCGTTCGAATCGTATCGATGTGTACAATCACCCATCCGTATCAATTTGCACGAGTGATCCGCTTTTAGAGACGTCTTCCGCAGTGCTTCTACCATGGAATGAGCAGGATTTGATACCGTGTCAAGTGCGCTTCATTTATCCATCCTCGTGATAGAAGCGAGGCGGCTTCGTTCGAAGTATAGCATCGTGCATCCAGTTCGCTCTCCTCGCTAATTATTCAAATGAATCTCTAAAAAATAACTCTCTGAAAAATGGCGCGAGGAATTAGGACGTCCATTGTTATGTGGGAGCGCAGGAATTAAATGCACCGGAAATACTCGAGAATAGATTGAAAAAAGAAACGTGTATGTGCCTGTACAGTAATTTAACTTGAATCTGTTTCATGGGCTGTGAGTAGAGCGTTAATAAGGGGAATTTTACGTCAACATCAAAAGTGGAAGGCTGGATATTGTGGACCAAGCACGATTAATCTAATTTAAGGGCATTAGAGTACCGAATATCTGTGGAAATCGAAATTCTCCCGACACGAAAATACGGTTCACCCGAGTATAATTAAAGTCAAAATGGGTATTATAAACGAAGAGTAGCTAACAAAATATTTTATATTGAAATCATGAAACACTCATAAAAGACTGAAGTTCCTCACAACTTTTAATTTTAATTTTTATCTACGGAATGGATCAGTCACTTTTGGCGTACATTTTTAAACCTACTTGATGACGTGATGATTCTCCACTACTTCTTGAACATCACATGAAATCTTTGAGTGCGCCGTCTCCTACCGCTTTACCTATGAATGACCGTAAATCCGAAAATCTCGCGTTCTTAACAGGCCTCAATTTCAACTATTTTATAATGATAGGACTCTAATGTGCCACTTACTGACGAGAGGAAGTATCAGTTCTATGGATCAATTTATTTGGCAAAGCAAGATACTCTACATCTTTTCCCCTTAAAAGAAATAAGATATTTTTACTTTTACATCATTTTCAACAAGACTTTGAAAGAATGGTCATGACCTCCCATCTAGATCATCAACTGGGCACTTGTCCTATGCAATCAGAAGTCAGACAAACTTAAAGATAATCGTGGATCAGTCAATGTTGGATTCAGGAACGTTACTAATTCTCAAGCGTCGCTTAGCAGCCGGAAAATGGCGCGAGAAATTAGGGCGCCCATTGTTGTGTGGGAGCGCAGTAACGAAATGCTCGCGTAAAACTTGAGAATAGACGGAAAAAAGAAACGCTAACACGATCCACAGAAGGGAGGGCTGTTGAAAAAGGACTTTGCAGTCGTTTTCCGCCACCAGAACTCCTTTTTACTGCGTTTGTCTTCACGGATGGGAGCACCAGAGCATCGTTTTTTGTCCACCGAACCTTTCGCTCGCCTCTCATTTTCTCCTCCACTCCGCTCCGCTCGTCCCACCGAGCTCGAATGCGAACCAAAGTGCCGGGGCCCCAAAGTGGGTTTCTTCGAGGACGAAAGGGACGGAGGGAAGGGAACCTCACAAGTTGCGGAGAGAGAAGAGAAAAGTTTCGGACGGACGGTGAAAAATTTCACCGTTGCGAATGCGGCTAGCGAAAGGCATGCCCACGTGAACTTCTTCCTTCCCGAACGATCACGGTATGTTTTTCTCCTGTTAGCGTGGTCAGTCTCGGTTTTCCAACTGCGAGGTTGGTAATCAATTCTCGAACATTAAGCATTTGGCACTTAATGACTTGATTCGTCCTTTTTAAGCATCGTGAAAGGAAATCACGTGGTCCTATTCCACTCAAGTTTCGATAGATTTCTACGTCTATTCGCCATTATCAAAATATAACTAATAACTTGAGGCTTAACTTTGTGAAACCTCTCTATACTGAACGGAAATTAAAATACACTTTGAATAGGTTCACTAGATGGTTTTATTGAGAGCGACCATGGTTTCGTCACATAAGATGACATCTTTAGCTGAAGATCATCACCCGAAGACGCCATTATGTGACGAAACCATGGTCGTTCTCAATAAACCCATTTAGTGAACCTATTCAAAGTGTATTTTAATTTCCACCATTATCAAGTCAACATATAACAAAGAACCTGAGAGGAATAGTACTAAATAATCTCTTTTCACCATGCTTTAAGTAGCAAAATCCAATGTTTGTCATTTGTATCCATCGTTTCAATCATTCTTTTTAATTATTTAGAACCGAATACATTATCTCTGGAAAAATACTTTCTCGGTATGGTAACTTATTCTAATTTTTTTCCCAACTATAATACCCACATCAACTAACCGATATTCTGATGTAGTACACAAAGTCTAAACTCTCAGTTAACATCAACTTCACGTAAAAGCTATGGTATATTGTGGTTAACGTTATCCAGACATAATGTCCACGGGACTTACTGTTCATCGCTTCAAGGATTAATTGTGGTTGAATGTGAATGAAAATAGTAAACATTTTAAGGATAGGAAATGCATACAATTTTCATATGGTACTTAAAATAAAAGTAGCAAATACAGAAATTTATTTGGGTGGACTTGTGTCTCTCTCTCGCGCGAACATCAGTCACAATAATCCCGAGTTTTCAGTGGAGTATCAATTTAATTATTGGAGTTGCTGAGAAACGTGAGTCTTATTAAAATAACGGCAGTTGCTACTCAGTCTCATCCACAGAATATCATTTATCAGAGAGGGAGGAGGAGTTAGCATATTCAATTCTGGCTTGTTATTTTATATTTTACTCGCTGATCTTTTTCTCTACCAAAACAAGGAGAAATAGTGCCAACGAGATTGAGCTCAGATGTAGATAATTAGATCGGGCCCACCGCACTATTGCGAATGATTTTATAGCATATACATTTGTTAACGTAATCCTTATACTCCTACTTAAGAATAATTTTCTGTTTATTAATCTAGAGATAAATTAGAAACGATGTTGAACAATGTGAAGTTAGTCAGTCGCGAAAATAAATAAGTCTCCGTTTAGGTTAAGGGTCGTGATTAAACCACGTTACCAACTTAGTGGGGGAGGGGGCCGCCTAAAAACCTAAGGCGGGTAACGTGGGGGAGGGGGGAGGAGTTCACTCAAAGTAAGGCAGCTGTTACAAAGCGCATGTTTACGTTTCTTACTCGTCAACATCGCGTCGACAATACTACAGAGTTTAACATGAGGAAGGGCGCGTCTTATTTCAACCTTTATTTGTCTTTTTTCAACCTATCCCCAAAAATAAACTTGCGCAATAATTGAGCAATTATTTTTTAATTGAAATTTTCATTTGTAGAGAGAAAGTTAGATGTCGGGAGGAGTGGGGGGGGGAAGGGTTGGGAAAAATACAACGGTTGTCAACGAAGGGGGGAGGGGGTAAAAAAATACCGAAAACGGTTACGTAGTTATGCACGACCCCTTACCTACCTACACACTGGCAAAACTTAGTCGAATAAGGTACAGCGCTCCGTGGCCAACTCGTGGAGTATTTTTTGAGCATTGAATTTTTGAAATATTTTACCGGGAAAACTCGTATTTAATTCCTTGGGCAATGCATATCTCTCGTCAGGTGAGATTTCGAAGACAATAGCTTGAAAATTAACTCTTCGGCGAAACTCATTAATCGCGGGAGCCTTGCGTGACGATTTTTAATTGGTCGGCAAACTTCTGAAACGGAAGAGCCAAACTCATCCCTCACTGTGGGATAAAAATTAAATATTGCTTGAAAGCCATCAATATATTGTAACAATTGAGGAAAAATTAAGTGTACATATTTAATTTTTTAAACGTAGAAAAAACATCTCCAACTTGTGATTCAAAACGATAAAAATCGTAATATGTAAATTATAATGGTTTTATTTTCATACATAGTTTTACGTCAGAGTTACGTATGTGCGTAGCTGATCCCCGATCTTAGACCACAATCAGGCATGAAAGAACCACATTTCAATTGGTCTACATGTGTTTTGGCATGATGTAAACTGCGGTAAAATGACGTTTGGCCTCTGTCAACTCTCACGTCAAAATTATTAACAATAGGGATCTTTCATTGACTCATTAAGTGTTCTTTCTCTTTTCTTACCTTAAGAATGCATAATGGCGGCCTTAGTTTGGTTTAATAATATAAAATTGCTCGTAAATTTCCGTACTCTTTAGTGTTTCGCAAGATGTTTTGCTTGATAAAAATTGCCACACTTCGAATGCATCGCATGTCAATGAAAATATGGGTATATGTTCAGAGCTCACCCTCCTACTCCTGAAGTACGAAGGAATTTGATGGTTTCATGATTGACCTCGTAGAAGTGACAGACATCCTCTTTGATTGGGAAGCTTTAATTTTTTTCCACAGTATATTCATTTCATTTGCAAGTGCGGATGACATCTTATGAAGATGTAAATGATCGTAGAAATAAGTAAACTGTTAAAATGTTCATACAATGGATACCTGAAATACAACTCTAAAGAGACCACTATAAGTTCCTAATTAAGCAGAACATGCCATTTTCCAGAACTTAAAAGGGAATTTCCTGTATAAAAAGGCCACTTCAACACCCACCACTCATTCTGAATGTTTTAAGTGCGTGCGGCGCGAGTGATTAATGGTATATCTCGGGAAGGAAATCGTGCCCTCCTGTGCTTAATTAAGACGCCGCCCGTGTGGGGGGAGGGGCGCGAGAGCCTCTTTTTGAGGGCGTGATCAGAAGGGATCAAGTGTAGGAGATGGTCGATAGGGAAGCGCGCGAAACCTCTACCATCAGATAAATGCAGTTCAGTCAGCCACTTCGCTAGGGACGCGTAAGGGAAATCGCTGTCTGACGCTCCCTAATTCCCTCTTGAATGTGCCTCTGCCCCATTGCGATGCGTTGCGCAACGCCCTCATCGGGGGATGGCCGTGCGTGGACGGGCGTGGGTTGATGCTGGTGGTGGTGAAATTGCTTACTACTTGATCGTCTTATGTGCTATTTTTGTCAGTGAATACCATGGTCTGAGGTGAAGATGTAATGCATTTTCCTCTTGTGTTCAAACATATTGTTCTTGCGAGCCATCTTTCACGCTTTATTACTTTTTCGGGCCGTACATGTTGAGTATTGCAACCCAAAAATTTGAAAAATACTGCATTATGTTAAAGGTATAGTTGCTTGTCACCTAAGATATAGTTTTTTGTACTGTTTTTTGGACTTTGCGAAGGAAGAGGAGTATCTGTTATGATTGAGAGTTAATTGGAAAAATAATAGATAAGAAAGTTTATATGAATGACAAGAAGTGGCATAATTTAAACAAGCTTTCGCCATAGTTTTCATCAGTACAATACCTGAATAATATTTACATATATACGTTCATTCATCAAACCATTCTCTTTTTGAGTAATTTTAGTAAAAAAAACTTAGTTATTGCTGTTTAATCTAGGAAACTGGCTGTCTTTTAATTTTTTCCTCAATCTTGCCCTATCCTTGCGTATCTATTTCACTTCCGTTACATTCATACATTTCTTCAAATATGCTCTTATTTTCATAAAATGCGTAATATTACTCCTCTTTTATGGTCTCTTCCACCATATTCACCCATGACTTTCTTGATAAACCCTTTTTCTCGAACGCAATTTACTCTGTTATAATGACTTATTTCTGTATCATTTTCGTCAATTTTCTCATAACTGTCAAATCAATGAATTTCCTTTAAATAAATACAAAGTTAAATATAATTTTGCGACCCGTTAAATAGAGATAGGGGAAAAATAATTAGGCTCGCCGTCCATACCACACTCTCACTCGGAATTTTACCTCTAAAGATGAATTCGAGTCCATGAAGAGAAATAGAGTACATAAACTTCAGCGTAACACCCCTATTTGTACTTATGATATCGT
Source organism: Ceriagrion tenellum (assembly GCA_963169105.1). Lineage (NCBI taxonomy): Eukaryota > Metazoa > Arthropoda > Insecta > Odonata > Coenagrionidae > Ceriagrion > Ceriagrion tenellum. The sequence goes on along the minus strand of OY720633.1, from coordinate 83,062,447 downwards.
AGGTCGAACTGGCCGCTCTATATACACTCGTGACGAAGGGCACAAAAAGATTCTTCTAGAAGCCGGACTTCAGTTTTTACTTTGCTCAGCACTTAGTAGAAGAATACTACTCGAGTGCTTTTATTCCTAAAATTTCCCATATGTTGATCGAAGTTGCTGTACTAGGTTTTCTAGAATTTTTAAATAAGTGTAGTTTTTAAAATGAGAACATTTCAAATGAATTTCTCATCCCGACTTAAATATACCCTATTTATTTGTGTATTTTTATATATGCTGTATAGAATCGGTAAATAATCGTTCTGTCCGTATAGAAGTTGTAAATATTGTTCTATTGTGTGTTACTATTTCTTTTTTTGTAGATGTAACCAATTATTATAGTTTCGACTGTTCCACAATTACCCAGAAGAAATATAAATAAAAGGAAGTGGAATTGAAATTTTTCTAGCGGCGCTTTTCTTTGGAAAAAACAATGAAACCGCCTTAAAGTTCCTCTTTGGACTTCGAGAAATGAGATTAAATCGACACTATCGTCATGGTTGCTCTCAACCTTGTAACCGTGACTTCATTGAAAATAATGGATTTCGTGCGATGTTAAAGTAGGTCGTGAAACGGAAATGTAGCTTCGGTGAAAAATCCTTTTGGAGAATGGAGGGCACGACTCCTGTGGAATGCACCGCAAATAGCTAATTGCTAATGATTGCAAATGGATGCTAGCGACGGAAAAAAATTGTTCGGTACTTTTTAGTTTTGCTGAAGAGGCACCAGTGATCTCCAAACGCTGAACGCTACCTTCAGCAAGACTATTAATATAGCGCACAGTGCCGAAGAAGTTCTTCACCACAATCCTCGTCTTCATGTGGCGAGAAATCGGGTAGATTGATCGAACATAACACTTTGTCCTCGAAAGGCCCCTAAAATCTTTACGAAGACAAAAAGGGAAAATCGCCGAGAAAATTGACTCGTGTCCTAGTTTTACCTTGGCGTTGAAATTTTGGATGGTTGTGGGAGGTGTACTTAATCTCGGAGTTGGTCGTTGCCTGCCGAGACGTGGAGAACACATCACACGGCAATTTTCAGTTTTTGAGCCGAAAAATCTACGGTTGGTAACACTTGAATAATGTGACTTATGCGCTTCGAGATGCTTTCCCTAACTGCGAATCACTTCTTGAACCCTTAGGTCCTCTTCACTCTAATCCAACTTTAGCCTTGGCCACCTGAAAAACCTTATCGTTTTCTTGCTGCTGATGAAACTTAATTTTCGCCCAATGAAATTCTCAGGTAAACGTCCAGTTGAAGCTCCATTTTTCGCTACGTAATGTAGGAAACAGCACTACAGAAAAACAATTACTTGGGGACTATTGCCCATCACCTTTTATGCGTTAAAAACTTGCGTTGATATTCACTTCACGCTAGTGCACCAGTGACTCCAATGCCTCTACGTACAGTCAACACCAAAATGAAGAGTGAGAAGTGTTGCTATTTTAACCAAATATTACGCTTCAAGTACTGAAAAAATGTGTAATACGCTTTTTTGATAGCCATTGGAAGGAACGTTGGGAAGACTTAAACAAGTGCCTGTTGACACATGTATACCGCTAATTCTCATAAAATTAGAGCATTTTAAGTCACAACCTGAAAATATACTCACGTTTTCTTTCGCCGATCATTGTGGGTTCAATACAATTATAAAAGCGTCGGAAACGGTGAAGTTCGCGTGATAGCCGGAGATAGTGATAAGCGGAATGGAGTCGGGAAATTGCATCATTGGGAAAGAGGCCAGGAGTTGATGGAGTATGTGTCTGGTGATTGGGCTAGGGCGTCTCCAAAATATGAGCTGACGATAATGTATCTCTGGTTGCATATTATTTTAAAATTAGTATACAATGCGGAAGAGCGTAATGCTCAAAGAGTTGCAGTTTGCTTAAGGGAGAGGAAAAAGAATGCTATGTATGTGAGGACAGGAAAAAATGGGATTATTATACCAAATGAATTAGGTGAGGAATTTCTGTCTCAGTGTATAGTATGGCTGATGAGGACATGCATTCCGTTGTTTTCCTCGTTGGGGTTTGAAATAGGAAAACAGACTTCTAATAAAACCAAGGAAATCATGGAGACGATGAGATTATTCTCACTGGTGAGGCATGGGAGCTTGATACTGGAAGTTTGCATATCTATGGGAATTAAGTTTTCACTCCGTTGGTTGTACCCGCACCTCCTCTTCATGGTTCCCAAAATTTGGTGACCTTTGACGTTTTTCAGGATTTTTGTTAAGCTTTCTTCATCAGCATCTCTGCTATGATATCACTGGGTGATATCATAGCAGAGATGTTGTGAACTAATATTCCTAAGCTTATTGCCTCGCTTTTTCTCTCGTTTTCTCGAGAAGAAACAAATACGCAACGTTTCGCAGACGCGTCACGCACATTTCTGCCAATATTCGCTTCACTGCGATTTTATCCTATTTGATCCTATCTACAATTTTTTTATTTATTACGTGCTGCCATTCAAAGAAAGTAAACAAAGCAAAGGGAGGACGGGGAAATTTCCTGAATGCGGCGTTTTCCTTGTCGGTGAAACTGCACTAATTCTCGGCCTTCGGCTTTGATAAACTGCGAGGGAATCTCGGGAGAAAATGACACATCGTTAACGCAGCGTCATTGGCAATTGTATACATTCCTTCGCGTGGTACGTACTTCGCGATGTTTTCCGTGGCGGAATCTTGTCGAACGCCGGCCTCGCCTGGATTTTTTTTCCAACAAGGAAGAGGAGATGAAAACAATCGCCAGTGGTGTTTCAGCGATGGCCGGAGAGCGAAAGCCTTTCTCTGTACTTTTGTCATCGTTCGCGAGAGGAGAGTTGAAAATTGTCGGCTAAAAGAAATGCGGTTTTTTTCTGCAAGTATTCCCGCCCAGCAGATGGCATTCTTCACTCGTGGAAATGCTATGTGGTCTCGCGCAGCCTTGAGCAAGCCGGTGGGGCGTAACCATCGTCGCGCCTGCGATGCTCCTCCTGTCGCTTTATGGCAGAACTTAGACGCTTGTTCGGGCGGCGGAACATTATGGTAGTTTGAGAGAGATTTTTCACTAATGATAACAGAGACCATGGTAAGTTTTTTTAGTTTAACCTGCTGTAAGGATTATGAAATTGATGTTGAAATTATAATTATGCAAAATAAGTGCTTGATATAAATGAAGTTCTCTCTAATTAGTCGAGGCTTAAACTGGTCTTATCTACTAATGGCTGTTCGTAGAAAGAGCCATCTTAATCAAAGTTTTTTTTGCGATTCAATGGGAAATAATATTTTATAACGAGTTCCATAATTGAACAAGATGGCGGAGGTGAAATTATTCGCGTTTGGACTTCATTACATGATAAAAGAGTGTTTATGAGACGAATGATGGGTTTATTTACTCATGCAGACTTTTCATAATGTGTATAAATAAACTTGGCTAGATCAGGCGTCACTTCGTATAAGTACTTAACTCTAGAAGACAAAACAAAGGATATTAGTGTGTAAGAAATTCTTTGTATTGAATGAACATGAATGGATTTTTATTTATCCACAAGAGAGTAATAATGAAATGACTATTGCATGGGCGTAGGCGAGTTTTGCTAGGAGGGGCAGGACGCCCATCCTTTCCGGCTCCGTACAATATATTTGGTATAAAATGCCTCATCTAGGAGGGGGGGCAGCTGCCCTCCCTGCCTCCCCTTGGCTACGCCCTACGCCCAATAATTTACGGAAGCGATAGTTTCTGCTACTCGAGTTTAGGAATGAGGTCCATAACTTTATGGATTAATTGACTGTTACCCCATTGATATGTGTTTCTGCAACCGACTATTCTCGAAAATAAGAACTTCGGATTGTGTCTTGCGAGGGAGGGGATTGGAGGGAACGGAGGAAGAAGCGGTATCCGGCCCGACGACCGTGCACTATTCGCTTCGCTCCGACTTCCGAGTCGGAGCTCTACCCCGAGCCCTCCCACGCCGAGAGGATCTCTCAAAACAAAAGCATAGGAAAGAGTGAGTGGGTTGCTGGGTCACTTAATCTGGATGCACGCTGAGCCAGTCACGAGAGCAGTGGAGTCTCCCGAGGTCAGAGCGCTTACGGGGGTAGCCCGAGAACTTCGCGTGCGGCGTCGATCGATGTATATGGGTCGAGTGCGACAACCCCTTGACGCGGCCGTCCGATGCCCAGCTTAATTTTCATCCCTTATTTTAACCCTTTGTATTCTCTCTGTGGAGGATCGAACGAAAATAAACGTATCAAAACAACACTCGACTGTACAAGAGAATCTGAGTTTCATCCAGGTCATCGCATTAACATTCACAAACCGCAATTACGTCTAAAAATTGAGATCAGATGGCTTTTCTGTCACGAAATAAAAAACAGTAGAATCTTGATTTTACGATTCCCAATTCACCGAGTTCCGTATTATCCGATGAACAAGATCCTCATGCTGTGAGACTGTACCTAGCCAGTTTAGTTGATGCAAACGAACGTCACGGTTTGACAGTCGGTTTTTTCTCCAAATATAAGGCTATTCAGCGTAATAATCCGAGCCACGTCAAAAAATGATAAACTGCAATGCACAGACAATTCTAACTCTTTTTGTTACTCATCGTTGCTCGTAAGCCTTCCGTATTATCCGAGTTTCTGAGTATCCGTGGTAGCCTCTGTCCACAATACTCGGATAATCGAATCTTCATTTTAATCAAGAATATATAATAAAAGAAGTTATTGTAACAGTAACATGAACAGGGCAAGGTCATCAATGTTACGTTCCATTCTCTGCCTTTAATTTTAAGCGGTTTAATTTGTATAGATTTACAGGCTGACTGTTACGCTAAAGATTTGTCACGGCATAAGGGAGAGTACTTCTGCTTAGAGGAGCAGTCTACAGCAAGATACAAACTTTATACAAAATTTAATTTTTACTTGGAATTCTACCATGAATAAAGGAGGAGAAGGTAATTTAAAAATTTCTGATATCCCTACAGAAAGCTTTAGCTATGGAGATCCGTACCACTGTTTACATATTTTTCCATGAAATATATCTGGGTTGAAGTAATAGAACATGAAGAATTTATATTTACAGACCTTAAGTAACAAAAATATCTTTCATAAAATGTTAATCACTGCATTCGTTATAATTTTTCGTCAACATGGAGAACCACGAAACTAATAATTAGCCAATTCATTGCAACGTAGTTGTGATTAGTGTTTTTCAGGTTCATCGATATATTTAGCTCTCTCGAAGGTGTAAAAAGGCGCCCATCCACTTACTTTGCTTCTTACCATTAGTGCGGTAGAGAAGTGTTTTGGACTAACATGCAAACTGTGCTACTGCCATCATAATTTCAGGGATTAGATTAATGCGATGGTTATAATTATTTACTTTGTTGTTACAGTGCCTCTTTACTTTCATCGGTAGCAGTGGTGTTAGATTCGACTTCGTGAATATGATTGAAATGTCTATAGCAACTTTTACCTAACTTAAAATCGTATAACTCTTGGCGCATCGTACCGAAAAGTAAGAATGGGCAGGACAAGCGGCCAGCAAATTATGTGTCTGCGTCCCGCATTTTAGATAAAATTACATTATAAGCCGGGCGCGAGCCACCACTGACTAAGTTATGGAATCGAATATCAAATAAGTTCAATTTAATCATAGTCTTCTTTGCGTGCTCCCAACAATCCTTTCACGGGCTCTCAGTTGGCACCGTTGAGGTATATGGAGAGGGCACTTGCTATGCTAGCCAATGATAGAAGCTGAAGCCAGTCCGCCATCTTCGTTCACCCTCATTTTCATATAGCGCTTGCGGGCTGACGCACTAATTTTGCCATTTTACAATGTTTTCCATCGATAACATAATAATAATCATCATGCACTTACTTCTTAAATATGCAGATTCCTTGCATATATTTTTTATTCATTTACATCAATAAAATTCTGCATTACTGGTGAAACCTATGGTGAAATCGAGAAGAATCTATTAGTATCTATTAGTTAGTCTACTAAGAAACCATTGCATGCTTCAAGTGTCTCTTGCCTTAAATTTAAAAAAAATTGTTGATATTCTTCCTTCAGGTCCACTAATTCGTCCATTCCGTCGTTTTATCCATAGAAAAGTAAAGAGAGAGCAGAGTTTAACAATATGGTTGTTAATTGGTATTTTTTGGGTTCTCCCCGCGTTGCACCATTTTTATGGACTACCGTTTCGCCGACGTTTGGACCTGATGAAGCTGGCGTCAATAAAAATGGAACAAAGCGAAGAGAACCCCAAAAATACTAATACACAAGAAAACCGCGGAAGTCTTCCAAACAATACGGTTGATATTTTGGTTTTCAGGCTTCATTTTAATGACGTAGTTCCTTCTCTATATTACTCAATGTGTGGCATGCTTGCCTTAAGTCGTCGCGCACTAGGCCAGAATGAAGTCTACTCCGAATTCACTTTGTCCCTTCACCTCTACCGCATTCCCTCCAAGCCTTACTCATCCATAAAAAAGCGCATCGGCAGACTTTTTTTTATTTCGTACGGGTTAACGGCACTTGGCGATGGAGGCAGCATCCCGGTCGCATTGGCGTAGGTCACGGGGTCGTTTCAATCGAGAGAAAGGATCACGATCGTCGGAATGAAGAGTCACGAGGGGAGATGTCTCAGGAAAAGTACTTTCGTGTTTCGCCCTCCGTGCACCTGTTCCTCGCGATCTTTGTACGAATCGGGTGTGAGGCGGATCTTAGGCGGGGGAGACGAAACGTACTGTTGCATTGGGAGGAGTGGGGCCGTGAGAGTCGAGACAAAGACTTATGGGTTGCAGCGAAAGGTTTTTGAAAACCGGAAGGCACGCTCATCAAGCCTCGCTCATATTGATCTCGCGGTTCGTGGAATCTTCTGCTTTTATAATTGCGCGGTTTGCATCGGAGAGAGATACGTTATCTCTTATGAGAGCGCAATTATTGAAGGATGTCAAATATCAATAACGTGGCATTATCATTCGCGGTACATTTCGCCACCGGCGAATACTGACCTTCGATATTTCTGAAGTAGCCTCTGTCTCGTAGTCGTTAAAGCTTGTTTGAGCGAATTATTAATGAGTATGAAATTTTATGCATTTGGTCTCAGTAGCTACTACTATAAAATGTGTAAACTTTAAAGCGTCACTAAAAGTAATAAAATCAAAAGAATGTTGATATTACTAAATATCATCTCGATGTAGGCTCTTCTTTCGACATTGGGTGCCTTTGTTATCAATTCTGACATATTCATACATCTCTGTACCTGAATTTTTATACCTAAACTCCGAATCACGTCTTGCGTATCGGAGAGTGTTCTTTTTTCTGTTTATGTTTTTGATTGGTGGTAAATTTACCATTCCATACGCGTTGAGAATCCTCCGAATCGTACCATTTAAGGGGAAGGTACGCGAAAGTGCTATAAATACCAGATTAAAATGATGGGCCAACGGATTTCAATGATGGTCGATAGATATCGGCCGTCGGTAATTATTTCGTTCGATAAAAGCACGGCCTAATTTCTAAGCTTAGGAGTAAGGTGCTCTGACGCATCAGAGGGTCTGGGGGATGTGAAGCACACTCGAGGTTGATCGAATTAGTTAAGGAAAGGCTCCTGATCACAGCTCGAGTCTTGCAAGAAGTATCGGAGTAGCGCGTCGGACTCATCTGGATAAGCCCTGGGTGAAAGCTTCCGACGCTGCGCAATTATTTATGCAGCCGTTAAATTCAAATGTGTTCATTTGAATACAAATTTTGAAGCAGACCCTTTCCTTCGGTCAGTTGTTCGCATTTCTGAATGGCCTAACTTGACGCAGTGGATAAACCCAACATTGTCGTTTGTATTACGACGAAATTGACAAATTTCCAATCATTGCATTGACGAATAATGAGGTACAAAGTCACTCGCACGGGTGCATTACACCAAGGGTTGAAATTCGCAATGAAAAAAAATCATTTGGCTTGACCGTGATTCGAACCCGTATCTCCCAATTGCCGGTCAGGTGTGTTAGCCAGTTACACCTCCAAGCCATCTTCCTCCAAGGTGAATTTCGAGGGTTTTTTCTGAACTTTATGTTCTTCGCGACGCGACAAAACTCGAAATTGGTCAATTTCGTCGTTATATAAACGACAACGTTGAGTTTTTCCACCGCGACAGTGGCTTTGTAAGTACAACTATCGTCTCATGAGCTGCAAGGTAGACTTGAGGCGTGGACATATGCCTTAGTTGACCTTTTCAATAAGATTTCCCGCTGACGCCAAATTTTTCATGGCTGGCGTTATAACACCACCTGCCCAATCCCGTTTCGGTGGCTCGCATGGTAGTCTGCAGACGTTAACAAGTACCCAAAACAGGTGGTCTAATTGATATTAATCGAGTGCCTTAACGCCAAACCATTTGATCAGCCGATATCACTCTCTTAGTCATCCGTTTTGTTGTGAAATCGTGAATTACGACCTAAAAATATGAATGAACTTCGTATTGAACGTGATGTAATGGTATTGAGGTTAGGTTCTTTAATGAAAGAGGCGCCAGATTGAAGTGCTGATCTTGGTGGCGCCTTTATCTGGAGCCGCTTAAAGTTTTGTGGCATATACTCTTGTCTATCTTCTCTATCGACTGATAACTCCCTCTCCCCAGCCAGCCCCATTAAGGAGGAAATTCCCTCCCTTTGTCACTGAACAATCTCAGGGTGAGTGCGAGATATGAATTACAATCTTCGGCTTTCCAACGTTTTTATGAATTATGATTTAGTTCTTCCCGGCGTATTATACTGGTGAAGTCTTCTCGGGTTTTCCACTGGGTCAGGCCGTTATGGGCCAACGTTTCGATGGCTACCACCGCCATCGTCCTCAGGGCATGAAGGACGCTGCCCTGAGGACGATGGTGGTGGTAGCCATCGAAACGTCGGCCCATAACGACCTGACCCGGTGGAAAACCCGAGAAGACTTCATCACTTTTATGACTTGTGTAATTCCACGGAGCATTGATCCTCTGTCGATCATTGTGTTGGTTTTCGAGTGCATGCAGATGTAACTGCCACTACGTAATAGCCTCTGTGACGTCCGACAAAATAATCAATCCCAGTCTTAATTTTTCTAACCGACCCGGGTTACGGCATGTTATGCATATTGGCACAACATGTAATCCAGGCTTAACCCGAAACGGTTCGAGGGATAAAGTTTGGAGCCATATTATTGTACTTATTTCATCGTGAAGAACATTACCGATTTCCACTGAGTATCGCCGAGGTAGTGTGTTAGGCCATATTTAAGTTGAAATATCATGCCTCTTCAAAGAGTGATTTAACAGTTCTGTTTATGAAAACAACGTTCTTGAAGTTTATTTACTGCAGAAAATTCACATTTCTTATAGCATATTGCATCATGGTATAGTTTGAACTTGCGTTATCTTCAAATAAATATTCAAGCCGTCCAAAATGTGGGCTGACAAGCGTTCACCTTCCTCTGGCGCCTGCCAAACTCACACTGCATGAGTACAACGTTTCAAGATCGCTTCCAGGGGTGGTTATAGTTGTATTCTCCGTTACTAGCCATTTTGCAGGGGCTGCCATCCACGGAATATTTCCTAGCAACACCTCAAAGGTCCTGTGGCGTTATTAGCTTCAGTTACCCTGTATCTTAAAATATCCGTTAATCAAAAACTTTCTGCAGCTGCTATTCATTTTTATGGATAATCTCAAAACTCTTTAACTTTGTTGACTCGAAAGTGATTCCTTCATTATCTTTACTTGCGTTAACATCTTGGTCGGTTGGTTAGTGAAGGCGACTGACAGACTATGCCATTCGGTTCATTGTTGGGATGGTATCTAAGGGAAGGGTGGAGAGAAACCCGGCTTTGGCAATGTGCGTCATAGGAACCATGATTTAGCGTTCCTTCTGCCGTTCGGAGTACTTTGATTGTAGGGCTCTTCCTCATGATATCCAAATAGGGATCTAGGTTTCACCGCAAAAATCTCTGCCAGTACTTTGATTTGAACCCGGTCCCTCGGGATAAGTTCCACTTCCTCTAGCTGTCTCACCAACCCGTAAGCATTTTCTCTCGAGCATTAGGTAAACCCACGGCTTGTTCATATAATTTTCATCAACTATTTGGATTGAGAAAGTTACTATATCTCCTAAATCGCTATGCCCGTTCGAGATTGTTATGCACTATATTTTTCACGTAATTACAAGTATGCTGAAGCTTGAATCGTACTCCATTAAGAAACGCTGATTCGTTACGAGTTAATGAACTTTTGAATTATTCCTCGCGTAATAAGCAGTAAAAATGACCAGCTAGATATCTTGAGGATAAAATAGTTATCAATAATAAGCAAAATGTGCCCTAATATTCATCAAAGTTCCGAATCAATTGATCTGACAAAGTTTTTCAGCTCGATTTCTCGTTCGCTTTGAACTCGATGGAAGATTAAATAAAGCTATAGTAACTTATGCAAAATGATTTAGATAAGAGAAAAATACTTTAATCCAATCTGAGTTGGATGAAAAAAATTTCCTTAAAGGAATCATTTCGTTCGGATTAAAAAAACCTCTGCGTGACGTACTGAGCATTTTAATCTCGGCGTTCATCTGCACGTATATCACGTACTGCTGATACGATCTGTATGAACGAGGAAGGAGCTCTTCATATTGTTACATCAAAGTTTTATCTCGAGGGCGCTTGGAGCTGGGGAGTCACCTCCCCCTCCCAACCCACTCACTGTGCATTTCACCTTCGCAGATCGGTTAGTCACTTGTCTTCCCGGCGAGAAAGGTTTTTGTCAACGCTCTTGTTCTCACCCGGCTTGGGAAATCTTTGAGCTACTCGAGTCGATGGAACGAGCATAAACGCAAATCCAAAAGCAGTTTTACCCAGTCATTTCATTGCGCAATGTAATACGCGGTCTGATGAACAGTCGAAATCGCGTCGAGCAAAGCAGAGAATTCTTTAGAGCTCTGAGCGAGTGCTCTTAATACTACTCATGAACTTGCCCATTCTCTAATTCATAATAGGAAGGTCCTCGGATGATAAATTAAAAGGGAGATGCTACTTCGCTCTGGTTAGGCCACACCTCGAATACGCCGCGAGTATTTTGGACCCTAGCCTTGAAGATTTAACCAAAAAATTAATTAGGTACAAATAAAAGCAGCGCGTTTCGTTAAAAGCTGCTACGAGAGAACATATAGTGACACACAACTTTTAGAGAGATTAAGGTTGGAGCCCCCAGAGACTCAGAGGCTACATGCTAGGCGTTGGTTGCTTGAGAATTCAGAACTCGTATGTTTCAGAGCGACAGAGAGAATATAATCATGACGCCTCATTACATCTCTACGTCTGACAGAAGCGATAGAATAAGAGATATATATAGGACAGATAGGTACAAAATTCTTTCTTTCCGCGCACAATAAGCAACCACACTAAAACTTGAGCTCTACTAAATGCACTTCCATAATACACGTCACCATTTTACCTCCCAAAACCTTACATATTTACACGGCTGGTGACACCCCCTGCCACGCGCCCATGCGGCGGCTCGCAGGGTAGTATGCTGACATAGATTTAATTGGTGCAAATATTCTCGAATTTCCTTGTTCTCATTGATCTCCCCCTTACTCTAATAAGTTTGTGTATAACCGTTAGAAACAATGCTTTTACTGCTGCCGCAGCAGTGATACCATCATATACGCCCCACTCTTCTCGGTAAAATAATCGTATTTCTTAAAAGGCGAAAAACTTCGCGATCGATTAGCCTTCGGTGTTCAGAAAAATATCATTACTGCACAATCATTCCACAGAATGCGCTAAAGAATTTCTCGTTTACCGTGTGAAGCTATTTGAACTCTTTCACGCGATATACGTATTATTTTATCATTTACTGGACCGATCTTTTCCTCAAAATGATCGCAAATTTTCCAAATATATAATTTATAATTAATTAAATTATTATCAGTTTTATATTTAGCGTTTTCCAACGTCATTTAAAAGACACATTTGCCTCGGATGACTGACCAGGGTGACTCGGCTCGACCTGACTCGGGTGGCTAGGGTGATATAGTTGACGAGAAATCCGCGATTTCCCGTCCGCTAAGTCACCCGAATAATTGGCCGCGGTGAAGCATTTTTTGCATTTTTTATGGCAAACATTAATATGTAGAGCTTACATAACGGTAATTGCATTTCAGGGACTAAAAAAACTCCAAAAAATGTCGTCGTATTTTGAGTTTGAGTGAGCGTGAGCTATCTATTTGTTCCGTAGAGCAAAGTTACATTTCTCGACCACTCGTTTCAATGGCGGACCTAGATTCTGTGTTTCTTCAATTAAATTCTACATTCGTTGAAGAAAAATAGATTAAAGATTATATGGAGATTTAATAACGAAATTGGCGGTAAATAAGACTGCTCATATTATTTTTCTGGCATGAAATATTATCCCCAGTCGATTACCCGACAATTTACCTCGACCGCAGAATTATTGATTGAAAGCCGACTCGACGACTCTTTGAATGAATGAATATTTCATAAATATCAGCTTAACGCTTGTAATTAGACGAGAAAATCTGGCGGCCAACATATGTGTGAATGGGTTTTTTAAAAGTATGTTAAAGGCGAAAGAGCCTTCAGTTTATTTTCACACGTATCCATTTCAAACAATTTCCAAACAATGTATCCATTTCATTCTACGAATCCAGTCAACGATACGTTGACTATACCAGGATAAACTATACAGACCCAGATCAGAGAACACTCTTCGATGATCCTTGAGCTTCTGAGAATCTAATCTTTTTATATACAATGTTTTCTATTATATTTAGATCAGATAATTTTTACTCGATAAAAAGTCCATTAACGTACACATGGCTTACTTAAAGACAAATATCGCACCGGTAAAGGCGATAAAGATCTCGCAATATATTACGTGAACAATCTCTTACTCCACGTGGAGCTTAGACCTTAGGAGCCAGGATATTATTTGGCACACCGCATCCACGCAGAACACTGCTTATCTTTCTCCATTGATTTGGCCCGCACAAAGTCGTTAGATGGCCAAGCAGGCAATCGATTTTAATGGACTAAACTGATCTTTGAAGTGAGATACTTAGATGCATAGATCTTGGATTGGATATTTTGGGAGGCGACCGACGGCTAAGGTCATTGGCGCCATAGGGGATAGGTAAGGGAGGAAGGGTGGATAGAAACCCGGCGTCGGAATTAGCCTACTCTTAACGAAAGGCGCCTAGGGGGCCACGGCTTAACGTCTAATCAGACAGACGGATTACTCTACTTGAAGTGCCCTCCACAAGACACCCAAGAAGGGATCGGGTTTCCTCTGAAAAACATCCTCCTCTGCAGGGATTTGAACCCTGGCCGCCCGTGTGATAGGCGGGTACTCTAGCCACCACACCAACCCGATCCCCCATGCATAGATCTACCGTCTCCGATTATAAGGGGGAATCCTCGAAAATATCTCGTCGAAGGATACTCTACTTATATTGTTATTCTATTTACTGAATTTAAGCTGTCATTTTTACACTGCCTTCTCAAATAACTTCTCTGTGTAATCCCATCTTACTTTCACGGCAACCGTTCAGGTTAGGTAGTGCCCACTTGTGGCACTTTATTCTGTGAATTTGCTGATAAATGACAATTTTAGGAAATTACTTCTCCCGTTGTCTTTGTGATGGGCAATAAATCAGCTTCTCGTTACAACGTAATCCTATTAAAGCGTTTCCCTCGGTACAACACTTTGGAACGGGTCACGTTTATAAAGGGCATTTATAAATTATACCATTTCTAAAAAATAGGTCTTCATATCGTAATATTTTATGGGAAATAATGAACAACGAGAAAATCTTTATCTCCATTTTTCATATTTGACTAAGAATTGAGCTGGAGATGAGCAGAGCTCCGTAGCATATCCGCGCACTTCATGCCGGACATAACAGAGCATGGCATAACTTTGTCTATGATTGTTGATAAAAGGTTTGAACAATTTTGATCTGAATTTCTTTGATTTCATGGATAGCACATGCATGTATTCCCGGATATTACCTGTCTCAATCTGGTCCAATGACGCGCAACTGCAATGGCTAGGAAACTGTATCTAGAGGTTACACTCTTTGAAATGTCTGAAACTGTAGGCTTCAGTCAATACTTTGATTAAAAATTCTTTGTACATATTTCATTGTGATTAATACCATACTATCGCGAAGGCGTTTTGGGGCAAGTGAGGTCAATAACACATTAACGCGTGTTAGTATTTCTAGACGATCTGCGTCACATCGTGATCAGCCTCCTGTATGGAGTGAGTTGTTAGGTGGGGAGTTTTAGGGAGTTGTGATATCTCTCAGAAAAGACTTGAAACTCGAAGCTTGATGATGTTGACGAAAGAAGAACTCTTTGCAGTTTCTCACTGATAAATGTTTAATGCGATCGATTTCAATATTTTAAAACATCAGCCATTTGTCAGTGGGAAGCTGCGAAAAGTTTTTATTTTGTCATTTGTAAATTCCTCCACATCAGTCCTGAAACAATATTACTATTTCAGACTTCAGTACACCAAGCGAGCACTATAAAATGGGTAAAATTTCACGTCCAAACAAGAATTTCTTTAAATGGCCCAACAGGAAAAAACCAGTTTCGCCCTTATACCGTTAAAACGACATCTATTATGGCTACTATTTAGGAAATGGGCTGTTTTCCTTTTTAGTTTTTCTCTGCCAGCAGAAATACTGAGGGGAAAGCATGGCCATGTGATATCTGAACTTGGAGATTTATCGTGATTTTGGGGGATACTCGTAGGTTTTTCACCTGATATGATGGTTATCGCGTTCAAGATAACATTCTTTGTCAGTTTCAGCCCACCATTTAGATTGGACATTGTCGTATGTTGGGATATCCCTGGGGATAGATCGTCGTGATAATTTAGTTTTTATTCTTCATTTTATTGTCATGTTTTTAAACGGATTTTCTCGCCCTTCGATGCGAGTTTGTTGCATAGACGCTGAGCCAGCCTGTTCATAGCGCGCTCGTGCCTCTCTTTGCTCTGGCTATCAGAGCTCTTTTCCCAGTAAACTTTATAGATGTGATTAGGAGTATGTGATAGGAGTACTATGCCTTAGAATAGCGGAGATGGAGTTAATGCTAATTATCTAACGTTGCCATAAGTTTTTCACACCTGTCTCTATTCAGTTTCTCCCGTAAATGGCCATTCAACTGTGATTGGTGTAATTGTCTCCGACTAAGTGAAACTATCAAGAGTTAAAATTTTACACCTGCGAAATATTTTCGCCGAATTTAAATCTGGCACAATTTGGCACAACCGGTTTCAATGCAAAGATATCACCATGAGGCGCTGCAAACGTAAATTAAATGAAGATAACTGCAATAACCTGACGCATATCCAAGAAAATCACGTTTCTGACGACGTCTTTCTTTTGAAACAGGGCGTACTTTACAAAAATTTTGTAAAAATTGTACATGTATTGATATAAAATTCAATTCTGCGATTCAAGCGTTTATTTTTCGAGTCATTTTCTCATAAATTCTGTTTTGTTGACGATTTGAGTCTGAAAAGCACTGATATGCAGTAATAATAAATAATAATTTTGAAATATGAGTAATTATTATCAGGCCTGATATAGTCTCCGGAATATCCGATTACTATCGATATCTGATCACTATCGATAAATCTGGGCTCTATGGAGTGTCTGGAGCCTCATACAGAACATTTCTGTGATAGAAATAAATTACTTCAGTTAACTTAATTGCGGACCAAATACTCTATGATATTGTAAACTGGAATAAACTTTTCCATGCTCGAACCTGCTGGAATGTCTAACAATAAGTGTTTGATGCATCAATTTTATTAAATTTATGCATTATTTTCCCCGTTCGTTCGCTGAGAGATGAAATCGATTTAAAGCCCATAAATCATAAATAAAGTGTCACGTGGCACCAAAATATTATCATCATCCATCACTTTAAAAAAAGAGGGAGGAAAGAGGTACTACGTACAATGGCATTGGACTCCCAGCTACGAAGCTTTTCGGATTTCGTGTTTTTTGAGCCTCGTGCGAGTCTCTGTAATTGTTCCGCTCTTTTTCCCAGAGCGTGAAATCTGATTTCATAATTGCTGTACTGGGGATGAGAGAGGGAGTTGACTCGCTTAAATGAACTCACGTGAGAAAACTGTAATAAAAACTGCCGGCAGAATTCTCTTGTCCTCGCCTCGAGGACATTTCGTTGAGATAGAGCAAGAGAGCTCCGTCAACGTACTCGCTGAGGGAATTTCTCACCAGCTACCCGCGAAAGAAATCCTTTCGAAATGAAATATCACGGAGCGACAAGGGTCTCTTGGAATCCATCTAAAGGCACGATCGCAGAATTCAGCCTAAGCGAAAACTGCGTGACAATTGTAGCAAGCGGCATTCCATATCAGTTACTATGGTCGCATTGGGACTCACGCTTTGTGTGGCCTCACTTGGAAACAAAAGCATTTCCTCATTCCATCTAAGAGGTAACATGAAATCAGGAAGGTAGCAGCGGAGTACGTGTTACAATACACATTGAAAAATTAACCAGCATCGTACAAAATGGTGAGCGCTAAAAACCTGCAATGGAATGAAAGGATCGGATCGAATCATTCAGAATCGAGAACAAAACTCCTTATTCCTTTACTGTTTCTTGAGAGGCCTTATCTTAGTCTGTTCTTTCTTCAGTTACAACCTTTTCTAGTTAAAGTTGTCGCACCACTATATTCTAGGCCATCCGACGTTTCTTCTACCTGGGGGCAGTTAATCTTTAACGATAAGTACGTGCTTATCTGTCGTTTGTCAGTCTGTCAATATATCTGTTCCATTCTTTTATCTTTTAGGTACCCAGTCCTTCCTGCAAATATTTTACATAATTGCTTCACATTTTCGCATATTTATTTTTTTCATAGTATCTTTCCTGCAGTCGTTTTAAGTATTTTCATCTATTTAGTTTCTAATAGTCTTAATGAATATAGTAAGAGCAATTTTCCTCGGGTAAAAAGAGATTTATTGCGGCCCACGTTTCGATGCCATCGTTTCGTTCGCGGCCAAGCTCGTTTCATCATCATCAGTTGGCCTGCATTTTCATGCTAGCAGTACGTGCAGAAAGTGAAGAATCAAGCGTCATGTGGTGAAATTTCAACATAATGGATACGGAAATTGCAATATTACACTGGTAAATTTTCCACCTTTATGACAATGCAGTACAGCAATACCTTGATGGCAAAGAATCCGTTTAGCAGTGTAAAAATTGCAATTTTTGTATTCATTATCTCTAAATTCTATTAATTCATGTCTGATACTTCTCTTTAGTAGTATTATAGTCTTGGAAGTATCTGGCCATATCTCTGCTGCCCTACGTATGTTATTATTAGTCAGGCTTGTATACATACTTAGAGAATACAACTTTTCACAGATTTCAGTCCGTGGAAAATTAGAAGTTGTACTCTTTAAGTATGGATACTATAACCTTCCACGATGAGAAGCCTTAATCTGTAGAGTGTACTAGTCCGACTTGTAATATAAATTCGTGCAACGTGTCTATGTCTTCAAATTGTATCAGTCAGGCTCCCCACTGGCGTATTTGCCTTTATGACTTGCAGTTGTACCTCATCTTCGGTACCTCAGCATTTCGTTCGCAACTCAAGAAACGTTTTGCAAATGTCTTGAACCCTTTTAAACAGATCGTAGATTTAAATCGGTGACCTTAGTTTCAAGTGCGCATGCGCGAAAGTGAGAGGATGGAGAGCAATTGCTATACGGGCACATCATTGAGTAGAATGGATGAACAGAACTCTATGAGACACAATGGATCCCAGAAAGGCACAACTGGAGTACAAAGAGACGGGTGTAATGTAATACTGGGGTGCACATTCTTGGGGCAGATCAGGACTTGCGCGAAAACAAGGGTGCATAAAGCAGTATGGAATCAGCACAGGGCGGGCTTATTAATGACCGGATAGGATGCTCAAAAGATGCCAATGCATCGCTTTGTTGGCAGAGCGCGCAATGCACATCCTTGCGCTTTTATTAACCCTTTCACTGCTGCAAACGTACTTGTACGTTCGCACAACAGATTGCTGTGAACGTACTTTTACGCTCGGGATCCGTGGAGCGCTTCATGGTTACTCATTAGCCCAAGATTGCTTTTAAATATACAATACACAGAAAACGTTTTAAATGTTTCTTAATCTTCAAGTAATTAAAAACAGATGCAAATATGAATATCATGACTTTCTTCTATGCAATATATTCCTTGAGGAAGAGTTATACACAGACGATTCACTTTTCAGCCGCATGGTAAGCCTCATGATCGGGAAACTGGGCCGCAGCGAAAGGGTTAGTAGCGTTAAAAAGATCCTCTCCCTCTTTCTTGTCTCACTCCATCGATGACGTCAGCATTTGAGTCACACTGCGTGGTTGCTCGACTGACTTTCCTCGCTGAATTCATGGGTTCGGAAATTTTTCATGGGCAACCCGATCCCTTCTTGAGTGTTATAAGAAAATCACTTCAATTACAGTATCCTCTCCGTCGGATATTGCGTTAGGCCGCGGTCCGCTTGTCATCCTTCGCGAAGACCATAGTCTAATGTCGGCGGCGGATTTCTCTCCACCCGTCCTAGATTCCCTTAATCTCTCAGTTACTAACTTGACCACCTCTTAGTCAAAGCGTCATAATACTTTGTATGTTACGCACATTATTAGAGTATCTGGGCAGGTTTCAACGCTATCTCTGCCTGCGTCATTTTCAGGACTACAAATGAATTTCTGGCGATGTTTTTTATACTCTTTCTTTAATTATGGTTTGGAGAAGAGAGTTGTTTTTTAGCCTCTCCTATACTTAAAAAATAACTCCCCCTGCCCTGAGCTAAAGGAAAGCGAGAGTGACAAATATATAGGGACAAGTCACTTTATGTGAAGCGTTCTACAATATGTTGTATGAACCTCATAGAGAACGCTGTTACCAAACGTACACTCCGTAAATTCATCTCTGAGGCAACGTCGGCACCCATTTCCAACACCGCGCTTAATTAAATCATGTTACTTAAGGATATTGGCGCACGTGATGACTCCTATATCTGAAGTTAGTGTACTGTATAGCTCTACATCAATTTTCATTTTTTCGCCTGCCTGGCGTAACGTCCACCGGCCTGGCGTGAAGTTTCACGGAAACGAATCTCCATAGGAGTCCATCCTGTTATCTTAATGTCGGACGTCTTATAGTACTCTTGATGACGACACGGGCATGGCGTCAAAACCGGTCGAGATACTCATGTCAAGTGTGGGATATACAAAGGATTATTTTTTTAATTTAATCATGAATAAATTCCACCGAGTGAATACGCCAACTATCGCCTTAATTAGTCTCCTCTCATCAATTACCTAAGTTATCGGTCGCCTTTCCCAAATATCCTGCCAATCCCATCCTGAAAGTTATCCTCCCTCTCGGAAAAGTGCCAATTCGTGCGGAACAGGTTTGAAATTCATTTGCATCCTCAGAAGAGAGAAAAATCGCGTGTACACTTCCGCACTTTATCTGCTGCCGACCATGGTTTCCATGGGAGTTTACAAGCGTGTTTTGTCTCTTCTGAAGGTGCAGGTTAGGAGTTTCCTTAAAGTTTGTTCCAGCACTGTTTCGTATGTTGAAATTCAATCATGATGACTATCGACAGGTTAGAAAATTGACATCGCTACGTGCACTAGATGAGGGAGACTCATGACTTTATGTCTATACATCATTCCTTCGATGACAAGGAAGCGGTGAGCTGGAAAAAAACGAATATTGTAACTGTGAGCCAGCCACTCGAGGCTGGACGCACCACGAAGGCACGGTGAATGATGTACATGATAGCATGCACGAGGTGAATGGTTGGGGGAGAAGGGACATGGGACAGGAGGTTGTTGCCATGAGAGTAGCCAATCCCCCACACCCTCAGTCCCAACCTTCCCCCTGCACATTCCCGTCTCACACCGAACGTCACACTCCCTCCCCGGGTACTGGGACGACCATCACCTCGGCCAAGGTCCCGCACAGTGCGCGGGTGACGATTCGTGTCTCGGCGACGGCGACGGCGACGGGTGCAACAACCGTATTCAATGCACATCGAAAGCCCCCGCCCCGACCACTCATTATCTCCGAAGATACTGAAGTGGGAGGCGAAAGAAAAAAAGTGAACGGCTGCGCGTAGAAGGTGGAGGTGGGGACTTGAACACTTGAAGAACAAAAATAATATCCCTCGCGAAATCAAGGATTCCAAGCGCATCGCGGAAGAAAAAAATAGAACCTCCGACGACTTATTAGTAAAGCCTCGAGGATTTGTCGTTTCTCAACGGTTTTAATGTCTGTTCGTAATCGGAAAGATTATTCTCCCTCACGTGCGGACGCCTAATCGGTCGAAGTCATTTTTTTAACGCTCGAACATGCTCTTGGAGGCCATCAGTGGATATTGAAAAATTCCAACGGAAAAGATTCATTAGGCATCCCGTGACGTGGCAATAACGACTAATCAGTCTTCAGTCAATTCTCATAAAAATATATTTGATTCCCAATCAGTAATCACAACACAGGGACAGTTTCACGTATAATAGAATATATTTTTTATAATCTTAAAATACTTTATGAACAAATTGCGCACGGTAGCCATGTTATGTAGATCATTTTTCGCATCGAAAAAACTGGCGTCTCTTTCGGCCATCTAGGAGCCATCTGAAGTTTTCTTGAATTAATCTTGCACATAGAATGTGTTTCTGCTCAAGAAGTTCGCAGGTGTTTATCATGATTTTTACGTGCCAATAAACATAAATCGAGAAGTAATTTAAAAATCCGATACTCCATTCGTAGAAAATTGTAATTTACCTCATAGATAACGAAATTAAATTTGCATTTCGCGTTCCGGCTTAACTGTCCATCCTCAGGTACCTCAAGATGGCTAGTACTCGAAACCTTGGATTGGGAAAGTGAAAAAGTTTCTTGTGTGTGCTTATGAGAAATTGTTTTATAAATTCATGGTACGTTGTTTTTTGGTATAAGTACACATGGTTTTATATCCTCAGGTAGAATATTTTCTTGCGTGAAAAACGCTCCTTACACGTCCTTCCATGAATTACACTCACGTCAACTGATACGATATACATAACCAAAATTCTCAGTTGACACTAAGCTAACGTAAATGCTACGCCATCTACTCGTCAAAGTTATCGAGGTATTTGAAAACTAAGCTATGTGTCATACTAATTGCTTTTTAAAGGACATAGTAACCCTCAGCATATCTATTTGAAAATATTTCCCTTCAATGTAAATAGTAATAAGATAATGAAGAATCATTATATCCCTCATATCACACTTCATAATTAAGTTTAAATCAGACTAAACTAAATGACTTGTAAAAACAACTACCCTACCTCTCCGAATAGCATTGCTTTCCTCTGAAAGAGCCGATCGTGGTAGACAGATTGACAGTGGGCTTGTCTAGTCACCTTGCGGATGCGGGTTTGAACCACGCTTAGAGGACGGATGTTATGCTTCTCAGGACAGGCAGCACATAAAGAATCAGATTTTCCGGTGCGTGCGATTTTTCGGATGATATTCCGTTAGCATTTGGGGTACCCCAGAACAGGCCAACTCACACGGATAGAATATCAATTTTATTTAATCTGTCCATGTTTTTCCAACCTATGGAATAATTAAAACGAGTTTTGCATAAGGCGATTAACTCTTAATTTTTGGAGTTTATTGTTGGGGTATTAATAATCGGTGGATAAATTTAAGATTTCCATTGGTTTACAAATTTTATTCTAGAAGTGCCGCATTCGAGTTTTTGATAAGATGGAAAAGAACTTATCCTACTTATTGAAGAGTAGGATATTTTGAAATATATATACATGATATGAGAAAAATACTAGAAGCCTGAGAGTTTTGCGGACTCTTTATCAATTTCTTTGTCTCAAACAAATCATTACCGTTCGCGTTATATCCTCATCACGTAAAACCGCAATCTTATCCTCCCGTCGAACTACTATGATACTCTTATCGGAATTGTCAGCTGTAGAGATTGAACTAACGACATATTCATGCTCATGAAAAAACAAATGAAATTCTCCGAAGCGTGTTGCAATTACTGATATCTCCCGGATCGGTTCGGTGACCGCGCGTCCTTCCTGTTCCCAAGGTTGGAAGGATAAGTTTATTGTTATTTCGTCAAAGGTTAGAGGGAACTTTGCCGAAACTCAGCAACTGACTCGATCCTTATGTGAGGAGATTCCGTATTTCAGAAACATATGTCGCGTTGAGTATATTCTTCACGGGTTACACACCAGGTCAACGTTTCCATATTTGCCGGCGTTTCGGTTAGCGTCTCGCTCACCATCATCAAGGCATCACAGTCTTGCCTGAGACTTTGGCAAATATGGCAATGTTGACCCAGTGTGTTACGCGAGAAGAATTTACTCTTATCATTCGCCGGAAAATAATTAGTTCATGTATGTAGCGATGACATCAACAGAGGTCGATTTTCGAAGTAGCACGGTAGTTATCGCATGCAACAATAAGTTTACCATATCATTTAGCCTACTCATTATTCTCGATAAGACACGATCTTGCAAATCAAACGGTCGGAGAGAATCACTATCGAAGATGTCCCGCAAAGAGTTCGAGGAAAATGGGATTCGATGAAACTGTCGAAGAAAGGAGGCCAAACTTAGGAGGCGCAATTTGCGGTACAACGGGTTTTTAAAAACAATTTTTGGA
Source organism: Ceriagrion tenellum (assembly GCA_963169105.1). Lineage (NCBI taxonomy): Eukaryota > Metazoa > Arthropoda > Insecta > Odonata > Coenagrionidae > Ceriagrion > Ceriagrion tenellum. Next base: position 83,039,644 of record OY720633.1, on the reverse strand, counting down.
TTGGAAGAACTACTGAGGATGTCCAAGAATAGAATTCATCAAACAAATTATGGAGGTCATCCAATTAATCAAATTATAACTATGTAGAAATGAAAAGGCTGTCGGTGAGGAGGGTATGGTGGAGAGAGAAAACTAAAGTTATGAAGGCAGGAAAAGAGGAAAGAGTTCTAAATGTCACCATTGATGGAGAAAGGCTAGAACAAATACCATCCTTTAGATACCTCGGAAGTTTTATAACATGGAATGGAAGCTGTACGGAGTAAATAAGAAGTAGAATATCACAGGGAAAAGCATCCTTGAGTTAAGCTTAAGTCAACCAACTACTTTCAGTCCAAGCAATAACTATAGGCTTCAGGAAAAGATTTGCTAAATGTTTTATTTGGAGTGTTGTGCTTAATGGTGCAGAAACACAGACAGTCGGGAGGAAAGAGGAGAAATCTAGAGGGCTTTGGAATTCGGCTATGAAGAAAAATGGAAAAATTAATATGGGTTGATAAAGTGAGCAATGAGAAAGTAATAGCAAGTATGAATGAGAAAAGCAATATTTAGAGATCAGTAAGAAAGAGGAAGGCAAACTGAATGGGGCACATCCTGAGGAAAGATTGCCCGCTGAAAAGAATATTAGAAGGAAAGATCGAGGGAAAGAGAGGGAAAGGAAGGCGAATAAATAATATGTTGACTGATATTATGTATGAAACGAGTTACGAAGAGCTGAGGGTGGCAGCACAAGATAGGCGAGTATGGAGGGAGCAGTTCATTTGAAACCTCTATGAGGACGGATTCATCTTAAAAGAAGAATGAACGCGAAGTTTGGAGAATCAACCCCCAGTTTATTAGCTGCCTCTTACAATGCCATGAACTTGGTTACTGTGCCGTGAGGAACCCCCCTCTATCGTCTGAGCCTTCTTACTTTTGATTTAGATGAATTTAACGTGATGTGAATTTTTTCGTATTCGAAGAATCGGGAATCGTTAGATTTTTTCGTACTTGAATACAGTAAATTTCCCTCAGATTGTTCTGAAACGTGTTTTCTTTTCTTCGGTAATAATATACATAGTTATAACGGACTCCGGTAAATAATACCGTGGTTAAATTTTTGAGTGATGTGGACTTCTATTGTCTTTCTGGTAGACATGCTCAAGGCCACGGAATGCCTAAATACATTTTAAAAGTAAATAAAAGTTTATTGACCTAGATTTTAGAGAGTCTTCTTTACAAAAATCCTGTAAGTGCGTGAACTCTTCTGTCTTTCCGGGACTACCTACAATTTAAAGCCCAGCATTCAAAGAGTTAATGAGATTTGCTCGTGACTGCTAGGTCAAATAAATTTAGATATCCCCCTTTTTCGATTATATTGTTAAAAAAAATACTTATTTCTATACTTGATTCTAAATGCCGAAAAAATCATGAGTAAAAGAAATTTTCTGAAGAGGGTGATGGATTGACTAATATGAACTATACACTTCTCCCAGGTTTGCCTCGTTGGTTTTTCTACGTCGCAGGTAATAATGAGGACGTATATGGTAGAAGGTATATGACAGAAAAGTTAGTAGTGAGAGAGGAAGGGATGGACCTAGAAAGTCGTGGGTGAATGTGATGGAGGGTATTCTTAAGGGAAGTCAGTGGAGTTGTACGAACTAGGGAGCGAGTATGAAGCATATTGAGCGCAACTGAAGCAAAAGGGTTATGCAAGGATGGGGCAATGTGAAAAGGGGAAATTATTAAAGTAGTGTCAACTTCATAGGCCTATCACAGAGAGTTAAACTTTTTTTCACGAGCTTATCCCTAAAGAGAACAATTGTCTATACTTTCTCCAGCCGGGGGACGGGGAGGGGATTGATTTCAGCGCCATCATCTCCGTAACAACGTTTTTTTCTATCTGAAAAATTGCTGTGATTTGCCTCGGTGCTAATGGCTCAGGTTTCGTTGTCTCATTGTGTGCTTCTGTTTTTAAGGTCGAAAAGTTTCTCAGTTGGCTCTCCTTTTTCGTTTGGGCTCCAATGCTATGAACAACGGTGCAGTATTACAAAACGTGCGGTTCGAACCGCTTGGAAACACTACTAAAATTAGGATGATGCCAATTCTAGACGACGCGCTAAATGCTTGAGATTGGCTTTACCGAAACGCGACAATGCTCCGAAGTGAAACGCGAAGTGTTACCATGGGAACAACTCGCCAGCGCAGCGTTATCCAGCATCACTCACTCGACATGAGGTGAGTGAGGGCACTTAATGCCTGTGGAGCTATAGACAGCTCTTTAATGACTCTATGTTGGTGTCACGTTTAGTTCTAACATCTACATGATTTTGGATTCTCGTCCTAAAGCACGTTATTTTTTTGCCGACAATATTCAAGAAGTGAGATAAATACTGGGATGCGCACGGGAGGATGAGCATTCCCTGAAACATTTGATAAGATCCAGGCGATGATTGTGAGAATTTCATTTAAGTTTAAAAATCTTAACGTTATAATTTCTAATTAATGTTATCATTCTAACACATATTTTAATGCTGACTTGATTAGGTTGGTCTGTGTTTTACTCCCGGATAATTAGTATATATCGGATTAGTGTGGTCGAAAATGGCCTAAGTTGCTAACGTGCCCTAAGGTTTTAACTCTACAACTATCACCCAAAGGTATAAAGCTAAAATATTTATATTCCTTTTATTCTTCTTTTATTATATTCGTCTCGTAACTTAACAGATTTTTAATAAGTTTATTTTTTTATTTTAAGAAAGTATTCATCATCTTTATCACTTTATCTAAAATACTTTATTCATAGGTAGAGTTAGCGGGTGTAAAAAAGGTAGAGGAGTGTTCTACCCTTCCACTAGTCAAATACTTCCAAGGGTTAGTCTTTCGCCAGGTCTTCCAAAAGCAGTGAGTCCAATGATGATATCAGCCGTATTCTTGGTAGGGGACCAGCTTACTAGCATCTATGTGAGGAAATTTGCCTTTTAGTTACTAATTTAATTAGTTTATCTCATTATCATTAATCAAACAAACAGAGGCATTTAGGCACGGTGTGGTAGCGTGTCATACGTAGATTACACGTTGATACATAGCCGCGAATCTAAATGTACCCATCAGTTTAGTTTTCGAGTGGCTAAAACAGTTGCATCAGTTGTATTTTAGGGTCATTTCTGTGAACCGTACGATATCGACATTTACTAAAAAGTCTTAGGGTCACCTGATAGGTGTTTATCTCGACAATTCCAAATTAATAGCCATAATAAAATGATGAGGTTAAGTCAAATGAATTTATGGTCCTTATGAGTTGTTAAGAGTGGCCTGACGGTAGTTTTACGGGTTTTCCACCGTTCTTTGGCGAATGACGGACCATTACCTCTCCCGCACCAATGAAAACATATAATTAGTGAAACATAGATCCCGTGTTATTTTTATTTTTATTTTGTATGTTGTTACTGAGCGGAAATAAACGTCTATTCAATTCCTATACAATTTGAATTGTCAGGGAGTTTCTCTTAGGTTCTCCTGGGGTCAAGAAATATGTGAGAGAAAAAGGAGTACTTAAATACATTTACTGTATGGTTTGTATGATACAATTTGATTCAATATGGGATAATTGACCAATTTGATTCAATATGGGATACACAGTGCATGCCATATGGTCATAAATTTGTATAATATTTTGTAATACCTAATAAATTTGGTCAAAATTTCGTATGATAATGGACTCTAACAATGCCCCTGGTGTCAGGAGTGATTTCTAGTTCCCCTACACCTGGCATTTGAAGTGTTTTTCCTTCTGTTATCTTTCGCGGTTGTGAGCTGAAAAAATCAGCGTGTTGCGAATCGGCGTGGAGGATTGTGAGCGGATGTGGAGGGAGGGAAGTGGGAGGGGGGGTGTGGAGGCGAGGGCGAGTCTGGAGGAAGTGCTCATGGCGGGGGCGAGGGGAGGGGAGGAGACGAGGAGGCAGAGGGTGGAGGGGAGAGAAAGTGGGGGAGACGTGGGAAGTGGCGAGACTGTGTATATGTGGAGCGGCAGAGATGATAATTGCAAGGGGCGCATGAAGTGTCAAACCTGCGCAACCCGCCGCTCAGTACGAATCAGGGCGACTCGTGTCGACACCGTCAGGGTATAAGTGACCGCGGTTAAACGTTTCAGTTTAATTCCACTACCATTCAAGGACGTGCCCTAGGCGGTGTTTGTGTCGAGCTCAATGGATATTTTCCTCATCGGCTGGCCCGAAGCCCGAATGAACATTCATGCACATCGTAGAAAAAAAGATTGAATCTACGGAAACGAAAACTCACAGTAGTAGATGCACGCATTGAACAGGATATTATTTTAGGCCTCCGATTGAATCGTTTCAGCCTTTTCGGCAGGTTTGCAGTTCGCAAAATCTTAAATTAGCTAAGCCTGGCCCCCCGAGTCGGCCCACACACACCGCTTGCAACCCAGAAATAACAAAAAACGGTCGGCGCGTGACCTGACCAGTACGTCACCCTACCAGTTTGGGCTCCAGTAATAAGAATGTAAGAGGAGGGGAAAATGTAATTGATCATGGAGAAAGAGATAAAATGAAAATGCCACCTAGCATGAAAGCATTTCTGTCTGTTGATGACGTAGCGATGCGTACGGATACATAAATCACGAATCTGTTGTCGTGTTTTTTCTGCTTCCTTAATTCCGTTAATGAAGTTTGTGTCTAACATTAAATCCTTCGTGCCCGTCTCTGACTCGTACGGTTTGAATTATTATGGGAACGTCAGTGTAGCGTGCAAACATCCAGTCTTTCGGGGATTCGTGACCCGATTAGGGTGTGTTACTCTTTTTACATCACTGTGGGACTTTTAAATTCAATCCGCCAATCAATTTTCTGGGCTCATGACATGATCAATTACAGCGATATGGTATGGCCTTCAGGTTCCTCTAGAGACGGGCAGCATGACATTGCTATGCACCTTACTCAATGTGCAGGTCTCTTACGGGTGCGTAAACATGATGCTTCGTATCGTGAAATGAAACCAGGGTGACTATCCTTTTAATACTGATTCGTGGCTTGAAAATCGATGTAAATAGTGAGATTAAATGGGGGTAAATATGCTCACATAAAGAGTATCATCAATACTGGCCCGTGTTTTGTACTAGCTAAATATGTATGGAGATTACGAGGCAGTACAGATACACATACCTACTTCAAAATCATAGTTTCTAATTTATAGTTGCAGTAACTACTAGCAGTTTGCGTTTCTAAGCTGAAATTCGGAAAATAACCTGAAAAAGCCATCATGTATTGCATCCTCCTAAGGCCCAATTTATTCATTTTACGTTTCTTAGGTTTGCATGTCAATTAATTGATTCGTCCTCTTTTGAAGTGCCGTGAAAACTGTAGTGTTTAACATACATACATACCAAGCACGCCGTTCCCTTCCTGGGTAGGCACGGTCACTAACTTTCACATGCGGGGTAGTGCTTAACGATCTGGTAAATTTTGATTGAGTTCTGATCTTTAGACAAAATATCGGTAACATTCAGGAAACGTTTAAAATTTTAAATAAAACTTCATATTGCTTCAGTAAGAGACGGAATTCTCGCATTTTAGTTGGTAAAAATACTTTAAAATCATTAATTCTTGAAGCTAAGTAAACAGTCATTTCCGTTCAATTTTTTCCACCAGCTGTTGGCTGCTGCTGCCAGTCAAAGTCAATAAAAGTTGAGTGATAAAGTTGTCTTTCATATAGGCAAATTTAAGAGCAATTTTGTTCGCAAAAGCCTCCACAAATTTCTCCATAGTATAAAACGTTCGGGGTTTTAATCCTACTCGATTGAAATGTTTCCACTATGGCGAATCTCCTAATGCTTCCCTCTTATAATTACACTAGTGCGATGAACTGCCTTGTTTAGCCTATATGCAACTTCCGACCGTATTATCGGCCTTTTTACTCTTCTTGAAGTCAAATAAACATCTTGCCATTCCGTTTGTATCATTAGATTCGCCGAAGGTCTTTGACACCTACCGCTTGAAAGCTTCAGCTGCGCCTGAGAAATTGCACCCTCGCGATGCAGCGTCGAGCTCTTGAGCGTTAATTTGACTAATTAGCGAGCTCCGGCGATGGGAGGCGAAAAGATGGGTATAACAGGCGGCTCCCTCCGAGGACGTTGTTTAAGAGTGTGTATGTGCCAGTAGCGACATTCACCCTAGAATATATCGAGAGGCCCCAGCAGCTCAACCTGCCTGCCTGGACCATCACGATGACTTCTGAGTATGGGAAGCTCGCAGTACAGCATGACACATTTTTCAAAATTCGTTCAGCAAAAAATGTATATAACTTAGCTTAGCTATTTCAGCTACTATTGGATATTTTTGAAGGAGTGAATTGAAATCACGATTGGATCTTCGCTGAAGTGACTCAAGTACGCTGCTTTAATTAGGGTCCCAGGTTGAATCCAGGGTGGGGATCGGGTTGGTGTGGTGGCTAGAGTAGCTTTGGCGGCTAACCATACGGGCGGCCAGGGTTCAAATACAGAGGATTTTTTTCAGCGGAAACCTGATCCCTACTTGAGTATCTTGTGGAGGGCACTTCAAGTACAGTACTCCGTCTGTCGGTTGATGTGTTAATCCGTGGTCCCCTTGGCGCCTTTCGTTAAGAGCAGGCTATTGCCGACGCCAAGCTTTTATCCATCCTTCCTCCCTTACCTGTCCCCTATGGCGCAAATGACTTTAGCTGTCGGTCGCCTCCCCAAATATCCAATCTAATCCTTGAACCAAGGGTTATGCCTCCGGTAACCTCACTCCTTCCCTTCTTTTAACATTCATTAACCTTTATTTAAGAACAGTATTGAATAAAAAACGCAGAAAAACCATGTAGTATTTTTTGCCGTAACTAACATTACTGGTTTATTTTTTATTTTATTTATTTATTTATACTCACAACCCCGAAAACAGCACAAAGAAGGCCTTTTACATCGGGCGAATAACAGTAACAACGGACGAGACACATTACCGAATTAGCATGCAAAGATAGCCAATATTTTTCCTTTGTTTTTGATTACCGTATTATATCTAATTGCCATAACGCTCTTTATTCACCGGAGTGAATATGTTTCAGTGCAACGGTCACAAAAAATTACTTCCAGCTATTTTGACATTGACATACCCTAATTTGAATGTGAGCCTTGCAAGCGGAACACAGTTTGGCGTCTTCTGAAATTTAACATTTCAATCCTTGAGAAGAAGGATAATATATTGTAAAAGGTAGACACTAGAAGAGCGCTGTTATTTTACCAAAAATCGGGAATCTGAAATATCGGAAGCTGAAGGTGCTTACGGATCAATTAGCCTTATTATTCTCCAAAACATCTATCAGCATTTTATTAACTTTCATCGTGTGCTAAGGGATGGGGAAGGCGTGTTTCGGATAGTAAAGAATTTGAATCTTATCTCATCACGGAGTCCCATGATTTTTAGGGCCACTGGTCCACTTGGGCGAAGTGAGTCCTAATCAACCCTTCTACTTCTTTGAAGCCTTTTCTGTCTTAAAAAAAAGCGCGCTGTCATTTTAAGTTGTGTACGGCAAAAATGAAATCATCTGAACGGCGGCGGGTTGTGAGTGAAAGATTGTCCGTCTTAAAAAGTTGACCGCGCCGGTTTCTCGCTGAACTCTTTGATATGAAAGTGGGTAAACAGAATCGTTGGCCTGGAAAAATTGGTTTCTTACCGCTCGCCTTACGTTCTTGCTCTTTTAGGATTGTTCAACTTAAGGGATGATTTTTTTGTACGTACTTCCTCGAGCGTGTCACCCCTTCCGATTCACGTTGAGTTCACGCGCAACTGCGCTCACCACACTCGGCTTCACTTTGCCGAGGCACACACAGTGCATGTTCTCTCTCCGTCGGAGAAAGTACTCGGAAATAATCCTATTCGGAGCCCCCGCGTAATTCCTCGCATGGATGTTGTTTGAGCTTAGTTATTCTACCGTTACGATGGACTTCTTTTTTTCTCTCTCAAAGTAAAGAAACAGACTCGAGGAAGCATTGTTGTGCGTAATTATACTTAATTATTATTAAATATTATTCAAAATAAGCGCGGTCATGCTACTTATTACCGATATTCAATTAAACGATTGCTATAATAATGGAGGTTGAATCCACTGGCGTTTAAGCGTGGTAGAAGACTCTGGGTAGTAGGAACTTAACTAATAAAAAATGTGCGAATTACGATATTATTTTATGAAGTGGTGTTCATTTGACTCATAAATTTAATTCACTGTTTTCTTAAATCGTGCGTGAAATGTTAGTGCTCTTAGTAGATTCTAATTGCACTAATCTCTCTCATTACTGTTGTCCAGTTGTGGGAGAACCAAACATCTGTGAACCTCGGCCCTCTAGAATACTTTGTATGATACTTCTTTGATTGGGAGTGTGTGCGGCTTTAATCACTCAAGCATGTCTTTCATACATTATATCAACCATGATGGTTGAAGGAATATAATTGTTGTCCATTTTCTGAAATTCCCTCTCATGGCTTTTGGGTGAAGGAAGTTATGTGAAATGGTGAAAATCACGACTGTATATTTGAGCAAAGTTTCGTTGAATAATGATAGTAAATACCTAAGGGTCCCTTCCCTTGTCTGTTGAATTTCGTAATTTAGGACGAAAGGTTTTGTTGGAGCGTGCCAATTTTGTTAACTTGGTCTATTTTTTTCTCTCTTCATTTCAAGAAAAATACATTAGAAAGCATAGTTTTGCAACATGAGACTTGATTAAGTATGTTTTTTTTAAACAATCGTGGCTATGTAGCCGATCATGGTATTATAATTTAACGGTTGCTATAGTAATGTATGTAGACTCTACAGATGTCTGACTGCGGAGAGGCGTTGCGAAACACGTTTCCAGTAGGCATTGACCTCTGAAAAAGATGCGCGTATCGCGGTGTCTTCATCTTTCGAAATAGTACTCTCTTGATCCGATGCCCAATGAATTAGTGAAAGGAAATACAGAATGGAATATGGGATCAAAAGAAAAACAGGCAAAATCGACTGTAAGATAAAAAGATGCTAAAAAAATGGAACTAGTTTGGCCCAAAATACATGTTCAAATTTTGCAGTGAGCTGCCTTAAAGCTCCTTCCAAATGAAGAAAGCTGTCGTGAAGAGAGTCAGAATTCATTAGTGATCAATTTAGCTGAGTGAATTATTCCTTCCGTTGGGTGGGAAGTAAAACTGTTGGCTCCGAGGCGCTTTCTTCCGAACCGCTTAACTGTGACGTCGGTTTTTTTCATCTTTCCACTATTTCCCTAATTTCCACTTCCTCATCATCTTCTCTAACAATCCTTAACGGCGAAAACGAACAACGTTATCGGTTCTCTTGTCTAATGATTACCTTTTCATCAATTATAACTGTAATTAATGATTTCGATATAATTTATGAAAAGGAAATTGGATCCTCATTTAAATGTTTTAAAGCAATTATTAAGTCCACTCGCTATGCTCTCTTCAGAGTCATTTAATGAACTGCAGATTTTAAAGCTCAATCGCCTCGGATGCTTTTAGAGGAAATCGAGGAAAGGGAAATTACTACAAATGAACGTAGCAAGAAATGGTTTTCAGAGGAATATCAATCCCTACAGATGCTGAAGTTGAAATGGACGGACAAAGTAAGAAAGGATGAAGTGTACAGAAGAGTAGAAGCGGAAAGGACCATATGGAACACCATATAGAAAGGAAGAACTAGATGGATTGGACACATCCGGAGACGCAATGGATTTGTGAAGGCAAAATAGAGGGAAAAGCCCCTAGAGGAAGATCAAGAAATAAGTGCATGGACCAAATAATGAGTAAAGTGCATAGGAAGAGATACCCGGAAGTAAACGACTTAGCATTAGATAGGTAAGGGTGGAGGGCTACAGTCAACCAATCTTAGGATTGAACGATCAATGATGATGGTGATCAATCCCTACATGGGTGCCTTATGGAGATTACTCTGTCTGCGAGAGGAGGCGTTTAAGTTTTAACTACTTGGCGCATTTCTTGTTTCAAGTGGCCAGTGCCCTCATCGTATCTCTAGGTTCTTCTCTAATTCCCTAGATAATCCTTGCCCTCTCACCTATGTACTTATCCCAAGTAGGTTATCACCTTGGAATAGAAATAGGTAGCATTCTAGAGTAGTATACCACCTATTCTTGGATCACGGTTATCTTCACGTGGCTATTCGACCACATACTAGCCTCGTGGAGTATTCTTGAGAAGAAGAAATCTTGTTTGAGTGAATGTATGAATCCATCATGGTATCGGGGTGGTGTGGTCAATAAAGTAGCGGTTTCTCTGCCGGAGAATCCGGGTTCAAATCCCGAAAGTTACGAAGACGGCGAAGGGAGAAGCGAAGAGAAAATCGGATTTCTATTGGAGAGCACTTCAAGGGTAGCTCTTCCTCTTTCGGACATTAAACTGCGGTTTCCTCGTCGCCTTTCGTTACTGTTTTGGCTAATGACGACGCTGGGTTTCTCTCCACCCTTCCTCCTTCCCTTTATCACCCATCCCGAACGCACTTATCAACCTCGGCGCTAATGACCTCAGCAGCCGGCTCTGTCTCCTCAAGTAACCAAACGATGAAAGGAACTCTAACCGAAGACTCATGCAAGCATAGGGTAGTATGGTAGATCATATGAAAACAGCCAGTTTTACAAGCCTAACACAAATAATTTAGTTATTTTTGACCGTGCCAGCTCCGAAAAGGGAAAAGGGAAGGTGAGCGTGTCGCGGTGTAAGTACGCGAGGTGACCACGTGGTCTAGTAGCCTCTCTTAAGACGGATCGCGGGCCGCGTTTCGGCCACGTCACAACAGCCGGCGGAAAGGGTTCTTTAAGATTTTTCTCGTTTCCCCACCTCGCGTCCCCGGCTGTCACTCTTAGTCTAGCTCCTCGAGGCTTTAAAAGATCCTCACGTCGAGTAGACTGAGGGACCTATGGGATCCTCGACCATCGAGTCATCCCACCCGGAGGAGGTGCTCAACGACAGCGGAGACGATAATGCTCTCCGAAGGAACAAGTATTAACTATTCCCCTTCTTGCAATCAACCGGAGAGGGGGAAGACAGGAATAAGGTGGGGGTGGAGGGCAATTCAATGGGAAGGAGAGACGGTAATTGGCGTGCGATCAAAGGGAGTCCCGTCTTATAAAGGGACTACCACTCCTTTCTATGACGATGTAGACATTTGATCCGCGGTCTCCAATGACGCCCCCCCCCCTTCCTTAGCTCAAGAAGAAGTTTGACTTCGAACCGCGCGGTCTATTATAATCCACTCGTGAGATGCGATGGGAAATCGTTCTTCTTCCTCCTTCATGCCAAGAGGAGGAGGAGGCCCCCTCCGCTCAGCGGACTCGTCGAGCGGTCGGCTACTCGGAAGACATTTATGTATTGCAGTCGTCCAGGGAGACGGCGGCCGGACTAACAATAAGAGTGCGACCAGCATTACGTCATCGCGACGGTCTTTTTGGGACGTGGCTCTCTTTCGCAGATAGTTCCTCGAGAGCCGGCGTCACCCTAGGCGTTTTCTCTTGCGTTTTCGCCCCGCTATACGCCGGGCGTGGAACTTAAGACCTATTATGCGTTTTAACCCTCAACTGCTATCGTCGGGTCTTTTTGACCCGACTTAATTTTATTTTTTTGCTGTAGTGATTAAACGAGGGGTTGACGAGAACTACTGAGAGGTGGTATGTACTCACGCTTTGACCTGAATTGGTCCGAATTGACCCTCCATGGGTCCGGTGATCCCCGCCTCGAGGACGTACTTCGGCAGACCACACGGCGTCAACCCGTAAAGTGAGTCAGAGACACCTCATCCCAAATATTTCGATAACAGGCTCTCTCGGTTCACAGAGATGTGTGGTAGGTTTTTCGCGAAAGCGTAACCGACGATAACTCGTCTCTGTTGTTTTGGGTAACCAAACTAATACGATCACTTCGGGGAGGCGGAGGCCCAATTGAGGTCCTTTTGACCTCAATCCGCCTCATTGGTGTCGGCCTCGAAGGGGCTGCGGTTCCGCTAACCTTCCCTTCCCATCCCTTCCTTCCACCTCTTCCAAGTCCCTGGGTATAAGCGAGAGCTTGTAAACCGGGGACGGAAGTTGTAATCCTGCGGCGAGAGCCGAAACGCCTGTAGTGATTAAACGACCGCTCGCAGCAGCCTGGGCTACAATGTAATCCTAGGGGAGGGGGGAGCTAGCCAGTTAAATATGAGATAGTGCGGGTGACAGTTGTTGTTTACGAGCAATCGAAAAATGGAGTCAGAAAACACGCGAGGATTGTGTGTACGTGTCCGAAAACCACGACAGTATTTAAGGGTTAAACCTTTCACCACCACGGTGCTTGCCTTTATTACTGTTCGAAAGCACGCGCCTGATTTCCGATAATTGCTACTTACTTTCTAGATGGTTGTTGTGAGTTTGATGTTTAACATTTACCCTAGTCGAATTCGTTTGATAAGCTCATAAAATGCCGTTTGAATGAAAAATTAACCTAAGACAAAACAGTATAAATATTTTCAAAAACCAAATTTTAGCTAAATAACTTTTTATTGAGAAGATATATCGGCGGCATGAATTTTTAAGGCTGCTTGAGGAAGCATTTATTGTTTGCCTCAGCGTCCAAAGGTTAATCGCAAGGTTTCCTGTAGCTTGATTTGCAAGGCCGTTTTTCACCTGCAAATTCAGGGACATCGGCAGTGGAAGCACTCTCTATTCCTTTTTCCCATTATTTGAGCAAGCCTTTTTACGTTCTTGAAATCATACTTGAATTTATTCTGCAACCAATCAATAGACGCGGCTGCAAATAGGGAATGAGGTGCCACTTGTAAGTTTCAATGCCTTTAATCAATTAAGGATTATAAGCATTACAGAAATGGTAATCATAGCTTTAGCAAAAATGACCCTGTGGTGGGGAAATTGATGGGTCAAGCTATCGCTCTCCTTCTTATCATTGAAAAGGTATTGCTCAAACGATCGCTGGACTTGTGCTTGAAAAATGAATGTGTGAATCAGGCCTGACTTATAGCCAGTGTCGTATTTCTCTCCTTTTGCTCAAGCGTGTTTACGTTATAAGTTTCTATTTTTGTCGCATGATTTGGGAGTTCCTGAATGTAGACGACACGTCGCGACGCATGTTTAACATGCTTTTTTCGCCAACCGTGATAGACCGTTCGTATATACTAAGCTTTTCAGGAACATGGTCGCTTGTATTTCTACTGTTTAGATAAGTTCGTAGCTGCTTGAGTGAAATTTTTCTGGAGTCGAAGAAAATATTCGAATTTCATTTTAAAACACTAGCAGTAGTAAGTGAAGTAAATTATATTATAATAATGACGCATAACCTTCGTTATTTATGACTAAACTTACTTGTAGTAACTACATTTATATATTTGAGGCTTGGGACAGGAATTGACTTAACTCTCGGCCGTTAGCTGTAATCGCCTTCGCCACCGAAGGTGTGTTCTTGTTTATTCCTTAGGATATTTTGGTGGGTTGTGCATTCATTTTCTAAGATATTTGAAAAGTTATACGAACTACCAACTGTCGGATTTTGACGCCATGTACTCTTTTATCTCCAATAATGTCTATTTTTTTTACAAACATCTCGAAAGAGAATTGAAGAAGTAGCTGCCTCTTGTGTCAACAGAAGGATGAGATATTTTTCTCAATATTGACGACAAATTCAACGAATTTCATGAATTGCAGTTACTCATATATCTCTCTATCTTAAATTCTGTATAAGGAAGAGATTACCAACATAAGGTGGGCGCTCGCAAAGTAATTATTTGGATTGGACTTCTTCATGAAAGTTTGGATACTTTTGTAAACATTGAATGACATTTTAAACTTATCTTTAATGCTACCTTTTTACCTAATTTTATGCATGCGATCGAACCTACCATTTTAGAGGACTTGAACAATCGCGGGAACGCATGCTCAGAATAAAACTTTTTTTGAGACATGTGTTTGAATATTTCGCATACATGTTGTGGTGTGAATGATACAATTATGAGGGAATGTGTCTATACTTGGGATCAGGTCAATTACTGTGATGACTGGCCAATGATGCGTCGATAATTGTCAGAGAAAACCTCTTTCTTTCCCCTTCCAGGAAAGCCAACAACTCTCCAACAACTTTGTACGCATCTGTTCACGCATCTACTAACAGAAGCATATGCCGAGTATAAAAAAGCCTAATGAACACGACTAATCCACCGCAAGGTGATAGTAACGATGACATTATCCACTATACTTTTGTGCTTCAATTGTTTACGTCGGATGGGCTTTTGTTTTCTAGTGGAGATAATTGTCGTGACCCTCGTGGCGAACGAGGGCGTAGTCCAATCTTGGAAGTTAAATATCTCCGTTGTTTATGAACTGCCCACGACAAAATTTGTTTCTGAGGTAAGACAAAAGACTAAGTGTCAAACTAGAACAAACATTCAAAAATAAAAATGTCTGTATTTTTGTTATTAAACTTTAAACATTTAAAATTCAAACAATTTCAATAAAAGTTAGTTTATTTACAAAAATAATAACACATTGTTGCTGTACATTCTTTAAAAAAAGACATCAACCGTTTCTCTAGCTATTTGCGTTTAGGAGATGTAGCAAAAAGAAAATAGGTCTAAGCGCAATTTGGTCGAAACTTTGATCGTCTCTAGATCTGCCAAAAATTTTTTTTCCAAAAACGCTTCTAAAATTCTTCATTTAGCGCAAGATGGAATCCACACAAAAATTTTGGTTCGAATCGGAGACACCAAGGGTCAACTCTGCTGATCTGACGTGGAATAACCCAAATGTTTAGACCTGTCACTCTTCACCAGAAACGTCCCATGTCCGTGTAAAGCGCTGTGCTAACCATTTCACGACCGTATTTAGTCAAGAATATTCTATTTCAAAACCATTTCAATTTAAGGATTTCATTACAATGAATAGTTTAAATAGACCCCCCAAACAACAACTAGAGTTCTATTAATTTTAATGATCGTAGAGATTCTGGTTCTTTACTATCCGTGACAAATTCTTTCAGAAGCAAAAACCAGTTGCGTTAATGTTTGTATGAGTGATTTAAACCACAGAAAAAAGCTTAGTAATACAAATAACTTTGGGAAAGGAAATAAGCAAAAGAGGCGTAAAAATCTTTCGAAATTACACAATCTACTGAGCATATCAGATTTCTGTAGTTTCTGTTTCTCCTCTTTTAAGTTTTTCTTTCTCTGCCATGTATTTCAGCTACGCCTTATACAAGCCTTACCATCAACCTGGATTTTTTCTTTACATTTGCCATGTCCTCTTCTCGAATCTGTACCAATACTGTAATCAGCGTTCATTCTATTTCCTCAAATGACGAGGCTTCAGCATTAAACAGCTCCCTGTTCAATATTTACATTGAAACGAGTCTTTCCGTAATTTATCTAAACCTCTTTTGTATATATTTCCACTTCTCTGTAAATAACCTACTGGCAAGTGCTTTGCAGTCATAAAATGCTAAACCTAATTTTTTATAGATTTTTAAAGCCAATCCCTCCCTCATCTAAATCCTGTAATTTTCTTCTTCGCATGTGAATAAAATATTTCTACCTTTTTGTTTTGTTTTTTGTAGCCCTAGGTCGATGTTGACGTTTTCTTGGCATCTTCTTAGCATCATGATTTACGATCTATTCTCGTAAATTCATCGAAATTTTCCCTAACCTCTTCAGACCCGTCTATGGTTTCAGTCATTTCCATATTCTCTACCGGTATTTTTGTATCATCCACAAATAAATTATTATAATTGTACGACGGTGCGTTTATGATTTCTTAAAAATCGACAAAGTAGATATCATCGTGGGATTTCCTGTTTCAATCCAAAGATGGGTCATCGACTATAAGGCTCCTCAGCCCCTGTTGTTCTTTACTTCATTTTGAAGAGAATTCTCTCTTGTGGCCTATCAAAAATATTTATTTTATTCCATTAGAGAATAGCTAGTGCATTGATGTGTTTGCCGATTGAATGCAATGGAATATTGAAAGTCGGAAATATGATCTATGAAATAAATTCATGCGTCGGCCCTTGAAGAGACTGGGAGCGCAACATGTCATCGCACGAGAACACCATCTGATCTTACGGAAACATCGCCATATATTTTAACATAATATGAAGGCATGGTTTCCTAATGGATAGAGTGCTTGGAGGACCGCTGTTTCAAATCAGGGAGAGGTCTCCTGAGCGACCCTAACTAATCTGATAATCAGTTATTTTTAAGGTGGTGTGGTAGCTGAGAAACATAGTGGTGTTAGTCACTTGTCTGAATGTAAAAACTCTCATGCCATAACTATTTTTTCACAAATTTCGCCAGGTTCTTTAAAAAACAAAGTTATATTATCTCATTTTCATTAAAGATGATTTTAATTTTATTCAAGAAGTTTTATGATTAAAAAAATAACTCAAAATAAAATGTATTTTTTTCCTGTGAACATGATTATTATCTATGCTTACATCTAGAGACAAGTTTCTCAGCCTCCCGCACATTCAGGGTTCGACAGTTCCCCCATGGACCACCATTGTTATTTATTTTTTTTAAATGTTCTCCTTTTTGCATGCATCACTCTTCGTCTTGAAGGCTATAGCTTACTCAATACGATACCACTTATTTTGTTGAATGTGTCTTTTGACTCTTAAATGATTTTTGCCATATTCGTCTACTTTCTACTGTAGGTATTCTGGTTAGACTGTGCTGATTTTTATCGATATTCGTGGATTAAACAGGCTCAGAGCTACCTCAGTATCACAGAAAAGAAGGAAAATATTCCTAGAGAATCGCCGCTTGTCTCTTGTAAAGTGAGAATATTTTAAAATTTAATTCCAAATGGTAATCCGTTGTTTGTTTTTTCTTCATGGATGGTAGTTTAGAAGAATGGGAGCGTAGAATTCCTGCAAATGCATTCATCTGATGCAGGTGCTGCCATAATACCATGATTTAACGGTTCAACGGTTTTAGCAGAATACTAGATTGGAGAGTTTGATGAAAGATCTCTACAAATCAGAAATATGATGCGAGCGGTTTCATTTAACAACAGAGTCGACGGATCAGCTCGGCGATCGCTGCCATTCCATTCGATTAGTATCAGTGGTGAATGTCCATCAGCAGGTAGAGAGAGGGTCATTGTGGTAGCCCTGCCTCGGTGACGTGACTGGTAATGAGAAAATGAATTGGCGATGACATCGTGTTGGCGCTACGATGTGTTACCGAATCGATGACCCGTCAAATGCGACGTCACTTCGATATCTTTCCGCGGTCGTCAACGCCATCTTCTTTTCATGCAACGTATGCGCTGTTGAGGCACACTCTCTTCACGCCCTCAAGACAGTAAGCCGAGACCCCTTTTCCTTCAAAAGAAACTACTGCTTTTTAAATTCATTTTCGTAGCACTATAAACAATTGTAACTCCATAGACAACTACAACCTGAAAAAATTCGTACAATGGGGGCACAAATATTGAAAAAGATATCACCTTTCGACTTTACAACCGCCGAAGACTTGATGATCATCCTACATGAGTCCATCCCAGGTCCTAATTTTTGTTTGTCTCCATAATTCTCAATGAAATCTTTCGCTTCTCATCCGCCTATTAAAAGAGAGAGGAAAATATTGATCTCGGATAATTTACCTGGAGACATTCCGACCAATGCCTTGTTGATAGCACGCGCAGTCTTCCGTTCGTCGGACGGGACGTGAACTGTTGAACCGTCGCCATTTTTCAGAAAACATGTTGAGCAGATGCCCAAACCGGGCGTCCATTCTGTCTTTAAATAATTCCAAAGATCCCACCTGTCTAAAATGCCGAAATTATCCCAGGTCTGGAACAAGTCAACGTACACCACTCCAAGAAAAAGATATTAAAATCTTTTTAGATTGGCTCCTTACAAAAATATCGTCTGATGTGATAGCAGAGTATAGTAGGATATCAGTGTACGTATATCAATTTAGTTTAACAATTTCCGCTTTTTCTCTGCATTATGGAATACCTAATCTCCGCAGCAGATCTAGACGAAATATTGGTGAATACATTAATCTACGATGAGAGAGAGATTTCGAAAGATTGTTACATTATGTAGTCTTCTAGTTAGTCTAGTTGTTGACTGACTATTTCTAGAGCACAAAATAATGTAAATATCCTTTGCCTTACTCCATTTTCTTCCCGGCTGCTCGTAATTTCTTTTCGTCTTTCATGCGGTCTAAAATATCTATTTGTTCTTTATTTTCTCATACATTCTCCCTTTCATCGCAGCCTTTATCGTCCCATAACATCTAAATATCTCTTCGGTCACTTTTTTCGTCGTATCCGGAATCTTCTAGACAACTTACTTTTTTTATTTACCGTGACTAACTCTAATTCGTTCGTCTTCCCATCTCTCCATCCAATTTTCTCGCCTTCCTTGAAATTCTAAAACCTTCAATTAACCCACCGCCGCTTTCCGCTCGAGATTTAACTGTCGAAAGGTTCATTCATCCCTTTTCTTAATTGTCTAAACTACGGAACAGATTTGCTCAGTAATTATATGTCATGGGTATTTTCATCAGTCTACATATTTACTTTGGTCGAGGGATTACCCTCAGTCTCTCCGCAGTATGTTAATTTCTCCGATTAATGGAGAAAATTTTTGCCTTGGAATAATTATATAATACATTGTGGCATGGAGTCAGGAAATTTGCCAAAATTATTAGGCGTGATTAAGAGGTTAGATTTCTGTAAAATACTGTTGGAATGGAGTGTTTTCATTGGAATTAATGCCACAAAAATTTGCACAATTACCCCATAAGGTTCGTCCTTTATTATTCCATAGCAACTTTTATCAACATATCAAAAACATTCAACTTGTGTATGTGTGTATTCAAAAACATTCAACTTGTGTATGTGTAATTATTTTCCGTTATCTTCCTATAGGGACTAAAATGTCCCTTCCGCGAAATTAAAAACCCGAAATGTATAATACTCTCCTCAAGTGATCCAATTTAAGAGGTGAAAAAATTGTAATTCTAAGTCATAATTTTTCGGGGAGAAAATTATTTTCAAAAAAACCACTCGTTATTTCATTATTGTTTATAAAATTTTACGCCATAAATTTCACTCGCCCTTCTATGAAACTATGCGTTAAATTTTACTTACATAAGCAGATACAAATTGCACTGTTCTCTCACCCAAACGTGGTCTTGTAGGTGGGCTGAAATTTTGTGAGACCAAGCTCATAAAAAGTTAATTTCATTATCCTTTGCTAGAGGCTATGATTGGAAATATTTGGTCAAGCAAGGGACTTGAATACGTTTCATTAATAATGTTGATTACAAGAAGTGAATAGTTTTCCCTATTCTTAAGTTACCTCTATTGGCTTCTTGATTGAATCAATTTAAAACAAATTTACATATATCATTCAAAAATGACAAAAGATGCGTTGAGTGCTCTTTCTCTCTCTTATACTTGTTAATCAAGTAGTTTCTGTTAAAATGATTTGTTTTCTTCCCCTGTAGCAATTCTGTTAAAAGCTGTGTTTGTCCCGAAGGTATGCGGCTCATCTCGAGAAAGAAAACGTGCTTTGTAAACAGTTCAACGTTTAATCCACGTTCCTTGTAAAAGCTGCGAAACTCTATTCGTCCTGAGAAACGTATTTTTTGTAAGTTCTGGGCATTTCTCTAACTGCTGAGTTTTTCGAGTCGTCGGGACGTGTTCAAGCCATGATTCACTCTTGTTTTGACCACGAAAGAGCGTCCAAAAAATGCGACCGAAGCGACTGAGTAAAATCCTATTAGACCTTGGGTCAGTCCCGATATAAGATCTTTTCAGATAGTAAAGCTTTTTTGCGCAGACGGAAGGAAGTATAAAAAAACATGTTTCCAAACAGATCCTTGGAAAAAGTGGAGCAGTGATGTTGAAATTCTAAATCTTCAGTATTGGCTAGGGTTTTCGTCGTCTGTGATTCTATTTCCGTGTCGTTTTTCATAAGCACTGCCCTTACTTTATGGCAGTAAGTTTACATTTTTCGGATATGAAAAACAGTTACAATTGTCCTACACGGTCAGAAGTTCTTTGTCCAGAAGAAAAAGATTTTTCAAACGTGTTCTCATTAGTAAAATGAAAAAAGACGAGTGATACGGAACCCCGTTATATTTTTTACACATTTTTGCTTTGTGCAATAAAGCCATCAATGCAAATGTGTAACGTATATGCTGAGTTATCACGTGGTGATCAAGTTATCTCCAAGTTATTCTTAAAGCTATGAGACGTCTCTGTCTCCAATTGAGGAGTAGCTCCATTTTACTTAAGATTGCGATGGATTCAGTTTCTCGAAATGAATGTAAAATCAGAGTATGTGTTAGTCTTCCGATGCACAAGCGCAGTTTATAGCTAAAACCACCTTGAGCTCTTCCAGTCGATATTTATGTTGTCGTGAAACACAATACATCAAGAGTTAATATTCTTGGTGCAAGTAAAAATGTATGATACGCAACATTCTGAATCAGCATTCCACAGCACACTTCTAAAATACTAATACATCAGCATGGTACTGTTCTAAGTCTCTCAAGAGAACGGATCATTTCGAATCACCCGAAGGTGAATATTTTATCCATCCAATTTTAGTAAAACTCTGAGGGATACGTTCATTGCTAATTAATAACTAACAATCAAAACGATGGTGGTTGTTATAATTTCTAAAAAAAAAGGACTGCCCCGGTAATTATATTAATTCTCATCGCTCTTATTTCGACTTCAGATGTATGAGAGGGGTAACAGACGTAGGTTTGTGAAATTGGCTTATGTACATCTGCGAATAGTCATGAAATTTCGCTCTGATTTGGATATGATCATGAGAATTAGCTCTGAATTTCACTTTGCCAAACTTCATACTGATTCGAATTTAATACGATTCCATTTTGATTCAACGAAAAAATGAGAGTGGAATTTTACTGAGCGATTTTGTACAAAAAAAATGAGAGGTTTCCTCAACCACGAACTTTGATTGTTGAGAACTGATCGAGGCCACCGTTGTGGCGAATCGCTCTTCAATGTGGAACACCGACGATTTTAAATCTAAAGCAGAATTATTTCTAAGAATCTCCATAGTTTGTGCCCTACTATAAAGACTCGTAAGACGGCGAGATAGTGGAGCGTGCACCTTTATGATAACGCCCCAAGTTCATGCAAAGTTGAAGAGATCTCCTAATACGAAGCGCTGCCCATGGGGTCACCTCGGGAAGAGGTGATCTCCTGTCCTATGATGAAGTTTTGCCTAAGGTCTCACCGTATCGTCGGCGGCTGCACTCAAAGAACTTCATCTCTGCACGCCTCAATTTAATTCACCTTCGAACCTAGACACATCCTCACACGCCTCGCAAACCTTGCTGACCCAGCAAGTACTCACCTTAGAGCTCTTGTAGGTGAGACCAGCCGCCTTGCTCTTCTTGCTGGACACTTGGGTCACCGCTAACACATCTTCCATCATCATGGTGGCACTCGGGTGTTATATTATTCCCAAACTCGCGAAGAAAAACGGCGGAATCACCGCCCACTGTGACACGGCACACGAAGGGTGGACCTCTCCCTCAACGCACACAAACACGGCAGTCGCAGCACCGTTTGTTCGCACCGACAACACACCCGATAGACTCCTTGCTCCCGTGGACTGCTCCCAAGAAGTGTGCGGGCGTGATATTCTTCCAACACCTCCACTGCTCTCCCCCCGCCCCTCCTGCAAAGCGGAGCCACTCCAAGTGACCGCGCGCACTCGAACTCTTCGGCACTTGGCGAGAGAAGGGCGACGGAAGGCACGCGGGCGACTCGACTCAGCGGGGGAGGAAGAGAAATTTGTTTTCTCAGCACACGCGAAATTCGGTATCCTTGCTTTTGCCCCCACGCTTGCGCCCCCCCACTCGACTCTGTACCCTATCACAGCCGGCTCCCTCTCTCTCTCCCTACCTTCCCACACCCTCTCGCAGGATCAAAAGAGGATAGGATGAATGGGGTCTTGTCTATATATCCACGTTCCTGGAAGGCCTGCGTCTAAAAGGTTCACTCGAGTCCTGACTAAGACTGTCGGCTTTTCTCTCCCTCCTCTTATTTCGCTCCCCCTCTCTCCGTTTCCCAATCGCCTTTACAAAGGAGGTGGCCGATTTCACTGCTCTGGGGGATGGTTTGAGGAGTGTGAGACGGAGAGAGAGAGAGAGAGACCCCTCCCCCTGGTGGTCCCTGGCTAAATCGGAAATGGAGCTCCCTCCTGCCTCCTGTCCATGACTCCCTTTAAACGCCCCTTCCTCAACCCAACTCCCTCACTCTTCTCCTCGCACCCCCTCCGAATGTTCCCCACAACCCCTTTCCTCAGCCCGTTCTCTTTGTGCTGGATTTTTGTGACGAAGCCGGAGGAGAGGTGTGGACGATGGAGAGAGAGAGAGAGAGGAAAGAAGCAGGGGGTGGGAGACAGAAGTAGGATGGCGATGGCGCTGAAAAATTTATTGTCCGCACCACTACCCAATGGCGATCTCGCATGTCCTATATGTCTAATGGGTGAAAGAGTTATAGAGATTGAGGGCGGGGGAAGGAAGAATGTGGGGTCGGCAAGGGGATTAACTGTATCAGGATTGACGATGTGGAACCGATACGTTAAGAAGGGAAATGACCACCAATCGTGTAGATATAATTCATAATGAAAATGAAGGGCTTTGTACCATTTGGAGTTTAATTTTTATTTGTTGTCACAAATGAAAAAATACCTTGGTTTTCCTCCTCTGATTTATTTTCTTCGTACTACATGTTTCGACGCGACGGTGTCATCATCTAGTACCTGATTTAGTGGAATCTGTTCTTATTTGCTAAACTTAACTTGTTATTCACTGCAATTCACAGAAGTTTTGAAAGTCAGCTTTTATCAATAAAATAAAATACTTTGTCCTTTTCTGTACAGTTATTTACAATTAATTAGAAAAAATCAATATATTCCATTGTTTCAAGCTCAACTATGTAGAAGTTGATTTTGACAGATGAAAAAATAACTTGGTTTTCTTCCACTGATTTATTTTCTTGGTACAATATGTTTCTACACAAGGGTGTCATCATCAGATACCGTGTTGTAGCAAGAAAATATGTTGTACCAAAAACATAAATCAGTGGAAGAAAACCAAGTTAATTTTTCATTTGTGAAAATCAAGTTCCACATAGTTGAGCCTGAAACCATGGAACGTATTGATTTTCTGTAATTAATTTTAAACAACTGTAGAGAAAGGGACGAAGTATTTCATTTTAATTATGAATGCTGAATTTTAAAGCTGCTGTTAAGTGAAGTGACTAACAAGTTAAGTTTAGCAAATAACAAGTAGATTCCACTAAATTCTTTATTATGACATAGGTTTCTACACCTTGATTAGACCTCAAAATATGAAGATATAGTGACAGTAGTCGTGAGAAACAAGAGCTTCAGCGGAATTTACATAGTTGGAGCTCATTTCCATACTTCCGAGAAAGGGAGTCCAAGGTGCTCTCGTTTGGGATAAATTAAGTAATAAGGATGGGAAAAAATGTATTCTTGGGAGGCGCTCATCTCTCCGTGTTACTGACGTCTCTGACACATCTCATTTTATATTTGGGCATATGAATAAACATAGAGTGACAACAATAGAGAAGTTCACTTTTTTCCATTACTTTTCGATATTTTTTCCTAGGCTCTGCTATTTTACCGTAAGAAGGCTTTCATCATTGCCCTCGGTGGCTAATGTCCCTTAATTTAGCCATTTTTGATTCCGCAATGCAAGAAATTCCAAAGTTTTAAACGCTTAATCTAGGGGTTGAAAATCCTTCCTTATTATCTCATTGTCATTAAGATTAATGTTTTTAATGGGGGATATTTTGTTAACGTTTGGATTTTAAACCCTCTAAGTTAGGACTCATTGTGTATAATTTGACGCTTTGTATGTAAACGGCAGTTCAAATATCCAATTCTTAGATAAATGTTGCATAATGACTGATGTGATGGAGGTTAGACATAGCGGAAGAGGAATTCATTGCAATTTCCTACTGGTGATATCTTGAAAATGTTAATTTCGGAAAGCATTTCTTTGAAAGTGGCATGGAGGACTTCTTTCTCTTCCTTTTCTTTTTCAGAAATTAAATGTACACCAACAGAGTAATCTCATGCGCTTACTAATTTCTGTGGTCACCAATTGATGTTTTTTTTGCATAAATCCTCAATTTAGAGGGGATTGTGGGGCCAATTCCAGCTACGCCCTGCCCTCTTAAAATGACCACTCCTGTGGGGACAGTTGATTGGCGGCAGGGGGGAGTTGCGAGGCGCGAGCCGCACGCTCCTATAGCCCTCTCGCCTGTGCATCCCTGGTGCACGCACCGTCACCTTCGTCGCCTTTCCAATGGATCCTCCGCCATTCCTCCCACTCTCCTAAGTGCTTTATTTCCTTCGTTACCCCCACCCCTCCTCTCCTCCCTCCCAACCTGCCCCTAAATCCTCCTTCCCCCTCTCAATCCGAGAGCAGTCCGCACCGCATAACTCCCGTGGCATGATGGCGCTAAGCCGAGTTGTTTAAGACATCCGAGCGTTTGTTTTCTCTTTATTCGAACGGGCCGCGTCTATTATAATCCGGCGTCAACCTCGCGAGAGTGCGCGTGAGATGTGTCACCCAGCTCTTGCTCGTCTTTCTTCGGTTTTGTTTCGTTTCTTTCTTCATAGACTAAAGAAGACGGAGAGGATGGTGTCTTGACGTACGAAAGGGAAGCCTGTTTTTTTGTCAAAAAATAAACCACCTAACATGGCCATCGCGTGCAATATGTCCAAGGATTTTGAGTATATTACAGTGATTTTTTGGAAATTACTCCGAATTAACGCCGAAAATAGGCAAGAAAAGAAATTGGACGTTGTGGAAATGAGGATGTTGCGATGGACTATGGGAAAGACAAGGAGAGAAAGGGTCTGGAATGAGTGGTTTAGAGAGCAGGGAGGGGTAGTTGAGATTTCGAAGAAAATAGTGAAGCTTACAGTGGTGTGGGCATGCGATGAGAAGGGAAGAGGGGCATGGATTGAGGGGAATGATGGACCTGCGGGTGAACGGCAAGCAACGCAGATGAAGACCTAGGAGGAGACGGATAGATTGCATCATGCACCTGAGGGAGAAGGAGCTAACATCTTAGGACACAAAGGGCCGGACAGAATGGAGGAGAGCAAGGAATAGCGACCCCTAGTCTCCGGGGATAAAGCTGAAGAGAAAGAAGACTCCGAATTAGCATTTTTATTGGAAAATCATAATTTTCCGGCAAAAACTCCTCCATTGATGCATGTTTTCAGCATACTTGCTCATTACAATTGATCCAATTAGCAAAATTTATGGTCTCCGGCTTGATTATGCTGAATTTTCCCTTCACGGAAATGAAGAAAAAAGACAAATGTGGAGTTCCGCTTGAGAAAATATAATTAATTTCGGACCAAGTTCCAGCATTTTATGCTTGACCTTATCTGGTGGAAAATTTTAGCCCAAAATATTTTATCTAGTAGAGTGCTACATTGGTCTTTTTTCTTTACCAACGTGACCCATTTAATATGTCCGACTGCGCACTTTAATGGCTCCCAATGAGCTATTTTCCTGCATGGTTCCATCTATTCTTCTGGTTAATCTATGGTCTCTTGTCTGTGTCTTAAACGGATGGGTGGGCTTGTGAATCAGTGCACTTGATTTCGTGTCTATTCTTCGATGGTTATCTCCACTCAAATACCCACGTTGACCACAGCCTGAATGCTAAAATATGACAGTAGCTATCATAAATATAGCAGTTATAAATGCGGCACATATAAAATCAAATATTTTGCTCTGCTTCGAATGTGTCGTCTCCCGTATATTTAAGCATTTCAATGTTTTCATCAAATCGTAGAATTTCGTTCTCAGTTTCTTTTTTATTTCTTTTCAAGGCTATTGTTTAAAATAGGTGCCTCAACTGTTACTACAGTACCTATTGTACCGAAAGATGGCTTTATTTGACAGAGCACTACAAATATACCGTGAAAACGCGCGTTTGGTTTTTTCCCTATCCTCTCTCGTGTTTATAGGTTTTCTTTGCAAACAAGGGCTGGCAATTACGGCTTTTCTGTGATCGTTGTCCTCATTTAATCCGCGTAAAAAGTTGCGTGTAGCAGGGGCGTAATTAGATATAAATCGCCGTCGCAAGATTCGAAACCGTATGGGAGCGGTTTAAAAGAAAGAGAACACAACACGGTCTGCCTCCTTCTTTTGTTTCCCTCTTTCTTCGCTCTCCATTATCCTCCCGATTGGTACCGTCCTACTCCACCCATCCTCCCTACATTTCCGTCCCTGCTCCATTTTCGGATGCTCCCGCTTGGAGATGCGACGCGACGGAGTTAATCATTCCCCTCTGGATGATTTTGGCCGGTTGACTCCTTCGCTCAGCGTCGTAATTCAGCGGCAAATTGGTGTCCTGCGAGGGAGGAGTTAGTTAGAGGGTGAGAGAATCAGGGGTAGGGGAAAGGAGGGGAGACAGGCGGTGTCCACGAAGGCAAGGTTTGGAAAAAGAAAGATAAAAAAAAACGAAAACGATCTTTTGAAAAATCGTCCTTTCCTCCCACTTTTCCGAAGTCATTTTTAGAAGTTACCCGAACGATTCCCTGTTGTGTCTGGATTGATTCATCATCCGCCGCGCCGGGGGGAGGGGAGAAATGGGGCAAAAAATTGATTTGTCTCCCATTTCTCTCCGACCGGTTCGTGAATGAGAAACAACAATATTTAAAAATAGGGCCACTTGTAAGTAAACCTCATCACGTTAAACACGCATGATTCAAAATTTGGTTGGCAAATAACGTAGTTTTTTTTTAACTTGGAAACATATCCTGTTTCAAAAAATTACGCACGCTGGGCTGCCTCAAAGAACTGCGTCATCGAGAATCCGAGAAAGTGACGTCGTGTAACGGTGTCCACTACAGGTGTAAGAAGCTTTATTTTGTTGAATTGAACAGTTTTATTCGAAATGCACTACATAGATGTCTCTCATTTCTTGCCGATGGGATCGTGAATAGGGAACCTACATACATAATTTAAAATAAAAGAACTACTAGCACGTAAACCTCATCGCCTTAAACACTCAGGATTCAAAATTTGGTAGAAAAATAATGTTTTTTTAATTGGAAACATTCCTGGCTAAAAAAATTACGCGCGCTGGGCGATCTCAAAGAATTACATCATCGAGAATATGACGAATGACGTCGTGGAACGGTTTTTTCTACAGCTGTAAGAAGCCTTTTAATGTTAACTTGAACTGTTTTATTCGAAATGGACGAAATAGATGCAAATTCATCTCGTCATTCCCCTACTGGGCAGCCAAAGAACTTAGTTACCGTTTTAGGCGTAGAGAACGGACTCCCTTTAATTGATATAATACCCAACAATTGCATACTTGTCTCTCCTACAGACCTGCACTGTTTTGTACTCCCTCTCCTGTTTATAGGACACTTAATATTCCTCCTCTTTGGTATTTTCTACCACATTCAGCCATGACTTTCACTATTAGGACCTGATGATGCCGACTGGAATGCCGGCGAAACGATTGTCCATAAAAATGCTGCTACGCGGGAAAATCCCGAAAAATTCTAATTCACATGACTTTCACCGTCTACCTCTCCGTCTCACACCATTCACTCTACTATCATGAATCTGTTTCGTTACTTCTTTTATTCTGGCTACATGGCCTAGCCAACGAAACACACTCCTACTCAGTGTGTTTCACTATACATCTCGCCCTCTCACATCATTCTCTTTTCTCTTTCTTATCTGTTTGGTTACTCGACTCTCATCCATTCTTTCAGCATGACCAAGTCAACGTAGCACACTCCTTTCGTACAATTCCATTACTGGAGTATTCATCCCACATTCTTTCTACACTCGCTCATTCCTAACTGTATCCATCCTCCTTTTGCAGCTAGCTTTTCTCTTGTTTCCTTTTTGTCACTGTGCAATTAGATCCTAGCTGCTGAAACACATGTGCAACCGGGGAACTATGACGTGCAGTGGCGAGCAGCCTTTGCCCTTTTGCATCTCGTGACTTTTTTTCAAATCCTGTGTTTTTTTATTGGGCAGTTATTTTTGACGGTGGATAATGCATATACATGCAGATGATTTATTCGAGATCGCTGGAAAATTTACTATCGCGTCCACTGCTCTTAATGTATACGAGGAATAGTGCGCCGGTTAATGAGTTTCGTACGCGCCTGGCTTTGCGATCAGTCGCGAGAACCGCACATCCCTTTGCCCCCCTGAGCCCCTCCTTCCCTACTCCCCCCCATCTCATTCTCGTCTTCTCCGCTGGAAGAGTTTGTTTTTCCTACGCCGATGTTTATCTTGTGATCTCAGAGGAACGGAAGTTCCTCCGCCTACTCTCCAGCCTCAACTTTTACTTCTTCCAAAGTATCCATATCCCTGCTCTAATTTCATTGCCTTCTTTGCATGCTTTGGAAATTTTGAATTTGCACAATTTAGAATTCATAAGTATAGACTATAACAGCCGCTGGTGAACATATACAGTAAGCACCAAAACGAACTTTTAAAATTTAAGTGAAGAAAGCATGTACGAACAAGTTGAAAAATTAAAAACGGGATATAAGTGCATGGAGAATAAAAGAACATGCTATGGATCGTTATTCGCTATCTCTCTGCTCATCTTCGCCACCTTCTCTGTCAGAATTGTTACGATATAGAAATTATGATGGAGAATATAGATGGTCTGACAAGAATGCTTAACTGCATGGAAATAGCTATGATGAATTTCAACTTGAGATTTAATCTTGACTTAAAGGAAGATGGTGGCGTTACTGGCAACACACCTGACCGGCAATTGGGAGATCGGGGTTCGAATCCCGGTTAAGTCAAGTGATTTTTTCTTGGCGAATTTCAACCCTTAGTGTATATGCGCCCCTGCGAGTGCCTTCGTACCATATCATTTGTAAATGCATTGATTGGAAATTGAACTTTAGTATTCAGTAAATCAAGGTATGTAGAAGAAATATAGAGGACAGAATCGCATCGAAACTTGGCTGGCAACAAATTGCGCCAGTTGAAGAGTTTATTAGTTATCTCAGAAGATAGATCTTCAGCGATGGAAGAAGTAAGAAAGGTATAGTAATCGTTCTTTTGTATGGAAGTGAAGCCTGGACAACCAAAGGAGCTGAGAAAAAATATGGAAAGCAGTGGAAATGCAGTGTTGTTCAGGAATGATGAAGATAAAATGGACGGAGAGAACCACCACTTAATAAGTCCTACGAAGAGTCGGAAAGAAGAGATGTGCACATAAAACTTACTGGACGAAGAGATAAACTTATCAGAAACATTAATAAAACAGAAATGAATTTGTGGAGAGGAGAGCTGTTGGAAACTTCGAATTGATGACCGCTGATGATAATGACGATGATGGCTCAAAACGGTTAAGGGTCCAGTGGAATGGGGATCTTGCAATTTGAAGAGTTATCCCAAAGGTAATAAAATAGGGCTGATTTCCTCGGGTTAAGTTATTTCAAAGCACTGCGAATGGAACTTGAAAAATATGCTGAAGAATTTCTCTACATGGACCGTCGTTGTAATCATCGACAAACATAGGCATATTAAGAACGAGAGTTGATGAATCCGTGATATTTTTTTACGATTACAGCAGCCGTAACATTCCTGATAAGGATGAAGAAGATGTCCTGTTGTGCCTTTTCCTTCTCATTATTTTCTCCCCGTTTGCGACGCCATTTTGTGATCAGGACATTTGAAATTTCTTGTGTAACAAACCTTTGTTGTTAATTAACATCAATAGGGTATTATTGATAGATTATTGATAGATGTTCGGGGATTTTTGTGTTGTCTATATCATGTTCTCCTAGCTTTTTTTCGAAAAAGAGGAACTCCTTGCTTTAAACTAGTGTCCTACCGTACAGGAAATCCTACGGAAAAATGAGGGCTTTATCACCGGCACTCGTCCATTATGAAGTCATGTTGCCTATTTTCTAACTAATAACAACTATTTTCCTGTCAGTGATACGTCATCTTGGAAACTTTTGCGAAGCTAATTGGAAAACGAGTGATTTAGGCATTGAAAGGTGAATGAATGCCTCACATGGATTATTTATGTGACGCAAGATAATTACTTTTTTCAAAGGGGATCTCGGTTTAATCAGAGGGTGTAGGATGTTTGTGACATATCACCAAAACATTCTTCTAATTACGGAGGAGAAAAGAGCGTTCTTTCTATCTCTGCCGTATTCAATTCCGTTTCTTTGAAAATAATTGGCTGGTCTGTATGCCATGAGATGGAAATTTCGAGTAGCTTGTCTCTCCGTTGTGAGGGCATTCATCAAAAAGTGGATTACATTACCTCAAAGAATTAAGTCGGTGTAAGTGTCGTGAGGAATTAATTACGCGCGAAAATTCACCCTCCTGCCTGTACTGTTCTTGATTTGATTTTGGCACAGTGTTTTGAACTTTTCTCTCGTGTAGTTTCGTCTCTAAAGTAATCGTTTTGACTCGTTAGTGCCGTCCACGTTAAGCTGCAAACGCGACAGTAGTGGATTCTACACCCTCGTCAGCATTGAATGTAAAGCTTTCAATCAACTCTGACGTAGTCCAGAGCAGATGAAGCTGAGTGAAAAGCTTACAATGCGACACTAGCTCATCGGTTGACATTGTTTGTATTCTGAAGTTGTCATATCCATTCGACGAGTCGATTGATTTCTCACCAGGTCGACTGTCACGCGTTGTAGCTTTCATCTTGAAACGATTTCTCCTTGATGTAAAATTATTCTCGTTTTTCCCTCGATCCCCCATTTGCGTTAAATTGGCAATCAGATAAGTGCCAAATTCCACAGAGGACAATTCATTTGCTTTGACCGGGATTCGAAGCCATAGCGGATGACTTCGTGAAGATAATACCGTGACTATTCCCCGGTTACCCTGAATTTTGTGAAAAAATAACAATTTCATGTTTAAACCTTTCGTGCGCAATTTTCTAATCACACCTCATAATGCAACCCTTCATTAATGTCAATGGTCATATTTTGTCTGTAATACGAATTGATTGAATGTAAAAGACATCCTTGGAAGAAGAATGAAACTCTCTGTATTTAAAGAGGAGGGAAATTGTCGGCTGTTTTCGATTTGGTCCTTTGGGTTGATTGTCATCCAGATGTGTATAATATCTTTCACCCATAAAACATTTCCAATTTCATTAGCATTACAGTAAGTCCTCGGTAGGCGTCGTTTCGATTTACATCTGAATCAATGAATATGATGTATATATGATTCAATGTTTTTCCCTGTTTAATGCTAATAAAATAGACCGTATGCGCATTTGCTTGAGTTTTTTGATAAAAGATGTAATCATCCTATCTGAAATAGCTATTTCCGGGATAAAGGCAAAAAACAAAATTTGAAATTAAAGCCTTGATTTATCGCGGGATTAAAGTGGTCACGAATATCTGGATCCGTTTCACGTTGTTTCGACAAACGTCGCTCTTCTTCCGC
Source organism: Ceriagrion tenellum (assembly GCA_963169105.1). Classification (NCBI taxonomy): domain Eukaryota; kingdom Metazoa; phylum Arthropoda; class Insecta; order Odonata; family Coenagrionidae; genus Ceriagrion; species Ceriagrion tenellum. The sequence continues at coordinate 83,008,120 of OY720633.1, read as the reverse complement.
ACGCATCTCCGACGTAAATCGAGGACTTACAGTATTTGTTCTGGAGGCTCTTACTTGTGAGGTGGGTTACCTTCGACTGCCTTACCGAGGGCTCATCTGTTTATTTCGGAATATCCAGTGGCACCCCAAAACATGACAATGAAGAAATCAATTATGCCTGATTTTGCGTTATTCTTACGTCTTGGAACCGTTCCTACTTTTGTGGCGAGGATCTAAGTTTATGCTTATGCGCGGCGTAGCAGAAAAGGGAAAGAGAATTTTAAAATACAGCATTCTTCCGTGACTGATCCAGAGATAGTCCTAGACGCTAGACAACCGTACCAGTAACAGAGGTTATAAAAAAACCCTTGGGTAGACGTAAATCGGAAGATGAAAAATTGCATGAAAAATTGAAGTTCGAGTCTTCGTGCACAAATACGGATTCTTATTTTAAGGTGTTTATTTTTAATTTATCAAATATATATATATATATGCGCTATCAGCCTTTTCAATCCAAACTTTGAGAGAATTGGTGCATTACCTCTGTAATGGTGATGGTGATGTATGTACCTTCAAAAGGATAATACACAGAAAACCGTGGTGTTACATTATCGGAGTCACCCGTAAGTGCACGTAAGTACGAAATATCCTTTAAGAAAACCGCCGGTATCCCCACATTATTGAAAAAGACGAAACTCACTGTGTTCTAAGTTTGGCTGTTACCTCGTGGACTATGGCACCAAGAACACACTTTGTTTCACTGTGCCAAAATATATATGGTAGTCTAGTTTCTTTAAAAATCCAGACGAAAAATTACGGTTAAAACTGGATAAAGCACTCTGGGAGATATCGAGGCATTTGTGCTTGAGTCCGGTCAAGGTAAATGATCTTCCATCTGAGTAATTGCGGCTTTCAAATGTTATTTTGGGTAAAACTTCGAAAATAGATGGAGCGCAGTGTTTTGAAGACATTCTTACCCAACCTTACGCCTGAGAATGAAAAAAAAGTCTCGCTTTTTAGATTGAGTTTATATGTCGGCTTTGTTGTTCTGAGCCGAGTTTCCGATTTCCTCCGAACTATGTTGAAAGTCTAAAGTATTTGAATCCGCTTTTTCTGAAATTTCTCCCTTCGTTGCTACCGCTAATTCCTCGGCTGTTTGTTGAAAAAAAAAGTCGACGCTCTTTGAGGCGAGGAGAAAAATGGCGATTGTTCACTTGTCCGCAGTGCCGTTCTACTCTAAAGAATAACCAATGTGTTTTCTTCGTGTGCCAACCGAAGCCTCTCAGGACAAGATTTTCATAGTGGTCAAGGACGTATGCATAGGCTCTCCCCGGGACTGGTCCATCGCGGATCTGGATGCGATAAAGTTCCCAGAATTATTGCCTTTACTTGTCAGATATATGTGGCTGTTGACCTCCACCAGGCGGCCCATCCGGAAGCCTCCTTTCCTGCCATTCCGACAATTCTCCAACACAGCGGTGTGTTATATCACGCCATGTAACATTCTTCTTCCACGTTCTAATAGAAGCCATATGAGTATCCCCTACCTTCTTACGTGTTTGCCGTCGTAGTAGTACGTTGCATTTTTTCAGCTCGTCATATTGCTTGGCTATCAGACTGTTATATGTGTAGTGTAGGTATCCGTCGCAGTTATCGAATTTTTGGAAATCTGAATACTCCATCTAAGTAAGAAATGTTCTCTTAGAACCCCCTGGGGGAGAATTGTTTTTTTTACATCCTTTGATTCAAGTGGGGCATTCAAATATTACATAAAGCGATTTAACCACTTTTTGAGACTCTCTCCCCTTCCCTCATATGTGATTCCGTCCCTGGTGCATTGTCATTTTGATCCTCGTAAAATGCGTTAAAACAATGCCAACCCCTTTGTTCCATGCTGTAAGTACGCCTAGCCTTCCTCTCCGATGCAATTTTGAACTGTCACTTCGTCCTGAAGCAGTGGTGGAATTTTTCCCGAGTAAATCTGAACCTTTCATCTACTTCCTACTATGTCCTGTAAATTTTAAGCTCAGTTTATTAACGCGTTTGCATCGCTTATAGTGCCAGGGCAGCATGGAGTGGGGTCTTCCTAATTTAGTGTCCTTTTCCGGCCTCTTCTGCAAAAGCCTTGCCCTTCATGACGTCACGCTTTGCGCAGACGGCTACCACCAAGGTTCACCACCACCATACTAAGGGCTGCCGATCGATATGACCCCTCTCCATTTTGAAGTGATTGATTTTGCTTGTGTCCTTTTCCGGCCTCTTCTGCAAAAGCCTTGCCCTTCATGACGTCACGCTTTGCGCAGACGGCTACCACCAAGGTTCGCCACCACCATACTAAGGGCTGCCGATCGATATGACCCCTCTCCATTTTGAAGTGATTGAACTTATTTATGCCTGTTCGCGGGTGTGAAGTTCAAGGACGGTGATGATGAATAAATGAAATCTCAAAACGGGATTTGTGTGCGAGTAAACGAACAGGTTTCATCGTGATCGTTTAGTCTGAAAGAAACCACTCAAACCTTTAGTCGTGGGTCGTGTATTTGTATGAAACTCAACGCCCGTAAAAATTCCTACGCATCTCGTATCGTCCCAACCTTTCAACCTCAACGCGCGGGGAACTCATAAAATGAGGGGATCCCGGCTGGACCGATGCCAGGCACTCAGCTATCGAGACGATAGGCTTTGTATTCGCGGAAACTTCGGGGTTGGGCGAGGTCCATGTTGACTCCACGGCGAATCGTTTCATTGGCGTGCGAAGAAAATTGCCACTTTTTCTTCTCTCTATTTTGTATTCTATCGAGTTTCCCTGTAGTTGCCTTTTTCTTGCCTGTATGGGCGTGTAAGCAATTATTTATAATTCTTTTAAAACCAATTACGAGCGATCCAGGGTCCCTCCAGTGGAATAGTTTGTTGGTGCAAGCGACAAGTTCAATGTCCCCATGAGCGAAGCGTCGGGGAGCGGCAGGAAGACTTCGCGGCGAGTTCGCCCAAAGGTCAGCTTGGACACAAGCGGTACCAAAAAAAAAAGCAAGGCGCGCCGCGGCGTTTGAATGTAAGCTGATCCTTTACTGATTATACTCCGCTGTTTAAGTTGCTAAATAAAACTCTGTGGCCTCTAAACTGTAGTAATAGATTAATGGGATTAAATGGTTGGCATTACAGACAAAGTTTACGTTTTCAGGATTCAACGAGTTTAATATTCCGCCCCTTGGGGTGTGGCACAGGGCACAGTGTTAATTCATTGGATCATCTCTTTCCCTATCTCACGTCATATAATTATGATGTTACTTGCACGAAATAAAATTCGAATAAAGAGGAAACGTTTCATTGTATGCTAATTTTTCATAGTTATTTTCATAGTTATCCCTGCCTGTGTCACTTATCCTTAACATATAATCATCGCGTCCTCACGCAGTCCGGGATTTATTCTGAATAGATTTATATATATTCTTCCATTCTTGTCATAGATTATATCGTTTTGAGAGCGTTCTTCTTTCTACCTTGTGGAACCTGGTGCGTCCATTTCTATCATTCACCTCTGATGTAGCATTGCTCTCTTCATCACTGTTCCTAATTTTTATATTTAGCTTTTCTTACTTTTTGATTTTGATGTACGTAATTCATCTCTCTATGAATACCTTGTTCTTTATTCTCCATAAACTTCTCCATTCCACCGGTATAATCATCTTTCCCCTCATGCACGACTTCCTCGGTCATTTCTTCGGCACGATTCCTGTTTTATCAGCTACCATTTTTACCTCCTGGCCAAGACTTTCACACTTCTCGCTCGCGTCATATCTTCTCGAATACTCAATTAAAATTGCTCTTGGTATTTCCTCCGCTTGAAATAAATTAAAACGAGGATGTTCCATGCTCTCTTTGTAATCCTTTACTCCTCATGGATTTGAAATGAATGCGTATCTCCTTCCAAGGAGAAGTGAGGATGAAACACGCCGCTCCCTAATCAGTGTCAAGCTATGAAATATGAGATGCATACAATGTTTATGTATCTCCCACTCTTTCTGTGGGCACCTATGAAGAAATCCGGAATATATAAAGACCCTCACATTCTCTCGCAATTCTGTTGCTTTCTCTGATATGTGATGGTTTTTTTCTCTTATCGAAACATTCTCTTTATTTCTGGTACCAAATTTATCTTTAAATGTGTCACTTCCGTAAGGAAGTCAGGTAGCTTTTCTTAAGAAAATATTTCCGGGAGGAGCCAAAACTCCTGGGAAGCTAGGAACTTATATCCTGAATAAATTTTTTCCACCATAATAAACTGACAAATCTGTTTCCGACGTGAGTAAATAAATCAAATGTGACTGGATTCGCGCGGCCTCTCAACAAAGTTTGCTTTTTCGATTAAAATTGTGATCAGTTACTTAATCCGCCGTAAGGAAGAGGACTGTATACTCCCATTCTTCGCAAAATATCGCGGTGTGTTCCATGCCCCCAATGTTGCTCAATGTATGAGCAATATTTAGAACTCAATCAGGTAATGCCATACACCTACTGATCCACCATGGGGTAACAGTACCACAAACTGCATCAAAATTCGGAGCGTTTACAATTACGAATTTTTAACTATCATTCTTTTATGTCAAATATTTACTCGTGTTAAATTATTCGTACTTTTTCATTCTTTTTATCATTTATATTCGATCGATTTGTGTGACTGAAACACCCGGAACCGAATCTTTTAGTCGCACCACGTGAGAAATTTTCATATTCTATCTTTCACTTCACTGTGCCTGCTTAGTAACGCCCTCGACCAACATAGCGTCATCGTTTGTATTTCACTCTTGTTACTATGATTATTTATTTATATGGTTGGATGGAAGAAGGTAAAAAATCTCCAAGACTTCCAAAGGCGTAGGCCCTCTTCTTCTGACATTATTTTGTTCTTCAACTCGACATTTGCCCCACATCTCTTCATTACATCCATAAAGCATATTCTCTTTCTTCTTATCTCCAACTTACCCGACGTCCTCCCATCGATCATGCCCCGTTCACATTACGCTCACCTAATGCCGGTTATGCCTCCCGCTGATTACGTTTTGTGATTGAAATGCCTGCTAGCGCAAACCACGGTCGGCTGACCTGGTAGGAGAGTTACGCCGGTTAAGAAGTCTCTGCGGGATCGCAAGTCATAAGGCTCCGGTGAGTAGGAGAATTATCTCCGATGTTTTCTTCGCATAATTTATTGTTCCCTGGTGGACCTGTAGGTACCGTCATTTTTCCATTCCAGGGAGATATGTACTCATCTGAGAGTGACTGAATTTCCGAGGCTCTACGCCACGCCCACAGTTCCCTGATAAGCTCCTGGTGGACCTGTAGGTGGAGCAAGTTTTCGTGCATCATTAAATCCCCGCTTATCAGCAAAATGACTCGTGTCTCCATCTTTTTGCTGATCAGCTTTCTTCGTTACCTCTCTGCACACCAATTATGTTTACCAGAAGACTGTTCATTTCTCGGGTTTGAAAGTGCCCTTTAAGACTTAGGTCGGTAACCCGGCATTTTCTAATCACCGTAAGTTGAACGTAGTGGAAACAAGGTATCAAGGCTTTTTTCGTCTAGTGAAATCTTTTGGTATCTGTGATGATTTTTTTTACGTAATGACGGAGGGGTAGCACGGCGAAACTGTTGCTGAAAAAAAAATCATCGCAGATACCAAAAGATTTCACAAGATTAAGGTATCAAGGCCTTCAGCATCCCCTCCCCTCTAATATTTTACCACCGTATGCTGTCTTCTCGCATTCTTTTCTACCAGTTAATTATCCGCATCAACCATGACGACCACTTCTTTGTTCGTTATCCTTTCCGTCGTCGAACTTGTGGCTCTCATTGGACAAGAAAATCATTTCCGTGATTTTTCCATTCCGGTGAGATGTGAACTCATCTGAGAGTGACTGAATTTTCAAGGCTCTACGCCACGCCTACAGTTCCCTGATTAGCTCTTGGAAAGCCACCATACGAACAATTTTCTCTTCGCTCATTCCCGTAAATTTTAGCCCAGCCTGTTATCCACAAAGACATTTGAAAAATGTATAAGGAGTCCACTGCTACGCCATTTCCATGGATTTAAGGTATTAATACTTCAATTAGTAATCAGTAATCAGATATGTAATAATAATCAATCAGTAATGAGATAATATCCCAAAATATATGCGGGAAAGATGAATTTATTACAATTTAATTATGTTTTCCGGGAGTTTTTCTAACTCATCCATGGTTTTTTGCGAAAACGGCATGCAGATATGAGAGTAAAATACTATTTCCCCGTGACTCTCCCATTCAACGTCGTATGATTGCGGGTTCAATTTGTGAGGAAAATAGCACGGAAGAGTTGGGTTGCGCTATTCTTTTCAAATGTAGAACCCATCCAGTTGTATCAGATCACTCGTTTGTTTTCGCTCCTATAGAAAACGTTCGGGAGGACGAGAGTACGATGCTGTCTCGATGCGTGATGACGCTATCGCTGTCTGCTGGAAAAGACCTCTGAAGTCGCGAGTGCTCGCGTCTTCCGCTCCAACTCCCACTCTTTCCCCACTCAGCGGTCAAATTCCAAACGAACAATTTTGGAACTAGTTTAAGTGAGCTTACCGATCCCAAAAGAGGCGTCAAAGATGAAAATATAGGCAGCCACTTAACTAATTTAAAAAAACTGTGAGAATTGGGTCTTTTCCAAAATTTGAATAGTAAGAATAGGTATCTTAATTCGTTACTTTTACTCTTACAAACGTACGGAGTAAAAATATTTATGTAATTTATTTCATTTTAATATTTACTGAGATATTTAAAACTAAAGTAGTGGGAATTTGACATTTTTTCACGAGACAGCGAAACAAAATCTGATTGGTGTGACGTCATTTTCGCTGAGCGAGAGACGAAAGCCGAGAGAGCATGGAAAGAACTGTAGAAGAGACCGTATTTTAAGAAGATATTTCATAGTAAACAACGAATATGGCGTACAGTGGTGTTACTAAAACCACATCAGAAAATATACGCAAAATATAGCAATAATTTGAATCTGAAAAAAATATGGTGATAACTGTAAGCCTCATTTCATTACGGAAGAAATTTTGGCGGTCATCAATTTGTACATGCAAGAAGTCAGGGTTCAGTCTAAGACGAATATCGATAGCTGAAACAGCAGCAGTGTCGGAAATGGTTTTCAAGCAATAAATAGTCATGGCGTTGATATGCCTTACCATTGACTTAAGAAAAGCATGGACTACCACCATACACTGGGTATAAAACTATATAATAAATTATCCGTCAATCTTAAAAATTATCTTCTAGTAAGTTTCAAATACTAGCTAAATACATGGCTGTTATGTAGTCCCTTTATAAAAGAGGCCTTGTGCCATGGACAAATGCCGCAGTTATTGAATATACATATTACTTTTGGAAATGTGCATATAATTATTGTGAGACAAAGTGTATAGCATATATAGCGCTCCGACGACCAACAAAATCACTAACAACATGTTCAGGTACGGTTTCACAATGCCTGGTTAAAAATTTTCACAATCTGATATCCGATTTAATTGCACCCTCCCGTCGAAAACCCTCACTAATCGACAGCCTGAGCGACTTTGCTGAAACGGAACTATCATTTGATTCTGATATTATGCTTCATCATCTGGCGGTTAAAATTAACTAGATATTATAGAATCAGAAATGATTTGATACTGCCCAGAATAAGGACTAGTGTAGAGGCTCGAGCACAAAGCTCCCACGTGGAGAGTACTGCCTGTTTTCGAGTCGTATTGGTGGCAATAAAACTTTTATTTGGCGATATTAAACCGTAATTTCCGATAGTGGTCGGAAATCTAAAAAAAGCCGGACAAAAGTCAAAAATTGCTTTTTTTGAGGTAAAGACTTGAAACGCGGCACATGTACTCACAAATGATAGCTAATTATGGAATGGTAAGACATTTGTCTCAGATCTCAGCCGTTACTTAGATACGGAGGCTCAAACTTGGCCAAATTTCCAAGGAAACGCCTGTTGTCACTGTTCTTTGAAAATCTTAAAAGTTACCCAGGTAGTGGAGTATTGGAAGGATTTTTATGAAATAAATACCATCTTTACCATCTGTCAACATGGCTCTTTACCAGTACTTGGAGAGATTTTTGTCAATATGTGTATGCTATTATGTCACAAAATAGCGGACGCTTTTTTCAGGCAAAATTTTACATGAAGTAGTCATTTTCTTTGGTTTAAGATATATAAATGCACCGAGATACTTCGTCAGTGTTTAGCGGAAATATTTTAGCATTATTCCACAAAATTCTTGGCAAATATTCCCAATGCCGAAAGAAAAAGTAACGAACAATGTCTCGTTTGCTAAAGCCATTTTACTCGCGGCACTTTACTGAACAGTGTGATGTATGGACGGATGTGCAGTGCGAATTGCATCACGTAAAGCGGGGGCTGGCAAGACTAGCTGCGCGAACGCATGAACTAAAGACAGGAAAATATATCCTGCTTTAGTTCTATGCCCGCGATCTCACAATTTCTCCTCATTAAACTGCGCAATTTAGTGCCTCGTGTAAAACTGTCTTGAGGGGAAGATTAAAGCCGGAGGCGGGATTCTCTCCTTACTTCCCGCCCTACCTCCGATTTTTGTCCTAATACCATTCCTCCTGTCCTGAAGCGTACATTTGTGCCTAGTAGTCTCAATATACCTTTAGGATATAAGGCCAGAAAATATTACTATAAATTTTGCTTGGCGATTTTTACGGGATGACTCTTATGTGATATTTGGGTCTAATCTATCGTTTTTTGAATGTTTATGCGTTGCGTGGGATCAGGAAAAGAACCGATTGATCTGCCGTCGAAGAACTGGCTTTTTCATGTCTGAATGAGCGTGTACGCGGACCAGACTACAAAACCAGGCCCGCGCGAGGATCGGGATACAGTTGACTCATTGTATTTATCAAAGCCTGCTCGATACAGCAGAAGGGCTTAAAGCGTAGGAAACTTAGCACAGGATCATTATCGGTCGATAATATGACTCCAATAAATCTCACAACCAGTTACAACAATCCTCCAGGGAGATGAATCATATGGAAAAACAAAATTTGACGTTGTTGGCAATCTCGGGCTTACCAATACGAGAATTCGTGGGAATGAATGGTAAAATTATGACTATGAAATTTATAGTTCACGGCCAAGGTTTCCGTTCAAATTAACATCTGATCTTTATTTTATAACACAGTTCTGTGTTAATTACATCATTTTTATTACATTTCCTCATATTTTCAATTTCTTAACCCTAATAAACTCCACTTTCTCCGGCGAGATATTGTAGAACAGCATATTTAACAATGATGCTCAAAAGATATCCTACTGTCTATCAATCTGGTAGACAGTACCATATCGTTTGAGTATCATTCTTAACCCTAAACTTGATAATGAAATGATGAATTATTAAGTTTGCTACAAAAGATTTATTATGTGATTACGACCCGGGTTTCATCGCTGGTGCGACATCATCAAGGTAATGTCGCACAGCGATGAAACCCGGGTCGTAATCACATAATAAACCTTTTGTAGCAAACCAAGTTATTCATCATGTCATCATGGAGGAATTCCACCAAGTTACTGCCAATACCATTAATTCTGAACTTGTTACATAATTGATCCATTTAACCAATGCAAAAGCCCATATACCACAGCCATGGTACGCCCGGCAAATCTGTGTGCGATGATTTTTCTTTGATGCCATAAATATATTGAGAAATGAATCCCTGGGCTATCTTAGTGTCAGTCTAATCTGAAAGACATGCCAGTATTGCGGTATGATAATTATGCACAGAAAATCATGATTAAAAAAATTAAGATTGGATAATAACAGAATAATTACATTAAAGTTTCAAGTAAATGATTAGTATTTTTAGTGTATTACCCCACTCAAAATAAAATACGCTGAGCGCACTCGTTGACCGACACAATGTTTTATTTTTTATTTGAGTATGCAAATTATAAATATCTAAAAGCGTCTAAACGTCATTATTATGAAATGGCGTTGTGCTGATGCCCTGAATTTGCACCTGATCCCGTCGAAACCTTCGCTTGAGTGACATTTTGTTATTTTGTCGCTGGAAACGTTTTTAAAAGGTATTAAACATTCAAATAGTAGGTAAACAGTTTTCTAATCTGAGTGGTACGATTTTGGGAAATGGGCGATTAAGTGGTACGCAAATTGAAAAAGGTTGGGAAATACTGTCCTCTATATCATAGATGTATCACCTCTATTTTCTTTCTCTCCTTATAATAGGTAGCGGGAGTGCCCTGAGGGTGATGCTGAGTTTCGCTGTCGGAGGTTTGCTGGGAGATGTGTTCCTTCACCTGTTGCCCGAGGCTTGGGCTTCGATGCCGCCCGCCGCTAGCTCAAACACTGCCGATCACTTCTTCTCGTCCCACGGACATGGTGAGTTTCTTTATCCAGCTTTAGGGGGTTTGAGCGATTGCTGTTTTTTTCACAATTTGCGTGAGACTTTTCATATTTACGAGTACTTATTAATTAGCAGTGTATAAAGAAAAAAGAAAATAATTGCACATTGCCAATTTGATGTATTATCAGTTGAATGCTATTTTAACATGAGGGATTAAAGCTAGAGATGGGTCACTCTGAAAATTACCGCGGTATTTCACTTAGTATACCGCAGCCCCTGAAAAGTAGCGTTCTTTTCGGTAATATTCACCTCCATCTCAGATATTTTTCATACCGATATATTCCAAGTATATTATTTTAAGCAAAGTCTATAGATATTTCAGACAATCTTAATTATGAATTAAGGCACGTACAACTCACTTGAGGAATATTTTTACTTGTGAAATATTTGTGGGGCTATCGTTTTAATGGTTTGAACGAAAATTTTTTATAGATACCAAACAAAAGAACGCCAAATTGTGCGTGGGCTGCCGTGTTTGTTTTTAAATTTTCTTTATTTATAGTACATTAATGTAGAAATAGTAATGGTTTAAATGCCTTTAACCCATTGCTATTTCCATTGACTTTCCTGTTAAATCCTCTATTGGCTATTAATTGCAGAAAATTATAAAATTGCCGGAACATTACAGTAATTTTCGAAAATCACCATCATTTACCACAGTAATTTACCTCAAACGAAAATTGCTGTAATTTACCCATTTCTACGAATAGCACTTGCCACATACGTTGAAATTATTCGATTCCATGCGTACATATTTTCTCTTTAACGCAAAATAATGCAAAAAGAATTATTAAAGTGGTGGCTAACAAATATCAAGGAGTCACGCCTGATCACAGATTCGAAAAAAAATATTTAAACTTAATTTTCGCCTTACCTTCGATGAAGAACACCACTTTTAAGAAGAAAGAGGTAGAAAAACTCATCGCAGAAAGCTTTGATGCCATCACTTCCGAAAATTGTAAAAACTATGTCGAGCACGTGAAGAAAGTGGAAGAAGACATGTGGCGTGCAGACAATTTGCAAGATGACATCGAAGAGTTAATTATTCGTCTGACATCGTCTTCATCCTCTCAGTCGACATCTCCCTCAACGGAGGACGAGCCACAGCCACAGCTGAGCACATCGCGCTACATGGAGGGAGTGGAATATCTCTCGGACTCATGAACAAGAAGGTGTGGAGGCATTTTGTTTCGATAATAGTTAATCTTTTTTATGTTTCGGCTGATTACAGTGCTATTATACAATCTGCTTTAGACAAGAATTATTTATGGAGACTTGAAAGCGTAGAGTTTATCATCATTACTCATCATATGCGACACATAAGTTCATTGAAAAAGTTCAACTCATGAAGAGGACCGCTCTTTAAAAAAAACTCAAGTATAATTCCTAGACCATGCGTGTATTGGCATCGCGTCAAATTATTTTCCTTAAACTTTGCCAGAGAGGTTCTCACTGGATCGGTCTTAGAATTTTAAATATAAAAAATAGAAGTAAAGCTAAATACCTAGCTTTATATATACCTAAATAAATACCTAAATAAATAGCTTGCTTAAAACAAGGGGAAAATAATTCTTGGGCGGTAGTGGATCATTTTGCTAACATTATTACGTATACTTAAACTATCATTTAGTTGTAGGCGATGTTTTTCATCTCCTAGCATAAGTTGAAAGTGTTTTGGTAAAATATAAAAAAAAGCAAATTGCAAACAGGTAATTGAGGAATCGCGATAAATGTTCACGCAGGACGTTGTTGTTCCAAAATTAATCGTTGGAATACCGGAGAAGGGCAGTAGAAAGCAGCGGCAATTTACTGTACTTTCAAGGATTTCGCCTGGCGTCTTCCCCTTCAATAGGCTGCATTAAATGCTTGGGAGCTGGATAGGGTTTCGACGAAAGGGATAGCTTCTGTGTCAAGTCACCCGCGGTGTCCTTCCCTTTGGTTTCCGCCTGTGGGGCCCTGTGGGCTCCATTGCGCGAGGAGTGGGAGGGACCCGCCTAAAGAAAAATGTGTGTACAAAAGAACCTGGACGTCAGACCTCAGGCCTGGGTACTCTAGGGACAACTTACGTGCAGGAATGAGCAGGGGGCTTAAGAAGGGTCGCAAGTAGAAGGGAATCCGGTAGACTCGCGAATCCTCGAAAGGAGGAAAATACGGCAACCAGATTGGGGATGGTTCGTTTGTTACGATTGTGGTAAGGTAAGGGGAAACGAGGTTTTAGGAGTGTTGTGTATTTTCTGCTTATTGTCTCAATGGAAAATATAAATTACTCCACAGAATATGGTAAATATTGAGTGCTCTTTTTTTATTTTAGCGACTTCAAGGCTCAAAAGGCGCTGACCTGGGGCAAACTGCCCCCCTTGCCCTACCTCTGGGCGGCCCTGCGTATGCGACTGCAGAGGGACACGAATCATTCTTATTAAAGGGGACAATTTTTATACAATTGCTATACAATTAATGTAGAGAGCTAAAAATTATCGTGAAAAAAGATTTTGCGCTCAAAGAAGAGATATGGATCAATGTTAGGCTATTTGCAGACATGACTTGGAGTAAGAAAGAAATGAGAAATGCTCCTCAGTCTTCGTCTGCGCGTCAAGGAAGTAGAAATAGCTGTTGTATGCAAAAAATATGCAGGATCATAAAGCTCATTGAGGAGAATGATTGCCTCGACTGGTGCTAGAAAATAATCCACAAAATATTGTAAACAACGACTGTCACTATTTTTTAATATTCGTTACTCGAGGCCCCAAAGACACTACCCCATGAAGTTTTCCGTTCAAAAATTACAGTGAAACGGTAAGAGTAGGCCCTACTTTTCACCTTTGGGTTAGTTGTTTCTCATGTACAAATCCCTTGATTTAACCAAATTGATTAACCAATGAATTCTCCTACTTCAGAATTGAATTTTCCCAAATTCCTGGGACACTCTCTGAATAAATACTTCCATCAATAAAAATTTACATTAAAACTAATACAATTTTCCATTCATATTCTAACAAATAGTATGTCTTTTCTCTTCATAATTCCATTTCTATCAATCTTTTTCCGTACCCGATTCCCGAGTAGGAGATGCGTGCTGACGATGTGCGACGAAAATCCAATGAACGTAAAACAGAACCAGATATTCGTGACCACTTAAATTTAGTTATTTACCAGTTCTTGCGTTCATTCTTACTCCTTTACTCTGAAAAAATATATTAAAATGGTCTTTAAAGTGGTCTGGATTGTAAATGGATTAATGCATGTTTACAGTATAAACATATAAAAATTATGATTGCGCGCTGTGGTATTGAATTTTAGAATTTAATAATCGCTATTTACGACGCATAATATCGAATCAAACATATATCGGAACGACGTGAATCGAGGGCCTCCACTATTTCTTTTTAAATTTGACATTTTGGCGCGGTGTTATGAGTGGTGGCCCACACCATCAGGATGCCGGATGACGGAGCGTAGGTTTGGCAACATTGTACTCCATAAGGCCTGTACTGTCAACTAAATGTGGAACGCGCTATAGCACCCAAGCAAGGGTCAGGATTTCTCAGCAAAATCTCCGCCTCCGCCAACATTCAAACCCGATCCTTTGGAAGGGGGAACCATAGATGTGGAGGAACCCATTACTCTAGCCGCAACGTCCATCCGATCCCAACCGCCTCCGACTGTGGTGAGGTATTTTCCATGCCGGTTCAACCAAAGGTCGCGTGATCGAACTCTTCGTATGGACAAGGATTTGGGTGGCTGTTCGGCCTGTGACGTGCATGCATTTACAATTATGCGTGGTTGAACTTTTTCCATTGTAGAGCTGAGGCTGGCACTCGAGGAAAAATTTCTCTCCAAGAGTTCAAAACGCAGATTACCACATTCGTTTCAAGGATGCGAACCCATGCCGTACTGTTTTATGGACCATTTGTTCTCGACGGTTGGAGACGTTTGGTGAGGACGAAATGCACGTGGAGAATACGTGAACCAGCAGTCTTCCCCACACCCCGTAGATTGGTGGAGAGATTTTGCATCGCAATATTATCCCTCTACTCCGTCCTCTGGCATATTTATTGAGGAGGGAATAGCTTTCTGAAGTCTTTGGCTCTTTTTATCGAGGACTCTGCTGCCGGTCAGTCATTCCACTTGCTAATACCGTCCTCCATGCATCCCTTCTGACTTCGCGGCGATTTATGCAGCGCAGTTATTCGGGAACTCCAGATTTGGGTGAGGCGACGTCATACGGACGCTTCCGGCGCGATAAGGCTTTTTTTATGTCCTGCGCCTCTTCATCGGGAACGAAGCAATAAAAGTGCGCGCAGCGTCCGCCAAGTGAAGACAATGTGCGTCTCTCGAGGGGCGCTGCACGCCGTTTGCTTGGTGTATGGTGTTCATGTCAATTTGTGACTACCCGCGTACTCAAAATGAGCCAAATCTGGAATAACTTCCCATTATATACATTCAAAACTATTTAGATTTGAATTTTGTTAATGGTTTAGGAAACTATACCCATTCACAAATGTGCGCCCAGATTTCAAACTCGATGCACTCTTTCGTAAAGGTCTGCAAGTATAGTACCGACGTAAAAGTTTTTCCACCCCTATCAATTGGCAAATGAGAGGCATATCTATTAATAATTTCAATAGTTTCAGCTTTTAAATGAGGTATAAAGGACGTTTTTAGATCCCCTGGAAGCGGGGTATTGTAAGAAAAACTTCGGCACTTGACATGCAAACATTTACCGTACCCATTTTAGTAATTGGCATTTAGAGCTATTGATTGAGAGTTAATTTATCAGAAAAAAGGGAAGTAAAATGCAGATTCAACTCTTCTTATTTTTTTAGGCCATAGACCAATGTAATATACGCTGTCAAATAATAGTCAATGATTGAAAATTAGGGAAAAGAGCTTGTATGTACCAAGGAGACATTTAGACTTCCCTCTCATCTGATGCATCACTGCTAAGTCATAAGGTTCATTCATAAGTAATTCATTATAAATGCAACTTACCCACTTCTGATTCCTGTTTGCATCAATGTCCCATGGATTCCCTGCAACAAAGTCACTCAGCCCCAAAGCGAAACTGTGGTTGTCAAACTCAGCATAACTTGATGTGACGTGCCATTCACATAAGCCCCTGAGTTGATTACAAATTCCAGACCAATTGCATGTTCAACTCTTTAATTGTCCGGGTTCTTAATTAACATAGATGGAATGATCATTATGACCATCATTTTGAAAAGGAAAATCCTGCAAAAGAAACATTTAAGAGATTATCTTTTAGCCACTGTAAATTCTTATGCTATATATTGTACCCTCTAAATGCATTTGGGTGATTACCCATGTAAAATTAAGAATTATGCAGCAAGTGACTAATTTCAATGCTCTTTTTCATTTTGCTTGATTTGTTACCTCAATGGAAATAATGTTAAGGACCTCAAAAGTTGTATGGGCCATTTTTTTAGTGAACTTCTTGCTTATGAAAGCATCACTTTATTCACATACATGCTCAGCTGATGCTGATGTCCAAATCAGAGGCTGATTTCGAGGGACCCCTCCCTAATGCCTGCTATGATAGGATAAATGTTGGCATAAGGTATTCCATACCTCCAGATAACAGCAATCTGACCTCCAAAAAAATGACATTTAACTTCCCCTGATCCTTATACCCACTGATACACATCTGAACAGTGGATTGCAGCTTTTTATATAGGTACAGTGGACTCCCACTTTACGATATTAATCCATTCTACAGGGCCATTCGCAGTGTATATTCTGTCATAAAGTGAACCTGCATTTAACTGGCCTTGGGATCTGTTTTCATGTAACAATAATTACTAATACGCTGCTATAATAAAAAATGCAGTCCATTTGCCACAAGGATTAAGGATGTTTAAGAAATGTGTTATAAATTATGGGTGTTAAAATATCATCGAAATTAGACATTTACAGGTAATAGCATGCAGCTCGTAAAGTGAATTCATTAAAAAGTGTAGGTCTACTGTACAGTAGACATTACTTTAAATTTGGAAATGGTGTTGGAAGAGATCAAGACAGAATCATTCTGCCATTGTAATAGTGTATGCATTGAATACCAAGTCATATTTTTTCATAGCTCATAAGTGACAATAAACATTTTATTAAAATTATTGATCCTAAAGTAATTCCGTAGATCCTGTAATAATGAAAAATTATTAAAATGAAAGGAAAGAAAAATAAAGTGAATGCAAGCTCTATGCATAGTAACCATTTAGTTATTAATTATAAATACATATAACTCTAACAAATCTCAATGTTGCATAATCGCTGTATTTTGTATGAGATAAAGCACTGTTAAATGGATCATGAAATTAGAAAAGTGCTCATAATTTTTTTATTTTATTTTAGGTCAGCACATCAGGACAGGGATGTGGGTGCTCCTTGGCATGCTTGTCTTCATTATTGTGGAGAAGTGTATTCCGAACAAAGTGGACGAAGAAGCTCTTGAAGAGGAGTCCAAGAAAACCAAGGAAGAAATGGCAAACACACTCAACAACAACATCCATGAAACTAGGGAAAATGGAGACATCTCCTTGTGCAGCAAGGAAAAGAGGAATGGGCTGGCAACCAACCACAGCCCTCCAATAAAAGTAAATATCATGTCATATGCTTGCTGTGACCAACCTTTCCACTGCTCTAAATCTTGATGATATTTCCCCACCTTTATGTACAGTCATCAATCTAGAGATTGGTTTTCTGCAGCTCTCCATACCACTATCCAAGCATTTGTTACATACCCATGTAATTCTTCTCTTTGATGCCCTTCATAATTTACTTGAACCATCCTTGGTCTTCCTCTGAGACTTTTCCCTTCCATCCCTTCTTCCAATATTGTTTATGAGAGACTGTTGTGTCTCAAAATGTGCCCAATAAGCTTGTCCCTTTCTTTCTTCTCAGTTTTCCCTTTACATCTCTTCAACTCTTTATTACACTACTTCATTGGTTATCACATTTGTCCATTTGATTTACATCACTATTTAATAAAACCATTTTTCCATGACTTGCAATCTTCTGCATGTGTATTAGGGCTAATTTTTCTTAAGTCTTCACATACCTCAGCTGTTTTCTTCCCTGGAAAAGAGGTGACTCCATTCTTTTTAAAGTCCTTTATTAATCCTTTTTAAGGTCCTTTATTAATTACATGAATGCATTTGTCTAGTTCAATAAATGTCACAATTAAACCGGTACAGTGAAGCCTGCCTTGGCAGCCACTTCCCTTGAGCAGTCGCCTCTGAAAGTGGCAGATTTTTCAGGAATGAATTTCCCATATAACCAATTAAAATTTAACGTCCATCCAGCAGTCACCTCCTCAAATGGCCATTATGTCATGGGTCCAATGGTGGCCACCTAATACTAGTTTCAATGAATATTATTATTATTTATTCACCTTAAAAAATGGTACACGCCATATTAGGTGTCGTCACATAATATACTCATATATACAAACATGCATAGAGCAATAGCATTCATATACACATACATATTCCACTCTTATATTTCACTAAGATTACATTAGTAGTACTCTTCAATTGAATAAAGAGGGTACCTTATCAGCCAATCTCTTAACATCTTCCTAAATTGAATGGTATCTTCTGCTCTAATGTGGGTTGTAACATGTTATACATTCTGACATTTACCTTGTGAAAGGATTTATAATTTAATGACAAGCTACAATAATCAACATTCAAATTATCTCTGCACCATGTGTTATAATTATGTATAGTAGATCTGCAGGCAAACTATCTCTGCACCTTGTGTTATAATTGTGTAGAGTAGATCTGCAGGCAAAAGTCTACAGATTGTCCTTCACATAGAGAAGTACTCTAAATACATATAGGTAAGCTATACACCGTCATAATTCCAAGTTGGGTGAAAAGAGGCTTACAGTGGTCAAGTGGGTGGCCATTAGTAATAATTCTATTCTCTGTCACGAGAATAGAATAAGTGTGTTAGGACGCTGAATATTTCAGCAACATCAGGAGATTTTATCAATCACTGGTGCCCTCTCTGTCCTAAGTACTTAATTATAGCTTCACATTCCGGTATATGGGCTATATTGCAACATCAAAATCTGTTCTTAGTATCCTTTTTCATCTGTATCAAGTGTCATCATCAGTGACGTCGCGTGCATAAAATCTTTGGGTGTTCACTCAGAGCTAACAACAGATTAAAAAACTCCTATGCACAAATTTTTCTTCAGTCGGTCAATACGTTAACGCGAGCCCAAATAGCCTACATGGTGCTGTCAATGGTAATGTAGAATAAACCAATAGAAATGCAAATATGACTATAACACACAAAATTTCAAAATTATGCACATAATATTGATGTAAAAAGTCACTTTAGTAAACATTCAAATATTCACAGTGCTAAAGTTAACTACAACATTAAATCATTATGAAATTCATCCACTCCTCATTCGTAGAGCAAATGCATCCTCCTGTCTTTCTGCGAAGCGAACTTCTCGATGACCTTAAAATTGAAGTCCTTCATCTTGCGAACAAGACGTTTCTCGATCGTCAGCATCCCCAACGTACTGAGACGATCTTGACCCCTGGAATTCCGAAGAAATATCTTGATCCACCTCAGAGTTGAAAAACATCTCTCTGCTTCTGCTGTCATAATAGGAGTGGTTATTATAATTTCCAGTAGTTTAATTACTTCGGGAAAAGTGTCCTCTAAATTATTTTTAGTGAAAAGCTCCAAGATAGCGACAGCTCCATGAGCATGGCAGAACTCTTCTCTCATGTATACAATTTCTAGTTCAGTGTGAAGTCGATTTGCGTTCAGCTGTTGATAGGTGCTTACACATAGTTTGAAGTCTTGCTCTGGAAATGTCTTACGGAACACTGAGAATACCTGTATATCCAGCAGGTTGGCCACTTTCAGGTGATCGGTGAATGAAAAGCAGTGTTAAGCTTGGACAGAAATGATATCACACACTTCCTTTAAAGCCGCACAGTCATTTTGTTTCCTTCTTTTCTTGCTCGTTGAGGAGTAAGAATCTGAAAGCTGAAATTCATCAGTGCTATCTCCAACTTTCTTCACCTGAAGTTGAAAATCAGACACAGCTTCCCGAACTTCAATTGAGTTATTTTCCTTTTCTGCATCTGTTTGAAGAGAATTTCAACGTGGAGCATAAGTTTGTGAAAAACAGAAAGCCAGTATATATATGAAATTTGTATCTTCTAAGGTGTGGATGTATCCATCACATTTGCACAACGTGACTGAGTCAATTGGTCAGATTTGCTTCAGCTGCTCAAAGCAGTTGATCAGTTCCTTCCTCTTATCGAAGACGATTTTAACTGTCTTGCTGTTATAATTCCATCGAGTGGGAACACCAACTGGAAGACGTTTGTTTACTTCTTGATCTAAAATTTGTGTTTGTTTTAATGATCCAGAGAAAAATTGTGGTATGCCCAAAAGATTAGCAAAAAACAGATTTGTGTGATCATTCTTTGAAACTGCCCTTTCCATCACCAAATCCAGTTGATGCGCATAGTAATGAACATAGTAGGCCCTTGGAAAATGTTCTCTTACTCTTGCCTGGACTCCATTAATACTCCTGCCCATAACTGCTGCGCCATCATAGCTCTGCGCTATAAGTTTCTCAGATTTTTCTCTATGTGGACATTCAGTTCTTTCACCAGCTCTGTGGTAAGTGATTCTGCGTCATTCTTTGGGGGTTTCAAGAACCCCCAAAATTGCTCAACCGGTGCACCATTTAGAATGCAATGATACACAATTACCAACTGGAAACGAGGAGAAACATCCATGGTTTCATCTGCTTGTACCGCTAAAAAATTTGATTCCTTAATTTCGTCTCGGATATGGTCTCTGCAAACATCCAGCACTGCAGCAACTCATTTTGTACTGTTGCAGATGTTCCTTTGAAAAGAGTTGCATTTTGAAGATGTTCTTTCATGCTGCTATCCAAATCCTGCATGAAATCCACTAAACCGCGGAACACTCCTGGGTCATCAGAACCTTGTGATTCATCGTGGCCTCTCAATGCCAGTTCGAAAGCACCACAAAACTTGATACAATCACTCAGTCTTGACTATATGTACCTGTTCTTTTCAACCACCTCATTTCGGCGCTTAATTTCCAGTCCTTGGCCTTCGTTAAAGTGAATCATAATATTAACCTTTCCTATTGTGGTCAATTCATTTTATTATCTACATTTTTCAGAGAAATTTCATGCTTTTGTACTCTATCGCTCAAGTGTCCCAAGTCAGTCACTCTTGTTTTTGTCCATGCAGCATCGCCACCGAACAGTTGGCAGGGAAAACAGAAAAGTGCATTTATGGTATCATACCCACAGAGCCACTTATATTTGGTGTACCAATCCCTCTTAAATGTTCTATACACTCATGTTGATCCTTTAACTTCAGTCACAATATTCAAATCAGGCTGATGAGCACCTGCTGTCTTAACCTGCAGTCTTTGTTCTTCTCCTATCGTAGAAAATGGGACTTGAATAAGATACTGCACCGTATTCATTTTGAGATCCATTGTAGGACTACTGTACATTCAATAAATATTAGGAGCACCAGTAATTTTTTACAATGGCTCAAGTGTTGACAGAAAAGTAAATATAGCCTTCTTCATCCACAAATACTGTCTTACATTGAACAACCCATTCACGTACAAATTTATACTATTTAAGCGGTACCGGGAATACGACTGCACACTGGACACTATCCTATACAGGCCACTGAAAAACTAAATCCGCCATACACTCAGTTATAGCTAATGCACACCGAACACGAAATAAAAATTTGTCTCATATTTTCACTGGGGTCGATAGAAGATACAATGTCACTAAGTCCACATATGTGCCTGCACCACACTACCCCACGCCTTCACCCCGATCGTTTGCCACGTAAACTGTAAAGCACACTGCCGCGCTATTTCTTCAACAGGCATTTATTCAAGCTGGAGACATCAAAATTGTTAGTGTCAAATGATGTAATTTCCGTGACGTTTGTCTTCTGCTAGTACTTCGAGGCAGATGAGCTCAATAGAACACTGCACTTAATTTGACATCCGGAAAGGTAACACAACTCCCTTACTGCAAACAAAACAACACAACACAGCAAAGCTCAAAACAAAATTTTCCCTCCAATTCAACGAATATCTGCTACCATTGTATTGAAGGCCTGCCAACACACTTGTGTTGTAATCAGTAATAATTTTAACTACACCAGGTGAAAGCACAAATCTATATTAATAATAATAATATTTATTTGCCTCAAAGATCCTTTAAAATAAAATTTCATGATATAAGGAATGTCAAATTGTACAATCATATCGGTATTCTCATATCATATCATATTACAACAAAGTTACGGAGCAAGAATTTAAAGAATGACACAAGTCACACATCAAGGAGTATTAGAAAATTCATTCACTGAGTAAAAAAGCTTTTCACACAGGAAAGCCTTTACTTTATTCAGAAATACAGATTTTGAATCAATTATTTTAACGTCATCAGGGAGCTTGCTGAAAATTCTCAACCCCATGGTTTTGGGTGCCATTGATGCTCCTTTAGTCCTAACATACGGGATGTGGAAATTCCTATTACCTCTGGTATCATAACTATGCATATCTGAGTTCATTACAGCATCAAAATAACCACACTTCACCCAGGTGACTACTGATAAGATATACAAGCATGGAAGGGGAAGTATTCACAATTTCCTAAATATTGGGCGACAATGAGCCCGATATCGCTCTTTAGTGATTAGCCAGACAATCCTTTTCTGGATTATGAATATCCTAGTAGCATGGGAGAACCCCCAAAATATAATATCAGGCCTTATCCTAGAGTAAAACTCACCATAATATATGGCCAATAAGACACTGCTGGATACAGTAGACCTTATAACTCTAACAAAAAAACAGAGATAACTTAATTTATTAGCCAACTTGTCTATGTGCGTTTCCCAAGACAGATGGCTCTCAGTATGCAGGCCGAGCAATGTAACTGGGTCCACCTCTTTTAGTGCCACATTGTTCACCATAAAGCTATATTCCCTCTTTGGTTTATAATATTGTAACCCAATAATTAGGAAAAAGCCTTTTCGGTTGATTATTTTTTTCGACCTCCTATGGACAAGTACGGTACCATGCAGTTATTCAGTAAACAACTCCTAGGTAGGGTCAACTAGGAGGTGTTGGGTGAAACAAAAGGGCCTTTGGTTTCACCGCCACTGAGTACGTGAGACATGCTGCCATCTTTGGGATTTGAGAAGAACAATTAGAGAAGGCATTGGAAGCAAGCCAGTGACAACACGATCACACAGGATTTGTGCTCAAATGCGCCTTACTTACACCATTGCCTCTTAAAGCTCTAGCTATGCAATCCGCCAAAATTTGTAGTTCACAGCAGGTTCGTGATCAGCTGGAATGGCGCATGATTCAAATGGAAAGAGAATGGGCCCGTATAACTTTGTAAATACCATCTCAATGTAAAGAAACCGTGTTCTCATCATATAATATCGTGTATATTTCAATTGTTTGCGATTACCAGGTGGTTCACGTGCTCGTGTGATCCTTAAGATCCTGATGCCCCTGGTCATCATCCTCCAGTATTGTCTTTCAATGCTTGTCACTCTAAAGGTGCTCCAGCTAACCTTTCTATCTCTTTTTCTCTCCATGAAAATTTCCTCCAACCTCAATGACATTACCTTAGATGGAACATTCTCCATAGTTACTTCTTACTTTTTTGTGTACAGCTTCTATCTTTACAAGGGACAGAATTCCTTCTGACCCATTTTATTTCAAATTATGAAGCTCATCATGTAACCACAAGATAGCTTTAGAAAGACTGGCAGTTTACTGAAAGAGTGCCAGGACTCACTTCAAAATTTTTGATGCCGTAACAAAAGACTTAACCCTTTTAGTGCAGCAGGCTGATATATTGGCTTTTGCATCTTGGGTGAGAAATGTGGTGGGCCAGATAAAAAGTATAATCATTATTATATACCTACCTAATTCATTTTATACACAATAAAGAAACCACATATGGATATTTTAAACAATAACCTCATAATATTTTCTTTCGTGAGATGATACATTTCTTTCAATTACCCTCTGCATTTCTCGCTGGTACCCCTGGCAGAAGTCAGCACTAATAGGGTTAAAAAACACTATTCAGCAGAGAATCATGGTGTGAAAAATCTTGACTGTTGATGTGTTATCACTTTTTTAATGAAACCAATCCTAAAATCTCCTGCAACGTTACACTATTTGCTGGTGAGATGGTCTTTGAAGACCAGAGAAAATAGTTTGCTTTGTGAACTTTCACTATGAGAGAGTTGGTTAAATGGCAGTTCTTAAAGATGTGCTTAAAAATAGTATTACCCAACTTTTGTCTCGTGTTACACAAACTTGTGTACATAAGAAGTTTATTTGCACAACCATTATGTGCCTGATACAGGGCAGTTTTTAAAATCCTCTGTTGCTCATTGCTGTATGAAGACTTTTAAAAGTTATGATTAGGTTTTGATTATTATTGATAGCCTTTTTTCCTAACTAAGCTTGGTAAAATTTTTTCAGGTGGCTGGGTACCTCAATCTTGTGGCCAATAGCATCGACAATTTCACCCATGGACTTGCTGTCGGCGGTGGATTCTCCCTTTCCCTCAGAGTTGGAGTTTTTACAACATTTGCCATCCTGGTGCATGAAGTTCCTCATGAAATTGGAGATTTTGCAATCCTTTTGCGTTCTGGTTTCTCGATGTGGGATGCAGCGAGAGCCCAGTTGATCACTGGCAGTGCTGGTATCATTGGTGCCTTGGCTGCATCTGTTGGTGCAGCAGCTCCAGAAGAAGTTGGTTAGTATCTAATTCATTTCTTGTGAGTGGCAATTTTTTTCCAAATGAAGGAAGAACTCACCTTAGTCCCACAGTTCAAGTATTCTGCCACATAAAATGACCAAAATATCAATCCTGTGTCAAACCTTCTCTAATTTTGTAACAGTGCCCAGGTAAAAACGCTTGGTCAGTAACTGCTATCTGTTGAACTGTGTAGCTACTTGGTGACATTTTTTCAGAGTAGGCTCATGCCAAGCTAAGGTTTTTGTCAAACCTTCCTCAATTTCGCATATATCCCTACCAAGCAACCGAGGTCAATGGTGCATATGGCCTCACTAGTTAGTTGCCTCCTCGAATCACCATGTTATTTGGGTGGAGTATAAGTGGATCATGCAGAGAATATAGCCTGATATATTATCAAATCTTCTTTTAGAGTTACTGTTACCAGTATTCTGCTCTATCTGGTTCCACAGATGTGCCATCTCTATAAAGTAATGAAATTGAATTCTTCTTTATGAATTATAATCAACCATTTCACTTGAAATATGCAGCTTTTAATAATAGGTATCATTGTTTATGAAAACAGATAGTATTTGCAGAGATAGGTTCAAACTATCAGCTCATCACATAAACTCAAAATTCAGTTCATAGGTTTACTCAGGGAGTATTTTTTTCCTGTTTTCTCTCATGGTGCACTTGCCACTTGAACTGATTCTGTTATTTTAATTCCACCTTGGCTTCTCTTGATCTTGCTGTTACATGATTCGAAAGCATCCTTTCAAGCCTATTAACCTTGAAAATGCTGAAAAAAAAGAGTATCCATCATAATTATTCCTCCTATATAACTATTCCTGTATGTCCATCATAATTATTCCTCAGCTGTTTCTGTAACAATGGATATAGCTGAAACCTAATTTAAACAGTTAATTCAGTCACAACTGAATAACTCCTGAAGCCACATTGTGCGATTCTGGAGGAAAGAGAGTGACCCAAGGAAGCTTTAAGCCAATCATCAGCCAAACCAAAAAATCTGACTCATCCACCCTTAATGCTGAGGGAGATGAGTTTTGAGAGGTCGAGAATAGATTCTGAAACTGCCTTCTGTCTCCACGTTGCCCTTAAACACTCTCAGGAGACTGTCAGCAGAATTGTTCAGGTTAAGAGCCATAAAAAAAACTAAGGCTGATAGAAAATTTTCCAAAAGGAGAATTAGTGGAGGTCTTCAATTTACTAAGAAACTTTTTAATGAGAATTTTTCTGTCTGCAAAAGCAATTTGTTAAATTATTTTCTTTGGACCTCTTAGAGATCATAATATTTGAAAATCTGATCTAAAGTAAACCATCAAGCATGCATATCATAATAAATTGAAAACATTTCTCTGAAATAACTCTTCAAGTGACTATAACCTGACATATCCTTCTTCTTTCCTTGCAAACATGATTATTTTATTGGACTCTAAACAGAGCCTCAGTTGAAAATTATTTATTTCTTAAGGAGTCAAGCTACATGCTGTTATGATTCCAGTATTTGAGGTCACTTTCTTTGACTCTACTCCAATGCCACTATATTGTGAAATCAACAAAACTTGCTTGAATGCCACAAAATAGCTTTAATTAATGTCTTACATAATCATAATAAATTGAAAACGTTTCTCTGAAATAACTCTTCAAGTGACTATAACCTGACATATCCTTCTTCTTTCCTTGCAAACATGATTATTTTATTGGACTCTAAACAGAGCCTCAATTGAAAATTATTTATTTCTTAAGGAGTCAAGCTACATGCTGTTATGATTCCAGTATTTGAGGTCACTTTCTTTGACTCTACTCCAATGCCACTATATTGTGAAATCAACAAAACTTGCTTGAATGCCACAAAATAGCTTTAATTAATGTCTTACAGGGTCTGTATATAAAGTTCTGGTAATTTTTTTCAAAAGTCCAAAAAATGATTTATTGAAAAATCTCTTTAGAACTTTTCAAAGTACTCTCCTTCTGACTCAATGCACATTTTCTAATGCTTCACCCATGCCTCGTAGGCTTTCTGGAAGGCCTCAACGGGGACTTATCATAAGCAGGTCGTTACAGCTTCTTTTAATGCCTCCAACATGTTGAGGTGGTGTTCTTTCAGAGTTCTTCTTAATTTGGGAATTAAAAAGAAGTCCGGTGGTGCCAAGTCTAGGCTGTATGGTGGCTGGGGCAGCATTGCCACACCCACGTTTGCAAACAACTCGGCAACAATGAGCACGGTGTGGCTTGGTTATGTTGCAGGATCAAGTTGTCACAAATGTCCTTTCGGACGTGTAGTGTCCTGTTTCTCAACCGTTAGAGCACTCAGAGTAAAACTGGTTGTTCATTGTTTGTTCTTGAGGTATGAACTCACCGTGAATCACCCCTTTTCTCATTAAAAAAATACG
The DNA here is from genome assembly GCA_963169105.1 of Ceriagrion tenellum. Taxonomy (NCBI): domain Eukaryota; kingdom Metazoa; phylum Arthropoda; class Insecta; order Odonata; family Coenagrionidae; genus Ceriagrion; species Ceriagrion tenellum. The sequence goes on along the minus strand of OY720633.1, from coordinate 82,981,420 downwards.
GAATATTCATTACCAGAACTTTTGGGACAGGCCCTGTATATTCTACAACACACGTACTTTTGTGGAAATTAGATAAGAGATGAAGATTAAATGGAAATATAGTGTGTTCAGCATTTCTGATTTAAAGGTCTGCTTGAGCATATTATAACTTATATGCCAGAATTATAGAATAATCACCTAATAGCTGCTTTTTTTTTTCAATTTCAGGGGTATCATGGGTTCTACCTTTCACAGCTGGTGGATTTTTGCACATAGCACTCGTATCTGTCCTGCCTGAATTAGCTTCAGAGAGTAATCCACGGGAATCAGCAAAACAACTTGTTGGGTTGGTCGCAGGCATACTCCTCATGGCAGCTCTCACCTTAATTATGGAGTCATGAGTATTTTACTTCTCATCCTAAGGTGTTTGAAATTCAAGCACCCTCCAAGGAATGGAACTCAAGGGTGCCAGAATGTAATGTGATATATTTCATTGCAAAGCATTGATACCATTTGGTCTCTGGACTATGTCTGCTTGTTCCAAGTTCCACATGACCCAAGTGGTTCTTCACAATTTGTAAATGCTCGAGTTGGATGCGGTATTTTTAATTATATGCCTGTATTTTATGCATTGTGGCAATGAAAGTATTTTTGTGGTAAAAAGACTGAGCATCTATTACAAGCAGAGAGGTAGTGATTCAGTCTTTTTTCATCATATAAGCGCAAGACTTGGCCATTGAAGAGAATCAATGCCAACCTCAAAGATACATCGAAACGTTTTGTGCATTTGGTCTTTCAGAGTTCCTATCACAAAGGAAACAAAAGAACTGGGTCAAAATATAATTTTGACTGTGATATTTTTGTAAATTTCCTAATTCTAATATATATTGTTGTGCCAACCATATGCCATTTAAGTTTTTATCTAAGTGTTTGCATTTTGCCAATGAATGATTAGCAACTTTTGGCAGTCGAGTCATAAAGTAACACTTATTAATTTTTATGTTTATGCTCATTTGCTCTTCAGATTGTACCTGAGATAATACAGGGGAAGAAAGTGCACTTATTAGCAAACAATTATTTCTTCATAGTACTGTTGCTGATTTTAAAAATGTCATCTACAAATTAATTAATAATACTTGATTTTTCAAGTACATGATAAATATGTGAGTTTAATTTTAATGCATTTCCTTCAGATACATAGTGATATAGGGCTGTAGATAATGCAATATGGTAACTTGCTAAGTTACCAGTCAATGTAAACAAAAATCCTGTAATATATTTGTAAAAATTGATTATTGAAAATACATGTTTAAAATAAATTTGACTGATTTAAAATGTGAAGTAGAAAATTTTTTCAGATAGAGGGTTAGTTGAGAAATAAAATACCAGCCATATTAAAAAATAAAATTTATTAAGGAGCTCAATGGCCAAACATACTTTTGTTAAAGGTTCTCTCATACATGATGTGTATTTTTGGCCAGGCTGTTGGGTGCTTCCATGAAAGACAATCACCGAGAATCTTTCATTGAACACATGAATACAAAAGTAGCTAGCTATAACTTTGTCGAGTTCAAAGTGAAACTGCTAAAAATCAGGTCTCCCAGTAAATCTCATACAGACTTTTAATTGAACAGAATCTTCTAATTATCAAATAATAATTATGACTGGTAGCAATAAAAACAATAATAATGTTCAACAGTTCAGTATGTATGTACAATTAAAATACATTGGCCAAACAGGCATTTTGAAAGGTTAAATAAAATAACAATAGGTCCACATTTATTCATCTACATTAATGGTAAAAATTGTGAAGCTTGAATGTCCAAAGCTCCATCTATGAATGAGCAAATAAAAGGTACTCCCACAAGCAGGATGCACGCACAAGATGATAAAATTTCTTCAAATTTAGATGCCACAAAGAAATTAGACAAGACTACAGAAGAAATGTCAACTATCTTCATTCTACATCATTTGCTTCATAACAACAGAAGTTATTAAGGTCACTTTAGCCTACTCCTGGGTATAATTTTTTTCTCTTGAGCAACAATATAATAATATTATGTTATTGCACATTTAGAGGCATAAAATTGCTGCCAATGCTATCCAGTCAATATGAACTGAAAAGAAAACTGAAATGCTTCACAATACTTACTTCGTTTCTGACAAACATTCGTACTGATCAACTCGTTGCATGGCATTCGGAAGAGCTTATGTGAAAAGCTACCTGTTCATGAGCATATTACATTTGTGATCCAATCCAAAATAAATACTCTGCTCAAAGGTGAAATATGGTATATCGAAAATCTAACCCTAAAAAATATAACAACCAGGAGCAGAGAAAATATGTAACAATTAACAGGCCATTTTACCTAGATACATTCACTTACCGCTACGTATCTGGATACTGAATCACAAATTGTCATGACAACACAAGGATGATGACATAATTGAAAACATGATGGCTAACTTCTTCACTGACTGGAAAGTAAAAACATCCATTTGTACAGGGCACAGCCCAGATGGCTCATAAACCATGGACTAGTGTACATACCTACACAAAAAACTATGACGGCACAGATTTTAGGAGAGAGATGTAAGTCTGTGCTCCAGCTGTACCAAGAAATTTCAGTCTCATACTGTCAGGATAAGGCACACAAAAACTCGATACCTCTGGCAATGGGTCTCATACGATCTCAGCCACTTGAACTTGCACCGTCGGGTTGGAGGGGCACTTGGGACGGAGTGTTCGGACGTGAGGGGCATGGAGAATCATTACACCCAACTGGAATAGCATTCCGGAAGCGATCCAGCCTCTCATATACAAGTCTCATTGCATTCACACTGTTGTACTGATCAGTAAGATACAGTAATTTGATTCCATCTTGAGAGTAATGATCCAAAATACCCCACTTCTCATAAAGGCGAAAAGCAGCACGAACCGTGTCAGTGGACATGCTCTCTCCTGTTAGAATAAAAGAGCTTAGCATTAAATATTATATACATGATGATGATCAGATTTCTAGCACTGGATAACATCAATAACTACTAACAAGCTCCCAAAACCTTGCATCATAATAGCAACACCAAGCCACAAAATATAAATAAAGCATTCACAAAAAGTAGCAGTTTTTCTATCATATGTATGAGCATAAGGACACTTCTGTTGACTCATATGAAAAGAGACTACAAAGGCATTCATTACTCCAAAACTATTTACACGAGTTCATTATGTTCCAAGCTTTTTCACCAAAATAAAATACAAAATAATTTACCCTTTTAAATACAGCATATTAACACAGAGGAAGGAATATATGACAATAAAGAATACATAGTTTGCAAACCGTTATAAAGTAACAAAATGCATTGCAATCATCACAACCATCTAGCACTCAAAAACTATCCAAATGCTGCATGAACTGGTAAATCATGACATTATGAAAAATTGGATACCAAGATATTCTTCTCCAAATAAATCAAAAATCAACCCAAAAAATATTGTTTGAAACATAATACGTCACCACTTAGCCAGTCCATTGCAAATAGATAGCCGATTTTGAGTCACCCGGGACTAGCCATGGATTAAACCTTACAGTGTCACCCACAATTCCCAATTTTGCAAAATTCCTCAGAGGAAAAATCATCCACCTTGACGGATTTGAACTTGGATTCCTCAATTTCCAGCATAGTGCTTTAGCCAGTTAAGCTACCAAAGCATCCTCTTCCCCTGTGGATTTTTTTGACAGGGGAAGAGAACACCTGGGTAGCTTAACTGGCTAAAGCACCCGGCTGGAAATTGAGGGATCTGGGTTCAAATCTTGGTCAAGGTGGATGATTTTTCCTCTGTGGGAGTTTGCGCAAATAGATAATTTAATCACAAACAAAATTATCCATCACAACATAATTGATGCAACCAAAAGACCATGAGGCATCTTTAACTTTTTGGGGCAGCTGATAGCTATAATAAATTTAAACACATGATAATCTCTTGATTACCTTTGCATTATTTTGCTTATACAACCTAAGAACAGTCCAACTGACAACAACATTAGTTTATTTTAGCATTTTTGCCTGCCTGTTGCAGTAGGTTAATGCACATTTCAGTGTGATTTTTTATTAAGTGTCATAATATATTGCAGGAAGAAGAAGACAGAAAATAATCCAAAAAATAAGTTAAATTATGAAATACATTATATTTTATGAACTGATCACAACTGATTAGCCCTTTCTCAATGCAAGATTTAACAATTGTGCCAGAAAAACGTCACTCTGAGAGGCGCAATTTGATGGCTTCCTGGTTCTGCCAAGTCTGACCATCTACATGGCGATGATGTTTGAATCTGAAGAGGTGCCATTGCAAGGCACGTCTTCAAATTGAATTCAAATGATGACAGGAGGAAATTGGCCATAATTTATTTATTCCTCGGGGTTGCCTCCTGGTAGCATGGCCAATCAGCACAGAAGAACCTGATCATGACGCATTTCTATTTTAGTGGAAATTAGTAAGCAGTCTTTTCCAGGTGCTGTGGAGTATGATCACATCCATATTGAAACCTTTCTTTTTTATCAACTTTGCCTACTTCCCGAATAGGATGAGGAATATAAACAAGGTGAATAAGGTGAGAGATAAACCATCCAATCGCCTGCACTACAGTGCAACAAAAGCCTCCACGAGTAATTCTAAGTCAAAATGAAAAGCTTACAAGTGTCACTCACTTTCGTCAGTCTCACTTGGTGGTATTCCATCATTAAAAAATTTAAGATGTCAACTTTTACAAAACCACTCGATTTATTAAAATAACGACCCAGGTTTCAATGTGCATTCACATCATCTTCAGGTAAATGGAGGCCGATGTGCAGGCCTTATATAGTAAACATTACCAGGTGGGGAAAGGGGGGGGAAGAACAATGCACGAAGAGGGTGGTCACGGGAGGGAAGGGAGGGGGGGGGGGCTAGGAGGACGAAGAGGAGGGGATTAAAGCTTTGAGGATGGGGGAATAGGCAGGGAGCATACATTCATTCACTTACAAGTGGTTTTTTAATAAGAGAATAGCCATTCATTGATTAATATGAGGGGTGGATTTTGTTTTTAATGATCATTACCATTTATGCATTTACCTATATTGATAGTGTGGCTAATTGATTAACCCCTCGAGTGTGGGCGACACATGGCATGCATCCATTTAAATCCATGAGAAAAAAATTCATTATTTCATATTCAAAATCTGAAAATTCAAATGGATACATTCTGGCTTCTAGTTGAAGAGGAAATAAAGAATCTCAGTTTAACAAGATTATCCCTTACTACACCAGAAGGAAGTTCACATTGCTAACCCCCTTAACCTTTTGGGTGTGATATCAATGGATAACAACTAGAGCCAGTTGCATCAGCACACGATCCTCTGGAATGTTTTAGTTACTTTTTGATGATTTCCTAATTATGTAGATGATGAGTGAAACAAATTGCTACGCAGAACAATTCCTTGTCCATGATAAAAACAACACTTCATCACTATAAAAATCACACGAAAGAGAGTTTCAACAACTCAAGAAAAAATTAAGATATTCTTAGCTTTCCTCTTGTTAATGGGATTCATTGAGGAACCAACTCTTAGAATGTATTTTAGAGGGAAACATTTTTAGAACTACAATTATTTCCATGTGTAATGAATGATGAAAGATTGTCCTAGCTTAGTAAATTTCTACATTTTGTAGACAAAACTAAAAAGGAAACCATAAACTGAGATCCAATATTGCATAAAATTTCACCAATAATTGAATACTTAAAGAGCTGTTTCAGATACCAGGAAGAGAAGTCATGGTTGAATCTTTACTTATGTGGAGAGGTAGGCTATTATGGAAATAGTGCATTCTCATGAAAGCTGCTAATTTCGGCATAATAATGTTTGAACTGCATTATTCTGCTGGATATTTCTGGAACTTCATTATTTATAGCAGATCTAGGACAAACTAGGATTCATTGTAAAATTAATTAATATGCATATCTTTTATGAACAAAAGTTGTTTTGAGTGTGTGAGAAAAATTATTAGACTTGGGAAAGTGTGTTTACATGAACAATTTTTGTAGTGCCCTGATCTTTTCCAAAGATAGCTTCATAGGACTACTTATGCTGTTGGAACAGTCAAATGCAGCCAAAAAGGTATACCAACAACACTAAAAAACTAATATTTGTGACACTGAAGAGGAAGAATAAGCGAGATGTCTCAATACAACAAGGCATTCGAACAGAACCCTAACTGTGAGCCAGAGGGGTAAGCTAAGGCAAGTAGCATGCATAATTGACTATAATAATATAAAGGTGTAGAAGTAGAAGATCAATTATTAAAGATCTTCTTACAGGAAAGAATGAAAACCAAAGTGTGGTACAAAAAGTGTACAACCACCTAGTAAACTCAGCAGTTTTGAAAGCCTACTTTCCCTAGAGAAATTTCCGGCTGGGCTTTGGTGTGAGAGTATTGCTGAGTATGTCTAAAGCATATCTACACATCACAAATCTTATACAATAACTTATAAAGATGACAATAATGCATTACCTAATTAATGATTAGGAACCCACATCAATAAAATTATTTCAGTCAAAGAAGGTAAACACATACATACATACCAATCATGCCGTTCCCTTCTGGGGTAGGCAGAGTCACTAAGTTTCACTCATAAATACATATTTGTACACCTAACTCTGCTTCAATAATTTCCTCCACACTGACCTATCCTTGCAACTCTCTTTTGCCTCATTTACCCCATACACTCCTTCATACACGCCCTCCTGTTTTTAACACTTTCGTTTCTAATCTCGTCATTTGACGTGTTTCTTAATTTCAGTCTTTTAAGGGCAGAAACTCGTCAAATGACGGGCTCACTCACTGATATAACGAGCATGAGTACGTAATTAGTAAAATAACCGCCTGATGGCGCTTGCTGGTTGAAGCAGGATAGAAGAAAGAGAGCTGTTTCTGACCTTTGTCACGACATGTGTGTTGTGCATCAAGTAGGAAAATGGCGAGTCGTGGGTTATCTGATGCAGATATTGCGGATGCTTTTACAAGTGAATTGTCTGACATTATCGATGAAGAAAGTGATTTTTTTGATTCAGATGTATCTGATGACAATCCTGATTATGTTGAACAGCGTTTAGATAGTTCGGGTATGTAAAAATTGCATATCGTTTACCATGCTGGCAAAATATTTTTCACTTACTTTTTACGATGTAGTTCTTACTACACTTGAATATAACTTTTATATCTAGATGCTGAGAGTAACATGTCAGAATCAGATGGATCACAATTTGAACATTTAATAACTCCTACTAGGGGTCAAAACTTGGTCATGTGTTGTGCTGGGGGCAGAGTTAGAGCAAGAGGAGGCAGGGGTCGAGCTGTAGCACGAAGAATGGATTCTGAAGATGGCTGGACGACTGTGGATCAGCTACCAACCCTTGATGTTTTTACGGGAGATACAGGTATTACTGATGTTCCAGAATTAGATGAAGATAGTGACCTACAAGATTTCTTCGAATATTTTGTAATATAGTGATGTCCTCCACCTAATGAAGGAACAAACAAATCTCTATGCCCGCCAGCGTCTGAGAAAAATGAGAAGTACCAGTGAAATATCTCCTCAAAGTATAATGGGAAAGTGGAAATCAGTCTCTTTAAGTGATATTAAAAAATTTTTTGCGTTGATATTTCACATGAGTATTGACCAGAAACCTGCATTACAGGATCACTGGTCATTAAACTCAGTGACATCATGCAATTTTTGCCCCAACGTAATGAGTCGAGATAGATTTCTCGTCATTCTCTCCAATTTCCATTTGAGTAACAATAGTTTATGTATACAAAAAGGGGATCCCGGACATGACCCTTTGTACAAAGTTCGTCCATTGCTAGAAATTCTGCGACTTCAATTCCAAAGAGCATATCAGCCATGAGAGGACATAACCATTGATGAAGGGATGCGTAAATTCAGTTGAAGACTCTCCTTCAAGCAATATATGCTGAAGAAACCGAGCAAATACAGCGTGAAGGTTTATATGCTTTCAGAGTTGAATACAGGTTATGTCTGGAATTTTGATGTGTATTGTGGGCAAGATAACGGAACTATAATGTCGTAAAAAAGTTGCTAGACACTTTGGCTGGAAATGGTCACACCCTATACACAGACAGATTCTACACCAGCCCTACACTTGCAACTGAATTGGAGAAAGAAAAAATAGCCCTAGTTGGCACTACTCAGAAAAATTGAAGAGGCATGCCTATTGATTTGAGAAATGTGAAATTGAAACGTGGAGAGCAAATATTCCACCAAAAAGGCAATTGTCAGGACTTTGTTGGAAGGACAAACGTAACGTGCACATGCTGACCACAAGACATACAGCAGAAATGATAACATTTATTGATCGAAGAGGTAGAGAAAAAATAAAGCCAGCTAGGGTCATATCCTACCATAAGAAAAAATTTGGCGTCGATCTCTCCAATCAGCGAATGTCGTATGGAACATTTGAACATCGCTGCATCAAATGGTGGCAGAAATTGGCATTTCATGCAGAAATGGCGTGCAATTGTGAATGCACATGAGTAGCATATGTGACCTTCTCACTGATATCATTTTCCATCATCACATTCTCATATACCACTTCACAAGGCTCATCCTCAACGCCTTCAATATTATTGTACATTTCTTCAAAATACTCCCTCCAGCAGTCCCTGATATTGCTCTCATCCCACATGATCTCTCCACTTAGGTTCTTTACTGCATTCATTCCCCTGCCTTCACCAATCTTAGCCCTTTTTACCCACTTCCAAAACAGCTTTTTATTGACTTCAAAATCGCTCTGCATCTTACTAGCTTCATCCGCATGCATTCTTTCCTTACTGTCTTTCACAACGATTTTGCATTCATTCTTTTTATTTCTGTAAATCTCACATGCCTTAGTATGCTCTTCCTCAGATTTGGCAGCAATCATATTCTTGAACGCCTCTTACTTTTCCCTGACTGCAATTTTCACTTCTTCATTCATCACCTTTCACTCTTCTTACCACTCCCTTTCCACCTACACGTTCAGCACATTCTACAGTCAATCCTTTTAAACACTCCCAGGCATCATTCACATTCTCGTTTCTGAAATACTCGTCCCATTCTCTCTGCTTCAAGTATAGGGCATCCTCAAGCATACAACCATACTGCATCCTTACCTCACTGTCTAGCAACCTCTCCATTTTTACTCTTAACTGCTACCACGCAACATTCTTCCTTGGCACCCACTTCCTACTCAGATTCACTCACAAGATTACCAAATAGTGGTCTGTTCCACATTCAACACCCCTCATCACTCTCGTGTCCCACACTAACTCCGTCAATCTCTCATTATACACAACAAAATCAATCATGCTTTTACAATCGCCCCTTTGCCAAGTATTCTCTTATGTTTTAACCATGTATTCAACACAAACAATCCTTCTTCCAAGCACACACTCACCAATTTTTACCGTTATCATTCACTCAAGGGTCACCGAATGGCCCAACCACTCTCTCAGATACATCCCACCTCACACCAACCCAGCCATTCATGTCACCCAGTACAATGATTCTCTCACCAAGGTCATATTCATTCAAAACCTCTCTGTTTTTCCCAAAACTCATCTTTCACACTGTCACTCTCTCCATCCACTGGTACATAGCATGCCACAATCACGACTCTCCTAATACCCAGTTTCATGTGAACCCAGAGCAATCTAGGGGATACTAACTCACACTTCCTTACTAATAACATAGCTCTCTCATTAAGAATGAGTCCAACACATTGACTGTCATGTACACTATCGTCAACTCCTGACCACAGTGCCAGACCGCCGCCATTTATAGTAACAACATCCCACCCCTTCCACTTAGTTTCACATACACACAAAACATCCATTCGTCTCACTTTCATTTCATTCAACAACTCACGCTCCTTTCCATATACTCCTCTTACATTCCAAGTGCCGATTCCAAGTGTCCAGTTTGTATCGCTAAGTCCGTTTCTTGATGGGCCAACCTTATTCAGTTTCCACCCCCGTCATGGCTTCGGACATCTGAGGCTACTATGGGACTCTTATGAGTAAGTTGTAATAGAGTATGCAACGTTACCAGCCTTTGCAGTACCCGCACCGCATGCAGCTTTTCCTGCTAACGGTTACGGTGCTCTACCGGTAGGTTTTGGCACATTTTTGCTAGTATGCCAAAAGAGAAACCAAAGCATAGTAATACCCATGGCCCGCTTTCATTATTCTACTCAAGCTAGGATCCCTTCTGAAAGGACTACCTTGAGAGCCAGCATACCGTTGTCCATGACCCACCACTACGAGGTATATGCAGTGTATTGACACACCGGGTCACAAAGAAGGTAAAGAAGGGATATATATGTGTACATGCAAAACTTTCCTTCATATAAGCTTCACAAAGGTGTCATTCACTGCTAGATATACACATGCAAAAGTAAATTAGGTTATTATACATTAGAGTACAAAAAGACTTACGTTATACTGAAGGGGTATATATGAGTACATGTAACACTTGACTTAATCAGAGCATCACAAAGGAGTCATTTACAACAAAATGTGAGAATATTATCATATACTATCCGTAACAGATAGAAGAGACTTATCAAGCAACTTACCACAATGAGCAATTTTAGCTTCCAAATGAAACTTCATTTCTGCGAGGGCCTGCTTAATCATTTCTGAGTCAAGAAGTTCATCATTGACTAAGCAGCGAGTAAGAGCCTGCACAGTAGCAATGTACATGTCTAAAATTGGTCCCCATACTCGCCACACTACACTTGTTAACCACTGCACATTTTCATTGGTTGTTTCCAAGCACACCTGCGTAAAGGCATAAGAAATTTGATGAAACATTTTGCTTAAACATTGTGAACAGCAATATATTTTGAAAGCATCTTTTAAATAGGGGATGCAGTCAGAAAATATACTCTAGACCTCCAACCAAGCTAGAGGTATCACTACAAATGGATCCAGCACACAAAAAATAAATTCTAATAATAAATACAAGCAAAGCTAAAGAGTATACATGTATGAGAAATAACTAGTACAATGATCAATGAAAAGAAGCAAGATGACTCCAAGATTATGGTTTACAGTCATTTTAAAATAGTGATTAAAAGAGCATGTCAGTGACTCCAATAGATAGAAAAAGTGTAATGTTAAACTTCAGTCCTCAAGCAAAAGGTCATTACAAATTATTTTGCAACCAGCATGTTGATGCCTCAATACAGCAGTACAAATGTCAACAGGACTATATCATGAGGGTACGTCAATAAATAACTCACAAAACTGGATAGAGGCAATAATAATCAAAGTAACTTCCTGAAATTGATTTCACTTTTCTACAAATTCACCCTGTACATTCAGACTCTTATCCCATCTCTTTACAAGCCCTTTCAAAGCCTTACAAAGAAGTCTTTCATTTGCTGTTGCATACAATGAGTAACCTCTTTGACTACGGCATTATCATTTTCAAAATTTTGGCCACCCAAATGATTTTTTAGGGGCCCAAACAGATGAGAATCACTTGGGGCTAAGTCGGACTGTAAGGTGGATGTTCCAAGTGTCCCCAATGAAATGTTTACAACTGATGCTGATGATGAAATGCTGATGTTTACGACATATTTATTACCCTTGTTACTCCATTTGTTGTAATATTGTGCCATTTTCCTCATGAATAATGCAAATATGGCTAATGATGACAAGGGCAACTTATACTTTAGCACACATAAGAATAGTCTATGCCAAAGATTCTGCAGAACATATAGAAAAACCCTAGCGTTAGACTATGCACAAATCATTGGAAACAGTATAATTCTTTGGCTGAAAAATCAGGGGTTGGACTATACATGAGGTTGACTTATACACAAGCATGCAAGATATAAGAAAGGAGTGTGCTTTGCTGGTTAGGCTATGTCAAGAGAATGGATGAGTCAAATAACTAAACAGATACACGATTGTAGGGTGAATGATGTGATATGAAGAGATAGACAGCAAAAGTCACGAGTAAATGTGGTGGATAGAGATGGGCCATTCTGAAAATTACCACAGTAATTTGAAAAAAATCACTGTAGCTTTCATATCTACCACAACCCCTAAATATAATATTTTTTTCAAAAATCAAAATAACAAAAATCATAATTTTTGGTAACATTTGCTTACATTTGGATTGGGTATTTAGGGAGGTGATCAACAACTAAGGTCATATGCGCCATATAGGAAGGCAAGGGAGGAAGGGTGGAGAGACACCTGGCATCGGCATTAGCCTGCTCTTAACGAAAGACATCAAGGGGACCATGGTTTAACGTCTCATCTGACAGATGGATTACTGTACTTGAAGTGTCCTCTCCCCAAGAAACTCAGTGGGGACAGAGCTTCAAATTTGAACCCTGGCTGTCTGTATCATTAGCCAGTGCTCTAACCACCACACCAACCCGATCCCCTTGCCTACATTTCAGATATTTTTCATGCTGATACATTCCAAATATATTATTTAAAGCCAAGTCGATATATATTTCATTCAGGTTTTTTAAAAAATAAATAAAGGTATGTAAACTCATTTGTGGAATGCTTTTACGATTTTTACATGGAGTATAGAGACAGGAGGATGGACGGAATACCGGGGTACAAATATTTACATTTAGTGAATTTCTTTATGAATTTTAAAAATCTCCCAAATTTTTTATTCCCCCAAAAAATTTTTTTCTATGGCCCAACTTGCGCCATACATCCCCCCTGTGGGCGGCCCTGCATAAAGGACCATGCTACCATGCAGTATACTATTTGCAACTAGTGGTTTGTACAATTAATATGGCTAATGAATAGTAATACAAGGTACTAAGTCACACAGGAGTTATTTTTGTCGGATAATTCATGAGGGATTAGTAGCTAATAATTATGTTCAGACATTTAGCTCAAGTGCTAAACCTACTTTACCCAGTGAGGGTCAAAGTATCCCAGAACTGATCTATCATAACTATTATAGTCCCTTATTGTACATGGAAAAAATGACATTTTAAATCTATTGCTTCTACAGTCTATTTCTTTGATTTTATGCCTGTGATCATTTCTACTGGGATCTTTAGAATGTGAGAGCATGAGTGTAAGAGAAGCAAAAGAAGTTAGTAAGGAAAGGGTATAATTTGGGGCATTTTCAATAGGGAGCCAGGTCTCTAGAGCTCTCAGCATTAGTGAAATTCTTGGACCTTGCCCACCTTGAAAGGAGTGAAATGGCATGATGGATATATACATACATTTTAAAAAATTCACCATGCAAAAATTAAGAAAACAAGTATCGCCAACCTACATCAGTTTTAACTATTTCATTGCCCAGCCCAAATCACTGTACCTACTCCAATGCTCCCAAATGCACTTTTAGCCATTGCAACATATCCATTGCCAACTGGCTGACAAACACCAACAAGGATGGCAATGAGAGATGATGAGAACATGCTTACAAAAATCTCACCTCATATTCAGTTGGGTCTGGGATGTGGATAGGTGCAAAATCCTCCTGGGAATCATCACTCTCATCAAAATATGCAGCTACTCTCCTGGCAAATGCCTTTTCCCTTGGGTCCGCATCATCCTCTGGTTCATCTTTCGTAACCTGCCATAGAAAATTAAGCATTAAACTTCTCTAGGTTCTCTTAAGCTGTTACAGGGTGAAAAAGCTGACTAAAATAAAATAAGGATTTTGAAGTCAAGATAAATGAAAAAGATGTTCCATTTATATCAAAAAATTATTCTTCTGAACCTCCAACACTAAGTTACACATGTAAGTACTTCAGTTTTCATGACAACTTAATTTCACTGGAAAACATTAAAATTAACGATAAGGAAGAAGTAAGACAGCAGCTCTGGGTGGGTTTAAACCAATTACACTAGCAACTTATTTCTGCTAGACCTTGCGGAGAATTTCATTCCGACAAAAAAGTTTTCAAAAGTTAGTGTGAAGCAAGTTCATTAGCTGTTTACACTGACAACAATATGCTTCGGTGAGAAGACTTGCAGAGCTATTTAAACCAGGAATTTACAACGTAAGTCACTAGCTAGAAGTGACTTGCACAATAAACTTGTCAATGTAAACCTACCTTTAGATTCAACTCAGCCTCATGTACTGCCAGAACATCATTAATATTAGTTTTACAAGTATTTATCTTACACAAGAGGAGGGAGCCCATTGAATTGCAACAAAAAAGAATATTATATTCTATTTTGCTTTTTGACCACAAATGGATTGTTCTTGTACATATTGTAACCGGTCCTGTTTGGACGGTACATAATTAGGGTCGGATTGAACAGGAGTATCCTGGGCTAAGGGGAGCCTAATTGGTTTTCTTTTCTGTGTTCGGTCGTAGCACTATTGCATGGAGTTGAGAAACGCCAGAGTGTGTGTGAACGTGACCTTCCGCATTTCATAGGTATGATGTTTCCCCACCCCATCCCTTGTTTCTTTTTTCATCGGTGAAGTGAAATGCGACCCTACCCCAGAGCTGAAGTGCCCAGTTTACCATGTGAGATCTAAACATCCCCAGTGAAATCCACCCCTTTTTTCTTCAAGGAGCATAGTTTCCCCCCTACCACCATCACTTCCCCACACATTTTACATATTCCTATAAAAAGAAGACATATGCCAGAAATTAGGCTTTTTCCCCCTTTGAGAGCCACTACGAGAGGTGGTATTGAATCTTCTTTCTTCTTCGAATGTCACTGCAAGTTGGCTGGACAGAAGAGTGTTGCGTGGAGACGAATCTGCCTGGACAGGACGTGGAGCCAAAGAAGTGGTAGCGACTTAAGCTAAAAACATCGCTCCTTCGAGATTACTTCCACCTGGGAGCACTTCCTCCGCAACCGGCCAGTCGCCAGCCACAGCTGCAACCGAAGGAATCGACGCTGCTGCCATTAAGAGCAGCAGAAATCCCTGATAAGTACTGTATTCCCCAACGAAATTTCCTTTCTCCCCCCCGAGAAGATAGAATTGTGTCAGAAGAGGAGTCGCTCGTATCATTTTCTTTTGTGGTCCCTTTTCCCCTCAAGTGGTGATGTGTGAATGTATGCATGTGTGTAGGCTATTGCAAATTAATTTGATGAATGTGGAGGGCTTTTTGATTCACATCATAAAAACATTGTATTTAGGACGTAGCTCATATTTTTTGCCCCAAATATAATTGTCTAATTTCACCATGGCAGTACCACAGAGACTATTACAACCAGTATCAAAAGGAAAGTCCCTTTTTGTTTAATTTTTTTTTTTAGCTTACTTGAATTTCTGTGTAAAAGGGCAAGTTGTATTCGAATTTACTTTGAATGTAAAATTATGGTTTTTCTTTATTTTGTGTGCCAATTAAATGTCATGTACCAACGAAACTTCTGGTCTACGGATCCTTTTACCTCAAATGCTCCCCGACCTCAATTAATCGTGCCACCCCAATTTTTCTCCCCATTGTTCCCCGTTCCAGCTGCATGGGATTTCAGCCCTCCTCCTTTGTATGGCCCATGTAACTCAAACCCTCCCACTTCATAATCCCCCTGGTTGTGACCTCAGTTGGCAGGCAATGAGGTCACAATATATAATTGAGGAATTTGGCCAATTTATTTTCAACTAAGCAATCATTGCTGTAGTTCCAGTGGTTGTTTCATGTTATACAAAATTTTGATGTAAAAAATTTGAATGCTGCTGTAATTAGCACTTTAATATAATGCCCAGAAGAAGATTAAAAAATAAATGAAGAAGTCAGCAGCAAGGATTATGCAAAAATTTACTATTCGAATACATCAAGAATGAAATAACAAGGAAAAAAATGTCCATTTGGATTTTAAAAATTCTTCCGAAGTGACATTATTAGAGTTTAGTATGAAGCAGTCATTAACCCTTTCACTGAGTGATGAGTGTCAATGGTCATTGGTCGCCTATCTCTTTATATATAAACGATTATATCTCATCATGATCTTTGTGACCTTCTTGATATCTCTACGTACATGAGTAAAAATCCAGCTCAGTGAAAGGGTTAACCACATCTGGAGAAGCTATGATAAAAAACCTCAAAAAATAATACTGCAGTAACTATGCTGTATTGATCATTTAACCTAAGTGTAAGTGCTTCAGGCACAAGGTCCCATTTAAAGCCTATGCTGCAGTAACTGACACTATACATAGATGACATAATTGAGATGGTGAAAAATTTGACATCTTTTACATACACTAAAATTTTAGACAAAAACAAAGCATTTACAACTCTAGAAATCAGGAATTAAAAACTACTTTTTTCATCCATCCCCCACTAAAAAAATCCAGGCCTATATCATGAGTGCGAGTAATTTGAAAAGCAACTAAAGAAATCTCTTCACCAAAGTCAATGCTTTTCTGATGCAAAAGACATTAAACCACAAAAGGCCCTTTTTTGGATCCCTTGGGGGCCATTGGACCTTTCTAATGAAGCTTTCTAAAGAAGCTTAATCCTTATGGGTCCTAATCATGGAGTTAGATGGAGAGGGTGCTTGCTATTGTGACCAATGCTAGAAGCTGTAATGTTGGCATGGCTGCCACGCCATCTAGGTTAAGCCCAATTTTCCTTCATCACTTCCAGGTTGACTGAATAATTTTGCAATTTTACGATTTTCCAAGGATAACCCACTAGAAGTCAGTGAGCACTTACTTCTTCAATATGTATTCTCCTCACATATATTGTTTATTTATTTAAATTAATTATAATTCACATCCCCGGTGAAAACTATTACAATACCGAGTTTAATCCATTGCACTATGTAGTCTATATATATTTCAACAATTACTTGTCTTAAATTTCAAACAGAAGGTGGAAGTTCTTGCTTTACAACCACTAATTTGTCCATCCTGTCATGCTATCCAAAGGTAATAAAGGTAAGAGCAAGGATATCCAGTATGGTTGTTAGGCCACAGTTTGAAGATGTAATGCCCTCGCCACCCACCTCAATGGTCCAAATGAACATGAGCACCAAAATTTGTTTGAATTCCTTAACAGGCTTGGACATCTATGGTCTTCAAACAAACAAGATTTTCAGATATATATGAGCAGATTAGCACAAACAAACAAGATACATCACTTACTTGAACAAGAAAGCCCTCGCCCACAAGACGATCTATGTGGTCCTCAATTAAATTTTCTAAAGGATAGCATGGCCGATTCCACACCGACTCATACTGAAGAATATCACAGAATTCTAATGTACGCTCTATAAGTTCCTCCCGAGTCACAATGTTACGTTTGGATGGATCACCAGATTGGTCCTTTTTCTCTGCTAAAAGTGATCCCAAAGCTCTCACTACAAAGATGAGAAAACACTTCATCAGTTCCAAAACACCAAGAACATAACACAGCAAATATTTATTCTCATACAACACATTTTATCAAAAAGAAAAAATCAGCAAAATAATACTTTTAAGACTAAAATTATTTTCAAGTGTTAATACAAATTTTATAGTTTTTTGGCAGAGCACCAAAATCTAGCATTTGCGAAAAATCACTAGCTGCTTCAAGATCAGGAGAATGGGTGGATAAAATTGTCACCAATTTATCATTAATATTTCAATAATTAATTTTCCTGCAATTCTTACACACTGCATGGAAAGAGGCTAAAAATAATTTTTTTTCAGTCCATCAACAAGAAAAATGTTGTCTACTACAAAAAAAATGATAATTATGGATCGGCCTTTGTATAGATCAGGACAGTGTTATCTTGCAGCTGGCAATGCAAGGATTGGTATCCTGAAATGCACTTATATGGTTCTAAATGAGAAACGAAAAGGCTTCAAATCTTTCACCTGAATACCAAAGTAGATGGTGACAAAATCCAAAACTCAGCTAATGATTCCATAGAAATGTCAAAATTATCATCTAAAAATAGGTATCATAAATAAGGCATACTCAATGCAGATTCCAATGCATATACTGGCAGGAGGCAGTGAGAGTAATATGCCAGTTCTATAACATTAGGAAGTATTGTAACAGGATAAACCATTATTTCCTTGGAACTATTCCTCTCCTTCACAACAAGCCCTGGTCCTAGAAGATTTACCTGAAATGAGAAAAATGATCCCAGGTCAGCAGGCCAAATAACAACACAAAATAGATATGAGTTTGAGATATGTGGAAAGCATTCACTGAGGAAGGGCGAATTGTGAGGAGCCACAAATTTCCTTGGGAAAATTGGAAAAACCCACAGAAAAAAAGACAGAATTTATCAAGCGAGTTGTGAATTTGAGGAGAATCGAGTATTGTAATTTTAAGGTTAAGTAAGGAATAATTTTTTTCTATTTTCATTTAAACCCATACTAGTTGTTTACATACAGCAAGGCATGGAGTTCAATATCAAAACATAGAGATACCAAATGATGAACTGGAGGATTAAGGTAGCAGTATTTTAAGGATAAAGCTAAAATAATTCACATAAAGTAATACAATTCATGGTAAGGCAAAAAATACCACCAGTACTCACATAAGATCTTGCACTCATTTTAAACTCAACTAATCTCTGAATGGTAAGTGAATAAATGAGTTATTATGAACATACCACAACTTACACGAGGCTTCTCAGTCATGTGCCATAAATGCATTATTATTATCAATACAAAATGTAGAAAAGTCCAATATATCCATCCACATGAATGTCTCTCACAGGTAAAATAGTGATATGGTACATACATGATGGTACATACGTTGTCTATTGCTGTAAAGGCTGAATGACAATAAAATCATTATTATTATTATTATCATAATTGTGCATATGGAACTTATTCATGATGCATTTACAGACCTCAACTTAAAATTTGGATAGATGTTGTGATAATATGATTAAGAAGGCAACCAGCACGCATTTCTTCTGCAAGGACAATAATAGCTAAAAATCAGAAATTGCATTCACTGACTGCATATCATAGATAATATAATATGAGAAAAATAAGAGAATATGAGGAAAAATTTGATGACACAGCAGCTGAGACTAAAACTAAAAAGTTTAATACAATGTAGTAAACCATATTGGTGAGGATAAACATATAATGCAGTTTGCACATAGAAAACATGTACATATAAAATAATTGGAGATAATATGAGAAGCTTAAACACTGAACGTTTTGATCGTGTTAGTGGATAACTTACACAAAATAGTCACGTTGAGATAATCATGTTTTGCAAAAATACTTAATTTTTACCAGTAAGTATGCAAAAGAATCTACTCCCTTCATAGATGATAAATATTTAAGATGAGTCTTAAGGTAAAATTAAAGTTAGGAGCTTACAGCATGATTCACAACATCCAATGCATCACCAGTGAAACCAACGTCGCGTCCTCTCATACATAGTCTTTCTTTCAGTCTTTCAACAGCATCAGCCAACTGAACGATTGGCACCCCACGTCTAAACTCATTCAGAAGTAAAAATGCAACAACATTTGTCGACACATATGCAGTAACCCTAGCACAATCTGCAAATAAAAAAGGAATATAGTATTAGTAACATAAAATGTCAACATGATATTCTTTGGATTAAATTAATGAAACATATCCTATGTTTATAGCATGAGCTAGATTAATAATAGAGATTAGAAAAAAAACAGAAATATAATTCAACTGATTGTGAGCATACAGACATTAAAGAATAACCGATTGTCTATATAAATATCCAATTCTCATAATTAACACAATATCACAAAAATTAGAGGACTGATTTAGAGTTGCGAAAAATATGAAGTTTGTCTCATAGCACTGCAGGGATAAATTTACCAACCATAAATCTCTGAGTATCAGTCAGTCTTCTTCAATGGAGAAAAAACTCTACTAAAATCCATGACTCATGGGTAAGTCGATGTAGAGAATTTTCTGAATCTCCTTGTTTTGTATTAATTAGGCAATTTTTTCATACTATACAATTGGCATTCCGGAATGCATTTACATCACAAAATGAAAGTGCCAAGTGTACATGTCAGTGATAGCGATGAAACTTAGAATGTAAATCTGATGTATTTTTAGTGAATAATCATTTGGTGAATTTGGTGGCTAATTAGTAATTGAGATAAATAAGGTTATATGCTTCCAATATGCAGAAATATAGACACCAAAAAAGTGACCTAATTCAATGACTTCACTACAGGTAATGGTAAGTTTCCACTGAGTGAGAGAATGAAAAACATTCTTGACTTATGCTTAAGTATTTGTGGTGAGTAAGACCCCCAGAGGTTTAACACAAAAACTGATATGATATTGAAAAGCATTCTATTCCACACATACACATATCAAAACAGGTCAGAGAGTAGCCAAGTCTAAAATTACATGCCATTAGAATAAGGAATGAGCCAAGAAAGGTAAGGGTGAAAGAGAAGTGGGAGCATGGCATCAAGATGAATGTTACGAGCTTTATGGACAAAAGAGAAAGCACGAAATGAAGGATGATAGCGATAAACATTCAACATATATACACTGAAGAATAACTAGTAACATAGACTCATATGTTTACCTTCCCACAACCATGTATCAAGAATTTTATGACAGAGTTAATCAAAATGACACTGTATGTCTGACATTGAATGTGTCTGCGTATTTTTTATTAATATTATGTGGAAAAATTATTTCACTTCAATACATTAACACACTCCTGATCTCATCTTTTACGGCATAGAATCGTTACCAAGTTAGACAAGCTACTAGTTTATTGATAAGCATATTGAATTTAGACGAAGTCCCTAAAATAGGCATTCTAATTTATTGTCTTCTTACCATAAATAACATGACGAGCAATGCTTTCCACTGCATGCCTTCTCTCTTCAGCTACAATATCCGTTCCATACAAAGATGTGCTAGAGGTAGCTTGCTTGATTCTTGAATTTGAAGAAATGCTTCTATGTATTTCAGCAACTGCACTTGAATTCAAGACTTTACCAGTGCGCAGATGATAGGCATTCATTAGTTCCTGTGAAGGAAGTCATAAATCACCAATAATATATATAATACACCCAAGAGCAATTAACACGAAATGAAGAAGACACTAAGATACATGAAAATAGTGTGTGATTTATGTGACATCAAAAGCTTCTGAAAAACTTGAAAGGAGAAATGCTGCATCAAGATGATTGACCAACAGCCTTCACAAAAGAAGGGCTAACTCCTAGGCGGGTTACTCATCCTAATATTTTCTATTAAAAAAATTGGAAAAGTTTGGTCAGTTAGAGCTCTTCAACATATACCTTCCTCCTTTCCTGATTGCTACTGGATTCCACTAGAACTTTCCAGTCTTTTCTCCTATTGCTGGGACTGAACTTCTTTAGGCACATTCTAAGCATTCTTTAACTTTCCTGTATTAGGAGCCCACAATTCCTTCTAATTGGAATCTACCAATGCCCTCTTTGGATGTTCTCCAGCATGAGTCCTCAGCCTATTTGGACTCATGTTAAGACCCTGTACATTGCAAAACAACTATTGAAAACATTTGTGCAAACTCAAGTCACCTTTCAACCTGTTAAATTCTATTGTTTCAAGTACTTTTATGAATCTGAAGTAAAGAGGGAAAGGAATCTCCTGGCATGTAACCGAGGAAAGACCAATATGAGATTCATGGGTAGAGCTTAGCCTCCAACGATTTCAGTTCCCCTCAAGCCTCGATTATGTTCACTTTGTGCTCCTGTTAGCGAGTTGCCAAAATCAGCATTACCTCTTTCATCCTTCCCATTTCCTTTCCCCAGCTTAGTTTTACAAGCATGAGTCACTACCCCATACTGTCCACAAGTCCTAGCCATCTCTTCACTCAACCCAATGGGAGGTAGAAGTAGTATTTTGTTTAACCCTTTCGCTGCTGTGAACGTAGTAGCTACGTTCACCCGGTTGACTGCTGTGAACGTAGCTCTTACGTTCCATTGGCAAGTGGTTGTTCCTACTCACGCTGCTGAACTTTCTCTTTTTCCGGGAATACCATTCACCAAGTTCATTGTTATACATTCTACTAATCCCATCCCGGGATCTTAGGTGACTATTGAGTTTCAGGTGCAACGAGAGGCATACTTTGTGCCGACATAGGATAGGTACCATTCACTTTTTCACCGCACAGGGGTTGGAACGTCTCTGCAGTTTCACCGCAGCGAAAGGGTTAATACTCTTTGATAGCTAGAGTTATTTTGCACTTACTGTCTGCCACTTACTGATAAGGGAAACAGCTTTGGACAAATAGGAGGATCAATCCTACAAATTCAAGCAGAGACTACTTAGAGAAAAAACATTGTGCTGAAACTAAGGTGGATCTGTTCCCCAACTGTACTGAAACTAGACTGGAAGTGTGCTCAAGACTAGTTAAATTGAAACGAACAGTACAGTTTGCTACATTACACAGCATTTTTGCGGTAAAGTTATTGCCACAGTGCACTTCAAGCACCTAAATACAGCATAATTTTAACCACAGGGCAATTCCTGCACTGTAACCACAGTGCAGCTCTCTTCACAGTTAGTCTCCACAGTGCACTTCCTGTGCAAATCATCCTTATCAATTCAACCACAGTACAGTCCAGTACAGCAAAGAAGGAAAGAACTGCTGTAAATGTGGAGTATAGTTTAAGCATATTAGCAGAACACTCATAGTAGAGATTTTTTCTTTGGGTAATGAAACTTACCATATTTTCCAGCCTTAAATACACACTTATTTTACTTAAAAATGAACTGTAAAATCAGCCTGCATCTCAGGGACTGAGGGTAAAGCTATGTTTTAATGCATCCAATTTTGAGTTGTTGGAAATTGCCTTTAAGTGCAAGAAATGTACTATGGCAATCCCTGTTTTCACCTCAGACTGCATTGCTGCAGAGAGCTAAAGTTGCACTCTTCATAATTCATTTGTCGCTGTAATTCTAAGACAAATAACTTTGATACAGTTGCTACTTTGGAAGTTGACAACCCCATCGTCCCAATTTTTCAAAAAATTAATACATAGATGCTTATTATTATTTTTTCTTCTAAAATCTAACCAAAAAACCACTGTGGATCCAATGTGCCAGAGCATCCTATAAGCCAAGGAATATAATAACTTCGGTAGCCTCTGCCATTCTCTGTCAAATCGTATTGGGCAATGTCATGCAACTGCTTTTTCCCCCAAAGATCTACCCATTCAAAGGCAGCAGAGATGCTTGGACCATTGCAAAAACAAACCATCAGTGACACCAAGGTATTTGAAATAGATAATGGTTTCAAAGATATCAACCCTGAACATGAATAATTTCTTGTGAGTGAAGTTTTCTTGGATCTTTCACCAAGTCAGGTAATAAGTAACTGACGTTTCAATGAGTCCCTCCACCATCATATTCAGGCCAAACCTTGATAAAGGCAGAGACAATGATCAATATGTTGGAAGCCTAATAACTGACCTGGTGGAAAACCCAGGGTGTGATCATGGTTCTCCATAGTGAATGCTAACATAATCGCTATTCTTTCAAAAGAGCAAATGACTGTCCTATGCCAAATTTTGTCAGGTGCTTTCAATCAATAATCTTAATAGACAGAGAGCGTTATTAAGATGGTAACTGTGACAGTTGCCTCTAGAGTGGTTAGTGTTTAAGATAACCATTATGGAAAAGCAAAAAAAGGAACTACAATATTACCCCCAAGACGATTTCACCCAAAGCATAAACCAGACAAGAACCAAATCCTACATGAATAATTTATTGTTTGGCAGATTTGTCCTCACTAGAGAAGCAATTTTCCATCACTACAATGATTTTAGTGAGCTTCATTGAGCATATTATTATTAACCCATTCACTGCCAGGAAATTCCAGCCAGGGGGTGCTGAGACTGCCTCATCATTTTAACATAGTTTGAAATTTGTCAAACCAATGTACAATATGGCCTAGCCCATATGACGTTCCAATTCGAGAGATGCACTGTGATTCTTTGGGATCAATGTAGGACGAAAAAATAATAAACATCTGATTATGCCAACAATTCATAGTAACAAAATGGGATTGTAAATTTTAAAAAGCAACCGCCTTAAAGGTCAAAAGATCCAGGTGTATAATAATGGAAGTTTGTCACAATAAGAGACAAAAATCTCACTTTTCCAGTTTTCAATTATAATGCACAAAGTGTTTTGAACCATGAAGTCATCTGGTACAAGACTACCAGACTGCCTAATGACTCTGAGAATTAAAATCTGTGGAAAAGTGCAACTGTTGTTTCTCTTTATGTCTTAAAGTTATTTGAATCCCATTAATCGATGATGGAGAGTGGTTGTTCACCCCACCTCCCATACCATAATCATCAACAAAAATCAGATAATCAAATCTTTTTGCAAAACTGTTCAATAAGCTATGACTAACCTTAACAGAATAAGGTGCTCCAAAGTCCATCCTAATCATTCCATAGTGTGAGGTAATAACAGACCATATGGCCCTCACTGCACTAAAGAACCTCTCTGGGATTTTAGGCTGTCCAAGTTGCTCCCTCACAAAGTTGCCATCCACAAGGCGCTCATAGTTCAAACTGCATGGGACTAACAGAGCATCCTCAATGACACCATCTAAGTAAGCTTCAATGATCACAGACAAAAGTCCCCCTGAAATGATTAATAATCCAGCTAAGTGCCACCACTCCCAGCCATATGCACTTTTCTTACTAATCCTAGCCTGCAAGTACACAATAATAATCATTTATTAGGTCAATTTGTCCACATATGTTTCAGATAAAATGGAAATAACCCGTACTCACAGAGTAAATGGCCAGCACAATCAAAATACATAATTTAAGTAACAAGACAATCAGAATAGACTTCTGACAGATATAAAACAAGAATTATGCAGAAAAATCATTATCTATAAAAGAAGAAAACTAACCTTTGACATCTCAGCAATTAGAAGTACTCATTTCTTTCTTGTTATTGAGCAGTATGCTAGTACTTTAAAAGTTCAAAATGTGAACAATAATGTGTGAATCACATAAATTATTGAGAGGGCAAACTTAAAAATTTGGAATCAGAAAATTTACAACATTTCTATGATTATGATATTTTTGAAACAGTGTTAATGCTGATAGAAGTAAAAAGTGAACTTGTAAAAGCATGATATTTCCACAACGATAATACTGATAATTTCTTTACAGGTATCAACTTGCACAGAGTACCACCAATTTACTACAGGGACAGACAGACATAACCATGCCCTATATACTGAAAAATCACCCTGGTATGATTCGATTCCCATGACTTTCAGACAGGGGCAAGAATATTACTCTCTGCCACCATCAATGCTGGCAAATATATAAAAAAAATGTGATTCGACTCACCTTTGGGTAAGCAAGGCTTCCCAGTTCGAGTTCTGCCTCCTTCGATGAAAAATTCCATATTGTGGCCAGCCCTCAACGATTCAATCATGTATGAATGCAGCACTGTGCGATATATGACATCCCTACGACCTTGCTCTGGGTGCATTTTTCGTCGGATAAAAAATGCACCAAGGCCACGTAACCATGCTCTGTTGAAATAAAAGATCCGATACGTTACCAATTACAGTCCAAGAGCAATATAGCACTTTCAATCACAAGATTGGCATGATCACAAACACAATGACTTGTCAGAAAAGAACTAACCCAAAAAATGGTATGCTCAAATTATCACCAGCTGCTACGAGGGGGCATTTGATTTCATTGTCGAGTAAAATGAAGGAAAGGAGAATGTAATCCAAGTGGCTCCGGTGCAATGGAAGGATGATCATTGGAAGGCCTCTTCGAGATGCTTGCTTTAGCACTTCCACTTGTCCACAGTGGACAATGACGCTCGATAGAAAACTTGGAAGAACTTTGTAGAGGAGCCAGCCTTTTATCCTGTAACAGAAAATATAAGGGTACTCTTGAGTTAACAAATGATGAGTCTTGGATTACATCTTCCCACATAGAAACATTAATTATTTCAAAATTCAAATTAAATTTCCAGGGGAATAAGCCAGCATAGCCTGAACACTTGTTGTGACCCATATAATTGACAACACAGGCCTACATCCTGAAGATACAAGAGCAGGACACCATTTTATATTCATTGCATGCCCCAACGGGCTACCCCTATCCCAACATCTAAGGACCAAGCTTAAATAAATTCACAAGAAAACCTCTGTAAAGTATACATGCTTGATTTAATTCCTAGCAATAATGATAATATTTATATAGTTACAGTATGAGGTTTCTTCTAATGAATAAAAAACAAAATAAGTCCATATGTTACATGTTGTCATATTCTTTGTACACATTTTGTCAACTCTTAGCTTTCAAAATAGGATACAATTTTCAAATATGGGCTTACAGAAGGAACAATCATGACGGCTTTTAAAAACTGCCACTACATGACAAAGCTCAGAATACACTATACGGACCTCAGCATGAAATCGGAAAGCTTGGATGCCATATCTCCAAGTATTTTAACAGCACGTTTCCTATGTTTTTCAAGTATCTTTTGGTAGGTCTCTTCATCAGGACTTTCCCCACAGCATGCCTTCCTGTCCTCAGCTTCCATGTTAGCTGCTTCTTCAATAGCTCGGATCACTGTTTTGTCAGTTAGTACCTGAGAAAGCATAATTCACACCAATATCCATTAATACTAAACAAAACTCAAGGACTCAAATGGGCAATGCATTCGTCCACACACAAAAGAAGAAGTCGATAATGTAATAGATAAGACTTAGTCCACCGATTCATTACAAAAATATAGACAACGGTGCATAAGGTGTCCAAAAAAGTAGTTTTACAATCAGTATCACGGCAACCATAGTCGGTCAATCCACATCAGGATTTTAAAACCCGAGAGTACCCATTAAAAATGATAGTACATAGGAAATTATTCCCATAAAAAATTAAAGAATATAATAACTTACCGATGAATAAATGCGTTTGTACTCATACTTCTTCAACTGTCCAACACGAGACAAGTAGCAAAATGTACGTGTGAAAAAACTATTGTGAGCTCCTCTGGTATCAACCAGAAGGGCATTTCTAATTCCCATATTGGCGAAAGCATGGTCAATGCTGGCACTCTGGAAAAAAGAAGAGAACGAATAAATGCAAAACTCCATAAATACAAAAGAAAAAACGTGCCATCCTTAACAATCGTCCTTCGAGGCGATTTTTTTGCCCAAATCCGACTCTCTCAAAAAAAAGTACGATGTGAGAAAACTCAAACGACTTCAAAGTCGTAGACCGAAAGTATTTCATATTTCCCGCAATTAAGTCGGTAAATTTTTCAACTAAGATATTCAATATGTCCCAGATTACTAGCATTCGAAATCCTTCCAGCAATCCTTCAGTAAGAAAGACAGGCAAATGCAGTAAAATTGTTATCAAATAAGCCAACCTACCTTCCGGCGAAAAATATCTCTATTCAAGTCTAATTTACTCCACTGATACTCCATTGCAACAATATTTGTATTGTCATGTATCATAAATCAATTACTGCCATCAAAATACGCCATTGTCTGGCTAAACAACGGCAGTCATCTCACATCCAGCATGCTGTAGGATCTCCTTATATTTAGCTCGTGCCGACCGGTTAATTATTTTGGCCGAAGATCACGGCCACAGCCTCCGCGGACGATTTCGAGCCCTGGCGGACGAAAACGGAACTACGCCCGCAAGCAATCACTTGAATTCAAATTCGGAAATTTTAAAAATGAATTCCCCAACACGTTCTTGAAGACGAGTCTAAATGACGAAAGATCAAGAGCCGAAGACGAAATAGCATATCTACAAACTTATACGACAATTTTGACCATACTGTACCCCCGTCGTAAATTGTGAAGAAGGGAATGGTACCCTTTTAGTTAGGCGAACAATCGCAAAACTAAGTACACTCCGTCAAAACACTCGCAAGATTAACTTCGAACATTTCCGAAACCAGGTCAATGCTTGCTGATCGGACTGTTTTGAAAAAGCTCCCAATATTCAAACAATAATGACTATATACCTGTCTCAGGAATAATAATTCTGCAAACCCTGGATGCAGCAACGCACGAAAGAGTTTACAAATAGTGGAAACTCTCAAAATTTTCACGAGACATAACAAATGGTATTCTCCGACTGAGAGATTCAATGGAATTCCACAACAGCCACTCATCTATCGGCTACGGAACTAAACTGAAAAAAGATTTCAAATTTCAAAACTTTAGGACCATCGCCTTCAGATCATTCGTACTCGTTTCTTTGATACTGCTCATTATTATTTATTTTAATAACTTTTTAATCTTTGACGATAAAATTTTACGGCTAAAGATAACACCCAGCTAGAGCCTAATAGTGCTATGATCGAGAGGATACAAAATCACGCAATTCATTAACGATCTAGCAGCAAAAACGCGTAACTATTTCTAGAATTCTATTAATTAGAAAAAAATAAATGATACGGAAGCTAAATAGGTAGACCGTTTAGCTAAATTTTGGAGAGGTACAATTCGTGCGGAAATAGGAAGTGGCATAGGGAGAGGAAATGACACCCAATCTAATACAAGTCAATTATAATCGCGTCTAACGTCAGATGAGTATGACCTTCACGATGAAGCTAACCTTCGAGCTGGTTACTGGTAACAGAAGACTGTTTATTAACCTTTGCACACCACTGCTCGTGATTATGATGACGAGCAATACTATGTCACACGTTTCTGAAATCACTCAGCACCTCGCATGCACACAGGCACTGAGACGTTTCCTCATTATCACGCTTATTTTATTGCAATCCCTACAACCATTCAGCGCCGACGTCAATTGAATTAAAATTGATAGAAATTACAGTCATTTTGCGTATCGATACATAGCAATGCCCATTTCGCACTACTAACTTCCAGACATTGAACAAAATGGTACTTTCTACCCGTATTCGCACCTGTCTTTAATCACCACGGTACGACTGGTATTTATTACCTTTAATGTGCACTATACTTGTTTCACATCACCAAATGGTCTCTTGAGGACACGATTTATCTCTTGAACATTATAAATAATATGCATTCGGATGGCAGAATGCAACTACTGTAGAAAGATAATGATGGCCAGTTAACCCGGGTAGAAAAATTTATAATGGCTAGAGTCATTCGCATTATCAATTTTAATTCTAGTGATGGGTTACCATTGTAAAATGCTAGTAGTGCGAGCGGGTTCTAATCTTCAAATGATGAAATTATTATCACAGCGACTTAAAGAAAACCTAACTCAATTGCAGAGGTTTTCTGGCTTGATATACCAATAAGTATATAAAATACATCAATGGTATAGTTCAGAAGTCAGCTGACTTTTGAAATCGAAGAGTCAAACACGCACTTTATTCGAGAGCCATAAATATAATATAGTTACGATAAACAATGAGGAAATGAATTTTATAAAAAGTTGTGATATAAATTGGACCTTTATTACATGAAGGAAAATACCACTGGGTAATTAAATTCTATGAAAATTATGCTTCAAAGATTTTTTTTACATTTATGAAATTTTTCAGCAACACTTCAGTTACGTCATCAAAGAGCCACTGAGACTCGCAAGCCACGATTTTCTGACCCCTGGAAAAATAGATACCGAAAAAAAGCTAAGCTAAGTTTGTAAAACACACAACAAAATTTCCATAAAACCGATAAAATAGAGTATTGATTCGAGGAAGCTACACGGATCATATTTAGGAAAATTTAAAAACACTTGACCCTCCAATACATAAGGAGGAGAATAGATATACCAAAACCGCCTCTTTCAGAGGAGCACGTGACTACACAAATGTGATACGGTAACACAAGAATTTTCGGCCAGGTATTAAATGAAGAGCCAGAAACCACCCCCGCGAAGCTCCTCCATCACAAGTACTCTTGTAGCTGGTCCAGCACTAACCGAGGGGACAAATGAGATGCTAAATTTAGTTCTATGACTCAGTTGCCTGCTAAGGGTCGTCGCAACCTCCCAGTGCGCAAAACGTGGCAGAGACATCCTTGGAGAAGGATGACGACTTCTTTAAATCTCGAATTAACGTATTCCACACAAAGTCGAGCCGGCAATCGATCAGAATACGTCGAGACAACCGTAAAAGAACGATCGGAAGCGATAGGCATGGTGACCACATGAACCGTACGACGGACCAGGGTGGTTCGGAAGGATTTTATCGAGAGTGGAGGGTGGAAAGCGTAGTTTTTTTGTTTATTTTGTCTCATGTGTATCTCATCAAATGTATGCATAAGGAACAAAACAAACCGGAAAAGTTACTTTCTATCTACCCTATCATCGATTTGTTCCAATGAATATGACAACTGACAATTGTTTATCCGGGAAAATAAGAAAGCGACATTACGAAACGGAAAAGCAAGTTAAGTTCTCTTCAACGTACCATAATACAGGATTTTACGAACCAAAAAAACACTTGGGGGGGAAATCGCCCGCAAGCGTTTCATTACCGTGTGGATACTCGCCAAAATGGACGAGCTCTCGGTGATTTTTGAAAAGTGAAGCGCTAAAGAATCTTCCACCACCGATGAAAATATGAACTCGATTCCTCTTCCCGAAACTTCTCACACGATGATGATAACTTATAAATTAGTTTTCCCACATGTTGAAAATTAAAACATGCGGAAAAAATGTTATAAGTTGTCATCATTATATTAACAAATTCCATAAAGCTTAGCCTGAAACCACAAAGTCTCACTCGATATTAGAGGCCAACGCATTAAACAAAAATACTGCGAAATCCAAAAAAATTACGACGAAAAAATACTTCAATATAATAAATGCAAGTGATTGTCGGAGTACAATCATGCACGTTATCTGTTGGCGGGAATATTTTCTACCGAGCAATCCTTGACGTCGTATGAGTGACGTCAGACGTGGTAAGGCCGCCCATAATGCCCCGTAAGCTTACGCTACAGAAGGATCTTTATTATTAAAATAACTAACGCCTCTGGCATCACAGGTGGGAAAAATAAATTTGAAAATGATAAGCCATTTTATCAATGAGGATTACGGACGAAGAAGGGTCAGATAGTGATAATTAACCTTAACTCATTTTTGAACGGAAAAGCAATTGATACACATTCCCGGAGACATATTGATTTAAGAAAAACATTTATGCCCGAATAGCCAAATCCAAGTCACTGGTTTACACTGGCGAATTACTCACACGACAGCTTGCGATAAATTTTACTCATAGGACAAGTTTTCGAAAGTTAATGCACCTCCAGATTGGCTGCTGTTTACACTTGCAACAACACGCTTCTACAAGCGACTTGCGGTAACTTTTACATGAGGACAAGAAGTTCTACAAGCAGACTTCCCGTGAACCGTAGCCGGTCACCCCTGTAATTTACGTCAAGATATGTTAGCTATAAGTAACTTGCGCAATAAAATTTCCAGGGTGAATCCACTTCAATGAACCCAATATGATTTACCCTTTAGGTATAAGAAACAAACAGGACAAAAACTACCAGAAAAAAAGAGGTCTCTCGGCTCCAGCGCCTGACTTCCGCGACAGCCTGACAATTTGATTGCACCTCCAACTTCATATTGACCAGCTTGCTCTGACCCCACAAGCAATACAGTCATTTGCAAAGGATATCGCACGCGTCCCATAATCAACACATTCTCACAGGAGAAATATGGGAAAAAAGAACGACACGAACTGACGGCTTGGCTAAGCAGCGAAAGATTGAAAGTGACCAAGAGATAAAGACTGGAGGGAGAACGATACATTTATGACGCTTGAAATCACGGTCAGTGGCGGAGATCACCGACCCGATCCCATCAACAACATCCAGGCTCATTTCACCGCGGTAGGTAATGGTTTCGACCGGCTGAGGGCTGATTCATCATCAGCAGTCATCGATGCTAAGATTGGTTTGTTGCAGCTCACAGCCGCACTCTCCTCTCTGCCAACCGCTTCATTCCTACAAGTATTCACGTTGACTTTTTTACGATATGCCTGATGTAACCCATTTTTGATCTTCCTCTGTTATCCCACACCTATAAACGATCCTCTTAGCCCTTAGAACCCAGGAAACAGTATGTGAAAACCTTCCTGTGGAGCGTGGCACTCTATGGATCGGAAGTATGGACCATTGGAAAAGTTGACCAGAAAAGAATAGAAGCCTTCGAAACCTGGTGCTGGATGAGGATGCTGAAGATGAAATGGACGGACAAAATACGAAATGATGAAGTGCACAGAAGAGTAGAAGAGGAAAGAACCATATGGAACAACATGCAGAAAAGAAGAACCAGAAGGATTGGACACACCCTGAGACACAATGGATTTGGGAAGAACATAATTGAAGGTAAACTGGAGGGAAAAGTCCCCAGAGGAAGACCTAGGAATAAGTTCATGGACATACATAGGAAGATATACCAGGAGGTAAGGGAACTAGCATTAGATAGGGAAGGGTGGAGGGCGGCAGTCCACCAATCTTAGGGTTGAAAGACCAATGAATGAGCCCTTAGAACAATATTTTTGGTTTCGTCCTCCCAATCGTAGAATACTGCACACCAATTTGGTCAACTGCTTGCCCCTCCACACTGGAAATTCTTAATCGTCCGACCAAGTTTTTTCCTAGCCATCGCCCGCTACCGCATTTCCTCCCTCAGATATTGAACCCGAGAATGTATTTCTTCTTCCCTGGGAATTCTTCTCCTCCCTCACCGCCGTACTCAATCCGATATCAAATATTTACAAGTATAATGAACGGGCAGCTTCTTAACTGCGACCTTCTCCCTCCTCTTTCCAAACCGTCTCTCCTCGCTCCACACGAAACTTCAATCTCCTACACATCCAGAAATTCCGTCTTTCCCTTTCTCAGCGTTCTCTTTTCTACCAAATCCCCTCCTAATTTATCCTTTTGTAGTCCATATATCCCTCCCTTGACCTCTTTTCGTCACCAAACCAGTTCCTGTCCATAATCAAACGCCACTTAGGTGATGTATCCCCGACTCTGCGTTAAATTAGCTGTTCTGTGATTTCATTTTATTCTTCTAGTCATTCTTTATCATTTTTATATGTTTTATGTATTTAATTACATCGACCAAAGTAATAATTCATAGTGCCGTTTTTGGTTGTGTGAAATAACAAATAAATAAAATCCTTCATGTTCATTTCTCCTTCCAACTTAGCTTCCACTTGACTGTTGTGCAGCAAAATATGTCCAATATGTATCCCTAACCTTCTTTGCAGAGTTTTCATAGTAGATACTCCTTTTCTCAGCAACTCTTCATAGGACTTCTTAGTAAGAGATTCTCTCCGTCCATTTCATCTTCATCGTTCTTTAACGTTCGGTATTGCCGCATCTCCATTGATTCCGATTTCGTTTGTACTGCAGCTTGTCCAGGCTTCAAAGCCAATTTGGAGCATGCTCCAGATATGTACATGTTTTATTAAAAAGCTTTGCTACTTTCAGGCATGCATAACAAGCTGTGAGAAGACTCTTCTTCTCGTAGAATGACTTCTTTGTTTGGGTATCCTGCTCACAGTGTATTTCCTGCTTCTTCCCTCGCTGGTTATCCTACTTCACAAATAACAAAACTCTCCCACTTGCGCAAGTTTTTGTGCTCCAAGTTGGGCAGTGATTTCGTCTCCTATATCTCTTCCACAAACTATCGCCTGGGTTCCGAAACTACCAAAACAAGTCCTCGCGAAAGACGCAACGTGACGAGATTCCTCCTTAGCGAAGCGGATTCGATTTTAATCTCTCTCGCGATTGTGCGGGATAAACGTGAAGTGACAGGGAGAGTGATGGGGAATGGGCACGAGCGCGCAGATAATACCCCAGTGGCCGTCCTCATGGCAACGAGGGAGCGGGATTCCGAACTCGGATGAGAACTTGGACGCCGATGCCCCTGGGGGAGCTCAGACAATAAACAAACCCTTATCGAAGGGCGGCAAACAAAAGCGACGGGGCGGCGACCACTCATCACCTGTTGCCGGCGAAGGATCATGTCAACCGAGAGAGCAAATACGAGCGAGGATGGGAGGCTAAAAACAGTAAAGCAATGAAAAGATAGTCCCGTCCCCCCAACCCACCCCGCTCTCCCTCAGAGTACAACACGACGCGCATCAAAACGTAAACAGCGACCGAGATGTATCGGAAACACGTTTTCACCAATTGGGAAGCAAAACACCACTCGCGGACAGAGGACATTGATTTGAGCTGTAGAAAGAGAAGCGATAACTCGCGCAGAGTATGGCCACTGCCGCGTTCGGTAGATTACAATCTCATTATCGGTTCATTTAATGAAAACTTATAATAAAAATCGAGGTTTGACTGAGAAATAAATCGACAGCAAAAATCGGTGGTTTCATCTAACATAATGCAGCAATAACGACATACGAAAACCCAGGGCTGAAGAACAAGTTACACCGTGTACACTTAAGGTATCTCTCTCTCTTAAAGATGCACTCAGTTCAACTTCTTCAAAAATGATTGAATGAAAATAAAATTTTGCTTGGAAAAATTAAATAACAGCAACTTTTTTGGAGTTTAAATTTTCTCATACTTTATTTATAGAGGCCACACTTCACGCTTGCGTCTGGGCCTCCAAATTCAAAGAGACAGAATTCTGGATAAGACTGGAAATCCCAGACTGAGCAAATGATTTTTTTCCATCGTGATTTCCGCACATTCGCAAGTAAAAACATTCACCTTGTGCAAAAGGACGGGGGACAAGATAACTGGAAACTTGCATCATTACAGTAATGTACATCAATTTTCCTTAATATAAAGCTTCATTCTCCAACGTTAATGATTTATGCGCCGTAGGTAGCCACTGGCTGCGAGGAGATAAACGTCACGCAAATGAACGGGAGACACAAATCGAAGAAGAACGATAAGTTTCCCAAAGAAATCGCATCATACACAGGCACCGACGCTTCGGAAGCTAAGTATGCCTTACCGGAGAAGAAGATGACAGAATTAGTCTAGGAAATATCAGTGTTACTCGAGATAGGACACGGTCAGAAACCCGAGACCTATTTACCCAGAGTACTACAACTAGGAATAAAACTTGACTCCTTCACGGCATCCTTACTGCATTGCTAGAGAAATTCGGAACTGGTGTGTTTCAGAGAAACACAGAAAATATTATAATGACGCCTCACTACATCTCTAGGTCTAACAGAAGCGATAAAATAAGAGAGGTACATTGCCAAAGAGATTGGTACAAAAACTCGTACTTTCCGCGCACCATAAGCGGCCACAATAAAAACTGAGCTCCACTAAATACATTCCGATGATATGCGTCACCTTTTCACCTCCCAAAACCTATCAAAATCTTTACACGGCTGGTGTCCTACCACCCCCTGCCACACACAAATGCGGCGATTCGCAGGTTATTATGTAGATGTAGATTATCCCTCCCTCAACTCTCGTCAGAAACAGTAAACCGAAAAGGGTAACCAACATTCACTAACCTGAACAGAGGGGTCGCACTTGACGCATATATCTTGGAAGTTTCTTTTTCCTTGGGGAGGAAATTCAACGATAGGAAATCGCTTCACGTGGTAGAGATCCCGCTCCCGGACCTGCAAAAAGAAAGGTTGAGGTTTTAAATTCATTACACTTACAAACTGGAAAAAAAACTTACACATTTTTTCACCCACAGAGGCATTTGCATATCACTTTCTATTCAATACTTTTATAAAGTTTTTAATTCACTTCAACATATGTTAATGTAATATGTTAATTTTGCAACCGATAATTATAACGGCGTTTCGAGAACTGACCCCCACACTACACAAGAAATACAATCTGCGTAATTCAAAGGTACAAAATGGCAGGCATTTATTCATTTCAAGACATAAATAACAACAAAAAATCAATGAATAATACAATTCCTTGAGTTATGAATCCTCTACCCGCGTTTTAGTCAAAATAATATTTTTCTTCGATTGGATGGGGCGGAGTTGAAAAGTTAATTGCGAGCGAAAGCGCCGAAGCCAATATAACGATAAATTAGGGCAAAAATATGACCCCACCCATTGCACCTTCTTTCCAATAACAATTCACGAAATAAATTCACTATAACGTCAAATTTATCGATCAAATATGACTATAATAATTGTAATGGAATTAATTTTATACGGTAAGTTTAAAACTGAAAAATCTATAAGCACCATACGTGGCAATATAGAAGGTTAAATATCAATTATTTTTGAAGGCAACAAATGCAATGGCATGAAAGCAGTGCCTCAACAATCTTGGTCAAAGAAGTTTCGCAACGGCTAATATAAGACAAGCCGCGACCCATGGAGCTGGCGACACGCGCTTGTTATCGATGGTCTGCCAATGACCTCCTCCAACGTGGGCAGAGGCATAGAAAGAGTCGAAAAACACCCGAAAAGCCGTGGCATATTATTTGACACTATGAGACAGTTGAGCATCGACATAACCTATTGACCTATCAAGTCTCTATAGGGCCGTTCGGCAAAAGATAGATAAGTATTAGGACAACATCTCCCAGAATGAAACAACAGTAGGCTTATAATAATCAGGATCTTTTTTGAAACTGGAAATGAAATGCAAAATTCATTATCACAGCATAATTAAGGTCGAACACTCAAGTTCAAATTATAAAAAGAGATCTTTCATCATTGGGCACGGTATTTTAAAATTTTTTCGGTTTATTACAGTTTACGGTTTTAGAGTTTTTTTACGCTAGATGGAAGTCACTTTACCAGATAACCGTAGGTCATGAAGGTGAATATAGTCAATCGTTATGTGCAAATAGTCGGATTTCACAGTTAATAATTTGTTTACGCGCGATGCTTAGCAAGTGCAATTGCGCGAAGAACCATAGCTACATAACGAAATGTAGACAACAACAAAATTCTGAAACAATACTTTTTAGGCCGAACAAAAAATGGAATGACTTACCCAAAGACATTTTCAAGACATTTTCTGATAATGTAAAAATGTTAAGGCATAAGCGTATTTTTGCAAAGTTTTCCTAGTCTTCTTTTCAATCTAACGATGCCAACAGACTAATTACTTAATTGTGACGAAATTTCATTTAACTATTAGATAACGTCAAGTGTCATCTGGGTATGTCAAGATAAGCACACGAGCAGGCCAAGTGTAGTTGCACCGGCGAAGTGTTCGCGGAAAAAGTATGGGAAGGAATGAAATGAGTTGGTCATGCATGAATGTGGACTGGATGCTGCAGTAATGGATAGGCATGGAAGAAGTGAGCTTCTTTGGTTAGTCCATGACAAAAGAATGGGAAAAAGTCGAAGAACGAAACAGACTGACGACAGTGGAGTAAAATGACGTTAGAGGAATGGGTAGAAAGTTATGTTGAATGTGGCGGATGAGACACTTAAGGCGGTTGGAGCGCGAATCGTGAGTCATTGAACGCACATTTTAATAACTTTTCAAGAAAGTCCAAATAATTCATGGACCATATTTCACTTACGCACGTTAATTTATGAGTAGGAAATAACCATGTATATTCTAATAGAAATGATTCAAGAATTATATTTTTTTTAATGTCGTCTCAATTAAAGCATTGTTCTGACTCTGGTTTACGACGCGGAATTCAAAACTTAAGCGATAACCATTTATAAATACGTATTTTTATTTCGGCATGATACCCTGAAATTGAATAGAAACTATTATATTAATATGAAAGGTACGATTTCGCGTTTAAGAGAAAATCTGTACATATTTCATCGAATTAATTCGAGATATAAAACAACATTCCATTCCATTTCGGTTAGTATTCATTACGCATTAAGAAAGATTGGAAATTTAAGGAATTTAGGCCAGTGAAGTGACATCAGAAAACAAGCAAGTTCAATTCCGGTAAGTTTTCCCTATTAGTAGATTCAATGCAAGCACTCCAGCCACTCCTCCCACGCATACGCGGTCACTGTCTTCTTCTCTAAACAGATCGCCATCAAAATCGAGCGCGGTGCTGCTGCACGGGTGCACGCGGAGAGAAATCACGCGATGAAAACGACCGTTTTCAAAACACGGAGAGAGTGAGTGTGTCTTTCCCTCCCCAAGTTAAAAACTAGGGCAGCACAGTAGAAATCTAGCGCACCAAGGCGTTTGCATCCACAAGTACCGCAGATGCCAGATTCAATAAGAAAGGCAAATGACGGAAGCAGCTTTAAATTAGAAGAAGATAGTTATGCGATGCAAAGGGTGGGGGTTTAAAATGTTGTCACCGCTACATGTCAAAGGCATCCCCCGGCACAAGCAAATCCTCTTTCAAGTACAATAGCCATGCTAGCCCGCTTCAGGATCCGTTGGACAACAGGTGAATCAACGGATGATCGGATAACAGTAAAGGACGGTGTGGTCTTTCTTCACAAGCAAATCCTTCCGAAGGGAACGAAATACGTGCACATAGTTATGTTTACGGCACAGCTTCAATTCAATTTGAACTTACTGTAGCCTTAGCTGATGTACCACATGTACATTTATGTACGTGGACTTCGTTACGACAAAATTTCGATACATTTGGTATTTATTAACTGAAATTAGCTGAATTGCACGGAAAAAAATCACATGGCCTCCACGAATAATTGGGTTACATTAAAAAAGCAGTAGTAGATGTGAATGATCTGATGCTATGGGTTGGGGTGTTGTCTTGAGTTTTTCAGAAGCTTTGATAACTCAGGTCATATTGGAGTCAAAAGTGAACGAAATACGTGCATACTGATTATGTTGACGGCACAGCTTCAATTCAATTTGAACTTACTCATACACCAAATATATATTTATGTATGTAGGCTTCGTTACAGCAAATTCTCGAAATATTTTGTACTCCTTTCCTGAAATTAGCTGAATTCCCCGGGAAAAAATAAC
Source organism: Ceriagrion tenellum (assembly GCA_963169105.1). Classification (NCBI taxonomy): domain Eukaryota; kingdom Metazoa; phylum Arthropoda; class Insecta; order Odonata; family Coenagrionidae; genus Ceriagrion; species Ceriagrion tenellum. The sequence continues at coordinate 82,942,585 of OY720633.1, read as the reverse complement.
ATGGCCCCCGGGAATATTTGAATTACACTAATAAAGCAGTAGTAGATGTGAATGATCTAATACTATGGGTTGTAGTGCTGTCTTGGGTTTCTCAAAAACTTCGATAGTTCAGGTCATATCAAACTGGAAAGTGGGTAAAACAATTTAAAAATCTCCGCCACGCATGAAGCAGGGTTAGTTCGGCGACATTCAGAATAGCAGAAGGTGGAGAGAAGACCGAATTGTAATTTCAGCCCTACATTCTACAGGGAATTATGATTACTTGACAGTTCCAATGCCAATCAGCAAAGCGAAAATAGCAGTAAGCAACACAGCACTCACTATAAAAGCACGCGTTGCATGATGCATGAGCCATTTCGTTTACTTAAATAGGATAACGCATGAGTCATCAATTGCTTGGGATTAATAAACTCTCCTCGCAGACCACTGAACGTAGAGTGGAACAAAAGAATGGCATTCATTCTAAACAAATAAACAATACGTGCACGTGCCAGAGAAAATATAAAACTCGGTCTCCCATTTACTTATAATTTGAAAAATGCTATGTTATTCCCAGGCCTTAGACCTATTTTTATTTTTACTTCAATGCTAATTCCACAAATAATTTTTGAATCATTTAAACAGTTATGTAGGCTACAATCAAAAGAGAAGAAAATTACTAAGAATTTTCCAGAGGTTCCCTACAACATTTGAACGACCCTTAGCATCTCAAGTTTAAATGATCTACGTCAGTTAGTTTCTAGATTAATATAAGACCTGTTTGACGAAAAAATTGTACTCTTGACACCACTCTATTTTTTCGGTGACACTATACTGCTTCAATTGAGTAGAAGAATAAATGGATAGAGCAACAGAGTACAAGTGAGACTGGCTGCTTTCATCAGTCACCACCAAACATCGCTCCTTTTGATGGCTAAGGCTACAGGATTAATAACACCTAGATTATCTTCGTGGGCTCTCAAGGATATCGTGGATAGCATGCTAAAATTTTCCTTTATAAGGGAAGAAAAATATTAGATTTTAAAGGTAACCTAGGCATTACTTTATTTTTCGTGAATCGAATCATGATTTTCTGCATCACACTATCGCTTCCATTTGATTTTAAGCTAACACTAGAGTAGCGATAGACAGCCTTCCTAAAACACTATCCATCGCAATAATTTTGTCTAGAAATTCGACGATAGGCAATAGACGACGGAAAATACGATAGGCGACGATAAGCAATCATAAATAATTCGACATCAAACACGCAATTATTGAAGCAACTTAAGCTTAGATACGATGACGGTTTTCATAGAAAATCCAATTTCTTCAAAAATCATGGAAGTCTCATTCACTCTCATCAATGGGAAACTCGTACCGTCCTATTAAGCTCTACGTACCCACTGCCGCTCATAATTATTTATAAGAATTTAACCCAGTGAATAAAGGCTCTACACGGTGGATATCGGAGTCGTACCGATTTGGATATCGGGTACCCGATATCACTCGATTCATTCCCACTGGCGACGACGGGTGTGGCAAAGAAGAGACGGCACTGATGGTGGAACGACTAATGAGAAGAGGGAACAAATCCCCTCCTATTGATTCAGTCGGAATTCTTCCGAGCCTATGTGCTCAATGGTGCATTCCGAAAAAAGTACATTGAAAAAATCTCCACCAAGAATAATTCGGGCTTATCCGACCGAGAAGAGACGGCCAGAGACATCGGTCTGACATCCGATGTATTGGGAGATACTCGCCAAAGGAATAAATTAAACCGCAACCCATAATCGGCTGCGGTTCGCCAGCGGTACTAAAATACCGGCCGGCATAAAGGCCGCAACGGCCGATATTTAGAAGTTTGTACCAGGTACACAATTACTTTTCCACAACTTTCGACCAATTATCACGCGGAAAAAAGATGTTTCTGACCGTAGAGCTGAAGAGTAATTTACTACCCAGATATAGCAACACCGAAATTATCAAAGTACACATTGTTATTAACTGATGGGTTTCACCCAAAATTTTACGACTACAGCTCCAGGGATGAGAGCAAATATACCACTGCCAGGCTTCGAAATTAAAAGAAAAAAAGAGAAGCAAAGAAATACATCACAGAAATTGATCACAGAAGTTTATCTCTGAATTCAAACAAGAAAATCATTGGGCGGAAAAAAATCTCGCTGGGATCATTTATCATTTATGTCGACCTCAGTTATGGTTGTCTATAAAGGGCGAGATAAACTAATTATTCCAACGAACCCTCAAAGTTAAGACATTCCTTCTACATTTAAGACAGAATTTTGATACTTTTTTGCTAAATTTTTATTTTGAGCTATCAAACTAACAATGAGGCATGACCCACCAAACCTCTGCCATAAGTACGGAATTTAACTGGTTCGAAAAAAAAAAGAATTTCAGTGAAATGGCTAAATGATATGCAAAAGTAAGTGACTATTCGGAAAAATTTCACTTAGTAAAACCCTGAGGTAAGATATGGTAAGTCGACATATTCATTTTATGAGTAATTAACTCACCATTTAGTCACTTTTATGTGACTAAATGGACAATTTCTACAACGTAAAATAAAACAAAGATAAGAAACTGAAAGTCAGGCTCTCTTCTGCATGAGCAGAACTATTGTAGTATTTCTTCCTACATCCCTCCCATTGAGATTCAGCGGACTTTCCACCAGTTATTGGTTATTGGAGAAAATGTGGAGCAATATTTGATAATCCGAGTGTTTTCAAAAAAAATATGTAAAATTATCTTTTCCTCAACAATCAACTATTTCCCCCGTAAAAGAATTTTGCTCAATTACTAGTAATTCATCCGTAATGATTTACATACATTTTTTTCTGGACGAATCCTCACTATATCACGGGCAGAAAAATTAGATACTCCCACAGTTCACTAACTTGTCGTACTTCAACCAAACCAGCGGCAGAAATTTTATGAGAACCAAGTGAATCACACGTCTCCAACAGCCATCGAATTGGAATTATGAACGAGTAGTGGATGCCATGAATTAGATTTGACAATTATACTTAATATAGGGCTGAAATTATGATTAAATCTTCTCTCCACCTTCACTGCTATTCTGACGGTAGCCAAACATATCCTGCTTCATAGATGGCTGAGATTTTTTACCACACTCTAATATACACTACTTAAACATCCAAATCTAACCACTAGGAAATAACGACGTCACGTCACTCCCAAGTTTCTTCCGATCACAACATCTAAGATCGCATCCTACCGAGAGGAAATATTGCGTCTCGAAAAATCTGTAAGACAACTGTGACCGCGTCTAATCGAAAGTGCATCTTGTGAGACCGCGCTATTTGAGGAATTACGGTATTAGGTAATCTTCGAATATGGTTCCATCGAAGCCACACTAACTCTTTTGAGTATCATATACAAGAAATTCAATAAGTATAAGGTATTTTGAACGCGATAAACACATAAAATTCGAAGGCCATTGACGAGGGCGAGAGTTCTCCGGGATTGCTTATCACATAGTGAGCAGGAGTCGACCAGAGGATCATGTTGGCTCACCGAATCTAGAAGAAGGCAGTTCTGAACGGCCTGCATACCGGATGGGTGACAAATATTCAGTAAACAAAAAATATTGCTCCACATATAAAGAAAACATGAGTAACACGAAACACAAGATATCTTCATCAAGGGGTATCCGGGAGCTTGGGGAACTGAAATTCTTAAAGAACATTTTAATCGGTATTCCACAAACAAGTACTGCGGACAAATTTAAAAAACCAAGCAGTTAGATACCAACTAAGCATCGTGGAAATCTATGGTGGATTTTTACTGGAAACAAACTTAATTACATTCGCATCATCCACGTTCTCAGCCAATAAAGTCAACCGAGGGGCATATATACGCGGATTCTGGGTCAAATTAAGAGCCTTATGAAATTAATGCTTGCCGAGGCGATTATACATCCAGATTTTGGCCTCGTGCAAACAAACAAGAGGGAGACAAAACGTCAATTTAATTTCGAGCTCGTAAAAAAATGGATTCATACATTTCATGTTTATCCTTTCGCAACATATATGCATTCTGCTTTCCAGACGTCACGGGTCCATTAACTCTTCAGCAAAATGATATAGGTATAACCATAGAGTAATACTCTGTGGTATAACAAAATCAACATAAATACAAGAAGAACAAAAATGCCTACTTCATGAAATGGTATTGTACAGCAAGAATAGAATTAAATTTTATCAGTTTTAAGTTACTTGCGGAAAAAAACTCAACAGAGGAAATGAAAATATGTCACTTAAAATTTGAGATGAACAAAGAGATGTATTGCTAATCCGTGATTCCGAAAATATCCCTAGTCACTGTTTCAACAGGAATACGGAACGCTCATAATTACATCCCATGTCAAATGAAGGACGAAACATATTTGAAGTGGTGGTATACCAAGTGGTGCATACTATACAGTATGAGCTTACTATTAAAGATAAGTATAAATGAAAACGCTAAAGAGGCTTTTGAAAACTTTCTTCACTCTAAAAATTTTTTTTTAACTAAATAAAGTTACTATTTCCAAGATTTTTGCCGTTCTATCGGCATGATACGTACATATACACTCCGTGAATTTGCCTTCGTCTTGGGAGAATTTTCAAGCAGGGCCGATAAAGTGACCCACTGTCTCTGGATACGAACTTCCTCATTCACGTCTCCTAATGACGTCTTAGTCAAAGACGACAAAATAAAATCACATGCAGCATCAGCAGAACCGTTTCCGCGACCGCGCGGCCGATTGAGTGAAGTATTGAGTGAAAGTTTGTGGGAGGTGATCCATCAGAGATACAGCTCGGATTTGCACTTCCCACCTCCGCAATCCACATCACGCGATCGCCAATTGCGACGCGACCCACACCGACTTGCCCATTGAAAGGCAAGCGGAGGAATAACACCACCTGTCTTAGAAGTGGTTCCACCGGGATTTGACCATTAAAATGTAATTGTACTCCCTACAGAATAAATGTCCTCGAACTTAACTTGAAAAAAAAATAACTACTTTCGCAGATCGAAAGTGAAGTTACATAGAGAGTAACACGAGAATGGGTGAAACAAAGGAGAAAGTAGAGCTTTATATTCAGAGTAAACGCCGCGGCGAGCTGTTTTCAGGAAAATTAGGAAAACACATAAATGAAATATCGAGTAAAGATTAGATAAATTTTATAGATATAAAATTTTGCCTCACAACACAAGAGAGAGCTAATAAAAAAAATGACACAACGAATTGCTTAACTTTCAGAAAATATTCACCCCGATTGTGGCCGTATGGAAACTATAAGCGTTAAACAATAAAAGCAAAATATGGAATATAGAGAGTTTTCAAAAGCCTCTTTAGCGTTTTCATTTATACTTATCTTTAATAATAAGCTCATACTGCATATTATGCACCACTTGGTATACCACCACTTCAAATCGCTCGTTGAAATGCAAAAACTCTGGAGAAGGCTTATTGCACAGCACAAGGATCGACTCAATCCAGATTTTCCCTACTTTTTCGTATCTGCTGACCTAATTGCCAATCACAGCCATATTCAGAAATAGAGTATTGTGTAGAAGTAAGCCTCAGAATTAATACCTACATGTATTCTTCCTCAGATCGATATGAAAATTGAAATAACTAGTTGCGAAAATAGAATACGGGTTCATAATTACCAGGCACTGCAATTTACTAAAAAGATTGATTCACTATTAGAAAAAGAGAGGCTCTGCCACTCTTGTAAAGTGACATTGCCACATTTCATATTTGTCATTTTACGATAAGGGATCCCCAGGCAAAGAATGCCATCTCAATAAGTTTTAAAAACTGGAAATCAACACTCAATACGTCACCAGAAGCGATCTTCAACCTTTGTCATGGACTATTAATAGACATCAGCTGTTGCCCAAGGAGATAAATTTCATTTCCTTTCAAGATTGAAAAGCTGACGTATGCAAATACAAACGATTCGCAAGACCCACCCTAACAAGCACACAAAAACGATTAGATTGAACTATTTATTTGGAAAAAAATACGTATTTTACGAAGGAAGAAACTAGCACAAAGGCTTTATAGCGACGGATGGTGACCCAATGGAAACAAATGAGTGTGATGGAGCGGAATAAACACGAGCTGAGAGTTTTTGCCATGTAATGCCAATGATTCAAACGTTCAGACCCAGCTCGCAATTGAGTCAGCAGGAGAGGCTAAAGACGAATAGCTTGGAGAAGGATTTTGTCAAGCAGGAAATGGAATTTAATCCTTCGCGTACTCTGATTGCATAATCATCATCACCTACCCGAAGAGGGTGGGGATCAATACATCTGACATGAGATAACTAGTAGCTGCCGCTCTCCACATCTTGACTCGATGGAAAGAGTTCACCACGAAATAAAGCAAACATTTAGGCTAAAACATTACGCTCATGTTAGTAACAATCCGAAAGCTTCAATATTCCCAATCTTGATTTCAACACATTGCCAATGTTTCAAGTTAACCTTTGACAATGACGCACGAGTGTTGACAGTGTTGTGATGGAAGGCGACGCATGGCGGAATACTGTCTTGCTTGCTCCTTTCACGTAGAGAGACTATCTCGAAAAAAAAACACTGAAGCGTCGAATTTCACATTTTATGCGTGATAAAACGCTGAATTTAGGCAAAAATTCTTCGCACACCACCATCATAGACTCTCGGATTATTTAAAGGTTGGCGACTAATAACTGAGATCATATTCCCCTGTCGTGACGAAATGTAGGCTACATACACATATTACATTGCAAGCCGTCGAAGGGTAAGGGGCCTGCAGCAGGATATGTTATGATATCAACGAAGAAATATAGATTGAAAGAGGAAATGAGAGAGATATATAGAACACATGAGTGTGAAATGTAGGTTAACGGTGTGTCTTAATTCCCCGCTGTTTTTCTTTTATTTTAGGTAATAATAATGCGAGAGAAGATATAATTTTCCTGCCGACATGTTAGATGGTGTCTTTCACAAAATATATCTATCTCATTCTAGGTCTTTTTTCCGTCTGACTTGCAGCGTTTTCCCATTCAGTATATTATCCTAGCATCCTATCTTCTTGCATTCCCTCCACAAGCCCTAATCAATCTAGCCTCAGTGATTCAACGTACTTTACGATGCACGTCTGGTGTAACAACTCCTAGTACTCGTTTACATGGCACATCATTCATTTACCTCCATCCTCTACGAGATCCATCGTCAGCATGAGCAACAAAAGATATTCAAGCGACCACACCAAAAAGTCCAATCCGACGGGGTCAGTTCTACTCTTGAAGAACTCTCCGCAAGACACCCAAAATAGGGTAGGGATTCCAAAGAAAACCCTCCGCTAATGCCCGCATTCGAACCTATTTATTCGTAACAGAGAGCCACTAATTCCACTGAGCGAACACGATTCCGGGACAAGCCGAATAAAATCATCCAGCATTTAAAAAATGCAGCTTGACATGTTTAATTTTCTTAATACATATTTTGCCATTTAGCTTGCAAATATTTTGGGAGTTCAAAATGAGAAACGAAAAACTTTTGAACTCATAAGAGAGTGTTTTGACAAAATAACGTATGAGAGGTGACCGAATAAAATTTTATCAACGGAGAGATCAAAATAATGGGCTAACCAACATATTTCACTTTCACTGATTATATTATATCTTTTGTATTTAGTAGGATTGCTAATTATTGAAATAACACCAAAAACTGCGCTACACTTCGTCAAAAACCATTTTTCACCATAAAAATTTCTATTGAAGAAGTTATTCTGACTTCATGATTTTTTTCTCACACAGTTTTCTTCCAAATCTATTTTATAGAAAGTATAAAGCCTGAGATCCGTGTATTTTATTTTACATAGTCCCACAAAGGGCTCAATGGTGCTATTTAGGACTTAATATCTACGAAGGGCCTGAGTGAAAAATTGTGACATTTTCAAAGAATTATTCCCTCATACATAAAAAGTTTTGCTAAAAACTTGATCACTGAGACTGAGGTGGTTTCACAGATATTGAGTCTCAAAAGTGGCTGAAGAACGTACGTAATTTTACGTGTGATGCAGGAGAGTAACCTGTATGTTGTCTACGTTATCTTATTAATATCATAACTGTAAGAAAAAAATTAATCACTGAAACCATTACCATGAGCAAATAACCGCCAAGGTCCAAAATATAAGCAGTACGTGTAACTATTTTCATTTCATTATTTCAATAATTAGCTAAAACACACCAATTGCAAAAATATAAGTCAGAGAAAGTTAAATATAGTGGTTTTTAAATTACTTTCTTGTCTCAAATGATAAAAAAGTCATACGGTTTTCCCTACGACATTATTTTGGTCAAAACATACTCGCGGCGCTAAATAAAAAGTCACCAAAAAATCTTAGGTCTTGAAATTTTATTCATTCCTCATTTTGAACTCTGAAAATATAGGCAAACTAAATGATAGAATATCAGGAAAATCTAAAATATCAAGTGACACGGCCTGGACGATTTCACATGGACTGACCCTTCCCCAGGTACTAACGAATCCGCAAGGCACAATATTTGATCGGCATATGTGGGACAGCATGAGATATAATGGCGTAATTATCACGATGGTATCCAAGTAAGAAAAGACACACTGATCGAATGAAATCGTGAGGCCGCTTATGTGAGATGAAAGACTAAATTAACGGAGGTTTAATGTAAATGGGTGCCCGGTGTAAATTTTCCACACGGTGGACACACGACGAGACTGTTACGACATTTCCATCAGACACAGGTCAGCCTTTATAAGCGGAGGTTTTTCTAGCGCCCGCGCCAACGGAGAGGGAAACGAGTAGGTCAACAAACGAGCACGCAGCACGGATGAGAAGTCACAACATTGTGGTGACCGCTCGGAGGAAGTACAAGTTCCATACGCCGCGATACACTAGTCTTACGAGAGTTTTAGGACTACGAGGGCTATGGGAAACTACATCACGATCGAAAAAATCAAGCAAGCTTGAAAGCAAAAAGATTAAGTTTTTGAAAAATTAAAATAAAGAAGTTTAATAAATATCTGTAATCCTTGCAATAAAGTACCTTCTAGGTCCAAAATCAGAAAACATTATAAATACCTACTGGCTACAATGATCATCATTCCAGGATCTTTAAGTGAGTGGTACACTAACCTCAATACGTAATTTGAAATCATATTAACAATTGCAGCAAAAAGCGACGAAATTATCACACGTCCCCTAATTCTCGGATACAAAAATCGCACGGAAAATTATACAATATGAACCTCACAACCTCAGACTACAGACTCCCTTTAATGCCAGATATTCCATATAAATCCCAGCGACACGCTACAACACATAAGTTATCCCGAAAAAGACATTTCCATCCTCGATCCGAGGACCATCTCCAATTTAAATACAGATTTTTGAAAAAAAAGGAGTTGTTTTCACAAAGAGAGGTAGATAGTTCGAAACGAGCACTTAAAGTGGAAACACATTGCAATATTTTTTATTTCAATAATTTTTCATCTCAAAGCCCATAATTAAAAAGGCAAGCTGTATAAGCTTATGGTAAGGAGAGAATTTCACCCGAAGCCCTAAGAACTGATATAATAATAAGAAAATATGACTTCTTCATGCCGATTCAGGGCATGAGAAGGAAGACATGCATAGCAGTCGATTCTACAGCGTCTTATCATTCCACCCCTCGAATGGAATAGATACATTTATTACGAAAAAAACCCAATCCCTCAGCAAGAAATATGCTGTCCATATTCACTCGAGGACCTTCATAAGAGCTCAATTTGATGATCAAATTTCAGGCGTTTCTTGATGGAGCACAAGGACAACCATGGCAAATAAAAACTTCCGCGAAACTCCATACCCCTACTTTCTATAACGACCGATTGATCGCATAGTATGCAATAATTTGAAAAATTATGGGAGAAAAAAATTACTCGCCAAATTTTAGCAATCTTTTTTATGAGACCTTACGATTAAGTAGTGGACATTAATACCTAGGAAATGAATATAGGAGCATTACCTCCCGCACTCACATGAAAAAACCTTAGCCTTCACGATAAGATTTTTTCAAAGCACGTAAAGCTCAGCGAAATAACGTCACGTCGGCACTTTATCGCATTAAGCTCACTGCCAGATTAACACGTCAACATGGGGAAGCAAAAAGAATGGAAACCTATGCGCTGATAAACAATGCCAAATATGACTAATTGACTGCAAAACGTTGAACTGGCAACAGTAAACATTTGGCAGAGGAGCAATCGGAAGAAGTTAGCTATCGCATTGCGCATCAAATCTTGTCAGCGATGACAGCGGATGATATATGTATCCATACTCAGGAACATGTATCAGATTTATATTCAACCTGCGCAAAGACGAACACATTACTCCCTATCTCAAGCAACTAAGGTGGTTAAAGGTGCAAAATATTAGAAAAATACTTCCTGGGAGTGTTTTTATACAAACTTTTTGAAAGCAAAATCCTCATTATCAGCTAAAAATCTTCAATAAAAAAACTCTGAACCTGATAATTTTCACCCGATCGAATTTAGACCTTTTTTATTACCCCAGCCACCACCCCACCACCTTTCAGAACTCATTCCAAATAACCTAAACAAAATTTTGGAACACTTACCCAATATCCTTGAAACAAAGTTGAAATCCTTAAAACCAAATTATACCAACATCTTATGCAACAACAGAACACTTGCAGTTGGGTATTAGGTTATCACACCTAAATACTAGTAATAAATGTACAACAGTGATGAAAAATATGTGCACTTAAATCAATAAAATTATGCATGTAATCAGTATATCAAAAATATGTATCTTAAAAGGCACTGAAGATCACTGACTTGTTATATTGTACTTCATTTATGCAACAAATCTTGTAAAAACCGAGCATAGTTTTTTCACTAAATATACTTAGACTAACAGGGCATGCCCTAAATCAATAAACTTGCATCTATCTATTCAATCCCGCGAAATATAGCCGACATGATAAAAGAAGGGCGAAATCGAATACGATTACTCTTCAGCCAAGGACGAAATCAAATTATCAGCACCATAACGTGGGGTATGGACTAAGAAATTCAGACATGGCGGGTGAATTTTTTGAAGAAATTGCCATGAGAAGAATTCGGCCTGGACCGGAAATCGAACCACGGACCTTTGGTTTGCCGGACCAATGCGCAGACCACTACGCTATCCAGGCTTCCTAATTCCCATGACAATTTTGGTGGATACCAGGCAACTAGTTTTAGGCCCTTGCGGTCCATCAAAGATGGCTACGCAAGGGAGAAGAGGACTTCAGAGAAGCCACAACCAAGAGTAAGTATCCAATAATCTAAACCTAGCGTGTAGCCTCCGATACTCAAGCAGCTATCATCCTAGTCCTTCTATCAACTATGTTACCCTCTTCATTCTCGTGCCAGCTTTTAACGACAAGTGCGGCTTACATTTGCTTCGATTATTTCGCGTCTTCTGCGTTTCTGTGCAGGGT